>JASAUF010000641.1:1440000-2815000 GCA_030180095.1 Magnolia changhungtana | reverse complement strand
TTACTCTCTATCTCAGGAAGGTTAGTGATGAAATACTTATGGTATCCTTATATGTTGATGATTTGCTTGTAACAAGAAGTAGTATGGAGCAGATTGATACTTTCAAAAAGGAAATGAAGGATGTTTTTGAGATGACTGATCTTGGGAAAATGACATTCTTCCTTGGCATGGAAGTTATACAAAAGCAGGATGAGATTTTTATTTGTCAAAGATAAATATGCCAAGGAAATTCTAAAAAGTTCAACATGGAGGAGTGCAAGCCAACAAAGAACCCCAATGAATTAAAAGGAGAAGTTTTGCAAAGAAGATGGAGCAAGCTAAGGTTGATGAAAGGCTTTATAGAACCTTAATAGGTCGCTTGATGTACTGATCCAAACAAGACCGATATTATGAATGTCACTACTCTCAAGGTACATGCATTGTGCTAGTGAAATTCATTTTCAAGCAAAGAAACGAATTGTTAGATATATCAAGGGTACGATTGACTATGGTCCGAGGTTCGGTGAAGTTAAAAATTTCACACTCCATGGTTATTCTGATAGTGATTGGGCTGGTTGTGTTGATGACATGAGAAGTACTTCAGTTATTGTTTTAGCTTTGCTTTTGCTATTTTCTCATGGTGTTCTAAGAAGCAAGAAGTCATAGCTCAATCCACACAGAAGCGTAATATGTAGTCATGTGCTGGCCTGTCATTGTGAATCGTGCTCTCGGATTAGAAAATTGATGGCGGACTTCCGCAAATGGAGTAAAAGGAAAGCACACGAGATACTTGTAGACAACCAAGTCAGTACATTTCAATTGCAAATAATCCAAAGGTTCCATGGCAAAACAAAACACTTCAAACCGAAACTCTATTTCCTAAGAGAGGTACAAAGAGAAGGAGAAATACAAATGATCTCATCGCAAAACAAAAAATCAAAATGCGATATTCTCACCAAGGCACTTCCCAAAGCTAGGTACGAGTTCTTGAGGCAAAGGCTTGGAGTCCTGCACTCGAGCCAAGGAGGAGTGTTAAAAGATGCCCCAGAGCTCACGATGAATAAAAATGTTGAATTGAAATGGTCAAAGTCTCATAGGCTTGATCTATTCTTTTTGCTATTTTTATGGAATTTTCTGTTATGTAACCAGCAGATTTTGCTGCATCATTTATGTTTTTTCTGTTTTGATAAGTTGTATAAATAAGTGCTTGATGATCAATAAAATATCAAGAAAAATTAAGTCTCAAAAATTCAGTTTGTTTATGACAGCTTTTGCCCTTTATTTCTGTCAAAAACCTACATAAACATTACAGTAGACCTTGGGAAGTTTTTAATGGTGGGCGTTTGTGTGGTCCAGGTTTGTAATTTTAAATTTGTGACGGTCCTAAAATGAGCCGGCAAAATGGATGGACAGTGTTGATATACAATGCAAGGTGGGCTGTAAGGGCACCTGCCTGACTGGATCCAGGTCGGAGCTAATCTGCATCCCGAATCCGGCTGTCTAGGCCCGTCCTGCAAATAAATTTATTCTACAACTTTGATTGTGGGGTTCATCATATTTATTTTAAATTAACCACTTTTAATATCTTGAGTCGAATATTCATATAAAGAGAGATTAAAAATAAATTTAAAAAAAAAAGATGTCGTCTCTTAAATCCATGCTAAATGGAAAAAATGGAGATGTGCCCTTGTAGTTTATGTGATCATTGTTATGGGAAGATCCGAGCCCCTTATAATTCCGAGGGCTGATGTCATGCTGATCCGATCGGACAGACTACCCTGTGTGATGCCCATAACTGAAGGATTCACTGATAAGTTGCAAAGTTGCTTTGGCTCTGAGACTAATGACCGATTCAGCTCGAGACGATCTAAGACCAAAACAGGAGAAAACCCAACTCGATAGAATAAGCCTGACGCTTTACCTTGGACCTCATGAAAAAGTTGTTCAGAACGTCTGACTGGCAAGAGGCCAAGGCCATCAGCTCGGCTCGGACTGTAAATGCGGCCACTGTTCGACGAAGGCTTGTAACCTCTCTGATTGAGACCTTATCTGCCAGAAGGACCGAGCCGAGGCCGGATCCTGAGGTGGGAGCTCCATGAGCTAAGCTTAGAAACTACCATAAGTGAACGTGTCCGATTACTTCGCTCGCTGATACGCATGATGTGCATAATATCCTACACGATCCTTGAATTGCGTATAATATCCCCACGATCCGAAAATCCCACTTATTGAATGAATCGTGCCGAGATTAACGGACCTAGACAGTTTGACAGTCAGGTATAAATACAATAAGACCCCATTGCTACAGGTACGCAATATCTTGCACTCTCCCCCTACCTTTCAACTTAGACCTTGATTCCCTTAACTTGACTTTGGCATTGGAGGGTCCCCCGGCTTAGCCAGGGTCTCCTTTGTTCACCCTTCGTGCAGGACCAGGGTCCACCCGAGGAGCATCGCAAGAAGTGAAGGGTGATCCAGATTTTATCATCAACATTTTTGGCGCCGTCTGTGGAAAACTGATACAAAAGGTCGGATTCCTATCCTGAAGCATAATGGCGAGAGAAAAGAAGAAAGTAGTAGCTGCGGAACTGGATCCAAATGAGCAAACTTACTCCTCCTCACTACTTCATGTTGAATCAGCCCCAGGGCCTTCCCAGCGTTTTCGTAATTGGGCGAGTAAGTATCGCACCATGCAAAGCAAGATACAAGCCCTATGTGACGAAGTGAACAGGATGAAGCAATAACAGGAGCTACAACCATGCCCGGCTCAGGAAAATCCTATTCCTGAACCGGTCGATCTGGTCAGAGAAGCTCATTCCGCGCCGAGTAGTATGAGGCCTGAGGCGCCTCAACACCCTCAAATGCCGGTTTCGGGTCAGAATCATCTTCCGACTCAAATCCGAGCCTCGGCTCGGAACACAACCACTCGAGCTCCGACCAATGCTTCGGTCATCTCCATCATTGGATAGAACGGAGGAGGGGAAGGAGGACTCCAGAGATATAAAATACCCAAGAAATCATAGCGAAAAATAAGGACCCTTGGGAGATACAGTTCAAGGAGCTCAACGACAAATTCCTAGCTCTGGAAAAGAAACAACAGTCGACGTCAGTTCCCGCCACCGTCCAGGCAATGATGGAAGAGACTGGGCCTTCCTTCACCTCAGAAATCATGAACGAGGTAATGCCCCAGAGGTTCCGAATACCTCCCGTCATCTAATACTCTAGATCTAGAGACCCATCCGAGCATGTGGAAGCCTATCGCTCGTGGATGCAGATCTAGACGGCGATAGATGTCATGATGTGCCAAGGGTTCTCGATCACGCTCACGGGTTCCGCTCGGAGTTGGTACCGATAGCTCAAACCAAATTCCATCAGTTCCTTCGCAGAATTGAGTCGACTATTCCTTACCCAATTCATAAGTGGTAAGAGAAGTCGAAAGCCCAACACTCACCTATTTACTATTAAGCAAGAGCTGAAGGAGTCGTTGAAAGACTATATCGCTCGCTTCAATGAGGAAGCACTGCTGATAGAAGATTACGAAGACAAAATGGCACTCGCTGCTGTGTTCAGCGGCTTAAAAGAAGGAAAATTCACCTTCTCCATCGGAAAGAATCCACCAAAGACATTGGCTGAACTCGTTACCAGAACTTAGAAATACACCAACGCAGAAGAATTCTCCAATGCCCGTAAAAGAGTCCAAGTGGCCGAGCAAGGGAAGAGGCCTAGGAATGAGGAATCTCAGCCATCCAACAAAGGGCTCGACGACCGCGCCTCTTGTGATCGTCGCCTAAGCAGAAGGCCGGAGGGAAAGTTCCGCTCCTACACCCCCTTTAACACATCCATCGAGCAGATTCTATTGGACATCCAAGGAGAAAAGCTGCTGAATTAGCCCGTTTGTATGAGGGCCGATCCGGATCATCGAGACAAGCGTAAGTACTGCCGCTTTCACCGAGATCACGGTCATAACACGGCAAACTATGTAGATCTCAAAGATGAGATCGAGACCCTTATTCAGAAGGGACATCTGCGCTGATACACCAAAGAAGGAAAAATCACTCGGAAAGAAGAGAGAGAGAGAGCGAGAGCAGGCGAACACCGCCGCGGAAGAGCCCGCCGAAATTCGTACCATCTTCTGGGGCTCATCTAGTGGCGGAGACTCGAATAGGGCACGAAAAGCCCACTCTCGGAAGTCTAAACTGGAGCATTACGTCCATTTAACCGAGCGGCCCAGCAAAGAACTCCGAGTTAGCCCATGCACTCTGACCTTCACGGAAGAGGATGCGCGGGGAATCCAACACCCGCATGATGATGCCCTGGTGGTTGTTATGACTATAGCAAACCGCAAGGTATACCGCATCTTGGTCAACACAGGGAGCTCGACAGACGTAATCTATTCTAAAGCCTTTGAAAGGATGGAGATTCCGAGGTTTCACCTCAGACCTGTGAAGACCCCCCTGCACGGCTTTGCTAGAGAAAGAGTACTCTCCGAAGGAGCTATCTCCCTTCCAGTGACCGCAGGAGAGGGACGACATCAAGTCACCCTCATGGTGGACTTTCTCGTTGTCAATGTACCTTCGGTACACAACGTCATTTTGGGCAGACCTTCCCTCAATGCAATGAGAGTAGTTATCTCCACTTATCACCTGATGATGAAATTTCCCACCGAGGGTAGGATAGGATACCTCCGAGGCGATCAATGAGAAGTTTGGAGATGCTATGCTATAGCAGTCAAGAAAGGGTCAGTTAAGCAAGCACTTACTATTAGTATACTGGACCTTAGAGGACCTGGGGAAGGCTCGTCCATAGAAGACCTAGAGAAGGTGCCGCTCGATGAGGCCAATTCGAGCAGAACCGTTCAACTCGGAACATCATTGAATCCTGAGCAACAGCTTGGAATACTAACCTTCCTACAACAATATAGGGACGTCTTCGCATGGTCCCACCAAGATATGCCTGAAATTTCTCCGGATGTCATGGTCCACATGCTGAATGTAGATCCAGATCACAGACCTGTCAAGCAGAAGAGAAGGCTGTTCAATGCCGAGTGATACGAAGTAATAGCCGACGAGGTCTCCATTCTGCTTGACGCCGGATTCATTGAAGAAGTGCATCGCTAATGTGGTCCTTGTGAAGAAAGCAAACGGAAGTGGCGAGTCTGTGTAGATTACTCGAATCTAAACGAAGCTTATCCGAAAGATAATTTTCCATTGCCTCGGATGGATCAGCTGGTGGATAGCACGGTGGGACACGAATTACACTATTTATTAGACGCATACTCCGGGTATAACCAGATCGCAATGTATCTCCCAGACAGGTAGAAGACTACTTTTGTCACGAACAAGGGATTCTACTGTTATCGGGTCATGCCATTTGGCTTGAAAAATGCCGGGGCCACGTACCAAAGACTGGTAAATCAAATGTTCACCAAACAGATCAGATGCACAATGGAAGTGTACGTCGATGACATGTTAGTAAAAAGTATTAAAGCAATCGATCACCTGACAGATCTCGAAGAAATGTTCACCATCTGATCCGAGAATACCAGATGAAGCTGAATCCCATGAAGTGTGCTTTCAGAGTCGGCTCAGGAAAATTCCATGGGTTTCAAGTAAGTCAGAGAGGGATCGAGGTGAACCCCGATAAGATTAAAGCACTCCTCGGCATGAGTTCGCCTCAGACTGTCAAGGAAATATAGTGTCTCATAGGGCGAGTCACGACGCTCGGACATTTTATATCTAGAGCAACAGATAAATGCCTTCCCTTCTTCTAACAGTTAACGGGTCATAAGAAGGTAGAGTGGACATCAGAGTGCGAACAAGCCTTCCAGCAACTGAAATAGTATCTGGGCTCACCCCCCTGCTATCCAAACCTGAAGAAGGTGAACCCCTGTTCCTCTACCTCGCGGTCTCAGCCTCGGCCGTCAGCTCGGCCCTGATCAGAGAGGTGTGAGGCAAGTAACACCCTGTATATTATGTGAGTAAGGCTATGGTACCTGCAGAAATGAGATATCTGCCCTTGGAGAAGCTAGCGCTCAGCCTCGTCGTTTCAGCTCGGAGGTTACGTCATTACTTCCAAGCTCATTCTGTAGTTATGTTGATTGACTCCCCTCTCAGACAAATTCTTCAGAGGCTTGAGGTTTTAGGTCGGATGACTAAGTGGGCCATCGAACTTGGTGAGTTCGACATCCAGTTTCGTCCGAGGACAGCAATCAAAGGCCAAGCTGTGGTCGACTTCATTTCTGAATTCATCACTCCGAGTGCAGAAGAGATCAGTACTGAAGTTAAAATGACTCTACCTGTCCCCCCAGGTGACCAAAAGGCAATATCAGACTCGGGATGGGTTCTCTATGTGAATGGGTCGTCCAATATCAAAGGGGCCAGAGCCGGAATCGTCCTGATCGCATCTGATTCCACGACTATCCAATACGCGTTCAGACTCGAGTTCAAGGCCTCGAACAATGAGGCGGAGTACGAGGCTTTACCAGTTGGACTCAAATTGGCGGCAATTCTGGGTGTTTAGTCTCTTCAGGTCCGATGCGACTCTCAGCTGGTAGTAAACCACAGTTCTACTGAGTACGATGCTAAGGAGACAAGGATGATCGCTTACCTCAACGAGGTGAGGAAACTGATCGAAAGATTTTGGAGTTATACTATCCATCAGATTCAGAGAGCGAAAAATTCATGGGCCGACGCCCTAGCAAAGCTCACCTCGGCCGCAGAAGGGAAGATCCCGTGAGTCATCCCTGTTGAATTCATAGAGCATCCGAGCATCGACAAGGCGGAGAAGAAGGAAGTCAATTCAATGCATGCTGATTCGAGCTGGATGGACCCGATATTTAACTCCTCACGTCCAGCGAGATCTCCTCGGATAGGTTAGAAGCTAGGCGACTGAAAGTCCGAGCAGCACGATAAGTCATCCTGGACGGTATCCTATACAAAAAAGGGCATTCTCAGCCCTACCTTAGGTGTCTTCAACACAATGAGACAGAATATGTCATTCGGAAGATTTACGAAGGAATTTGCGGAAACCATTCTGGCAGCCGAGCTTTGGCCATGAAGATACTCTGACAAGGATATTTCTGGCCAACTATCAAGGAGGATTCCAAAAACTACGTTTAGAAATGCGACAAATGCCAACGCTTTGTAGCCGTGCCGAGGCAACCCGACTCCCATGAGCGGTCCTTGGCCGTTCGCTCAGTGGAGAATCGACATTATCGGCCCTCTGCCTACAGGAAAAGGGCAAGTCAAGTTCGCCATCATTGCAGTTGACTACTTCACCAAGTGGGCTGAGGCCGAGCATGTTACTAAAATCACAGAACAGAAGGTGATTAACTTTATCTGGAAAAACATCATCTGCCGGTTTGAGATTCCGCGCACCATTGTGTCAGACAATGGCCGACAGTTCGATAACGACAAGTTCCGAAGCATGTGTCAAGGACTCGGCATCACAAATGCGTACTCTTCTCCTCGACACGTCCAATGGACGAGGTGGAATGAACCACCATTTTTAAAATAAAGTTGGAGAAAGCGAAAGACAGTTGGGTCGAAGAACTCCCATTCGTTCTCTAGGCATATAGGACCACAACTCAGTCCTCAACTGGAGAAAATTTGTCCATGCTCTCTTATGGCTCGGAGGCGATGGTGCCGGTTGAAATTGGCATCCCTACGGCTTGGGTTAAGAGTTATAAAGAGAACCAGAACTCCGAGCAGATTGTGTTTAACCTGGATTTACTCGAAGAAGTCAGAGATATCTCAAGGCTCCGAGTCGCAGCTCGGTATCAACAAGTTGTGCGATTTTACAATTTGAAAGTCAAGACCAGCCAGTTCCATCCCGGAGACTTAGTCCTTCACCGAGTATTCTAGAATACCGCTGAGCCGGGGGTTGGGACACTCGGACCTAACTGGGAAGGGCCCTACCAGGTCGTTCGATCGACCAAACTGGGCTCCTACCACTTAGAAGACCTTGAGGGCTGTCAGCTCTCCCACCCCTAGAATGTCGAGCACCTGAAAGTTTACTATCCATGACGAAATAGCCTTTAAGGCTCTCAACAAATGTATGCCTCCAAGCGACAAGCCTTTAAGACTCTTAATAAAATTCGCTTCTTCTTATCTACATGAATGAGTTATCTACTAAGGAAAAGTTACCTCTCATATGCAGAGGCGAACTAAATGAACTGATCCCTTGAAGAATGGGGTAGAGCATTATCCCACGAAAACTCAACAGGGCGTCCCCTCTCAGTCAGGAGAAAAGCCAAAAGATGACTCGATATAAGAGTCGGCTCATCGCCTGACTAACGGATAAAGTGAAGTTTTCTCGTCAACCGTGGGACGAGCCGACCCCGGTGGGTTCGGACTTAATAATGATCAGGCCATAATGGTTTTAAAAATTCTACGAAACGGCATTGGAAGGGGTCGACCTATCAAAGGGTCAGCTCAACCACGCCCTAAAGTAAATCGACCTATCAACGAATCAATCCAGCAATCAACAATCGACAGTTAACACCCTCCAAGCGTTAGGGGTGAATTGCCCGGGAGCCAGTCTGAGGTAGGATGCTATGCCTCAGTCGAAGGGATGCAAAGGAAGTTGGAACCCGTATTGCAGCGCATAGAGAAATATGGCAGCTTCTCCCTCAACAGGCATACCAGCAGTGTCAAGAGGCTCTAGGGCCCTTATTTGAACAGAGTCTGGGATATGAAATTCCAAGCAGATCCACTCTATTTGAGACTCCGATAGTACGGAGCCTCCTCGGACTACCTCCAAGGCCCGCCCACTCGCTGGCATCTCGGCGGCCTCGGTAGTTGTGGTTCGGGGGGCTCGAGCGGTTTTTTTTTTGCCACCCCGACAAGTCTGAGCCCTCGTCTCCTTCGATTTTCGGGGCAGAGGGAATAGGAGTACAACTTCAAAGGGGCCTTCAGAGGACCCTCTCCCATCATCAGAACTTCCCAACTCAGAATCATCATCATAATTTCGAACGGTCTCCAAGTCGGACGACATCTTAAAAGGAAGGAATGCAAAGAGGCACAAGGAAGAAGACTCACCGGACGGTCACCGGGAATCGTTTCTGCCGGAAAGGCCTAATCGGTCGGAATCACCTGTCGGAAAACTTTGATCGGCCGGAATTGCCCTCACCAGAAATCATCTCCTCCGGTAACAACTCAAACATAAAGTGCAGAATTAAACAGAAGTCTCCGAAGGAGGCTTATATAGACCTTGCCAAATTCTGCATTAATGACAGGAAATGATGGCCACAGCCGAATTGTTGTAAGCCGACTTCAGAGATTACATTGCCGCACATTATTGGCTCAGGCTCTGTCGAGCAGTACGCTTCTGACATCGAGCGGCATACTCCGGATAAACGAAATGACGCCCGAGTAAGGAAAGTTCTGTCCGCAACACTAATCAGGGTATACATGGCAATAGGCCATAGGCGGACGATAATTCGAAATCATAACCATCGCCACTCGGCCACCGAATGTTGGCCCGTGGGCAGAAAACTCTGAGGGCACAACGCTTCAAAATTTTAAAATCATGATAATATTGGCATGCATGGAAGGTTCAACAGATGAGGCGGTTGATCTTCCTTATGCTTACTCTCCGAGTCCGTAACCGACCTCGAAGAGTAGGGGGCTTCTGTTATGGGAAGATCCGAGCCCCTTATAATTTCGAGGGTTGACGTCATGCTGACCCGATCAGACAGACTACCCTATGTGATGCCCACAACTGAAGGATTCACCGATAAGTCGCAAAGTTGCTTCGGCTCTGAGACTAATGACCGATTTGGCTCGAGACGATCTGAGACCAAAATAGGAGGAAACCCAACTCGATAGAATAGGCCAGACGCTTCACCTCGGACCTCATGAAAAAGTCGTTCAGAATGTCCGACTGGCAAGAGGCCAAGGCCATCAGCTCGGCTCGGACTGTAAATGCGGCCACTGTTTGACGAAGGCTTGTAACCTCTCTGATTGAGACCTTATCTGCCAGAAGGACCGAGCCGAGGTTGGATCTTGAGGTGGACACTCCATGAGCTAAGCTTATAAACTACCATAAGTGGATGTGACCGGTTACGTTGCTCGCCGATATGCATGATGTGCATAATATCCTACATGATCCTTGAATTGCGTACGATATCCGCATGATATGAAAATCCCACTGATTGAATTAATCGTACCGAGATTAACGGACCTAGATCGTCCAACAGTCAGGTATAAATACAATAAGACCCTATTGCTACAGGCACGCAATATCTTGCACTCTCCCTCTACCTTTCAACTTAGACCCTGATTCCCTTGACCTGACTTAGGCATCGAAGGGTCCCCCGGCTTAGCCAGGGTCTCCTTTGTTCACCCTTTGTGCAGGACCAGGGTCCACCCGAGGAGCATCGCAAGAAGTGGAGGGTGATCCGAATTTTATCATCAACAATCATCATGTATTAATCAAACTAAAAAGAATTTTAATAAAATAACCATCAGACTAGCTATGTTTTATGGGATAAAATGTTGGGCAATTAAGGAATAACATGCCCTTAAGATTTTTTTATTTTTTTATTTTTACACATACACCCACACAGGCCACGGTAGGTTCTTGACATGACCTTTGTGTTGAAACTCTTGTGAGTCTACCACTAAACTATGAGTAAGGAATAACATGTTAATAAGATGAATATATTTGAAATGAGGATGTTGAGATAGATAAGTAACATAAGGAAATATGTAATTAAAAATGAGTGCATTCAAGAGAAATTATGAGTAGCACCAATAAATTTTATGGGAGAAAGAAGACTTAAATGGTTTGATCAAGAGAAATTATGAGTAGCACCAGTAAATTACACGGGAGAAAGAAGACTTAAATAGTTTGACCACGAGCAATGTAGTATAATAACTGTGCTAGGCAGGAAAAGCTCTAAAAGGAAGAAGGGAAGCCCAAAAGAACATAGTACAGGTAATTTTTTTTTTAAAAAAAGGTTAATGACTTGTGGTCTAACTGAAGTTACAACCCTTATAGAATATTCTAAATTAAATAGTTTTTTTAAATTAATAATTTTTGTCATTGTTTGAAAACACAATGGGTCAGCTAGGGACTTACTCAAGTTGACTAAGGTGGACCAAAATCCGTGGTATGGACATATAGTTTATTTCTATGACTAGCACAAGTTTTGGATTGACTCAATTAATCTACCGAGGCATGAAAGCTTAAACCCGGTTGATCCATTGTAGAAAAATGCTAAATCAAGTAATCAATACTCAATAGTAATTTGTAAATGATTTTCGTTGCTTTATTTAGTAAAATTTTTAAAGATTACTTTTTACTGGAAAATTTCACGTCAATTAATATGCTTTATTAGATTCTAATATTTATAATTTCAAAATTAATATTTTACAAGTACGAAAGCAAGCTATAACTAAATTTTATCTTATTTATGATATTCATCATTTAAAAGAAGTTTTTGATATAAAAAATGATGGGTGATGCATGGAATCCTCTCTCCCTAAAACAAGCTTGATGAGCACTTGCTTGTACCAATAAATATAAAAGATATTAAAATGAACGATTTGACTTAATTTCATATAGTTCAAAATTTATCATAACATATACTATTAATTAGTATTTTGAATACATTAATAACATGTATATATTTTTAATTATATCATTTCGTTTAATTTTAACAAAAAATATATTGAGCCTGGTCAAATTTTATAAGACTCAACTGAGTCATGGGTTAACTCGTATGAATCTTTACTCATAAGTTGATAAGCCAAGTCTTTTTTTTTTTTTTTTTCTTTCAAATACTAATTAATATAATGAATTTGTTAATATCATCTTTCTTATGTTAATATTGAGATAAATTTGCAATAAAGTCACAAAAACTAAAACAGCTGATATTTTGAAAATGTCATTATATTATTACAAATATGGTTTAGTTTATATCTCATGAAAATATCTCAAGAATTTCAAAATGTCCATTATATTATCGTAATAAATAAGACTTTTAGAAGAAGAAAAAAATTATTCCATTAAGGTTCATAGATAATCTAGTGTCGAGAAACTGATGTATTTTGTATTCTTCAAAGTAATGGTAGGTCACCATACAACGTTGTTCCACCATGTTGTGTCACTCATATTCAATTTGTCTGTGAAGTGCTTCCTTCACATGTTCCAAAATTCAGGTTGATTTAAGATATAGGTGGGTCATACTTCAGGTTGTTAATGGGTCAGGCTCAGGCCAATCAAAATCAAAATTTTGAATAGAGCCGGGCAATCAGGACCATCCCAAATAGTTCAAAATTCGAGCTCAAGCCAACCACAAGCTTGACTTGATTTGTCAACTGCCCTAGTCATAATAGGGGAACAATTAGGGGACGCCTACCCTTAAAAGCTTTCAAATTATGTGAGTATCTCAACATATTTTCCATAGACAAATCCAATCTATTAAAAAGATGCACTTGTCACGCTCTGAAATTTGACATGCGGATACAATCACTCGAGTCCCGAAAACCAAGTGTGAGTTCCAAATGTAACATTCATACATTCATTCCTATCAATGTTATACTCATTTCAATCTACAAAACAACACTATAATTAAATAAAAGAAAGCTAAAATAAAATAACCATAATTTAATCCAACTACACCTTCCACATTTAATACTAACTAATAGTAAAGATCCAATACATCATCTTATAAAAAATAAAATAACCCTTAAATAATGGATGAAAAAAATAAACAAAAAATCTAATAATAATCTTCCACAATGTAACACTCTAAATCGTAACGTGAAACATGATCCCGGACATATGAGCTAATAAGCTAATGAGATGATATCACATAAGTTTGTAAAATAATCATCCAAATATTACAATAAAACATTTAATGTAATCAGAATGAACATGCTCACAAGATAAAGTGCCATGAATGCTATATATATATATATGTATATATATATATATATATATGATATAATATATATATAGTATACACATATAACTAGAGCATACACATATATGTAAAGACTATATATCCCTTAGAAGCTTACATAAGTGGCTTCTTACACACAATTGGGTGCTCATCTACCCAACCTCGATCAATGTGCATATCACATATGTAAAAGTAAACTATGCATCCCACCCAACCTCCATAAGTGGTAATGTCCGCGGGTAATGTTGGATCCTTGCATGGGGGTGTTATATTATTGTATGCCTACATGGCATTGCCATATGGCTATGTCGAGCCATCATATCACTGCACATAGTCATCATACTATTGTCGTGAGTCATCATACAGTTGAGCTGTGTTGTCCTTTGATCGCACTAAGGCGAAAGCACGTCTTTGAGCTGGTGAGCGATATACCTGACATCCCTATCTCAATTGTTAATATTGTCGAGGTCAAAATTGTTGGTGTGGCTATTGATGTGACCTCTGATATGATAGTGGTGGTCCCTGCTAAGGTGGTCTCGGATGTGGCTGGGGTAGTTTCTGTGAGTATGGTTGAGGCGATCTTAAATACAGATGAGACACTGAAAGATATGGCTAGGGTCGTTGATACGAAGGTGATGGTGTGTACTATTGGTGTGGCTGGAAGGACGATTGTGGTGGTCCCTGGTCGGGGGCAATTATAGGTAGGGTGATCCGCAAGTCTACAATATTTATAAAAAACTCTCAAAAATCTTAATGACGGTTGTGCTGGAGCTCATCTGGTCATCAACATCATCCTCTATCTTTTGACTGCATCTTGCTGGGCTGACAAAATGTATGATAAGTGGTTCTAGAATCTCTCTTTACGTCCATTTTCTGATTGTGATTCCTCTAAAATTCATTAATATCTCTCTCTATGCCACCATTGCGTACTCTAATACTTCGGTGTAGGCTTCGAGATTGAAGGGAGATAGTTTCTACGAATAGGGGCCTTCAAGCCTTTCTCAAATCTTCGTGCCTTACGGGTTTCATCGGACACCATAAATTTCGCGAATCAAGATAGCACTGTGAATTTGACCTCGTACTAGCTTATTGTCATCTCGCCATGTTCCAAGTTTATAAACTCTTCAATCTTTTGCTCTTGCACGAATTTAGAAAAATATTTCTCATCGAATTTCTCAAAAAATAATGTCAAGTTCTAAGCTTCGAGTCCTAGGTTAGTCCTAACCACCAAGTCCCACTAGTGATTTGCCTCTTCTTCTAGCATGTAAATGGTCAACTTGGTTCTTGCACCGTTCATTGCATCCCTCTTTTCCTCAAGGTTCTTCAAATTTTCATTAATATCTTTCTCTATCATCATGGCATGCTCTCATACTTTAATGTAGGTTTTTAGCTTGAAGGGAGTTAGTCTGCTACTAATAAGGGGCCTTGAAGCCTCTCTTGAAATTGCAAACCTTACGGGCTTCATCAAACACCATAAATGTTGCGAATCAAGACAACTCTATGAATTTGGCCGCGTATTGGCTTACTTTCATCTTGCCTTGTTCTAAGTCCATAAACTCTTCAGTCCCTCAATCTTTTGCTCCTGCATGAATTCAGAAAATATTTCTTGTCGAATTCCTCGTAGAATAATGTCTAATTCCTGGCTTCGACTCCTAGGTTGACCCTAACCCCCGAGTCCCACTAGTGATCTGTCTCCCCTTCTAATAGTAAATGGCCAGCTCTGCCTTCTAGTATCATTAGAATTCATTGATAAAAGAATCTTCTCAATTTTTTTTCTCACACCTCTCCGCTTTAATCAAATTAGATTAGCCTGTGAAGACATGTGGCCTCAGTCTCTTGAACCTTTCTAGTAAAATTTTCATTTAATCATAGGTTATAGGTGTGAGTTGGGCCTAATTTTATGCCTAATTTTTCCTTACCTGATGCACTGTAATCTTTGTAATTTCTCATATAGCTTTGAGAATCCCACCAATAAGTGGTTCGCTTTCAGTGACGTCAGGTCCAATTGTTCCTAACGAGATTTCAACATTCATATTGGGTTCCACCATGACCTACGATTATTTAAACAGGTAAACTTTTGTATACTAAGGTCTAAGCAAAGTATGGTATGTGAAGTTTTAATCTTAAGTCATTATTATGAGAACACATCCTAAGTTAAAATTTCTAAGTTCAAATCTACTGTAGGTCCTCAATTTGATTATAAATATACGCTCAAATAGCAACCTGTCACGCCCCAAAATTTGAGTACTCAAATTTCGATAATGTGAGCTATTTTATTTGCTTTTATCGCATCACATGCACTCATTCAAATCAAATAAAAATCCTTGTACAAACTAAATGAAAATTCAACATTAATCTAAATCAAATCAAATTCAATAAACATTCAATCCACACTATTAACTTTAAACTAAATTCTAAGGAATGAGAAGAAAACTGCCTACTCGTAATACTCCTATTCTACACCTGAAACATACCTAGGATGGGGTGAGCTCATATACGCTCAATGAAATTGTAATTTTATCCAAATTTAAAATTTTCATATTTATATCAATATACATAAATGAATGAAATATTTGAGTCAAAGTACAGATTTATATCAATTCTATATATTTTTTTTCCTGCTTTAGATATTTTTTTGACACATCATAGCATGTTGCCAAGAGTTGTAGCATGACTAGTGATTGACACTATTTTGTACAACATGGCTGATAATTCGTCATGGGCCTATTCGTCGACCAAAACCATAGTGCATGGACTGTGCAATGATCGTAATGGGTAAACACTGTTGACCCAACCATAATAAATGATTATTTTGGTCCAACTCCAAATCCAGGGCCAATTACAAATTAATGATAGGTTGCCTATCTTTACCAGTTTTGGGTTGTAGGATTTGCTTTATATTGTTTCTAATGGATATGTGAATGAGTGCTTGAACATTCATTAAGATAATAAGTTTATCATGATGGTCACCGGGGCCTCATTAGTCAATCCTCGTTTAGGGTCCAAGACCAATACAACAACTAGACAATATTGCAATTTTGTGATCATCATGGCCTGGTTACCCACCTCATGGTTTATAAGCTTTGCGGAATCCATTTGGGGCAATGGATTGGGTGGGATCCTAGTTTTTGAAGATTGGCAAACAAGTTTAGTTGTGTGTCCTACTAAAGTGGTTGCGACTAAATGGCATGTCGCATACGTCATGCATTAGGATTAATTAGGTTGGCATGTCGCATACGTCATGCATTAGGATTAATCAGGTGGTGTTTGTCACCAAACAATTTGCCTTCAATCCAAAAGAGTTCATAGTTTAGTGGGAGCCAAATAAAATGGGATGGATAATGTTAATAGTATGAGATCAAATTGCGCATCTTACAAAAAATGTGATGGCTATTTAAGCTTACAATATTTGCACTCACCCATCCTAATATTATGAGAACCACTTGAATGTTGTTGCTCTCGACCTAAAGGTGGATTGCAATGATATATTGGGTTTCACACATGGGTTTGATGTTTAGGCCCGTCATCCTAAATAATTTGTTTGACTGCCTTATCAATTGGATAAAGTTTAAGCATGTGATGCTTTCTAATGTGAGTCTTCAATCCTTCTTATAGGAGTTATACATGTAATCTCCCAAGATTATTTAAGCTTTAATTCCATTAAGATCTTAATGTCATCCACTTCTAATGAAGTCTTTATGATTACAAACTTTATAAATGAACAACTAATAAATAAAATGGAAACAAGGTTGTGAGGAAACATGGTTCGCACGTGTGGTTGCCGATAAATACACCCATCCATCATTCAATAAAGATGGCAAGCCAAACATGCCAATATCTATATGCGCAACCAGCCCTACCAAGGCTATGCATATATGTTATGCGAAGACCAACCAGACTGAATGTCATATGCAGCCTTGAAATGCAAACATGTTAATGCTGATGTCTAATCCACATCTCAATACAGTTCTTATGTAGAATCACCGGAACTAATATGCAATAAAGGCTCGTACTTTAAGGTAATGAGAGGGGGAAAGACCTCACTACCCTTCATGATGATAGAAGGCCCATAGCCATGTCAAATCCCACATGGCACGCCAGTAGCAAACTCATTTTCTATTTGGTCAAACATGACCTTAATTGCCACCACACTTTTTGAGTAGGTGAGGACGAACCCCTTTCCAACCAACCTCAACACAGTGAGAGATGTGGTCTACTGGTATGTAGCACTTAGGCACTCATGTGGCATTCGCTATAGACATTGAAGCATCCTGCGGTACCATGGGGTTTAGAGACTTTCACCCACAAACATTGTACGCGCCTTGTAACCACAACTAATTTCTGATGTTCACAACCACAACTACCAACTGCGATGAATTTGTAATGGCCACAACTCTAATGTCTCTAGGGTGTGCATACAAGTATATAATGCAAATGCATGAATGGATGAATCTATCAACCAAGTCATGCAAGTCATGAATACATGCAGGGCAGCCCCATCTCATACGGGTCTCCTAAAATGTTGTAGGCAGCAAGGACATCAAATGCCACCTTGCCATGCATAGGCAAGTCAAACCTATGTTAAAAGCACCAACCATGGTCCGTTAGCCAGTAAGGACACCACCTGCTAGACAATGTCACATATTAAGTTGTACTCAACCATTATCAAACCATCACCAATGTCAAGCGCATAAGATGCTGATGAGGTATGAATGGCTCACAACATATAGTCAACTATACATGTGATATGTATATAGTGCTACATCAAGCATAAAGGCAATGTTACCTCAACCATAAGATCAATTTTATAATAAGAGCCTATTTGATATTCGAGAGCTTGTGTAATTACCTCTGTAAATGGGTGTAATTATTACCATTTCACCTGTTTGAAAATCAAATGAATTTCTACCTTGAAAACTAGTTCAAAAGAGTTAATTTAAATTTGTGGACCCCAAGGTGATGTGTATTATATATCCATTCCGTCTATCTATTTTACCACAATATTTTTAGGCATGATGCAAAAAATGAGGTAAATCCAACACTCAAGTGGCCCACACAAAAAGAAATAGTGGCTCCAGGAGGTTTTTAATGGTAAGTATTCAATTTCCTTTTTCCCTAGCGTGGTCCACATGAGCTTTAAATATGCCTCATTTTTTGGCTCATGCCATAAATTCAGCTGGCATAATGGATGAACAGTGTAGATAATCAACATAAATCACGGTGGGACCCACAAATATTTTATCACCTTCTTGATTTTTGTGTCTAAAGAGCAGCCGGTCAAATCAAGCACCGGGAATAGTGCTGTAAATACTAGGTTAAATAATTATTACCCATTTACCCAGTTTTTACCACCAAATTGAAAATTTAAACAATCCCTAAGCGTAAGAATGATACCACATCTAGCATAAAGTAGGCACCACATCCAATATAAAAGAAATGTTATAGAAGTCATAAGCGTAATCATCGCACTAACACAACATTGCATTAAACATAAGTGCAGTACCACAAAAACATAAGCATAACGCATCATTCAATCAAGTGGTGAGGCCTACTTAGATTCCAAAACTAACGGGGCCCACAATGCTACACTTGAGTGGGCTTTCAAGACTATAGGGCCATTAAATAAGCGTTCACATACAAGCGAGCATAATGCTCCAAGGTACCCAAACGGATAGCATAGTAAGGTCCACAAGTGATCGCAGTAGGCTCAAGATATCCATCAAAGTGGGCCCTACAAGTGTCCCAAACAAGGCCCAAGAGGGCGCCCTACAATCCATCAATGGTAGTCCCAGATGGGTTTAAACGCAAGCATGGTGTAGGACCGAACGACAGACCCCATAACTCCAAGGATAGGTCCTATGCTCGGATGGCACAGCCACATCACATACATCAACACAGGGCTCAAGGAAGGATAGTGTGGATGCAACACACATCAAGGTGGGCCATGGCACACTTACATACATACATAGAGGCAAGCCTACAGTGCACTTACAACTCATACATCAAGATAGGCCCACAGTAATACAACACATACAACCAAGTGGGCCTACGTCGACATTACATACACTATGGTAGGCCCAAGAAAGGTCCCAAAAGGTGGGCATCATCATGCCCCACCACCCCATGGTGGGGCCCACAAATCTGCCCCACCATGCATTACCGCGGACTCCACAATGTGGCCCACATTGTGGGCCCCACAAACGTCCACAGTGGGCCCTAGAAGGGTGGAACATGGTGGGCGCTCAATTGGCGCCAAATGCAGGGTGGTGCAGTCCACTCGAGTCTACTTCATTTTTTAGACCATGCACTGAAATGAGCTGTTAGAACAGATGGACAACTGGGATATGAAACCCATGTATCAAGGTGGGCCTCCACAGCAGGCCACTGTCCAGTGGCTGGACGGGCTAGACGTGAAACACATACACAGTGGTAGGGCCTAGCAAATTGCAAGAGAAAGCATTCAATCATCGTTATTTCAATGGTGGGCCTAGTCGAGATTAGGATCTGCCTCATTTTGGGCTCATTCACATGTTCAGGTCAGGAATGCATGGTACATGACATCACAGTGGGCCTTAGGTTTGGTGGATGGTGTAGATAAAGCCCACACGTCAGGGTGGACCCCACACTCGTAGACCCCACTGTACAGGGTTTGAGCCACGTCGTATCTGTGTTTTTACTATGTTAATAAAGTGCACATTAGATTTGGTTTAACCTCAACTCCTTAGGATGGGGCATTGTATTTTGTTACTTTTATAGATGATCTGTTAGGAGAGTTTAGGTTTACTTCAACGAGATCTATGAGACTTTATCTACAGGTTGATGGAAAATAAATATCATGGTGTGAACCCCAGCATATTATCAACAGTAAGCATCCAATCTCCATTCTTATTGTGTGTGGCCCACCAGGTTTGGGTCTGCCCCATGGGAAATGGGCTGGAAAAATGAATGGACAGTGTAGATTTCTTACAAACAACATGTGGACCCCACAGCCTGGTGGGCCCACTCCAAAACGGGCTGGAAAAACGGATGGACTGAGTGGATAAAAGAAGGCGGGGTCGATGCCTAGTGAGCTTCACACGTTCTTAATCAAATTGATATTTATATTTTTCACTTCATACAGGTCCATGCGACTTTATCAATAGATTGGGCAGCAACACCATCCATGGTGGGCCCAGGGAGGTTCAAGCGGTCCACTGTTACAGAGGTGGTGTGGTCCACAAAAGCTTTGGATCAATGTGATTTTCATGTGGGCCCTACAGCCCAGGTCACACTTGTGTGGGCCCCAAAAATCTAAGAAAGGGAGAGAGAGAGAGAGAGAGAGAGAGAGAGAGAGGGTCCCCCACCTCTATGGGGCCCACACGGAATACAATACAAGTGACGGGGTGGACCACATTCTGTCCAATGTGTGCAGGGTGGGTCCCATGCCCTATGATCAGATGAATAGTATAGAAATAGAATACATACATCATAGTTACGTCCTACATCAATGATGCAGGGATGAACGCGATGAGGTCGATCACCGTCTTCCTCAAGGATAACTACTTCGAATTCACTGAGCTTCTCTGGACTCCTCACAGAGACTTCTTGAATCCACGGGGAAAAAGCAAGAAAAATAGAAATAAATTCTATGAAATTCATAATTTGATTGATGAATGAAATAAACGAGTTTGCAACCCTTTAAATAAGGACACTAAGCAATGGGAGAAATTTCAGAATCCAACTATAACTAAAACTCTTAGAATTCACAACGTACTATAAATAGTAATTTACTATTTATAGACGGTCATGTTATGTCTACTAGTGCACAAGGTTTTTGGCCAAAAATAGTGTCCTATTTGGCTTCATCACACTTTTCTCCTAATTATTGTAAGCACTTTTAAAGTTGGATGCAACTCCTAAATCCCAATAGATGAAGAGTTATAATCAAACTAAAACTTACTATTTATAGTAAAAATAGAATTAAAATAGAGAAAAGACCATCGATCTGATGGCTAAAGTAGCTCGTCTTACCCTAAAATCATATATTTTACGTCCGATAACTCATTTCGGGTTACGAGATACGCTCGATTTAAGGTCTGATAGTCTGGATCACTTTTGTTGTCGACCGGGCCTTTTCTGATCCATCTTGGCCATGAAATTGTCTGCAACCCGCTCTACATCAATCAGTGGGCCCCACTTACTAGGTCAGCGTACACACATCATGAAGGCCACATGGCCCAGAAATCCACCGTGAGAGAGGGGGGGGGGGGGGGAATCTTGGGGCTATTTGCACGGTCCACTTGCTTGGGTCATGAGGCCCACATGGACAACACAAACAATGGGTCGAATGGTGGCCCCCCTAACCTCATCAAAGAAAGGTGGGGTCCACCTCCTTGCATTCCAAAAAGAAACATACAAAAGAAAGAGGAACAAAAGGGAAAACATGTTACATTTAGTGACATTTTAAACCAATGTACTCACTATTCAAGCCCTTCACATGGGCTTTCAAAGGTGGGTTGGGATCTCCTTTAATGGAGGTTCCGAGCTAGCAACTCTCTCTCATTCCTTTCCTTCTTTTGTCTCAATTTTCTTTCTCGTTTTGTTTTCTCCTTGCTTTTCGTTCTTCTCTTTCTTGTTTTCTCATAGAACTCATACATAGGAGCTTGGAATGTGGGAATGAGAGAGAGAGAGAGAGAGAGAGAGAGAGAGAGAGAGAGAGAGAGAGAGAGAGGGTGTAGAGATTAAGAGGGTAGGAAGGCTCATTTTATATTGCATAGTGGGAGTTGTGTGCATGAGAGGTAGAGAAAGGAGGAGCATTTTGGGGAGAAAATTAGCATAGGGAATGGGTGGTTGACTTCAGGGTAGTACTTGCATGTGGGAGAGGAAAGATGTAGGGGTATTTTAGGTAGTTTAGGGGTGCTTTAGTAGTAATGGTAGGGTCCATTTGGGTCTTTTAACAAATATTTAGATGCTTATAGGGATATTTTGCAACTGGGATCCTCGTTACACTTGTATATGTATTGGAATGCGTATAACATCTTGATTCACGTGCAGGACCATATCTTTCAATCCGAGCATCGCAATCGGGGTGTGCCATGCAGCATTACGATCTTAGTGCCGACATGATTTCAACAATAGAGGTCTCGGGTCAAACTGACACAATTCACGAGGTGCGATTGGTGATCGACCGATCCGATCCATCCCGAGTATGTTGGAATCGGAAACAAGTGTATAGAAGGTCCCAGGGGAACACGAGCTTCACAGTAGCGCTTAGCCTGAAAAGGATAGAGGAACTCATGGCCTGCTTTATCAAAAGCAAGGACACCCTATCAATCCAAAACGAACCGATAAAGCCACCGATCACTCCAATCAGTCTTCCAATTCGAAACCCATCTTTGTATACGACCAGTCAAATCCAACATCCTCCCTGTAACGGGAACTAGTCTCATTTCTAGTATTTACATTCTAGTCAAAATCCAGTATCCTCTCCGTAATGGGAACCAGTCTTATTTCTTGCATTTACATTCTAATTAAGTTCAACATCCTCCGCCCTATAGTCAGTCTCAATTCCAACCTTTACATTCCATTCCTCTACTTTTAGTCAATTCTAGCATCATTCCCTTAATGGAAGCCAATCTCATTCCAGTTAATTATATTTCATTCAAACAGTCAGCATCCTGGGTCTCTTTACTCTTGCTCGCGTTGTAGACTCTCAGGAGTTTCAACTCTCGGTCAAGGGTTCGAGTACCCATAGGTGGTGAAATTCTACTAGTGTGAGTGTGTGGGGTGTGTGTGCGTGTGTTTAAAATAAAAATTTAAAAAAAAAAAAAAAAACAGTCAGCATCCTCCCACGATCGGAATTTATTTTCATTTACATTCTAAGGATAGCTACATGATCTACCTCTTTAACCCACTCACATAATATGATTTCCATGTTCTACACACATTAATGAGGATAACGCATTTAAAAAATTATATATAACTATTAGTTTTCCAAAGCACAACTCCAACAATGATGATGTCGTACAAGCGAGTGATGTTGTTGGCTAACACAATAGTGCAAGTTAGGGCTGTTGTGGCAGCAGGTTGGGCGGCGCAAGACACACGACATCGAGATGTTGCTAACAGTGTTGTTGCTAGTGTAGAGAGAGAGAGAGAGAGAGAGAGAGAGAGAGAGAGAGAGCTAAAGCTTAGATAACAGACGCAGATTGCATACTGACTGTGCGAGTACCAATGTCACTACTAATCAGTACTCTGTGGGCTCCACCATAATGTATGTGTTTTATCCACATAGTCCATCCATTTTGTGAGCTCATTTTAGAGCATGAACCTAAAAATAAGGTAGATCCAAATTTAAAGTAGGCCATGCTACAAGAAACAATGGTGGTTGAACAACCCAAAACTTCTTTGGGGTCACAAAAGTTTTGAATGAAGCTGATATTTATGTTTCCCAGTCATTCATGCATGTGTGACCTATCAATACGTTCGATGGCAATGAAACATTACTATTGGCCCTAGGGAGTTTTTAGTGGCTAGCAATCAATCACCACTCTTCTCCTTTGGTGTGATCCCCCTAAGATTTGGATTTGCTTCATTCTTCAAATCATGCTCGTAAAATGATCGAGCTCATAGATAGCATGGATAAAACACAAACATCACAGTAGTTCTCACATAACACCAACCATAAGCTATCACCATACTAGCAAGGCCTAATCCACATCCTTTAATACCATGATATTGGAGAGAAATCCAACATATAGAGTTTCCATGTGCTTATATTTATTCCAAACCTGTTTGGATTTATGAAAAGCATAAGGAAAAGTATTTTAAAAAAAAACCTTATTTTCTAGAAACTATAAGTAATAGAACATTGTTTTCCTTCTTTATTTTTTTAATAATATTTTCTTAAAATTTTAGGATATGTTTTCAAATTTGTTATTTGGCATAACAAAAACTTTCTTAGAAAAAAAGTTGCAAGTAGTCACCGGTGTACCTAGCACATGTGAGATGCTTGAATATGGATACTAGTAAAAATAAATTTGCAGGATAGGTAAGTATTTAAGCTAAATTGTGGTACATGTGACACATGTGAAGTGCTTGGCAGCACTTATGCACGCTAACACCATTGACATAAGGAAATATTTGGAGGGATTGAAAATGAATGGTGGTGTACATGGCACATTAGCATGTCTGAAGTACTTTGTACATGTAAGGCATAAAAAAAAAAGTAAATGGTGGTTTATGTGACACCTTAGTATATGTGGGGCACAAGAAAAAAAACGAATGATAGCACATGTGGGATGTCACGCCCCAAATCCGGAAATTAGATTCACTGGAATCTCGATCGCCGAATCCGGTGCCGACAGCCTCCGTAGTACCCCATTTTCGGCTCCTAGCGTCCATACGCCAGATTTCGATCCTGAGATCCTACAAGGAGGATTTTCCAATATATATATTTAAATCATAATAAGCATAACCACAAGATTACCCAATTTATAAAAGCGACATCATCATCACATATCCACTAATATAATCATTTGAGTACAATGCTGAAAGAAAAATACATAAATCGAAAATAAGCTCCAGAAGACCGTTGCACGCTCCAAGCTTAATGCTACTGCAACCTAACATCATCTGCACGCATCTATCATGCATAAGCTTATAGAAAGCTTAGTGAGTGGTGAAAGTGTGTGCACAAGGTAAGTGCCCAGTAAGCAATATCAGAGTAATCAGAGTAAGTGGAAATACTGACAGTCCATAAGTCATACAATATTAGGGTATGCAATGCAAATCAACTATGCAAATGAGGAGTCAAAGAAAGACAAATATTAGATGCCGAGGATGCAATGTCATAAATCATACAATATCGAAATAAACAAAAACATACTGATAAGTCTATGAGTGCCTTCAGCCGTACAAAGGCTATGCGATGCAAGGCATGAATGCTAACGGTCATATCAATACAGAAACATGACAACCCAAAATGCCAAGTACTACGGATGCAATGTAATATGCAGTGCGAATGAAATGACCATGCTGGAGTGAAGTCGGGATGATAGTACGTACTATCGCAGGTTATGAGGTCCATCATAAGGGACTTCTATCCAAACCAGTCCCATACCGAAATTTGGATAGTCAGACTCAATATGGTGAACTCCTGATCTCAGGTTAGTCGCGCGCCCAACTGAAATCCTAGCCATTTGAAAGTACACAATGATTAGTTACGTACCACCAGCCTGAGTGGATAGTGAATGAAATGAATACATGAGTATGCAACTCCTACGCAATAAGTTTACGTATCAGTACGGTTCCTCTCTTAAATCATCACCAGGGTTTAGTACACTCCAAATGGGACTGCCGCTCTCCCAGACGCATAGTCCAAGTGAGCGTAAGAAACCTCACTATCCACCTGGCCAATAGTCTGCCAATACCTATTCGGCACGTTGATATCGGACCCATTCCTTGAGTTGGTCAGACTCAGCTTAGCAATGCCCCCTATGCTCGGGCGGGTAAGGCCATACCCCCTCCCAACCGACCACAACAGAGTGGGAGACGCGGCCTCCTGGCATTTAGTACTCAGGCGCTCACGTATCCACTCGGTCTCGATGTTGGGGCATCCTCTAGTACCAAAAGGGTTTTAGGGATTCACTCAGGGCCATCTATGACATCCTGATGCTAGAACAAATTTCCGGTGTCCCGTCTGGCCATCCACGATATGTCTGTGGAGGCTATGGCCCTGATGTCGCTAGGGCGTACAATAATCATGATGCAAGATGCATGAGTTATACAATCCAGTCATGCATCAATCCTGCGCATGCCGTGCGCTCATGTAAGATAACCTTCGCCTCATGTAAGATAACCTCTGCCTATCAGGGAGTCTCATAACAACATGCTCAATGACATATGCAATGATCAACCTCATCTCATAACAAACATGCAGATGATGCGTATAGGCATGTATCATGATGCTATACCGTCACATACTCATAATCGATACCCATAACCAGCATCGACAATCGACCTCGACAATGTGGACATTCAACCAACATTGCCCATTGCCCCCAAAGAATGACTCACATAGGGCCTAACATATAGTGGACCCATAGCCTCACACAAGGACCTAATATACAACATTATGGGCCTTACTTAAGGGTCACATATACACAACAGGTGGGCCCTGCTCATGAGCCTCAAATACATGACATGTGGGCCCTACACATGGGTCTCGAATACGTCAAATGGGTTATGCATTATGGCCTAATACATATCACAATGGGCCTTGCCCATAAGCTACGAATTCACCACAATAGGCCTTGCTCATAGGCCATAAATACATCACAATAGGCCTCAACTATGAGTCGCGTATGTATCATATAGGTCTTGACAATCGGCCTCGGCAATCGAAATTGGCCTTAACAATTGGAATCGACACTTGGAATCGGCCTCGATACTTGAACTCATATACATCAAATAGGCCACGACCATCGGAATCGGTAAATCGACCACGTTAAACAGAATCGGCAATAAGTCATGACGCAAGGCGGGGTCCAAAGATTGACGACCGATGATGGTTTAAGCAATATCAATGGGGGCCCATTTATTTGGGTTAACCATTAGAAAATGACGAGAATGGGCCTAACCAGGCCCAAAGGAAGGTCATAATGTGGACGTTTAACTATTATTGCCCATTAACGTGGACCTTTAACCAACATTACTCCCAAGGAGTGGCCCACATAGAGCCAAAAGTATAATGGACCCATGGCCTCATACCAGGGCCTAATGTACATTACCACGGGCCTCACTCAAGGTCCACATATTCATCACATTGGGCTTCATTCATAGGCCACATCACTGGGCCTCTTATGTCAAGTGGGCCACATCTCATGGGCCGCGTTATATGGGCCGCACCAATGGGCCTCGTATACATTAAATGGGCCGCAATATATGGGTCTTATACACATTACAATGGACCACGACATATGGGCTGGAAATATATATCTCAGTAGGCCTTGCCCGTAGGCCACGAACATGTCATAATGGGCCTTAGATACATCTCAATGGGCCTCGAATGCATCACAGTCATAACCTATGGGCCTAATATACATCACAATAGGTCTTGCCCTTAGGCCACAAGTACATCACAATGGGCCTTGCACATAAGTCTCGAATACATCACATTGGGCCTTATATAAGGGCTACATACACAACAGGTGGGCCCTGCATAAGCAACAAGTGGGCCTATTCATCTTAGTAGGGCCTACCAGCGGCCCAGCCAAAGAACAACCTAGATAACATACACATCACGGTGAGTTGAGTCATTAGGCTACACCAATGGGCCCCATATACAACAAGTGGGCTGCATCAAAGGGCTGCTAATGGATGGTTATGGATGTAAAATAGATGGGGGGGGCATGGAATACATCGCATATATCAAGTGGGCTCCACGGAACTTGCTAACATCAATTTCTCAGCTATTAAGCGGGTGTGATGTACTCCAGTTAATCCGCATCCACCATCCATGGGTTGGACGGTGTGGATGTAATACATTAAATTAAGGTGGGCCCCACATACTGCCATGGTGGGGCCACGTCCAATGAATGGACGGGGTGGAGAAACGCATGCTTCATGGTGGAATTCATCGTGCTTGCGCTGGATGATGAGGATACAACACATACCTCGTATGTGGGCCCCATAGAAACTTGCTAACATTATACAGTGGGACCCACAAAGCTTACTAGACGGACGGTGTTAATAAAACACATCTCAAGGTGGCTACTACCACCCAGTACATCTGGACAGTGCAGATCAGATACATAAATCGAGGTGGAATCCACGTGATGGCTCACAAGATATACACTGACAATATATATATATATATATATATATATATATATATATATATATATAATGTAATAATATGATATGCTATTATATTATCAACAACATCAATATAGCTGGTATAAACATACACCAGCCAAACCTCTTTCACAAAGGTGGGTCCCCCATGGGGCCCACTATATAACATCATATAATATTATATGCTGCTATTATTTATATTAGGCATTATTATAGATTATTATATATATAATCAAACACCAGCCTTTAGACACCCATTCCACGGACGGTGTGATTATAGAATACATACAGTAAGGTGGGGTCCACTTGAACCTTAGAACTGACTTATTTTTAGTCTCACGCCCCAAAAATAATCTTTCGAAATGGATAGACGGTTTGGATGCAACTCATGCATCAAGGGTGGGTTCCATGGAGGCACACCATCATATATATATATATATATATATATATATATCACACACACACACACACACACACACATGCACGCACGCACACACACACGCACACGCGCGCGCGCGCACACACACACACACACACCCACCGTCCCCTGGACGGTGGGGATAGAATACATAAGTCAAATGGAAACAAAACACATATCATTGTGGGTCCCACGTGGGGCCCACCAAAAATGTCTATAGGCTATCCAATCCGTTCATAAGGTCACACGTACCTAGGTGAAAAGAAAAATACAAATTTAATCTTGATCCAAAACTTCTGTGGACCCAAAAATGAATTTCAAGGGTAGCCATTCAATCTTACTATTTCCTATGATGTGGGCCAACTAAGCCTTGGACGTTGCTGATTTTTGGATGGGACCCACTTCCCTAAGGGGCCCACAAAATGAACGGCGTGGATGATAATAAACATCACAGTGGGACCCACGGCTACGGCCGTGGGGCCCTGGCTCATCCGCCCGCCAGCGCAGGATGCCTGCGTGCCCTGTCTTTGTCAGCAGCAGCAGCAGCAGAGCTGCTGTGTTATTTTATTTTTTTTTAAAATCTGAAATTCCTGGGGTTTTTCCTACGCGGGGCCCGCTCCAAGTGAATCCAACCCAGCCATTGCGTCCCCTGGCTCAAGACAAGACAAGCAAGCCTAATATTGAGTATTTTTCGGTGCATTGAAATATCAGGGAAGATTTCAACGGTGAAAACCACCATTTGCTATTGTATGGCCCGCCAGAACCTCAGATTGACTTCATTTTTCGGCTCAACACCTAAAATGATCTAAGGAACAGAATGGACAGCTTGGATTTACAACATGAATTAAGGTGGGGCCTGCATGAGTGGCCTTCCCAAAAGCTTTGAATCAAAGCTGATGTCTGTGTTTTCATTTTAACGTCCAGCGTCCCTGGACGCTGGACGATTTGGGCACCCCACGCATGTAAGGTGGGCCCCGCTCATGTGGGCCACAAAAATGGTGGATGGTATGGATAAGGCATACATCAAAGTGAGGTCCATCCAGGTGGCCACACAGCCACATCATCACACAAAATAATAGAGAGAGGGAGAGGGAGAGAAAGAAAGAAGCACCCACCTTCCTTATTCCTCCTAATGCTCCAAAGCTCCAAGGGGATCCCTTCAACGGTGGAGATGAGTTTTTGATGGCTGGATATGGGGGATCTAAGGTGAGAGAGGGTTGGAAATTTTGGAGAGCTTGGGACGTCCAAGGTCTTGCTACAATGGTGGAATGGAGAATGGAAAAAGGGAAGAGAGAGATGAAGGAGAGGGAGTAATGATGATAGCTCTCTCTCTCTCTCTCTCTCTCTCTCTCTCTCTCTTAGCTAGGTAATAAATGTTTTGGGAAAAAGGGAGTAATTATGGGCTAGGGTCATGATGTAGAGTGGGTCGCGGATAATTTCATGGCCAAGATGGATCAGAAAAGGCCCGGTCGGCGACAGAAGTGATCCAGACCATCAAACCTTAAATCGGGCGTATCTCACAATCCAGAATGAGTTAGCTGACGTAAAATATATGATTTTAGGGTAGAATGAGCTACTTTAGCCAACCAACCCAGCTATGCCGGGGTTATGACGTCCGAAATTGTGAAAAACCCTTGGATCGACAGTCGTTTCCCTGTTTTAATTTCATTTTTACTATAAATAGTAGGTTTTAGTTTGATTATAACTCTTCATCCGTCGGGCTTTAGGAGTTGCGCCCAACGTGAAAAGAGCTTAGAATAATTAAGAGAATGGTTTGGTGAAGCCAAATAGGACACTTACTATTTTTGGCCAAAAACTTTGCATACTAGTAGACATCACGACCGTCTATAAATAGTAAGTTTACTATTTATAGTAAGTTGTGATTTCTAGGAGCTTTAGTTGTAGTTTGATTCTGATTTCTTTCCCATTGCTTGGTACCCCTATTTAAAGGGTTGTAAACTCGTTTTTATTCATTCATTATCAATTTTGAATTTATTTCTATTTTATGCTTGCTTTCCTCGTGGATTCGAGAAGTTTCTGTGAGGAGTCCAGAGAAGTTCCATGGATTCAGAATACTTATCCTCTTGAGGAAGATGGTGCTCGACCTCACGTCCTCCCCTACATCAGTTTAGTTTCAAAGCGAGGTTTCTCCTTGGATCGATGGCTTCTAATGACGGGTCGAGCAATAATCCCATGGGCGGTGCTCCACGGAATTTACCTTTAACGGCGGTAGCTTTTGAAGTAGCGCAACAAGAGAATCGGTAAGTCATGCAAGGGATGCAGACTTCCATCGACCGCATAGCGGATTTCTTGGTGAAAAACCTAAGGCAACTCCGTGTTCCTGGTGGTAATCCTCCACCGCCAATTGTTGAAACTCGTAATCGCCCTGATCGCAGGATAGTACCGGCAGTGTATCCAAGGGTCATTCTTGAGGAAGGGGGCTCCAGTGAGGAGGAAATCGATGACATAATCTTTCAACACCCCAGACATGGTGGTGATCGAGTAGATCGAACGGATCGAGAATTCAAGATGTGGGTTGATATTCCTAGCTTCAATGGTCAACTACACATTGAGGATTTCCTTGATTGACTTTATGAAGTTGAGCGATTTTTTGACTATATGGACATCCCTGAAGCAAAGAAGGTCAAGCTTGTGACCTACAAGCTGAAAGGAGGAGCTTCAGCTTGGTGGAAAAACTATAACTCGCGCGAACCAGGCAGACGAGAGCACAATCCGTACCTGGCAGCGGATGAAGCAGCTACTACGTGCCCAATTCCTCCCTAGCGATTACGATCAGGTATTATTCCAACAATACCAAAATTGTAGATAGGGTAGTCGGTCAGTTAGGGAATACGCAGAAGAATTTTACCGCCTGGCGGCGCATAACGATTTAGTAGAGACTGAATCGCACTAAGTCGCCCGATTCAATGGTGGGTTGCGTATGGCTATCCAGGATCAGGTCCAGATGCAGTCCGTCTGGACGATGAATGATGCGATCAAGTTGGCTACTCGGGCAAAAACGCAACTTGAACATCTTAACACACGGACCTATCCTGCTGCAAGGATCCCTGTGGCAGGTCTGCCCAAGGGAACTGCACAGCCCAAGGGGAATGAGCCCGTAGGAGCACGTACTCAACCTCCTAGGTGTACAGTGAATCGAAAGGTTTGTGACGTGATCATTAATAGTGGGAGCAATGAGAACATCGTACCCAAGGTCATGGTTGAAAAATTACAACTGAAAATGGAGTGTCATCCCTCTCCATATACAATTGGTTGGATCAAGAAGGTTAGCGAAACAAAGATAACTGAACGGTGCACCATATCTTTTTCAATTGGCAAACATTATAAGGATGAAGTAGTATGCGATGTGGTTGATATAGAAGCATGTTACATACTACTCGGTCGGCCCTGGCAATATGACTGTGACGCCACTCATAAAGAGCGAGATAACATATATATCTTCGTCAAGGATAGCCGGAAGACCATATTGGCCCCTATGGATCTAGAGAGACCACTTGAAACTTCTAAAGTGGAGAGTCGTTTTCTCTTAATCATACGGGACTTCATGGAAGAATCTAAAGAAACAGGATAGACTTATGCGTTAATTGTAAAAGGGGAAGAACTCGAGCCTGCCATCATCCTGAAAGACTAAGGCCCCTGCTACATGAATTCAAAGAAATCTGGCCCAATGACCTTCCTGATGGGTTACCCCCCATGAGGGATATCCAACACAATCGACTTTGTCCCTGGGTCCAGTTTACCTAACCGTCCTCATTATTGAATGAGTCCGAATGAGTGCGAGATTCTGCAGGGACAAGTAGATGAGTTGATTCGTAAGGGTCTTATTCGAGAAAGCATGAGTCCATGTGTTGTACCAGCTCTATTAACTCCAAAGAAAGATGGGAGTTGGCGCATGTGTGTCGACAGTCGAGCCATCAACAAAATCATCATAAAATACAGGTTTCCTATACCACAGTTGGACGATATGCTAGACATGTTAGAGGGTACAAAAATATTCTCTAAATTGGACCTAAGGAGCAGCTATCATCAGATTCGAATACGGCCGGGTGATGAGTGGAAAACAGCCTTTAAGACCAATAAAGGATTATACGAATGGATAGTTATGCCCTTCGGTCTTTCAAATGCGCCTAACACAATTATGAGATTGATGAACCAAGTTTTGAAACCTTTCATTGGGCAGTTCGTTGTGGTTTATTTCGATGATATTTTGATATATAGTCAAGACGAAACCACCCATATGGAACACCTCAAGAAGGTCCTTCAAGTGCACACTAAAAATAAATTGTATCTCAATTTTAAAAAGTGTAGCTTCATAACTGATAGCCTGTTGTTTCTGGGTTTTGTCGTAACATTCACGGGCATTCGGGTGGATGAGGAAAAAGGTGAAGGCAATCAGAGAATGGTAGGTTCCCACAAATATTCACGAAGTGTGAAGTTTTCATGGACTGGCGACATTCTATCATCTGTTCGTGAAAAATTTTAGTACCATTGTGTCACCAATCACAGATTGCATGAAGAAAGGACAGTTTTAGTGGACTGACGAAGCCGACAGGAGCTTTGCTGAAATCAAGCGCTGATTATCCACGACCCCGGTTCTTGTACTTCCCAACTTCGACAAACTTTTTGAAGTCGAATGTGATGCCTCATATGTCGGAATTGGGGGAGTTTTGTCTCAAGAAGGTAGGCCGGTAGCCTTCTACAGTGAGAAACTTAGCGATGCACGCAAGAAGTGGTCTACATGTGAGATCGAGTTATATGTGGTGGTTCAGGCACTGCGACACTGGCGACATTATTTGATTCAAAAGGAATTCATACTTTACACGGACCATCAAGCTCTCAAATTCATTAATAGTCAAGCTAACATTAACCGTGTGCATGCTAGATGGATCTCATTTTTGCAGGAATTCACGTTCGTAATAAAACACAAGTCAGGGCAACAGAACAAAGTAGCTGATGCACTAAGTCGCAGTGCAACTTTGTTAGTCACTATGAGCAATAAGGTTGTCGGGTTCGAGCGCCTCAAAGACATATATGTCGATGACGACAACTTCAAGGACGCATGGGTTAGATGCCAAAAAGGTTGCCCTGGCGACTTACATATGCAAAACAGGTTCCTTTTCAAGGGAAATCAACTGTGCATCCCGAACAGTTCACTAAGGGCCTGTTTGGATTCGCGTATTAGAGGACGGTGTATTGTATTAGAAGTGAATATTCCCGAATATTCTAAATACACAACGTTTGGATCGGATCATATAACGGACGGTATCCCATGCGCGCGATTTTCCTCCATTACCAGAAATTCAAAATCGCGGTATTATGTTATCAGATTTCACGCCTCCCGTCACTACAGTCGAATGACGGCACTACACTGTATTTCCCCTCTCTTCAAAACATGTTCTACCATAATGGATTTGAACCAAATATATGCCCAGATCATACAGACTGGCTTTAGTCAGAACATCTTCATGTCTGGTCGGATCATCTCATTCTGCACAGTTTCGGAGGACGGATCAATCGATTACATGGTTTCAGTCTTCAAACAGATCGAATATCTAGATGGGTTTCTCTGAAACACCATGATAAGAGGATATGGGAAGGCAAATCAACCCCGCGAAGCTTTTCTTTTCTATAAGCGGATGGTGGGCAAGTGTGAGGTGCCTAATAACTTCACCTTCTCTTTCTTGCTCAAGATATGCGTGTAGCTGAAAGTGCTTATATTGGGCAAGCAGTTCACTGCTCTACTATGAAACATGGTCTGGATTCTCATGTCTATGTCAGGAACACGCTTATTCACATGTATGGCCTGCTCCATGACCTTGACAATGCATGTCAGTTGTTTGAAGAAATATCTAGACTGGATTTGGTGTCGTGGAATACCATCATCGACAATTATGTCCATTGTGGCCAATGCAACAAAGCACTGAGGTTGTTCTCGAGAATGCAGAGAAGTGGATTTGAACTAGATGAAGCCACATTGCTTATCATCCTTTTTGCTTGTTCGGATTTGGGTGATTTGGATTTTGGAAGATGGGTCCATTCTCGGATCAATGGTACTGGATTTGATCGCATCATTTCGGTGTCAAATTCTTTGATCGGTTTGTATTGAAAATGTGGAGCAATTGATAAAGCATGTCGAGCCTTTGATGCAATGAATCAGAAAAATGTAGTTTCTTGGAATGCCATGATATTAGGACTTGCTATGCATGGCTACGCAGATGAAGTGTTAGATGTCTTCTCTAGAATGCAGAAATGGGAATTCGGAGTGCCCAATGAGGTTACCTTCCTTGGTGTCCTGTGCACAGACATAATACCTCCTATCCAAACGTTGATCTGTATAAGATACTGTATACTATTCTCCATAATACCTCCAATCCAAACACCGATTTGTCTCGTCCTGATTTGGATGTATTCTGAAAACCATTCATTGTATACATGAACAGTACCCGAATACAATACAATACAATACAATACAATACACGAATCCAAACAGGCCCTAAGGGAACAGATAATCCAAGAGCTACATGGAGGTGGCCTTAATGGACACCTTGGGCGAGACAAGACGCGAGCTCTTGTGGAGGAACGGTATTACTGGCCGTAATTGGTACGTGATGTGGGAAAGACAGTCCAACGTTCTTATATTTGTCAGACCGTCAAGGGGCAATCTCATAATACGTGCCTCTACACCCTATTACCCGTGCCTGACGGCCCTTGGGAGGATTTATCTATGGACTTTGTGCTTGGTCTCCCACGAACACAACGCGGCATGGATTCGGTGTTTGTGGTAGTAGATCGTTTCTCCAAGATGACGCACTTTATTCCATGCAAGAAGACTCTCGATGCAACACACGTGGCGAATCTATTCTTCAGAGAAATTGTGCGGCTACACGGGGTTCCCAAGACTATTACTTCTGATCGTGACATGAAGTTCATAAGCCACTTTTGGCGGACTTTGTGGACTCGATTCGATACACGACTTCAGTTCAGCAGCGCCTACCACCCACAGACTGACGGTCAAACTGAGGTTGTGAATCGCACGTTGGGAAACCTCCTTCGATGTATTTCAGGAGAAAAATCGAAGCAGTGGGATTTGACTTTGTCTCAAGCGGAGTTTGCATTCAACAACATGGTAAACCGCTAGACAGGGAAATCCCCGTTCCAAGTTATTTATGGATGAGTACCTCGCCATACACTAAACTTGGTCCCTCTGCCAAAGCTCCCAGGCATGAACATTGCAGCAGAACATATGGCTGACAAGATCATGGGCATTCATAAGGAGGTACAAACCAAGCTACATGCCTCGAATGAAAAGTACAAGGAGCAAGCGGACAAGCATCGGCGACAAAAAGTGTTCGAGGTGGGCGATCAAGTAATGGTCCATTTGCGCAAAGAACGATTTTCGACCGGAACGTACAACAAGTTGAAGAATAAAAGATTAGATTGGTACCAATCATCCGAAAGATCAATGACAATGCTTATGTTGTTGATCTTCTAGATGACATGGCGATCTCACGGACTTTCAACGTCGCGGACCTGATCGAGTATCATGAACCAGCGCAGGATGAGAACTCGAGGACGAGTTCTTTCAAAGTGGAGGGGACTGATGTAGAGCAGGTCGCGGACAGTTTCATGGCTAAGATGGATCAGAAAAGGCCTGGTCGGCAACAGAAGTGATCCAGACCATCAGACCTTAAATCGGGCATATCTCACAATCCGGAATGAGTTAGCTGACGTAAAATATATGATTTTGGGGTAGAACGAGCTACTTTAGCCAACCAACCCAGCTATGTAGGGTTGTGACGTCCAGAATTGTGAAAAACCCCTGGATCAACAGTCGTTTCCCTGTTTTAATTTCGTTTTTACTATAAATAGTAGGTTTTAGTTTAATTATAACTCTTCATCCGTCGAGCTTTAGGAGTTGCGCCAAACATGAAAAGAGCTTAGAATAATTAGGAGAACGGTTTGGTGAAGCCAAATAGGACACTTACTATTTTTGGCCGAAAACCTTGTGCACTAGTAGACATCACGACCGTCTATAAATAGTAAGTTTACTATTTATAGTAAGTCGCGATTTCTAGGAGTTTTAGTTGTAGTTTGATTCTGATTTCTTTCCCATTGCTTGGTACCCCTATTTAAAGGGTTGTGAACTCATTTTTATTCATTCATTAATCAATTTCGAATTTATTAGAATTTATTTCTATTTTATGCTTTCTTTCCTCATGGATTCGAGAAGTCTCTGTGAGGAGTCCAGAGAAGTTTTGTGGATTCGGAATACTTATCCTCTTGAGGAAGACGGTGCTCGACCTCACGTCCTCCCCTGCGTCAGGTCATTATTGCTTTAAGTAAAAAATTTATGGATGGCTTAGGGTGATGTCACCCTAGCCTTGGGAAAAGTGTCATTGTGATAGGTGGGTCCCACCAAAACACAATCAATGGTCCAAGTAGGGCACGACCTATATCTTTTGATGTACAACACGGATTGCCACATGAAATGCGGCGTTAGAACCGCAGCGATAAGGCGGTCGTAACGACATAGGTCTTAGGTCAAGCCAACTCGAAATTACAAGATGACACTCAAGGTCGCGCATAATTGCTATCTACGTGTCGCAGGTCGCAAGAATTCAACCGAAAGGACCGTGGAAGCCTATGGAACGATACAGTCTAGGACACAGGTCTCACATGGGATGCTTCACACATGTGGTGCGCAAGAGAAGATAAGTAGTGACATATATGACAGTGGCATGTGTGGTGTACTGTAATGCTCCGTGTTTTCAGGACTCGAGTATATGACCCGTTTTCCAAAAACCCAAGTGTTAACCTTAAAGGATTGTCAAATTCGAGTATACATTTTTTTTTCATTTATCAGAGTAAGCAGATGAGCGTAGAATGGACAAGTAAACATATAGGAAAAATTACAACTACATTTAGAACATACAGAGGTTATCCATAATGACTTATGCAAACCAATGTCTCCACAATAACAAATACAAGATTACACACATGAGAAATTTAAAAGCATATGAAATACAAATGAAAACCGCAAGATCACGCAGCTTCCTTGACAGGTATAACCACGTGTCCTTGACCACCATAACGACTCCTCATCAGTTCGAACTTGCATATCACTTAAGCCACCTGTGCTACCTGTACAGTTATATTTTTTATGGATGAGTGGCCAACTCAGTGTGAATTCTCCTCAAGATTACACACCGCTGCATTAGGTAAGCATAATTATAAAACAATAAGGCAATCAAAATAACACATGATGCAGTCTTTTTAAATGCATGGATACGTGAATGCACATCGCCCTGGGGATGCACATCAATGCGGAAGTTGGGCTCGTCACCCATGCAATCATCGACCTGGGAAAATGACGCAGGGATGAACGTGATGAGGATAAATACTCCAAATCCACGGAGCTTCTCTGGACTCCTCACAAAGACTTCTCGAATCCACAAGGAAAGAAAGAAGAAAATAGAAATAAATTCGAAACTGATTAATTGATCAATAAAAATGAGTTCACAACCCTTTAAATAGGGATACCAAGCAATGGGAAAGAAATCAGAATCAAACTACAACTAAAACTTATAAATAGTAAACTTACTATTTATAGAAGGTCGTGATGTCTACTAGTGTGCAAGGTTTTTGGCCAAAAATAGTATGTGTCCTATTTGGCTTCACCAAACTGTTCTCCTAATTATTCTAAGCTCTTTTCACGTTGGGCACAACTCCTAAAGCCTGACGAATGAAGAGTTATAATCAAACTAAAATTTACTATTTATAGTAAAAATGAAATTAAAGCAGGGAAACGACCGTCAATCCAGGGGTTGGTTGGCTAAAGTAGCTCGTTCTACCCCAAAATCATATATTTTACATCGGCTAACTCATTCCGGATTGCGAGATACGCCCGATCTAAGGTCCGACGGTCCGGATCACTTCTGTCGTCGACCGGGCCTTTTCTGATCCATCTTGGCCATGAAACTGTCCGCGACCCGCTCTACATCAGAAAATCATCTAGTCAGAACAATAGATCGATAGTTGGTAGTCTGTGAGCTAGCGTAGGCCGACAGCTCGGGCATAGGTCCCATACCACCATTCCCGGCTCATGAGGCTACCATCTTAGGATGTTTAATGAAACCCGTCAACTAGTGGCCAATCATATTACAGTATATGAGGCTTACCATTGTAGGGTTACATGATAAAAACATCGAACCCCTTTAGGGAAAATACCAGAACAAAGCCTCATAGGGCGATACCAAAACAAGCCACGTGGGTTAATTATCAAAATAAGCCACATAGGGCGAGTATCAAAACCATGCGATAAAAGACCATCCTTGAAAGTCACTTAGACACAACAACCCTGGATGGTAGGCCCACATCAATGGTCAATTTAAACCACCATTCTATAACCACTAAGCCGAAGGTCCATTTCAGTCACAATCAGTCGGGTTACATCCTAAGTATGGGTGTACATGTATAAGTGGGGGTTTCCCACTAATGTACCAGTTTAAGTTCCATAAGCAATACACAGATAATCCGCAAGCATGAATAAATATGTAGGATAAATATTAAGCATGTAATGTAGCAATTCAATTCCAACAATTAACACATGTGACTATGAAATGGAGATATCAACTATAAATTAAAATAAAAACTATAACTTAAACTAATGGAAAAATGAAAAGCTCAAGGGAAAAAATCATCACCAGAGAGGTCGTAGTACGACCCTTGATCTGATTCTCGCACATAGATAGTGGGCCCAAGTTACGCAAGCAGTTTCCTAAGGAGATCAGTTTGCATAAGACAAGAGTTTCCAAAGTTAGGTTTCTTGGGCTTGTTTTAAAGTGATTGGGCCCACCAGACTTTTGCCATAATAGGGCGGCCCGGTTATTGGGTCCAATCTAAACCCGAGTGGGACCGGCCCACTGCACCTTATGGTGAGTCCCACTAGGTGATACTGTGTGGCCCACCTAACATTTATTTTCTATTTAATCTGTTCATATGGATTTCAATGGTAGGCGTTCAATTCTCCACTATTTTCTGCAGTGTGGCCCACTTGGTAGATCTGCCTCATTTTTCATTTTTGTCTCAAGCCTTATGACGAGCTCACTGTTTGGATGGATGGTTTGGTTGTAACACACACACCAAGGTGGCCTCACACCACCCGTTTAGATGGACGGTTGGGATATCACATACCTTGGGATCATACCCACAAAACTTGTTATCATCAATACAACAACTATGTAGATGGTGGAGTCCACATGGATGAACGGTTTTGGATGTAACACTGACCCCATGATCAGACCCATTGCTTGCTGATGTCCTTTACATTAGCTATATACCTGTGTGAGTTACACTAGCCAATTCGTTCCACATCAGGTGGGTCCTACGTCGGCCCACCATAATATAATATAATATAATATAATATTATATTGTAAGAATACCTGTCAGGCGCCTTATATTATAACATAATATAATATATTATATTATAACATAATATAATAAATATATTATTTATAAGAGAGGCTCCAGCGTCCAGCGCCCAGTCTGGATGGACGGCCTGGAATCAACATCCGCTGATAGTGGGGCCCACAGAACTTGGTGACATCAATAGCAGCCCGGAGCTGCATAGGACCCACCGTCTGGATAGACGGATGGCATAGGTGAAACACGTACATCAGAGGTGGGTGGGTCCCACTTCAAGCAAAAGGGTGGACGGGGTTGAATAACACATACCTCGGTCAGACCCACAAAACTTGGTAGCGTCAATACAGCAGCCGTTCTGCTGCTGGGGCTACAGATGGACGGTGTTAACAAAACACTATCATCATAGTGGGGTCCACATCCCACGTCCAGGGATGATTCAGTTGGTACAACACAACTCGGCAGCGAGTCAACTCGCCTCGATTCAAGCTGGTGCAACGAGGCACCAGCCCTTTCTCTCTCTCGTTTCTTCTCCTCTGTTCTCTTCTTTCTTTTCTTCTCTTCAACTCTCCCTTCCTTCCCACATGCTGGAGGTCCAGTAGTACCCTGGACGACCGGCCTCAACCCATCAGTGAGTCGGGCAGCCCGCTCAGACTCGGCCCGAGCCGCAGGTGGAGCGGCAGCCGCATCCTCTTCCTTTCTCTGATTCTTTCTTCTTTCTTTTTCTTTTCTTTCTTTTCTTCTCTTTCTATCTCAACACCATCACCAGGTGGTGGGAGCCCGAAAACAGCATCCCAAACCGAGCCTGGCTCGGTTTGGAACGGTGGAGAGGATGAATGCCATTAATGGCAGATTCTCCCCCATTGTTTCTTTCTTCATTCCGTCAACATGGGAGGGTTTACAAGCTTGTAATAGAGCTAGGTGAATGGTCGAGATGAAGCGTGGTCGCCGTTTGGTTGGTGGGTTGGAGTTTGGAAAGAAAGAACTATTTTCTCTCTCATTCCATTTTCTTTCTAAAAACTTAGCTTAGGATGGTCCAGATCACTCCGGTTTGAACGGTGGAGATGCAAGAAGAGGAGGCTTACACCGATCACTGACGTGGAGTGGCAACAGTTTCTATTTTGAAAATGGTGTGTTTGTAGGGCTGGTTTGCAGCGAGGATCGTGCGCCCACACGTGCACGAAATTCTGTTGTGAAAGTTAGGTTTTTGCGGGGCCCAATCCCTAGACACGATGGATGGTTCTGATCTGAGAATCGACTGATTTTGGTGGGCCATAACACGTCTCAAATAGACGTTGCTCGTCCGTTTGTCAGGGTGCGGGCGGAAGCCGTCTTTCCCTTTTTGGAAAATGTCGGGTCAGTCCGACTTGACTGGCAGTGCAGTCTAGTGCACCGCTGGTGCACGTGGATAGTGCTCACGTGTTGCCTCTAAATGGGGTCCACCAAGGTGTTTGATCAAATCCACACCAATCATTAGCTTCGGAGGTCCCAGACACGGCCTCTGACTGAAAAAAATCAGGTGGACCCAATTCTCAGGTGGGGCCCGTAGCTTGATTTGGGTCCAATTCATGGATTCACATCGATCTGACAATCAAGCCATCCCGAAATCGATCGTCAACAGTTAAAATGGCACTAAGAATTCATTCAGATGACTGGACCCCTGTTCTATGCATTTAGAACATTAAATGTTATTATTAAAATAATTTTAACATTTATTATTATTATTATTATTATTATTATTATTATTATTATTATTATTATTACTATTATTTCCCCCACACATGCATGCATTTCTTAATTATTATTTTAACAGGTAGTGGGTCCCCCTATGGATACTAACCCTGGGCTCCTGTGAGTCTACCATCCTCTTGAATTTAATCGGTATTACTTAAACCTCCTTTTATATTATTAAATACTTTATTATTATTTTTTTAGAATCAAATTGTAGAGCCTTATTTTAAGGCGGTCATGTAAGTTAGCCTCAGGATGTTTTAATTAAAGTCCCTAGTAGTTGGTTACAAGTCTTTGAAGCCCTACGGTTTCATTGGTTTCAAATTGTTGGCCCATGCAGATCAAATGGTTGGGATTGACTAATATTCGGATCGACCAATATTTGACTAATATGAATCTACTGGTTGGATCGACTAATATCTGATTACTAATAACCCTAAGGGTTTTAAAGAGCATTTGAGTGTAGTCCGAGGTTAATCATGAAATTAGATGGTATGATTTGTGTCTTAAAAGGGTGGAGCGTCTAATAGGATGTTATAGACCGATGAACGATAGATCTTATGATTTTGATCCCTGAGTTTAGTTCACATGATTTAATCGTACTGAACAAGCATATTCCTAAATCATCTTCAAGATCGAGATTCTAAAAATTTGAATTTTCGTTTATTTAAGTACAGGGTTAACTTAATTGTGTTGTGATGGTAACATGTAAGTTAAACTACGTGAATCATCATATCCATGTAAGCTAATTTAGATCTACGTGGTGACACCCGAGTACTAAAAGTACGGGGCGTTACATGTACAGCCTACGGTGAATATGCCACGTTGGATGAACTGCATGTATGACTCTCATAACCCTGATCCATAGCTCAAGTGGTAGACTGAGTGAAAGATACCTTGTTTCAGGAAAATGGATTGGCTACTCCCCCTGCCACCAGCTCCTTGGCTAGTGGTCGGTGCTCCATGGGCCCCACCATGATGTATGTGTTTCATCCATTCTGTTCATCCATTTTTACAGATCATTTTATGGCTTGAAACTAAAAATGAGAGGGATATAAATCTCAGGTCGACCACACCACATGAAAACAATAATGATTGGGTATCCACCATTAAACTCGTCCTAAGGCCCACTATACTGTTTATTTGACATCCAATCGGTTGATTAGGTCCTACAGGCCCAGATGAAGAGAAAAAAAAACAAAGATCAGCTAGATCCAAAACTTTTATGGCCCTCAAAATTTTTTAATGGTCGACCCTCATTCAACACTGTTTCTTGTAATGTGGTCCACTTGAGATTTGGATATAAATCATTTTTGAACTCATACTGTAAAATGATCTATAAAATAGATGGACAACATGGATGAAACAGATACATCATGGTGGGGCCTACATGGCACCAACCACCAGTCATTGGTCGGTGTCATGGGGAGTGGCCAATTCGTTTCCCTCGTTTCAACACTGAGGTGTTGGTATCGATTCCCTGGTAGGACTCGCTAACAGTGTAGTGTGAACTGACATTGGGGTGTACTAACCAGCTAACTAAAAAACAAAAAATATGACTCTCCTAAGGGATCCTTACTCTTACTCTGGTGGTAGACTCTCAGGAGTTTCAACACCCGTCAAGGGTTTAAGCATCCATAGGTGGTGAAATCTCACTACGGCAGTGTGGTCGAGCTCATGGGAACTTCCCATGAGGTCGAGATGCGTGGGCCACACCACATACAAAAGTTGAGAAGGGTTACCCTCCCATGAGGGGTCATACCAAGTTTCAAATGTATGCAAATTTTAGGTGAGCCCCACCAAGTGCTTTATATGTTTTTAGGCATGTCTTCACGTGATTTTAGATTGTATGGCCCACCTGAGTTCCATATAGGGATATTTTTTGGATATCCCATAATTCAAAGGGGACCCATCAAATGTACGATGTTGATATTCGACACACATCACAGTGGGGCCCACACAGCTCGACCTCATGGGAAGTTCCCATGAGCCCGACCGCATATATATATATATATATATATATATATATATATATATATATATATATATATATATATATATATATATATATATATATATATATGGAAAAGGTACTATACGCTCGACTGTATGTTACCATCCATAAGGTTGAGAGCCGGCAACACACAAGCAGTCAGATGTTAAAAATTTTAACCCAACAGTAAGATTTTAGAAGATCAGTGGAGAAACAAAACTGAAGAAACTGGTTATTAAAATATGACTCGGAGTATTTCCTGCAAAAGCCTTTAGCATGAAGTAGTGGACTAGAAACTTGGGTGGGGCATACCATGGAATTTTTTGAGAAATCCACCCCGTCCATCCATTTTTCCATATCATTTAAGGGGTTAAGCCTAAAATTGAACCAAATCCAAGTCTCAGGTTGATCGTATCACATGAAACAGTGGGAATAATGATTTCAACCATTGAAATCATGTTAGGCCCCACATTGATGTTTATTTGTCATCCAATATATTCATAAGATCATACAAACATGGATGAAGAGAAAAAACAAATATAAGCTTGATCCAAAACTTCCTTGGGCCCCAAGAATTTTTTTAACAGTAGATGTTCAATTCTACTGTTTCATGTGATGTGATCCATGTGAACATTTTATATGATTAATTTTTGGGCTCAAGCACTAAAATCATATGGTAAAATGGATGGATGAAGTGGATCAGATACATAAATCATGGTGGACCTCACGGTATCTACTCAGTACGCTAAGTGAGTTACTCCACAATCTACTTCCGTCGAACAGGGGTGCGGTTTAGATAATGACACGCTGAGTAGCGAGACTCACTTCTGAAGTTACGTCACCAAGTTCCATGGGCCTCATTATAATGTGTGTTTGGTATCCACTCCTTCCATCCACTTGGAGAGATCATTTTAGGGTACTATCCAAAGAACGAGTTAAATCCAAAGCTCCAGTGGACCCCAGCACAGAAAATAGTGGGACAGTGACGCCCACCATTAAAAACTTCTAAATGCCACAAAAGTTTTAGATCAAGCTGATATTTGTGTTTTCCCTTCTTTCATGTCTTTTTTAAACTTTTGAACAGGTTGGATTTCAAATAAACATTATGGTGGGCCTTAGGATAGTTTCAATTGTGGGAATCACTCTCCCCACTGTTTTCTGTGGTGGGGTCCACTACAAATTTTTATCTACCTCATTCTTTCGCTCATGCCCTAAAATGATATCTCAAAATGGATGAATTGTGTGGATATAACACATACATCATAGTGGGCCTACAAAACTTAGTGATGTCACTTTAGTAGAGGAATCGCTGCTCAACATTTCAGTATCTAACCCGCGTCCATCAAACAGGACCGTTCCAGAAATGGATTGGCTACTCCCTGCCACCAGAAGCAGATTGCGTAGTGAGTGCAGATTGCATGCTTAGTGTACTGAGTAAACTCTGTGGGGTCCACTGTGATTTATGTATTATATCCACTATGTCCATTCATTTTACCAAATAATTTCAGGGGTATAGCCTAAAAATGAAATATATAAAATGTTTAAATGTACCACACAACAGGAAATAGTTGAATTGAACATCTACAGTTGAAATTTCTTGGGGGCTATAGAAGTTTTGGATCAAGCTTATATTTGTTTTTCCCATTCATCTATGTCTGTATAATCTTATGAGTAGGTTGGATGAAAATTAAACATCACTGTGGGGCCTAGCAAGGTTTCAACGGTGGAAATCATTATCTCCGCTGCTTCCAGTGTTATGGTCCACTTGATCTTTGGATATGCTTCAATTTTGGTCTCAACCCCTTAAATTAGATGGAAAAACGAATGGACGGTGTGGATAGATCACATACATTCAAGGTGAGCCCAAGTAACTCAAGATGCTGTAATCCGATTTCCAACACGCCATGGCGGGTGGTCCACAATGATGTATGTGTTTCATTCATGCTGTCCATCTATTTTTCTAGATCATTTTCAGGTATGACACCAAAAATAAGGTATATCCCAATCTCAAGTGGACCACATTACAAGAAACCATGTTGATTGAACGTCGACCATTATTAAAAACTTTTGGGGATCCAAAATAGTTTTGGATCAAGATGATATTTGTTTTTTCACTTCATCTATGTCTGTATGACCTAATCAACATATTGGATGTCAAATAAATAGTACAGTGGGCCGTAGGAGGATTTTAATGGTGGACATACAATCACTATTGTTTTCCTATGGTGTGGTCCACCTAAGATTTATATCCCTTTGATTTTTGGGATAAAGCCATAACATGATATGTAAAAATGAATAAACAACATGGATGAAACACATACATCATGGTGGGGCCCATAGAGTACCGACCATCACCACCCGGCTAGTGGCAGGGGAATAGCCAATTCGTTTCCGCCCGTTCCGCACTTACGTAAAAGAAAGAGGACAAGGATTGCGTCTTACCCAGTAATCTATTCGACAGGGCTCTGTAGGGTCCAACATGATGTAATTGTTTTATCCACATCGTTCAATACTTTTTTCATATTATTTCAAGTTATGATCTTAAAAATGAAGCAGGTCCACAGCTCCAATGGACCACACCAAATGAAGCTGCAGTGATAATGACACCCACCGTTGAAACCTTTTTAAGGGCCACTGTGATGTTTTTTTTTTTTTACCATCCAACCTATTCAAAAGGTCATGTAGACGTGGATGAAGTGAAAACACAAATATCAGATTGATCTGAAAATTCTTCATCTCCTAAGAAGTTTTTAATGGTGGATGTTCAATCCCCAACTTGTGGTCCACTTGATCCCTGCACCTGACTCATTATTTGGATTATAACTTAAAATGATATGAGAAAAACGGATGGACAGGGTGGATTTCTCAAAAAACCCCACAGTAAGGGTTATCTAGGTTTTTAGGGCAGGACCTTCATGCGGAGGCTTTTCATAGGAAATATACATGAGAGAAAGAGTCGGTTTCACCGGTTTTGTTTCTCCGCTCACTTTAAAATCTGACCTTTCCCTATAAAATTTCACTTTGAACCTGGTTATTTTCCAAGATTCCATCAGGTCGATGGTCGAAAATCCATTTCACTCACTTCGCGGTCAATTTCAATTAGTTCATGATTAATTTCATTCATTTCATTCACTTCAAGGTCAATTTCCTTCACTTAGCGGTCAATTTTAATCATTTCACGTTGAATTTCATTAACCCCATTTCTCGGTCGTGCAATTTCATTCACTTCCGTAAATGGATCGGCAAGTGGATCGCCACGGTGTTGAAGATCAAGCGCCGACGCTCCTCGAACTCCGATTTAAATCACTTCACATATCAAAGTCAATTCCCTTCATTTCACGGTCAATTTTCCATGCATTTCAGCATTATCAATTCAAAGATCAATTCCCACACTTCACCAAAATTTTGTAAGGCAATTCAATTCATCACTATTCATAAGGTTAATTCCCTTCACTTCATGGTGAATTCCATGCATTTTCTGTAATGGTCCCATTCATTTTTCCTTCACTAACGTTAATTCCATGCATTTACACGGTCAATTCCGATGATTCCCCTTCACTTCATAGTCAATTCAATTCATTTCATGGTCAATTCCCTTCACTTCATGGTCAATTCAATTCATTTCATGGTTAATTCCCTTTATTTCATGGTCAATTCCATGCATTTCACAAAAAGAATTACTTACATTCCCTTCGTCACTTTATACAATTCCATGCATTTCACGGTCAATTCCCTTTACTTCACGGTCAATTCAATGCATTTCGCGGTCAATTCCCTTCACTTCATGGTCAATTCCATGCATTTCATGGACAATTCCGGCAATTCCCCTTCACTTCACGGTCAATTGAATTCATTTCACGGTCAATTCCCTTCACTTCACGGTCAATTCAATTCATTTCACGGTTAATTCCCTTCATTTCACGGTCAATTCCATGCATTTCACAATCAATTCTGGCGATTCCCCTTCACTTCACGGTCAATTCCATGCATTTCACGGTCAATTCCCTTTACTTCACGGTCCAATTTAATGCATTTCATTCTTCATTTCATGGTCAATTCCTTCATTTCAATTCCCTTCACTTCACGGTCAATTCCATGCATTTCACTGTCAATTCTGGCAATTCCCCTTCACATCACGATCAATTCAATTCATTTCACGGTCAATTCCCTTCACTTCACGGTCAATTTCATGCATTTCACAGTCAATTCCGACAATTTCCCTTCACTTCACAGTCAACTCAATTCATTTCACGATCAATTCCCTTCACTTCATGTTGAATTTCATGCATTTCGCAGTTAATTCCCTTCACTTTATAGTCAATTCCATGCACTTCAAGGTTAATTCTGATGATTCCCCTTCACGGTCAATTCAATTCATTTCATGGTCAATTCCCTTCACTTCACGGTCATTTCCGTGCATTTCACGGTTAATTCCGGCGATTCCCCTTCACTTCATGGTAAATTCAATTCATTTCACAGTCGGTTCCCTTCACTTCAAGGTCACTTCCGTGCATTTCACGGTCAATTCACTTCACTTCACGGTCAATTCCATGCATTTCACGGTTAATTCCGGCGATTCCCCTTTACTTCACGGTCAATTCAATGCATTTTCCCGTCAATTCCCTTCACTTCACAGTCAATTCCCTTCATTTCACGGTCAATTCCATGCATTTCACGGTCAATTCCAGCGATTCTTCTTCACTTCACGGTCAATTTCCTTTACTTCACGGTCAATTCAATGCATTTCAGCGTCAATTCCCTTCACTTGACGGCCAATTCCATGCATTTCATGGTCAATTCCGGCAATTCCCCTTCACTTCACGGTCAATTCAATTCATTTCACGGTCAATTCCTTTCACTTCACGGTCAATTCCATGCATTTCACGGTCAATTTCGACAATTTTCCTTCACTTCACGGTCAACTCAATTCATTTCATGGTCAATTCCCTTCACTTCATGGTGAATTCCATACATTTTGCGGTCAATTCTCTTCACTTCACGGTCAATTCCATGCATTTCACTGTCAATTCCCTTCACTTCCCGGTCATTTCCATTCATTTCACGGTCAATTCCGGCAATTCCCCTTCAATTTACGATCAATTCCATGCATTTCACGGTCAATTCCCTTCGGTCAATTCCCTTCACTTCATGGTCATTTCCATTCATTTCACGGTCAATTCCCCTTCACTTCACGGTCAATTCCATGCATTTCACGGTCAATTCCCTTCACTTCACCGTCATTTCCATTCATTTCACAGTCAATTCCCTTCACTTCACGGTCAATTCCATACATTTCACAGTCAATCCTGGTGATTCCCCTTTACTTCACGGTCAATCCCCTTCATTTTACGGCCATCATAACATTTATTTTCCATCCAATCTATTCATAAGGTCACAAAGACCTGGATGAAGAGGAAAAACAAATTTCATAATGATCTAAAACTTCTGTGACCCGTAAAAGGGTTTCAATCGTAGACGTTCAATCCTCCACTCCCTTTTACAGAGTGGTCCACTTGATAGCTAGATCTATCTTATTTTTCATCTCAAGCCTTAATACGAGTTTGCCAAATAGATGGACGGTTTGGATATAACACATACCTCATAATGGGACCCACAAAAAGCTGTGGGGATTACAACAGAAAAAAGAGAGCAGTGAGTTGAGGTCTACCAGGTCAATGGCTACAGATTATAATCGTAACCATTACGATGGTAATGCCCACCGCTACGGTTATAGCTACGGTTATAATCCGTAGCTACTGATCTGGTCGTCCGGTCCCAAACTAGTTGCGCTGGCTAATTTTTTTTTTTGTTTTTTTTCATGTTGTAATCTCCACCGCTTTTTGTGGGTCCCATTATGAAGGATATCCAAACCATGCAAAAGGTAGGCCACAAAATAATGATCACCTTATAAGGAAATCTGGCCAATCCACTTATCAGGTGGGACACAAAATTGAAATCAATGGACAGCCAATGGCATGACTCAATGTATATGTGGGTGCCACCCAATGATGGAAGAAACCTGATTTCATGCCAAGTGATCTTCATGGTGGTGCCCACGTTTTGGACGGGTAGGATTTCCCACAAGTGACACATTAGCAGGAGAGAAAGGGGTGCATGTTAAAATTCACATACATGGCTGTATGTGATCATTTCTCAATTAAAAATAATTAATTTAATTGTAAGATTAGTCATTGTTATGTAATTACTAACAGCTGACTTAAAAATGACATCACCCTTGATTCACCCATGAGAGAGAGAGAGAGAGGACCTCGATCAGTTTTCCATGAAACAACCATAACCCTTCTTTTGACAATTTGAGACCAAATGGGCAACATGGAGAGAGTGGGCTAATCTACAACGGTGAAAGACAAACATTGAGTGTGGCCCATCCAGGAAAGCATGCCTGAATCTCAAAACAACCCCATTTCAAACTCCCAAATGTAAAAGCTTCCATAATCAAAGCCCCACCAAGCACTTCCAACTCCTCTTCAATCCTCCTCCACCTTTTTCCACATACACACAATTTCAATCCTCACCACTACTATTCTCTTTCCATTTTGGAACTTTCAAGTCAAGGGGGCATTTCCCAACTTTTCACTATACACTATACATAAACCGTGCATCGATCCGAACGGTCCAAATCGTGGGTCTCAATCATCCATGGATCATGTTCAGAAATTACACTGATCCGGTAATCCGAACCTTCGGTTTCCATCATATCCATGGTTGAAAATCAACAGACAATAACACATAGTTAAGGTAATCCAACTCTAAGTTTTGGCCTATGTTCCAGCTAGAATAAGGCCCAAATTAGTGTGGTCTAGATTGACTTACACTAATCTATTTGTACGGTGGATGAGTCAGCACTATCTAAGAATAGGCCAAAAACGCAATTAGTATTCTACCCCTCAAATTAAATACTCACCTTGTAACATCCTGGATTTTCACTGTTTTGGATTCCCAAAAATCCTTGAGATATTATTATTATTATTATTATTATTATTATTAATTAACTTATAATATCACTTAATGACCATTAACACTTAATGTTAGTTTATACTGGGGTGGACCAGTCTAGTTATGATGGGACAAAGTGCGGGCCGCCAAGCCAGATGGCCTGTTTACACTTAACAATAGCCCGTGTGGGCCACCCAGCGACCGAGAAGGGTCAGAAAATTCTAAAAATTTAAGAAACTGAAGATCTCACTAGGCTTGTGGTCCAGTGCAAACCACGGACCTAGTGGACACCCAAAATTGTAATCTAGCACTTGCCGAATGCACCCCACCAATGCCAGATTGGAATATGACATCATTTGAATGAAACTGAGATTCCAGGCTTTTCAGCCGAAGGATCTTTTCTACATTTACGGTGAAGGTCTATTGTATTTTTATAGGCCCGTCCACCAAGTTTGGGACCCGATCGTGGAACGGTGACCGTTGATCGCGAATCAGACCCGTACGACCAAACGCCATATCCGATCGTTCTCAAATTTTGTGTGGCCCTTCATCGGGCTATGGAGCACCTATCCTATAAATTTCATGGCCAGAGGGCCACCAGATATATCCCATCAATCAGAATGGGCCTCTCAGGGCCATTTAAAGATCGGAACCCTATGCTCAAACCCCATATTTATTCATCCGTTTGATCTCAGATTTTGGAAGGCCCCTCATCGGGTCATAAGACACCTACACCCCGAATTTGGTGGCTGGAGGGGTAATAGGGCCGTCTCAACATCAGATAGACTCCTAGTAGACTATTTTGGAAAATTATGAAAACTTAAGGCCAAGGGGCCCAACTCTAGCAAATAAAATATATAACCCTTATCTCATAACCCCCACCACAACCACCATTGCCAAGGGAGAAAGAGAGAGCTGGAGAGCAAGGAGAGAAGAAGGAGAGAGTGAAGGAGGGCAAGGTGGACCCTAAATCGAGGTGAAGCCCAAGGAGATCAAACCCCACAACTTCATATCCCTTCTCTAAAGGGAAACCTAACACCACAACCACAAGAAACGTCTATTGATCGTCTAGGTAAATCTCTTATCCCATTTTCGTTGAAACCCTTGTGATGATAAGAGATTTATTTAGGATTCTAACATGTAAATGTTGCTTTAAGGATTCCGGCCGATCAATCCCCGAAATACATCTTCCTAGGTCATTCCCAAGCATTCATCGAATCCAAGGTGCAAACTATTAATTTTAGATGGCTTAACACTAATTATGTCATGAGTTTAATGATTTTACTTGTTGGATGAGGCGTTTGTAGAATCTAGAGAGACCCTAGGATTTGGGTGTTAGTTTGGGAGTTGTATGGAATTGTATGTTTATTTAGTTTCTTTTCTCATGATCGTGTTTGTGCCTCTCACATGCTCAAGCTTTAGTGTATGGTTATTTATTCATGTGCTGTATAATTTTCTCATATGTTGTTGCTTATGGCATGTATGATGCTTTGTCGTTGTGTATTTTGATTCCTTGACTAACCCACACCTCTCACATGCACTTATTTGTGATAATGTAATAAGCTTGTTAGGAATATTGAATTATATGATAGGTTGTATGCAACATAATGCCATATGCTAGTTGATAACTTTGATGTTAACATGCTGTGAATCATCGTCAAACCCTTCGATTGGTCAGGATCATGAGGTAAGAAGGTAGCCCCATTGGTTGGACTACCCTAGGACTAAACCCGTGGATTGAGCAGGCGTGTATGGGCGGCAGTAGTTCGACTACATGGGTCTATTGTACCCGATGTCGTTTGTCACGTGCACATCTAACTCGTGCGGCTTAGCCCATTACTGGCCAATCTCGATTGTTAACCATGTTTGCTCACATACGTATGGAACCTGGAACACCCTACCACCGTTGCAGCCTACAGATAATCAATTGAGACTCCTCCACCGCCTCGTGAGCCGGGCATGGTGGAATGAGACACTGTGTCCGAGCTGTTGGCCTATGTTGGGGTACCGCACCTCCCTGTAGTGACCGCGAGCGATCCCTTTCTCTCAGCACTCCTCATGTGCTTGAAGTCGGGGATGAGGAACCCGACGGGATCACGGACCGCGGGGTCTCGGCCTCACGCGTTGATGGGGCCTTGGCCTCGCAACCGCCAGGGGGCATTGATACTTGGGGTGTACCAGATTCCTAAACCTGCTGGATGAATGGACTTAACTAAGAACCCGGTTAACATTATCATTGCATTGCACTAGCTAGGTTGGCGACTCACCAGTCGAGGTCGCTCTGAGGGAGTGTTGACATACGCGATCGTTAGACGGAGTCGCTCGAGGGAGTGTTGTGGTGAGGGCATGCATCATTTCATCCATCATGCATGCGTATTAATGAGATTAGTTTAGTGACTGTGATTGATTACTTTTCATTAAATCTGTAATATAACTGATGCTTGTGATAACTTGAGACTAATAGTTCACACTGAGTTGATCACTCACTCTCACTCTGGGACGGTGTTTTAAAACACTAACCAAACTTTCTCATAGATGCAGGGGATGCGGAGCAGGTGGAGTATAGCGATGCTACTCTCGACGAGAAGGAGGAGCTGTAATACTTTCAGTTGATGGGCGGCTCTCCATCAGCTTGATCAGGCTGGATTTGGATTTACTGATCCGCGGGATCAACTTTATTCTTTTGGACATAGTATTCTTTTGTTGTTTGGTTAGGTAACGCCTTGGGCGACCCTTTATTATTTTGGACCTGTATATATATGGAATATCCTTCATTTCAGTAGACTGGTGCGATTGTGCTTTATGCTCCAGGTAGTTCCAAATTGCACAATTAATTTGACTAATCATCAAACCATAAAATGTATGATAAGTGACACTCGGGAACTCGGGAGTCGAGTCTATGTACGACCCCCGATTTTCAGGACGTTACACACCTCCTCACACATTACAAGTATACATAAAGAGATCTCCCTCCTAAAAAAAAAAAAAACACAGAGGAGAAGAGTTCCCAAGTTATAGAAAATCCCAACCTCGTATTTTGTGTTCTGCCTCACTCTCTTCATCCCAATTGAAGTGATGGTGCACACTGAGGATGTTCCATCAGCACCATCCACTCCTGTAACCCCAGGCACTCCTGGGGCCCCACTCTTTGGCGGTTTCAAGGCAGAGAGGAGTGTAAATGGTAGAAGGTCCCTCTCAAAAGCTGTAGGTGTGAAGGAAGCCTCGGCACTGCCTGCGCATTGCCGCCCTCTCAGATCTCACTTACAAGAAAGGTGAGTGCAAAAGAGTTCTACAACATGGGTGGCCCTTTTTCGAACTCAGCGATCTAAAACAAGTTTCTAAACACTATTAGCATTTGGGTCGATTTTTCTAAGTGTCTATCTCTAATAAATTTCCATTCCCGAACGATCTGATGGCTTAGATCCTTCATTCGCACCATAGAATTGTTTATAGCTTTTCTTAATATAAACATGTTATGTGATTTCAAATCAGTGGGCCATGTGGATCTATTAGTATACCGTATTATCCCACCACTGATTCAGCTTCTTCTTGGGGCCATGACAAATGAATGGTTTAGATCTTCTACTCATGTTGTAGAGTTGTCATTATATATGTTAATCTTGAATTACTGGGAGTTATCGAAACTTAACCTTCGATGACATCGAAGTGTATTGGGTGTCATCGAAACTTAACATTCGATGACATCGAACAATTCCGCGCTTCCGCAGTCCCCCACCACTGGGTTCATCAGATCTTCTAACATGAGCAAGACTCTCCGGATTCCCGGCCATTGATCAGGTCGGCCCAGTGGTGAACATTCCTTATACCAAATTTCAGGTCTGTCTGATCATCAAGTTGGCCACAAGTATATGGAAAGAAGATGGTAAGTAAAGATAAAAAATAATGTACACATGTGGCCCACCTGATTGTTGACCATCCAAAATTTTGTGCTAGGGCATATTTATTGTGTGCCCAACCTGAAGAATGGGCAGAGTCTCTCACACATGTAGCATGTTGTCATGAATTTTCTGAAATGAAAACTGACCCATATGTCTCTCTGTGTTGTTGGGTGATGGTGAAATCAGGTTGGTGCAGAATTCATTGGCACACTCATACTCATCTTTGCTGGGGCAGCAACAGGCATTGTGAATCAGAAGACACAAGGGTCAGTTACACTTCTTGGGTTAGCTGCCTCTACTGGCCTAGCTGTGATGATAGTCATACTCTCAACTTCTCAACTGGCCACATCTCTGGGGCCCACCTCAACCCATCAGTGACCATCGCCTTTGCAGCTCTCAGGCACTTCCCATGGAAACAGGTACACACAACTACTATACCTGTCTCTCTCTCATATGGGTTCTTCTAGAAGGTTCTAGAATAACATGTGGGGCCCACTTTGCAGGTGCCCATGTACATCGGTGCACAGGTGGTGGCCTTTTGTAATTCTAACAATATAGTAGACTCTCGCACGTGGCAACATGACACCCGCGTGCGAGATCCAAGCTGATGGCCTGAAATTCCTCCTCATGTAAGTGTGTTGTATGAAAATTCAGGCTGAATCGTTCATAGGTGGTCCACACGTGTATGCATGAAAGAAATGGACGGTTCAGATTTGACCAAAGGTCAGCCCACCTGGTGATCGTGTCGACCTGATTTTTTTTTTTTTAACAGAAGGCCTCTTTACATGATGCCCTGCCTAATGAACAGCTTGTATTTGCACACATGCGGCAAGTTTCCACATGTGGGAAGCGAGGGCCAAGAGATGCAGTAACCTTTTTTCGTTCTACAACGCCTGGTGTGGGGCCCACCATGGTGTATGTACCAAATCCAATCTGTCCAAAAGGTGCATACCTTCAATTTCACACTGTATACCAAACATGAAGGAGGATCTAAATACAGGTGGGTCACACCGCTAAGATAAGATTCCCACCATTAAAACTTTCCAGATTCTGTGTGGCGCCCGATGTGTTATTTATATTCCATCCAATCCAATCAGAAGCATCAGGGTATATGTACAGATTAAAAACAGTCCATGAACAAACTCAGGTGGGCCACACCACTTGTTTTAAAGGTTTTAGGCATGATTTTATATGCAACGGTCCATCTGATCTTGTAATTGGCCAGAATTTTATCCCTAACTAGAACATGCAGGTTTTCTCATGATGAACGGATTAGATTTCGTGCTTACATCATGGTGGGCCCATCACTGCTTGGAGAGTTGGATTGTTCTAAAACGTTGCAGAGGAGCCGGTCTCTTCACATGTGTCGGATGTGTGGGTGGCATTATTGTAATTGATGGGCTTTTTGTTAATTACATGTAATCGTGCTGGCATGACTTCGTCCATGCAGGTAGGTGAGCCGGCAGGGATTGCAGTGGGGGCTACTGTAATGCTCCACAATCTCATCGCCCGGTAAGGAATTGTATATCGGTTTTTGCCCTTGGCCAAATTAGAAATTACACTTATGCCTGTTTGGATTTACGTATAAGAGGGCAGTGTATCGTATTATAAGCGAATATTTTCAAATATTCTAATTAAATGTTGTTTGGATTGGAGCGTATAACGAACGGCATCCCATGCATGTGATTTCAGTCTGTTTTCAAAAATTTGAAAACACGGTTTTATTTTGTCAGAGTTCAGGCCTGCTGTCATTACACCTGAATGACGGCACTGCATTGTATTCTCATTCTCGAGAATTCGAGACTGATGACTGTCAGAGTTATGATGTATGTGTTTCATCCATTTCGTTCATCCATGTTTACGTATCATTTTATTGCTTGATCCCAAAAATGAGAGGGACATAAATATCAGGTGAATCACACCACAAGAAAACAATAGTGATTGGATATCAACCATTAAAATCCTCCTATGGCTCGCTATACTGTTTATTTGACATCCAATCTGTTGATTAGGTCATACAGACCCAGATGATGAGAAAAAACAAATATGAGCTTGATCCAAAACATAATGGCCCCTAAAATGTTTTTAATGGTCAACGCTCATTCAACACTGTTTCCTGTAATGTGGTCCACTTGAGATTTGGATAAATCTCATTTTTGGATTCAGACCATAAAATGATGTGTAAAAACATATGGATGGCATGGATGAAATACATACATCATGGTGGGGGCAAACATAGCAACGACCACCAGCCATTGGCTAGTGTAAGGGGGTGTAGCCAATCCGTATGGTTGTACAGTATGCAAACATAATACCGCATATCCAAAGGTTGATCTGTATAAGATATTGTATACTATTCTCCATAATACCTCCAATCCAAACATTGATTTGTATCTGAATGATTTAGATGTATTCTGAAAACCGTCCATTGTATACATGAACAATACCTGAATACAGTACAGTACAATACAATACACGAATCCAAACAGCCCTTAAGTCGCTGTGGTATGATCAAACTCATAGGATCGTTTGGGCACGCATTTTCTTACACGTGGCTAATGTGTAACAAATCCAAACCTATCAACAGGTAGGGTCCACATTGAATGGGGTCTACCTCAAAAACAGACTAATTTGATGGTCCTGATCATTCTATCAGGCACTTTTGAGGAAAGAAAATAGATGGCCATAAAAGGTCGAATAGTGGTCTTTTGACTGTCCATTTTCTGCTAAGACATCATCCAATCCAAGGGCTGTGATTGTCCAATAAATGAGAACTTAGGGTATGGATCGTCAATGGCAGGTCCTATATCATGATCCATCCGGATATTATACATGTTTGCTACCTAAAAGCAGGATTCCCGGATCCTTAGTCTTGCTCCGTTGGTAGACTCTCACGAGTTTCAACACCCGGTCAAGGGTTCGTGGTGAAATCCCACTAAGGCGTACCCCCGTTTTTAGAAAATCCTTAAGTAGATTGAGTTGAAGAATGTGAATGTCTTTCCGAGAAAGAGAGCTTTCGGGAAAGAGAGCCAATTTTCCCGGAAACGGATTGGCCACTCCCCTGCCACCTGCCAATGGCTGATGGTCGGTGCTCTGTGGGTCCCACCATAATGCATGTGTTTCATCCATGCTGTTCATTTATTTTTCTAGATCATTTATGGTACAAGACCAAAAATGAGGTATATCCCAATTTCAAGTGGACCACATTACAGGAAATAGTGTTGAATGAATGTCAACCATTAAAAACTTTTTGGAGGCTATAAAAGTTTTGGATCAAGCTGATATTTGTTTTTTTTTCCCTTTATCTGGTCCTATATGAACTAATAAACAGACTGGATGTCTTCATCTGGTTCTGTATGACCTAATAAATAGACTGGATGTCATATAAACAGTACAATGAGCCTTAGGAGGATTTCAATGGTGAATACCTAATCACTATTGTTTTCCTGTAGTGTGGTCCACCTAAGATTTATATCCTTCTAATTTTTTGGATCAACCCCTAAAATGATATGTAAAAATGGATGAACACATACATCATCGTGGGGTCCATAGAGCACCGACCATCAGCCACCCGGCTGGTGGCAGGGGAGTAGCCAATCCGTTTCCATTTTTCCCCGCTTAAACATCATAGGGAGAATATTGGATCCATGCAAAAAGGTGGGCCACACATGATGATCACCTGATACGAAATCAGGCCGATCCACTTGTCGAGAGGGATTGTCAAAATCAATGGGCAGAAAATGGATGACTCAGCATGCTGGTGTGTCCCACCCAATGCGTGGATCGATCTGATTTTCATTTCAGGTGGTGATTGGTGCGGGGCTCCTTTTATCATGGATTGGATGTTCTACACATATTACATGCTGGAGGGAAAAAAGACAACTATATCTAACCATTTCTTTCTCTCTATCTCTTTATTTTTTCTCCCCTCCCTAGCCATCCAATTGGAGATCGTCAAATGGCAAGTTACAGAGATACACTTGCTACGTCGGTTGGTGGTCCACACAATTTATAGGTTCCTAGTGGTGGTCCCCACGCCCTACGACCGTTAATACATTTCATGTGTAAAAATTAAAAAAGAAAACAAGAAAGAAAAAAGAAAAAAAGAAAAAGACAGCTTAACCAAGAATGTGATGTATGGTACCACAATGATGTGTGAATGGGCATCCAATCCGTCCATCATTTCTACCCCCTCCATGGTGCCCCAAAAGTCACGCTAACCCAAAAATCTAAGTAGACCAGACCATAGGTAACAGTTGGGATGTGGATGCCCACCATTAAAAACCTTCCATTAATTGTGTGGGGCCACTGTCTATGCCATCCAATCTGTTCAGAAGATGATCATCTAATTAAAACTAGGCCACTCCAAACATAGGCCACACCTTGCAATTTTGGAGGTTTAAGGCATGGTTTTACGTGATGTGGCCCACTTGATTTTTGGATCCACATCACTTTTGGGCTCCAAGGAGAGTATGAGGGGCTCACATGATGCCTGAATTGGATATATTAACAGGTCACCGTGGGGCCTACACTTCATGTTAACTAATTAATCATATTTAAAAGAATTATTATTATTTTTTCAACACACCCATCTAACCCATATAAACATTCCTTGATCTCAGTGTTGAAACAGAGTCAATCCTAAGCTTACTAGAATACATCACATGTCTTGCAATATCATATATATTGGGGCTTTATCCTTTGAATATGAGTCATTTTACAATGATCTGGATCATTTATGCGACGAGTCTCATTTTGCATAGTGAACACTTATCCTTTAAGTATGCATTATCTACAACAGCACAGACTATTTATATGATGGGTCTTACTTTTTGTGGCGGTTGCTTATCCTTTGAATATGGGTTATCTTAAAATGATTTTGACCATTTAGATATTGTGGGATTCACTTTGCATGGTGGACACTTATCTTTTGAATATGGGTCATTTACAAGATCTAAGTTCATTTGTCTGACTTTGCATGGTGGATACTTATCCTTAGAATACGGGTTGTTTTACAGACCATATATATGATAGGTCTCACTTTGCATGGTGTACACTTATCCTTGGAATACGAGTCATTTACAAGATCCAAACCATTTGTCTCACCTTGCATGGTAGTGACTTATCCTTTGAATATGGGTTATATCTTACAATGATTTAGACCATTTATATGGTGGGTTTCACTTTGCATGGTGGACACTTATCATTTGAATATGAGTCATCTACAAGATCCAGACCATTTATCTCACTTTGCATAGTGGATACTTATCCTTAAGAATATGAGTTATTTTACAATTATCCGGACCATTTAGATGATGGGTCTAACTTTGCATGGTGGACACTTATTCTTTGAATATGGGTCATTTGTAAAATCCAAACCATTTGTCTCACCTTGCATGGTCGACACTTATTCTTAAATGATTCAGATCATTTGTCTCACTTTGCATGATGGATAGATAAGAGCTTGTTCATCCGCTTTCCCCAATTTCCTACCCAATTTCCTCCGTGATGGCCATCAATGGCTGAACATTCCCAAAAGGACCACCTTCCTCCATCCTCTGTCACCAGTGAGTGGTGAGTTTTCTTTTTCTCTCGGTAGGTACCTCTTGTATTCAGGGTTCAAATTTGTATGGACACTTATCTCTTGAATATGAGTCATTTACAAGATTCGGATTATTTGTCTCACTTTGTATGATGGACACTTATCCTTTAAATATGCCTTGTTTGATTGTCTTACAATGATCCAGACCATTTACATGATGGGTCTCACATTGCATGGTGGATACTAATTCCTTGAATATGGGTTATCTTACAATGATCCTATGATGGGTTTCACTTTGCATGGCGAAGACATAACCATGCTTTGAATATGGGTCATTTACAAGATTCAGACCATTTGTCTCACTTTGCATGGTGGACACTTATCCTTTGAATATGCCTCATCTTATAATGATCTAGACCATTTAAATGACAGGTCTTACTTATCCTTTGAATATGAGTTATCTTATAATGATCCAAACTATTTATATGATGGGTCGTCTCACTTTGCATGGTGGACACTTATTTTTTGAATATGGGTCATTTACAAGGTCCATACCATTTATATGATGGGTCTCGCTTTGCAAGGTAGATGCTAATATAAATAAAACCTCGGATCACTTGACGCTTTGATAATGTATATTTTAAGCTTTGAAGATGAATAACCAACATAACTTAGTATGATTAATTAAAGGAGTGAAATACTCAAAAAATAGATTTTTTTTTGATTTTTTTTTTGATTTTTTTTTTTTTTTTGGCATTCCCATGAAGGAGAGCCCTTAACAAAAATGGTTGGAGTCAATGACAAAAAATCAAATTCCAACCTCAAAAGTCCAAACATATCTTACCCTATACATAGGGATGTATTCTAGCAAAACTTTTAGAAGAATAATCTCATCATTCTAATATTAAAACCATCATCTCATGGCTTCTCTTCATGTCGTGATGCATAGGGATAGCACTGGAGCTTCCGTGAACCCAGTAAGGACTCTGGGGCCAGCCATAGCTGCAAACAACTACAAGGCCATTTGGATCATATCGACCCGATTTTTTTTACACAAGGCCTCTTTACATGATGGCGCCGCCTAATGATCATATCGACCTGCATTTGTACACATGCGACAAGTTTCCACGTGTGGTAAGCGAGGGCCAAGAGATGCAGTAACCTTTTTTCGTTCTACGAAGCCTGGTGTGGGGCCTGTATGACAAACATGAAGGGGGATCTAAATACAGGTGGGTCACACCGCTGAGAATAGTTAGGATAAAGATTCCCACCATTAAAACTTTCCAGATTCTGTGTGGCGCCCGACGTGTTATTTATATTCCATCCAATCCAATCAGAAGCATCAGGGTATATGTACAGATAAAAAACAGTCCATTAACAAACTCAGATGGGCCACACTACTTTGTTTTAAAGGTTTTAGGCATGATTTTGTATGCAATGGTTCATCTGATTTTGTAATTAGCCAGAATTTTATCCCTAACCAGAACTTGCGGGTTTTCGCATGATGAACGGATTAGATTTCGTGCTCACATCATGGTGGGCTCATCACCGCTTGGAGAGTTGGATTGCTCTAAAACGTTGCGGAGGAGCCGGTCTCTTCACATGTGTTGGATGTTTGGGTGGCATTATTGTAATTGAATATAGAGCTAAGGGCTTTTTGGTAATTATACGTGTTCATGCTCATGTCTTTGTTCTTGCAGGCAGGTGAGCTGGCAGGGATTGCAGTGGGGGCTACAGTGATGCTCAACATATATACTCTTTGCCGGCTATGGAATTGAATTTCCCTTTTTGCCCTTGGCCAACTTAGAAATTACACTTAAGTCGTTGTGGTATGAACTCATTGGACCGTTTGGGCTTGCATTTTCTTACACGTGGCTAACATATAATAAATCCAAACCTATCAACAGGTAGGGTCTACATTGAATGGGGTCTACCTTAAAAGCAGACTGATTTGATGGTCCTGATCATTCTATTGAGGACTTTTGAGGAAATAAAATAGATGGTCATAAAAGGTCGAATAGTGGTCTTTTGACTGTCCATTTTCTGCTAAGACATCATCCAATCCAAGGGCTGTGATTGTCCAATAAATGAGAACTTAGGGTATGGATCATCAATGGCAGGTCCTATATCTTGGTCCATCTAAGATATTATACATGTTTGCTATCTAAAAGCAGGATTCTCTGAAGGACTAAAATACCCCCGGTCTTAGAAAATCCTAAAGTAGATTGAGTTGAAGGATGCGAATGTCTTTTCGAGAAAGGGATCCAATTTTTTCCGGAAACGGATTGGCTACTCCCCTGCCACCAGCCAATGGCTAATGGTCGGTGCCCTATGGGCCCATCATGATGTATGTGTTTCATCCATGCTGTCCATCTATTTTTCTAGATCGTTTTACGGCATGACACCAAAAATGTGGTATATCCCAATCTCAAGTTGACCACATTACATGAAACAGTGTTGAGTGAAGGAGGCCCTAAAAGTTTTGGATCAAGCTGATATTTGTTTTTTACCTTCATCTGGGTTTGTATGACCTAATCAACAATAAACAGTACAGTGGGCCTTAGGAGGATTTTAATGGTGGATATCCTAGTACTATTGTTTTCCTAGAGATTTATATCCCTCTCATTGTTGGAATCAAGCCCTAAAAGGATCTGTAAAAATGGATGAACGGAGTGGATGAAACACATACACCATGGTGGGGCCAACGGAGCACCGACCATCAGCCACGGGGCTGTGGCAGGGGGAGTAGCCAATCCGTTTCCATTTTTTCCCGCTTAAACATCACGTGGAGAATATCCGATCCGTGCAAAAGGTGGGCGACATATGATGATCACCTGATACGAAATCAGGCCGATTCACTTGTCGAGAGAGATTTTCAAAATCAATGGGCAGAAATGGATGACTCAGCATGCTGGTGTGTCCCACCCAATGAGTGGATCGATCTGATTGTCATATCAGGTGGTGATTGGTGTGGGCCTCCTTTTTTTTATCACGGATTGGATGTTCTACACATGTGACATGCTCGCAGGTAAAAAAAGACAACTATATCTAATCATTTATTTCTCTCAATCTCTTTATTTTTTTACTCCCCTCTGGAATAATCCTAGCCATCCAATTGGAGGTCTTCAATTGGCAAGTTACGGAGATACACTTGCTATGTCGGTTGGTGGTCCATTCATGGGTTCCGAGTAGTGGTCCCCGCACCCTACGACCTTTTAACCAAGAAGTAGATTGCGTGTCTAAAAGTTTAAAAAAATAAAAAAATAAAAAACCAAGAATGTGATGTATGGGTCCCACAATGATGTATGAATGGGCATCCAATCCGTCCATCATGTCTGCCCCTCATCTTCTCCATGGTGCTCCAAAAGTCATGCCGACCCAAAAATCTGAGTGGACCAGACCATAGGTAACAGTTGGGATGTGGATGCCCACCGTCAAGAACCTTCCATTGTGTGGGGCCACTGTCCAGAATACATCACATGTCCTGTAATATCATATATATACATCGGGACTTTATCCTTTGAATATGAGTCATTTTACAATGATCTCGATCATTTATATGACGGGTCTCATTTTGCATGGTAAACACTTATCCTTTGAGTATGCATTATCTTACAATGATCCAGCCTATTTACATGATGGGTCTTATTTTACGTGGCGGATATGCTTTTCCATTGAATATGGGTTATATTACAATGATTTTTGGACAATTTATATTGTGGGTTTCGCTTTGCATGGTGGACAGTTATCATTTGAATATGGGTCATTTACAAGATCCAATACCATTTGTCTGACTTTGCATGGTGGATACTTATCCTTAGAATAAGGTTATTTTACATACAGTTTATATGATAGGTGTCACTTTGCATGGTGTACACTTATCCTTTGAATATGAGTCATTTACAAGATCCAAACCATTTGTCTCACCTTGCATGATAGGGACTTATCCTTTGAATATGGGTTATATCTTACAATGACGTAGACCATTTATATGGTGGGTTTCACTTTGCATGGTGGACACTTAGCATTTGAATATGAGTCATTTACCAGATCCAGACCATTTATCTCACTTTGCATGGTGGATACTTATCCTTAAGAATATGAGTTATTTTACAATTATCCAGACCATTTATATGATGGGTCTAACTTTGTATGGTGGACACTTATTCTTTGAATATGGGCCATTTATAAGATCCAAACCATTTGTCTCACCTTGCATGGTAGACACTTATCCTTTAAATGATTCAGACCATTTGTCTCACTTTGCATGGTGGATGGATAAGAGCCTGTTCATCCACTTTTCCCAAATTCCTACCCAGTCTCCTCCATGATGCCCATCAGTGGCTGAACATTCCTAAAAGGACTACGTAGCTTCCTCCATCCTCTGTCACCAGTGAGTGGTGAGTTTTCTTTTTTATCTCGGTAGGTACCTCTTGTATTATGGGTTTCACTTTGTATGGACACTTATATTTTGAATATGAGTCATTTACAAGATCTGGATTATTCGTCTCACTTTGTATGGTGGACACTTATCCTTAAAATATGCCTTGTCTGATTGTCTTACAATGATCCAGACCATATACATGATGGGTCTCACATTTCATGGTGGATACTAATTCCTTGAATATGGGTTATCTTACAATGATCATATGATGGGTTCACTTTGCATGACAAAAACATAACTATACTTTGAATATGGGTCATTTACAAGATTCAGACCATTTGTCTCACTTTGCATGGTGGACACTTATCCTTTGAATATGCCTCATCTTATAATGATCTAGACCATTTAAATGACAAGTCTTACTTATCCTTTGAATATGAGTTATCTTATAATGATCCAAACCATTTATATGATGGGTCATCTCACTTTGCATGGTGAACACTTATTTTTTGAATATGGGTTATTTACAAGGTCCATACCATTTATATGATGCAAGGTAGATGTTAATATAAATAAAACCTCCTGAGTCAGATCACTTGACGCTTTGATAATGTATATTTTAAGCTTTGAAGATGAATAACCAACATAACTTAGTATGATTAATTAAAGGATTGAAATACTGAACATAGATTTTTTTTTTTTTTAATTTTTGGCATTCTCATGAAGGAGAGCCCTATAACAGGAATGGTTTGAGCCAATGACAAAAAATCAAATTCCAACCTCTAAAGTCCAAACATATCTTTCCCTATACATAAGGATGTATTCTAGCAAAACCTTTAGAAGAATAATCTCATCATTCTAATATTAAAACCATCATCTCATGGCTTCTCTTCATGTTGTGATGCATGGGGAAAGCACTGGAGCTTCCATGAACCCAGTAAGGATTCTGGGGCCAGCTATAGCTGCAAACAACTACAAGGTCATTTAGGTCTACTTGACAGCCCCTGTTCTTTGCGCACTCTGCGGGGCAGGTGCCTACACAGCTGTCAAACTGCCAGAAGGCCAAACCCAAGAAAGGCCATCAGCTGTACGGAGCTTGAGACGTGACAAGGTCATTGAAATGCCCTCCCCTTTATAAGTTAATAATCCAAGCTTGGCTGAAGGATAACGTAGTTGCATGTCCTTAGGTAACGAAGGCAAAGAATACTTAAAAATTAAAAAATATATATATATAGTTTACCAGGATTACATGTGCACTTTTTATGTCATAGAGAAATTATCAATATGAAGCCATGCATATATATATATATATATATATATATATATATATATATATATATATATATATATATATATATATAGACTTTCAATTCATCCATTTCTTCCTCACCAACATGTCGCAGGTGTAGAGTATCCCACCTTTGAAAAGGTGGGCCACAATAGGATGATCACCTGCTATGAAAATCATGGAGGGTCCACCTCCAAGAGGGACCCAGTCAAAATCATTAGACAGTTGCTTGTGTGACTTATCCAATAAGTTGATTAAGCTGATTTTCCTACCAACTGATCATCATAGCTAGTGCAGCCCACCTTTCTTATGGATGGCAAATTCTACATGTGGCATGTTGGCATGAAAGAAAAGGCTATGATCAAAGACGGGTGTGTGATCATATCTCATAAATAAAAGGGAGTGATATCCAGACCCTCCTTTCTTTACATCCATCCTTCTTGGTGTTAGAATAGTCCATTTCAAGCCTAATCTAATTCCATAAGTATATAGAAGGGTGTGTTGGGGGCCTTGCACAAAACCTTAGGATCTAGCCTCCCGAAACAAACTAGAATTATGGATAATAAAGCAATGAAATAAATCAAAACATAAACCATACACCACACAAGAGATTTTTACGTGGAAAACCCTCAAAGAGGTAAAAACCACGGGACCTCGTCCAGATCAACAATCCACTATGAAGTAGAACGTTACAACCTTCTTCACTCACGCAGGAGTGGATAAACAATAAGAGGAACAAAGAAAACGGAAGATCTTACCGATTACGAGGACATAGAAGCGCTGAGATATAGATTGCGCAGTAAATAACCTCTACGAGCATAATCTCCCTTCTATAAGCTTCCTCTCTCTCTCTCTCTCTCTCACCTTTGATAGCCCTAAACCCTTTAGCAGATCCCCTGTAAAGCTTTAGAAAACCCTCTTGTCCTGCATAGAAAGCCCCAGGTACCTGCTATTTAAGGTTTTAGGAAACTCCTTTCCGCATCCCAGTTGCGAAAGGACTTGCAACACGAAATCCGGGCAAAATCGCGGAATGAATCTGTGTAACCTCGACTGGTCATACCGAGTCCACGACCGGTCGAGCGCCACCCATGATCGATCGAGATCCTCCTTTGACTGGTCGAGCACCCCGGAGAAAAATAGTCCACAGTTGTTGGACTTTGAGTCGTGCCACGACTTGACTCCACAACTGGTTGTGGACCAGCCCTCTACCGGTCTAGCGAGGTTCACGACCGGCCGAACACGGGATAAAAAATCTCATCAAATTTCCCCCCTTTTGTCCCAGGGGGGATTCACCTTCTTCAAGCCAGCCCAGGTTTCTACAAATCTCAATCTTGCCCTTGAGCAAAGCCTTGGTCATCATGTCTGACCCATTATCGTTCATGTGGACCTTCTCAAGCTGTATCACCTTCTGTTCCAAAGTATCCCTGATCCAGTGATACCGAATCTCTATGTGCTTCGACTTAGAATGCTGACTTGGATTCTTGCTCAAGTGTATAACACTTTGACTCGCGCAATAGATCACGTGCTCCTCCTGTTTCAGGCTAATTTCCTTTATGAACCTCTTCATCCAAAGTATCTTTTTAGATGCCTCTGTGACTGTAATGTACTCGGCCTCTGTCGTTGACAATGGTACGACCTTCTGTAGGTTGCTCCGCCAAGAAATTGCTCCCCGTGCAAACGTGAACATGAACCCCGATGTAAACTTCCTGAAGTCTATGTCACCTGTCATATTCGTATCTGCGTAGCCCTCTAACACAGGTTTACCGCCACCATAGCGTAGACTCAACCTGGATGAGTCTCTTAGATACCGCAGTATTCATTTCACTGTTGCCCAATGCTCTTTGTCAGGATTGGCAAGATACCGTTTGACAACACCAATCGCATATGCTATGTCTGGGCGTGTACACACCATAACATACATCAAACTTCCTACAACCGACACGTAAGGTATCTTCTGCATCTCATCCACCTCTGCCTTTGTTTTGGGACACTGCTTGTCGCTCAATTTAAAGTGACCATCCAGTGGAGTACTAATCGACTTCGCTGCATTCATATTGAACCGGTTTAGGACTTTCTCAATATACCGCTCTTGTGATAGCCAAAGCTTCCTACTGCTTCTATCACGGGTTATCTCTATTCCTAAGATTTGTCTAGCCGGGCCCAAGTCTTTCATCGTAAAAGACTTTCCCAACTCCTGTTTCACCCTGTCGATCTTCTTGACGTCTTTTTCTATGATGAACATGTCATCAACGTATAACAACAGAACTAAGAAATCACCATCTGAGAACTTGCGCGTGAACACACAGTGGTCCGACTCCATTCTGTCATATCCATGCTTCAACATAAATGAGTCTAACTTCTTGTACCATTGCCGTAGAGCTTGTTTCAGCCCATACAAGCTCTTCCTCAGCTTACACACCATATGCTTTTTGCCTTTGACTTCGAACCCCTCTGGTTGGTGCATGCAGATCTCTTCTTTCAGGTCACCATGGAGGTAGGCAGTTTTAACATCTAACTGTTCTATCTCCAGATCTATTGTAGCCACCAACGCAACATCCGTATGGATGTCATCTTCGCCATTGGTGAGAATATCTCCTCGAAGTCTATGCCTTTCCTCTAACCAAACCCTTTCATCACAAGTTTGGCCTTGAATCTCGTTTGTGAATTCTTCTGCTCAACCTTCTTTCTGAACACCCACTTGTTGCTTAGAGCTTTCTTGCTATTAGGCAGTTTCACCATATCATAGGTGTGGTTCTTATGCAAGGATTTCATCTCCTCTTACATAACTTTCAATCACTCTCCCTTATGCTCGTTGGCCAGGGCCTCAGAATAATCTTCTGGTTCTCCCCCATCAGTCAGCATAATGTACTCATGTGGCGAGTACCTCTTGGACGGCTGTCTGTCCCTAAATGACCTCCTCACCTGTGGCTCAACAGGTGGATCAAGTAGGGGCTGCTCCCCTTGTCCATCTTCTAAAGAAACTCCCTTGTCCTCTGCACCTTACTGTACTCTCTCATCATCAGGCATTACAGGAGGAATAATAGGATCCATGTCCTCTAGCTCACCTGAACTAGGCTGGTTCTTTTCTGGCTTACCAATGTCTTCTATATACTGATCTTCAAAGAAAACCACATCTCTGCTCCTGACGATTTTCCTCTCAGTCGGATCCCACAATCTGTAACTAAACTTTTCATCACCGTACCCTAAGAACAAACACTGTCTAATCTTCATATCGAGCTTGGACCTCTCGTCCTTTGATACGTGAACGGATGCCTTGCATCCAAATACCCTGAGATGACTGTATGATGGATCATGTCGAGTCCACACCTTCTCAGGCACTTCTCCATTCAACGGGGCTGATGGAGACCTGTTTATTAAATACACTGCCGTGTGCATTACTTCTCTCCAGAACGTCTTGGGCAATTTCGCATGGGATAACATGCATCTAATTCTCTCAACAATGGTGCGATTCATTCACTTTGCTACACCATTATGCTAGGGGGTCTTGGGAACCGTCTGTTCATGCCGTATACCCAGGGACTTGCAGTACTCATGAAAGTTGCCAATGTATTCACCACCATTGTTAGTGTGGATGCACTTCAATGATCTACCTGACTCTCTCTCTCAATTATAACATAAAACAATTTAAACACACCAAAGTCCTCGTCCTTGGATTTCAAAGTATAAACCCAAACCCTCCTAGATGCATCATCTATAAAAGTGACAAAATACAATGCCCCACCTAAGGTTTTTGTCCTCATAGGACCACAAACATTAAAATAAATCAAATCTAATGCATATACTTTATTAACATGAGAAACAAATTTAATAAATGAAACTCTATGTTATTTCCCTGATAAACAATCAAGGCAGGTTTTGAGAGGTGTACCTGTCACGTCTGGAAGGAGCTGCTTCCTCGCTAGTAGCTGAAGCCATTTTTCACTCATGTGGCCTAGACACATGTGTCACATATCAATAGCTGAATCTTCCGCTGTGTTCAACCCATCCTTGCACATACTGACACTTGCCTTGTACAGGGTGCAACACTTCTTTCCTCTAGCCACGATCAACGAACCCTTGATGAGCTTCCATTGCCCACCAGCAAACCGGCTTTCATAGCCATCATCATCCAACCTTCCCGTCGACATCAAGTTGAGGCGAAGGTCTGGGATATGCCTCACATCCTTGATAACTAATGTACATCCCACATCTGTCTTCACGCAAATATCACCGACTCCTACGATCTTCGATACGCCAGAATTTCTCATCTTCATGATCCCATAGTCACCTGACTTGTAGCTTGTCAAGAAGTCTCTGCGTGGAGTGGCTTGAAAAAAAGTTCCTGAGTCTATCACCCAGTCGGTGTCCTGACTCGTAGCCGTGAAACATACATCGTGATCTGCTGAAAGAATAACTACAACGTCGCCATCTGAGGCGACCGCAGTGGAATCTGATTCATCTTCCTTTCTTGTTGTTTTTAGCCTTACGACATCATGCTTATAGTGGTCATTCTTGCCACAATTCCACCATTCAACATCTTTTCTGTTACTCGACTTGTCTCTTGATTTATCTCGGGCTTTCCTGCCCTTTCTGTTCTTTCCTCTCCCCCGTTCCTGTATCACAAGGACCTCTTGCTGAGTAGACCCCTGAGACTTCCTCCTTGTCTCCTTATTGAAGAAACAACTGGTTACCTGTTTCATGGATGTCTTTTCGTCTGGCACGGAGTTACTTAGAGACTCCACCAATGTCTCCCAACTGTTAGACAAAGAACTAAGCAATAGCAAAGTTTGCAATTCATCATCTAGGACCATCTTCATAGAGGAGAGTTGGTTCACTATATTGCTGACCTCATTCATGTACTCGACCACAGAACCACCATCCTTGAATTTGAGATTCACAAGTCGCCTTATTAAAAATTTTTTATTACCGGCATACAGCCCTTCTAATTTCAGGTATAGGCTAACGACTGAGGTCTCTGTAGACACATGGTGGAACACAGAATCATCCAACCATTGTCTAATAAACCCCACCGCCTTTCGGTCAATCTTCTTCCAATCATCATCAGACATATCCTTGGATTTTGTTGATATGCCTAAAATTTAAGAATATAGGTCCTTGCAATAAAGCAAGTCCTCTATCTTAGCTTTCCATATGGTCCAGTTAGAACCATTGAGGCTGATCATCCTTGATGAGCCACCTTCTATAATTCAAAACCGATCCTACCCGTTCAATGAACTTAGCTATGATACCACTTTGTTGGGGGCCTTACACAAAACCTTAAGATCTAGCCTCCCGAAACAAACCAGAATTATGGATAATAAAGCAATGAAATAAATCAAAGCATAAACTACACACTACAAAAGAGATTTTTACATGAAAAACCCTCAAAGAGGTAAAAACCATGGGACCTCGTCCAGATCAACAATCCACTATGAAGTAGAACGTTACAACCTTCTTTACTCACGTAGGAGTGGATAAACAATAAGAGAAACAAAGAAAATGGATGGATCTCACCGATTACGAGGACATAGAAGCGTTGAGATATAGATTGTGCAGTAGATAACCTCCACGAGCAGAATCTCCCTGCTATAAGTTTTCTCTCTCTCTTTTCTTATCTCTCTCACCTTTGATAGCCCTTTAACAAATCCCCTGTAAAGCTTTAGGAAACCCTCATGTTCTGCCTAGAAAGCCCTAGGTACCTCCTATTTAAGATTTTAGGAAACTCCTTTTCACATCCATGTTACAAAGGACTTGCGACACGAAATCCGCGCAAAATAGCGGAACGAATCTGCGTAACCTTGACTGGTTGTACCGAGTCCATGATCGGTCGAGCGCCACCCACGACCGGTTGAGATCCTCCTTCGACTGGTCGAGCACCCCAGAGAAAAATAGTCAACAATCGCTGGACTTTGAGTCGTGCCACGACTCGACTCCACGACTGGTTGTGGACTAGCCCTCGACCGGTCGGGCGAGGCTCACGATCGGTCGAGCACGGGACAAAAAATCCCATCAGGGTGCATGTATACAAAACGGGTGAAATAACATATAAGAGTTCATCAACATCATGTATTTAACAAATGTAGATAAGAGGGATGAAATCAAAAGATCCCCAAGAAAAAATAATAATAAATAAAATGTTGGGTTTGATGATGAAGGGTTGACCCTTGTCTGGGGTTTCTGAGGGCACATGTATAGATATTGTCTTAGTGGAATTATTTGAATATGTTATTATGAAGGAAATGGGTTGATGTGATAGCTATGGTTACTTTATAGGACTAGGTTAAAATGTGCTTTGAAGTTAGCACTACGTGGCTGGATCCAGTACAGATGTTTCTCCATTGAAGTCGATGCATGCGTTTAAATCCATGTGTGGGGCCCACTATGATGTTTTAATAGCATCAAATCAATCTATCCTTCGTGCAGGCCACATTACAAGGAGCAGTTACCAAGGAGCAGTTAGGATGGGACTCCCAATATTGAAAACCAAGGAGCAGTTACGATGTGGACTCCCAATATTGAAGACCAAGGAGCAGTTAGGATGTGGACTCCCAATATTGAAAACCTTCTAGATTGATTGTGGGGTCACTGTGTTTTGTATGTTGGGATTAATTCATCTGGAAGATACATTGCACCAAGATGAATTGATACCCAACAATGATCAAGTCATTCCAAAACTATAGCAGCCACACCTGATTTTATATGGCTTGGCCCACCTGAGTTTTGGATCAATCTGAGTTTTGGGAGCAAAGAGAATGCGAAGGGGACTGAGTGAAAGATACCTCGTTTCAACACTGAGATTTGTGTTGGTTGGTACTGATCGGTGTTCTGTGGGCCTACCATAATGCATGTGTTGTATCCATGCGGTCCATCTATTTTAACAGCTCATTTTAAGGCATAGACCAAAAAGAGTACGTAACTTCGATCTCCTTTGAACTCTTCATAAGGCATGAGACCAAAAAGAGTATGTAACTTCGATCTCCTTTGAACTCTTCGTAGAGCCGTGACTCTTCGACCATTCATTTGGTATAGTTGTATGCCTATCTAGACCGTCCAAGTTGCTGATCCAACCGTGAATGGTGCATAACTGAAAAGTTAAATCAAGAAGATAATATCAATCACCTGATTTTTCCCCTTGAATTTGAAGTCTTCGTATTTTACCTCTGGCTATAGTTCCAAAACTCACTGTCTTGACTTGAAAATAGGAAATTTGAGTCTCGGCTCGTGAACTTGGTCTACGCGGGAGCGGTATATGTGAGACCACGGCCTCACCCAAGACGGGGCTGCCGACATTGATGTCTGTATTTTATATCCACCCTGTCCATCCTTTTTAACAGATCATTTTAGGTCAATCAAACTAATCAGATCCAATTATCAGGTGGACCATACCATAGGAAACAGTGGTGATTGACTATTAATAAGCCACAAAATTTTTGGATGAGGCTGATATTTTGTTTTTTGTTTTTTTTTTTTTTTTTTACCATCATCCAGGCTTATGTGACCTTGTTAACCGATTGGATGATAAATAAACACTAGGAAAACATTATGATCCGCCCTGAGAAGTTTTTAATGGTAGTGTGTTCAATCACCACTGTTTCCAGGAGCATGGTCAACCTGATATTTAGATCTTATTCATTTTTGGGATAATGCTATAAAATGATCGGTAAAAACGGATGGACGGTGTGGATAAAGGATAAATACATCAAGATGGGCCCCACGGTATGGGCTGCTCACCATATTGGGTAAGGTCAGTGTCGCACCTAATCGGGTCCCCTGCGACGCCAGGATTTGAACTTACAGAGTTATTTTAGGTTTTTAAACTATGTTTCTAACCATCCATTTGGTAGCCAATAACCGAATGGCTAGGATTTCTTGGTTAGTCTAGTTTTAGACGTGAGCTACATCCATAGTGGGACTCAACAATTTGAATGGCTTGGATAACTCAATATCTGTGCAACATGTGAGAAGGATGTGTCACCACCATTTTAAAAGGAATGAAAGATTAGGAGACTAGGCCCATTCGTGATGTAGACGGCATGAAGAACTCTAACCACCGTCCATGAGAGTTTGCAGTGGCATGGGATACGATTCTGTTTCCCTTTTGGATTTCTTTGGGCGAGAAGAGATTGAAGAAGTGATTTATGGCACGTATATCCATGTGTCCCACTTGTGCATAATCCAGGTATTTTTGAGAAATTTGCGAGAATACGACCCATTTATGGCCCACTTAGGAGGCTAAGCCCACCTCATGAGGCTAAGCCCACCTCATTTTCCCTTGCGAGAATACGCCCCAGTTGTACGGACGCCTTTCCAAAGGTCGAAAATGCCCCTGCTTTTTCCTCCAAGCGGATCGGCTGGTGCTCGAAGACCAGCGTTGACGCTCCTCGAACTCCTACGAACGGTTCAAAAGAGATCAACGTTACATGGGCCCCACAGTTATGTATTTATTATATCCACAACGTTCATCCATATTTTGAGATCATTTCGAAGCATTATGCAAAAAAAAAAAAAAATCATATCCAGAGAGCAACTAGACCACACCACAAAGAGCAGCAGAAAATTGATTTTCACCGTTGAAACTTTTGTAGGTTCCACCATAACATTTATATTCCATCCAATCTATTCATAAGGTCACAAATACCTGGTTGAAAAGGAAATTTTTTTTTAATAATGATCCAAAACTTCTGTAACCACTAAAAGGGTTTAAATGGTAGACGTTCAGTTCCCCACTGCCATTTAAAGTGTGGTCCACTTGATAGTTAGATCTGTCTTATTTTCCATCTCAAGCATTAATATGAGTTCGTCAAATAGATGGACGGTTTGGATATAACATAGACCTCATGATGAGACCAAAAAAAAATAAAGATTCGACATTGAAAAAAAAAATCTGAATTTTATTTTTTTGATACAGATTTTTAGATACGGCTTATAACCATAGCTAAATCAACCAAAATCCGTAGCTAAAGAGGCCTGTCCAGGGTGGGCGCACCAAGCTAGCGGCCGCGCCACTCGCTGACCTATCCGGCGGGGCCGCACCCGTCTGGCGGGGCCACGCCCAGCTGTGGGCCCTATGGCTACGGATTATATATACCATTGCCATTGACCGTAGTGTGCTTTTTTTTTTTAAGTTTTTTTTTTTTTTTTTTTTTTTTTTTTTTTTTTACATGGAAAACTTTATTCTACCAATAATTTTCTCTAACACATATTTATATAAATATGTATATATAAGCGTATAATTTTTTTTTTCCCTTTTTCATTTCTTTCTTTATTCATTTGACAAGAATATCTTCTAAACTAAAATTAGTTACTTCATGTACCCTATATGATTTTGGGGTAGGAGAAGCTACTTTAGCCAACCAACCTAGTTATTTTCCAAGATTCCATCAGGTTGATGGTTGAAAATCCATTTCATTCACTTAGTAGTCAATTTCATTCATGACCGTGAAGTGAAGGGGCATGACTATAAAATGCGCCGGAAATGACCGTGAAGTGCATGGAAATGAGCGTAAAGTGAGGTGAATGGACCGTGAAATGCACGAAAATGACCGTGAAATGAAGGGGCATGGCCGTGAATGTGCAACAACATGGAATCGACGGGAATGACCGTGATATGCATGGAAATGACCGTAAAGTGAAGCGATTGGACCGCGAAATGCACGGAAATGACCGTCAAGTGAAGGGGCATGACCGTGAAATGCGTCGAAATGACCGTGAATCAACACGGAATAGGCGGGAATGACCGTGATATGCATGAAAATGACCGTGAAGTGAAGCGATTAGACCGCGAAATGTGCGGAAATGACCATGAAGTGAAGGGGCATGACCGTGAAATGCGCCGAAATGACCGTGAATCAACACGGAAGAGGCGGCAATGACCGTGATATGCATGGAAATGACCGTGAAGTGTAGTGATTGGACCGTGAAATGCATGGAAATGACCGTGAAGTGAAGGGGCGTGACCGTGAAATGCGTCGAAATGACCGTGAATCAACACGGAATAGGCGGGATCAGGATCGGGTTTAGGTTTGGGTTTTCAAGTTTAGGTTTACGTTTAGGTTAGGGAGTTGAGATTAGGATTAGGTGTAGGTTTAGGTTTAGGGATTTGAGAATACGTTCAGTTTTTAGGTTATAGGTTATAGCTTTAGGTTTAGGTTTAGGTTTAGGTTTGGGTTTGGGTTTCGGTTATAGGTTATAGATTTAACTTTAGGTTATAGGTTTAGGGATTTAAGAATAGGTTTAGATTATAGGTTATAGGTTATAGGTTAAGGTTTAGGTTTAGGTTTAGGCTAAGGTTTAGGTTATATATTATAGGTTATAGATTTAGGTAAATGAGAATAAGTTAAGGTTTAGGTTTAGGTTATAGGTTACAAGGTATAGGTTTAGGTTATAAGTTATACGTTTAGGTTATAGGTTAAACGTTTAGGTTTAGGTTATAGGTTAAAGATTTAGGTTTTGGGATTTGAGAATAGGTTTAAGTTAAGGTTATAAGTTTAGGTTAAAGGTTTAGGTTAATGTTATAGGTTTAGATTTAGGTTTAGGTTTAGGTTTAGATTTGAGAATAGGTTTAGGTTATAAGTATAGGTTTAAGTTAGGTTGTAGGTTAAGGTTTAGGGAATTGAGTTTAGGTGATATGTTTAGGTTATAGGTTATAGGTTCAGGTTAAGGTTTAGGTTGTAGTTATAGGTTTTGGGATTTGAGAATAGATTTAGGTTATAAGTATAGGTTTAGGTTTAAGAATTTGGGTTCGGGTTCGGGTTTATGTTCGGGTTTAGGTTATAGGTTATAGGTTTATGTTAAGGTTTAAGTTTAGGTTATAGTTTTGGGATTTGATAATAGGTTTAGGTTATAAGTATAGGTTTAGGTTAGGGTGTAGATTAAGGTTTAGGGAAATGACCGTGAAGTGAAGGAGCATGACCGTGAATCAACATGGAATAGGCGGGAATGACCGTGATATGCATGGAAATGATTGTGAAGTGAGGCGATTGGACCGAGAAATATGCGGAACTGACCGTGAAGTGAAGACACGGGACAGCGAAATGCATCAAAATCACCGTGAATCAAGACGGAATATGTGGGAATGATCATGATATGCATGGAAATGGGGGTGAAGTAAATCGATTGGACCGCGAAATGCATGGAAGTGACCATGAAGTGAAGACATGGGACCGTGAAATGCGTCGAAATGAATGTAAATCAACACAGAATATGCGGGAATGACTGTGATAAGCATGAAAATGGGGGTGAAGTGAAGTGATTGGACCGCGAAATGAGTGGAAGTGACCGTGAAGAGAAGATGCCGGACCGCAAAATGCGTCGAAATGACCATAAATCAACACAGAATATGTGGGAATGACCGTGATATGCATGAAAATGGGGTGAAGTGAATCGATTGGACCGCGAAATGCGCGGAAGTGACCGTGAAGTGAAGACGCCGGACCGTTAAATGCGTCAAAATGACCATGAATCAACACGGAATATGTGGGAATGACTGTAATATGCATGGAAATGGGGGTGAAGTGAATCGATTGGACCGCGAAATGCACGGAAGTGACCGTGAAGTGAAGACGTGGGACCGTGAAATGCGTCGAAATGACCGTGAAACAACACAGAATATGCGGGAATGACCGTGATAAGCATGGAAATGGGGGTGAAGTGAAGCGATTAAACTGTGAAATGCGTGGAAGTGACCATGAAGTGAAGACGCGGGACCGTGAAGTGCGTCAAAATGACCGTGAATCAACACAGAATATGCGGGAATAACCATGATATGCATGAAAATTGGGGTGAAGTGAAGCGATTGGACCGTAAAATGCGCGGAAGCGACCGTGAAGTGAAGACGCGGGACCGTGAAGTGCGTCAAAATGACCGTGAATCAACACGAAATATGTGGGAATGACTGTAATATGCATGGAAATGGGGGTGAAGTGAAGCGATTGGACCGCAAAATTCGCGGAAGTGACCGTGAAGTGAAGACGCGGGACCGTGAAGTGCGTCGAAATGACCGTGAATCAACACGAAATATGCGGGAATAATTGTGATATGCATGAAAATTGGGGTGAAGTGAAGCGATTGGACCGTAAAATGCACGGAAGTGACCGTGAAGTGCGTCGAAATGACCATGAATCAACATAGAATATGCGGGAATGACCGTGATATGCATGTAAATGGGGGTGAAGTGAAGCGATTGGACCGCAAAATGTGTGAAAGTGACCGTGAAGTGCGTCGAAATGACCGTGAATCAACACGGAATATGCGGGAATGACCGTGCATGGAAATGGGGGTGAAGTGAAGCGATTGGATTGCAAAATACACGGAAGTGACTGTGAAGTGAAATGCATAGAAATGACCGTGTATTGGCCGCATGCATTTCACGGTCCAATCGCTTCACTTCACCCCCATTTCCATGCATATCACGATCATTCCCGCATATTCCGTGTTGATTCACGGTCATTTCGACGCATTTCACGGTCCCGCGTCTTCACTTCACGGTCACTTCCATGCATTTCGCGGTCCAATCACTTCACTTCACCCCCATTTCCATGTATATCACGATCATTCCCGCATATTTCATGTTGATTCACGGTGATTTCGACGCATTTCACGGTCCCGCGTCTTCACTTCACGGTCACTTTCGTACATTTTGCGGTCCAATCGCTTCACTTCACCCCTATTTCCATGCATATCACGATCATTCCCGCATATTCCGTGTTGATTCACGGTGATTTCGACGCATTTCGCGGTCCCACGTCTTCACTTCATGGTCAGTTCCGCACATTTCACGGTCCAATCACCTCACTTCACAATCATTTCCATGCATATCACGGTCATTCCCACATATTCCGTGTTGATTCACGGTGATTTCGATGCATTTCACGGTCCCGTGTCTTCATTTCACGGTCACTTTCGTACATTTTGCGGTCCAATCGCTTCACTTCACCCCTATTTCCATTCATATCACGATCATTCCTGCATATTCCGTGTTGATTCATGGTGATTTCGACGCATTTCGCGGTCCCACGTCTTCACTTCACGGTCAGTTCTGCACATTTCACGGTCCAATCGCCTCACTTCACAATCATTTCCATGCATATCACGGTCATTCCCGCATATTCCGTGTTGATTCACGGTGATTTCGACGCATTTCACAGTCCCGCATCTTCACTTCACTGTCACTTCCATGCATTTTCATGGTCAAATCGCTTCACTTCACCCCCATTTCCATGCATATCACGGTCATTTCCTCATATTCCGTGTTGATTCACGGTCATTTCGACGCACTTCACGGTCCCGCGTCTTCACTTCACAGTCACTTCCGCGCATTTTGTGGTCCAATCGCTTCACTTCACCCCCATTTACATGCATATCATGGTCATTCCCGCATATTCCGTGTTGATTCACAGTGATTTCGACGCATTTCACGATCCCGTGTCTTCACTTTACGGTCACTTCCGTGCATTTCGCGGTCCAATCGCTTCACTTCACCCCTACTTCCATGCATATCACGATCATTCCCACAAATTCCGTGTTGATTCACGGTGATTTTGATGCATTTCGGGGTCCCACGTCTTCACTTCACGGTCAGTTCCGCACATTTCGCGGTCCAATCGCCTCACTTCACAATTATTTCCATGCATATCACGGTCATTCCCGCCTATTCCGTGTTAATTCACGGTCATTTCGACGTATTTCACAGTCATGCCCCTTCACTTCACGGTCATTTCCCTAAACCTTAATCTACGCCCTAACCTAAACCTATTCTCAAATCCCAAAACCTATAACTTAAACCTAAACCTTAACATAAACCTATAACCTATAACCTATAACCTAAACCCGAACATAAACCCAAACCCGAACCCGAATTCCTAAACCTAAACCTATACTTATAATCTAAATCTATTCTCAAATCCCAAAACCTATAACTACAACCTAAACCTTAACCTAAACCTATAACCTATAACCTAAACATATAACCTAAACTCAATTCCCTAAACGTTAACCTACAACCTAACCTAAACCTATCCTTATAACCTAAACCTATTCTCAAATCTAAACCTATAACCTAAACCTAAACCTAAACCTATAACATTAACCTAAACCTTTAACCTAAACTTATTACCTTAACTCGAACCTATTCTCAAATCCCAAAACCTAAACCTTTAACCTATAACCTAAACCCAAACATAAACCTATACCCCAAACCTATAACCTAAACCTAAACCTTAACTTATTCTCAATTACCTAAATCTATAACCTATAATGTATAACCTAAACCTTAGCCTAAACCTAAACCTAAACCTAACCTATAACCTAAACCTAACCTATAACCTATAATCTAAACCTATTCTTAAATCCCTAAACCTATAACCTAAACCTAAACCTAAACCTAAACCTTAACCTCTAACCTATAACCTATAACCTATAACCTTAACCTAAACCTATAACCTATAACCTAAAACCTGAACGTATTCTCAAATCCCTAAACCTAAACTTACACCTAATCCTAATCTCAACTCCCTAACCTAAACGTAAACCTAAACTTGAAAACCCAAACCTAAACCCGATCCTGATCCCGCCTATTCCGTGTTGATTCACGGTCATTTCGACGCATTTCACGGTCACGCCCCTTCACTTCACGGTCATTTTCATGCATTTCACAGTCCAATCACTACACTTCATGGTCATTTCCATGCATATCACAGTCATTGCCGCCTCTTCCGTATTGATTCACGGTCATTTCAGCGCATTTCATGGTCATGCCCCTTCACTTCACGGTCATTTCTACGCATTTTGCGGTCTAATCGCTTGACTTCACGGTCATTTCCATGCATATCATGGTCATTCCCGCCTATTCCGTGTTGATTCACGGTCATTTTGATGCATTTCACGGTCATGCCCCTTCACTTGACGGTCATTTTCGTGCATTTCGTGGTCCAATCACTTCACTTTATGGTCATTTCCATGCATATCACTACATTCCCGCCGATTCGTGTTGATTCACTCATTTTGGCGCATTTCATGGTCATGCCCCTTCACTTCACGGTCATTTCCGCGCATTTCATGGTCCATTCGCCTCACTTTATGCTCATTTCCATGCACTTCACAGATCATTTCCTGCGCATTTCATAGTCATGCCCCTCACTTCACGGTCATGAATGAAATTGACCGCTAAGTGAATGAAATGGATTTTCGACCATCGACCTAATGGAATCTTGGAAAATAACCAGGTTGGTTGGCTAAAGTAGCTTCTCCTGACATCACCATCATTACCTTTAAGGTCTGTTTGGCCAAACCAATCCCACAGTATTAGGAGGAATGGGATCGCGAGATCCCGGGATATGCATGATGAGCCAAACAGACCTTGTGAACTTGTCCCGGGATATAAGCAATCCCATGGATCTTAAAATAATCCACTGACATCACCATCATTACCTTAACATTGATCCCATCCCTTGGTTAGAAGGAGTGGAAGGTAAAATCCTAGGATATGCCTGATGTGCCAAACAGACCCAGTGAACTTGTTCCGGGATATAGCAATCCCATGGATCTTAAACCAATCCACTGACACCACCATCATTACCTTAGGGCCCGTTTAGCCAGGCGGATTGGAAGGGATTGGATGGTATTGAAAATTAAATCCAGGATTGGCCGGGCGTGCCAAACAGACCGGGTGATCTGATCCTGGGATATAGCAATACCATGGATCTTAAGACAATCCACTGACATCACCATCATTACCTTAAAACTGATCTCATTCATGGTTATTTCGGCACATTTCACGGTCAATTCCCTTCACTTCACGGTCATTTCCATGCATTTCACGGTCAATTTGCTTCACTTCATGGTCATTTCCATGCATATCACGGTCATTCCCACCTATTCCATGTTGATTCACAGTCATTTCGGCGCATTTCACGGTCATGCTCCTTCACTTCACGGTCATTTCTGCGCATTTCACGGTCCAATCGCTACACTTCACCGTGAAATGCGTCGAAATGACCGTGAATCAACACGGAATAGGTGGGAATGATCGGTGAAATGCATGGAAATGACCGTGAAGTGAAGTGCGATTGATCCAGAAATGCGCGAAATGACCGTGAAGTGAAGGCATGACTGAAATGCGTCGAATGATCCGTGAATCAACATGGAATAGGCGGGAATGACTGTGATATGCATGGAAATCACGGTCATTCCCGTCTATTCCGTGTTGATTCACGATCATTTCGGCGCATTTCACGGTCAATTCCCTTCACTTCACGGTCATTTCCATGCATTTCACGGTCAATTCGCTTCACTTTATGGTCATTTCCATGCATATCACTCGGTCATTCCCACTTATTCCGTGTTGATTCACGGTCATTTACATTTCACGGTCATGCCCCTTCACTTCACGGTCATTTTCGTGCATTTCACGGTCCAATCGCTACACTTCACCGTGAAATGCGTCGAAATGACCATGAATTAACACGGAATAGGCGGGAATGACCGTGAAATGCATGGAAATGACCATGAAGTGAAGTGAATTGACCGTGAAATGCGCGGAAATGACCGTGAAGTGAAGGGGCATGACCGTGAAATGCGTCGAAATGACCGTGAATCAACACGGAATAGGCGGGAATGACTGTGATATGCATGAAAATCACAGTCATTCTCGTCCATTCCGTGTTGATTCATGGTCATTTCGGCGCATTTCACGGTCAATTCCCTTCACTTCATGGTCATTTTCATGCATTTCACGGTCAATTCGCTTCACTTCATGGTCATTTCCATGCATATCATGGTCATTCCTACCTATTCTGTGTTGATTCACTCTTCACTTCATTTCATCGCATTTCATGGTCATGCCCCTTCACTTCACGGTCATTTCCGGGCATTTCACGGTCCAATCGCTACACTTCACCGGGAAATGCGTCGAAATGACCGTAAATCAACACAGAATAGGTGGGAATGATCGTGAAATGCATGGAAATGACCGTGAAGTGAAGTTAATTGACCATGAAATGCGCGGAAATGACCGTAAAGTGAAGGGGCATGACTGCAAAATGCGTCGAAATGACCGTGAATCAACACGGAATAGGCGGGAATGACTGTGATATGCATGGAAATCACGGTCATTCCCGTCTATTCCGTGTTGATTCACGGTCATTCATCATTTCACGCGCATTTCACGGTCAATTCCATGCATTCACTTCATGGTCATTTCCATGCATATCACGGTCATTCCCACCTATTCCGTGTTGATTCACGGTCATTTCATCGCATTTCACGGTCATGCCCCTTCACTTCACGGTCATTTCCGTACATTTCACGGTCCAATCGCTACACTTCACCGTGAAATGCGTCGAAATGACCGTGAAGTGAAGCGAATTGACCGTGAAATGCGTGAAAATGATCGTGAAGTGAAGGGGCATGACCGTGAAATGTGTCGAAATGACCGTGAATCAACACGGAATAGACGGGAATGACCGTGATTTCCATGCATATCACAGTCATTCCCGCCTATTTCGTGTTGATTCACGGTCATTTCGACGCATTTCACGGTCATACCCCTTCACTTCATGGTCATTTCCATGCATTTCACGGTCAATTTGCTTCACTTCACGGTCATTTCCATGTATATCATGGTCATTCCCACCTATTTCGTGTTGATTCACGGTCATTTCGGCGCATTTCACGGTCATGCCCCTTCACTTCACGGTCATTTCCGCGTATTTCACGGTCCAATCGCTACACTTCACCGTGAACTGCGTCAAAATGACCGTGAATCAACACGGAATAGGCGGGAATGACCGTGAAATGCATGGAAATGACCATGAAGTGAAGTGAATTGACCGTGAAATGCGCGAAATGACCGTGAAGTGAAGGGGCATGACCGTGAAATGCGTCGAAATGACCGTGAATCAACACGGAATAGGCGGGAATGACTGTGATATGCATGGAAATCATGGTCATTCCCGTCTATTCCGTGTTGATTCACGGTCATTTCGACAAGATTTCACGATTTCACGGTCAATTCCCTTCACTTCACGGTCATTTCCATGCATTTCACGGTCAATTCGCTTCACTTCATGGTCATTTCCATGCATATCACGGTCATTCCCACCTATTCCGTGTTGATTCACAGTCATTTCGTCGCATTTCATGGTCATGTCCCTTCACTTCATGGTCATTTCCGCAATTTCACGGCCCAATCGCTACACTTCACCGTGAAATGCCGAATGACCGTGAATCAACACGCATTTCACATAGGCGAATGATCGTGAAATGCATGTAAATGACCGTGAAGTGAAGCGAATTGACCGTGAAATGCGCGAAAATGATCGTGAAGTGAAGGGGCATGACCATAAAATGCGTCGAAATGACCGTGAATCAACACGGAATAGACGGGAATGACCGTAATTTCCATGCATATCACAGTCATTCCCGCCTATTTCGTGTTGATTCACGGTCATTTCGACGCATTTCACGGTCATACCCCTTCACTTGACGGTCATTTCCATGCATTTCACGGTCAATTTGCTTCACTTCACGGTCATTTCCATGTATATCATGGTCATTCCCACCTATTCCTTGTTGATTCACGGTCATTTCGGCGCATTTCACGGTCATGCCCCTTCACTTCATGGTCATTTCCGCGCATTTCACGGTCCAATCGCTACACTTCATCGTGAAATGCGTCGAAATGACCGTGAATCAACACTTTTAATAGGTGGGAATGACCGTGGAAATGCATGGAAATGGCCGTGAAGTGAAGCGAATGACCGCGAAATGCATATCAAATGATCGTGAAGTGAAAGGGCATGACCGTGAAATGCGGTCATTTCCGAAATGACCATGAATCAACACGAATAGGCGGAATGATTGTGATATGTATGGAAATCACGGTCATTCCCGCCTATTCCGTGTTGATTCACTTCACCTGGCCATTTCAACAAATGATCATGCATTTCACTGGTCAATTCCCTTCACTTCACAGTCATTTCCATGCATTTCATGGTCAATTCGCTTCACTTCATGGTCATTTCCATGCATATCACGGTCAATTCGCTTCACTTCATGGTCATTTCCATGCATATCACGGTCATTCCCACCTATTCTGTGTTGATTCACGGTCATTTCGTCGCATTTCACGGTTATGCCCCTTCACTTCTTCATTTTCATTATTTTCACGCATTTCACAAATTCAATCACTACACTTCACCGTGAAATGTGTCGAAATGACCGTGAATCAACACGAATAGGCGGGAATGACCGTAAAATGCATGGAAATGACAAGAAGTGAAGCGAATTGACCGTGAAATGCGTGGAAATGACCGTGAAGTGAAGGGAATTGACCGTGAAATGCATGGAAAAGACCGTGAATCAAAACAGAATCACCGGGATTGATCGTGAAATACATGAAAATGACTATGAAGTGAAGCGAATTGACCGTGAAATGCATGGAAATGACCGTGAATCAAAACGTAATCGCCGGGATTGACCGTGAAATGCATGAAAATGACTGTGAAGTGAAGCGCATTGACCGTGAAATGCATGGAAATGACCATGAAGTGAAGAGAATTGACCGTGAAATGCATGGAAATGACCGTGAATCAAAACGGAATCACCGGGATTGACCGTGAAATGCATGTAATTGATCGCGAAGTAAATGAAATGAGCGAAATTGACCGCGAACTGATTGAAATTGACCGTTAAGTGAATGAAATGGATTTTCAACCATCGACCTGATGGAATCTTGAAAAATAACTAGGTTGGTTGGCTAAATTAGCTTCTCCTACCCCAAAATCATATACGGTACGTCAAGTAACTAATTTTGGTTTAGAAGATATTCTTGTTAAATGAAAAAAGAAAGAAATGAAAAAAATGTGAGAAAAAAACTTTTATATGCTTATGTATACATATTTATATAAATATGTATTAGAGAAAATTGTAGGTAGAATGAAGTTCTCCATGTAAAAAAATAAAAAAATAATAATTTTTTTTTCATTGATTGGCACAGACTACAGTTTTGGCTACGGTTATAATCCGTAACTACAGGGGTCATCAGATGGGCGTGGCCACGCCAGATTGGCCCGCCCCCGCCGGATAGGGTAACGAGTGGCGTGGGCATCCTAGTTCGACGCGCTCACCCCGGACAAATTCCTTTAGCTACGGATTATGGTAGATATGGCTAAGGATTAAATATCTGCATCCAAGAAAATAAAAATCCGTTTTCTTTTCGTTTTTTTTCTTTTTCTTTTTAACATTGAATCTTTGTTGTTTTTAGGGTCCCGTCATGAGGTCCATGTTATATCCAAACCGTACATCTATTTGGCGAGCTCATAATAAGGCTTGAGACGGAAAATAAGACAGATCCAACTGTCAAGTGGACCACACTTTAAAAGACAGTGGGGAATTGAACGTCTACCATTGAAACCCTTTTAGGGGTCACAGAGGTTTTGGATCATTATGAAATTTGTTTTTCCTCTTCATCCAGGTCTTTGTGACCTTATGAATATATTGGATGGAAAAATAAATGTTACGGTGGGCCCTACAAAAGTTTCAACGGTGAAAATCAATTTTGTCTCGCTTTCATGGTGTGGTCCAGTTGATCTTTGGATATGATTTTTTTTTTTGGGATAATGCTCCGAAATGATCTCGAAATACGGATGAACGTTGTGGATATAATAAATACATAACTGTGGGGCCCATGTAACATTGATATATTTTGAACCGTTCGTACAACTCGGAGTACGACGAGCGTCAGCGCTCGTCTTCCCGCTTGAAGGAAAAAGCAGGGGCATTTTCGACCTTTGGGAAGGCGTCTGTACAGTTGGGGCGTATTCTCGCAAGGGAAAATGAGGTGGGCTTAGCCTCCTAAATGGGCCATAAATGGGTTGTATTCTCGCAAATTTCTCGATATTTTTGGAGCGGATTAGGTATAGTCTCGACCGTGGGGCCCACCTTGATGATATATTGCATTGATTTTTTCAAATCATTTTAGGATATGGGTCTTTTCAAGCTGATATATATATATATATGGAAAAGGTACAATGCGCTCGAGCTCACGGCTCCCTCCCATGAGGTCGAGCTGTGTGGGCCCCACCGTGATGCATTTCGAACATCTACCCCATCAGTCAGATGCACCATTCCATTGTGGGCCTAGGCCCAAAAATCAAGTCAATCCGTGACTTGTATGGGCCACACCACATACAGAAGTGGAGAGGGGGTCGTACACCATTAAAACATTCATAACCATTTTTGAGGGCCCACCGAGATGTGGTTTGCAAATCCAGCCTATCCATTATGTGTGTCCCACTTGAATGAGGGTTCAGACCAAGTTTCAAGCGCATGCAAAACTCAGGTGGGCCCCACCAAGTACTTTTATATGTTTTAACGGTGTCTTCACATAATTTTAGATGGCATGGCCCACCTGAATTCCATATACGACTGATTTTTGGAATATCCCATAATTTAAACGGTACCCATCAAATGCACGGTGTTGATGGTCGACACGCATTACGGTGGGGTCCACACAGCTCGACCTCATGATAAGCTTATTGGCAGCTGGAGCGCATTGTACCTTTTCCCGAGATATATATATATATATGGAAAAGGTACAATGAGCTCAAGCGTATTATGGTCGTCCATGAGGTCGAGCTGTGTGGGCCACACCGTGATGCCTTTCGAACATCAACATCGTCCAACAGATGCACCATTCCATCGTGGGCCTGGACGGCCCAAAATCAGCCGTATACGGAACTTAGGTGGGCCATACCATCTAAAATAATGTGAATACATGCCAAAAACATATAAAAGCACTTGGTGGGGCCCACCTGAGTTTTCCATGCACCTGAAACTTGGTCTGAACCCTCGTTCAAGTGGGACACACATAATGGATGGGCTGGATATGCAAACCACATCTTGGTGGACCCTAAAAAATGGTTATGAATGTTTTAATGGTGCACGACCCCTCTGCACTTTCGTATGTGGTGTGGCCCACAAAAGTCACGGATTAACTTGATTTTGGGCCGTCCAGGCCCACGATGGAATGGTGCATTTGGTGGACGGTGTTGGTGTTCGAAAGGCATCACGGTGGGGCCCACACAGCTCGACCTCATGGACGATCGTAATACGCTCGAGCTCATTGTACCTTTTCCCATATATATATATATATATGTGTGTGTGTGTGTGTGTGTGTGGGAAATTGTACAATGCGCTCGAGTTGATTTTAACGCCCCATGAGGTCGAACTGTGTGGGCCCTACCGTGATGCGTTTCGAACATCTACCCCATCAGTCAGATGCACCATTCCATCGTGGGCCTAGGTCCCAAAATCAAGTCAATCCGTGACTTGTATGGGCCACACCACATATAGAAGTGGGGAGTGGTCGTGCACCATTAAAACATTCATAACCATTTTTGATGGCCCACCGAGATGTGGTTTGCAAATCCAGCCCATCCATTATATGTGTCCCACTTGAATGAGGGTTCAGACCAAGTTTGAGGCACATGAAAAACTCAGGTGGGCCCCCCAAGTGCTTTTATATGTTTTAACGGTGTCACATAATTTTAGATGGTATGGCCCACCTGAGTTCCGTATACGGCTGATTTTTGGGATATCCCATAATTTAAAGGGTACCCATCAAATGCACGGTGTTGATGGTCGAAACACATCACGATGGGGCCCACACAGCTCGACCTCATGGGAGCTTATCGTCAGCTCTAGCGCATTTTAAGGGCATGATTCAAAAATGAAGCAGATTCAAATCTCAGGTGGACCACACCATAGGAAACAATGGTGATTGAATACCCACCATAAAAACCTTCTTGAGGTCTCCCGAATGTTTGCTTGCCATCCAACCTCTTGGTAAGGTCACAGAGACCTGGATGAGCGGACCACGTAAATATCAGCTTGATCCAAAACTTTTGTGGCCCACTGTAAGTTTTTAACGGTCAATCACCACTTTTTCCTTGGTATGGTGCACCTAAGATTTAGATCTGCTTCCATACTACTGAAGGTTATCAGATCTCAATGGGCCAGGTTCGGACGGGGATTAGCTGTGACCAGGATCCACCCAGGCAGGGAAGACCTGATTGTGCCCACATTGATATGTGCGTGGTATACCCGCGCCATTCATCCATTTTTCCAGCTCATTTTGGGGCATGATACCAAAAATGAAGTATATATAATCTCAGGTGGAGCACACAGTAGGGGCCGAATTCCCACTATTAAAATCTTCTTATAGGCTAGGAAAGTTTTTGATCAAACTGAAATATGTGTTTTCCCTTCATCAACAACAAATATTTTCCATTCTTCCAAAACAAATAAACATTATAGTAGACCTTGGGAAGTTTTTAATGGTAGGCATTTGTGTGGTCCAAGTTTGTAATTGTTTTAAATTTGTGACGGTCCTAAAATGAGCTGGCAAAATGGATAGACAGTGTTGATATACAATGCAAGGTGGGTTCTAAGGGCATGCTTGTGTAACGACCCGTAAATTTCCGTACATTGGGTCGAGTACCACCTCGACCAGAAATCACGTAGGATTAAATTCTTTAGAAATTTAACAAAGTTAACTAAGTACTAAACTCGATTAGCCATGAAATCCGTTAGGATCGCTTTAAATATGATCTGCAAGACCCAAAAATTGCAGAATCATTGACGCTAGGTTACCCTAAAGTTTAGAACCAAACTCATTTCCCGTCCGCTTCCTGAATGAAACGAAACTTCATATTAGGGTCTAGATCGCACATCGGAAGTCCGATTAACCCGAAGCTAAGGAACTAGGACCGCCTCACTGGACTTAACAATCATCTCAAAAATCAGCTCCATCCGATGTTCCATGGCCATTCGCTTCGATCCGGAGCGAGGGTATGTGAAAAACACTATTCCCATTCCAAAATAAATATCTAGAATAGTGATGTGGCATCATTCGTTGACGCGTCAGTATTAAGCAACCTGACCGTCAGAATCAGACCAAATTACACCCTCGGATTAAGAAAAATTTCAGGAACATTTACATGTACTTGGAATTTCTGATCGTGGCCCACTGACCGTCGAACTGAAAGTGGTCCGCCACGTGCGATCTGGGAATCCGATCGAGTCAAAAACGTAATCCCACGTAGATCCATAGATGGTGAGCTTAAGTCTGACGTTTGGTTCAAGGAGGGCCACCAGAACCTCCCTTTTGAGCTAGAAAAGTGACGAATGTCCTATATTAGTAGTACCCCTTGAACCTGAGTCTAATTTCGGAATGTTTTTGGCTATAAAAGGAGCTTAGAACAGCCCCTCTCACAGCCATACGAATTTGGGATTTTAACCCTAGAGAGAGAGAGAGAAAAGAGGGAGAATAGTTTGAGATTTGTGGGAGATCTTCCTCCTACTGCTTTGGATTGTTACACGGCCTACACCGCTTCATTCCAGGTGTTTTCCCAGCGGTATTCATCCCATTTGAAGGTAAGAAACCTTAACCCTAGGTCTGATTTATGGTAGAATCGTCGTAGGCTATGTAACAACTAACCGATTCCGCTCTTTAGGCTAGAAAACTCCCGTATACGGAAGGTTTGTTACCCTTGCTGATTCGTTGCGTTCCAAAAGGCAAAGGTGAGGACTTTAAGTGTATAAGTTACGGTTTTCAACGCTTTCAATGTCAGATAATGATAGATTCATGATCTGCATGTAAATGCACATGTACAAAGTGCTTTCCGTTTCCTGTTTCGATTAACGTTGTAGAAATTGGAATTTCACATACTCTAGGTATACGTAGAAATACCGTATACGTATTTTTTTTGGAAAAACGTTTGACATGTTTATTTAATGTATGATTATATGATATATGGATAAAATACTAATTTGGCGAAAGGAATCGCTGAAATACATGTTCATGTGTAAATGCTACGTATGTTGAAATTGTGTATTCTAGAAATACCGTATATGTATTTTTTTTGGAAAAATGTATGACATGTTTATTTAATGTATGATTATACAATATATGTATAAAATACTAGTTTGGCGAAAGGAATCGCCAAAATACATGTTCCCTTGTAAATGTCAAGTATGTTGAAATTGCGTATTCTAAAAATACCGCATATGTGTAAAATTTGGAAGTGTAATTGTCATGATTATTTGTTGTATGAATATAATATACACGGGTAAAATAACCGCTTGGCGAGAGAATAGCCCTAATACGCAATTTGCTAACATACGTCATGTATGTTGGAATGGCGTACTCTAAGTGTTGTGTAAGTGCTTGTGTGTGTAAAGGCTTGTGTATTAGTGCCTTAGAAAGGTACTGATATGGAATTCCTGACTCCCTTAGAGACATGTAGGATCTCCTCCATGCGGTGGTTCGTTAGAACCACTCCCTTGTAATGTGTACGTAATTGTATCCCTATGTGGATAGTGCTTTACTGCATGCTTCACAACATGCTTTACAACATGCTTACATCATGTTTTACTTTATGCTTTATAACATGCTCGTATTGCTTGTTTATCATGCTTTACTCCACATGCTATTGATGAAAACTGTTTGAGTTTGGGACTATGACTATAGTCCAAACATTCGGTACCAGACTTGCGGTTGTGGTCGAGATTCATATCGCCACAACGGACGTTTCTGGCGAACCCGAGTCGTACTTCGGTTGGCGATAGTGGTTGGCCACACGGAGTGCTTTTGCACTCCATATCGCTCAACTTGTGGTGCGCTCGAGCTAGTCAGGCTCGTCAAGTAAACCGAAATGTATTGTGTGTTCACCATGTTTGGTCGCTACTGCTTGAACCTAGGGTACCAAACTTACCAGTGGCTATCCCGTTAACCATGGTACCTCGATCCGCTAAGACGCATGAGCCGGGCATGGTGGTATGGGACACCGTGGTCGAGCTGTCGGCCTACGCTGGGGTCATGTGCCTCCCCGTAGTGACCATTGCGCGACTAACCACGTGAGCCGATTATGGTGGTATGGGACACTATATTCGAGCTGTCGATACATACGGCGAGAGCCGAGTACGGTGAGACCTGTGCTCGTGCTGACGGGCGACGAGTCCTCCGTAGTGTCATCGAGTGTACTCCAAGTGTCTGTGATTGGCGACGAGTCTTTCACAGCAACTAGAGTATGAGTTGAGCCGAGTACGGTGAGACCTGTACTCGAGCTGATGGCTAGTGATTGGGCCAAGTACGGTGAGACCTGTACTTGAGCTGACGGCGCAATTGAGCCGCATACGGTGAGATCTCAGATTCGCGCCGACGGTGACGAGCCCTCGCGATGCCTTCACTACGCTTCTCAAACCATAATATCGTATGAGAATAGCTAGGATTGACGACCCTAGAATGGATCATGTTTGGGAATGATACAAGGGAGGTACCTTAGTTTTCTAATACTACTGGTTGAAATGGTCTAATAAAAACTTGGTAATCATGAGCATCATCGCACCGCATGTGCTTTGTAGATGTGGCGCACTGAGGGAGTAAGCATTCGCGAACGTAAGATGATGTCGCTTGAGGGTGGTTTGGCAAGGGCATACAGCATCATGTCATATCATTTTTGCCCTTAACAAGAGTAGTTAGAAATGTTTGATTTGTACTGCTTTATCATTACTGCTTGATTGATTTGATAACATGTTAACCTATGCTTTATTGTTCCACTGAGTTAGCTACTCACTCCCACGTTACGACGGTGTTTGCAACACCCACCAGATTCTCGTCGCAGGTGTAGATGGCGCCTGTTCAGAGCCGGAGCTCGACTTCGAGGAGGATCAGGAGGAGTTCTCCTTTATGCAGTATGCTTAGGCTGACTACATCGCGGGGATTCCAGGGCCTATCTACAGAGTTGTATTTTGATTTTTGACTTAGAAACAATACATGTATATTGGTACTCAGCTAGTACTCATACTCTGGAGTTCACAAAATTTTGATACTTTACATATTTTGAATATAAAATTTCGCCTTCCGCTTGCCTTTATACAATTGAACTGGAGTATGAATTACTGTTTTGGTATAATCTCATTCATGGTTATTGCGTTAACTCAGACAACATTTAACCATCATTGTGTATGTTGCATAAGTGATGCGTTGGAACTCGGGAGTTGAGTTCATACTCGACCCCCGAATTTCAGGGCATTACAAATTGGTATCAGAGCATGATTTTGATTAAACTGGACTTGATTTATGTCCCCACTATGTACGCTGACGTGTTACAACCTAGGAGGGTGCGCAAAAATGTAGAAACAGTCTTAGGGTCTCCCGATTTCACCGTTCAGCGAAATTCATTAAAAACGAACGCGTTGATCGAGTCTGTACTCGATCCTGACCGCACATACGGACTCTAAATCACCCCTAGACCGTCTATTGACGTGTCCAGGTCACTATCCACCCAAAATCAGTCTTCAAAGATCAGGAAAAATCAGATTAGTTCAGAAAATTTTCGGAACTAGCCGTTCTGGAGCTGAACTGAGTTCGGGGGCCCCCCACGTTAATCCATTAAGGTTCCTGATCGAACCAGGGTGCATTTGGCACCCTGGACACATGGCAAACAGGGCCCCACCGCCGCGGCGCGGCTCCGGCCAAGTCCGACCGCGGCGGCGCCGCGGCACCGGCGGCGGACCGTGGTCCGGTCACTTTTCCAGGGTGGGTCCAAGCATGAGGTTGGTCGGCCTGACCCCCTCTACCCCCTGGCATGTGCGAAATTCCCATGGGTTTGGGATTTTAGGGGCTGGAGCACCCCTCTCTCTCATTTCACCCCTTCCAAACGCCCCACACCCTCTTTTTTTATTTTTTCTCAAAAACCCATCCTCCAAACCTTCAAATCTTTCATTTTCTTCCATAACTCACACACTCCAACCTTCCACAACAGCCCTAGCTTCCTCCTTTTCCCCATTTTCTCAAGTTGGAGCTCTCATACCCCTCCTTGAGCTCAAAAATCGGGTAATCTACTAACCCATTCCATTCTCTTCTTGTTTCTCCTTCATTTTCTACCTCTAGTGCTCCTTCCACACCCATTGGATTGTTGTTTGTGGAGGATCAAAGAGATCAGCCCCTTGTTCCCCCATTTTGGCAATTTTCCATGGCCCTCCTTGGTGTGGTGGCTACCATTTTTTCCATTTCCTCCATCCTATCTCTCATGGGAAAGAGGAAAACCACGGCCGATGACGCCGGCCCAAGTAGGCCAGCCCATTCCCGAAGAAGATCCGATGTTGGGGCCGGCACTAGCACCGTGCGGGAGTTTAGGTCGAAGCGAGATCTGGATCCTGACCATCCCGTCAGAAATGCCTATCCGATAGGTATTGAATATGGGCGTTTTGCTGGCCGTAAAGTCTTGTTTGAAGCTCATATGGATGAAAGAATGTTTGGCCTACACCCGATGATGGACCACTTGGTGGATATCGGATGGAATTCTATATTTGAAGGTGAGTCTCCCGCATGTGAGAACACGGTTCGCGCTTTCTACGCTCACATTGTGGACTCATCAGTAGAGCCTCTTCAGTTTACTGTCTTTATGAGGGGCATAAGGCGCACAATCACTGTGGATGAGGTGGTTCGAATCACGAAGATCCCGCTTGGTCAAGTGCATCCTAGTGATGACTTCTCTAGAAGTGCGCGGGAAAGGGATCGTCGCACGCGATATCTCTATGGTCGCCGGGTTACTTGGAAGCGATGAAATTGTATTGCGGCGACAAAGATGACCGAAGACTTCCGTTTACTCCATCACATTTTCACATACAATATATACCCACGGTGGGGTAACCGCACGGAGTGTACTCGGGTGATGGTGGACTTTCTGTACAAGATGGGACGCGGGGACAACATATGCCTACCCACATTCATCCTATCCCAGATAGTTCATGTTGTTCGTTCTGCCAGGAACGATCTTTCGCTCCCATTTGGCCGTCTGATCTGCAGGATGGCTCGTGATGTCGGCTATAGACTCAACATGGAAGACCTTGCACCAGTCCGAGTCATAAATGAGGCGACACTCAAGAATATGAAGATCGGCCCTCAACAGCGGCAAGCACGACTCGACGAGTCTGGAGATGAGTCGAATAGCCCCGGTGAGGAGAGTGTTGACCTCCAGGCAGAGAGTGATGAGGAGCGCAGTGATGACATATAGGAAGAAGAACTTGAGGCTCAGGACACTGAGGACAGTTCACCTCCTGCGGCTCAGGAACAGGGTGTGAATCGGGATGCTTTTGATGCACGTTTGGCCCGTCTCGAGGAGGGTCAAGCCGCCCTGCAGCAAGAGGTTGGACAAGTTCGGGTTGAGCTTGGTGAGACTCGAGCCAAGCTTGAAGAGACCGAAGCCTACATGAAGAGGAGCTTTAAGAAGGTGTCTCGTACGTTGAAGACCATTTTGGCCGTGTGTGCAGACAAGAACGCTCCTCCTCCACCGCCTGCTTTGGATGTTTAGTCATCTACGTGGTTGTGTGTTGTTGTTTGCTTTGGTTACTGCGATAGGCGGTTTATGTTTTCATGTAGATGATGTAGTAGATAGTAACATGTTTTAGGTGTTTGATGTAGTGGATGTATTGGCTATCATGTGATTTCTGTCGTGATTCATGTAACTCTGTATTCCATGTATTATGACAATTTTGGATAAATGAAAAGCATGTAGCCTCTTTGTTTTGATGATGTGTGGAGTGCTTAAGTGCTTTATGAAGTGTATTGTGCCTTATCTCACAAATGATCTACCCTATGTTGTTTAGGGCATGCCGCGGAGATACGCGAGAACCCGCACGCCTCCTTCGACCGGCTCTATGGACCGACTCACTTCCGGTAGTAGCGGTCCCGCGGACCGAGGGTTGGGTTCGATCGCCTCCCCGCCGGTCCCACGGTGGACTGCCACCTTACACGCCCCCGGTCCGTGAGCAGTATCGGCCGTCTTCTTCTGCGCAGCATGACTCTCAGGCTGCTCCGTCGACTGATAGGTTTGAGCAGCTGATGATGATGATGCATCAGCAGCAGATGCAGCAGCAGCAGCAGATACAGCAGCAGCAGCACCAGCAGCTTATGGCCACTATCGTTGAGGCCTTGTCCCGTGGTGGTAGTGCGACTCCACCTACGACATCTGCACATCCTGATGAGCATTCTGAGCCTCCTGCTCAGGTTGAGGATGTGCCTCTGCCCCCATCCGTCGCACCTCCTACTGGAGAGGTCAGTACTCGTGGTTTACTCGAGCGATTTCGCTTGAGGCCTCCCTCATTTATGGGTTCTCACAGACCCGAGGAGGCGTAGTTCGCTTGACCGCATCTCTAAGATGCTTCGGATGCTACATTGCTCGAGGCGCAGCAGTGGTGGAGCCGGCCGCTTTCATGTTTGAGAGGGAGGCCGCTTTATGGTGGGACAAAGGTTTGCGCGCACGGCCGCAGAGATTTCGTGTGGACCCCAGGGAGGCTTTCGAGTCTCGGCCCACGAGAAGTACTACCCGCAGACGTATCGGCATGAGCGGGAGGATGAGTTTCGCGCCTCAGCAGGAGGCATGACGATCACGCGAGTACGAGCACCGCTTCACGCAGTTGGGCCGCTTTGTCCCGACTATACTGGTGGATGAGCAGATGCGGATGCGTTGTTTCTCCTTGGGTTTACGACCGGAGATACGGTCGAGGATATGCTGCCACAGTATTCCAACATATGCGGCGTTGGTCCACATGTCTATGACGGCCGAGCAGGACGTGGACCGTTTGGCCAGATCACGTGGTACTATGGTTGCGAGACCGCAGCAGGATTTACAGAGCAGGCCTATCTTAGGCAAGAGGCCTCGGGCTGATTCTCCCCCCAGGGCCGCAACGCCAGTTATTCCTATGAGACGCCCGTTGGTGACCTGCACGTTTTGCGGGAAACCTGGACACCCTGCTGAGAACTGCTTCTCGCGCATGAGGGCTAGCGGATTTCCGCCACCGCAGAGATTGGGTCGCCCTTACCCACAGGCCATATCAGCTCCACCGCTATAGACCGTTCCTGCACATCATTCATTCCGACCTCCCGTGTCGTCCTTCAGGCCGCCACAGCGACCATTGGCTCCTCAGCCGAACCGCCAGCAGCAGGCTCGAGTTCATACGCTTGTGGCTGAGGCACCTGAGACGTCGGTTTCAGCTCCGACGGCTTTCGAGGGTACGGCTTTTATTCATGGCATTCCCGTTTCTTTATTGGTGGACACTGGGTCCACTACTTCTATTATTTCTTGTGGGGCGGTGAAACGCCTATCTTTGCATACGATTCCCACTAAGGGAATGAGACTCATTACGGCTACCGGGACCTGTTCGGATGTCACACCTGCTATGCGAGGGTTGCTCGGTAGTTTTGGGTAGCAAAGACAAGTGCTCGTCGACCTCATTGTTGCTCCACTATGGCACTACGACGTTATCCTTGGTATGGATTGGCTCACCAGGATGAGGGCGGAGATAGATTGCGATACTCGGATCGTGACGGCCTATGGACCTGACGGCACAGCTTTCACGTTCCCAGTGCAGGTCAGTTGGCCCTGTCGAGTTGATTGTTATGCTGCTTTACTTGTGCCAATTGATGGTCCGACAGTAGATGGTACGCTGGTGGTTCGAGAATTTGCAGGCGTGTTTGAGACTATCCCTAGTTTACCTCCTCGGCGTGAGATTGATTTTACGATTGACCTTACGCCTGGTGCGACGCCCATCTCGTTGCCGACTTATCGTATGCCTCCATGTGAGATGGAGGAGCTGCAGAAACAGATTGACGAACTTGTAGAGAAAGGTTTTATTCGACCTAGTGTGTCTCCTTGGGGAGCACCTGTGTTGTTCGTGAAGAAGAAGGACAGGTCACTACGGTTGTGTATTGATTACCGTAGGTTGAACCAGGTCACGGTGAAGAACAAGTATCCTTTGCCCAGATTGATGATCTGTTCGATCCGCTGAGGGGGCGAAATATTTCTCGAAGATTGACCTTCACCGTGGTACCACCAAGCCATTGCGCGCGTGAGAGAGGAGGACATGCGAAGACATTCCTTCGACGTGCTTTGGGCACTATGAGTTCTTGGTGATGTCGTTCGGCCCGACGAACGCACCACCCGTGTTCATGGATCTCGATGAACCGGGTATTTCGCCCTTCCTTTTTACCGATTCGTCATCGTATTTATTGATGACATTTTGATATACTCTACGAGTCGTGAGGAGCACGAGGAGCACTTGCGAGCGGTATTGGATACACCGAAGAAGAACCAGCTTGTTCGCGCAATATAAGAAGTGCGACTTCGGGGCAGAGGAAGTCAAGTTCCCGGGACATGTAATGTCCAAGGAAGGGATAGCAGATGGACCTTGCTAAGGTAGTCATGCGGTTCAGATTGCGCACCGAATCGGTTACGAGGTGAGGAGTTTCCTTAGTCCGGCCGGGTACTACGACGTTTCATTCGGGATTTCTCGAAGATCGCTGTGCCGTTGTCTCGCCGACTCGGAAGGACCCGAAGTTCGCCCGGAATGAGAAGGCGGAGGCGCCTTTTAAGGAGCCGAAGGACAAGTTGACGTCCGCCCCCTCGTGCTAGTATTGCCGTGAGCAAGGGGTGAAATACACGGTATACCGACGCGTCTCGCGTTGGTTTGGGTCAGTGTGTGTCCGATGCGTATGATAGGGTGATTTCGTATGCCTCGAGACAATTAAGGAAGCACGAGGAGAATTACCCTACACATGACCCGAGTTGGCAGCCGTCATCTTTGCATTGAAGCTCTGGAGACATTACCTCTACGGTGAGGAGTTCGAGCTTTTCTCGCGACCACAAGAGCCTTAAATACATATTCACGCAGCGGGATTTGAATATGAGACAGCGCCGATGGATGGAGACCTTGAAGGACTTCAAGTTCGAGGTTTCCTACCATCCTGGCAAGGCGAACCTTGTGGCAGACGCGCTGAGCCGCAAGAAGGCGATTGCATTTGCGGCACCACTGATGATAGCCGAGTGGGACATGATGGAGTTTGTGCGGACTTCGAGCGAGACTCACCGTCGAGGAGCCTTTTGAGTGTGTTGCGCACGTTCGGTGCGGCCACTTATTGACGACAGATTGTTGAGGCCCAAGAGGGCGATATACGGTTGTCCGAGCCGAGAGCAAAGCTGGCGACGCCGTGAACTCCGAGTGGAGAGTTGATTCGATGGGGTTTACGATTCCGTGGCCGCCTATGTGTTCTCCGATGTGGTCGACTTGAGACGCGAGCTTCTCGAGTCCGCCCATAACTCGAAGTTGCGATGCATCCTGGTAGCACGAAGATGTACCAGATATGAGACGGACGTATTGGTGGGATAACATGAAGGCCCACATTGCTGAGTATGTGTCTCGATGTCTGACGTGCCAGCAGGTCAAGGCAGAACATCACCGACCTCCTGGACTACTTTAGCCCATGCCTATAGCGGAGTGGAAGTGGGACTTCATCTCCATGGACTTCATATCAGGGTTGCCGAAGACGAGGAAGGGACACGATTCCATTTGGGTAATTGTGGACCGGTTGACCAAATCGGCCCATTTCCTCCCTATCAGAGTTACGAACTCTGCAGACGAGCTGGTTAGATTGTACATCAGGGAGATCGTCCATCTGCACGGGGGCTCCTTTGGAGATCGTGTCGGACAGAGACACGCGGTTCACATCTATCTTTTGGACTCGTATCCAGGAGGCGATGGGTGTGAAGTTGAAGTTCAAGACAATGGCGTTTCATCCTCGACCGATGGGCGCACGAGAGCGGGTGAATCGATTCTGGAGGATATGTTGCGAGCATGTGTGTTGGACTTCAAGGACTAGCTGGGATGACTGTCTTCCGTACGCAGAGTTCGCCTACAACAACAGCTTCCAGGCGACTATTGGCATGGCCCCATATGAGGCTCTATATGGTCGACCTTGTAGGGCACCGCACTGTTGGGCAGAGGTTGGAGAGCGTAGTCTGATTGGCCGAGTTGGTACAGCGACTACAGAGAAGGTAGACATTATCAGCGTCGATTACTCACACAGAAAGCAAAGTGCAAAGAGTTACGCCGATACGAGGCGGCGATCGCCGGAGTTCGAGGTCGGGGGATCATGTGTTCCTTCGGGTTTCCCCATGAAGGAGTCCTTCGGTTTGGGAAGAAGGGAAGCTCACACCGAGGTTTATCGGTCCATTTCGACATCTTGGATCGAGTGGGTGATGTGGGGTATCGTCTCGCCTTGCCTACACCACTTGCTTCCGTACACAACGTATTTCATGTATCTATGCCGAAGAAGTACGTTCTCGATCCTTCGCATATCATCGATGAGAGCAGTACAACTGAGTGAGGATGCTACGTACGAGTCACGCCGACGCGTGTCCTTGATAGGAAGGAGCAGTACTACGTAGCAAGGTCATCCCACTTGTGAAGGTGCTTTGGACACATCATTCGAAGAGGAAGCTACCAGGAGACGAGGCCGAGGTCGTAGAAGAACTACCCTCGCCTTCTCGAGGAGTACGAAAGGTATAAATTTCGAGGACGAAATTTTTTGTTTAAGGGGGGTAGATTGTAACGACCCGTAAATTTCTCCAGACATTGGGTCGAGTACCACCTCGACCGAAATCACGTAGATTAAATTCTTTAGAAATTTAACAAAGTTAACTAAGTACTAAACTCGATTAGCTATGAAATCCGTTAGATCGCTTTAAATACGATCCGCAAGACCCAAAAATTGGGAAGAATCATTGACGCTAGGTTACCCTAAAGTTTAGAACCAAACTCATTTCCCGTCTGCTCTCGGGAATGAAACGAAACTTCGTATTAGGTCTAGATCGCACATCGGAAGTCCGATTAACCCGAAGCTAAGGAACTAGGACCGCCTCACTGGACTTAACAATCATCTCAAAAATCAGCTCCATCCGATGTTCCATGGCCATTCGCTTCGATCCGGAGTGAGGGTATGTGAAAAACACTATTCCCATTCCAAAATAAATATCTGGAATAGTGATCTGGCATCATTCGTTGACGCGTCAGTATTAAGCAACCTGACCGTCAGAATCAGACCAAATTACACCCTCGGATTAAGAAAAATTTCAGGAACATTTACATGTACTTGGAATTTCTGATCGTGGCCCACTGACCGTCGAACTGAAAGTGGTCCGCCACGTGCGATCTGGGAATCCGATCGAGTCAAAAACGTAATCCCACGTAGATCCATAGATGGTGAGCTTAAGTCTGACGTTTGGTTCAAGGAGGGCCACCGAACCTCCCTTTTGAGCTGGAAAAGTGACGAATATCCTATATTAGCAGTACCCCTTGAACTTGAGTCTAATTTTGGAATGTTTTTGGCTATAAAAGGAGCTTAGAACAGCCCCTCTCACAGCCATACGAATTTGAGATTTTAACCCTAGAGAGAGAGAGAGAAAAGAGGGAGAATAGTTTGGGATTTGTGGGAGATCTTCCTCCTATCGCTTTGATTGTTACACGGCCTACACCGCTTCATTCCAGGTGTTTTCCCGGCGGTATCCATCCCATTTGAAGGTAAGAAACCTTAACCCTAGGTCTGATTTGTGGTAGAATCGTCGTAGGCTATGTAACAACTAACCGATTCCGCTCTTTAGGCTAGAAAACTCCCGTATACGGAAGGTTTGCTACCCTTGCTGATTCGTTGCGTTTCAAAAGGCAAAGGTGAGGACTTTAAGTGTATAAGTTACGGTTTTCAACGCTTTCAATGTCAGATAATGATAGATTCATGATCTGCATGTAAATGCACATGTACAAAGTGCTTTCCGTTTCCTGTTTCGATTAACGTTGTAGAAATTGGAATTTCACATACTCTAGGTATACGTAGAAATACCGTATACGTATTTTTTTTGGAAAAACGTTTGACATGTTTATTTAATGTATGATTATATGATATATGGATAAAATACTAATTTGGCGAAAGGAATCGCTGAAATACATGTTCATGTGTAAATGCTACGTATGTTGAAATTGTATATTCTAGAAATACCGTATATGTAATTTTTTGGGAAAATGTATGACATATTTATTTAATGTATGATAATACAATATATGTATAAAATACTAGTTTGGCGAAAGGAATCGCCAAAATACATGTTCCCTTGTAAATGTCAAGTATGTTGAAATTGTGTATTCTAGAAATACCGCATATGTGTAAAATTTGGAAGTGTAATTGTCATGATTATTTGTTGTATGAATATGATATACGCGGGTAAAATAACCGCTTGGCGAGAGAATAGTCCTAATACGTGATTTGCTAACATATGTCATGTATGTTGGAATGGCGTACTCTAAGTGTTGTGTAAGTGCTTGTGTGTGTAAAGGCTTGTGTATTAGTGCCTTAGAAAGGTGCTGATATGGAATTCCTGACTCCCTTAGAGACATGTAGGATCTCCTCCATGCGGTGGTTCGTTAGAACCACTCCCTTGTAATGTGTACGTAATTGTATCCCTATGTGGATAGTGCTTTACTACATGCTTCACAATATGCTTTACAACATGCTTACATCATGTTTTACTTTATGCTTTATAACATGCTCGTATTGCTTGTTTATCATGCTTCACTCCACATGCTATTGATGAAAACTTTTTGAGTTTGGGACTATGACTATAGTCCAAACATTCGGTACCAGACTTGCGGTAGTGGCTGAGATTCATATCGCCACAACGGACGTTTCTGGCGAACCCGAGTCGTACTTCGGTTGGCGATAGTGGTTGGCCACACGGAGTGCTTTTGCGCTCCATATCGCTCAACTTGTGGTGCGCTCGAGCTAGTCAGGCTCGTCAAGTAAACCGAAATGTATTGTGTGTTCACCATATTTGGTCGCTACTGCTTGAACCTAGGGTACCAAACTTACCAGTGGCTATCCCGTTAACCATGGTACCTCGATCCGCTAAGATGCATGAGCCGGGCATGGTGGTATGGGACACCGTGGTCGAGCTGTCGGCCTACGCTGAGGCCATGTGCCTCCCTGTAGTGACCATTGCGCGACCAACCTCGTGAGCCGATTATGGTGGTATGGGACACTATATTCGAGCTGTCGATACATACGGCGAGAGTCGAGTACGGTGAGACCTGTGCTCGTGCTATGGGCGACGAGTCCTCCGTAGTATCATGGAGTGTACTCCAAGTGTCTGTGATTGGCGACGAGTCTTTCACAGCAACTAGAGTATGAGTTGAGCCGAGTACGGTGAGACCTGTACTCGAGCTGACGGCTAGTGATTGGGCCAAGTATGGTGAGACCTGTACTTGAGCTGACGGCCAGCAATTGAGCCGCATACGGTGAAATCTGTATCCGCGCTGACGGGTGACGAGCCCTTTGCGATGCCTTCACTACGCTTCTCAAACCATAATATCGTATGAGAATAGCTAGGATTGACGACCCTAGAATGGATCATGTTTGGGAATGTTACAAGGGAGGTACCTTAGTTTCCCAATACTGCTGGTTGAAATGGTCTAATAAAAACTTGGTAATCATGAGCATCATCGCACCGCATGTGCTTTGTAGATCTGGCGCACTGAGGGAGTAAGCATTCGCGAACGTAAGATGATGTCGCTTGAGGGTGGTTTGGCAAGGGCATACAGCATCATGTTATATCATTTTTGCACTTAACAAGAGTAGTTAGAAATGTTTGATTTGTACTGCTTTATCATTACTGCTTGATTGATTTGATAACATGTTAACCTATGCTTTATTGTTCCACTGAGTTAGCTACTCACTCCCACGTTACATGACGGTGTTTGCAACACCCACCGACTGTCGCAGTGTAGATGGCGCCTCTGCTCAGGAGCCGAGCTCGACTTCGAGGAGGATCGGAGGAGTTCTCCTTTATGCAAGACTGACGACGGCTATGCTTAGGCCGACTGCATCGCGGGGATTCCAGGGCTTATCTATAGAGTTGTATTTTGATTTTTGACTTAGAAACAATACATGTATATTGGTACTCGCTAGTACTCATACTGGAGTTCACAAAATTTTGATACTTTACATATTTTGAATATAAAATTTCATCTTCCGCTTGCCTTTATACAATTGAACTGGAGTATGAATTGCTTTGTTTTGGTATAATCTCATTCATGTTTATTGCGCTAACTCAGACAACATTTAACCATCATTGTGTATGTTGCATAAGTGATGCGTTGGAACTCGGGAGTTGAGTTCATACTCGACCCCCGAATTTCAGGGCGTTACAGCTTGACTGGATCTAGGTCGAAGCTGTTGGACGTAGTCCAATGGGGCCCACTGGTGAGCAATCACTAGTGGGTGGGTCCCACGAGTTTCGGCTTCTTCCGGCCTTTTTCCTCTTCGGTTATATTTGAAATTCAACTTTGAATTTGATTTATAATAGTAGATAGGGATAAGACCGGATGATGTGGCCTTATCCCAATCCCACCCAAACTCTCCTTCCTCTGTTATAAAAAGGAGTGCGCTTCTCTCATGGAACGCATCGAATCATACGAAACACTAAGAGTATACAGAGAGAAATAGAGTGTGCTATATTCTGTCCATCTTAGTTTGTCCTTGGGACGATCTAATCCATAGATCGCAATCTGGAGCCATTATATACTGTAGGATCAGAGGTGTGAATAGTTCCATCTGCTCCAGTAGTAGATAGACGGGCCATTGGAACACCGTCCTTCTGCTTTGTGAGGATCCCAATCATCGTGTAGACCGTCAGATCTTGACGGCTCACCTTCCACATTTCCTTACAGTGGTATCAGAGCATTCAACGGCGGATCTCCGATTTTTCATCTAAAAAGGTAAGTAGCCTAACCTTACTTTTTGGATAGGAATCCATATGTATGGTGGATTATATTTAGTATACACGTATGCCATATGCATGTAATTGGCATGAATATATACATGTATGTCATATGCCTATAAGCCTGATTATGTTTCCATACACGTTATGCATCATACCACATGCGTATATATCTAACCATACATGAATGATTGGCTGATGTACATGCACGTGTGTTGGCTTCTGTACATGTACATATGTCACTTAGCACATGTGTTGGCTGCTGTACATGCACATGTGTTGGCTACTGTACATGTACGTGTCACATATCACATGTGTTAGCTGCTGTAAATGCACGTGTGTTGGCTCATCTGCACGTGTAATACATGTGAATGGCTGGTGTACAACATGCCATAAGTTATGTGACGTACACAACTAAGACACGCTGTGTTTTTATTTATGTTAACAACAATAGAAGTTGTATTCACATGGGTTACTTGATATGTACTGTATCCAATCCGACCATCCAATTAGACCCACTACATCGTGTTGGTGGCCCACCGAATAAGATGGCCCATTCACGTTGATATGTGCATTAAAGAGCATTCACGTTGACACGTGCATGTGCATGTGGGCCCAAATGGACCATTCAATTTACGTTGATATGTGCATGTGGGCCCAATGGACCATGATCATAACACATTAACGTATACTTTTTGAATCTTTAAAAGACACATAAATTATTGCAAGGACCATGATCAGACCGACAGGATACATGAACATAGCTGCTGCGGGTTGGCTGATGTACACGTGTTGCTTATTCTGTTGTTGTACACATGTGCACGTGTTGCTTATTTGCTGCACTCATGTACACGTGTTGGCTGTACATGTGTTACTTATTCTGTTGGCTAATATGGTCATGTACATGTGTGTACACATGTTGGCTAATATGCACATGTACACGTGTGTACACATTGGCTGATGTGCAACATACTAGTTGCTGTACACGTATTGGCTGCAAACACGCTGGCTGATGTGCAACATACCTGTTGTATTTACGTCAGCAATGTTGCTTTTGTATTATGTTACAACACAAATACCAGTTGTATTTACCCAGCAATGTTGCTATTGTATTATAATACAACACAAATACCAGTTGTTTACACGTCAGCCAGACATGGGTCTGATTACTAGACATGTGCTTTTATCTAAACCGTCCATTTTTTTACCCACAACATCTGGTGGGCGCCCGAAAAAGATGGTGCATATGCTATGGACTCAATGGACCATAATCATCACATATTGGAGTGTGCCTTTTGCGTGGGACTCACAGGATGCAAAAACCAACATCTTAGTGGGTGATATCACATCACAATATCACACATACAGCTATTGTTGTTATATTCAACTACAACATGTGAGAGCTTTTGTAGTTGTATTCAACTGATGTGCACTCGAATGGAATGATGTACACTGTACACGTGTTGGCTGTATTCAACACGTTAACAGTATCAAATGAAGTACACTGTACACATGTTGTATTCACCTGATGTTCACTTGAATGGAATGATGTACAATGTACACGTGTTGGCTATCTGTACACGTGTTGGTTATCTTATAGTTGATGCATGTGAACTTGTACACGAGTTTACTGATGTACACGTGGGCTAATCAGCTACATGTGTTGGCTGTATGCTTATATTATATATAAACCTACTTATTATAATAGTCAACCCAGGTGGAAGCAGATTGGCTGGTGTGTTAGTGCACCGCACACTAGAACTCAATGTTATTTCCTTTAAAACATTTTCTTCACTGTTGATTAAGAGATCATTAGTGATCAAAATGATCATCTACCATGATGATCAATGTTGATGAAAGGATCCATCATCAACAATGATCATTAACGATGATGATCATATTCATCTCTAATGGACATGATCACTAGTGAAGATTGAACTCTCTTTATCTTTAGCACTTCATTTTTCTTTCTTTCTGATGATGTTTACATGTGTGAAATAATTAAGCTTGATGTGTTTAGATCTAAGCCTTCCTTATATTTCATTTGAACATATAGAAAAATTTAGTACTAGAATCCTCCTTAAAACTAAAGGTTGTGCATAACCTGAGTGGGAGTTTAATCTCCTCCATTAAATGATGCATGCAACCAAATAATGGAAGATTGCATGTTATGCAATTATAATTTTATAGAAGTACCAATTTCATCTTAAATAGAGAACTTGATTGTTCTATACTGCCCATTCGGGTATGTGGACTTTCAGATCTTGTTAAGATGTATTGACTACTTTTATATTATGAAAATTTGTATAACACGTAGAAATGCTGATGATTAGTGTCAATACCTTAGATCTTAGCTAAGTAGTGATACTCATGCAATGTAGAGATGGCCACCAAAGCGTTGATCGCTGAACAACTGAAAGGACAACATTTCGACGGAAACAACTACGAAAAATGGTCTCGTGCGGTGCGATGCCTTCTGGACGAAGACGATATATTTCACACACTCGATGTAGTTCAAGAGGAACCCATCTTGGCTGAAAACGGGAATTTACAAGAACATAGGGTTGTGATCACTCACTACAATAAGTAGTGAAAATAAAATCGTTCAGCCTGTAATGTCCTTCTTACCACCATGCACAAAGAACTCATACCTACGTTGAAGTGCATAAAACCGCTAAGGGAATCTGGGAAGCACTGACAAATGCCTATGCGCAAAAGTCAGATGCAAGAATTAGGGCAATAGAATTGGAATTTCAGGAGTATAGGATGCCCGTCGGCTGCCCCATCAAAGATCATATCCGTAAGATGGAGCAAATGATAGGTGCTCTTAGGAATGTTGGGTGTAAATTGACTGAAAATCAGAAGATTATAACTATGCACCGTTTCTTGCCTGAATCTTGCGCCCAAATCAAAGAATTCTGAACTATACTGATTCTATCACTACGTTCAGAGACTTTTCTGGTCACCTGGTACGTGAGGTTGAAATGAATGTAATTCAGCGAAGTTCGGCCAAGGCCTTTGTAGCAGAGACCCATAAGCGAAAAGCTAACAATAAACGGTCCAAAGCTCGCAAGAAGGCAAAGAAGAATAACCAAGAACAGAAGACCACAAAACCTGCTCCAAATCTCAAGAAGGGGAACGGAAAGAAGAAGCAGAAAAAGACAAATGTAGTCTGCTTTGTCTATGGAAATTCTGGCCATTATGCTCGACAGTGCGCCTATAAAAAGACGGTAATTTCTCAGTCACTAGATACTTTGTATGTATGCGTTTGTTCTGAAATCCTTTCCGTTGATATTATATCTAACGAGTGGATTTTGGATTCAGGCGCAACAAAGCACGTGACAAGTAGTTGTCGAGGACTCAAGGAATTTTAGCATGTAACCAATGGGTGTTATAAGTTGTACATGGGCAATAACGCTGTTGAAGACGTACAAGGGATTGGCGTTTTCCATTTACGTACGCGTATAGGGCGAACAATAATACTCCGTGATATTCTATATGCACCGGGGATGCGTCGGAATTTAATTTCTGTTTCTAGGTTATTAGCTGATGGTTTTGATATTCGATTTTCCGGGACAAGAGTTTCTTTGAGACAGAATAACCTCATCTTTGCATGGGATAATTTAATTTCAAATTTATTTATTCTAGACGTAGAATGTGATAATGCATCTCTTACTTTGTTTGCTATGTCGAATGAAACTGTAGTATCTGAATCTCAAAAAATGGCACGTGAGGTTAGGTCACATTGAAAAGGATCGTATGACAAGACTAGTACGTTCTGGTCGGTTAGACTCCTTATCCAAAGTTGATTTGCCATTTTGTGAACATTGTGTGTCTGGGAAGACTTCGAAGAAACCATTTCCCAAAGCGGCTAGGTCAAAGGGCACACTAGAGATAATTCATTCAGATATCTATGGACCCTTCAATGTACATGCCAGAAACGGATGTCAATATTTTGTCACTTTCATTGATGATTACTCGCGTTATGGATATGTGTATCTCATCTCATACAAATCTGAGGCTTTCGATTGTTTTCTTAAATATAAAGATGGGGTGGAAAATCAGCTCGAGAAAAAGATTAAAATCCTTCGATCTGATAGAGGTGGCGAGTATACATCTGAAACGTTTAAATCATACTGTGAAAATGTTGGAATAGTTCGGCAGTACACAATAGCTTACACACCACAGCAAAATGGTGTTGTAGAGAGAAGGAATAAGACATTATTGGACATGGTTAGATCGATGATGGCTCAAGCTAATCTCTCTACCACATTCTGGGGAGACGCACTGTTAACAGTCGTCTACGTCCTAAATAGAGTCCCATCCAAATCAATTCCTAAGACTCCATATGAGATATGGTCTGGGAGGATTCCTTCTCTAGCCAACCTACGCCCTTGGGGATCTTTAAGATATGTTTTGCTACCTACTCCACATAGAGGTAAACTTGATAGTAAAACCATTGAATGCGTGTTCATAAGGTACCCTATGCATTCAAAGGGATACGTTCTAGTTTATGAGGACCATGGACGATGGATTGAGATAGAATCTCGAGACGTGACCTTTGTTGAAGATAGATACCCAAGCCGAATGAAGCAAAAGGTTCCAATCCAACTTTTTGAAATATCCGATGTATCTCAGGAGAGTGAGAATTCTGCTTCACAAGACGATGATACTCCTATAGTTCGTCAGGACAGTAGGAAGACATCTCAGCAGGCTCCTGAGTTACGTCGAAGCGAAAGAGGATTGATTCCCCGAAGATATTTCAATATTGAAGGGCAAACATTCTCTTGTATTGCAGTTGATGATGATGAACCTGATTTGTATTAGGATGCATTATTATCTTCTAACTCGGCCAATTGGGTAAATGCTATAGACGGAAAGATCGCTTCTATGGAGAAGAATAAAGTCTGGGAACTTGTTGATATGCCTTCCAATCGCAAAGCGATAGGTAACAAATGAGTACTAAAGATCAAAAGAAAGGCAGATGGTACAGTGGACAAGTATAAAGCACGATTAGTAAGATGGCGTTGATTACGAGGAGACCTTTTCACCTGTTGCAAAGTTCTCATCAATCCGCATGATCTTGTCCATTGTTGCAAGTTTAGACTTAGAGTTATATCAGATGGATGTAAAGACCGCATTCTTAAATGGTGACTTGGATGAAGAGATATACATGCAATAGCCCATGGGTTATATGGACAAAAAGTATTCAAAGAAAGTCTGCAAATTGTTGAAATCTATTTATGTGCTAAAGCAATCTTCAAGACAGTGGTACATGAGGTTCCACTTGGCCATCACCACTTTTGGATTCACGATGAGTGAAGAAGATCATTGTGTATACCTAAAACAGTTTGGAAGATCGTTTCTGATACTATTTCTATATGTAGACGATATCCTGTTAGCTGGTAATGACATGCAGTTGTTGACATTGACTAAAGATTGGCTATTCTCGAACTTTGAGATGAAAGACCTCAGTGAAGCCAACTTTATCCTTGGGGTAAAAATCATCAGGGATCGCCCTAAGAAATTTTTAGGCTTATCTCAAGCAACCTATATACAAAAGATCATAGAGCAGTTCAGGATGAAAAATTCAAAAACTGTTAAAACCCCTATGGATAAAGCTACCAAGTTAGACAGGAAATCGTGTCCCCAGACTGAAGCCAAGAAATTGGCTATGTCTTCAGTACCTTATGCAAGCGCAGTAGGGAGCTTAATGTATGCTATGCTTTGCACTAGACCGGATATTAGTTATGCAGTTAGCATAGTCAGCCGTTATCAGAGTAACCCGAGACAGTCTCATTGGCAAGCCGTCAAACGTATATTCTTCTATCTCAGAGGAACAAAAGACCTAATGTTGTGTTATGAGGGCACAAGTCTCGAGCTCAAAGGATATTCTGATGCTGCTTGGGGTAATGACGTCGACGAGGGAAAGTCTACTTCAGGATATGTTTTCTTACTCGGAGGAGGAACTATCTCATGGTCGAGTAAGAAACAGACATCCACAGCTCTTTCGTCTATGGAGGCCGAGTACATTACATGTTGTACTGCAGTTCAGGAGTGTGTATGGGTTCGCAGATTTCTATTGAGTCTGGGTATTATACCGAGTGTTCGTCAGTCTATATCGCTGAAGATAGACAATACTTCTGCTATTGACTTGGCAAAGGACCCTAAACACCACCAAAAATCTAAGCACATTGAGATCAAGTATCATTACGTTCGTGATCAAGTGAGAGATAAAAAGGTCGCCCTCAGTTACATTCCTACCAAGGAGATGATGGCTGATCCCATGACAAACCTATAGCTAGAGATCTATTTCAGGTTCATGTCAGGCAGATGGGATTGAGGAAAACTTGATATGATGTACTTGTTTTGTAGTACCTTTGATCTTTCATTAATGAATAATACATTCTATTTATTTAGTATTGAACACTAATATAAACTAGGTAAGAAGATCATCAGCATTTACCTTGAGATCATGTAGGATTTCTATTTTTGTCAGCAGGCCGGTCACCCACTCGCACAGGATGACCAACCTTAAATGTACAAGAGAGGTGCATTTATGGTTATGTTTATACATTGAGGTATAAACTTCCCTTTATTGTGAATAATAAAGGATGAGGATATGAGTGAGTCGTATCCGCCTACAATCTTATAAAGATTGTAGATGAGACTGATAAAGTCGAATAATATAATCACACCATTCCTTTATATGCGATCAATGTTATGGCCTGAAATTAAAGTCAGGTTATGAGGTTATGAGATGAGTCGTACCTTATGTAGAATAACCTGCGTACTGTAGACCCGACTTACACCTAGTATTGTCTACTTTACGACGTGGGTTGTAGCCACGTGCTGGGACCTATTACCTACAGATTGCTTTGATTCGATCTAATCATTGCAACGTGCGAGTAGCCAGTCCCGTAGGTGACTCTTTGTGTCCTTAGCTACCCTCCTCTTGTGTATATGAGGATGAGATTGAGTGACGCTACTTTAGTGTACAATGACGAAAGGTCCTTGATTGACCAGACTCGGTTACGCTAGGAAAGCGGCTTGATTAATTCCAAATTACACATCTGCGTGGGGAAGATCCCGTGACAGCTACACCAAGTTTCTAGAACTATTAATACGCACTTGAAGACTTATCCGCCGGCAGTATCGAGTTATTTTTATTAGACTTTTACAAACTGTATTTTTCTTAAAAAAACATATATATATATATATATATAAGTATTGCTTTGAATTGGTTTTTGTCAAAGTTTGTGAAAAATCAAGTTTTCAAAATAACTCGATAAGTTAAATAAGTGCGTATGTTGGCCGAGTACTCCAGATCGGGAGTTAACTCCATCTGGTGTGGTCATGCAGACTAGGACAGGTATTGCAAAGCTTGGGTTATTGAGTACTAGTTAGGTGGTCACTTAGTACTTAAGCACCTGTGAGAAGATTATGGTGATCCAGCTGGTCCCACGCCTCTGATTCTTTTGATCGCGATGTTTTGGTATTTGATTGCTATAAGGCAAGTTAGTTGGATAAATTTTTGTGCCTATCCCACAATATGATTGAGTGGGAGATGTTGGATGTAGGCCAGTGGGGCCCACTGGTGAGCAATCACTAGTGGGTGGGTCCCATGAGTTTTGGCTTCTTCCGACCTTTTTCCTCTTTTGTTATATTTCAAATTCAACTTTGAATTTGATTTATGATAGGAGAAATGGATAAGACCGGATGATGTGGCCTTATTCCAATCCCACCCAAACTCTTCTTCCTCTGTTATAAAAAGGAGTGCACTTCTCTCATGGAACGCATCGAATCATACGAAACACCGAGAGTATACAGGGAGAAATAGAGTGCGTTATAGTATGTCCATCTTAGCTTGTCCTTGGGACGATTTGATCCATAAATCGCAATCCAGGGCCACTATATACCGTGGATTAGAGGTGTGAATAGTTTCATCTGCTCCAGTGGTAGATAGACGGGCCGTTAGAACACCGTCCTTCTGTTTTGTGAGGGTCCCAATCATCGTGTAGACCATCAGATCTTGAGGGCTCACCTTCCGCATTTCCCTACAGGAACTAATCTGCATCCCGAGTCCGTCTGTCTAGGCCTGTCTTGCAAATAAATTCATTCTACAACTTTGATTGTGGGCCTATCATAATTATTTTAAATTAACTACTTTTAATATCTTGAGTCGAATATTCATATGAAGAGAGATAATAAAAATAAAAAAATAATTAAAAAAATGTATATATAAAAAAAAGATGCCATCCCTTAGATCCATGCCAAATGGAAAAAATGGAGATGTGCCCTTGTAGTTTATATGATCATCATGTATTAATCAAACTTAAAAGAATTTTAATAAAATAACCATAAGACTAGCTATGTTTTATGGGATAAAATGTTGTGCAATTAAGGAATAACATGCCCATAAGATTTTTTTATTTTTATTTTTACACATACACCCACACAAGCCACATTAGGTTCTTGAACCCATGACCTTTGTGTTGAAACTCTTGTGAGTTTACCACTAAACCATGAGTAAGGAATAACATGTTAATAAGATGAATATATTTGAAATGAGGATGTTGAGATAGATAAGTAACATAAGGAAATATGTAATTAAAATGAGTGCATTCAAGAGAAATTATGAGTAGCACCAATAAATTATACGAGAGAAAGAAGACTTAAATGATTTGATCAAGAGAAATTATGAGTAGCACCAATAAATTACACGGGAGAAAGAAAACTTAAATAGTTTGACCACGTGCAATGTAGTATTATAACTGTGCTAGTCAGGAATAAGTTTGTATATGTTGAAAGCTCTAAAAGGAAGAAGGGAAGCCCAAAAGAACATCGTAGAGGTAATTTTTTTTTAAAAAAAGTTTAATGACTTGTGGTCTAACTGAAGTTACAACCCTTATAGAGTATTCTAAATTAAATAGTTTTTTAAAATTAATAATTTTTGTCATTGTTTGAAAACACAATGGGTCAGCTAGGGACTTGCTCAAGTTGACTAAGGTGGACCAAAATCTGTCGTATGGACATATAGTTTATTTCTATGACTAGCACGAGTTTTGGATTGACTCAATTAATCTACCAAGGCATGCATGAAAGCTTGAACCCAGTTGATCCATTGTAAAAAAATGCTAAATCAAGTAATCAATACTCAATAGTAATTTGTAAATGATTTTCATTGCTTTATTTAGTAAAATTTCTAAAGATTACTTTTTCCTGGAAAATTTCATGTCAATTAATATGCTTTATTAGATTTTAATATCTATCATTTCAAAATTAATATTTTGCAAGTACAAAAGCAAGCTATAACTAAAATTTATCCTATTTACAATATTCATCATTTAAAAGAAGTTTTTGATTTTAAAAATGATGGGTGATGCATGGAATCCTCTTTCCCTATAAGAGTCAAATTCGAGATACATCATTTAAAAAACAAGCTTGATGAGCACTTGCTTGTACCAATAAATGTAAAAGATATTAAAATGAACAATTTGACTTAATTTCATATAGTTCAAAATTTATCATAACATATACTATTAATTAGTATTTTGAATACATTAATAACATGTATATATTTTTAATTATATCATTTTGTTTAATTTTAACAAAAAATATATTGAGCTTGGTCAAATTTTATAAGACTCAACTAAGTCATGGGTTAACTCTTATGAGTCTTTACTCATTAGTTGATAAGCCAAGTCTTTTTTTTTTTTTCAAATACTAATTAATATAATGAATTTGTTAATATCATCTTTCTCATGTTAATATTAAAATGAATTTGCAATAAAGTCACAAAAACTAAAACTGCCGATATTTTGAAAATGTCATCATATTATCACAAATATGGTTTAGTTTATTTCTCATGAAAATATCTCAAGAATTTCAAAATGTCCATTTTATTATCGTAATAAATAAGACTTCTAGAAGAAAAAAATTATTCCATTAAGGTTCATAGATAATCTAGCCTCAAGAAACTGATGTATTTTGTATTCTTCAAAGTAATGGTAGGTCACCATACAACGTTGTTCCACCATGTTGTGTCACTCATATTCAATTTGTCTGTTAAGTGCTTCCTTCACGTGTTCCAAAATTCAGGTTGATTCAAGATATAGATGGGTAGAGTTGTACACGAGCAGAGTAAGCTCGGTTACTCGCTTGACTTAACTCGCAATTACTCGACTCAACTCGACTCGTCATGTGTTTAAGCCGAGTACGAGCAGATTTTTTATACTCGTTATGATTTTGAGTAGAGTACAAGTTGTGTAGTACTCGACTCGGTACTCGACTCGATACTCGACTCGTGTGCTCGACTCGGTGCTCGACTCGGTACTCGACTCGTACTCGACCAGGGCCATATACCTAAAATGAAAGCCCTAATCCCAGTCATTTTCACTCTTTCAGCCCACCCACCCAAAACGAAAATACCCTTCCCCTTCCTTCCCTCCCTCTCCTCCCACCACCCATTCAAAACTACCCATTCCCTCTCTCTCTCTCTCTCTCTCTCTCTCTCTCTCTCTCTCTCTCTCTCTCTCTCACCCCCGTCACTCGTCCCTTTGTCTGTCCGTGTGCCCCCCAGTGCGGTCTTTGTGAGCTTGTCGCCGCCTCGCTCGGTGTTAGTCTCTCTCTCGTTCGGTCGTTCCAACGTTCCCCTTTAAAAAACCCACTCTCTCTTAAAAAAACCCTAACCCGTACGGCCACAGCGACTGTCCGGCGGTCCCTGCCCTGCCCGGTCACCATTTCCCTTACCCTTCTTCTTCCCTCTCTCTCAGGTGCTCACATTGCCCTATCCGGTGGCCACAACGACTGTCCGGCGCCGCTGTCCGTAGCTCATCACTGCCCTATCCTGTCCGCAGCCCGTCTCTACCCTGCCTGGTGCCCCTCTCTCTGCTGCAGCTCGTCCCTGCCCTGCCCTGTCCGCAGCTCCTCCCACCCCTGCCCGGTGCCCCTGTCCATCCATCAGGTAAGAATTTTTATTTTAATTATTATTTTAATCGTATATAAAAAATTATCAGCTGATTTTTGTATTTTCATTTCATCCTAGTGATATTCATATGGTTAATGGGTATGATGAAATATGATTACGATAGACGATAGTAGCCACGCACACAAATCAACTTGACATCCCATCTCCCTTGTTCCAAATGGTGTGGGCCACTTGAGTTGTACATATGGGTGATTTTTTTGTCCAGGTCCTATAATCGATGATGAAACCTTCTGGATAGATTGTTCAACCAATATGATTTTAGGATTGTTCAACCAATTTGGTTTTAGGATTGTGGCTAAATGATAACAGGCTACACAATTTATACGGTTTAATTTGAATGAATGTATGCCACTCATTCAATTTTCATGTGTAACCAATCGTAGCCATTCAAAACCGTGGGCCCCATTGTGGTGGGACAAACTAACAAAGTACAAAAGATGGGTCCTAACCATCTGATTAGAGGCTACAAAAGATCTGGTTTTGGGTCCTTTTCTTTTCTGATTTCATTTATGATTTGGATTTAGATTGTTGTTTATCTTTGAACTTAATGTAGTGATTCTTTTATCTTTATTGGATGCTTAGTAGCTAGAGTTGAGTTTCAATAGCTTAATTGGATTTGGCATTTAGGTTAAGGAATGTTTAATGCACTCAAGTTAATACACTTAGCATTCATCTTTCATATTGCACTTTCAATTCATTTATTGTTTAATTATTAGGTTTGATTATTATTTTTATTGTTGTAGTTATAGTATAAGATAATCAGTTATCCATTTGAGGATTTTTATGTTGCCAGACATAGACTCAGTGTGTTCTTGGATGCATAGAAATTCTCAAATTATCCATTTTTGGACAGTTCAGGGTTAGATAGATTGTAATGTCTTTATTTATTCCAATTTAAATGCATATGCCTGTTCTAGTTTCGTCTCTCCTTTTTATTTCAAATATATTTCATGTATTTAGTTCCATCGTTAAATGTCCACACTTTGTGTTGATGATTGACATGGGAATCACATGGGAATCAAATACAAGATTAATATATTCTGAAGAGATAAGGGGAGATGTTACCGAAATTTCGGCGTAGCATTTAAATTGAAAAATGAAGGCATTACAATCTATCCAACCTTGAATGAGTGACTGATTTAGATAATTAAGTAAGTATGCCCGTCTAGTGGTCTAGCTGTCTAGGTATAGTCATATAACATATCGAGAACTTTATTTTATAGATGACTAGTTAAAACGAAAGCCCAAATACCCCTAGAATGGGTGCATCAACCACATCTCCTCTAATCGTGGAGGGAGACACAGACATGTCAACTGCATGCAAAGGGAAGAAGAGATCAGTAGTGTGAGATGATTTCAAAGATGTGACAATTAGCGGTTTATAGAAGATAAAGTGTAATCACTGCAAAGGGTTATACGACAGATTTCAGGAGGATCTACGACACATCTAAATAGACATTTGAAGACGTGTCCTAAGAGACCAAGACTCCCTCCTCTCGGCCAATAGTTGCTGTCATTTACGAAGTCAGAAGGGGACGACTCCCAAGGCGTAGTGTTGAAAGGGCCAAGCTATATGCCCTAGAGGGGGGTGAATAGGGCAATGCCAAATAAAACTTAAAACAGCGGAATAATAAAAGATATAAATAACAATGCTGAAATAATAACAATCTCAAAGCATATGAAATATGAGAATGATACTAAATCAGTTCTAAGGACAACCTTACACCAAAAACCAATGGCTTATGGTAGGACAACCTTATTTCTAGAACGATCTAGAAAACACAAATGATATGGAAAATAAATCAAGAATAACTAAAAGAAATAAATCCTAAGTTATTACACCATTCAACTACACTTGCTTGAAATGAAAATTACAACATTCATCCACAAAAGCAATCCACAATAATAAAGGAATAAATGAATAAAGAAATCAAGCACATCCACAACACAACGATATATAGTGGTTCGCCTAGTGTTCACCAACTGTTAGCCAATAGCCACACAGAATGCTACTCCACTCCTAATATCCTCACACAGGGATATTAGCATGCACTATCAAAATAGGTTTTCACAGGTTCACCCAAAACCTTCACAATTGTGTCTTTTATCTAGGGCTTATACAATCCAAAAACCCCACAATCTGAGTTTTCTCAATAACCAAAACAATGAGATTTTTCCGCAAATCTCAAACAAAACCAGAGAAAGTAGATTACAAAGTAAAATACCTGGATCTCCTTTTGAAGTAGCCCAGTAGAACCAATCAGAGTAGATGAATGATACGTCGTTCAATGTCCAATACTCACATAAAGAATGGTTCTATGTCTAATTGATTTTAGATTAAATCAAGAAGAGTAAGGTCTATTTGATTTTGATCTCAGAAGAAGGAATATCACAAATTTCTCTTTTCTAAATAAGATTGGAATATGGATTAAAATCACAATAGAAAAATGTTAATAAAAGGAATATTAAATATGCACAATAGCTTAAAAAATAATCACTACTTATCTCAGAGTATAGCCTTAAATCGCTTGAATGGAATGAAATTGAATGAATAAACTCTGAAATTTGTGCACTATTTATAGCCTCAAAAATCCCATCTTTGACTGGTCTTAGAAACCTAGGACTGGTCGTAGCGTCAAAGATTTTGAAAGATTTCCGCGGGATTAGATTTGCAATACTCACGACTGGTCTTAGGTAGTCTACGACCGGTCGTGGACCACCTACGACCGGTCAAGATACTCGAGATAACTCGCTGTAGTTCGAGTCGTAGAACTACGACTGGTGGAAGGATGAGTCGTAGGACTTCTCAGGATTGGTCGAAGCAAGTCCAGGACTAGTCGAAGGACAACCAAGAAAATCCGAAAATCTGTAATAACCTAGGACTGGTCCTGAGAAACCTAAGACTGGTCGAAGCAAAGCTAGGACTGGTATTAAGATTTCTAGGACTGGTCTTAGAACAGTCACACCAAGTAAATTAAAATATTCAGATTATGTATCCAGAATGACTTATCATCTAAACCAACCTAAGGTCAATCTAAGGTCAAACAAACCTTGAGTGAGATGGACATTGAAGTCTTGAAGGTCTGTATTCTCAGATGATCTTGAAGTAGAAGCTTGAGTCGAGTTGATGGTCTTTCTCGAGCTTGGTATATTCTTGACTTGTCTTGATGAAGTCTTCTAATCTTGAACTTGATAGAGGCAAACTTGGAGTCTTCTATTCTTGTAGACTTCATTCATAACATGTCTTGCAAGCATTCTTCATTTATGATCTTGTCTTGAAACAGCGTGTAGTCTTAAAGCAGTGTGTAGTCATAAACAAGAAACACAAGAAGTACAAGACATATAGGTTTTGGCACTACAAAATTTGACAACCAAAGGGATATGAAATCATAGCACTAACAAGTGTCCACTCATAAGTTTGACAAAGAGAAGCTGAATGAGTGGTATGTTAGATTAATGATTCTGGAAGAAAAATATTTCAGAATGATATAAAGTAAAGGGTTTAGGGCTTCTGTCAATTCCTTAACCCTCAGGCCGAGAATGTCTCCCGCGTCACAATGCAGAGAGAGTGCATGAAGATGTACGCAAAGGAGAAGATGAAACTAAAAGAAGTTATGGCTTCAGTGTCTAAAATAACTTTGACGTCTGATTTATGGATGGCATCTAATGAAAGAAAATGATACATTTTATTAACCACTCACTATGTCGATAAGGATTGGACATTATGCAAGAGAATTTTGAACTTCCGCAACCTTCCTCCTCCACATACTGGTTTACTTATTTCAAATTGCATCTACAGTTGTCTAGAAGGTTGGGGCATTAAGAAGAAAATTTCATCAATAACTTTAGACAATGCTTCAGCAAATGACAGTGTCATTTCATACTTACGTAACCAGTTCAGGGCTACAGGAAATTTATTTTTTGAAGAAAAAATATTCCAGGTCAGATGTTGTCTATATTGTAAATTTGATTGTACAAGAAAGGCTGAAAGAAATTGACAACACTATAAAGAATATAAGAGAAAGTGTGAAATATATAAGAGGGTCGCCATCGAGACTGAGTGTATGGAATGACATCATCCAACGTTGAATGTGTTATCTAAAAAAACGTTGAAGTTGGATGTGTGTACATGTTAGAAGTCGACCTATGAAATGTTAGATACGGCAATGGAATTACAGCTTGCATTTCCTGAATACACAACGCGTGACAGAATGTATTCTTGGTTGCCAAGCACAGATGATTAGGCTAAAGCAAAACAAGTTCACACATTTCTCAAAGTTTTCTACGAACGAAGATTTTTTTTGGCAATCAGTATCTAACTGCGAATCTATTTCTTCCGTTTCTTTAGAAGATTAAGGATGCTCTACAGAAAAATGCTAGTGCGCGTCCAGATTTCATACGCCAAATAACAGTTGGTATGAAGACGAAGTTCAAAAGTACTGGGACGAATGTCATCTGTTGTTGTCCTTGGCAGTTGTTCTTGATTCTCATTGTAATATGGGGTTGGTTAGCTTTATTTTTATGGAGCTTTATCCTATTGAAAGAGTGATAACAGAGACGTCCATGGTTCGTCAAGCCCTTGAAGATTTGTACAAATCGTATGTTGGTACTTTACCTGCAGTAAGTGTTGAAGAAAGTAGAGATGCAAATATTTCTGTACCTGATAATCTGGATGTGTTAAATGAATACAAATCATCTTGACACAAGCACGAATGGGAGTTGATACTAAGGAATCAGATCTAGAAATATACCTTAATGAGCCAATCGTAGTGCGATCCGAATTTGATGTGTTGGAATGGTGGAATATGAGGGTTAGTGAATCAAAATACCCTACATTCACTACGCCAAAATAGCAAAAAAAGGACGGTCCAAAACCGTCTCAAATTACTAAAAAAAAGGGTCATGGACCGTCACATGGGCCGTCAAATTTTGACGTGTCTTATTACTTAAAGGATGGTTGAAAACCGTCATTCTTATTAACAAAGAAAGGATGGTCATGGACCATCCTTAAAAAGGACTGTCATGGACCATCTCTTATGAGTATTAAAAGGATGGCCATGGACCGTCCTTAAGAAGGACGGTCAGGGACCATCTCTTATGAGCCTTCAAAGGACGGCCATGGACAGTCCTTTAAAAGGACGGTCATAGACCGTCCTTAAAAAAGACTGCTACGGACCGTCTCTTATGAGCCTTCAAAGGACGGTTATGGACTGTCCTTTAAAAGGACGGTCATGGACCGTCCTTAAAAAGGACTGCTATGAACCATCTATTATGAGCCTTCAAAGGATGGTTATGGATTGTCCTTTTAAAGGACTGCAACCGACATTTTCAAATTTGACCTGTTACAATATATTTCATCGTATTCTTCCTGATATACACCTGTTATACAATATATTTCATCATATTCACATTCATATCCATCTAAACACCAAACTATGTAAATTCATCCAAACATAAACTACATCCATCCAAACATAAACAATCTTATCCACATTACATTCATCCACGCATAATACATATAAGTTTAATATCATAAGTAAAAAAAAAAAAGGAAAAAAATCAGCAATAATTTTCTTTTTGTGTCTTTCATCTAATAAAAAAAATATTTAACCAACAAAACATTATAATTCAGAATCATGAAGAATTGTAGAAACTTCTTCCAAAAAAGTGGGCACTTTTTAAAAATAAAACTGATCATTAAAATAAAACTAATACGAGCAAATAATGCAAAAAAAGTGTTTCAATTAATAGAAACAACAACAAAAATTAAAGCTTTGTAAAAAGGGGCATGTGTTAAAAGGGATACATTCTTGTTTGTTGCCATGTGATTGGGCTACTTTATTACAGCAATCGGGTTCGAGTTCGGGGTCAGGTTTAGGTTTGGGTTTTCAGGTTTAGGTTTAGGTTAGGGAGTTGAGATTAGGAATAGGTGTAAGTCTAAGTTTAGGGATTTGAGAATACATTTAGGTTTTAGGTTTTAGGTTTAGGTTTAGGTTTTAGGTTTAGGTTAAGGTTAGGTAATAGGTTATAAGTTTATGTTATAGGTTATAGTTTAAGGTTTAGGTTATAGGTTTTGGTTTAAGTTAAGGTTAAGGTTTTGGTTTAGGTTAAGGTTAAGGTTAAGGTTTTGGTTATAGGTTTAGGTTAAGGTTTAGGTTTAGGTTATAGGTTATAGTATATAGGTTATAGCTTTAGGGAATTGAGAATAATAGGTTAAGGTTAAAGTTTAAGTTTAGGAAATCGGGTTCGAGTTCGGGATCGGGTTTAGGTTTGGGTGTTCAAGTTTAGGTTTAGGTTTAGGTTAGGGAGTTAAGATTAGGATTAGGTTTAGGTTTTAAGGATTTGAGAATACATTTCGGCTTTAGGTTTAGGTTTACGTTTTAGGCTTAGGTTTAAGTTATAGATTTAGGTTATAAGTGCGAGTTATAGGTTTAGGTTTAGGTTAGGTTATAGGTTAAGGTTTGGGAATTGAGAATAGGTTAAGGTTTAGGTTTAGGAAATCGGGTTCTGGATCGGGTTTAGGTTTGGGTTTTCAAGTTTAGGTTTAGGTTTAGGTTAGGGAGTTGATATTAGGATTAGGTGTAGGTGTAGGTGTAGGTTTAGGTTTAGGATTTGAGAATACATTTAGGTTTTAGGTTTAGGTTTAGGTTTTACGTTATAGGTTAAGGTTTAGGTTAAGGTTAGGTTATAGGATATAAGTTTAGGTTATAGGTTATAGGTTAAGGTTTTAGGTCATAGGTTTTGGTTTAGGTTAAGGTTATAGGTTTAGTTTAGGTTTAGGTTAGGTTTAGGTTATAAGCTATAGGTTTAGGGAATTGAGAATAGGTTAAAGTTTAAGTTTAGGAAATCGGGTTCGGGTTCGGGATCGGGTTTAGGTTTGGGTTTTCAAGTTTAGGTTTAGGTTTAGGTTAGGGAGTTGAGATTAGTATTAGGTGTAGGTTTGGGTTTAGGGATTTGAGAATACATTTAGATTTTAGGTCATAGGTTTAGGTTTTAGGCTTACGTTTAGGTTATAGGTTTAGGTTTAGGTTATAAGTGTAGATTATAGGTTTAAGTTTAGGTTAGGTTATAGGTTAAGGTTTAGGGAATTGAGAACAGGCTAAGTTTAGGTTTAGGAAATCGGGTTCGGGATCGGGTTTAGGTTTGGATTTTCAAGTTAGGTTTAGGTTTAGGTTAGGGAGTTAAGATTAGGATTAGGTGTAGGTTTAGGTTTAGGGATTTGAGAATAGGTTAAGGTTTAGGTTTAGGAAATTGGGTTTGGGTTTGGGATCGGGTTTAAGCTTTGGTTTTCAAGTTTAGGTTTAGGTTTAGGTTAGGGAGTTGAGATTAGGATTAGGTGTAGGTTTAGGTTTAGAGATTTGAAAATAGATTTAAGTTTTAGGTCATAGGTTTTGGTTTAGGTTAAGGTTATAGGTTTAGGTTAAGGTTTAGGTTTAGGTTATAAGCTATAGGTTTAGGGAATTGAGAATAGGTTAAGGTTTAGGTTTAGGAAATCGGGTTCGGGTTCGGGATCGGGTTTAGGTTTGGGTTTTCAAGTTTAGGTTTAGGTTTAGCTTAGGGAGTTAAGATTATGATTAGGTGTAGGTTTAGGTTTAGGGATTTGAAAATACATTTAGGATTTAGGTCATACGTTTAGGTTTTAGGCTTAGGTTTATGCTATAAGTTTAGGTTTGGGCTATAAGTGTATGTTATAGGTTTAGGTTTAGGTTAGATTATAGGTTAAGGTTTAGGGAATTGAGAATAGGTTAAGGTTTAGGTTTAGGAAATTGGGTTCGGGATCGAGTTTGGGTTTGGGTTTTCAAGTTTAGGTTTAGGTTTAGGTTAGGTTTAGGTGTAGGTTTAGGTTTAGGGATTTGAGAATACATTTAGGTTTTAGGTCATAGGTTTAGGTTTTGGGGCTTAGGTTTAGGTTATAGGTTTAGGTTTAGGTTTAGGTTATAAGTGTAGGTTATAGGTTTAGGTTTAGGTTAGGTTATAGGTTAAGGTTTAGGAAATTGAGAATAGGTTAAGGTTTAGGTTTAGGAAATCGGGTTCGGGTTCGGGATCGGTTTAGGTTTGGGTTTTCAAGTTAGGTGTAGGTTTAGGTTAGGGAGTTGAGATTGAGATTAGGTGTAGGTTTAGGTTTAGGGATTTGAGAATAGGTTAAGGTTTAGGTTTAGGAAATCGGGTTCGGGTTCGGGTTCGGGATCGGGTTTAGGTTTGGGTTTTCAAGTTTATGTTTAGGTTTAGGTTAGGGAGTTGAGATTAGAATTAGGTATAGGTTTAGGTTTAGAGATTTGAGAATACATTTAGGTTTTAAGTCATAGGATTTGGTTTAGGTTAAGGTTATAGGTTTAGGTTAAGGTTTAGGTTTAGGTTTAGGTTAAGGTTTAGGTTTAGGTTATAAGCTATAGGTTTAGGGAATTGAGAATAGGTTAAGGTTTAGGTTTAGGAAATCGGGTTCGGGTTCGGGATCGGGTTTAGGTTTGGGTTTTCAAGTTTAGGTTTAGGTTTAGGTTAGGGAGTTGAGATTAGTATTAGGTGTAGGTTTAGGTTTAGGGATTTGAGAATACATTTAGGTTTTAGGTCATAGGTTTAGGTTTTAAGCTTAGGTTTAGGTTATAGGTTTAGGTTTAGGTTATAGGTTTATAGGTTTAGGTTTAGGTTTAGGTTAGGTTATAGGTTAAGGTTTAGGGAATCGAGAACAGTTTAAGGTTTAGGTTTAGGAAATCGGGTTCGGGTTCGAGATCGGGTTTAAGTTTGGGTTTTCAAGTTTAGGTTTAGGTTTAGGTTAGGGAATTGAGATTAGGATTAGGTGTAGGTGTAGGTTTAGGGATTTGAGAATACATTTAGGTTTTAGTCATAGGATTTAGGTTTAGGTTAAGGTTATAGGTTTAGGTTATAGGTTTAGGTTTAGGTTTAGGTTTAGGTTTAGGTTTAGGTTATAAGTATAGGTTTAGGGAATTGAGAATAGGTTTAGGTTTAGGAAATCGGGTTCGGGTTCTGGGATCGCGTTTAGGTTTGGATTTTTAAGTTTAGGTTTAGGTTTAGGTTAGGGAGTTAAGATTAGAATTAGGTGTAGGTTTAGGTTTAGGGATTTGAGTTTAGGTTATAGGTTTAGGATTAGGTTATAGGTTTAGGTTTAGGTTTAAGTTATAGGCTTAGGTTATAGGTTATAGGTTATAGGTTATATGTTTAGGTTAAGGTTTAGGAATTCGGGTTCGGGTTCGTGTTCGAGTTTGGATTCGGGTTTAGGTTATAGGTTTTTAGATTTGAGAATAGTTTTAGGTTATAAGTATAGGTTTAGGTTAGGTAATAGGTTAAGGTTTAAGGATTTGAGAATAGTTTTAGGTTATAAGTATAAGTTTAGGTTAGGTTATAAGTTAAGGTTTAAGGATTTGAGAATAATTTTAGGTTATAAGTAAGGTTTTAGGTTTAGGTATAGGCTTAAGTTAAGGTTTAAGGATTTGAGAATAATTTTAGGTTATAAGTAAGGTTTTAGGTTTAGGTATAGGCTTAAGTTATAGGTTATAGGTTATATATTTAGGTTAAGGCTTAGGAATTCGGGTTCGGGTTCGGGTTTAAATTCGGGTTTAGGTTATAGGTTTTGGGATTTGAGAATATTTTTAGGTTATAAGTATAGGTTTAGGTTAGGTTATAGGATAAGGTTTAAGGATTTGAGAATAGTTTTAGGTTATAAGTAAGGTTTTAGGTTTAGGTATAGGCTTAAGTTATAGGTTATAGGTTATATATTTAGGTTCAGTTTAGGAATTCGGGTTCGGGTTTAGGTTTAGGTTCGGGTTTAGGTTATAGGTTTTGGTTTTGGTTAAGGTTTAGGTTTAGGTTATAGGTTATGGGATTTGAGAATAGGTTCGAGTTTAGGTTATAGGTTTTCATTTTGGTTTAGGTTATAGGTTTTAGGTTATAGGTTTAGGTTTAGTTTAGGTTACGTGTTTTGGGATTTGAGAATAGGTTTACGTTAAGGTCATAAGTTTAGGTTTAGGAAATCGGGATCGGGTTCGGATTCGGGTTCGGATTTAGTTTTTGGTTTTCAAGTTTAAATTTAGGTTTAGGTTAGGGAGTTGAGATTAGGATTAGGATTAGGTTTAGGTTTAGGTTTAGGGATTTGAGAATACGTTAAGGTTTAAGTATAAGAAATTGGATTCGGGTTCGAGATCGGGTTTATGTTTGGGTTTTAGGTTTAGGCTAAGAGTTTAGGGATTCAGATTCGGGTTCGGGATCGGGTTTAGGTTTGGGCTTTCAAGTTTAGGTCTAGGTTTAGATTAGGGAGTTGAGATTAGGATTAGCTGTAGGTTTAAGTTTAGGGATTTGAGAATACGTTAAGGTTTAGGTATAGGAAATCAGGTTCTGGTTTGAGAATCGGGTTTACGTTTGGGTTTTAGGTTTAGGCTAAGGGATTCAGATTTGGGTTCGGGATCAGGTTTGGGTTTAGGTTATAGGTTTAGGTTTAGGTTATAAGTGTAGGTTATAGGTTTAGGTTTAAGTTAGGTTATAGGTTACGGTTTAGGGAATTGAGAATAGGTTCAGGTTTAGGTTTAGGAAATCGGGTTCGGGTTCGGGTTTGAGTATGGATTTAGGTTTGGGTTTTCAAGTTTAGGTTTAGGTTAAGGAGTAGATTAGGATTAGGTGTAGGTTTAGGTTTAGGGATTCTCTAGTATTATCTACTACATACTAGTAACATACAACCAATATTGGGGCACCATACCATAAGCTACAAGAATTTCATGTCCCCCTAAACAAGGTATCCTCCATTGATAATATATATATATACTATAAGTTTTTTTATTTTCATTTACATTCCCAAATAAATTCATCATCCATCCAAGAAAATTGAAATAAGTACTATCAATCTATGACTAACAGTTGAAAAGGAAAATCATGCATCTTATCTTACCGACCGCCTTATGTTTCTTTTCACCTTTGTAACTCTCATATTTGTTGCAGCTGCTAGTTCACCATCAGTAGTCTCCCTAACCAAATCTTTGTGCAGTCCCTCCATTTGAAGCAGTGGCTGAAGTTACAAGAAGTAAGACTGATTAGTCTTTCCATGTTTTGAAAAAAATTAAATTCTTTATTTTTGGCTGCAGGTCTACTTATAATTATCATTGGCTCTTAATCTATTTATAATGAAAATCCTAAATATCACCTGATAGTGTTCCTTTGATAAATGTCCTATTTGGAACAAATAGTTTGTTTTATCATAAATGTCCTGTTTGGAACAAATAATTTGTTTTATACATACATGTATTTTATCATGAAACCATGCATGATATATCCATACAAAAAAAATCAAATGGAAATTTTTTTATATAAACTGATTTTTTTAATATTATTATAAACATCCCATCTCTCTCTTTCTTATATGTATGTTTGGACAGCTGAACGATGAAATAAAGGAAGAAATGGCTATTTATAAAGATAAGAGGTCCACTAATTTAGAAATGAATGGTTTTTTTTTTCATTTAAAGTACTTAAAAATAGATGGGGTGGTTAGTTTTTCTTGGATGATAGATTTAAAAGGCTACTAAATAGGTGGAGTTTCTAAGTTTGAGAAATGATTCAATGCTCTTTTGGAGCACTGTGAATTACACGGTTTTAGTTGCATTGGGTAACTTGGACAATTTAAGAGATAGATCTAGACCATCTATTAAGTTTAGAACATATTTAAAGGGATACCATGAAAAAAATAAGACCCTTCAAAATCCTACCTATACCCTGTAATCAACTAAAATGGACACTTCAACTAAATGAACTAAAGAAACTGACATCACTGCTATAAATCATAAACAATGTGGCTCAGGAAAGAAAAGAAAAAAAAAGACATTAAAAAATACAACAATTCTCGATCAACTGAATATGAAAGATTTTCAGTGCATGGGCCATCTAAGGTGAGAACTCATCCTGTCAATTACACTTGTATGAACTAAAAACCCAAACTGTTGAATGGAGAATAAGAGCTGTAGTTTAGGAAAAAATAATGGTTAAGAAAAAAATACAGTAATGGTTTATATTCAACTAGAAAAAAAGGTCAAAAAACTTATTGCTACGATTTTCTAATCTGATGAATTTTAGTGCATCGACCATTCAGGGTAAGGTTCATCATGTCTATGGTTTCAGTGGTTTGGGCTTTGGATCATTGAACCATGACCCCACCTGTACAAACTGTAATCCCAATCAGTTAAACCCTCCAACCATGCACTCAGAGCATTGTGTGTATATAGTATCTCCAACCAAAAAGTAAAAAAGAAAAAAGAAACAGAGAAGAATAGAAGATGATGGCATTGAATTCATTATACAACAGCTTAAAGAAGAAAATGAAGAAAATGCATACCGAATAGAAGATGATAGTCACTAGGGAAGGTTCTTTTTATGACATCAAGTTGGTTATTATCCCAGATGCAAACTTTCTGCGACCCTCATGTGTAAGCCTCAGGGATTTATGGAACACAACAACAACCTGAATGGCAAAATAAGCATTATAGTAATTACTGATGTTGGAGTATCAACAAGTAAGAACTAAAACAACATAGTTCGAATATGGGGAAGTATTCATCAAGACAGATTTGGCAGATAGATAATATATAGAAGCTTGCATGATAAAAAGGAATAATGTTTTGATGACATAGTCTAAACGGAAATCAATGGATAATAGGCAATATCAAGAGAATATAAGTTTCTAAATTAACCCCACTACATCTCTTGATATTAGCATGTGGAGAATAGGCAATGGTCATGCGTCGAAGGAGAAGATATTTCTATGGGGAGTTTTGTCAAACACCTTGCGGGTGTGATGAATATGACCAAATTTACAATACATAGAAACTAGCTTTGAGATGAGGAAGTTGTTGGGGATGATGTCAAAAACACGTCATACACAATACATATCATATGCTAAGAACCAATAAACCAAAAGGAGAAAATTGGGCTTTAGGAACAGAAGAAGATAATTTACAAATGTATTTTCAAAATTTAAAGGGAAACTGTTAGAACTCAAAATTCTACTATTTGTTCTTTCAGCATTTGAAAATATGATGCTGTGAGAAATTAACATAAGCATTTGGGTAGACATCATGCAGTGGCCTTGCATCATCCAAGGGGACTTGGCATTGCTGAATAGCCAGCAAGCTATTTGAGTTTGGCTTTGGAGGTTTTGTACCTTTCGAATCCTTTTTCTCCTTCACCTTTCATTATCAAAACTCCTAGAAGCATTCCGGTTAGGTTGCTTGCAGCGGCAAAAACCATCCAGACCATTCAAAGGTAGAAGAAGCCTTGGAACTTAGTGTAACAACTCAGTAGAGCCATGAGATTTGGCTGAACCATTTGAGGAACCCAATGGAATGTTGAAATTTCCTTGTAGGGGATCGCATTTAGCACCCAAAAAATTTCGCACATTAGATGTTTTCAAGAAATCAATGGTTGTAATGATATTTACATGTTTTTCATGTTTATCATTACTAGAATCAGTACCCAGTTCCAAAAAGCATTGGCACAATTCTTTCATCACTTTCATGGCTGAAAAAGTGGGCTTAATAGATTTGTACGGTCTGAGACATTTATCCTTGACCAGTTTTTAAACTGCATCTAAATTTGGCATACGGAAATCTGACCGATCAATGGCAGAGTTGCAAGTCAGAGAAATTTTCACCTCTCCAGAGGTTGATGATGTGATTTCCAAGTGAGTAGGAGATGCCTCTAGCACAACAGTCCCGGTCAATGAACCATGGACAACACTTGTGGAGTATGGCTAAATCAGGACATATTCACATCTAATGCATCAAACTCTTAATGATTCAACCTCAACAGAATATCATCATGCTATAAAAACAAAATCAAAATCCAAGAACAGCCGAAAATCATTCAAATTCATATATCTATGATCACTCACATTATATATATATATATATATATATATATTAGATCTCTAAAACCCAAATTAAAATCAACAAAGAAAAAGAAAGAAAAAAAATAGAAGTCCTTTTCCAAAACAGAAGTGTTCTTCTTTCTCTCTTTTCATTGAAAGTTTGAACCTGGTGTGTAGATAGCTGATCAGGCCACCCATTTCCATCGCCCCAACACCCCATATGCAGATTTGGCACACTTGTGTAAGATCCAAGCTGTCCATCAAGTAAACGACTCTGATTAGATCCAAGCTTTCCATCAGGCCAACGACTCTGATTCTCAAATCCCCAAATCTGTAAGCCCTAAAATCCCTAAAATCTGTAAGCCCTAAAATCCCCATATCTATAAGCCATAAAATTCCCAAATCTGTAAGCCTTAAAATCTCTAAATCTGTAAGCCATAAAATTCCTAAAATCTGTAAGCCCTAAAATCTCCAAATCTGTAAGCCCTAAAATCCCTAAATCTGTAAGCCCTAAAATCCCCAAATATGTAAGACCTAAAATCCCCAAATCGAAAGGGGAAGTGAGATAGACAGAGATGAAGGAAGAGAGATCGAGATAAAGTACCTTCGATATGACGGTAGCTGTTGTTGATGGAGGTTGGGCTGCCATGCATTAGGACTTGATCCACTGCTACCGCTGATGGAGAAGACTATGGACATCGTCGGTGAATGATGGGTTAGGGTTTGGAGTAGAAAGAGGAGGGCGAGAGAGAGAGAGAGAGGAGAGGGGGACGCGGATAAGCTACTGACAGGTTGAGAGAGGGGGACGTGGATTAGCTACTACGGGTTGAGAGAGAGAGAGAGAGAAGAAGAGGGCAAGAGAGAGAGAGAGAGGGGGGACGCGGATTAGCTACCGACGAGAGAGAGAGAGAGAGAGAGAGAGAGAGAGAGAGAGAGGAGGGGAGGGAGAGCGGATTGCAAAGAGAGAGAGAGAGAGAGAGAGAGAGAGAGAGAGAGAGAGAGGGAGAGAGATTTAGAGATTGCACGCGCAGGATGGTTTTTGGGGTGGAACGGATTGGCTACTCCCCCTGAAACCGGCCCCGTGGCTGGTGTTCGGTGGTTTGTGAGCCCCACCATGATGTATGTGTTTTATCCAATCCGTTCATCCATTTTTAAAGATCATTTTAGGCCTTCGTCCTAAAAATAAGAGGGATATAAATCTTAGGTGGACCACACCACAGGAAAACAATAGTGATTGGATATCCATCATTTAAATCCTCTTAAGGCCCACTGTACTGTTTATCTGACATCCAATCTGTTGATTTGGTCATTGAGGCCCGGATGAAGGGAAAAAACAAAGATCAGCTTGATCCAATACTTTTATGGCTCCCAAAAAGTTTTTAATGGTCGACATTCATTCAACACTTTTTCCTGTAATGAGGTCCACTTGAGATTGGGATATAACTCATTTTTTTTTGTAATATCATAAAATGAACTATAAAAATAGATGGATGGCATGGATGAAACACATACATCGTGGTGGGGCCCACAGACCACTGAACACAAAAGTTGAGAGAGGTTACCCTCCATTAAAACATTCATAATTATTTTTTGGGCTCACAGAGATGTGGTTCACAAATCTAGCCCATCCATTATGTGTGTGTCACTTGGATGAGGGGTCATACCAAGTTTCAAACGCATCTAAATTTCAGGTGGGGCCCCACCAAGTTCTTTTATATGTTTTAGGCATGTCTTCACATGATTTTAGATGGTATGGCCCACCGGAGTTCTGTATATGGCTGATTTTTAGGATATCCCATAATTTAAAGGGGACCCATCAAATGCACGGTGTTGATTTACGACACACATCATGGTGGGGCCCACACAGCTCAACCTCATGAGGAGTTCCCATGAGCTCGACGTATAGAACCTTTTCCATATATATATATAATATTTTAAAAATATAAAAACTTATGATGTATTTGTTATATCCATACCGTCTGTCCATTTTGAGATATCATTTTAAGTCACAAGCCAAAGAATGAGGTAGATAAAAATCTGTAGTGGACCCCACCACAGAAAACAACGGGAGGGTGATTCCCACCGTTAAAACTATCTTAAGGCCCATCGTAATGTTTATTTGAAATCCAACTGGTTCAAAAGTAAAAAAAAAAAAAATGGTTGTGAGGTCATAAATCATGGTGGGGCCCACACAGCACCAACCACTAGCCATTGGATGGTGTAGGGGGAGTAGCCAATCTGTTCCCCTTATTTGTGGTGTGGTCCGTTTAATCTTTGAATATGATTCATTTTTTAGATAATTCTATAAAATGATCTCGAAAAATGGATGAATGGTGTGTGTTGATCCCAAATTTTCGGTAAATCCAAAACTCAAGTGGACCATGCCATACAAAATAGTGTGGAATAATGATTTCCACCGTTGATACCTTCCTTGGGCCCACAGTAATGTTTGTCATCCAACATGTTCATAATATCAAAAAGATATGAATGAAGGGAAAACACAAACATCAGCTTGATCCAAAACTTATATCGAATGCACAGTGTTGATGTTCGACACACATCATGATGAGCCCTACAAAACCTACTAACATTAATTCTTAGAGTCTCAGGGTGTCAATAAGTTGGGTCACAATTGACTAGAATATTTGACCCATTTTACATGTCTATTCCATTCACTCTATTTTACTAATCATTATAGTTACTTACCCCGATCATGCTACATATGAGAAAGATATTGGGCAAACAAGATTGATCAACAATTTGAGTGAATTTTGATTTAAACATCTGAAGTTATTTACTCTTCAATCTGGATTGATCAGATTGTCCAAAAATGGTTAAAGGTTGTTCATAATATCAAAAATACATGAATGAATAGAAAACACAAACATCAGCTTGATCCAAAATTTCTATGGCCTCCAAGAAATTTTAAACGATAGAGGTTCGATCACACTATTTCCTCTGGTGTGGTCCACCTAAGCTTTGGATATGCTTCCTTTTTATTCTTTAAACGTCAAATTATCTGTTAACATGGATGAATGGAGTGGATAAAATAAATAAATAATAGTGAACCCCACAAAGTTTAATTACTCTGGTAAGAGTAACGAGTAACTCACCTAAATGTAGTAGAGAAGGGTTTCCTTAAAACATTTATAATCATATATTGGGCCTGCTTAAATGTGATTCACATATCCTATGTCCCCCTTGGATGAGGGGTGAGACCAAGTTTCAACCGCATCCATGTATGTATTAACTTATAAACATATTTGATCTCAAATAAACATCGCGGTGGGCCCTAAGAAGGTTTCAATAATGGGTGCCACTATCCCACTCTTTTCTATGGTGTGGGTCCACTTGAACTTTGGATTTGCCCCGTCAGTCAGATGCACCATTCCATGGTAGGCCACGAGCTTAAAAATAAAGTCAATCCATGACTTGGGTGGGCCACACCACATATTATAGTTGAGAGGGTTACCCTCCCATTAAAACATTCATAATAATTTATTGGGCCCACCTAGATGTGGTTCATAGATCCAGCCCATTCATTATGTGTGTCCCACTTGGATGAGGAGTCAGACCAAGTTTCATTCACATCCAAAACTCATGTTGGCCCCACCAAATGCTTTTATATGTTTTAGGGATGTCTTCACATAGTTTTAGATGCTATGGCCCACCTGAGTTTTGTATACGACTGATTTTTGGACTTAAAGGTGTAACGATTCGAAAATTTTCGTACAATGGCCGAGTACCACCTCGACCAGAAATCACGTAGGATTAAATCCTTTAGAAATTTGACAAGGTTAACTAAGTGCTAAACTAGATTAGCCATGAAATCAATTTGAATCGCTTTAAATATGATCTGCAAGACCCAAAACTTGTAGAATCATTGACGTGAGGTTACCCAAAAATCTAGGATCAAACTCATTACTCGTCTGCTCTCAGGAGCACATTGAAACTCCGTATCAGGTCGGCACCGCACAGCGTGAGTCCGAATAATACAAGGTAGGGACTTAGGACTGCCTCACCGGGCTTGACAACTATCTCAGAAATCAAACCCAGATAGTGTCCCACGGTTGTTCGCTTGAGTCCGGAGCGAGGGAGTGTGAAAACACTTGTTTTCTTTCCAAAATAAATATCTTGAATAGTAATCTGAGACTTGTTTCTTGCGGACATATTGTAAGCAACCAGACCGTCAGAATCTGACCCAAATACACCCTCGGATCAGGAAAAATTTCATAAACATATCTATATACTTGAAATTTCGGATCGAGATCTGATGACCGTTGAACTGAAACTGGTCCGCCATGCGTGATCTGGGAATCCGATTGAAACGAAAACCTAACTTCACCTGGATCCAAGGTTGGTGAGATTAAGTCCGACCTTTGGCTCAAGGAGGCCCGCCAAAAGTCCTCCGTTGGGCTGGAAAGGTGCCGCTTTGGTTATAACCTAAGTATACCTTGTTCACAAGTCTACTTTGGAGAGTTTTTAGGCTATATAAGGACCTTAGAACTCTCTCTCTCTCTCACAGCCATACGAATTTGAGAGAAACCCTAGAGAGAGAAGTGAGAAAAGAGAGAGAAAGAGTGTGAGTTGTGGGAGATCCTTCCTACCCTCTTCCCCTGCCACTACACAAGCTCCACCACTCTAATCTTATCACTTTCCCGGCGATACCGACTTCGTTTCTAGGTAGGAAACCCTAACCTAATCAGTTTTGGAGTTGTGTTGGTTGTAGGTTATGAAATAGCTAACCTATTTCATTTTATAGGTCACCTAACTGCCGAATACGAAGGCTTAGCAAACCTATCAGATTCGTGACAATTCTACGGTAAAAGGTGAGAACTTTAGGTGTATAGGTTACGGTTTTCAACGCTTTCAATATCAGATAATGATAGATTCATGATCTGCATGCAATTGCACATGTACAAAGTGCTTTCTATTTTCTATTTCGATTAAAGATGTAAAATATGAATTTTACATATTCTAGGTATTCGTAAAAAATACCGTATACGTATATATTTTGGAAATGTGTTTGACATGATTATTTGTTATATGAATATATGATATATGGATAAAATACTTATTTGGTGAAAGGATTCGCCCTAATACATGTTATGCTAATGTACACTATGTATGTAGAAATAATGTATTGTAGAAAGTACCGTATACGTATATATTTTGGAAGTATGTTTGACCTGATTATTTGCTATATGAATATATCATATGTGCATAAAATACTTGCTTGGCGAAAGGACTCGCCCTAATACATGTTTGTTAACATACACTATGTATGTTGGGAGTGTGTATTCTAAGTGTTTGTGAAAATGCCTGTGAGAGTAAGTGTTTGGATGATAATGCCTTAGGTGGGTGTTGAGATGGGATTCTCAACTACCTTAGAGACATGTATGATTTCCTCCATGAGGTTGTTTACTTAAACCGCTTACCTGTGAATTATACGTGTTTGTATTCTTGTTTATATGGTGCTTTATGACATGCTTTATAACATGCTTTATACATGCTTATGGCATGTTTGTTAGCATGCTTGAATTACTTCGTTTATTATGCTTTACTCCATATGCTTGAATATGGATTAATTGCGATTGAGACTATGTTTATAGTCCAGACAATCGGTACCAGACTTGAGATCGTGGTTGAGATTCATTTCACCACGTGGGATGTGTTTGACGAACCCGGGTCTTACTTCAGTTGGCGACAATGGTTAGGCCACGTGAAGTGCTTATGCACTTCATGTCGTTCAATTGATTGTGCGCTCGAGCTAGTCAGGCCCGTCAAGTAACCCGATATGTCTAACGTATGTTCACCATGTTTGGTCGCTATTGCTTGAACCTAGGGTACCAAACTTACCAGTGGAATCCCGTTAACCATGGTACCTTGATCCGCTAAGACTCATGAGCTGGGTATGGTGGTATGGGACACCGTGGTCGAGTTGTCGGCCTATGATGGGGCCACGTCCTCCCCGTAGTGACCAGTGAGCAACCAGACTAGTGAGCCGATTATGGTGGTATGAGACACTATATTCGAGTTGTCGGCCTACATTACTTGATGGGTGATGAGGGAGTGGTGCAACGATTCCGTGTAACAGCCCTGACCATACCATGTGTAGTGACCTCGAGCATACTCTAAATCTACGGTGAGGCTACGAGCCTTCCTGTAGTAACAGAGTATAAGCTAGGCCTGTATTGATAAGGTGATGGGGGAGTGGTGTAAAGATTCCATGTAATAGCCCTGGCAGCCCTTGCAGCGACCTAAAAACACACCATCGTATGAGATTGTCTAGGTCTGACGACCCTAGAATGGATCATGTTTGGAAATGATACAAGGGAGGTACCTTAGTTTCCCAATTCTGCCATTTGAAATGGACTAATAACAACTCGGTAATCATGCTCATCATGCATTGCATGTACCTGAAAAATGTGGAGCACTGAGGAAAGCAAGCATGTCGTGAACATAAGATGGTGTCCCATGAGGGAGTATGTCGGTAAGGGCATCCATCATGACTGCATTCATACTTACATTAACAAGAGTAGTTAGGAGTGTTTGATTGTACTGCTTTATCATTACTGCTTGACTGTATTGATAACATGTTAACCTATGCTTTATTGTTCCACTGAGTTAGCTACTCACTCCCACGTTATGGGATGGTGTTTTGTACACACTAATCAGACTCTGTCTCAGGTTTAGATGAGCTGGCGACTCAGGAGGCTAAGCCGGACTATGGCGAGGACCAGGACGAGTTCTCATTTATGCAATATTCTGGCGGCTTCGACTAGACTGCCGGATTGACGGGATTTGCTGGGATTACTTCCTTAGTTGTATTTTTTACTTTTTGAACATAAAATATATATATATATATATATATATATATATATATGGTGACTCAGATGGGTTCATACTCTGGAGAATGAAATTATTTTGTTTCTTTTACATACATATATATACAGTTCAGTCTTCCGCTTGCCTTTATACAATTGATCTGGAGTATGAATTACTGTTTTGGTATAATCTCACTCATGTTTATTGCTCTAACACAGACAACATTTAATCATCGTTATCTATGTTGCATAAGTGATGCGTTGGAACTCGGGAGTTGAGTTATACTCGACCCCCAATTTTCAGGGCGTTACAAAAGGGGACACATCAAATGCATGGTGTTGATGTTCTACACACATCATGATGGGGCGCACACAGATTAACCTCATGGGAAGTTCCCATGAGGTGACCTTATAGTACCATTTCACTATTTTAGGTAACTCCTTTATGGGTGTTACTCTAACCATGTAAGGCCCACCTTGATATATTTTATGTATATCGACACCGTCCATATATTTTTCCATCATATTTTAGGATGTGATTTCAAATCATAAGAACTCAATAATCTCAGGTGGGCCATATTAATCAAAATAATGATGAATAACTATTAAAAACCTTTTGAAGGCCACAAAAGTTTTGGATCAATTTGATCTTTGTAGTTGACCTTCATCTAGATCTTCTTTACATTATCAACAAGTTGGATTACAAATAAACATTACTAAAACCTTACGATGGGCTCTTTATAATTTTTAATGACGAGGTAATATATTATCATTCTTTCCAGTGGTGTGGTCCACTAAAGATTTAAATCTACACAATTTTTTATACTTGGCCCAAAAATGGGTTGGAGAAACATAGGGGCGGTAAGAATATACAACACATCATCAAAATCTCACTTTTGTTATCTAACTTTTCAATTTTTCTTATGAAAATACAAAATCTAGCTTTCTTTTTTAAACAATATATTTTTTTACAATTTGTCAATTTTTTCACAAATTTGTTTAATTTTTTAAATTTTCTTTTTCAAAATATCATTTTTTAGATCTCACTTTTGTTATATAACTTTTCAAATTTTCTTGTCAAAATACAAAATCTAGTTTTCTTTTTTAAAAAATATATATTTTTTTTTACAATTTATCAATTTTTTCACAATTTGTTTAATTTTTTAAATTTTCTTTTTTAAAATATCATTTTTTTATCGAAATCTTGTTATATAACTTTTTAATTTTTCTTGTCAAAATACAAAATCTAGTTTTCTTTTTTTTTAAAATATATATATATATATATATATATATATATATATTTTACAATTTGTCAATTTTTTCACAATTTTGTTTAATTTTATAAATTTTCTTTTTCAAAACATCATTTTTTTATCGAAATCTTTTTTTTTTTTTTCAAAATTATCAACATTATTCAAAGTTCTTAATTTTTTTTTTTTAAATCTAGATTTTTATAAAATTACATTTTATTTTCAAAATCTAAATTTTTTTCTTAAACATTGTTAATTATTTTTCTAAGCTTTTTAACTCTTTTTTTTTTGAAAATTCATAAATATTTTTGTTCTTAATTTTTGACCTGAGCATTAGAGACGGTTTAGGACCATCTCTAATGCAGATGGTCTTCGACAGTCTCAAATGACCACTATAAGACGGCAAAGAACCGTCTCTAATAGAGACGGTCTTTAACAGTCTCAAATGGAGACAGCTAAGGACCGTCCCTAATACAGACTATTTTTGACACTCAGATTACAGGAAAAGACGGCCAATGACCGTCTCTAATTGAGACAGTCCTTGACAGTTTCAGATTACCAGTAAGAGACGACTAATGACTATCTCTAATACAGACGATCTTTAACTGTCTCAAATGGCTGCATATAAGACGGTCAAAGACGGTCTCTTATTCCAGACAGTCTTTGACCGTCTTAAATGGCTACATATAAGACAGAGACCGTCTCTTATTCCAGACGGTCAATTTCAACAGTGGCATCAGAATTCGCATTCAATACCAATTTCAACAGTGGCATCAGAATTCGCATTCAGCACAGGGAGTAGGGTTGTGAGCAAGTATTGAAGCTCACTTTTGTGAAATACAGTTGAAGCGTTGATTTGTACGGAAGATTGGTTGTACTTGATATGGGGAGGAGGAGATATGAATGATGATGATGATGAAGCGTAGATTGAGATTCGTGATGACTGACGAGTCTGTACCTGCAGATCAATAATTATTTTCGATTTTTCAATTCTTTTTGGTTGAAAGTTGAATGATCTGTAATATTATTTCACTGCAACTGTAAACATGAAAGTGTTGGAATGTGGTTTGGAAGACTTTGAATCTTTGATATTTATTTACATATGCCTATTCATTTGCTTTTATTTTTGATACATTTATATTGCTTTATTTGGTTCCTATATCAAGTTCAAATTATTTATCAATATTCTGATTTTTTTTATTAAAAATTGAGTGTAGATATGTCGTCATCTGACTCATCGACAAACATTTGGGACTACGCTTCCCTAGTTGAATCACCACCAAGGTCTGGAAAAATAAAGATTAAGTGTGGTTTGTATGGCGCAAAGTTTGTGAACAAGACTAATCGCTTTTGGTTACACTTGTCATGTCGAGGTGGTGATGCAAAACCATGCCCCAATGCCCCTAAGGATGTCCAAATTCTTTTTCAAGCCCCAATGCCCCAAGCACGTCTCTGAGCTGGTGAGCAATATACTTGACATCCCTATCTCAATTGTTAATATTGTTGAGGTCTAAATTGTTGGTGTGGCTATTGAAGTGACCTCTGATATGATAGTGGTGATCCCTACTAAGGTGGTCTTGGATATAGCTGGGGTAGTTTCTGTGAGTATGGTTGAGGCGATCTTAGATACAGATGAGACACTGAAAGATATGGCTAAGGTTGTTTATACGAAGGTGATGGTGTGTACTATTGGGGTGACTGGAAGGACAAATGTGGTGGTCCCTGGTCGGGGGCAATTATGGGTAGGGTGATCCGCAAGTCTACAATTATAGAAAACTTTCAAAAATCTTAATGACGGTTGTGCTAGAGCTCATCTGGTCATCGGCATCATTCTCTATCTTTTGATTGCATCCTGCTGGGCTGACAAAATGTACGATGCGGTTCTGGAATTGCTCTTTACGTCCATTTTCTGCTTGTGATTCCTCCAAAATTCATTAATATCTTTCTATACCACCATTGTGCACTCTAATACTTCAATGTAGGCTTCGAGATTGAAGTGAGACAATTTGCTACAAATAGGGGCCTTCAAGCCTTTCTCAAATCTTTGTACCTTACGGGTTTCATCGGACATCATAAATTTCACGAATCAAGATAGCTTCGTGAATTTGACCTCGTACTAGCTTATTGTCATCTCGCCATGTTCCAAGTTTATAAACTCTTCAATCTTTTTCTCTTGCACGAATTTAGAAAAATATTCATCGAATTTCTCAAAAAATAATATCAAGTTGTAAGCACCGAGTCCTAGGTTAGTCCTAACCACCGAATCCCACTAGTGATTTGCCTCTCCTTCTAGTATATAAATGGTCAACTTGGTTCTTCCACCGTTCATTGCATCCCTCTTTTGCTCACGATTCCTCAAATTTTCATTAATATCTTTCTCTATCACCATGGCATGCTCTCATACTTCAATGTAGGTGTTTAGCTTGAAGGGAGGTCTGTTACAAATAAGGGGCCTTCAAGCCTCTCTTAAAATTGCATACCTTACGGGCTTCATCAAACACCATAAATGTCGCAAATCAAGACAACTCTGTGAATTTGGCCTCGTATTGGCTTACTGTCATCTTGCTTTGTTTTAAGTCCATAAACTCTTCAGTCCCTCAATCTTTGCTCCTGCATGAATTTAAAAAATATTTCTTGTCGAATTCCTCGTAGAATAATGTTTAATTCCAGGCTTCGACTCCTAGGTTAACCCTAACCACTGAGTCTCACTAGTGATCTATCTCCTCTTCTAATAGTAAATGGTCAGCTCTGCCTTCTAGTATTCATTAGAATTCAATGATAAAAGAATCTTCTCAATTTATTTCTTACACCTCTCCGCTTTAATCAAATGCGATTAGCCTGTGAAGACATGTGGTCTCAGTCTCTTGAACCTTTCTAGTAAAATTCTCATTTCATCATAGGTTATAGGTGTGAGTTGGGCCTAATTTTGCCTTACCTGATGCACTACAAGCTTTGTAATATCTCATATAACTTTGAGAATCCTGCCAATAAGTGGTCCGCTTTCAGTGACATCAGGTCCAATTGTTCCTAACAAGAATCCATCATTCATATTGGGTTCCGCCATGACCTACGATTATTTAAACAGGTAAACTTTTGTATACTAAGGTCTAAGCAAAGTATGGTATGTAAAGTTTTAATCTTAAGTCATTATTATGAGAACACATCCTAAGTTAAAATTTCTAAGTTCAAATCTGTTGTAGGTCCTCAGTTTGATTATAAATATACGCTCAGATAGCAACTTGTCACGCTCCAAAATTTGAGTACCCGAATATAGCTACTCGAGACCTGAATTTCGATAATGTGAGCTATTTTATTTGCTTTTATCGCATCACATGCACTCATTCAAATCAAATAAAAATCCTTATACAAACTAAATGAAAATTCAGCATTAATCTAAATCAAATCAAACTTAATAAACATTCAATCCACACTATTAACTTTAAACTAAATTCTAATGAATGAGAGGAAATCTAATAATAGAAACCCGCCTGCTCATAATACTCCTATTATACACCTGAAACATACCTAGGATGGGGTGAGCTCATATACGCTCAATGAAATTATAATTTTATCCAAATTTAAAACTTTCATATTTATATCAATATACATAAATGAATGAAATATTTAAGTCAAAGTACAGATTTATATCAATTATGTATTTTTTTCTTGCTTTAGATATTTTTTGGACACATCATAGCATGTTGCCAAGAGTTGTAACATGACTACTGATTGACACTGTTTTGTACAATATGGCCAATAATTCGTCGTGGGCCTATTCATCGACCAAAACTGTAACACCCCGGATTTTTTCCAACCTGGAGATGGACGTCCTTAGGCAATAGGTCGATCCGAACACCTTATTAACTTGTCAAAACTCAATCCCAAAGTCTAGAATCGCTTTTTAACTGTTTTCCTTCACAAATCTCATCTCGCACTACCTCGTTCTTTAAATCTTTCTCAGTACTTTCACATTAGACACAAATCTTAGAGTTTAGGTGATGAAGAACAATACTCAAATTCAAAGTAACCTTATGGAATCATCGACGAATAGGTTATTTAAAAACATCAGCCTCTCCTACCCTATGACCTTCTTCTGTTGTAATTAGGGCATAATTTAGTTAAGTGTTAATTCTTTGAACCACCTTCTATACAAACTACCAAAGGCACGAGTATCACCTCAGACAGAAATCTTATAGGACTAAATCCTTTAGAAATTAGACAAAGTTAATGAAGTGTTAAACTAGATCACATACGAAATCCGCACTAATCACTTTAAATTCGATCTGCAAGACCCAAAACTTGTAGAATCAGTGACGCTAGGTTACCCTAAAATCTAGGATCAATCTCATTATTGGGCTGCTCTCGAGAGCATCACGAAACTCCGTATCGGATCTGGATAGCACATCGAAAGTCCGAATAATACGAAGTTATAGAATTAGGACCGCCTTGCTGGGCTTGACAACCATCTCCGAAATCAAATCCAAATAGGACCACGGCTATTCGCTTGAGCCCGGAGTGAAGAGTGTGAGAAAACGTTGATTTCTTTAGAAATCAAATCTCAATTAAGTAATCTGAGACTTGTTACTTGTGGGCCTGATATAAGAAATCAGACCGTCAGAATTTGACTCAAATACAACCTCGGATCAGGGGAAATTTCATATACATGTCCAGGTACTTGTAACCCTGATCGAGTTGCGGTAACCATTGAACTGAAACTGGTCCGCCACGTGTGATCTGGGAACCCGACTGGAACGAAAAATTAACTCGACCTAGATCCAAGGTCAGTGAGCTTAAGTCCGACCTTTGGCTCAAGGGAGGGCTTCGAAAATACTCCATTAAGCTGAAACAGATGCCCTTTGGACAAAATCTAAGTATACCTTGGCCCTGGGCCTATTTCTGGCAAATTTAGGCCTATATAAGGACCTTAATCCCTCTCTCATTCTCACTTTACGAATTTGAGAAAACCTAAGAGAGAGAAGAGAGAAAAGAGAGAGAGAGTGGGAGAGAAGTGTGAGAGTCTTCCTGCCATTCTACCTTGCTGCTATACGTGCTTAGCCATCACCTTCTAATCGCTTTTCTGGCGATTCCAGCTTCGTTCTTAGGTAAGAAAACCTAACCCTAATCTGTTCTAAGCTTTCTATTGTTGCAGGTAGCGAAATAGCTAACCTATTTCGTGATTCAGGTTGTTATACCATCGTTGACAAAGACCTAGAGTCTCTGTCCAGATCGTTACGATTCTACGGCATAAGGTGCGGACTTTAAACATATAAGTTATGGTTTTCAACGCTTTCAATGTCAAATAATGATAGATTCATGATCTAGATGCTATTGCACATGTATAAAGTGCTGTCCGTTTCGTTTTTCGGTTATACGTTAACTATGTTGAATATACTGTATTCCTCGTATTTGTAGAAAATACCGTATACGTATGAAATACGGATTTGTGCTTGCCATGATTAATTGTTGTCTAGGTATGCTAGATACATGTATATCAACTTCTGGGTGAACGGATTAGCCTAACACCTGTTATATTAACATACATCGTGTATGTACTAGTTGTAGCCTAAGTGTTTGCAGAAATATTTGAATGAATATGGAACTATGATTTATGCTTGCCATGACTATTGGTCGTGGATGCATGATCGTGGTTCATGTGGCAATCCTTTGTGAAAGGATTCGCTACGACTTGTGTTTTAACTAGCATATTATAGGTATGTTGGAATGTGTAGTCTGAGTGTTTTTAAAAATGCTTGTATAAGTATGTACTTAATCTAGTAGTGCCTTGAGTAGGTGTTGAGATAGGATTCTTAACTACCTTAGTGATGTGTATGATTTCCTTTATGTAAGTTGTTTGGTTTAATCACTTACTGGTTTATGAAATGTATGTGTTTGGATTTCCTGTTTGCATTGTGTTTTATAACATGCTTGTTCATATGTAGAATTACTTGTTTATTTAATTCTGCTCTGACTACTTCACATGTTTAAGTTGTATTCCATAAAATCCGTGAAGGGTGATGGGGGAGTGGTGTAACGATTCCGTGCAACAATACTTCTAGCTCTGAAATACTAAGTGGACAATATTGGATATTTGATTGTATGATTTGAAATCTTGATCCATTACTGCTTTAACTGTCCATAATTGAATGTGATTGGGACTATTGTATAGTCTAGGTAATTGGTAACGGGATTAAATTCGTGGCTGAGATTCATTCGCCACGTGAGATGTGTTCGACGAACCCGAGTCGTACTTCAGTTGGCGATAGTGGTTGGCCACGCGAAGTGCTTATGCACTTCATGTCGTTCAACTTGTCGTGCACTCGAGCTAGCCGAGCTTGTCAAGTAACCCGATTTGTCTAATATATGTTCACCATGTTTGGACACTACTGCTTGAACCTAAGGTACCGAACTTACCAGTACAACCCCGTTAACCTTGGTACCTCGATCAGCTAAGACTCATGAGCCGGGCATGGTGGTATGGGACACCGTGGTCAAGCTGTCGGCCTACGCTGGGGCCAAGTGCCTCCCCGTAGTGACTAGTGAGCAACCAGACTCGTGAGCCGAATATGGTGGTATGGGACACTGTATTCGAGCTGTCGGCCTACACTGTTTTGATAGGTGATGGGGGAGTGGTGTAACGATTCCATGTAACAGCCCTGACAGCCCTGACCGTACTCGGTGTAGTGACCTCGAGCATACTCTGAATCTACAGCGAGGCGACGAGCCTTCCCGTAGTAAATAGAGTATAAACTAGGCCTGTATTAATAAGGTGATGGGGGAGCGGTGCAACGAGTGCATGTAACGACCCTGGCAGCCCTTTACAGTGACCTAGAACCGTATCATCGTATGAGATTATCTAGGACTGACGACCCTAGATCGAATGGGTCATTATTTGGGAATGATATAAGGGGGTACCTTAGTTTTCCAATCCTACTGTATGAAAAGGACTAATAACAACTCGGTAATCATGTTCATATCACACTGCATGTGCCTGGAAGATGTGGAGCACTGAGGGATGAAATCATGTCGTGGACGTAAAATGGTGTCGCATGAGGGAGTATGTTGGCGAGGGCATGCATCATGACAGCATTTTATACTTGCATTAATAAGAGTACTTAGGGTTGTTGATTGTACTGCTTTATCATTACTGCTTGACTGAATTGATAACATGTTAACCTATGCTTTATTGTTCTACTGAGTTGATCACTCACTCCCACATTACAGGACGGTATTGTACACACCAACTAGACCCTGTTGTAGCTGCAGGTGATGGCGATGCTTATGAGATGGAGCCAGACTTTTGCGATGACGAGGATGCCTTGTTGTATATGTTATATTCTAGCGGCTTCATGCGAGCCGTGTCTTGATCGACGGGATTACAGGGTTGTTGATTAGATGTCATTACATTTTTTGTATATTTTGGACTTACACATGTAATTATTTAACTTAGCAATGTTATCACACTCTGGAGATTGACCACAGTCTATATATTTTATATATCTATCACAGTCTTCCACTTGCAATTTAACTGTCTTTGGAGTATGATATGCTATTTTGGTATAATCTCATTCATGTTTCAATGCTCTCATCATAATCATCATTATCTATGTGCATAAGTGATGCGTTGGAACTCGAGAGCTGAGCTTTGCTCGACCCCTGATTTTTAGGGCGTTATAAGATGGTATTAGAGCATGATTTGGATTAAACCGGACCTGGGTTATGGTCACATGACGCACTCTGACGTACTCTGACTTAGGAGGGATCGACGGAACGTAGAAACTGACTTAGGATTTTTCAGATTCGCTGAACAGCGAAACCGAACGAAATCAACAGCAGAGATTGGGCCCGTACACGCCCATGATCACGCAAAATGACCCTGAATCACTTCTAGACCGTCAAACGGCGGGTTTAGATCACAACTCACCCCATCCCAACTGTTAGAAATCGGTAAATACAGGTATGTATCAAAAACATCCTAAAACTACCCGAAACGACCTAAGTCACCTCTAGGCCATTAGTCGACGACTTTGAGTCGTTCCCTAGAAATGAATGTCCTTAGGTTGTGGGTCAACCACAACACCTTATACTTAATCTTAAAGCCTAAAACCCCTTTTTATCCAATTCCTTCAAAATCTCACCCTCCACCATTGTATCCTTCATTTCTTTTAAGCACATTCATAATATACACCAATCCTAGGGTATAAATGATGAAGAACAATACCGAAACTGAAACTTACTATAAATAGGAAATAAATGGATAAAATGGGTTTTGACCCTTAACCTTTTGGAATATAACCATATAAATGGGTTAGGTGGATAGATTAGCGCCTCCTACCCCAAAATCATATGCTACACGTCACATGAACTCATTACGGTTTGCAAATTGGCCCCAAAAATTCCTTAAATGGAGTCGGGGGCCAAACGGAGCACTTGATGGGGGTCCCAGGGTGGGCCCCACACATTTTTAGGACGTAGGGGGCAGGAGGGCCTCATCGGAATGGCAAGCCCTCCCCAGTTGGTCCAGGGGGTGGCGAGGCCCTCGCCAGGTCGGTGAGGCCTCGCCGGTCGGTGGGCCCGGCAAGGCGGGCCGCTCGGGCCGATGGCCTTTGGGGTCTAGTGGGACCCCCTGGTATATGGGCTGTTCGTTAAAACCCCTCAAATGCACACTTCCTTCACAAACTCTACCCCCAAGCTCTCCTTTCTCTTCCAAGTTGCTGTTTCCTCTCTCAAATCTCCCTTCCGTCCACCCATTTCATCATTCCCTAGCCAAACACGCACACCATCACTATTTTCTGCAATAGCCAACTTCCAACCTCTCCATTCTCTCTCATTTGAGCCCATACATCTCCCATTGGTGGCTCAAAATCGTGTAAGCTTCCTAACTCATCTCATTTCTTCATATTCCTTCTTCATTCCCTATCATTTGGGCCTTTACAACCTCTGTTGAGGCTCAAATCCGTGGAGAACCCAAAACTCCAGCCCCTCCTCTCTCTTTTCTTCCCTTCCCATGGCCTTTTTCGAGATCATTACGGTCGTTTTCTCGATTTCAACCTTTTTCTCTCTCATGGGAAAGAGAAAGGGTGCCCTCCTCCATCGCCAGACTCGCATGCCTAGTCATCCATGCCGATGTTTGTAACTTGTTTTGGTTGCTGCTTTAGGATATGTTTGTAATTTCATGTCGACAGGCCTAGTAGTGTAATGTTTGGTAGAATGATATAAGTGTTTGAAGCTTTGTTGTATTAGCTCACAGGTATCTTCTATCACGAGCCACGTAAGGCTACATCCCATGTATTATGACGATTTTTTTTCTTTTTTTTGGTTAAATGAAATGCATGAAGCTCCTTTTGTTATCAAAGGTGTTGACTGCTTGACAAGTTGGAGTTGTACTTACCATTGTAAACTCCCTCTACCCACCCACCATTACTTCTCTAAACCCATCTCTTACTCCTCTTGGCCCCACCATTTCACACCCATATGGGCACAACGATCTACATTTTTGTGTCCCATGACTTTCACAACCTTCAAATGTTGGGACGTGTAGGGCCCGTTCGGCCAACTGCATTAGGTGAGTTTAAGATGGATAGAATTGTAAAGGTAATAATAAATGTATGTGTAGGGTATGGTCCCTAGATTGGATGTATCCCATGTTTTCCAATGCCATGTTTGGAATGTATGCAATGAGAAGTATATCCCGCGTTTTCCTTTCAAATTACACTTAACAATTCCTCATTATGGGATATGGAATTCCCATCTCACACCTTCCAACACAAGGCTCACTTTTCAAGGCCTATAAAATTAATTTTTTTAATCCCCTCCCACCCTCCTACCAAACATGCCACTCCAAATCCTGAGGTGGGATTAGTAATACCGCCCCATTTAATACAACTTAAGACCACTGGCCAAATAGGCCCATAGAGTTTTGGACCTAGAGTGGTGCTCCTAGATTTCGAAAGACCTAACAGTATGGGAAATCCAATAAATTGATAACGTGAACCCTAGGACCTCTTAGTTGGTATAAGCATATGTGAAATGCTCGAGCGTAGTTAAATTCAAGTGTAGGCAACTCAATTCCAATCAGACAACGTTTGACCCTAAGTGATAAACAATTTCTTGTATTAGAACATAGACTTTAGATCACAACTAGTGGATTACCTCTACTCATACGTTGCGACTAGGCTACTAGTTAGACTAAGGAATGTAAAAGATTCATTATGCTAAGATAATTGAAAGATAAATTTCATTAGTTGGCTTGATTAAGTTGGAGCCAGACCCCGTTCCTTTGTTGAATCCCCTCGGTACTCATAGACTTCTTTAATAACTCTTAGGAAGGTTGTTTTGATTAGAAACTAATCACGCAGAGGGAAAATTTATATATCCCTTGGATTTAATGTTAGGCAAATCAATACACCCCTTAGAATCGCCTTCTCAAGGACTTAGTACAATCGGGAACATGGAGCAAAGAAACTATATATAAGCAAGGTATTCGCGGTTTGAATCGAATTCTCAATCCTGGTAGTGACCAATGAACCCTATGCTCTGATCAAGCAGAAGGTCGGGATCAACTAGGACTAAAACTGATACGACAATTTTTTATCCTAGCTAGGCAGAAGGTCCATGTATCCGACTCAGACCCACTACACAACTTTCCTTCCATGTTGGCCCGACCACTTACAACCAAAAGTTTATAACGTCGTCTTTGAGAAGTGTTAGGAATATATAGCTGCTAAAGACTTTGTCTTTTTAGACCTAAGGAATTTCCCAAATGGGAAACCGACAGTTAGGAATTAGGTCCCAAATCACATGCCATGTTGGCATACATATTGTGCATATGAACCTTAAAACATAGCCTGCCTGTTAAGCTAGACATGATTAAATAGGGTAAGTCTAGACCGTGACAAAACTCCTTGGTAGAATTAGGCCTCTTGTCCCAAACTCACACCTGTCCCTGAATCAACCCCAATACTCATCATCTTTAGCTCTTTTCTATGACCATAGGTATCAATGCCATAGTACACATCATGTATTTCCCATTTCATGTCAAGGATAGGTCTCAAATTTCAACTCGTTCTGACATACAGATCGATGTACAAATTCTTGAACCCTAAGAGTAGAAATAATTTTAAGGGGGGTAGGAAGGTTATGAATGTAGTTGAAGTTAAGTAGGTATACTCGTCTACCCACTCATAGGCGCAGTGGAAGCGTGGTGGGCCCCTACCCCACTGGCCCAAGATCGAAGGAAGTTGATCCAGGCTGTGCGTAGGGATAGATCACTAAAAAGGATTTGGATCTTCCTTAGAATGTCAATAATGAAGTCATTGAAGGAAAGCAATTAGGGTTCGAGTGTTAAACCCATTCATATTAGAGAATAGGTCTAATAAAGGGTATGAGCTGAACTACAATAGCTGAGGTCAGTGTATTCACAAATCCGCTCGTTAAATACGAACTTCATAGAAGCCTTAGGAAATTCTACTGTGAGAATCCTTTTTAGGATGAGTTATTAACATATTAGTTCACCCTTACCTCAGACATAGATTAGAATGAGGACTCTCTTAGGCCAAGACCCAAAGGACACCCTGATAAATAAGAAATTTGAACCTTTCAGTGATGGGCATTCCCTAAACTTTTAGAGTGATCGGACTACGGAATTACTAAAATATACAACTGTGAAGCATTCGCGGCTTGACCCAATTCTTAATCTTGGATAACAATAGACTCACTACTTTTACTGAGCAGAAGACCGGGATCCATCAGGATTAGGAAGGGATACGATGAGCCTTCTACCCTGGCCAGGTAGATGATCGATGTATCGGGATCAAGCCCACTACAACCGTCTCTCCGTGTTGGTCAAACAATGAAAACAGCTATCTTACTCTAAATAATTGAGAATTGTCGTCAAGACTCCAAATAGGTAAAGAAATAAATTTTAACAAACCATTAGGGTATGAGAAATGGATAAAGAAATAAGTTTTAGGGGGGTAGACTAAAATGAACCAGGCTAGTATATACCCTACCACGCGTAGAAACTCGAAATCAATAAAACGTAGGCAAAAGAAATAATTAAATCTTTCCTTATTACCCTTAGGTAATTTCGGGGATGAAATTTTATTTTAAGGGGGGTAGATTGTAACACCCCGAATTTTTACCAACCTGGAGATAGACGTCCTTAAGCAATAGGTCGATCTGAACACCTTATTAACTTGTCAAAACTCAATCCCAAAGTCTAGAATTGTTTTTTAACCCTTTTCCTTTAGAAATCTCACCTCGCACCACTTCGTTCTTTAAATCTTTCTAATTACTTTCACATTAGACACAAATCTTAGAGTTTAGGTGATGAAGAACAATACTCAAACTCAAAGTAACCTTATGGAATCATTGACGAATAGGTTATTTAGAAACATCAGTCTCTCCTGCCCTAGGACCTTCTTCTGTTGTAATTAGGGCGTAATTTAGTTAAGTGTTAATTCTTTGAACCACCTTCTATACAAACTACAAAAGGCCCGAGTATCACCTCAGACAGAAATCTTATAGGACTAAATCTTTTAGAAATTAGACAAAGTTAACGAAGTGCTAAACTAGATCACATACGAAATCCGCACTAATCACTTTAAATTCGATCTGCAAGATCCAAAACTTATAGAATTAGTGACGCTAGGTTACCCTAAAATCTAGGATCAATCTCATTACCGGGCTGCTCTCGAGAGCATCACGAAACTCCGTATCGGATCTGGACCGCACATCGAAAGTCTGAATAATACGAAGTTATAGAATTAGGACCCCTTGCTGGGCTTGACAACCATCTCAAAAATCAAATCCAAATAGTGTCCCACGACTATTCGCTTGAGCCCGGAGTGAAGAGTGTGAGAAAACATTGATTTCTTTAGAAATCAAATCTCATTTAAGTAATCTGAGACTTGTCACTTGCGGGCCTGATATAAGAAATCAGACCGTCAGAATCTGACCCAAATACACCCTCGAATCAGGGAAAATTTCATATACATGTCCATGTACTTGTAACCCTGATCGAGTTGCGGTAACCGTTGAACTGAAACTGGTCCGCCACGTGTGATCTGGGAACCCGACTGGAACGAAAACTTAACTCGACCTAGATCCAAGGTCAGTGAGCTTAAGTCCGACCTTTGGCTCAAGGGGGCTCCGGAAATGCTCCATTGAATTGAAACAGATGCCCTTTGGATAAAACCTAAGTATACCTTGGCCCTGGGCCTATTTCTGGCAAGTTTAGGCTTATATAAGGACCTTAAACCCTCTCTCATTCTCACCATACGAATTTGAGAAAACCTAAGAGAGAGAAGAGAGAAAGTGTGAGAGAAGTGGGAGAGTCTTCCTGCTATTCTACCCTGCTGCTATACGTGCTTAGCCATCACCTTTTAATCGCTTTTCTGACGATTTCGGCTTCATTCTTAGGTAAGAAAACCTAACCCTAATCTGTTCTAGGCTTTCTATTGTTGCAGGTAGCGAAATAGCTAACCTATTTCGTGATTCAGGTTGTTATACCATCGTTGACAAAGACCTACAGTCTCTGTCCAGTTCGTTGCGATTCTACGGCATAAGGTGCGGACTTTAAACGTATAGGTTATGGTTTTCAACGCTTTTAATGTCAGATAATGATAGATTCATGATCTGGATGCTATTGCACATGTACAAAGTGTTGTCCGTTTCATTTTTCGGTTATACTTTAACTATGTTGAATATACTGTATTCCTCATATTTGTAGAAAATACCATATACGTATGAAATACAGATTTGTTCTTATCATGATTAATTGTTGTCTAGGTATGCTAAATACATGTGTATCAACTTCTGGGTGAACGGATTACCCTAACACCTGTTATATTAACATATGTCATGTATGTACTAGTTGTAGCCTAAGTGTTTGCAGAAATGTTTGAATGAATATGGAACTATGATTTATGTTTGCCATGACTATTGGTCATGGTTGCCTGACGTGGTTCATGTGGCAATCCTTTGTGAAAGGATTCGTTACGACTTGTGTTTTAACTAGCATATTATAGGTATGTTGGAATGTGTAGTCTAAGTGTTTGTGAAAATGCTTATATAAGTATGTACTTAATCTAGTAGTGCCTTGAGTAGGTGTTGAGATAGGATTCTTAACTACCTTAGTGATGTGTATGATTTCCTTCATATAAGTTATTTAGTTTAATCACTTACTAGTTTATGAAACGTATGTGTTTAGATTTTCTGTTTGCATTGTGTTTTATAACATGCTTGTTCATATGTTGAATTACTTGTTTATTTAATTCTGCTCTGACTACTCCACATGTTTAAGTTATATTCCATAAAATCCGTGAAGGGTGATGGAGGAGTGGTGTAACGATTCCGTGCAACAGCCCTGACAGCCCTAAGCGGACAATATTGGATATTTGATTATATGATTTGAAATCTTGATCCATTACTGCTTTAACTGTTCCATAATTGAATGTGATTGGGGCTATTGTATAGTCCAGGCAATCGGTAACAGGATTGAATTCGTGGCTGAGATTTATTCGCCACGTGAGATGTATTTGACGAACCCGAGTCGTACTTTAGTTGGTGATAGTGGTTGGCCACGCGAAGTGCTTATGCACTTCATGTCGTTCAACTTGTCGTGCGCTCGAGCTAGCCGAGATCGTCAAGTAACCCGATCTATCTAATATATGTTCACCATGTTTAGACGCTACTGCATGAACCTAAGGTACCGAACTTACCAGTGCAACCCCATTAACCTTGGTACCTCGATCTGCTAAGACTCATGAGCCGGGCATAGTGGTATGGGACACCGTGATCGAGTTGTCAGCCTATGCTGGGGTCATGTGCCTCCCCGTAGTGACCAGTGAGCAACCAGACTCGTGAGCCGAATATGGTGGTATGAGACACTGTATTCGAGCTATCGGCCTACACTGTTTTAATAAGTGATGGGGGAGTGGTGTAATGATTCTGTGTAACAACCCTGACAGCCCTGACCGTACCCGGTGTAGTGACCTCGAGCATACTCTGAATCTACAGCGAGGCGACGAGCCTTCCCGTAGTAAATAGAGTATAAACTAGGCCTGTATTGATAAGGTGATGGGGGAGCGGTGCAACGAGTGTGTGTAACCGCCCTGGCGGCCCTTTACAGCAACCTAGACACGTATCATCGTATGAGATTATCTAGGACTGACGACCCTAGAATGGATCATTATTTGGGAATGATATAAGGGAGGTACCTTAATTTCTCAATCTTGCTGTATGAAAAGGACTAATAACAACTCGGTAATCATGTTCATATCGCACTACATGTGCCTAGAAGATGTGGAGCACTGAGGGATGAAAGCATGCCGCGGACGTAAGATGGTGTCGCATGAGGGAGTATGTTGGCGAGGGCATGCATCATGACAGCATTTCATACTTGCATTAACAAGAGTACTTAGGGTTGTTGATTGTACTGCTTTATCATTACTGCTTGACTGAATTGATAATATGTTAACCTATGTTTTATTGTTCCACTGAGTTGATCACTCACTCCCACGTTACGGGATGGTGTTGTACACACCAACTAGACCCTGTTGTAGCTACAGGTGATGGCGATGCTTATGAGGCGGAGCCAGACTTTTGCGACGACGAGGATACCTTCTTGTATATACTGTATTCTGGCGGCTTCATGCGAGCCGTGTCTTGATCGACAGGGTTACAGGGTTGCTGATTAGATGTCATTACATTTTTTTGTATATTTTAGACTTGCACATGTAATTATTTAACCTGATAATGTTATCACACTCTGGAGACTCACCACAGTCTATATATTTTATATATCTATCACAGTCTTCCGCTTGCAATTTAACTGTCTCTAGAGTATGATATGTTATTTTGGTATAATCACATTCATGTTTCAATGCTCTCATCATTATCTATGTTGCATAAGTGATGTGTTAGAACTAGGGAGCTAAGCTTTGCTCGACCCCCGATTTTCAAGGCGTTACAAAAACCCTAATGCATGGACCATGCAATGATCGTAATGGGTAAACACCGTTGATCCAACCATAATAAATGATTATTTTGGTCCAACTCCAAATCCCGGGCCAATTACAAATTAATGATAAGTTGCCTATCTTTATCAGTTTTGGGTTGTAGGATTTGCTTTATATTGTTTCTAATGGATATGTGAATGAGTGCTTGAACATTCATTAAGATAATAAGTTTATCATGATGGTCACCGGCCTAATTTCGGGCGTGAGTGTGGCTAAAAGAATCTAATTAGTCCATCCTCGTTTAGGGTCCAAGACCAATACAACAACTAGACAATATTGCAATTTTGTGATCATCATGGCCCAGTTACCCACCTCATGGTTTATGAGCTTTGCGGAATCCATTTGGGGCAATGGATAGGGTGAGATCCTAATTTTTGAAGATTGGCAAACAAGTTTAGTTGTGTGTTCTACTAAAGTGGTTGCGACTAAATGGCATGTCGCTTACATCATGCATTAGGATTAATTAGGTGGTGTTTGTCACCAAACAATTTTCCTTCGATCCAAAAGAGATCATAGTTTAGTGGGAGCCAAATAAAATGGGATAGATAATGTTAATAGTATGAGATCAAATTGTACATCTTACAAAAAAATGTGAGGGATATTTAAGCTTACAATATTAGCACTCACCCAGCCTCATATTATGAGAACCACTTGAATGTTGTTGCTCTCGACCTAAAGGATGGATTGCAATGATATATTGTGTTTCACACGTGGGTTTGATGTTTAAGCCCGTCATCCTAAATAATTTGTTTGACTGCCTTATCAATTGGATAAAGTTTGAGCATGTGATGCTTTCTAATGTGAGTCTTCAATCATTCTTATAGGAGTTATACATGTAATCTCCCAAGATTATTTGAGCTTTGATTCCATTAAGATCTTAATGTCATCCACTTCTAAAGAAGTCGTTATGATTACAAACTTTATAAATGAACAACTAATAAATTAAATGGAAATAGGGTTGTGCGGAAACATGGTTCGCACTTGTGGTTGCCTATAAATACACCCATCCATCATTCAATAAAGATGGAAGGCCAAACATGCCAATATTTATATGTGCAACCAGCCCTACCAAGGCTATGCATATATGTTATGTGAATACCAACCAGGCCGAATGTCATATACAACCTTGAAATACAAACATGTTAATACTGATGTCTGAGCCACATCTCATTACAGTTCTTATGTGGAATCACCAGAGTCTAATATGCAATCAAGGCTCGTACTTTAAGGTAATGAGAGGGGGAAAGACCTCACTGCCCTTCATGATGATAGAAGGCCTACAGCCATGTCAAATCCCACGTGGCACACCAGTAGCAAACTCATTTTCAATTTGGTCAAACATGACCTCAATTACCACTACACTTTTTGAGCAGGTGAGGATGAACTCCTTTCCAACCAACCTCAACACAGTGAGAGATGTGGTCTGCTAGTATGCAACACTCAGACATTGATGTGGCGTTCGCTATAGACATTGAAGCATCCTGCGGAACCTTGGGGTTTAGAGACTTTCACCTACAAACATCGTACGTGCCTTGTAACCACAACTAATTTCTGATGTCCACAACCACAACCACCAACCGCGATGAATTTGTAATGGCCACAACTCTAATGTCTCTAGGGTGTGCATACAAGTATATCATGCAAATGCATGAATGCATGAGTCTATCATCCAAGTCATGAATATATGTAGGGCAGCACCATCTCATACGGGTCTCCTAAAATGGTGTAGGCAGTAGGGACATCAAATGCCACCTTGCCATGCATAGGCAAGTCAAACCTATGTCAAAAGCACCAACCATGGTCCGCTAGCCAGTAAGGACACCACCTGCTAGACAATGTCACATATCAAGTTCTACTCAACCATTATCAAACCATCACCAATGTCAAGCGCATAAGATGTTGATGAGGTATGAATGGCTCCCAACATATAGTCAACTATACATGTGGTATGTATATAGTGTTACATCAAGCATAAAGGCAATGTTACCTCAACCATAAGATCAATTTTATAATAAGGGCCTATTTGATTTTCGAGAGCTTGTGGAATTACCTCTGTAAATGGGTAATTATTACCATTTCACCTGTTTGAAAATCAAATGAATTTCTACCTTGAAAACTAGTTCAAAAGAGTTAATTTAAATTTGTGGACCCTAAGGTGATGTGTATTATATATCCATTCCGTTTATTCGTTTTACCACAATATTTTTAGGCATGATGCAAAAAATGAGGCAAATCCAACACTCAAGTGGCCCACACAAAAAGAAATAGTGGCCCTAGGAGGTTTTTAATGGTAAGTATTCAATTTCCTTTTTCCCTGGCGTGGTCCACATGAGCTTTAAATATGCCTCATTTTTTGGCTCAGGCCATAAATTCAGCTGGCATAATGGGTGAACGGTGTGGATAATCAACATAAATCACTGTGAGACCCACAAATATTTTATCTCCTTCTTGATTTTTGTGTCTAAAGAGCAGCCAGTCAAATCAAGCACTGGGAATAGTGCTGTAATTACTAGGTTAAATAATTATTACCCATTTACCCAGTATTTACCACCGAATTGAAAATTCAAACAATCCCTAAGCGTAAGAATAATATTGCATCTAGCATAAAGTAAGCACCACATCTAATATAAAAGAAATGTTATAAAAGTCATCAGCGTAATCATCGCACTAACACAACACCGTGTCAAACATAAGAGCAGTACCACACCAACATAAGCATAACACATCATTCAGTTAAGAGGTGAGGCCTGCTTAGATTCCAAAACTAATGGGCCCATAATGCTACACTTGAGTGGTCTTTCAAGCCAATTGGGCCACTAAACAAGAATTCACATACAAGCAGGCCTAATGCTCCGAGGTACCCAAATGGGATAGCATAATAAGGTCCACAAGTGATCACAGTAGGCTCAAGATAGGCATTAAAGTGGGCCCTACAAGTGTCCCAAATAAGGCCCAAGAGGGCGGCCTTCAATCCATCAATGGTAGTCCCAGATGGGTTTAAACACAAGCATGGTGCAAGACCAAACGACAAGCCCCACAACTCCAAGGATGGATCCTATGCTAGGATGGCACAACCACATCACATACATCAACACAAGCCTTAAGGAAGGATAGTGTGGATGCAACACACACATCAAGGTAGGCCATGGCACACTTACATACATAAATAGAGGCGGGCCTACAATGCACACACTACAAAAAGTGGGCCTACAGCCGCATTACATACACTATGGTAGGCACAAGAAAGGTCCCAAAAGCTGGGCATCATCATGCCCCACCACCCCATGGTGGGGCCCACAAATATGCCCCATGATTGGGCTCACGGCCGAAATGATGCGGTAAAACAAATGGGCGACGTAGCTACAACCCATGCATTACGACGGACTCCATAGTGTGGCCCACACTGTGGGCCCCTCAAACATCCACAGTGGGTAAAAACGTTTACCGACACTTTTTTTCATAGGTAAAAATATTTACAAAACTTTTACCTACGAATATTTTCATAAGTACAAATATATACAAAACTTTTACCTACGAATATTTTCGTAGGAACAAATATTTACAAAACTTTTACCTACGAATATTTTCATAGCTAAAAATATTTACAGACCTTATACCTATAAATATTTTCATAGGTAAAACTTATTACAAAACTTTTACCTACGAATAGCTAAAAATATTTGCAAAACTTTTCCCGATGATTTATTTCGCAGGAAAAAATATTTACAAAACTTTTCCCTGCGAAAATTTTCGTAGGTAAAAGTCTCTTCTTTTTTTTTTCATTATTCTGTCACAATATATTTCATTATATTCTTCCTGGTATACACCTGTTATATAATATATTTCATCATATTCACGTTCACATCCATCTAAACCCAAACTACGTAAATCCATCCAAACATAAACTACATTCATCCAAACATAAACTACATCCATCCAAACACAAACAATCTTATCCACATCACATTCATCCACTCATAAATACATATAAGTTTAACATCATAAATAAAATATAAAAAATTATTCGTAGCCTATTTCCTGGTGGGGCTCACAAAATTCAGTGTGGTGAACACATCGCCGATTGTGCACACACGCCTAGGTCCTTACTCATGCCTTCATGGTAGATTCAAAATAGTTTCAATACAAGGTCACGAGTTTAGGTACACATTGTGGCCGTAAGCGACTCTGGTGTGCGAGTGTGTGTTAAAAGAAAAAGAAAGAAAGAAAATGCTGATTTATCTTTTTGGGTTGAGCCTAATGGTACTTGGTGATTTCATATCAGGTAGAAATTATTATTAGTTGTTTTTAGAAAGGTGAGATTAGGCCACTTATAATTATATTAACATGATAAAATGTTGTACGTGAGCAGACACCACAAAATAAACAATCCTATGGAAAAAAAATAAATGAAAAGAGAGAGAACATATAAGAGGTGATCCTTATCTCCTTTGATGGATTCAAGTTACACATGCCCTACCGAACTTCCTATAAGGAGAAGTTATATGGATCTTGGAATAATGTTGGTGACAAATCCTCCTTGTCTATTAATATTATCATATTGTGTTAGGACATAACTGTAAAAATGAGATAAATCCAAATCTCAAATAATCTCTGCTATAAGAGATAGTGGAGATGGAAATAGATGCATTGTGAGACCCAACCTGAGTTCGCATGTGTGCATGTGTGTGAGAGTATGCATTTCGTTCATTTTGGTCCCGCGGTCCTACCAGTCGAATTTCGGTGACCCATGACCCTCGAATTGTGTTTGTGTTCATCCTTAAGTCCGGTCACATAGACCCGACTCGGATCGAGCTAAGACCTATGCCATCTTGACCGCTTCATCATTACGGTTCTAACGCCGCATCTTGTGCGTCCATCCAACGTGTAAATCATAATATGTAAGCTTTTCATTTCTAGCCCTTAATTATGATCATGTGGCCCACCTAGTGTGGAAGGCACATTTTTCAAGATGGTCACCCACTTTTATGCAAATTCTAACACACACCACCCACACACTACCTAAAACTCGTCCTCTACACAACCCACTACCCACACACTACTCATCCCTACCCTAAACCTATGAGTCTATGAGCATTATTTATATCACCCTAGTTTCATGATGGATTTACCTATCCTAGGAGAGAGAACTCATGATGACTGTCTCTCTCTCTTTTCTAGCAATTTCTCTTTTTTCCCTATCCTCTCTCTCTCTCTCTCTCTCTCTCTCTCTCTCTCTCTCTCTCTCTCCCTCATTCTTCTCTTCTTCTCCAGCAACTTTCTTCCATTTTTCCAGCTCACTTTCACTCATATATTCTCTCATCTAACCCTTGAAGAATGATCTCAACCTTAGATCCATGTACCTTGGAGCTTGAAGACCATCTTGGAGGTGTTTGCTTGAAGACCGTGTAGGTGAGTGTGCATGTACTTAAAGTCTTAGGATCTATATTCCTTCTCCTTATTTCTTCTCTTCACCTCATGTTTGAAGCATGTGGGGCCCACCAAATGATGGTGGAGGCCTCATGTCTTCTTGGATATAGCCATTGACCCATCCTTTTGTGCATGCATAACTCATGGGTGGGGCCATTCTCCATGGACCCCACCATGGTTTCTTTTCTTAGTTAGAAGGATCCTTAGGTCATCAAGACCCTTAATCCTTGGTGGAGATGGCATCTCTACCATTAGATTTTTTATTTGAAGATGCATGCATGGGTAGATCTTGTGATATCAACAATATAGTGAGATGTGTGGTTTGTGATGAAGAGAAGGGCCTCAATGTAGCGGAGTCCCCTTCCCTTGTGGCCGATTCTCTCTCTTCTCTTAATAATTTCTTATTTTTCTGAGGTGTGTGGCCCACCATTTGGCTTGGAGATATCCAGACCGTCCAAGGAGGGTGAACGGTCATAGCAGTCCACTCTATGGATGGTGATGACTTGTTTCCCCCTTTAGATGCATATGCAATGAATTTTTATGTGAGGAATAGGTCTGGATGTTTTTGGGGCCCACTATGGTGGACCACAACTCAGGTTTCATGGGGTGTTTTCCCCTTCATTTGAATTATATACTCAGTTTATTTCATTAGCATGTTGCTGTCCAGAAAATTTCTGGACAGTTTTTTGTTGGTTTTGGGTCAGATTTTTGGACTGATTAGGAAACTGTTTCTATACATTTGATATACTTTTCTTAAAGGTATAGACGCCACCTAAATGTACGCCAAAATTTACCTCCATCTGACCTTGATTGAGGTCCCAAAGGAGTGGCACAAGTGGGGTGGACAGTCCAGATTTTCTGGACTGTCTAGCAATATTGCAGTTTAGAAATCCATAAATACATAATAGTTTTTGTAATGGTGAGCCACTTTTGTGGATGCACCTTGTAGTACACTTGCATGGGGAGGTTAAAATTAATTTTTCCCAATTTTTAGAGAACTTGGACCCACCCTTTTGGGGTGCTCAAATCAGGGACAACACTACTTTAATTTTCTGCTGTTCAGTCGAGCAATGTAATATGATAAAAGCCTTAATTCATAAACATTTATTCTCTAGGTGGGCCAATTTTCTGGACTCCATCTTATTTTATACATGATGAGAGACCTTGGTTCCAAATTTTAGGAATTTTGGAGGCCCAGAACCCACCCATTGGATGCCCCAAATTCAGTACAATTATATTCTAGCAATATTTCACCCGGGACAGATTGTATTCTTCAAATTAATTAAAATACTTCTGAGTATCCTACAATAATGAAAATTTACAGTGAGGTGGTCCACCCATGGTGGGACCTACTTACAAAATTTTGGGACCAATGGACCCCTGTGCACACCGTGGTGAGGGCCGGAGTGGCCCACCACGTTGAGACGTCCAGGTCAGTCCGATTTTCTGGACAAACTGTCTCATTGTAATTAATTAAAATACTTAGGAATATCCAAAAATTCTAAAATTTTGTGGGGATGTGACCACCCATGGAAGTGTTATCCTACAAAATTTCAGGCCCAACGGACATTCGAGTTGACCGTAGTGCGGCCCATAATTTGAGTCAGTTTTGGGCCAAATACCCAAGCCCGTAGGACTACCCACCATGGGACACCCTTACCTTGGGCTGTTGCTTGGCCTGTATTCTAACAGCATGGCCCACTTCTACTGTGTATTAAATATTTCTCTCTCATCTGGTGGGACCCACAGTGATGTATGTGAGCCATCAAAAAATAAATATACTATAAATTAATTAAATTGCTGAACTCCAACAACCCAGAAAATGGGTGGGCTGGAATTTAGCAATGAGCCCAAAAATTGTTGCCTATAAATGTTGTTTTGGGACAGTATGGCCCACTAGATTTGAGGAGGATTTAAGTCAATTATCTTACCATCTTAATTTTATTTTTGGGCTTAATTAGTGATGATTAAAGGCACATCCCAATTGGATTATTCTTGGGCTAGTCTTCTAGTTAATGGGCCTTATAGCCTTGGTTGGGCTGGAACTTTTGATAGGCCCATTGGACCCCTGGGTCCTATACTTACTACGCCATTGTGATGGGTCTTATGGGCCATATACTCAAGTAGTTGGGCCCTTTCTTGCCCACTATAATAATCCATACTTGGGCTGTGATGTAAGGCTCGACTTACTTGTGTTAAATATACGGATTTCCTATATGTTAGGATAATGGGCTGCCCATTGGGCCCATCATAGTGAGTGAACCCATGATCCTTATGGTTGGGCCCAAACCTCACTCGAGGGCCCATTACATGGTCTATGATTTGATCTTAGGGTATGGCCTACTAGACTATACATTACTTAGACCTTAGATCTCTTATCATATGCATAGTGGGCTACCTTTTTGGGACCCAGTTGAGGTTAGATGTCCTCCTTGATGGCCCTAAGGTAGGCCCATAGAGACCTTTATAGGTGGTTAAAGGCCCACCTTGGGTTGGGTAGGACCGTCCTTCTTTAGGGCTATGGCTCTCTCTTAGTTTGTGGACCATCCCAAATTACTGAGCCCCCACTAGAGGACTCTTCTTCTTAGAATACCTATCTATGTGCCTAGACCTTGACCCTCTTTAGGATGGAGGATTCCATATTCCACAGGTAGCACACTTACATTTTTATGACCCATATGCATCATCTGTATGAATTGATTGCATTGTGTGGTGGTCATTGAGGGATGGAGTTTCTCTCTTATGCACATTGTGTGCCTGCAGCTAATGCATGATCTGTGTGTGTGACTCATGCATTGGCATAACATTTAATGATGATAATGCCCTTGCTTCATCAGGACCTCGCCTCCACAGGGACATTCGTGGATGGTCGTATGTGTGGACACCGAAAATATTATTTAAGCATACCGGGTGCATAGGATGCCCATGAGTGAAATTTTTAAAACTTCTATGGTACCAAGGATCTTCTCCAATGCCATGACCAAGTGAAAATTATGAGCGCACGAGGGCCTTATACCGTTAGGCCACAACTCCCACTATCGTGTAGTCGATTGGATAGGGGTATAGCCTTACTCGCTTGATGTAAGAGGGCATTGCTGGGCTGAGTCTGACCAGCTCGTAAATGGGTCCACTACCATCAGGCTTCGCTGGTGATTGACTGTCCACAAGCGGGTAGTGAGGTCTCTTACGCTCGTTTGACTGTGCGGGATCTGTAGAATGGCAGTCATTCAGTAGTGTGGACTCCAATGATTTTCTTATGATTGGAAATGTACTTGACATATGGTTTGGATATGAGCACTGGCATTACTTGCATCGCATTAGCATTGGCGGTGTAAGCCCCTTCATGCATTGCCTTGGTATGGCGTCCAGTACTCATTGCATCGTATTCATGATAAGCCTTGGTAAGGCTAGTGATATTCTCTTGAGCATGTTTCTTTCCCTGTACCTCTTACTATTCTTCTGTGCACCATTATCACACACTTACACCACCCTCTAAGTTTCTATAAGCTTATGCACAATTAATGCGTATAGGAGACTCTAGACAGGTGTCGTAGCAGCAAAGTGTGCAGTGTTGTTAATTTCTCTTTCTTTTCTTATTACCTTATGTATGTTCTTTTGAACCTGATGTAAGCTTGTAAAAGTTCAAATTCTTAGTGGATTTTATGATGTGTGTCTTTTATTATTTTTAGATATACTTGCTGTGATCTTAGGTATGCTTACATCAGAAATGATTATACTATTATGGAAATCCTCCTTGTAGGATCCCAGGATCAGAACCTGCCTTAGGAGCCGAGAATGGGGTACTGTGGAGGCTGTTGTGGTCAGAACCTATCATCGGGTCTCGTGTGAGTCCGGTTACCGAGTCTAGGGCGTGATAGGAGTTGGTATCAGAGCATAACAAGTAATTCTAGAATGACTTAGTATAACATCGCATGTCTGCCAAGAACATAGGACAAGTCGTGTCCCAAGATTCTTCCTTTCGCTCCGTATTGAGCCTATAATTGTCCTTATTCCTTACATCGTCATTATTTTATAGACGATGCCCCGTGGACGTAGTGCTCGTGGTCATGGCACCCGTGGTCGTGGTGCTGGTGGACGAGGTGTCCGAGGTACCCATTCTACTCGAGCACATCCTGCTCCCATTGCTGAGTATCCGATTCCTGAAGTCCTGATCCGGCCCGTTCCTCCAGTTGAGCCCGTAGCGCTCGTACCTCCAGTTGCTCCGGTTCCCTCACCTATTCCCCCCTCATCCTGTTGTTCCAGTTACTGAAGCTCCTGCTCCGCCGGCCGCACCCATGCCTCCGCCCAAGGCCAGTGTTGCCCCGACCTTTCCAACAGTACCTATAGGAGCTGAGCATTTTCAATAGTTGATGCAGCTTGTTGCCACCGCATTGCAAACCCGTCAGCCAACTACCGTTGAGGTTTCCAGGCAGTCTGACTTACCGCGTGCTAATACGATAGCTCGAGAGTTCCGGCAGCATGATCCCCCGAGGTTTAGTGGTGATCCTGACCCTTCTGCCCCCGAGGCTTGGCGCACTGAGGTTGCGAGGATTTTTTACACTATACAGTGTCCTGCGGGCCAGAGAGTACCCCTTGCGACCTATCCCCTTCAGGGTGAGGTTCGTCATTGGTGGTCATCCATATCTAGGATGGCTGGGCCTCAGTTCGTTTGGACATGGGAGGAGTTCGTGACCCGCTTCGACCAGAAGTTCTTCCCTGAGCATGTTCAGATCCAACGGGCAATCAAGTTTGAGACTCTAATGCAGGGCGATATGACTGTATCTCAGTATGAGGCCCGTTTCTTGGCCTTATCTAGATTTGCTCCTCACCTCACTAGCGATGAGAAGATGAGGGCACATCGTTTTGTGACTAGTTTGCGCCCTGCCCTTCATAGTCGTGTGGTAGGGTATTGTTTGGAGACATTTGACCAGGTCGTTCATCGGGCACTGGTTTATGAAGAGGACTGGGCTATGACCTAGAGGTCGAGAGAGCAGAGTTCCGGTAGAGACCGGAAGAGGAGGGCACCAGCCGGCAGTTCTAGGCAGCACTGTCAGCAGAGATGGAGGGGCAGATCAGGATTTCAGCAGCCTGCGATTTAGACAGTAGCTTCATCATCATCTTCATCACTGGCAGTTGCCTCATCTTCTGCCTCCTTTCTAGTGTATGCTTCGGCTATGAACAGGCCGGGCATTGGAGGCGTGAGTGCCCTCTCCCCATTCAGCAGCAGAGGCCACTGCAATTGTCCCCTCCTTATCCTCCTCAGTAGCAGCAGAGAGCACAGCTTCCACCCACCGCTCCTAGGGCTCCTCCTCGATGCAGAGGCGACGGCGGACCACCTCGGCAGGAGACGAACGCGGCGGTAGAGAGATAGCGAAGCGACCATAGCACCAGCAGAGGGGATATCCATATGTTGTTCGATCCCTGGGTCCAGTATGTATAACAGGCTCAGACTCAGGACTCTTAGTCTTCTGGTTTGCTTCCCCTACCAGCTCAAGGCCATTTTTATTCTGCGCAGCAGGCGCCAGGCCAGGACCCGCAGTCATCGACCGGTGGAGTCGTCAAGGGTATTCTTCTTGTTTCTTCCTGCATTGCTCATGTTTTATTTAATTCCAGTGCCTCCTATTCTTTTGTGGCCGAGTAGTTTTGTCGATCGACCGGTATTCCGTCAGAGGCCGTATATGAAGCCTTGACCGTTTTGACTCCCATGGGGAAGTCTATTGTGATCACCCGTCGTTGCCCTTCTTGCCCGGTGTTAGTGGGCGAGATGTTCCTTCCTGCTGATCTGTTCGTGATGCCGATGTTGGGCTTTGATGTTATTCTGGGAATGGACTAGCTTTGCGGAGTACGGTGCCGTCTTGGACTGTGCCGCAAGGACAGTCACATTTTATATCCTAGGCTTGCCAGCATTACAGTTCGTCGCCAAGCCTAGAGGCGAGCTGTAATTTAGTTTCTTGGCTTCGATCATTGAGGATTTTGTGGCAGAGAGTATTGAGCAGCTGCCAGTTGTTTGTGAGTACTCGGATGTGTTTCAGGAGATTCCAAGTTTGCCGCAGCATCGGTAGGTGGAGTTCTAGATTGATTTAGTGCTCGGTACCGTGCCTATCTCAAAGACCACATACCGGATGGCACCGTTGGAAATGAGGAAACTACAGGAGCAGTTGGATGAGCTCTAGGAGTTAGGTTTCATTCGTCTCAGCAGTTCGCACTAGGGAGCCCTGGTATTGTTTGTGAAGAAGAAGGATGGTTCGTTGCGGCTCTGTGTGGACTATTGCGAGCTCAACAGAGTCACCATCAAGAACCGATACCCGCTTCCCCGTATTGATGATCTGTTCAATCAGTTGCAGGGTGCGCAGTATTTTTCCAAGATAGACTTGCGTTCTGGTTACCATCAGATTCGGGTCCGAGAGGAGGACATTTCGAAGATGGCTTTCCGGACACGCTATGGTCACTTTGAGTTTCTGGTCATGTCATTCGGACTGACCAATGCACCTGCCGTATTCATGCAGCTGACGAATGAGGTTTTTCGGTCGTTCCTCGATCAGTTCATGGTGGTATTCATTGACGATATTCTTGTATATTCTAGGACCCGAGAAGACCATGCTGAGCACCTACGGATTGTGCTTGAGACCCTCCGTGCCCACCACCTGTATACGAAGCTGAAGAAGCGTGAATTTTGGCAAGAGGAGATGACGTTCCTCGGTCACGTAGTGACGAGTGAGGGTGTCGTTGTGGACCCATCGAAGGTTGATTCATTGCGTCAGTGGGACCAACCCACAAACACATCCGAGATTCGTAGTTTCCTTGGTCTAGCGGGATATTACCAACGGTTTATCGAGGAATTCTCCCGTATTACTGCACTGCTGACCCGGTTGACGTGGAAGGGTGTCGAGTTCGTAAATAAGGGAAGATTATAAAGTTGAACCGTACCTTGGCCAATAATCTTGCAGTTGCTACCATCACCAAATGTGACTGATCCATCAGTCATATCTTTTAGATCGGTGAATAAAGCCTTGTCACCTGTCATGTGCCTGGAACATCCACTGTCTAGGTACCATTTTGAATGGCTTGTTGCTTTGAAAGTAGTGTGGGCAACCAAATAGGCAACTTTAGGAACCCATTTCAGAACTGTTTTAGGTTTAGGAACATAGTTGGTCTTCTTCAGTTTATAATTGTGGGAATGACCTACAGAGTTAGATTTTAAGAGCACCTGAGTAAATCAACTATTTTTTCAGTCAGTGGGTTTCTGTTCTGATTTTTGAAGTTGACATAGCTGGTTTTAGGCTTTTGAAAAGTTTTTGTAGTTTTAGCAAAACCTTGAATAGTATTTTTCTCTTTTGAGTTGGAGGACTCTCCTTTCACAAACTTAGGAGGAGTACTCTTCTGTTTATGACGTATGTTCTTATCATATCCCAACTCGGATCTATCGCCACATTTTTTAGATCCGGATAAGAGTTTTTTTAACTTTGGATCTCCTTGGGCATATCTCCATGTATCCTTCAAACTCAGAAGAGAAGATACTTCATTCTTGAGTTTCTTAATTTTAGATTTCAAATCTTCAATCAGAGAGGTTTTGAATTCCAAATCACATTTTGATATTTCAAAACTATCTGAAATTTGGGATTTTTCTAAAACAAGTGAGTCGAAGCATTCTTTGAGTTTAAAAAACTTTTCTTTTTGAAGTTTAAGCTTCACAGCAATTTTACAACTTTCCTTGTATAAGGCATTGTAAGCATCTTGAAGATCTTATTCATTTTCATGATCATTATTCAAATTTTCGTCACTAGTTGAATCATCATGATCTGAAAAAGTGAACTTGGCTAGAGTCATAAGGGCTTTTACTTCATTGCCCGACTCGATTTCAGAATCTTCTTATTCAGAAGTAGCTTCAGAATCAGATGATTCATCCCAAGTAGCCAACATACCCTTCCTTTTGGGTTTATCCTTCTTAGGACATTTGTTTGCTAAATGCTCATATTCATGACAGTTGTAACATTCACTGTCTTTCAAAGATTTTTGAGTTTTGGGTCTAAATTTCTTTTTATCAATTGATTGTTGAAAATCAACCCTTTTCTTACGTTTTGAAAATCTTATAAAACTTCTTTGCTAAAAGAGCCATATCATCTTCAGAATCAGAGTTTTCTTCAAAAATATTTTTAGTAGATTTTACCTTTAGGAGCTTTAAAGTTTAACTCATAGGTTTATAAAGAACCAACTAGTTCTTCTACCCTCATATTATCCATATCACGAAGTTCCTAGATCGCGGTTACTTTAGAGTTGAACCGTTCAGGAAGTGAGCGTAGTATCTTTGCACACACTTTACTTTCTGGGATTTTATCGCCAAGACCCCACATTGAGTTTACAATGTCATTTAATCTTGTGTAAAAGTCCATAAATATTTCATTTTCCCCCATATGAATTTCTTCAAATTTGGTTGTGAGGAGTTGAACTTTAGATTTTTTTACAATTGATGTACCCTCGTGTGTCATTTTTAATATATCTAAGGCTTGCTTTGCAGTATCACAGGATATGATTCTTTTGAACTCATCCGGTGATAGTGCGCAAGTAATTGCATTTAGTACTTTTGCATTGGCACTACTCTCACTTTTTTGAAGTGTGGACCAAGAAGTATAAGGTGTTATTCTCATTGATTTTGATCCATTGATACCAGTTACTTCAATGGTAGGAGGGCTCCATTCGGTCATTGTGGCTTGCCACACACTCTCATCCATTGATTTGAGGAAAATCCTCATTCTGGCTTTCCAATAGGCATAGTTGGAGCCATCAAAGGGTGGAGGCCTAGTGACTGATAGGCTATCAAAATTTGACATCTTATATATATAGCTTAGATCGTTAGCTCAGGAAATAAATCCAAATAAAAAGCAATAAGAGTGAACTATTAGGTGCTGATACCACTTAAAATGGCCAAGCTATATGTCTTAGAAGGGGGGTGAATAGAACTATGCTAAATTAAAATTAAACAGCGAAATAAACAATAAAGAGATAGCCTTACAATAATAAATCAATTCACAATGCTAAAATAAACTTAACCTCAATTAACAAGTATTGAGAGGTTGATACGAATTCAGTTCTAAGGACAACCTTTCACCATAAAAACTAAAGGTTTATGGCAAGACAACCTTATTTCTAGAATATCCTTTGTATCAAGAACTCAATAAAAATAAATAGTAAGGAATTGAAATAGTTTGCTGAAATTTAAATCTAACTTATTACAACATTCCCCACACTTGCTTGAAATGTAAATATTTACAACATTCACATCCACACATACATTTCACAGTTTTGAATGATAAAAGGTAAAAGATTAAGCAAGCATTCAATCCACAAGACAAAGAATTATAGGGGTTCACCTGTGTGTTCACCAACTGTTAAACAACAGCCACACAGAATGCTACTCCACTCCTAATATCCTCACACAAGGGATATTACCGTTCACTATCAAAATAAGTTTCACAGGTTCACCTAAAAACTTCACAATTGTGTCTTTTTAACTTGGGCTTACATAATCCAAAAACCTCTCTTTCTGAGTTTTCTGCCTCTCCTCAAATAACCACACAAATAGAATTTTTCTGGCGAATCTCAAACAAAAACCAAAAGAATGGAAATTTTACAGAATTGTCAAATACCTGGATTTCTCCTCTTGTAGCAGCTCGGAAGAACTAATCAGAGTAGAAGTACGAATATGGAAGTTCATTGTCCAATACTCACTTTGCAATGGTTCTAAGTTCTAATTGATTTTAAGTTTAATCAACTTAGGGCTAGCTGTATTTGATTTTGATTCCGAGAAGAAGGAATTCAAAATTTCCCCTTTTACTAATCAGATTGGAATGAAAATCAAAATCAAATAACAATAAGCTAACGAAAGGAAATAGAATTAAGCACAATGTAGCTTAAAAACAAACACAAACTTATCTTGGAGCGGAGTCTTGAATTCACTTAATTTTCAATAAAAAACTCTGAAATTCGTGTGCTATTTATAGCTGCAGAAATTCGTCTTCGACTGGTCCTAAGGACGCCACAACTGGTCAAAGAAAAAATAAAATTTTAAATTTTTGAGCGCGATCGGATCAAACCGTTGTACGACCGGTCGTAAGCAGTCCACGACTGGTCGAAGGCAGTCCACGACCGGTTGAGACCCCTCTATGACTAGTCATACGACACTTGATTTAGTCGCTGGAGTTTGAGTCATGGCTTTACGACTGGTCGAAGGTCGAATCGAGACCATCCCACGACCGGTCGAGCAGACTTTAGAACTGGTCGTAGCCGAACCAGAAAATATGATAAATTGCAACAATTATAGGACTGGTCCTAGAATTTCTTAGACAGGTTGAACCAGTGCTAGGACTTGTCGAATAAGGTCTATGACTAGTCTTAGAATAGACCAAATTCATGTATTAATATTCAAATGAATTATGTAGCCAAAGTGACCTACCCTAAGGTCAATCTAAGGTTTATCATACCTGGGACATGAAGTATGGACATTGAAAACTTTATTTGCTTAGACTTTGGTCATTACGAAGCTTGAGTTCTTCTTGATGCAGCTTGACTACTTCACAAGCTTTGAAATCAATGTCATTTTGAGTTGCACTAGAGTCCCAAACTATACTTGAGTCTTGATCTTGAATACACGTGAACTTGAGCTTGAGTCTTGAACTTGAACTCTTCTTTAATATCTTCTACATTGTAGCTTGAACTAGCTTGAAGAATTCCTCTTCTTGACCTTCTTGACTTCAATTGTTGACATGGTGTCTCGAACAAATTTATTAAGATATAAACACAAGACACATACAGAGGTTTTGACACAAAATTTGACAACCAAAGAGGAATCAAACCATAGCACTTACAAAATGCACATCACAATGGGCCTCCAATACGAGCCGAATGCACTTCACGATGGGCCTCAAATACGGGCCGTATATACATCACATTAGGCCTCGTCAATCGACCTCAATATACGGCCTCAACAATCGAAATCAGCCTCGGTACTTGACCTCGACAATTGGAATCGGAATCAGCTTCGATAATCAGAATTGGCAAATCGGCTACGTCAATCGAAATCGACAACCGACCATGATAATCGACCTCGATCGCTAATTGGCAATCGGCCACGACAATCGAAATCAATTGATAATTGGAATCGATAAATTTGTCATGTCAATCGGAATCGGTAATCAGTCCTGATAATCGGCCTCGATCGCTAATCGGCAATTGGCCACGATAATCGAAATCGATCGATAATCGGCCTCGATAATCGAAAACAACAAGAATGGGCCTAACAAGGCCTAATGGAAGGTCACAATGTGGACATTCAACCATCATTGCCCATCAATGTAGACATTTAACTAACATTGCTCCTAAGGAGTGGCCCACATAAACATCATTACATACATCATGGCAAAATCACATATCTCAACGGGCCTTGAATATACAATAGGTGGCTCCTGCACCTGGGCCTCATATACATCACGTCGGGCCTCGCCAAAGGTCACGAACACATCATAGTGGGCCTCCTTATGTAGGCCATATATACATCAATGTGGGCCTCACCAAATGGGCCACAAATACATCATAATGGGCCTCATATCTGTGCCCAGGTGGACCCCATCATATAGGCCTTAACTACAAGGCAGGTGGGCCCTATCACATGGGCCTCATATACATCAAATGGGCCACGTATCTGGGCCTCAGATACATTCCAATGGGCCTTGCCCATAGGCCTCAAATACATCATAATGGGACTGATGGGACAACCCATAGGGTTCAGAATAAATGGACAGCATGAATATGGAAAGTATATAACATGGTGGACCTGCAGGATGGGCCCCACTAAATGGATAGTGTGTATGTTACACACACATCACGATGGGCCTTATACAATCACAGTGGGCTTGAATCAATCAGCAATTGGGCCTGATAAAACACATACTTCTGGTGGGCCTGAAAATTGATGGACGGCAAGGATAAAACATATATCATGGTGGACCATAGTCCATGAACGGCGTGCACAAAAAACATACCTTAGATGGGTCCCGTCCCAGCTAGACAGTGCCGATAAAATACATACACAATGGTAGGGCCCGCCGTCCCTTAAATGGTATAGAATAAACACATACATCACATTGTGGCCCAACAGATGGGTGGCATGGACATACAATGTATATGTCAACGTGGGCCCCACACCACCCTGGACAGATGGATAGAGTGGATGTAGAATAAATACGTCAACGTGGGGTCCACGTCCCCAAACGGATGGACGTTAAGGATACAACACATACCTCACATGTGGGCCCCACATAGACTTGCTGACGTCATACAGTGGGACCCGCGGAGCTTGCTAGATGGACGGGGTTGATAAAACACATATGTCAAGGCGTGGCCCACCGTTCAACAATCTGGACGGTGGGTGTAACACATTACAGTGGCTCCACACATCCCGCTGGGGCCCACTTCAGATGGACAGTGTAGGTGAAACCCACACATCTAGTGGGTCCCATGCAGGGCCCACCATAATATATATAATTATACATATATAACATATATTTATTTATTTATATTATATATATATATATAAATCCATCAAGCAGCTGCTTGTATAAACAGATGGGCGGTGAGGATTAAACACATGTGCTGGTGGGTCCCACCATCCATATTGCTGGACGGTGAGCATGTAATGTCAATGCATCAAGGTGGGTCCCACCCCACACGTGTCACACGTGTGGGGTGGGCCTACATCTAATACAGATGGACGGTATGTAAACTACATACATCGATGGAGGAATCCCACCGTCCAACAGATTGGACGGTGGGGATATAAGATGTATACATCTCGGTGGGGTCTATGTGTACAGCAGACACTACTAGGTGGGACCCATAGGACTATTGTCATCAGGACAACAGCCACGTGTACTAGATGGACGACCTGGTACAACACGTACCTCATGATCTGACGCACAGAACTTGCTATGCGAGATAGCAGCTGCAGCGTGCAGCGGATGGATGGTTTGGATCTCTCACATAAATGATGTGGGCCCCACGGTTGATGACCAGCATGGTGAAACACATACATCACACGGCCTGGCGGCTTGGACGGTGTGGATTTTACACGTACATAGTGTGGGGCCACAAATCAGGCTGATGTTTGTGATTCCCTTCATCCGGAGCCTGCTGAAATCCAGCAGCAAGTGGTCCTCATGATCGAACGGTCTGGTCCAAGTGGGCCGCACTCCATCACAAAAGGGGGAGAGAGAGAGAGAGAGAGAGAGAGAGAGAGAGAGAGAGAACAGTGGAGATGGGAGGGACCCCGCCATTATGGGTCCCTCCATACAATGCATACATCAAGTGGGTCTCACCATAAGTGGGCCCTCTAATCATTAAAATTATACAAAAATCACCAACCTCGAGATCTCTCCTTCCTTCTTCCACCAATGCATGATAGAGTCCTAAAGGGACAATTTCAACGGTTGAGATGGGCTTAAATGGTGGGATCGGGTGGTAGAAAGGTGGGCCACACTATTCTCTCTCATGGAAGCCATGGACGTGAGTTGCTCCCATGGAGCTTGGGAGAAATGAGAGAGAAATGAGAGAGAGAGAGAGAGGTGATAGGTGAGAGATGTGAGTGATGGGTGTATTTGTGTAAGAGAGAGATAGTTGACTTTAAGGGGGTGGTTGTACTTGGGGATGGGTATGAGTGATGGGAGTGATGTGTACTTGATTGATGTGATATTTTCTGTGGATTGCAATGCATGGCATTTATCCTCGAACTGAATGTGAGCCCATATCTCCTGGCTTGGGTATCTCCTCGGTGTGTAATACGCGGCATCGAAACCGCGGTCGCTATGGTACAAGTCTTGGGTTGAACTGACTCTAGAATATAAGACACGACTCAAGGTTGTGCGCAACTGCCGATAATAGATTGGGGGTTGCCAAAATTCTACCGAGAGGACTGCGGAAGCCTACAAAATAGTACGGGCTAGGATACGGGCCTATCAGCTCTCCCCTCCTAATAAAAATTTTATCCTCGAAATTTACTACCATGCAGGACAAAGCAAGGGAAGAAAAAGCATTGACTTATAATAAATAAACAAATAGTGCTCTCTAATCTGAACCTCGCGATCTCAGGATGCCTCATCAACGCTATGATGAGCCCACTAATCTTGGATCTCGGATCAGAAATAATTGAAGCTTGAATATTAAGCAGCCTCACAATCTCAACAGTAGGGAGTTATGTCTCTAAGTGATTCGAACTTGGAGATCTAACCATTCTAAGTTCTCAACAATCATAGAGTGTAGGGTAGCTATCAGCAGATATGTGATGTTATCTTCAGGTATTCCTAAGTTATGCTCTGATACCATCTTCTGTCACGCCCCAAACTCAGTAATCGGACTCTCATGATTCCTGATCATCGAATCCGGTGCCAACAGCCTTCGTAGTACCCCATTCTCACCTCCTAGTGTCCATACGCCAAATTCCGATCCTAAGATCCTACGAGGAGGATTTTCCAATGTACGTTTGTCTCATAAGAAGCATAACCACAAGTATACCCAAATTACAATGGTAACATCATCATCACATATCCACTAATATAAACATTTGAATACAATGCTGAAAGGAAAATACTTATATCGAAAATCAAAGCTCCAGAGGTCCGCTGCATGCTCCAAGCTCAATGCTGTGCAACCTAATGTCACCTGCACGCATCTATCGTGCATAAGCTTAAAGAAAGCTTAGTGGGTGGAGAAAGTGTGTGCACAAGGTAAGTGCCAAGTAAGTAATATCAGAGTAATCAGAATAACCGGAAATACTGACAAGCCCATAATCATACAATATCAGAATAATGCGAAAACATGCTGATAGGCCCATAAATACCATCAGCCTTATCCAGGCTATGCGATGCAAAAATATAATAAACTAATATCAGATACTGAGGAAGCAATATAGATCAGCTATGCAATGCGGAGGTAGTAAGCCAAATACTATGTGCTGAGGATGCAATGTAATATCTAATGCGAATGAAATGACCAAGCTGGAGTGTGAAGTCGGGATGATGGTACGTAGTATCACAGGTTATGGGGTCCACCACAAAGGACTTCTATCCAAACCAGTCTCATACCTAAATTTGGATAGTCAGACTTAACGTGGTAAACTCCTGATCTCAGGTTAGTCGCGCCCCTTAACCGAAATCCTGGCCATTACGAAGGTACACGTAACAAATAGTTACGCACCACTAGCCCGAGTGGATAGTGAATGAATAAATGAATTAGTATGCAACTCCTGCTCAATAAATTTACATATCAGTACAGTTCCTCTCTAGGATCATCACCTGGGTCTATTACACTCCACGCCAGCTTGCCGCCCCTTTCCGAGCGCACAACAGCGTAAGTGGAAGAGACATCACTATCTGCCTACCCATATCTGGCCCAGCTCATCAATAGCGAACCCATTCCTCAAGCTGGTCAGACTCAACCTAGATATTGCTCCCTCGCTTAGGCGGATAAGGTCACACCCCCTCCCAACCGACCACTATACAGTGGGAGACGCGACATACTGGTATATGACCCTCATGCGCTCATATACATCCACTTGGTCTCGACATTAGGGCCTGTCCTAGCCACGGAGGTATAGGAATTTTCACCCATGGACATCTATGGCGGTCGTATGCTAGAACCAAGCATTTTCGGTGTCCCATCTAGCCATCCACGATATGTCTGTGGAGGCTACGGCCCTGATATCGCTAGGGTGTACAGTAGTCATATCACAAAATACGTGATGCATGAGTCATATAATCCAGTCATACATCAATAATGAGCATGCCGTGCACTCATGTGAGATAACCTCTGCCTATCAGGGTCTCATATCAACCTGCCCAATGACATATGTAATGGTTAATCACATCTCATATCAAACATGAAGATGATGCGTATGGGCATGTATCATGGTGTTATGCTGTCACATACTCATAATTGGCATACGTTGATATACTCTTAATCGGTGTTGATAATCGGCACCAATAATCGATCTTGACAATGTGGACATTTAACCAACATTACCCCCAAGGAATGATGGCCCACATAGAGCCTAACATATGGTGGACCCATGACCTCACACAAGGGCCAATTATACAACACCATGAGCCTTACTCAAGAGCTTAACACATCACGATGGCCTTTCACATGGGCCTAACATACATCATAATGGGCTACATCGCATGGCCCTCAAATGCATCACAATGGGCCTCATCACATAGGCCTCATATACATCACATTGGGCCTTAAACATAAGCCGAATACACATCACAATGGGCCTCAAATACAGGCCAAATGTACATCACAATGTGCCTCAAATACGGGCCAAATGCACATCACAATGGGCCTCAAATACGGGCCAAATGCACATCACAATGGGCCTCAAATACGGGCCAAATGCACATCACAATGGGTCTCAAATACGGGTCGTATATACATCACATTGGGCCTCATCAATCAACCTCAATAATTAGAATCGGCCTCGACAATCAGAATCAGCAAATCGGCCACATCAATCGGAATCGGCAATCGGCTATGATAATCGGCAATTGGCCACGACAATCGAAATTGATTGATAATTGGAATTGGCAAATCGGTCATCTCAATCGGAATCGATAATCGGTCATGATAATCGGCCTCGATCGCTAATAGGGAATCGGCCACGACAATCGAAATCGATCGATAATCGGCCTCGATAATTAGAATTGGCAAGAATGGGCCTAATAAGGCCTAATGGAAGGTCACAATATAGACATTCAACCATCATTGTCCATCAATGTGGACATTTAACCAACATTGCTCCCAAGGAGTAGCCCACATAAACATCATTACATACATTATGGCAAAATCGCATATCTCAACGGGCCTTGAATATACAATAGGTGGGCCTTACACCTGGGCCTCATATACATCACATTGCCCCTCATATACATCATGTCGGGCCTCGCCAAAGGTCACGAACAAATCATAGTGGGCCTGCTTACGTAGGCCATATATACATCAATGTGGGCCTCGCCAAATGGACCACAAATATATCATAATTGGCCTCATCTGTGCCCAGGTGGACCCCATTATATGGGCCTTAAATATAAGGCGGGTGGGCCCTATCACATGGGCCTCATATACATCAAATGGGCCACGTATCTGGGCCTCAGACACATCCCAATGGGCCTTGCCCATAAGCCTCGAATACATCACAATGGGCCTGATGGGACAACCCATAGGGTTCAGAATAAATGGACAGCATAAATATGGAAAGCATACAACATGGTGGGCCTGCAGGATGGGCCCCACTAAATGGATAGTGTGTATGCTACACACACATCACGACGGGCCTCATACAATCACAATGGGCCTGAATCACCTGAAAAAAGACATACTTCTGGTGGGCCTGAAAATTGATGGATGGTAAGGATAAAACATATATCATGGTGGACCGTAGCCCATGAACGGCGTGCACACAAAACATACCTCAGATGGGTCCCGTCCCTACTGGACGGTGCCGATAGAATACATACACAACGGTAGGGCCCGCCGTCCCTTAAATGGTATAGAATAAACACATACATCACATTGTGGCCCAACAGATGGGTGGCATGGACATACAATGTATACATCAACGTGGGCCCCACACCACCCTAGACAGTTGGATAGAGTGGATGTAGAATAAATACGTCAAGGTGGGGTCCACATCCCCAAATGGATGGAAGTTGAGGATACCACACATACCTCACATGTGGACCCCACACAGACTTGCTAACATCATACAATGGGACCCCGCAAAGCTTGCTGGATGGACGGGGTTGATAAAACACATATGTCAGGGTGTGGCCCACCATCCAGCAATCTGGATAGTGGGTGTAATACATTACAGTGGCTCCACACATCCCACCGAGGCCCACTTTAGATGGACGGTGTAAGTGAAGCCCACACATCTGGTGGGTCCCATGTAAGGCCCACCATAATATATATATATATATATATATATATATATATATATATATATATATATATATATATATCCATCAAGCTGCTGCTTGTATAAACAGATGGGCGGTGAGGATTAAACACATGCACTGGTGGGTCCCACCATCCATATTGTTGGATGGTGAGGATGTAATGTCAATACATCAAGGTGGGGCCCACCCCCATACGTGTCACACGTGTGGGGTGGGCCTACATCTCTTACAGATGGATGGTATATAAAATACATACATCAATGGAGGAATCCCACTGTCCAGCAGATTGGACGGTGGGGATGTAAAATATATACATCTCGGTAGGGTCTACGTGTATGGCAGATAACCAGGTTGGACCCACAGAACCGTTGTTGTCAGGACAGCAGCGACGTGTTGCTGGATGGACGGTCTAGTACGACACGTTGAAAAGGCCAAGCTATATGTCCTAGTGGGGGGGTGAATAGGACTATGCCAAATTAAAACTTTAACAGTGGAATTTAATTGAGTAAAGGAAAGATAGCACTTTAAACAAATCACAGTATGGAAATGTAAAGCAACCTCAAAATTCTAGTCTTAAGAGGTTGATACAAATGTTGTTCTAAGGATGACCTTGCACCATAAAAACCAAAGGTTTATGACAGGACAACCTTACTAGAATAGTTTAAGTATCAATATCTCAAACTGAAGAGGAATAAAAAGTAAATAGCAAGAATGGAAGTCTAAACTATTACAACATTCCCCACAATGCTTGAAATGTAAAAATTACAACATTCACATCCACATATACATCCCTCAACCTTGAATGATAAAATATAAAAAAAAATAAACAAACATTCAAATCACAAGACACAAAGAATTATAGTGGTTCGCCTGTGTGCTCACCAACTGTTAAACAATAGCTACACAGCTTGCTACTCCACTCCTAATATCCTCACACAGTGGATGTTAGTGTTTCACTATGAAAATAGGTTTTTCACGGGTTCACCTAAAACCCTCAAAATTGTGTCTTTCAAGTGGGCTTACATAATTCAAAAAACCTCATGCTCTGAGTTTTCTTGCTCTCCTCAAATAACCAACACTTAGAGATTTTTCTGGCTTAATCTCAAAAAAACCAAAAACATAGAAGATTTACACAAATGTAAAGTACCTAAATTTCTCCTTTTGTTGCAGCCCGGAAGAACCAAATCGGAGTAGAAGCTCGAATAGAAGTTCAATGTCCAATACTCACATATGAAATGGTTTTAGGTTCTAATTGATTTTAAATTAAATCAAGTTGGGCTAGGTCTATTTGATTTTGATTCTAAGAAGTGGAATATCACAATTCCTCTTTCAAATCAGATTGGAATGCAGAAACAAAATCAAATATAAAAAGCTAACAAAAGAGAATATTAAATATGCACAATGTAGCTTAAAAAGATTACAAACTTATCTCTCAGAGCGATGCATTGATTTTACTTGAATTGGATATCAAACTCTAAAAATCGTGTTGTATTTATAGTTACAGAAATCACGTCTATGACTGGTCGTGTGGACACTACGACAGGTCGTAGGACCAACAACATTTTAAAATTTTGAGCACGATCGGATAAAACCGTTCCACGATTGGTCGTAGGCACTTCACGACCGGTCATGAGTCCTTCACAACTGGTCGTGACTTGCCCACGACTGGTCGTGAGAAACCAGAATTCATTACTGGAGTTTGAGTCATAGCTGCTGGACTGGTCATGAACGAGTCGGCACTGTTCACATGACCGGTTGAGCAGACTCCAGGACTAGTCATAGTTGAACCAAAAAATTCTAAAAATTTGCAACAACTTAGGACTGGTCTAGAAATTTCTCGGACTGGTCGAGCTAGTTCTAGGACTAGTCGAACAGGGTTCAGGACTAGTCTTAGAATAGTCCAAATATATATAAAGTGATTCAATTTAAATTATGTATACAAAATGACCTACCCTAAGGTCAATCTAAGGTCTTTCATACCTGAGACATGAAGTATGAACATTGAACATTCTTTTCTTCAAATGATTAATGATCTTTGAAGTTCATGATGCTTGAGATCTCGACACATGATGAAGCTTGAACTTGAGATCTTTAGAGCCTTGAACTTGTAGTTCTTGAGTTGTATTTCACCTTAAGTCTTGAACAATATCTTGTCTTTCAAAGTAGTTCTAAAAACTCTGAAGCCTACAGAAGAGAACAATGTACTTGATCTTGCATTTCTTAAAGTAGATCATTGTACTTGACTTGAAGCATTGTGCTTGTGCATGAGATGCATTGCCTTGAACATATATATCATCTTGCTACACAAGACACAGATTGAGGTTTTTGGCACTACAAAATTTGACAATCAAAGGAGCATGAAACCATAGCACTTACACACGTACCTCATGATCGAATACGTAGAACTTGCTGTGTGAGATAGCAGCTGCTATGTGCAGTGGATGGACGGTTTGGATCTCTCACATAAATGATGTGGGCCCCATGGCTCACGACCAGCATGGGTGAAACACATACATCACGCATCCTGAAGGCCTGGACGGTGTGGATTTCACACATACATAGCGTGGGGTCCACAAATCAGACTAATGTTTATGATTCCCTTCATCCGGGGCCTGCCTAAATAACAAAGGCTCGGTAATATTAACTGGATGAAGAACGTCTGAAAACTGCTATATTATAAGTGAATCCAACTCATCTAATCAATTGTGTTACATGGTCCATACAGACGAGACTGATTTGTGGCACAAACGTCTTGGACATGTACACTACCGAAATCTATATAGATTGAGCAAACAAGAACTTATAAGAGGTCTACCCAAACTACAAAAATTGGATAAAATATGTGGTGAATGCCAGATTGGCAAACAAACAAGGAACTCACACAAAAAGGTGAATTCCAATACCACATCAAGACCACTCGAGCTTCTCCATATGGATCTTGTAGGACTTACAAGGACAGAAAGTCGAGGTGGTAAAAGATATATCTTGGTAATAGTGGATGATTTTACCAGATATACATGGGTTGTCGTCTTAAGGGACAAATCAGAAACCTTTGAAGAAGTGAAAAAGGTTCTAAAAAGGATTCAAACTGAAAAGAGTTCTCAAGTCAGCAAGATTCGTAGTGATCATGGATTTGAATTTGAGAATAGTGGTTTTGAGAAGTTCTGTAGCGACCAAGGAATATTACATGAATTCTCAATGCCCAAAACTCCTCAACAATATGGTATTGTCTAAAGAAAAAATAGAGTGCTTCAAGAAATGACAAATGTCATGTTGAATAGTATGAAACTCTCTAAGAATCTTTGGGCTGAAGCAGTTAATATAGTTTGCTACATCATTAACCGAGTTTACACTAGTAAAGGTAATAATAAAACGGCTTATGAATTGTGGTTTGATAAAAAGCCTACTGTCAAATACTTTCGAGTTTTTGGCAGCAAGTGCTATATTTTACGAGATCGTGAAAATCTGGGAATGTTTGATACAAAGAGTAATGAAGGGATCTTTTTAGGATACTCTTTAAATAGTCGAGCTTATAGGGTTCTGAATAAAAAGAACCAGTGTGATTCAAGAGTCCATCAATGTGGTCATTGATGATCACTTGAATACACCAGTCTCAAGTTCAAATAATGATGAAGTTCTTGTAATTGATAAATCTGATACTTCATCTAATCAGGCTGATTCTGATCTGAGGACTGTTAAAGATCATCCAACCACACAGATTCTTGGAAACCCTCTCACTGGTGTTTGTACCCGTAGACAACCTGAGGATATATGTAATTACGTATGTTTTACATCCCAGATAGAACCATCTAACGTAAAAGAAGCTCTTGCTGATGAAAACTGGATTGTTGCAATGCAAGAAGAACTTAATCAATTTGTTCGAAATGATGTCCGGTATCTTGTTCCTAGACCTAAAGATAAACATATTATTGAAACAAAGTGGATTTTAAAAATAAGTCTGACGAGCTTGGGAATATTATTCGAAACAAAGCAAGATTAGTTGTACAAGGGTACACTCAAATTGAAGGCAATGATTATGATGAAACCTTTGCCCCAATTGCTCGTCTTGAATCAATCAGACTTTTTATATCCATGACATGCTTTAAAAAGTTTAAAATTTTTCAAATGGATGTAAAGAGTGCCTTTTTAAATAGTGATTTACATGAAGAAGTTTATGTTGAACAACCTACAGGATTTGAAGATCCTAAGTTTACTGATCATGTATACCATCTTAAACAAGCTCTCTATGTTCTAAAACAAGCTCCCAGAGTATGGTATGAGAAATTGACTAAGTTTTTACTTTTTTATAACTTTCAGATGGGAAGTGTTGATAAAACATTGTTTGTTAAGAAACATAACGAAGATATCTTAATGGTTCAAATCTACGTAGATGATATCATTTATGGATGTACTTGTACTGACATGACTATTGAGTTTGCAGATTTGATGAAATCTCAATTTGAGATGAGCATGGTTGGGGAATTGAATTACTTCCTTGGGTTATAAGTAAAACAACGACTTGATGGAATGTTCATCTCTCAAACTAAATATGCTATAAATTTGATTAAGAGATTTGGATTTGAGAATGGTAAGAAATTGATACTCCTATGAGTATAACTTTGAAACTCTCAAAAGATTCTGCAGGAAAAAATGTGGATCCGGAACTATATCGGAGTATGATTGGTAGTTTACTGTATTTAACTGTTAGTAGACCCGATATTGCTCTAAGTGTTGGTATATGCCCTAGATATCAGTCTGAACCTAAAGAATCACATTTGATTGCGGTCAAACGGATTATACGGTATGTCGCTAGTACTGTTAATCTCGGTCTATGGTATCCACATGAGACTAGTATTCAATTAGCTGGGTACTCGGATGCTGACTGGGCTGGTAATCTTGATGATAGAAAATCAACCAGTGGTGGTTGTTTTTATATTGGAAACTGTTTAGTTTCTTGGCTTAGTAAGAAACAAAGTTCTATATCACTTTCAACAGCCGAAGTTGAATATATCGCAGCTGGTAATGTGTATATACGGCTTGTTTGGATGAAACGTATACTAAGTGATTATGGAATTAAACAGGATTCTATGTTATTATATTGTGATAATACCAGTGCCATAAATATTTCAAAAAATCCAATTCAGCATTCTCGTACTAAGCATATTGATATCAGATTTCATTATATTCGAGACTTAGTAGATGAAAAGGTAATATCATTGGACTATATCCCTACCGAGAATCAACGTGCTGATATTTTCACTAAACCGCTCGACAAAAGTAGGTTTAACAAAATGGAATTTGATCTTAGCATGTGCATTCTAAAATGATTATTTATGCCAATTTGTATCATATTGTATATATTTGCTAGATTAAATTTTCAATTTTTTGAAATATGCATGAAATTTTGATTTTTAGTGGTACTCGACCAGTCGAGGATTTCCTCGACCTGTCGTGGCACGACCGGTCGAAGACAACCCTCGACCAGTCATGAATCGCGTGAATCACTTATATTCGGGGGAAATCAATTTCTTCATTTCCTCTTCACTCTCCAACGGGCCGACGCTCGACCAGTTGAACCCACCTTCCAAATCCTTCAAGGTGAGTACTCCATTTGTTTTTTTTTTAGATTTGTGTCTAGATCACTTCCATTTTACTTTTGAAGTTATCTATTTCAAATTTTGTTGAGATTCGGGGTTTTCCTTTTGAAAAATCTGATTTAAGCAAACCCTCTTCTAAAACCTTTGCAACTCTTTATTCTCTTGAAATCTTTGTTGCAAATGGCATCTAGAGGGAAAAAGGCAACATCCCGTGGTCCGTCTTCTACTTCCAGATCAGCCCCTCTCACTAAGCGTCATCTTCGGACTCCCGATGATGATCCGTCTTATGTTCAGGACATCAGATTGCGTAATGTTATTGTTGAACATCCTATTGATGCTAATCATGTTGCTCCTTTTGATATCCTTCGTATGCTTCAAGCTGTAGGTTGGAATAACTTATTACATTGGGGTGGGCCAGCATACCGGTCCATTGCACAGTCCAAGTTTGCATGTATATGTGATTTTTCACTGGAGAATTTAACTTTTAAAATAGCCACTAGAGAAAGACCATTTGACATTGATTATCATTTGATCTCAGCTCTTATGGATATTCCTATGAATGATGAGGGGATTCCTATCCATAATTTATTTGATAAACCCTCAAAAACTGAAAAACGTCTCCTCACTAGAGATTTATGCGACCTGAATGCTCAATGGACTCATAAAGGGAATGCGCTTCCCTCAAGGTATTTGTTACCCAAATACAGAGTTCTTCACCAAATCTTTGTGTCTAACTTTTATCCACGATCAAGTAATAAATCTAAACTGACTTCCTTCATGGTTCTTGTTCTTCATGCGGTTGCCAGTGGTAAGTCTATCTGTTTACCATCCTTGATTTGTCACTTCATTCTTAATTTTCATCTCCATCCTGGTCACAGTGACATTCCTTTTGATTATTTGATGACTGTGTTGGCTACTCATATGTTAATCGATATGCCAGTTGGAGAGGCCCCTACCGTCATCTGATATTCAATAATTCTAACTTAAATAAGATAAAGTTGGATTTACTCCCTAGCCAAGGTAATGGTGTTGGCAATGCTGAAGCAGCACATGAGGAAGAAGCTGGTAATCTTCCTTCTGATGATATTAATATGGATGATATCTTTGAAGAACTTGATTCTGATTCTACGAATGATCCAGATTATGAGCCTTTTGACTTTAATGCACGTATACATGCATTAGAGGATAAGGTTGAGAATATAAATGTTAGGATGGAAAACTTGTCTATTGCTCATGATTTACAATTCAAGTATATACGTAAATATCTTAGGCGCTTGAACAAAGGCATGCATACACTTGATCCTTCCATCCCTGCTCTTTCATCTGGTTCAAATTAGTTTTTTTATTAAGTTATCTAATTTGTAATAACTTTACTACAATTGTGCTGGTTTTGCTTTAAACTCAGTTTATAAATTATGCGAGTTAGTTATGCTTTTATCTCATATCTTATCTTGCTATCTCTCATCTATCTCTCTAATTTATTCTCCTTAGTCTATATGTTCTGTGTTTCATTTGTCCTCTTATGACAAAAAGGGGGAGAATGGATATGTTCAACTCGCTTGGATATGTCTCATATGTATGGAGAATGGATATGATATGTTTTATGTACTAAGGGGGAGTTTTGTACAAATGTGGATTGTTGAATACTGATTTGCAGGTTCATGTTACTGTGTCAGTTAATAACAACTGGTGCATGATTCGTTAATTCGATATTCAGTGTTTTGTAACATATCTTGGAAGTGTGTTTTGTCACTAATTTGACAAAGGGGGAGATTGTAAGTGCTATTGTTTATAGCACCTTTTGTTATCAAATTTATGGTGTCAAAGACACTGTTATGAAGCTTGCATATGTGAAGATCAAAGCGCTACTCAAGATCAACTTTGATGGACAAGCACTGCTCACAAAGTCAAGACTCAAGGAAGTGAGTCTGTTCGACTTAATTCAAAGACAAGGATAATGCAAGTAACTTTCAAGTTCAATCTCAAGATCTCAAGAAGCTTTCAAGTTCAATCTCAAGATCTCAAGAAGCTTTCAAGTTCAATCTCAAGATCTTAAAGAAGCTTTCAAGTTTGAACTACATCAAGACTTCAAGCTTCACTACTTTCAAGGTCTCGTATCTTTAAGTTTCAATGTCCTTACTTCACTATTGAGGTATAACTGACCGAAGGTTGACCTTTAGAGTAGGCCATTTTGGCTACATAATCCATATATTTTATATAAGTGAGTTTAGCCTGTTCTAAGACTAGTCCTGGACTTTGGTCGACTAGTCCTAGCACTGCTTCGACCTGTCTAAGGATTTCCTGGATCAGTCATAAGTTTGTTGTAAAATTCGGATATTTTCTGTTAGGCTTCGACTAGTCGTAGGAAGTCGTAGGAACAGTGTCGACTGGTTCTTCGACCAGTCGTAGACTTTCGACTTAAACTACAGCGATGATTTGCACTTAGCTTTGACCAGTCGTGTGTAACCTTTGACCAGTCGAAGGTGCCTTATGACCAGTCGAATATGCCCTACGACCAATCGTGAAACTGTCTTATCTTATCGCGCCTGAATTTTCAAATATCTGTTGGATCTTCGACCAGTCGTAGCGACTTAAGACCAGTCGAAGATGTGATTTATTCACACTATAAATAGAGTACGAATCTCAGAATAAAATAGATCATTCAAGTTAATTTAATTTGGCCTTCTGAGAGAGAAATATGTGCTCTGTTTAAGCTAAGTGTGCATATTTAATATCTTCTTTCTTTAGCTTTCTTAATTGATTTTGTTTCTTGTATTCCAATCTAATCTGTAAAGAGGAAGTTTTATTTTCCTTTTGCTAGAATCAAAATCAATTCAAGCTAGCCCGTTTTGTTTTAATTTAAAATCTATTAGAAATTAGAACCATTATATAGTGAGTATTAGACATTGAACTTTGACATTCAAATCTCTACTCCAACTTTGGTTTTTGGTGTAAGGTTGTCCTTAGAACAACTTTTATATCAATCTCTCAATATGTGTTTATTGAGGTTGCTATTCATTTCAGTATTGTGAATTGATTTACTTTATTTGGCTATTGTGTTATTTAAATTCTGCAGTAATTACTTTAAATTTGGCATAGTCCTATTCACCCCCCCTCTAGGACATATAGCTTGGCCATTTCAGTCTCCACCTGATCATCATACCTGTGTCTATTTGGTGCAACCGCACGATTGGGTGAGTAAAAACTCAGTGGGAATGTTCCACAAAGATTCATGCATATCATCTCATTTCAAAACAGTTTAAACCAACATATTCAAATAATAGAGAGGAAAACATGAACTTGTAAATGAATGTATGAGTGTATGAATGTATGTTCAAGTCACAGTTTGGGAATGCACATCCAGCTCTTAAAATAAAGGGTTTCCCAAGAAGAACTAGTCACCCGAAAAAATACTCATAGGTACGCCTAAGGAGAACTAGCCACACGGAAAAACCATAAAGATCGCCCGAGGTAGATTATCTACCTGGAAAAGGCCATGTAAGTGAGTGCGCCCAAGAATATCTCTTGGAAAAATACACGGGGTATGCCCGAGGAGTGTCTAATCCCGGAAAAGCCTCATGTAAAGAAATATCGCCCAAAGTGGCACAAATGCATATGTTCTGTGGTTTAACTGAAGTGATAGAACTTTCAGTAAATTGAGTAGAGTGTGGCTTACATTGAGCACTCAAAAAAGCTCGTATGTCATGCGTGGATGTTATGCACCATGATACCTACGTACATTCCTTAGATTTAACAAGATTTCTTCCATAAACATCATCAAAGCTTAAGGTCTTTTAATCAAATATTAAACATCAAACATGAGCTCAATCATAAATCCTAATAATTCCTCTAGGCTCAAGTGAAGGCCTACAAAGGCATTGTGTCAATCTCAAGTATGGTTAAACAAGTTGAAATATTTAAAGGTCCATTCCACATTTCTTACCAAAGAAGACATTCATCATATATTCCTCATTATACAATTTATAAGACAAAATAGACCTAAGTTGAACGCTCAAGTCATGACTACAAGAAGTGTACCTATATTTAAGCAATCATAAATGGGTCATAGAGAATATGAGGCTAAGTTCTATGCACATGGTTAATCCATACAGAATTAGAGTAATAGGATTTAGTATTAATTCATGTTCATCGCTACGAAATAGGAATACATGGATTAGATCACTATTCACATTATTCCAAAATTCCATACACATTAAATTCGAAACTAAAATGACCTAGCATATATAAGAAGTAATGGGGCAATTATACTACATATAAGATGTTTGGAAACGAGATTCTTATCTCATGTTATCACTAGTATGTGAAATCAAGTAATTACAAACGAGGCATAAAGAGTATAATGCAAATTCCTATAAATTAAATTAGAGAATTATCGTTCAAACATTAACTCATGATTATCAACATCAACTACAGGTTAAATGGAGTGAAAATCCACATTTACATCATTCTAAATTTCTCTACTCTTTAGGCTTAATCAATTTGGAATTCAATGACATGAAGGAAGCAATGTGGGATATTCCTCACCTAAAGTGGATGGAGTGGATGCTCTTCTTAACTTGTACTTCCTTGTGAGGTGAGTCTGATTTGAGATTGACTGCTAGGGAGTATTTCCCAAGAATGTCAGTTTGCAAATGGCACCTGAATGATACATTTCAATGTACTAGTGAGTTAGGACCGAGTTGACTTGGTTGAACATCTCAACCTACAACTAGTTGAGATAGTTTATAAGAGTCCTACTACTACATGGTCAGGTTAATGATCCATTGGATCCAAAACTACCTCAAATCATCTACAGTTGGTTGGAGTAAGCCTAACTCAGCCGGAAAACTGACTAAGTCAGTTCGGTAATGAGAATAGAGTTGACTCAGATGGGTAAGAGTCGAGTCAACCCCAAAGTGGGCAGATTGTGATACCCCCAAACTAGGCTTTAAGCCGACTGGGCAAACCTATTTCCCAGACCCTACTGAGCCAAAGTCTCCGAGCCTAAACATTCCCGAGTGGCTGACTCAGTGGCGACTCAACCCGAATGATTCCTTCGACTAGTTGGGTGTGGTGCATCGGAGGTTGGTTCGAGGTCCTTCCCTTAGCTCGATGCAAACCGACTCAGTCATGTTTTCAAACTGAGGTTTCCACCCGGAGATGTGGGGCTGAGATACTCAACTCGCGACCGAGTTGGGTGAGCGTGAGCATAACCAGAGGAGTGAGAAGTTTTCCTTTTAATAGAGAATGAGTTCTACATAGTTACCTAAGCTGGACATTGTGTGAATGCTGGAAGGAGGTTGTAAGCATCAAAGATCGGGAATACACCCACCAGACTCGTTTTCAGTTACTGTTAGATGTGAAATGGCCTAATATAACGAAGGATTTGGGTCGAACATTGATAGGTTTCAATATATCACCTGAATGGGGTCTGCTATTCTGATTCAATCAGAGTGGTGAGACAGGAATCCGATTGAGTCAACTTGCCACCGAGTTGAGATATCTGCTATGCACAAGCAGCAATGTCGAATACCACATCTGATTGCTGTCCGATCGAGTTGACGGTGTAGAGCCATTTTAGTCAGGTTTTACCAAACTAGAGCTGCAATGCAGGGTTGGACGGTTCTCTGAAAGATGGAGCCGTTTCGGTATAGTCGGATCTGCAACTGAGTGGGGACGGACTCGGACGGAGCTGGCTTTCTCTCACTATCTTCTTCTTCTCTCTCAGTTCTCTCTTACTATCTCTCAGAACTGAACAACTCGGTTAAGTCGAGTTGCTACCGAACCAGCAACCCGCTCAAACAGCGTTCCAACTCTCCCACTCCCCTTTCTCTTTCCATTTCTTTCTCTCATTCTCCTTGGGATTCGCCCTAAACTCAAGTTATTTATAGCCTTCCCATTTCTAGATAGTTCCTGAGCTAATCACGGAGATTAGCGTTGAGTTAATGTCTATTAAACAAGAATGGGTTGCTGTCAGGGTCCCCCTATCGGTCAGATCTTGAGTGTGGGCCCCAAATTTTGTCTCTAATAGACATTAGAGGGGATGGGCTACGAGATGGATGGCTTGGATTTAAGGGTTAGTTACTATTACGGAAAATGGGTCCCATAGTCGGTTTAAGGAAGATGGATGGATGACAATGGCATCTTCGAGTGGGACGGTTGATCCCTTGATCCAGGACGCTCAGATGGTCCAGATGGTGCCATCAGGCTTGTGGGTCTCTCTCAATAGTGATGGAATGCCATGGAGTAAATGGGATTAACCGCACAAAGGCGGTTTGCGCCGACTCAAAATCTCTGTAATTTCTTGAGATTTTCTCGTTTAGCTACGAGATTCCTAGCAACCTTAGAGCTGACGTCCCAAATATCTTCAGATGAAGCTTCTAGAAGATGAATAACAGTCAGGATGGTATTTGCTATAAGCAGAAAGATTCTTTCTGCTTTTCGACGAGTAAGGGTACATTTCCGGAAAGCAGTAAGGCTGAGTGGGATTTTCTAGTGTACGTGGCATCCATCTGACAATTCCCAACGGTTGGATCTACCAGAGGAGCGGTGGACGTGGGTGTACTCTCCCCATCGGCAACCTCTGCTTGTATCATCTTAATCAGTTGTTGATGGGGCCGTGGTTTTCAATTATGGTTTTAAATGTGGTTAGGGTCAACTGGACCCCACTAATTAGGTGAACGATCTAGATCGAGTTCTCGCATTCAAAAACACATCCGTCATTTGAAACTGGATCGAGCGGGAATCCATTTGAATTTTTTGGGATTTTCAGCTTTCATCGGGTCAAACCCGATGTGGTGGTCTCATGCACGTCATGTGTACCTCATCTATGCACATGCACAGGTTAAATGCATGGGCCGCATGGAGATTTAATTCAATCAACACCGTCCATTCATATTAGGAGGTCCTCTAATGGCTATGGATTAAAATTAGTAGGTTTAGGTGGCTATGTATCTAACCTTTTTAGAGTTTAAGACCCTTAATTGTACATTATCGTGAATCCTGATTATTAGTGGGTAAAATCTAAGGCGTACCTTTCCTCGTACTAGGTTTATTAACCGTTCTGGACTGAAGATCAATCTATCCTTATCTCTATAAGGGGGTCCTACTTACGAGTTTATCCTAGATGAGGGTTGATCATTTCAATTGGACTGTTAGTTTCTATATATTCTCGACCTTAAGTTAGTAATCCTAATGCAAGTTTAAAGGAAGATAGAATATTTCACAGTGTTGGGACCTTATTACTGGGTTTAGGTTAGATCATTGTGTTAAAAAGTGGGGTGATTGGTCCCATCTAAGTTGAAACATACGCTAAAATTTGAGGGTCGTTACCCATGTCTAAAGTTATTTAGATTTCTATAGCAACACCCGAGTATATTATAGCAACACCCGAGTATAGAAGATACGGGGTGTTACAATCTATGTCTGTATAATCTAATGAGCAGGTTGGATGAAAATTAAACATCACCGTGGGACCTAGCAAGGTTTCAATGGTGGAAATCATTATCTCCGCTGCTTCCTGTGATATGGTCCACTAGATCTTTGGATATGCTTTAATTTTGGTCTCAACCCCTTAAATTAGATGGAAAATGAATGGACGGTGTGGATAGATCACATACATTCAAGGTGGGCCCAAGTAACTCAGTACGCAATCCGATTTCCCTGTCACCCGCCCATGGCGGTTGGTCAGTGCTCTGTGGGCCCCACAATGATGTATGTGTTTCATTCATGTCATCCATCTATTTTTCTAGATCATTTCGGGTATGAGACCAAAAATAAGGTATATCCCAATCTCAAGTGGACCACATTACAGGAAACAGTGTTGATTGAACGTCAACCGTTAAAAACTTTTTGGGATCCAAAATAGTTTTGGATCAAGATGATATTTGTTTTTTCACTTCATCTATGTCTGTATGACCTAATCAACATATTGGATGTCAAATAAATAGTACAGTGAGCCTTAGGAGGATTTTAAAGGTGGACATACAATCGCTATTGTTTTCTTATGGTGTGGTCCACCAGAGATTTATATCCCTTTCATTTTTGGGATAAAGCCATAACATGATATGTAAAAATGAATAAATGACATGGATGAAACACATACATCATGGTGGGGCCCATAAAGTACCGACCATCACCACCTGGCTAGTGGCAGGGGAATAGCCAATTTGTTTCCTCCCGTTCCGCACTTACGCAAAAGAAAGAGGACAGGGATTGCGTCCTACCCGGTAATCTATTCGGCAGGGCTCTATAGGGCCCAACGTGATGTAATTGTTTTATCCACGTCGTTCAATGCTTTTCTCATATTATTTTTAGTTATGATCCTAAAAATGAAGCAGGTCCACAGCTCCAATGGACCGCACCAAATGAAGCTACAGTGATAATGACACCCACCGTTGAAACCTTTTTAAGGGCTACCGTGATGTTTTTTTTACCATCCAACCTATTCAAAAGGTCATGTAGACGTGGATGAAGTGAAAACACAAATATCAGATTGATCTGAAAATTCTTCATCTCCTAAGAAGTTTTTAATGGTGGATGTTCAATCTCCAACTTGTGGTCCACTTGATCCCTGGACCTGACTCATTTTTTGGATCATAACTTAAAATGATATGAGGAAAACAATGGACGGGGTGGATTTCTCAAAAAAACCCCAAGGTAAGCCCTATCTAGGCTTCTAGGGTAGGACCTTCATGCGGAGGCTTTTCATAGGAAATATATGTGAGAGAGAGAGCCGATTTCACCGGTTTTGTTTCTCCACTCACCTATAAAATCTCGCCTTTCTCCCTATAAAATCTCACCATTCCTTTAAGACTTTCACCATCCGACTGCTAGCATACTACCAGCTCTCGACCGTATGGAAGGTATGTATGTGTGTGTGTGTGCGCGCGCGCGCGCGTGTGTGTGTGTGTATATATATATCTAGGTACTATATGCTTAACTTTACTGTAGCATTCTGTAACGTTGAACGCTACCAGATTGCTAGCCATCAGATGGGGCGATTTTGAAATCAACGGAGATGCACTAACCGGGAATTTTACCGCACATTACCACACACCCACGCCGTAGTGGAATTTTAAAGAAATTTCCTATTGTACAACCCATATATGGCCCACCAACCTTTTGAAGCCCAGTTGCTTTTACCTCCCCAAAATAAGCCCCCAGCTGTACGGCCCCATTTCTCAGGTCGAAAATGCCCCTGCTTTTCCTTTTGGAAGTGGATTGCCTTGTGCTCGAAGACGAGCGCTGACACTCCTCGAACTCCGAGTTGTACGAATGGTTCAAAAGATATCAAAGTCACATGGGCCCCACTATTATGTATTTATTATATCCGCAACGTTCATCCATATTTCAAGATCATTTTGGAGCATTATCAAAAAATAATAATCATATCCAAAGATCAACTAGACCACACCACAAAGAGCCATAGGAAAATTGATTTTCACCCTTAAAAATTTTGTAAGGCCCACCATAACATTTATTTCCCATCCAATCTATTCATAAGGTCACAAAGACCTACATGAAGAGGAAAAACAAATTTCATAATGATCCAAAACTTCTGTGACCCATAAAAGGGTTTCAATGGTAAACATTCAATCCTCCACTATTTTTTACAGTATGGTCCACTTGATAGCTAGATCTATCTTATTTTTCGTCTTAAGCCTTAATACAAGTTCGCCAAATAGATGGACGTTTTGGATATAACACATACCTCATAATGGGACCCATAAAAAATGGTGGGGATTACAACGGAAAAGAGAGAGAGAGAGAGAGAAAGCCAGTAAGTCGGGGTCAACCGGATCCAGTGGCTATGAATTATAACTGTAGCCATAACGCGGCAGTCTAAACACTTTTTTTTTCTTTCTGTCTCTCTTTCTTTCTTTCTTTTTTTTTTTGCATGGAGAACTTTATTCTACCCACATTTTTCTCTAATACATACATACATACATACATATATATATATATATATATATATATATATATTTCTCTTTTTTCATTTCTTTCTTTATTCATTTAACGAGAATAATTTCTAAACCAAAATTAGTTACTTGATGTATCATATATGTTTTTGGGGTAGGAGAAGCTACTTTAGCCAACCAACCTAGTTATTTTCTAAGATTCCATCAGGTTGAATCCATTTCACTCACTTCACTGTCAATTTCAATTTGTTCACGGTCAATTTCATTCATTTAATTCACTTTAAGGTCAATTTCATTCACTTCGCGGTCAATTTCAATCAATTCGCGGTGAATTTCATTAACTTCGCTGTCAATTTTATTCACTTCGCAGTCAATTTAAATCACTTCACAGTCAATTCCCTTCATTTCACGGTTAATTCCATGCATTTCACGGTCAATTCCGGCAATTTCCCTTCACTTCATGGTCAATTCCCTTCACTTCATGGTGAATTCCATGCATTTCGCGACCAATTCCCTTCACTTTACGGTTAATTCCATGCATTTCACAGTCGATTCCGGTGATTCCCCTTCACTTCACGGTCAATTCAATTCATTTCACGGTTAATTCCCTTCACTTCACGGTTAATTCCCTTCATTTCACGATCAATTCCCTTCATTTCATGGTCAATTCCATACATTTCACAGTTAATTCCAGCGATTCCCCTTCACTTCACGATCAATTCCATGCATTTCATGGTCAATTCCCTTTACTTCACGGTCAATTCAATGCATTTCGCGGTTAATTCCATGCATTTCACGGACAATTCTAGCAATTCCCCTTCACTTCATGGTCAATTCAATTCATTTCACGGTTAATTCCCTTCACTTCATGGTCAATTCAATTCATTTCACGGTTAATTCCCTTCATTTCACAGTCAATTCCATGCATTTCGCAATCAATTCTGGCGATTCCCCTTTACTTCACGGTCAATTCAATGCATTTCACCGTCAATTCCCTTTACTTCACAGTCAATTCCATGCATTTCACGGTCAATTCTGGCAATTCCCCTTCACTTCACAGTTTATTCAATTCATTTCACGATCAATTCCCTTCACTTCATGGTCAATTCCATGCATTTCATGGTCAATTCCGGCAATTTTCCTTCACTTCACAATCAACTCAATTCATTTCACGGTCAATTCCCTTCACTTCACGGTGAATTTCATGCATTTCGCTGTCAATTCCCTTCACTTCACGGTCAATTCCATGCATTTCAAGGTTAATTTCGATGATTCCCTTCATAGTCAATTCAATTCATTTCATGGTCAATTCCCTTCACTTCACGGTCATTTTCGTGCATTTCACGATCAATTTGCTTCACTTCATGGTCATTTCCGTGCATTTCACAGTTAATTCCGGCGATTCCCCTTTACTTCACAATCAATTCAATTCATTTCACGGTCAATTCCCTGCACTTCACAGTCATTTCCGTGCATTTTACGGTCAATTTGCTTCACTTCACGGTCAATTCCATGCATTTCACAATCAATTCCTGTAACAACCCATATTTTTGTGGGAACTAACCCCACCGTCCACTTACGTGTGGCCCACCTGAGTTTTCAATCAGCCTCATTTTTGGCCTTATATCTTCTCTTAGCCTAGCCAAGAAGATGGACGGAGTAGATTTAAATTATTGTTAGTGGGACCCACCATATCTTTAATAAAATAAAATAAAATAAAAATAAAAAGTTAAATCTTCCACATAACTAAACCACTTTCACCACTTTCCTTCCTTCTTGTAAGGTAATGGCCGTCGAACCTCCTACGAAATGAAACTACCCACGTCCCCCACTCTTCCACATCGCTCCTTATACCCATTTAAAAAGAAGGAAATAAACAAAGTTTCAATCGAAAGAAAAAAAAACAGAGAGAGAATACCTAGTAGATCAAGAGAGAGAGAGAGGGAGTGAGAAAGCTCTGTAGATCAAGAAAGAGAGAGATTTGAGCGGAGGCGGATCATCAGACTTTTAAGGTAGGTGATGTTATCCTGAAGTTTATCATTTCCAGGTATTTATTATGAAATTTATGAAATTTTCAGGTTTTTAATAGAAATATTATTGCAGTTGATTATTATGTGGGTGATTCTCCTCCACTTATGAACTTTCTGATTTTATATATTTTCTGAAATTTATTTATAATGACTTTAATAAATATTTTCAAATTCATTTATACATGATATCTACTTTCTGAATTTTAGTAATTATTGAATCTAATTAACTTGTAGATTAGATCATAATATCTTTTATTTCTGAAATCAAGTGTTAAGATTTATACCATAAATCTGAGTTAGAGTAATTAATCTAAATTAGTTGATTTAGAATAAATACTAACTAAATTTATTTCTAAATTTAAGATATATATATATATATATATATATATATATATAAAATAAATAGATAAAAATAATTTTACTAAGTTTGTATTATAATTTAGAAGTTTTAGAATCCCTCTGGTCAAATTAAATCGTTATAAGTCTAAATATTAAGCATTTAGGGATTTATATAATTTAATTTAGATGATTATTTTATTTAAATCAAAATCTTAACCCGATGTTAAATTAAACTTTCAATTCATTTAAAGTCTGATTTTAAGAAAAAAATCTAAATATAAGGTCCATATAATTATTTTATAAATTATGAAAATTAGAATTCATAATGAAATAATTAGCTTATATCCGTACATAATTAGATAAATAAATAAATTATGATTTTAAGATATACATGATATTCCAACATTCTTCAGCAGTATCTGTAAAATAAATAAATAAATAAATAATAAAATCCTGAATTTATATTTAAAATAATTAGATAAATTTTTAGATTAACTTAAATTATTAAATAATAATTTTTATTACATTATTAATGTTAGATAATAGAAATCAGTTAATATTTTTGTTTCTGTAAAGATTAAAATTCAAATTTTAATTCTGAAATTTTAAAGAGTTAATTAAATTAAATGTAAATGAACTTAAGTTTAAGAAAATTTACAAAAAATTTGGAATTGGAACTAAAATTTCTTATACATTATTTCATAGAAATTTCTAGATTAAATAATACTAAAATAATATTTTATTTAAGTATTTGAATTATTAAAGTTTTAACAAATTTTAAATTTAATTAAAATTATATTGTTGATATTTTTTATTGTGAAATAATTATTCATCTTACATGTATGTCTACCATTCGAGCATCAAATTTAATATGTTGGATGTAACGTAAGCAAGTAGGGCAATCGTGTCCCTTGGGTGAAAGACCCTAAATTAGCAAGTAGGGCAATCGTGTCCCTTGGGTGAGAGACCCTAAAGCCAGCAAGTAGGGCAATTGTGTCCCTTGGGTGAAAGACCCTAGAACCAACTGGACCCTTTGGAGTCTCCTTTATGTACGGCATATGAGTACAATTGTGTGCGTGGACATACGTCAGATGTACAACTGGAGCAGTAGTCTGACTAGCTAATGTATAAATGGGTCCATCACCATGAGGTACCAGTGCGTGGGCGTTAATGTAACATAACCATATGCTTAGGTACGGTGTTGTAAGAAATAATACAAATGTTATGAATATTCATGGAAATATCAAATGCATTGCATTTTCACAATTTTGTTGTTAAATTTCATTATCTGTATTCTATTTCCTTCATTATTATAAAATTGATATTATCTGAACATGTTAAATTTTGGGTAAGAAATGACCCTACTGGACTGTTATGTTCATCCTATTAAAATAAATGCACAGGTGCAGATCTGGAATACTATAAGCAAGCGGGCCTCTACTATTAGCTTTATTTTCTAGAAAATTAGGTTTAGTTTTAATTCAATTCATTTTATTTTATTTTTTGTTATTTAGGTTTATTTTATGTTCAAATTTTGATATAGAAAGGACAGACTATTAAAAGAGTTGAATTTAATAATCATTCAGTTGTATTTTCCTTTAGATGAAGTTGAATATGGATTGATTTTGATTGAATTAACTGGATTGTAATAAATGTCATTACAATATAATTCACCCCTTCGGATTCGGGTCCCGAAGACCTTATTCAGGTACTCGAATTTCAGGGCGTGACAGTTTGGTATCAAAGCCAGGTTAGATTGAAATTGTGGATCTAGGGTTATCTTTAGAATCAGTGACCCAAATATAAAACCCTTTGCTTTTATGATAGGAAAAATAGAAATATAAATTTAGGGATCATTACATTATGTGGACATCATATATAATCTTGTTTAGACTTGACATTGAACTACTAATCCAAATCTGGACCCTAAGGAATTTTTAAGAAATTTTAGCATACTACGTTAAATTGGACAGACCTAATTATCCGAATTTTAGAAATTTGGATAATTAGGTCTGTCCAAATTATCCAAATACATGTAAATATAGGTTTATCCTTTACCAATATTAAGCTATGTGTATACTAGTCAGAAATCGTTTGTTTCTGGACAGACCTAATGTAAGACCCGTATCTTAGCCCGTATTGTTCCGTCGACTCCCGCGATCCTTCCCGTCGAAGTTCGATAACCTGCGACGTATAATCAACGTTTGCGATCGATTCTAAGTCGTATCCTGTAGAATTGAGTCGGCTTAATTCGAGACTTGTACCATTGTGACTGCACCGTCACCGCGGTTCCAACGCCGCGACTCACGCACCAATCCGATACCCTGACCAGAAGATGCGGGCTGACATTTATTTCGAAGAAAACGCTGTACGTTGCAATCCCAAGAGAATCTCTATGACATGTCCCATCAATCAATCAATCCATCAATCACTTCATGTCAAGTACACATCACCTTTCACCCCATTCCTAAGCAACCACCAAAGTCAACTCTTTCTCACCCTCTCTCTTACACCACCTTACATGTCAAGTACCACATCCATCACTCCATCACCCATCACTCACATCTCCCATCTCCCTCTCTCTCTCTTACAACTCTCTCTCTCTCTCTCTCATTTCCCAACACAATTCCAAGCCAAGCAAGAGCACCACACGTCCATGCTTTCCTAAGAGAGAAAAGTGATTTTTGGTGGCCCACTTTCCATCCCAAGATCTCTCATCCTAACCATTCATTTATCATCTTCCACCATCAAAGTAAAGCACAAGGAGACCGACATTCCAACGGACCAAGATGATCGACCGGTGGGTGCTTATTAGGATAGATTTTTCATGCTTCGATGATGGGCTAAGTGAGGCCTACCGATCAATGGTAGGGATCTCACTTTGGACCCTTAATGTGGCCGATGGCCCACTTTGATTCTTATGATCATTCCATGATGGGGCCATTCTCCATGGACCCCATCATGATGTTTATCTTTATTACATAAATAGGGTCATCTAGACCTTCCATTTCGGTGGAGAAGAGATCTCCACCGTTGATTTTAATCGGTGGACCCACATGTAATGAGACCCACTTGATGTATGTTGTAGATCATGAAAGGGAGGGCCCATTGTACCGAGGTCCCTCCATCACTCGATCTTCCATCTCTCTCTTTCTCTCCCTTTCTCTTTTTATTTTGGAATGATGAGGTGGCCATGTGGCCCACTTGGATGGACCCCACCTTGAGCCATGTATTTTGTCCAAGCCATCTATTGGTGGGGCCCACTTGATATATGTGTTGTACCCACACCATCCATCAGTTGGTGGCCGAGTAGGGCCCACCTTGAGCATGTGTCACGCCCAGACGTCCTGGGACGTCCCTGGACTGAAATGAAAACACAAATATTAGCTTGATTCAAAGCTCATTGGGTGAGCTGCTCATGTAGGCCCCACCTTGATGTTTGTGCTTAATCCACGCCATCTATTCCTTTCCCTAGCTCATTTTAGGCATTGAGCCAAAAAAAATGAAGCTGATCCAACTTTCTGGTGGGCCACACCTTTGGAAATGGTGATTTTCATCGTTCGAATCCGCTTAAAATTTTCTACACACCGGAACATGTCCAATATTGGACTTGATGGACTTGTCATGGGACACAGAATCCATTGGGTGGGTCGGATTCACCTGATGCGGACCCTACCACCGAAAAACTGCAAAAACATGCGTTTTCAAAAAAAAAATTGATGTAGCAGGGCTACTACTGCCAGAGACGCAAGCAGCACCTGCGGCAACTAACGGACGTGACCGAGCATGGCCCACAGGTCCCCTGTTGTGGGCCCCACCGTGATGTATATTTGTCATCCAAACTTTTCACTAGGTGGGCCCCTTCCTGAGGTGGGCCCCCTCCAAATATCAGGCTGATCCAAAGCTCAGGTGGCCCACATCACAAGAAACAGTGTGAATTGAACCGTCTACCATTGAAACTCTTTTTAGGGCCACAGAAGATTCAGATCAAGCTGAATTTTGTTTTTAACCTTCATCTAGGTCTGCGTGACCTTATCAACGGGTCGGATTGCTTATAAACATTAAGGTGGGCCCCACATGGGACCCACAATGATGCATGTGTCTTATTACCACCATCTGCCTGGATGGTGGTACCCACTGTGATGTATTTGTTTTAACCCCACCGCCCAGGGGACAGTGGGCGTGTGTGAGTGTGCACGCGTGTGCATGTGTGTGTGAGTGTGCACGTGTGTGTGCATGCGTGTGTGAGTGTGCACGTGTGTGTGTATGTGTGTGTATGTGTGTGTGTGTGTATATATATAATATTATATTATATATAGTATTGTATTTATATACTATATATAAGTTATATATATATTATATATACCAAATGGTGGGCCTCTATAGGCCCCACCATGATGCTTGTGTTGCATCCAAACCGTCCAACCATTTGGCAAGCTTGTCTTAACAGGCTTGAGACTAAAAAAATAAGTCAGATCTATAGTTCAAGTGGACCCCACCTCGGTTTATATAAGGCCCAAGTGTTTAGGCCCACCTTATCATATTTATGGCCCATTGTTAAGGCTCACCTTGATGTGTACGAAGCCATTGTTGAGGCCCACTTTGATGTGAACGTAAGGCCCATATTATGAGTCTCGTTCGATGTAATTGTGGCCCGTTGTTGAGGCCACCTTGACATATATGAGGACCATGTTATAAGGCCCATTTTGATGTATCCTAGGGCCCATGGGTTGAGGCCCATTGTGATGTATTAGGGCCCGTGGGTTGAGACCCATTGTGATGTATAAAGGCCCGTGGGTTGAGACCCACTGTGATGTGAATAGGGCCCATGTTATGAGGCCCATTTGATGTATTGGAGGCCCATGGGTCGAGGCCCAATGGGATGTACATAAGGCCCATTGAATGTGATTCCACCGTGGTTTATGTGTTGGCATTTATGGCGGGCCATGCCTTGGGAGCAATGTTGGTTTGACGTCCACGTTGTAAGAATAATGTTGGTTAAATGTCCGCATTATAACTCTCCCTAGGGCCCATTAATAGACCCATACTTGTTATGTGTAGGCCATTAAGGCTCATCTTCGGTGTAAGGACAGTTCATTACTTTATAACATACTTAGTATACCTCCATGATTCATGCCCATACGCATCATATGCATGCTTGATATGAGTAGTGACTAATCATATCATATGCCATTGGGCAGACCATTTACGGGACTCCTTATAAGACGGAGTGCCCCACATTATCGCGTGATACGCGCAGGATTGTTGCATGATTGGACAGTATGATTCATGCATCTGCATTTGTATGACTTGATCATTGTACGCCCTAGCGACATCAGGGTCGTGGCCTCCACAGGCACGTCGTGGATAGCTAGATGGGACACCGAAAATATTTGGTTCTAGCACTGTGGGCACTTAGGAGTCCTTGGGTGAAAGTCTCATAACCTCCGAGGCCAGGAGGAGCCCCAACGTCTAGACCGAGTGGAACATGAGCGTCCGAGTGCCGAATACCAGTAGGTCGCGTCTCCCACTGTATCGTGGTCGGTTGGGAGGGGGTGTGGCCTTATCCTCCCGAGTGAGGGGACTATAAGCTAAGCTGAGTATGACCAGCTCGTAAATGGGTCCGCTGTCGACGAGTCGAGCAGGTATTGGCAGACTGCTGGCTAGGCGGATAGTGAGGTCTCTTCCACTCGCAGGGTTGTGCAACTAGGGAGGAGGCAGTCGGTGTGAAGTGTAATAGACCCCAGTGATTTCCCTAGAGAGCAACCGTACTGATATGTGGACTTATTGAGCAAGAATTGGATATCCATTCACTATCCACTTGGGCTGGTGGTGCGTAACTATTTGTTACGTGTACCTTCTCATGGCCAGGATTTCGATTGGGCGCGCCACTAACCTGAGATTAGGAGTTTACCACATTGTGTCTGACTATCCAAATTTAGGTATGGGACTGGTTTGGATAGAAGTCTCTTGTGATGGACCCCATAGCCTGTGATACTTCGTACTATCATCCCGACTTCACATTCCAGCATGGTCATTTCATTCGCACCGCATATCACATTGCATCTACAATACTTAACATTTTGGGTTACTATGTTTTTACACTTATATGGCCTAGATGAGGTGGATGGTATTCGTGGCTCATCAGGACTTGCATTACATCCTCTGCATATGTTATTGTCTTATTATGTTTTGCAACGCATAGCCTTGGTACGACTGATAGCACTCATGGACTTACCAGTATATTTCCGCTTACTCTAATATCATATGATTCATGATCTTTTCAGTATTTCTGCTTATTCCGATGATGTATGATTTATGGACTTTATGGTATGCTTGACACTTATGTTGTGCACACACTTTCACCACCCTCTAAGCTTTTGTAAGCTTATGCACGATAGATGCGTGCAGGTGGCGTTAGGTTGCAGCAGCGTTGAGCTTGGAGCGTATAGCTGTCCTCTGAAGCTTTGATTTCGATATATGTATTTCCCTTTCAGCATTGTATTCAAATGATTATATTAGCGGATATGTGATGATGATGTTATTTTGTGTGACTTGGTTATACTTGTGGTTATGCTCCATTACCAAAAAAAAAAAAAAAAAAAAAAAAAAAAAAATCATACTGAACATCCTCCTTATAGGATCCCAGGATCGGAATCTGGCGTATGGGCCCTGGAAGCCGAGAATGGGATACTACGGAGGCTGTCGGCACTGGATTCGGCAATCGAAAATTTTGTGAGCCCATTTTCCAAGTTTGGGGCATAACACCTAATTATCTGAATTTTAGAAATTTTTTCAGACTTTATATTAAGCTGAAATTTTATAGAATTATAGTAGACTCATATATGTATCCTCATTAAAAAAATTTAATCAATCTAACACTTATAAGTATTAGAAACATTAGCGGGAATAGTACCCTAAGAATCTGAATTTTCTGCACTACAACCTTGATTCATGTTATTGCCTGAATTCTCTTAATCTTCATGTGTTAGTCTTTTAGATCATAAAATCTTCTTACAATCTAATAAATTTTTCATGCTCCTATATACCTTAAATAGTATGCACTCCATTAATGATACTTAGAATTCAATTTAGTTACTACAACTTACCTTGGTTGTTACACACTAAGCTTACATGTTTAAATTAATCATAGATTATGACGGATCAAAACATAGATGTCGGAGCCACATCAGGAGCTCCTAGTCCCAATACCACTGAAAATGGGTCACTTATGGGTGGAATTCTTAGGGCCATAGGTGATCTTACGACTCTTGTGGGCTATCAGATAAGACAAACTCAAGCGCAAGGTCAAACCCAAACTGTTCACGTAGCTAACAAAGAGATAGAAACTTTATTAGAAAGGTTTAAAAGACAGAGGCCACCTATATTTAAGGGTGAGCCTGACCTATCTGAGGCCGATGTGTGGAAGAAACAGATTGATAAGATATTCACAGTTATGAAATGTAATGCTAGAAGGGGAGGCGGATCGTTGGTGGGACTCAGTTGTTAGGATGAACCCGAGTGTTAAAGTCTGGACCTGGGCCCAGTTTTGTGAGAAGTTTGATGATAAATACTTTCCCTTATATGTGAAAAATCAAAAGGAATGAGAATTCATGAAATTGGAGCAGGGTGATATGACGGTGCGCCAGTATGATGCTAAGTTCACGGAGCTATCGCGATTTGTAACTTTTCTGGTGTCCGATGAAACCCGTAAGGCACAAAACTTTGAGAACGGTCTGAGAGCCTCTACTCATAGCCGATTAGCCCCTTTCGTACAAAAGACATATGCTGAAGTGTTGGAGCGTGCCTTAGCAGTAGAGAAAGATATCAACGAATATTGGAAGAATCGTGATCAGAGGAAGGACATAAAGAGTGGTGCTAGAACTACTACACATATATCTCCACCCAGCAAGATGCAACTAAGAGACAGAGAACAACATCAACATCAATGGCCAAACCGACGACAGCACTTCCTGCATCACGATTTTTCAAATTTTGCTATAATTGTGGACTCGAGGGCCACACTTCTCATTTTTGTTCCAGACCACAGCGCACTCAATATCCGCAAAGGTCAGGACCTTCGTATCAGTCTTTCAAGCCTCCCCAGCAACATGCGCCACCGTCTATGTCACAACGACCTCCACTACATCCTTCCGCCTCACAGCCTTCCTCGAGACCACCTCAGCCATATCCACAGAAGCTGCTACAGTCATACTCGAGGCCACCACAGCAAGGACCTTTATCGGTATATCAGAGACCACCTCAACAGCCGCCACTACTATAGGTTAAACCTCAGCAGTACCAGGAGTTGAGGCAGGGAGTTCAGGCACCACGACCACAAGCTTAAGGCCGAGTTTACGCCTAGTACAGTCAGGAGACAACACAGTGCAGCGGTACGAGAACTTGACGCAACAATACGAAGACCCAATTTAAAGTTATGATGTTTCAGCATAGTCTGAGGATGGAGTGACCTAGACTTATGATGATGCCGCACCCTTATATAAGGATCCAGCACCGCCAACAGATGACATTATTCAGCCTGACATCGAGGCTAGCAGCGATGTAGTCAAAGGTACCATCGTCATTTATTCATTCTTAGTTAAAGTGTTATTTGACTCTAGAGCATCGCATTCATTTATTTCTTACTGCCTTTTATGCTCGCTTGGGTTATCTCCTACTCCCTTAGATAAAAAGCTAACAATAGCAAACCCCCTTGGTAATTCAGTGGACCTAAGTCAGATTTGTAAATCTTGTCCAATCATGATCGAGAACATAAATTTACCAGCTAATCTTATAATTATGCCGATGTGAGAATACGATATTATATTGGGGATGGATTGGTTATCTTTATATTAGGCAAAAATTGATTATTTTAGGAAAATGGTCATATTAAATATCGATGGGCGAGCACCGTTACAATTACATGGGACGCGAAGGAAGGGAGCACCGGTTAGTTTGTCAACCATTTAGGAAGTTGAACCTCAAGGAGTAGAATAAATTTCGATTGTTAATGAATTTTCAGAAGTATTTCAAGATATCCCTAGATTACCGTCAAAGAGAGATGTTGATTTCATAATCGATCTGGTACCTGGGACTGCACCAATCTCTAGAGTACCATACCGTATGACACCTGTTGAATTGAGAGAATTAACAGAGCAACTTCAGTAGCTCCAAGACCAAAGCTTCATTAGGGCTAGTACGTCGCCGTGGGGTGCACCAGTATTATTTGTAAGAAAGAAAGATGGGTCTTTGAGGCTATGCATCGATTACCGACAACTTAATAAGGTCACTATTAAGAACAAGTACCCTGAGGATAAATGATTTATTCGATCAGTTGAAGGGAGCTAAATATTTTTCAAAGATAGACCTGCGGTCTGAATATCATCAGTTGAGGATTAGAGATGAAGATGTACCCAAGACTGCCTTTAGGACTCGGTACGGCCATTATAAATTTCTTGTGATACCCTTCTAACTAAGGAACGCTCCAGCAGTATTTATGGATCTCATGAACAGGGTCTTCAAACCGTATTTGGACCGATTTGTGATAGTGTTCATAGATGATATTTTAATTTACTCCAAGATGCAAGAAGATCATGTTGAATATCTTCGAATAGCTCTTCAAACTCTAAAGGACAATTAGTTGTATGTCAAAGCTTCAAAATGTGACTTTTGGAAAAATGAAGTAAAATTTTTGGGGCACGTGGTACCGAAAAAAGGAGTGTCGGTAAATCCATCGAAAGTCGAAACAGTGTTAAATTGGGAGCAGCCCACCAATGTGACGGAAGTGTGTAGTTTTCTTGAATTAGCTAGTTATTATAGAAGGTTCATTGAGGGATTCTCTAAGATAGCAAGGTCGTTGACTAACTTGACCAAGAAGGGTACTTCTTTTAAATGAAATGAAAATTGTGAGCAGGCTTTCTCTGAATTAAAGAAGTGATTAACGGAAGCCCCTGTGCTTTCCTTACTAGCAGAAGGGGAGAGATTTGTGGTATATACTGATGCATCTTATCAAGGGTTGGGATGCGTACTGATGCAAAGTGGTAAAGAAATAGCATTCGCGTCAAGGCAGTTGAAATCTCGTGAGGAGAATTATCCCACTCATGACTTAGAGCTTGCAGCTGTAGTGTTTGCCTTAAAATTTTAGATGCATTATTTTTATGGTGAGCAGTTTAAACTGTACTCGGATCATAAAAGTTTAAAGTAACTTTTTGATCAAAAGGATCTAAATATGCGGCAGAGGATATGAATGGAATTCTTGAAGAATTATCATTTCGACATCTACTATCATCCAGGTAAGACGAAGGTTATAGCTGATGCATTAAGCAGGAATACGCGCAAGTTGGTAGCGAGTTTAATAATTAAAGAATGGGAGATGCTTGATGTAATTAAAGATTTTGAAATCAGACTTCGTATCGATGAACCTCGGGCTTATATCGGTAATTTAGGGGTGCAACCCACTCTGGTTAGTAATTTCTTAATTATCCATTTATATTAGCCCTTTAATTCTTATATTAGAATGTAGTTATTCAGGATTTTTTTTTCTAGGTGCGACGAATAATAGAAGTGCAGAAGAATGATGCATGACTACAAGAGAAAATAACAGAGGAAGTAGGAAAGGACAACTCAGAGTGGCGAGTAGGCTCTGATGGTGGGGTCAGATTTCAAGGGAGGTTATATGTTTTAGACATATCTGAATTGAAGCAAGAAGTCTTAGATGAGGCGCACCGCATAAAATTCATCATCCACCCAGGAGGAACTAAGATGTACCATGATGTACGTCGTCAATATTGGTGGAGTAATATGAAGAAGGAGATAGCCAACTACGTTGCAAGGTGTCTTACTTGTCAGCAGGTTAAAGCAAAGCATCAGAAGTCATCGAGACTTTTGCAACCGTTACAGGTCACAGAGTGGAAGTGGGAGCATATATCGATGGATTTTATTGTCAGACTACCGAAAACAAGCCGTCATCATGATGCAATATGGGTGATCGTTGATAGGTTAATAAAGTCAGCACGCTTCCTTCCTATACGCATCTCTTCATCTCTAGATGACTTAAGCAAACAGTATATCAAGGAGATCGTTAGACTTCACGGCATTCCTGTGTCGATAGTATCTGATCGAGACCCCAAGTTTACATCACAGTTTTGGATGAGTCTTCAGAAGGCATTGGGAACGATGTTAAACTATAGTACGGCTTTTCATCTACAGACTGACGGGAAAACGAAGCGGGTAAATCAAATCCTCGAAGACATGCTTCGTAGCTGCATTCTTGATTTCAAGGGAAATTGGGACGACCACCTCTATTTAGTAGAATTCGCCTACAACAATAGTTTCCAGTTAGTATTGGTATGGCGCCATTCGAAGCTTTATATGGAAGACCCTGCAGATCACCAAGTTGTTGGACCGAGGTGGGTGAAAGAACATTGTTGGGACCGGAACTAGTGCAAGAGACATCCGAGAAGATTGTTGTCATCAAAGAACGTCTACGTATCGCTCAGAGTCACCAGAAAAGCTACACCGACAATCACCGAAAGAACTTGGAGTTCGCCATAGGAGACCATGTGTTCCTGAAGGTATCTCTGATGAAAGGAGTTATGTGATTTGGGAAGAAAGGAAAATTGGCACCAATCTACATTGGACCATTAAAATCTTGTAGAGAGTAGGCCTCATAGCCTACAAACTAGCCTTACCTCCTCAACTTTTTGGCATCCACGACGTATTTCATGTATTTATGCTTCGAAAGTACGAGAGAGATGCATCACATATCATTGACTGGGAGCTGCTGGAAATTTGGGAGGACGTCATACATAGAGTAACCGATTCGCATCCTCGACAGGAAGGAACAAGTACTTCGAACAAGATCAATACCACTCCTGAAAGTTCAGTAGGGGCATCATGGCGAGGACAAAGCTTCATGAGATCAAGAGGATGAAATCTGAGAGAAGTACCCTCATCTCTTCATATGATATGTATGTTAAATTTCGAGGACGAAATTTTTGTTAAGGAGGGTAGAATGTAACAACCCATATTTTTGTGAGAACTAACCCCACCGTCCACTTACGCGTGACCCACCTGAGTTTTGGATCAGCCTCATTTTTGGCCTTATATCTTCTCTTAGCTTAGCCAAGAAGATGGACGGAGTAGATTTAAATTATTGTTAGTGGGACCCACCATATCTTTAATAAAATAAAATAAAAATAAAAATAAAAAAGTTAAATCTTCCGCACGACTAAACCGCTTTCTCCACTTTCCTTCCTTTTTGTACAGTAATGGCTGTCGAACCTCCCACGAAATGAAACTACCCACATCCCCCACTCTTCCGCATCGTTCCTTATACCAATTAAAAAAGAAGGAAATAAATAAAGTTTCAATTGAAAGAAAAAAAAAACAAAAAAAAAAAGAGAGAAAACCCGGTAGATCAAGAGAGAGATGGAGAGAGAAAGCTCTGTAGATCAAGAAAGAGAGAGATTTGAGCGGAGGCGGATCGTCAGACTTTTAAGGTAGGTGATCTTATCCTAAAGTTTATCATTTTCAGGTATTTATTATGAAATTTATTCTCAAATTTTTAATAGAAATATTATTGCAGTTGATTATTATGTGGGTGATTCTCCTCCACTTATGAACTTTCTGATTTTATATATTTTCTAAAATTTATTTATAATGACTTTAATAAATATTTTCAAATTCATTTATACATGATATCTGCTTTCTGAATTTTAGTCATTATTGAATCTAATTAACTTGTAGATGAGATCATAATATCTTTTATTTCTGAAATCAAGTGTTAAGATTTATACCATAAATCTGACTTAAGAGTAATTAATCTAAATTAGTTGATTTAGAATAAATACTAACTAAATTTATTTATGAATTTAAGATATATATATATATATATATAATAGATAAAAATAATTTTACTAAGTTTGTATTCTAATTTAGAAGTTTTAGAATCCCTTTTGTCAAATTAAATCGTTATAAGTCTAAATATTAAGCATTTAGGGATTTATATAATTTAATTTAGATGATTATTTTATTTAAATCAAAATCTTAACCCGATCTTAAATTAAACTTTCAATTCATACTAATTTGAAGTCTGATTTTAAGAAAAAATCTAAATATAAGGTCCATATAATTATTTTGTAAATTATGAAAATTAGAATTCAGAATAAAATAATTAACTTATATCCGTATATAATTAGATAAATAAATAAATTATGATTTTAAGATATACATGGTATTCCAACATTCTTCAGTGGTATCTGCAAAATAAATAAATAAATAAATAATAAAATCCTGAATTTATATTTAAAATAATTAGATAAATTTTTAAATTAACTTAAATTATTAAATAATAATTTTTATTACATTATTAATGTTAGATAATAGAAATCAGTTAATATTTTCGTTTCTGTAAAGATTAAAATCCAAATTTTAATTCTAAAATTTTAAAGAGTTAATTAAATTAAATTTAAATGAACTTAAGTTTAAGGAAGTTTACAAAAAATTTGGAATTGGAACTAAAATTTCTTGTACATTATTTTATAGAAATTTCTAAATTAAATAATACTAAAATAATATTTTATTTAAGTATTTGAATTATTAAAGTTTCAACAAAATTTAAATATAGAATTATTAATTAGAATTATATTGTTGATATTTTTTATTGTGAAATAATTATTCATCTTACATGTATGTCTACCATTCGAGCATCAAATTTAATATGTTGGATGTAACGTAAGCAAGTAGGGCAATCGTGTCCCTTGGGTGAAAGACCCTAAATTAGCAAGTAGGGCAATTGTGTCCCTTAGGTGAAAGCGTATGAGTACAATTGTGTGTGTGGACATACGTCAAATGTACAACTAGAGCAGTAGTCTGACCAGCTAACGTATAAATGGGTCCATCACCATGAGGTACCAGTGCGTGGGCGTTAATGCAACGTAACCATATGCTTAAGTACGGTGTTGTAAGAAATAATACAAATGTTATGAATATTCATCGAAATATTACATGCATTGCATTTTCACAATTCTGTTGTTAAATTTCATTATCTGTATTTTATTTTCTTTATTTTTATAAAATTGATATTATCTGAACATGTTAAATTTTGGATAAGAAATGACCCTACTGGGCTGTTATGCTCATTATACTAAAACAAATTCACAGGTGCAGAGCTGGAATACTATGAGTAGGCGGGCCTCTACTATTAGCTTTATTTTCTAGAAAATTAGGTTTAGTTTTAATTCAATTCATTTTATTTTATTTTTTGTTATTTAGGTTTAGTTTATGTTCAAATTTTGATGTAGAAAGGACAGACTATTAAAAGAGTTGAATTTAATAATTATTCAGCTGTATTTTCTTTTAGATGAAGTTGAATATGGATTGATTTTGATTGAATTAACTGGATTATAATAAATGTCATTACATTATAATTCACCCCTTGGGATTTGGGTCCCGAAGACCTTATTCGGGTACTCGAATTTTGGGGCATGACAATTCCGGTGATTCCCCTTTACTTCACGGTCAATTCCCTTTACTTCACGGTCAATTCAATGCATTTCACCGTCAATTCCCTTCACTTCACAGTCAATTCCCTTCATTTCATGGTCAATTCCATCATTTCACGGTCAATTTCGACGATTCCCCTTCACTTCATGGTCAATTCCATACATTTCATGGTCAATTTCCTTTACTTCACGGTCAATTCAATTCATTTCATCGTTAATTCCCTTCACTTCACGGTCAATTCCGTACATTTCACGGTCGATTCCGGCAATTCCCCTTCACTTCACGGTCAATTCAATTCATTTCACGGTCAATTCCCTTCACTTCACGGTCAATTCCATGCATTTCATGGTCAATTCCGACAATTTTCCTTCACTTCACGATCAACTCAATTCATTTCACGGTCAATTCCCTTCACTTCATGGTGAATTCCATGCATTTCGCAATCAATTCCCTTCACTTCACGGTCAATTTCATGCATTTCACGCTCAATTCCCTTCACTTCCTGTTGAGGGTCAAATATTGCATATCAGACCCCAGTAATTACCCGATTTTACGAATATGATACTGTTTGACGGCATGCTTTAATCGTATTTGTAATGCAGGATGTATTTACAAGCTTGGATTGAAATAGGAGGCTAAAAATGTGGATTTAACGTTCAGGAATCACCAAGACAAGGGACAAACTCCAGGGGACCAAGATCAATGCCAGAGATCCAAGAAAACCGAGAAATTGAAGTTCAAGTGGCCTGAAAGTAAGTTAGAATGCAAGACCACAGGGTTCCTACCATCCATTCATCTTAAAAATTCATATATGGCCTGAGAACCCCAAATTAACCGTACACTTTTCGGGTCCCAGTTCCTGTGAAGTGGACCAAGCGGCAGATCGACCCATAAAATCTGGATTACGGGCACCAGTGGTATCTGGATATGCTTCAATTTTTGTCTCAACGTGTTAAAAGAGCTGAAAAAGTAGATGGACGGAGAAGATTTCTCATAAACATCACATTAGGACCCATATGCATGAGATGTGTGCAGTGTACATTAAGTGCACCGAGCAAGAACCATGTGGTCAAAGTCGGTTTGACCGACTTTCTAAAAGCAGGAGAGGATTTCTCTCTCCGCCATTCGTCCGTCCGCAAGTCATCCCGCTGGTATGATACGTGGCCCATCTTCATCCCTCAGACGGATGATCCAATCCATCTAATGAACTCAGAAGATAAAATCGACCACAATTTGGTCGATTCCAGGCTTCCATACACATGTTTAAGACTGCAGCAGTAAGGAAAATGCTACTACGTCTATTGATGGTGTGGCCCATCCGAAACACGAATTCAATCAAAATTTGGGCCCGTGATCGAGGAATGAATCGACTCGAAAGCGGTTTGATGCACTATAAAGATAGGCGATGTGGACCCCACGACTTCTTCTTCCGAATTTTAAAAAAGCAACAATTAACACTATCCGACGCTTCAATTTTGTTAGTGGCCCACCACCATTGCTCCATGAAAGATCCACCGTCCATTAGACCTACGTGTCCCTATTACCACCGCCAGGTGGCGGTTTTCAATTGATGCACAAGATCGGGTTATTATTGTCCAAACGGAAGGCGAACAGCGGGAAAAACTCACTCGTGGGCCACACCGAAATCAATATAAAACCATCCCTTCTTTGGATAGTTTTCGAGAGGATCACGATGGACGGAGTGGATCTCTAAAAACAATGGAACTGGTCCCACCGAGAGTCAATGGCCAGAGCCATCCGCAGCTCTATTCTACGCGATCTGGGAAATCCGGAATTTTCGGACGATTGTGGGCCGCTGTCCGTGATCGGATTGGTGATCCAAACCGTCCATCATCTAGGTTGGTCAAAAACATCCCAGGGGACGTTGCCCTTTTGGAAATAAAGCAAAGAAGAGAAGAGTTTTAACACTGCCAGCGCAGGCTGCGAAACGGAGTCGGTTGTGTAATTTGACTTGCGTGTTATGCACGCTCACACCGACTTCTCCTGAGCAGTCACGGACTTCAGAATTTATATAAGAAAGAGAGAGAGAGTTGAGGAAAAAAGAACACATGGCTGGGAGCTCTGGACGTCAGGAGAGAGAAAGACAGGGAGTAAAGTTTGGGTTTTTTTTAAATTGTTTTCTTCTTCTTTCTTTTCTCTATTTTATTATGAGATCTAGCCCATTCATGTGTGGCTAAACCTCTTAGCTAGGGCTAAGAGGTGAAGCTTGTAGTGTGATGGGAACTCTTTGCTTGCCTTTTGTTTAGATTGATCTAATGTTGATTTGGGTTTAACTAAGGAAATATTTTTAGTCTTTAATGGTCTGTTGTGACTAAAATTACAATGGGTCTGCGATGGCTTTGAGTATTTCTTTCTTCTTTTATGTTCTATGACGTCAGGAAGCCCTGTTGTTCACCATCGTCTCCTGGGCATGGTTGGATGACGGTAACCCTTCTTGACTTTCATGACATGTTGATTGATTGGTAATTAGATTAATTCTGTTGTTTGCTTTGTCTCCTGGGCATAGTTTGGTGATGGAATCCATTCTAATTCATATACCTCTCACCTCTTGAAAACTATATCAACGGCAGTTCAGTTAATTTCCCTGATTTTTAATCCAGGCATAAGATCTCCCTGATCTCTACAAGTGGATCCTCTGAATCCCTAGTTCCCTTCCTTCGAATTCTCTTAAGTTTTACATTACTATTTCACTATTATTCCTCAAAATTCATTTGATTTAGAATTCATCTTAGCCTAGTTCTAGTTCTGGTAAATTTCAGATAACGTACAGGTTTCAGTCCCTTGGGATTCGACCTCGGTCTTACCGAGTTTATTACTACATCACAACCCTATACTTGGGGAGTGAACACTTCCCGGTCATTTCCATTCATTTTACTGTCAATTCCGGTGATTCCCCTTCACTTCACGGTCAATTCCATGCATTTCACGGTCATTTCCATTCATTTCATGGTCAATTCCGACGATTCCCCTTCACTTCACGGTCAATTCCATGCATTTTACGGTCAATCTCAACGATTCTCCTTTACTTCACGGTCATTTCCATGCATTTCACGGTCAATCCCCTTCATTTTACGGTCACCATAACATTTATTTTCCATCCAATCTATTCATAAGGTCACAAAGACCTGGATGAAGAGGAAAAATAAATATTTCATAATGATCCAAAACTTCTGTGACCCCTAAAAGGGTTTCAATCGTAGACGTTCAATCCTCCACTGCCTTTTACAGTGTGGTCCACTTGATAGCTAGAGCTATCTTATTTTTCGTCTCAAGCCTTAATACGAGTTTGCCAAATAGATGGACGGTTTGGATATAACATATACCTCATAATGGGACCCACAAAAAGCTATGGGAATTACAACTGGAAAAAAAAAACCCAGTGAGTTGAGGTCGATAGGGTCAATGGCTACAGATTATAACCGTCGCCATAATTGTAGTAATCCCCACCGCTACAGTTATAGCTACGGTTATAATCTTTAGCTACTGACCCGATCGACCGGGTGCCAACCTGGTCGACCCGACTTGCTAGCTGTCTTTTTTTTTTTCCTGTTGTAATCTCCACCACTTTTTGTGGGTCCCATTATGAAGGATATCCAAACCATGCAAAAGGTAGGCCACAAACTAATGATCACCTTATACGGAAATCAGGCCGATCAACTTATCAGGTGGGACACAAAATTGAAATCAATGGACAGCCAATGGCATGACTCAATGTATACGTGGGTCCCACCCAATGATGGAAGAAACCTGATTTCATGCCAAGTGATCTTCATGGTGGTGCCCACGTTTTGGACGGGTAGGATTTCCCACAAGTGACACATTAGCAGGAGAGAAAGGGGTGCATGTTAAAATTCACATACATGGGCTGTATGTGATCATTTCTCAATTAAAAATAATTAATTTAGTTGTAAGATTAGTCATTGTTAAGTAATTACTAACAGCTGACTTAAAAATGACATCACCCTTGATTCACCCATGAGAGAGAGAGAGGACCATGATCAGTTTTCCATGAAACAACCATAACCCTTCTTTTGACAATTTGAGACCAAATGGGCAACATAGAGAGAGTGGGCTAATCTACAGCGGTGAAAGACAAACATTGAGTGTGGCCCATCCAGGAAAGCATGTCTGAATCTAAAAACAACCCCATTTCAAACTCCCAAATGTAAAAGCTTTCAAAAACAAAGCCCCACCAAGCACTTCCACCACTTCTTCAATCCTCCTCCACCTGTTTCCACATACACACAATTTCAATCCTCACCACTACTATTCTCTTTCCATATTGGAACTTTCAAGTCAAGGGGGCTGAACTACATGTGCATTTCCCAACTTTTCACTGTACACTATACATAAACCGTGCATCAATCCGAACCGTCCAAATCGTGGGTCTCAATCATCTATGGATCATGTTCAGAAATTACACATATCCGGTAGGTTTCCATCATATCCATGGTTGAAAATCAACAGACAATAACACATAGTTAAGGTAATCCAACTCTGAGTTTTGGCCTATGTTCCATCTAGCATAGGGCCCAAAATTTGGGTGGTCTAGATTGACTTACACTAATCTATGTGTACGGTAGATGAGTCAGCACTATCTAAGAATAGGCCAAAAACGCAATTAGTATTCTACCCCTCAAGTTAAACACTCACCTCCTCACACATTATAAGTATACATAAAGAGATCTCCCTCCAAAAAAAAAAAAAAACAAACAAACAGAGGAGAAGAGCTCCCAAGTTATAGAAAATCCCAACCTCGTTTTTTGTGTTCTTCCTCACTCTCTTCATCCCAATTGAAGTGATGGTGGACACTGAGGATGTTCCATCAGCACCATCCACTCCTGTAACCCCAGGCACTCCTGGGGCCCCACTCTTTGGTGGTTTCAAGGTAGAGAGGAGTGTAAATGGTAGAAGGTCCCTTCTCAAAAGCTGTAGGTGTTTTAGTGCTGCATGGGCAATGGAAGAAGGAAGCCTCGGCACTGCCTGCGCATTGCCGCCCTCTCAGATCTCACTTGCAAGAAAGGTGAGTGCAAAAGAGTTCTACAACATGGGTGGCCCGTTGTCGAACTCAGCGATCTAAAACAAGTTTCTAAACACTATTAGCATTTGGGTCGATTTTTCTAAGTGTCTATCTCTAATAAATTTCCGTTCACAAACGATCTGATGGCTTAAATCCTTCATTCGCACCATAGAATTGTTTATAGCTTTTCTTAACATAAACATGTTATGTGATTTCAAATCAGTGGGCCATGTGGATCTATTAGTATACCGTATTCTCCCGCCACTGATTCAGCTTCTTCTTGGGGCCATGACAAATGAATGGTTTAGATCTTCTACTCATGTTGTAGAGTTGTCATTATATATGTGCCTTAATCTTGAATTACCGGGTGTCATCGAAACTTAACCTTCGATGACATTGAAGTGTATTGGGTGTCATCGAAACTTAACATTTGATGACATCGAACGATTCCACGCTTCCGCAGTCCCCCACCACTGGGTTCATCAGATCTTCTAACATGAGCGAGACTCTCCGGATTCCCGGCCATTGATCAGGTCGGCGCAGTGGTGAACATTCCTCATACCAAATTTCAGGTCTGTCTGATCATCAAGTTGGCCACAAGTATATGGAAAGAAGATGGTAAGGAAAGATAAAAAATAATGTACACATGTGGCCCACCTGATTATTGACCATCCAAAATTTTGTGCTAGGGCATATTTATTGTGTGCTATTGTGTGCCCTACCTGAAGAATGGGCACAGTCTCTCACACATGTAGCATGTTGTCATGAATTTTCTGAAATGAAAACTGACCCATATATCTCTCTGTGTTGTTGGGTGGATGGTGAAATCAGGTGGGTGCAGAATTCATTGGCACACTCATACTCATCTTTGCTGGGGCAGCAACAGGCATTGTGAATCAGAAGACACGAGGGTCAGTTACACTTCTTGGGTTAGCTGCCTCTAATGGCCTAGCTGTGATGATAGTCATACTCTCAACTGGCCACATCTCTGGGGCCCACCTCAACCCATCAGTGACCATTGCCTTTGCAGCTCTCAGGCACTTCCCATGGAAACAGGTACACACAACTACTATACCTCTCTCTCTCATATGGGTTCTTCTAGAAGGTGCTAGAATAACATGTGGGGCCCACTTTGCAGGTGCCCATGTACATTGGTGCACAGGTGGTGGCTTCCATCTGTGCTGCATTTGCACTCAAGGGGATATTTCATCCGTTCATGGGGGGAGGGGTGACTGTCCCCACAGGAAGCTACGGCCAGGCCTTTGCTTTGGAGTTCATCGTCACCTTCAATCTCATGTTTGTGGTCACTGCAGTTGCCACTGACACAAGAGCTGTGAGTGTGTGCCTTTTGTAATTCTAACAATATAGTAGACTCGCAAATGGCAACATGACACCCGCGTGCGAGATCCAAGCTGATGGCCTGAAATTCCTCCTTATGCAAGTGTGTTGTATGAAAATTCAGGCTGATTTGTTCATTACGTGGTCCACACGTGTATGAAAGAAATGGACGGTTCAGATGTTGACCAAAGGTCAGCCCACCTGGTGATCATATCGACCTGATTTTTTTTTTTCAGAAGGCCTCTTTACATGATGGCCCTGCCTAATGAACATGTGGGAAGCGAGGGCCAAGAGATGCAGTCACCTTTTTTCGTTCTACAACGCCTGGTGTGGGGCCCACCATGGTGTATGTACCAAATCCAATCCATCCAAAAGGTGCATACCTTTAATTCCACACTGTATGCCAAACATGAAGGAGGATCTAAATACAGGTGGGTCACACCGCTGAGAATAGCTAGGATAAGGATTCCTACCATTAAAACTTTCCAGATTCTATGTGGCGCCCAACGTGTTATTTATATTCCATCCAATCCAATCAGAAGCATCATGGTATATGTACAGATGAAAATCAGTCAATGAACAAACTCAGGTGGACCACACCACTTGTTTTAATGGTTTTAGGCATGATTTTATATGCAATGGTTCATCTGATTTTGTAATTAGCCAGAATTTTATCCCTAACTAGAACATGCAGGTTTTCCCATGATGAACGGATTAGATTTCGTGCTTACATCATGGTGGGCCCATCACCGCTTGGAGAGTTGGATTGTTCTAAAACGTTGCAGAGGAACCGGTCTCTTCATATGTGTCGGATGTTTGGGTGGCATTATTGTAATTGATGGGCTTTTTGTTAATTATATGTAATCGTGCTGGCATGACGTCGTCCATGCAGGTAGGTGAGCTGGCAGGGATTGCAGTGGGGGCTACTGTAATGCTCAACAATCTCATCGCCGGGTAAGGAATTGAATTTCCCTTTTTGCCCTTGGCCAGATTAGAAATTACACTTAAGTCGCTGTGGTATGAACTCATAGGATCGTTTGGGCTTGCATTTTCTTACACGTGGCTAACATGTAACAAATCCAAACCTATCAACAGGTAGGGTCCACATTGAATGGGGTCAACCTAAAAAACAGACTGATTTGATGGTCGTGATCATTCTATCGGGGACTTTTGAGGAAAGAAAATATATAGATGGCCATAAAAGGTCGAATAGTGGTCTTTTGACTGTCCATTTTCTGCTAAGACATCATCCAATCCAAGGGCTGTGATTGTCCAATAAATGAGAACTTAGGTATGGATCTTCAATGGCAGGTCCTATATCATGATCCATCTGGATATTATACATGTTTGCTACCTAAAAGCAGGATTCTCGGATCCTTACTCTTGCTCCGGTGGTAGACTCTCAAAAGTTTCAACCAGGGCAGTACATCAACCCGAGTCAAGTTGGGGTGGGCCAAGCTCAGCTTGACTCATCCATGCTATACTTGAGTTTGAGCTTGAGCTCGCCCTCGAGCTCGACATTAAAGCAAAGCTTGGCTTGTTTGTCAAAGCTTTCGGGTCGGGCTAGTGGTTGGAGCCGAGTCGAGTTTACCTCAATAGGGTAATGGAAAGAAAAAGAGGGAAGAGGGACAGGTAAAGTTTTTTAGTAAAAACTTATACATTTTAACTTCATTTTTTTAAAAACTTTTATATATATAATATATATTATTAAAATATATTACTCGAGCCGAGCCGAGCTCAAGCTTCGAGTCGAGTCGAGTTGAAATACACTATGGTCGAACTTGGCTTAAACTCAACTCGAGCTTTAATAAACAAGCTTGACTCACCTTGAGTCGGCCTTTCAAGCCAAGTCAATCCGAGCTGAATCGAGCCGAGTCGAGCGAGCTTTTTAGCTAACTTGACTCGCATACAACCCTAGTTTCAACACCCGGTCAAGGGTTCATCCATGTGTGGTGAAATCCCACTAAGGCGTACCCCCATGTTTAAAAGTAGATTGGGTTGAAGGATGTGAATGTCTTTCCGAGAAAGAGAGCTTTCGGGAAAGAGAGCCAATTTTTCCCTGGAACGGATTGGCTACTCCCCTGCCACCTGCCGATGGCTGATGGTCGGTGCTCTGTGGGTCTCACCGTAATGTATGTGTTTCATCCATGCTGTCCATTTATTTTTCTAGATCATTTTATGGTACGGGACCACAAATGAGGTATATCCCAATTTCAAGTGGACCACATTACAGGAAATATTGTTGAATGAATGTCAACCATTAAAAACTTTTTGGGGGCTATAAAAGTTTTGGATCAAGCTGATATTTGTTTTTTTTCCCTTCATCTGGTGTTGTATGACCTAATAAATAGGCTAATAAATAGACTGGATGTTTTCATCTGGCTCTGTATGACCTAATAAGTAGAATGGATGTCAAATAAACAGTACAATGGGCCTTAGGAGGATTTCAATGGTGGATATATATCTAATCACTATTGTTTTGCTGTAGTGTGGGCCACCTGAGATTTATATCCCTCTAATTTTTGGGAACAAGCCCTAAAATGATACGTATAGATGGATGAACACATACATCACCGTGGGGCCTACAGAGCACCCACCATCAGCCACCCGGCTGGTGGCAGGGGAGTAGCCAATCCGTTTCCATTTTTCCCCGCTTAAACATCATATGGAGAATATTGGATTTGTGCAAAAAGGTGGGCCACACATGATGATCACCTGATACGAAATCAGGCCGATCCACTCGTCGAGAGAGATTGTCAAAATCAATGGGCAGAAAATGGATGACTCAGCATGCTGGTGTGTCCCACCCAATGCGTGGATCGATCTGATTTTCATTTCAGGTGGTGATTGGTGTGGGGCCGGATTGGATGTTCTACACATATGACATGCTGGTGGGAAAAAAGACAACTATATCTAACCATTTCTCTCTATCTCTATCTCTTTATTTTTTTCTCCCCTCTGAAATAATCCTAGCCATCCAATTGGAGATCTTCAAATGGCAAGTTACAGAGATACACTTGCTACGACGGTTGGTGGTCCACACAATTTATAGGTTCTAGTGGTGGTCCCCACGCCCTACGACCGTTAAGTACATTTCATGTGTAAAAATTAAAAAAGAAAAAAGAAAGAAAAAAAAAAAAAAAAGACAGCTTAACCAAGAATGTGATGTATGGGTACCACGATGATGTGTGAATGGGCATCCAATCCGTCCATCATTTCTACCCCCTCATCTTCTCCATGGTGCCCCAAAAGTCACGCGGACCCAAAAATCTGAGTGGACCAGACCATAGGTAACAGTTGGGATGTGGATGCCCACCATTAAAAACCTTCCATTAATTGTGTGGGGCCACTGTCTATGCCATCCAATCTGTTCAGAAGATGACATCTAATTAAAATTAGGCCACTCCAAACATAGGCCACACCATGCAATTTTGGAGGTTTAAGGCATGGTTTTACTTGATGTGGCCCACTTGATTTTTGGATCCACATCACTTTTGGGCTCCAAGGAGAGTATGAGGGGCTCACATGATACCCGAATTGGATATATTAACAGGTCACCGTGGGGCCTACACTTCGTGTTAACTAATTAATCATATTTAAAAGAATTATTATTATTTTTTCAACACACCCAAACTCATATAAACATCGCTTGATCTCAGTGTTGAAACAGGGTCAATCCTAAGTTTACTAGAATACATCACATGTCATATATATTGGGGCTTTATCCTTTGAAAATGAGTCATTTTACAATGATCTGGATCATTTATGTGACGGGTCTCATTTTGCATGGTGAACACTTATCCTTTAAGTATGCATTATCTACAATAATCCGGAGTATTTATATGATGGTTCCTATTTATATGATGGTTCTTACTTTTTATGGCGGTTGCTTATCCTTTGAATATGGGTTATCTTACAATGATTTTGACCATTTAGATATTGTGGGTTTCACTTTGCATGGTAGACACTTATCATTTGAATATGAGTCATTTACAAGATCCAAACTATTTATCTCACTTTGCATGGTGGATACTTATCCTTAAGAATATGAGTTATTTTACAATTATCCAAACCATTTATATGATGGGTCTAACTTTGCTTGGTGGACACTCATTCTTTGAATATGGGTCATTTATAAAATCCAAACCAGTTGTCTCACCTTGCATGGTCGACACTTATCCTTAAATGATTCATACCATTTGTCTCACTTTGCATGGTAGATAGATTAGAGCCTGTTTTTCTACTTTTTCCAAATTCCTGCCCAATCTCCTCCGTGATGGCCATCAATGGCTGAACATTCCCAAAAGGACCACCTTCCTCCATCCTCGGTCAACAGTGAGTGGTGAGTTTTCTTTTTCTCTCGGTGGGTACCTCTTGTATTCTGGGTTCAAATTTGTATGGACACTTATCTCTTGAATATGAGTCATTTACAAGATCCGGATTATTTGTCTCACTTTGTATGGTGGACACTTATCCTTTAAATATGTCTTGTCTGATTGTCTTACAATGATCCAGACCATTTACATGATAGGTCTCACATTGCATGGTGGACACCAATTCCTTGAATATGGGTTATCTTACAATGATCATATGATGGGTTTCACTTTGCATGGCGAAGACATATCCATACTTTGAATATGGGTCATTTATAAGATTCAGGCCATTTGTCTCACTTTGCATGGTGGACACTTGTCCTTTGAATATGCCTCATCTTATAATGATCTAGACCATTTAAATGACAGGTCTTACTTATCCTTTGAATATGAGTTATCTTATAATGATCCAAACCATTTATATGATGGGTCTTACTTTGCATGGTATGGACACTTATTTTTTGAATATGGGTCATTTACAAGGTCCATACCATTTATATGATGGGTCTCGCTTTGCAAGGTAGATGCTAATATAAATAAAACCTCCTGAGTCAGTTCACTTGATGCTTTGATAATGTATATGTTAAGCTTTGAAGATGAATAACCAACATAACTTAGTATGATTAATTAAAGGATTGAAATACTCAACATAGATTTTTTATTTTATTTAAAAAAAAAAAAAAGTTGGCATTCCCATGAGGGAGAGCCCTATAACAAAAATGGTTGGAGCCAATGACAAAAAATCCAATTCCAACCTCTAAAGTCCAAACATATCTTACCCTATACATAGGTATGTATTCTAGCAAAACCTTTAAAAGAATAATCTCATCATTCTAATATTAAAACCATCATCTCATGGCTTCTCTTCATGTTGTGATGCACAGGGAAAGCACTGGAGCTTCCATGAACCCAGTAAGGACTTTGGGGCCAGCCATAGCTGCACACAACTACAAGGCCATTTGGGTCTACTTCACAGCCCCTGTTCTTGGCGCACTCTGCGGGGCAGGTGCCTACACAGCTGTCAAACTGCCAGAAGATGAAACCCAAGAAAGGCCATCAGCGGTACGGAGCTTGAGACGTGACAAGGGCATTGAAATGCTCTCCCCTTCGTAAGTTAATAATCCAAGTTTGGTTGAAAGACAACGCAGTTGTCCTAAGTTGTAAATACAAAAATAGTTTACAAGGATTACATGTGCACCTCATATGTTCTTATATGTTATGGAGAAAATATCAATACGAAGCCATATATGTAAACTTTCAATTCATCCATTTCTTCCTCACCAACATGTCGCAGGTGTGGAATATCCCACCTTTCAAAAGGTGGGCCACAACAGGATGATCACCTATTATGAAAATCAAGGAGGGTCCACCCCAAGAGGGACCCAGTCAAAATCATTAGACAGTTGCTTGTGTGACTTATCCAATAAGTTGATTAACCTGATTTTCCTACCAAGTGATCATCATAGCTAGTGCGGCCCACCTTTCTTATGGATGGCAAATTCTACATATGTGGCATGTTGGCATGAAAGAAAAGGCTATGATCAAAGACCGGTGTGTGATCATATCTCATAAATAAACGGGAGTGATATCCAGACCCTCCTTTCTTTACATCCATCCTTCTTGGTGTTGGAGTAGCCCATTTCAAGCCTATTCTAATACCATAAGTATACAGAAGGGTGCATGTATAGGAAACATGGGGTGAAATAACATATAAGAGTTACTTCATGTATGTAACAAACGTAGATAAAAGGGATGAGATCAAAAGATCACCCTCCCCCCCCCCCCCCCCCCCCTCAAATAAAAAAAATTTGTTGGGTTTGATGATGAAGGGTTGACCCTTGTCTGGGGTTTCTGGGGGCACATGTCTAGATATTGTCCTTTAGTGGAATTATTTGGATATGTTATTACCAAGGAAATGGGTTGATGTGATAGCTATGGTTACTTTATAGGATTAGGTTAAAACGTGCTTTGAAATTAGCACTATGTGGCTGGATCCAATACAGATGTTTCTCCATTGAAATCATGCTGATGTAATGCTTAAGTACATGATGAACAGTTTTGATGTCAATAAAACATCACATTAAGCCCACACATATACAGAAATGTCCGTACACCCTCATCCATTGCTCAAGTGGTAGACTGAGTGAAAGATACCGCGTTTCAACACCGAGGTTTGTGTTGGATGGTACTGGTCGGTGTTCAATGGGCCTATCATAATGCATGTGTTGTATCCATGCATTTCATCTATTTTAACAGCTCATTTTAAGGCATGAGACCAAAAAGAGTTGGATACAAATATCAAGTGAACCATTTAACTACGATCTCCTTTAAACTCTTCATAGTAGAGCCGTGACTCTTTGACCATACATTTGGTATAGTTGTATGCCTATCTAGACCGTCCAAGTTGCTGATCCATCCGTGAATGATGCATAACTGAAAAGTTAAATCAAGAAGATAATATCAATCACCTGATTTTTCCCTTTGATTTTGAAGTCTTCCTATTTTACCACTGGCTATAGTTCCAAAACTCACTGACTTGAAAATCGGAGTGAGTAAACTCGGTTTGACCGAATTTCGAGCCTCGGCTCGTGAACTTGGTCCACGCGGGAGCGGAAGATGTGAGACCACGGCCTCACCCAAAAGATGGGACTGCCCACATTGTTGTCTGTATTCTATATCCACCCTGTCCATCCTTTTTAACAGATCATTTTAGGTCAATCAAATTAATCAGATCAAATTATCAGGTGTACCATACCATAGGAAACAGTGGCGATTGACTATTAATGAGCCACAAAATTTTTGGATCAGGCTGATATTTTGTTTTTTTTTTTGGTACCATCATCCAGGCTTATGTGACCTTATTAACCGATTGGATGGTAAATAAACACCAGGAAAACATTAAGATCCGCCCTGAGAAGTTTTTAATGGTAGTGTGTTCAATCATCACTGTTTCCAGGAGCATGGTCCACCTGATATTTAAATCTTCTTCATTTTTGGCATATGCTATTAAAAGGTCTGTAAAAACGGATGAACGGTGTGGATAAAGGATATATACATCAAGATGGGCCCCACGGTAAGGGCTGCTCACCATTTTGGGTATGGCCAGTGTCGCACCTAATCGGCTCCCCTACGACGTCAGGATTTGAACTTACGGAGTTATTTCACGTTTTTTAACTATGCTTCTAACCAACCATTTGGTAGCCAATAACCGAATGGCTAGGATTTCTTGGTTAGTTTAGTTTTAGACATGAGCTACATCATTAGTGGGACTCAGCAATTTGGATGGCTTGGATAACTCAATATCTGTGCAACATGTGAGATGGATGTGTCACCACCATTTTAAAAGGAATGAAAGATTAATAGACTAGGCCCACTTGTGATGTAGGTGCCATGAAGATCTCTAACCACAGCGTCCATGTGAGTTTGCAGTGGCATGGGATCTGATTCTGTTTCCTTTTTGGATTTCTTTGGGCGAGGAGTCTGAAGAAGTGATTTATGGCAAGTATACCCCACTTGTGCATAATCCAGGTATTTTTGGAGCGGATTAGGTACCGTCTTGACCGTTGTGCCCACCTTGATGATATATTGTATATCTATGCAGTCCATCGATTTTTCCAAATCATTTTAGGATATAAGTCCAAAAATGAAGCAGATCCAAATCTCAGGTGGACCACACCACATGAAAAAGTGGCGATTAACTATTAAAACCTTCTTGCAAACTCCATAAGTTTGGTTCAAGCTAATATTTGTTTTTTTTTTTTTTTTTTTTTTTTGGCAAATAAACATTAGTGTCGGCATTAAGGTGGGCCCTAGGAAGTTTTTAATGGCGAACGATCAATCACTACCGTTTTCTATGGTGTGGTACACCTGAGATTTAGATCTTCTTCAATTTGGGATCATGTCGAAAATGAGCTGGTGAAACAAATAGATGGCACGGATATATAACACATATATTAAGGTGGGCCCCACAGTTAGGGGTGTACACGAGTCGATGCAAGTCGAACTGGGCTCAACCCGGCCCGACCTGGTCACCAACCACACCTAGCCCGAACCCGGCCCGGCCCGGTCACCAAGTCAACATGTCCAGCTCGAACTCAGTCCGGTGAGCAATCGGGCGAGTTCAGGCCAGTTTCAAACCTTACAGCAAGATTTTACCTTTTCAAGTGCAAGAAAAACACCTACTACAAATATAATTTGATTGATCCAAGACTCGGGTGGGCCACCCCATGGGGAAATGTCAAGATGGGGATGCTCACCATGAAAAACTTTTTTGATTATGTGGGGCCCATTGTGTTTTTCATATGCTATCCAAGCCATTCATAAGGTGAGCCGCACCTGGATGAATGGACAACCGAAATTTAGGTAAATCGAAACTTAGATGTGGATAAATTACACGATTTTAGAGTTTTTAGGCATGATTTTTTATAGTGTGGCGCAACCAAGTTTTAGATTGGCCTGATTTTTAAGTCAATCAATCCACACAATTGGGTAAAAAAGATACCTTGCATTCCTTTTCATATGCATGTAACATCCAACCAATCCACTAGGTTCAACTACCAAAAGAAAGGGTGGAAGTGGCGGATCTTGGAAGGTTTTAGCTGCGGATTTTAGCCGTCAGATATGCTACGGATTTTCGCAAGCTAAAACCAAATAAGCCGTCGGCGAAACTAATTTTTTAACGGTGGACGTCTAATTCACTATTATTTTCGCATTGTGTGGTCTACCCAAGATTAATTCAGTCTAAGTTTTTAGGAAAATGTTAAAATTATGTTAAGAAATGGATGGACGGCATGGATGAAGCGAATCTATCATAGTGGGGCCCACAGAGCCATACCCGATCCAAAGATCAAGTTACCGTTTTGAATTTGGTTTCAAATAATGTGAGTTTTGTATTTGATTTAAAATAATAGTGACTTATTCGTAACAATCGTAGCAAAGATTTAGAGTTATCCAGACCATTTAAATAATTGGTCTAATTGTAAATGGAAAATATTGATAATTTTATTATATAATATAATCCTAACCATCCAGAAAATGCTCCCATGCATGCACGATTGTTAATATAGCTTGTGTTACAAATAATACAAAACTCACAGAATTCGGATTTAAATTCATTATCATATCCAAAAAAATGATTTCGGATGAGCGCCACTTCATGTTCCATCCAAAAGCATTTCCGATAAGCGCCATTTCATCTTCCATCCAAAAGAGGATTTCCGATGGAGAATTGACGAGCATCATCTTCCATCGAGCGTTGTTGCCGAGCATCATCTTCAAATAGGTGAGCTTCTCTTTCCCCACCCTTAATCTTCAATCTGGATTTGAAAGACGATGCTCTAATGAAACACATACATCATGATGGCCCTCTGTAACTAGCCCTACACATACATCTCAGCTATACTTTAGACGTCTTTGTTGATGATGCTGTCCATTTGTGAGGGCGATCCCGATTTTAGGGCCAATGCATCTACATGGTGGGATTCTCAAGGTCGATGGACTGGATCACACACTCGTGTGCAAGACAGACCTTGATATCAAGCTCGTGTGCAAAATGACCCATGTCTCTTAGCCGGGCCCGGGTACGGACCCGGGCCATTGTCAACCTGACTGCTAGAGGATAGTTCCCTAGCCCTTCATCTTCCCAGAATAGCATAGATTCACCATTGTTAACTGAAAGCTTGAAGCTATCTAACAGAAATTTCCCCCATTTCATATACTTCTTTCTTTCCTTGCTAGGTTTTCTTCTTAAACTTCTATCTGTAGGGCCCAAACGAAACGTGTGATGCTGGGCATGTTGTCTGGGGTCCATTTCATATACTTCTTCCTTCCTTGAAGCTGGATTGGCAATGACAGCTTTCAGCTATGATTGAAGATCTCATCTTTCCAAATTAAAAAAGAAGAGAAAAAATCCTGAATTTTCTTTGTTCATGAGGTATATGCTTTTTGAATATTTCTTTTGCATCTGTTGTACAGAAGGAAATCTCACGTGGGTATATCTCCTTTTGAAGTTTCTATGATTTTTTTGGGTGAAAATAGTGATTCTGATGTTCTTGGGATTTGGATTTGTTGTAAAAATGGAGTGTTATTTGAATTTTTTTTTTATATGTTATATTTTAGGGAATCTCATGTGGGGTGCTTTTGCATTTGTTAGTTCTTGAAGTCTGTGTGGTTATTTGTGGTAATTTAGATTTGAATCGGTTTGGATTCTATTGCAGATTATTTTTCTCTTATACTCTCATATGGGTGTACCTCTTTTTTAAATTTATTTATTATTTTGTGTAAATCAATGAGGATTTAGTACGGTTTGGCTGGATTTTTTTATATATATAAATTTTTTACACCCATGTGAATCTGTTTGGATTCTATTGCAATTAGTTTTCCGTTTACAGAAGGGAATCTCACATGGGTATCTCTGTTTTTGAAGTTTCTTTAATTTTTTTTGGTGAAAATCAATTTGATTTTAGTAGATGTGTAGTTTTTTTTTTTTTTTGGAAAATCAGTGAAATTTGGGATGTTTTGAAGCAATTTATGCATATTTTTCGATTTCGATGTTCATCAGATTTGGATTAGTTTAAAAAAGGAGTATTATGTGGGTTTTTTCTATTATATGTAACAGAATCTCATTTGAGTGCTTTTGCATTTATCAGTTCTTCAAGTCTGTGTAATCATTTGATGTGAATCCATTTGGATTCTACCGTAATAATTTTTCTATTGTCAAGAAGGAAATCTCATATGGGTATCTCTGGTGAAAATCAATGTGACTTTAGGATGATGTGTGAGCTGTTTTCAATTGTTTTGGGATGAAAAACCAATGAAATTTGGGATGTTCACAAGCAGTTTGATTCTTATTGGTTGAAAAATAAAGTGTTATGCAGATTTATTATAATTTTTTGTGGTTTAGACGATGGAATCTCATGTGGGTGCTTTTGCATTTATCAATTCTTAAAATTTGTGGGATTACTTGATGTGAATCAATGGGAGTTTTTGATGATTAGTAGTTGCTTTTGGGTGTTCTTGGACTGAAAGGGCACCTTCAAGTTATTTGATGCTAGTTGATTGATTTTAGTGTTATTTGGACTTGGCATAATTAATGGAGTGTTGTACACATCATTTATGTTACATGTATGGGAATCTCATGTGGGTACTTTTGCATTTGGCAGTTTTTGAAGTTTATGTGATCATGTTATATTAATTGATGGGAATTTAGGATGATGGGTACTTGTTTTTTGGTTTTTTTTTTTGGACCAAAATCAAGGGAATTTGGCATGTTCTCAAGCAATTTGATGCATATGTATTGACCCAGATGTTCTTCATACTTGGATTATCTGAAAAATGGAGTGGTCATGTAGATACTTTTCTGTTTATTAGTTTTTGAAGTTTGTGTTTATTTGATGAAAATCAATGGGAGTTCAGGATGCCGGGTACTTGTTTTCAGGTGTTTTGATTGGAACTAAGGTAATTAGGGGCTTTTTCTAGTTATCTGATGCACGTTGATTGATTTTAATGTTTTTCAGATTTTGATTACTTGAAGACATGGGAGTTCTATATAGGTTTTCTGTTATTAAAAGGACATGTGATGTGAATACTTCTCCTTTTGTCTATTTTGTAGTTTGTGTGATTATGCAGTGAGAATCAATGATAGATTAGGATGATGTGTACTTGTTTTCAAGTGTTTTTTGGACAAAAACCCAATGGAATTTATTGGTTTTTCTTCTCTGTTTTTAATTATTTGCTGCACTTTGAGTGATTTTGATGTTCTTTTGAATTTCGAATACTTAAAGACAAAGTACTTGTACATCTTTTCTGTTGTATATAAGGAAATCTCATGTGATTACTTTTATTTGTTTTTGAAATGTTCTTGATTATTTGATGAAAATCTATGGTAGTTTAGTGTGATGGATACCTGTTTTCAGTGATTTTTGTGCTGAGAGATATGGAGTTTTCGGTTTTTCAAGTTATTTGTTGAATATCCATTGATTTTGTTGTTTAGATTTTCAATTATTCTACACTGTTTTGGGTGATAGGTTGTTATTTCTAGCAAGTTTCTTGCATGATACCAATAAAAGATTTGGGGGACAACACAGATGCACCTCCAAATTACATAAATGCCCTTACATTTAGTTTGAAAGCCTTCCCATGTCCTTAAATAATGCATAATTTTAGTGATCCATAAAACTAATGGTGTGAAGACCTTTTCCCTGGTTTATTTCATTATATGTATCAGAGATATACTAATACATATGACCCAGGAAATGCATGCGAATAGTGGAAGAAGTTTGCAAGATGTGGGTGATAGGTGGAGAAGCATAAAAGGAGAGTGATTTGAAAATCTGACAGAATATGTTGCCTTTATAAAAAAAAAAAAAAAAAGTTTTAAGGACAGAGTATGGTGCTTAATATGAATGCATTTAGAACTTCTACCCATGGCATATACTGCTCAGTTTTACCCACTCGCCATCAGTAAATGCTGCCAATTTTAGCCGCTCACAGGATTTCTTGCCAGAATTCGGTGTGCCTTAATGAACACCCAATGTAACTAGCAAATGATAAACCTGCCAGGATTTTTATTTTTTTATTATTATTTTGTTATATATATTTATTTATTTTTGAAAGGGCTGTTGTTGGTTGAGGATTTGGATCCTATAATGTTGAAATTTAAGGATTTCATTGGAGTTTTTTCAGTATATTTGAGTAAGGAAAGAAGCTGAATGATAATTGAAGCTGCAAACTTGTTTCGGTATGGGGATACTCTGAAGTTATTTTTGTGGTTTGATTACTTGTTTAATATTACCATATTAACAGTTACTAGTTTTTTCCCAGGCATCTGAAGCCTCATGGCAGTTGACGGGCTCTGGGATCACACGGGCTGGGCAGCAACTTTTCTCTCCACTGCAGCTGCAACAAAGGCATCAAGGTTTTCTGGATGACCGGCATAAAGCCTCTGGAACTTCTGTTAGCTACATGAAACCTCCTCTATCTTCTGGTGGACAACCATCATTAGGCTCCACAAATGTTGATTTAATCAGTAATCAGGTGTGCTGACAGAGTTTATGGAAATCAACATGGATAGTTGATTTTGCACATCTGCTATGGTTTTTTTTTTTTTTTTCGCTTCTCTATTTTAAATTTTCTTTCTCATGGTCTTGTTGGTGCAGTCAGCTGTTTCACAGTCCTTGCAAGTTTTGTCTTCTCAGCATCCTACCAGTGGTTCAGCTACAGTGTCGTCCACTCCTGGCTTTCTGTGGCTGCACTCATCTCATGGAATAACATCTCGAGGTACTTTCGTGCAATTTTTAATGACTGAAGTTGTCTTATAGTTATGAATGGTCATCTCCTGTATTCATTCTTCTTTTCTCCTTTAATTTATCTGAATGCCTATTCTGCTCCTAATTTCGGTTAGAGTGCTACTTATTGTAAGTATGCCTAGGCAGCACTCATACAGCACAGGTTTTGGAGCTGCTCTGAATATTGAAACACTAATTGCTGCTGCTGGGAGAAGGGATACTCCAATAGAGGTATCTCACCTAAGTACTAATTTGTATTTTGCAAGGCTGCAACTCTGTTTGGGTCTACCCGAACCTGGCCTGAACGATTCAGCTGTTAACCCAAACCTTACCTGACCATATCAGCAAAAGCCCGATTGATTTTCATATTCCCCAACCTGAATTTCTGGATGTGGTTAATGAAACTTGATCTAGACCATTGATACGAAGGTCCTCACTGTGGATGGCCTTTCTAGATTGGAGTCAGGATATATCGGTTTACAAAAATCTTATGCGAACTCAGCCTGACCTCAGCCAATTAGCTTGGGCCAGTCGGGTTTGGGTTGAGCTGACAAAAGTCGCGTCTCTGTGTTTTGTGCTTACTCTATGATATTTTACCATTCATGTATTATCTCGATGGTATTTTGAAAATTTTGAGTTTGTTGTTTATTTCATGCAAGAACCTGCATCAGAGATACATGACAAGATTTTATTTATGATTAATAATATTTCAGCTTCAAATACGGATGCGAAATCAATAGAATTTACTAATGTCCTGAAAGAGCAGTACTATCCATGGTTTGCTCAGTATATGGTGATGAAAAGGTGAGAAAAATCTAATGACTAACCTTTAGTTTCATCAGCTGATTTTTACTTTACTAGGACATTATATTTGACAGAGCAAGCATTGAGCCAAATTTTCATGAGCTGTAATTGAAGTTCTTGGAGAAAGTTAATTCAAGATTGTTGAATAAGGAGATTGTCAAAGCCACTTATGAGAATTGCAAGGTGCCTTTGCAAAACTTTTTTGTTGCCCCTAGTTGTCATTGTCAACATACACATTTTACTTTTTTTTTTTTTTTTTTTAAATGTTTTTCTTTATCTGTTTTTAGGTTCTTCTAAGATCAGAGCTTATAAAATCAAGTTCAGAAGAGCATTCATTACTAAAAAATCTTGGTAGCTGGCTTGGGAAGTTCACGATTGGCAGGAATCAAGCATTATGAGCCCGGGAAATAGATCTGAAAGAGTTAATAATCGAGGTGATTTTTTTTTTTATTATTTTTTATATTTATAATAATTTGATTCAATGCTTATCAGCTCTGTGATCCATCATTCTCAAGGCGAAAAAATAATAATCTGTGCTCCACTTTGAATTCTGCCAAGTGACTTTGTTTGTCCTGATTCCAAACTTCTCCTAAACAATAATGGGCTTAGTTGAACCATACCCCCCCCCCCCCCCCCACGAAAAAAAAAAGAAGAAGAAGAAGAGAACGACTGAGTTGAAAATAAACCTAGCGGATTTGATTGTTAAGTGATCCACTTATTTTGTTTTTTTTAAAATTTTTTTTTTTATAAATGAAATTGATTAGTTATTCATTGATTCGTAGGGAAAATTTTGTTAATTTTTTCATTGACTGGTGTAATCACTGTAATGTGATTATGTTGGTCCTTATGAACTTGCTTTTATGTAATTTGGGGATGACCATAGTGAGCGCCTATTTCCTGAAGCACATGTAATGGAATTCAGAAAACAAAATTGTGTATTAAGGGAGGTAGGGATCTCCATATTTCAGGGGACAATGTTTATATTCCCTGTCAAATGGGGCTGAATATTTTGCACAGAAACTTGCCAAAAGGATCAGCAACAGAATTTTCTTATTCAGCAACACAATGTGTATCAATCATGTACTTTGTGCTTCCACAAAAATTGGACACATGCCATGATGGTTTGTGATTTGAATTTTTGGTGAGGAAACTTGTTTAACGGTCATGGTCTGCTACAGCGGTTGAGGCCACATGCACGCACATGTTGAAGGTGATACTTTTGTCCTTCTGTATTATATGTATGCAACTGATGCTTGATGTGGAAATTTGGCCCTTTTGAACCTTTTGAACCTTCCCTAATGGCATAAGTGGCTGAACCAGCTCTGTATGTTACACATAATTTGTCATCTACTAGTTTCTGTAAATGAAGATAAGAGGATTGATCTTAATAGTATGGTCGTCATGCACATAGACAGAAAATGCTTACAATGAATGTTTACGAGTACTAGGTGGCCTATTAATGAAAACAATGTCTCCGTCCATAATACACCTGTTTATGGTTTGACCAACTTTCAAATATGTATGTCCGATTGAACCTTCCCGAATTGCATAGGTGGTTGAACCATCTCTGTATGTTACACATAATTTGTCATCCACTAGTTTCTGTAAATGAAGATAAGATGATTGATCTTAACAGTATGGTCGTCATGCACATAGACAGAAAATGCTTGCAATGCATTTTTATGAGCACTAGGTGGCCTATTAATGAAAACAATGTCTCCATCCATAATACGCCTATTTATGATTTGACTAACTTTCAAATATGTATGTCCTTTCGAACCTTCCCTAATTGCACAAGTGGTTGAACCATCTTTGTATGTTACACTTAATTTGTCATCCACTAGTTTCTGTAAATGAAGATAAGAGGATTGATCTTAACAGTATGGTCATCATGCACATCGACAGAAAATGCTTGCAATGAATGTTTATGAGTACTAGGTGGCCTATTAATTAAAACAATGTCTCCGTCCATAATACGCCTGTTTATGATTTGACCTAGGCAAAAATTTCAACGTAATGGTTTACTGGGACTTTTTGGACGAAAGGTTGGTGTTGTAGATCACACTGAGAAGAGGTTACAAGATTTGGAAGAGAATGTTAGAATGCAACAATCAGATGTTTCATTGATACGAGAGGTAATGTTCTGCTTTCCTTTACTTATGAGCCCAATTTCATGTGTATAGTGGTTCTGTGTTGGATATATTGCTCAAGTTGCTGTTGGTATCCTCATTGTATGATCTGTCTTTTCTTTATGCTTCTAACCTTGAATCAAGGTGATGACCTGTAAGCATTGATTGCACTCTAGGTACTAGTGGGCCACACCATAGAAAACAATGCCTGGCCATGATAAATAGCATCATGCAATGTGGTCCAAATGATTAGTGGATATGGCTTCTTCATTATAAGTCCAATGACATGGCAAACATTCTTAATAAAAACAGAGATATTTTAGGAATCGGAAAAAAAATCATAATATATTCTATAATTAAAATTTCATGTACCTTTGAAAACAAGTTCTGACACATTCGGGACTAGAATCGGGAGGTATTTGCTTGGTTGGTTCCTAGAACTAGATCTGAGCCTGGCTGGTTCTTGGAACTAGGTCCAGGCCTAGCCAGTTAATGGAATTGAAATCCTGGTTATGAAAGGGTATAGGCCCAGTTCCCATATGGTGGGAGGCTGTGTGTTTATTTAATCTCAAATTTTATAAGTACCTTGGGTGTGTCGTGAACTTGAATCTGCTGTGACTCTCGGCTCCACCGAAATACATCATGATGAGACTGTACTACTAAGATCCAACTGTCAGATAACCTTCAAACTTTACAAATGTCTTCATCATGTCGAGACATTCGGTTTGATGCAATTTTCAGAGCATATTGATGAATGGATACCATCATGGTAGCATTTGTACTGTTATTGTGAGATTTGACTATTGGATTGTTTCCAAGCTTTGATGTAACAGATTTTATCTGCCAACAGTGTTTTCTTGCTTTGCCATGGTCGTTAATGACAAGTGGGTCACTTGCGATGGGTTCTTTGCTTTTGTTGTTGTTCTTTACTGATAAAAACATCATCTCTCTCTCTCTCTCTCTCTCTCTCTCTCTCTCTGTATGTGTGTATGTACGTGCAAATGTGCACATGCGTGTGCACACATGGGTGTGAAACGCAAACACTATAAGGGTCTGAAGTTGAACCGGTTGGACCATAATTTATGGGCCACCTAACTAATAACTTCACACACAGTTTATCAGGTTGGATGTCGCATGCATATGAAAGGTTGGAAGTTATCTGCTAGGTGGACAGTGATTTATTGTCCAACCAGTTGGACTTGAGACTTCTCATATATGTGTATCTATGCATGCATGCATTTATGTATGTATATAAAATGGTTTGCAATCTGAGAGAAATTTCCACCATAGTGGATGGTTGTGCTATTCTCGATTCATCTCTAAGAAAATCATTCACCCTTCTTTTCCAACCAATAGATTTGCAATTATTAGTACTTGAAGAGATGGAATGGAATACCAAGTCTGAAACTGCTGCCTCATGGTGTAAGGCCAAGATCCTTGCCATTAAAGCAAAGACAAGGAATGATCATTTAACATCACTTTTCTGTACTAGACGAAGTTATGCCTCTGACAAAGTCATTCTTTTTACATGTATTCAGTGCTGATGACTGGAGATATACTGCAGAGCAGTTTGTGAAGAAGCTTCCAGATAAAGTTATCGTGCATCGTGAGGTTTTTTTTTTGGTTCCTCTCAATTTATATGAAATGTTGTTTCCCTTTGCCTTGTGATTGTTATAGTGAATACACATGCGCTGCTAATAAGTGAACTGGATATCTGAATTTATTTTCTTATTATCTTCAATAACAAGGAAGCTTAAGCACGTCATGGGATTTTGGAGTGCTAACAAATGGATGAGTGCCTCATCCATGGGATTGAATCTTGAATGTGTTCTCCAAATTCAATTGGCTGACAGGGTTCCAATGCTCTAGTCATATGTTTATAATATCTTTTGAATTCCTCTTTTTCTCGTGGACCTAGTCTATGAAATTTCACTCTTTTCTAGTCTTTGGTGAATAGAAGGGTGACTTGGGACTTATCAGACCCTTCCATGTGAATGTCATTTTTTGACCATATAATCCATTTCTGCCTTCGTTATTTTCATGCAGGCAGTGAATGCAACTCCTCAAGATTGACTTTTGATGGTGTTGACTTGATGGGTGAGAGATTAGCTGAAGAGGTACCCAACATTATTTTGCCCTTTTTCTTTTGTATATTCTTTGATATGACTTCTTTAAGGAATAAGGCGTTGACCGCTCCTTTCTTTCTGCATGATTTTTTAACATGTTGATCCTATGTCAGCTTGAACCAAGAAACTTCCATGATTCTTCAAGTTTTATAATCTTTCTTGCATTTTCTCATGGTATTTTATTGTCTGTTGTGTGTCTACCTGTCTTATTTACAACATGAATTTGAAAGGGCTCGGATCCTAGTTTGGAATTTGCTTTGCTGGAAAAGATTTGTAGGAGACCATTCACCTTTAGCACTTTACTCTGGTGTAGGTATTGTCAGTTGTTAGACGTAAGCCAGGGGTGCAAAAGATCTCATTTGTGGCTCACTCATTGGGTGGCCTAGTGGCCAGGTATGCTATTGGAAGGCTTTATGTACTTATTCCAGAGAGGGAGGCTTCAGTTATTAGCAGGAACTACTTGAGTGAATAGGGCTCAAGTTACTCAACGCAGTGCCTTGAAAAGCATCAAGAAGGCAGAGTGGCTGGGTTAGATCCCATGAACTTCATAACATTTATCAAATGCAAATCGTAGCAGAAGAGTTCATTTTTCATGTATTTGGGACTGTTTTTGAAGTTGAATGCTTGTTATTTTTGGTATTTTCTGCAGTTTCTAAGATCATATTGCCAATATCAGGTTCCCCATCTTTGATTTTCTTAGGAATTACATTTTCTGAATGCAAACAGCGGACTCTTGCATATTTAGTTATGGGATTGTTTTTGAAGTTCAAAGCATACAACTTAAGATGTTTTGTGCCATTTCTAAGATCAAGTTGCTGATGTATGCTATTTTTATAGGCATTGCGGTTTTAAACAAAAATTTGAGCAAAATTGTTGTTTTCGGGTAATTGAGACTGTTTTGAAGTTAAATGCAGGTGGTTTTTTGGTTGTGCGCTGAATTTTACTTTTTATTTCTTTTACCAGTGGATATCTTCTTGTAAATGAAAGCAGCTGCTCCTAAGGCATCTTCTTCTAAGAGGAAATCCAAGGATGGAGATGAAGATGGTTCAAAGAAGAGAACCAAAGAAAAAGGATCTTAATGAACCAAAGAGAGCTATGTCTGCTTTCATGTTCTTCTCACAAGCCGAAAGAGATGCAAATTGTTTTTGGTATGCCATGCTAGTTTTTGCTTCTTATTGCCTTTAAAAGTTTTTGGTATGCCTTGCATGTGCTTTTGTATTGTGTAGACTAACTTCTCAAATAGGTTGATTCGTTCAAAGCTTTAGAGAAATGGGTATATCTAGAAATGGATGTGTGCGTACCCATTTCTCTAAAGCCTTGAACGAACCAACCTATTTCCGAGGGTAAGTCTACACAATAGAAAAGCAAAAAAATATATCAAATTTAAATTTGTTTTAATTTATGACAATTGCAGACGGTTCATTGCGACGGGTTTTAGCCGCCGGCGTTGCCCTGTTTTCTGGAACGATTTCTTCGTGCAAAAATCAATCACATCTACTTATTCTTTAGATCTCACTTGTATTTTGCTGTTTATCAATAGTAAAAATTGTTTTATATGGTCTAAGCCTAGAGAATGATTAGATGAGGTTGATTCTTCAATCAATGATCTTTAACTTACTGTGGGATCAACTTATAGGAAGGGTGGAATGTTGTATTCCATTAATTTTAGGTACTACAAATCGAATCTTTAACTTTGTCATCTATATTTAACTTGTAAGGTTCTCTCGATTTTACAAACAAGCGACTTTTATTTTGTTATTGATTGGAAGATCACACATGGTGTGAATACCTGGCAAACTGTTTGCATCATGTCATGATCATCAGCATCATCTCTCTCTCTCTCTCTCTCTCTCTCTCTCTCTCAAACTGTTTGCATCATGTCATGATCATCAGCATCATCTCTCTCTCTCTCTCTCTCTCTCTCTCTCTCTCTCTCTCTCTCCCTCCTACAGAGAGGTCTTTGTGACAATTATCTCTATTTGGCAGGTTTAACAAAACTCGAGTCTCTTAATATAAGATGCTGTAACTGCATAACAGACGCAGATATGAAGCCACTTTCTGGTTACTGTCTTGACTTTTGTATTTTCTTCTTCTCATATTATAATCCTAGAGAGGATTTTTGAGTAAATTATTCATCAAAGCACCTTCTGAGGGAAGACATTCTGAAGTGGATGCTCCATGCATGATGCATTCAGACATGAAGGTGTTACAAACAGTTCTCTCTCTCTCTCTCTCTCTCTCTCTCTCTCTCTCTCTCTCTCTCTCTCTCTCTCTCTCTCTCTCTCTCTTAGGGATAAGTTTTAAAAATTGAGAATAAATGAGATGCACAAATCTTAAAAATGAAGTGTTAGAAACTGAGGATGCTTTATCTTTTCAAACATTTTCCTTATCCTCTTATCTCCTTTTGGTGTAACCTGCAGTTATGTTGCATACAGCTGCCATTTTAGCAGTTCTGCATTTATTTATTTTTTTGATGGAATGCTGCAGACTTTTTGTTGCTTTGTTGTTTCAATTTCTTATGTTATTGGATTTAACCAATGACATTTATAATAGACGTGTGATTTTAATACCTTCCAAGCAACATAATAATAATAATAAAAAGATTGTTGGACGGACAGACACAAACATCCATATCAAAACACATAATGAAACTCAACAAAGAAGCAACAAGTCAATACACACACACACACACAGAGAGAGAGAGAGAGAGAGAGAGAGAGAGAGAGAGAGAGAGAGAGAGAGAGAGATCATACTGGTTGGACGGACTAACGAGAGAGAGAGATCATACTGGTTGGACCGACGAACGAGCAGCCTCTGCTGGTCGGACGGCGAGAAGAGCAGAGAAGCGAAGGTCCTCTGGTGGTTGGATGGTTGGACGAGCGGAGAGAGGTGGATGTCCTCTGGTGGTTGGATGGACGGACAAGCAGAGAGAGGTGGTCGGACGAGAGAGAGAGAGGGCCGCTGGTTGGATGAGAGAGAGAGAGAGAGAGAGAGAGAGAGAGATTTGTTGGGGTTGGGCAGGGAGAGCGAGCAGGGGAGAGGGTTTGGTGGGGTCCGTCGGCTGTTGGGGTCGGGCGTTTTCTCAAAAGGGGAAAGCGACTTAGGGTTTTAAAAAAAAGGGTATATGTACCCTAAAGGGCGAGTCGGGACGAGTCGGGCTGAGTCGAGTCGGGTTTCGGACCGAGTTGGGCCGAACTTGGAGCTATTCGAACTCGGCCTGAACTCAGATTCGGGCTACAGAAAATGGCCCGTCCCGACCTGAACTCAGTTCTAGGTCGGACCGAGTCGAGCTTTTTCGGGCCGAGTCGAGCGAGTTAACCGGGCTAGCCCGGTTTGTGTACACCCCTACCCATAGTTAGGGCCGGACCGTATTGGGTGTGGCCGGGGTGGCACTTAATCCCCTCCTGGTATTTTTATAAGATGGACCCCACCTCGAGCAACGTCTTGACACAAAAATCTAGTCGGTCCATTCATCGAGTGGGCAACATATGTATTAGAAAAGAAAATAATAAATAAATGACTGAAGAAAACTAATAACCATCGGTCTACATTCAATGTAGATGTGTCACCCATCTGATGAGTGGATTTACTTATTCTTGGGCGAGGTAGAACTCATGGTGGCCCAAACTAACGAGTGGCGTGGATCTAACACACGCTTTGCCACGAGTGGCATCTTCCGTGAATGGCCTCTTCAATATCCTTTTCAACTTTTCTGTGGCAGCACGCTTGGAAACGATTTAGATAGTTGCTCGGACGCAGCTTCGATGGACCCCTGACTGTGGGGCCTACCGTAATGTATATACATTACATCTATGCCGTCCGTTCATTTAGACAGCTCATTTTAAGGGCATGATTCAAAAATGAAGCAGATTCAAATCTCAGGTGGACTACACCACAAGAAACAATGGTGATTGAATACCCACCCTAAAATCCTTCTTGGGGTCTCCCGAATGTTTACTTGCCATCCAACCTCTTGATGAGGGGACCACGTAAATATCAGCTTGATCCAAAAGTTTTGTGGCCCACTATAAGTTTTTAACGGTCAATCACCACTTCCTTGGTATGGCCCACCTAAGATTTAGATCTGCTTCCATACTACTCAAGGTTATCAGATCTCAATGGGCCACGTTCCGGACGGGGATTAGCAGTGACCAGGATCCAGCCAGGCAGGTAAGACCTGATTGTGCCCACATTGATATGTGCGTTGTGTATCCATGTTTCTTAACAAAGAGTATTTTATCGACACTACTCATCTGAAAATTATGACTTAGTAAAAACTTAGTTAATTTTTCGTACCATGCTTTGGGAGCTTGTTTCAGACTATAGAGAGTCTTTTTAAGGCGGTATACATGATTAGTAAGCTTAGGGTCTTCAAACCCAATCAGTTGTTCAACATATACCTCTTCAAGTAAGTTGTCATTCAAAAAGATACTCTTCACATCCATTTGAAAAATTTTAGACTTTCTAAAACATACAATAGATATGAAAAGTCTGATTGATTCAAGGTGAGCAACTGAGGCAAAAGTTTCATCATAATCAATCCCTTCAATTTGCGTGTACCCTTGCACAACCAGTCTTGCCTTGTTTCGAATGATATTTTCCAATTCATCAGACTTATTTTTGAAAATCCATTTTGTTCCAATAATGTGTTTATCTTTAGGTCTAGGAACTAGATACCAGACATCATTTCTGAAAAACTGATTGACTTCTTCCTGCATAGCTACTATTCAGTTTTCATCAGAAAGTGCTTCTTTTATGTTTACCGGTTCAACATGAGATGTAAAGCACACGTAATTATATATGTCTTCTAGTTGTCTACGAGTGCGCACACCAGTGAGAGGGTTTCCAAGTATTTGAGAAGTTGGATGATCTTTGACAGTCCTTAATTCAGAATTAGTTTCACTTGATAAAGTATCTGGTTTTTCAAATATAAGAGCTTCATCATTATCTGAACTAGGGGCAGGTGTATTCAAGTGATCATCAATTACTACATTTATTGACTCTTGAATCACACCGGTCCTGTTGTTCAGAACACGATATGCATGACTGTTTAAAGAGTATCCTAAAAAGATCCCTGCATCACTTTTAGTGTCAAACTTACCCAGATTTACACGGTTACGTAAAATATAACACTTGCTGCCAAAAACTCGAAAGTATTTAACAGTAGGCTTTTTCTCAAACCACATTTCATAAGCCGTTTTATTATTAGATTTGCAAATATAAACATGGTTGATAATGTAGCAGGCGGTATTCACTGCTTCAGCCCATAAATTTCTAGGGAGCTTCATGTTATTCGACATAACATTTTCCATTTCTTGAAGCACTCTATTTTTTCTTTCCACAGTACCATTTTGTTGTGGAGTTTTGGGCGCAGAGAATTCATGTGATATTCCCTGATCGCTACAGAGTTTCTCAAAACCGCTATTTTCAAACTCGGATCCATGATCACTTCGGATTTTACTGACTTGAGAACATTTTTCAGTTTGGACCCATTTGATAATCTTTTTCACTTCATCAAGAGTTTCTGATTTGTCTCTTAAAAATGAAACCCAAGTGTATCTTGTATAATAATCTATGATGACCAAGATGTATTTTTTGTCACCTCGACTTTTCGTTCTTGTTGGTCCTATAAGATCCATGTGGAGAAGCTCAAGTGGTCTAAATGTGGTATTGGAGTTCATTTTTTTGTGAGAGCTCCTAGTTTTTTTACCATACTGGCATTCACCATATATTTTGTCTACTTTTTGCACTTTAGGTAGACCTCTAATTAGTTCTCATTTGCTCAATCTGTATAAATTTCGGTAGTGTACATGTCCAAGGCGTTTATGCCATAATTCTGTCTCATCAGTATGGACCATGTAGCACGTTTGATTAGATGAGCTTCCATTGCATACTATATAGCAGTTCTCAGAAGTTCTGCGACCAGTTAATATTACAGAACCCTTTTTATCTATAATCTCACAACTTCAATTAGAAAATTTAATACTATGGTTGTTGTCATATATTTGAGATATTCTTAACAGGTTGTGTTTTAATCCCTCAACATATAAAACATTCTTAAATAAGGGAAGATTATAAAGTTGAACCGTACCTTGGCCAATAATCTTGCAGTTGCTACCATCACCAAATGTGACTAACCCATCAGTCATATCTCTTAGATCGGTGAATAAAGCCTTGTCACCTGTCATGTGCCTGGAACATCCACTGTTTAGGTACCATTTTGAATGGCTTGTTGATTTGAACGCAGTGTGGGCAACCAAGCAGGCAACTTTAGGAACCCATTTCATAACTGTTTTGGGTTTAGGAACATAGTTGGTCTTCTTTTGTCTGATGTTGTAAGAATAACCTACTGAGTTAGATTTTAAGAGCTCCTTAAGTAAATCAACTATTTTTTAAGAAAGAGGATTTCTGATCTGATTTTTAAAATAGTTGCTTTTAGGTTTTTGAAAAGTTTTTGTATTTTTAGAAAAATTTTGATAAGCACTTTTTCCTTTTGAGTTAGAAACTTCTCCTTTCACAAAGTTGGGAGGAGTATTCTTCTGTTTAAGAGATGTATTTTTATCATAGCCCAACCCTGATCGATCGCTACATTTTCTTGATCTGGATAATAATTTTTCTAACTTTGAATCACCTTGGGCATATCTCCATGTATCCTTCAAACTCAGAAGAGAAGATACTTCTTTTTTAAGTTTCTTATTTTCATATTTCAAATCATCAATCAAGGAGGTTTTGAATTCCAAATCACATTTTAATTTTTCGAAACAATCTGAAATATGCAAATTTTCTAAAACAAGAGTTTCAAAACATTCTTTGAGTTTAGAAAACTTTTCTTTTTGAAGTTTAAGTTTGACAGCAATTTTAGAACTTTCCTTATACAAGGCATTATAAGCATCTTGAAGATCTTCTTCATTTTCATAATCACTATTCAAATTTTCTTCACTTGTTGAATCATCGTAATCTGAAAAAGTAAACTTGGCTATAGCCATGAGGGCTTTAACTTCATTTACCGACTCGGTTTCAGAATTTTTTGATTCAGAAGAGGCTTCGGAATCAGACGATTCATCCCAAGTAGTGAACATACCCTTCCTTTTGGATCTGTCCTTTTTAGGACATTTGTTTACTAGATGCCCATACTCTTGCCAGTTGTAACACTGACTATCTTTCAAAGACTTCCAAGTTTTAGACTTAGGTTCAGATCGTTTCTTTTCATTTGTCTTTTGAAAATCGACCCTTTTCTTACTTTTGAAAATCTTATAGAACTTTTTTGCTAAAAGAGCCATATCATTTTCAGAATTTTTTAAATCTGAGTTTTCTTGAGAAATACTTTTAGACGATTTCAAAGCTATCGATTTACCTTTAAAAACTTTAAAGTTTAACTCATAGGTTTGTAAAGAACTAACTAGTTCTTCTACCCTCATATTGTCCGTATCACGAAGTTCCTGGATCGCAGTAACTTTAGAGTTGAACCGTTCAAGAAGTGAGCGCAATATCTTTGCACACACTTTACTTTCTGAAATTTTATTGCTAAGACCCACATTGAATTTACAATGTCATTTAATCTTGTGTAAAAGTCCATAAACATTTCATTTTCCTCCATATAAATTTCTTCAAATTTGGTTGTGAGGAGTTGGACTTTAGATTTTTTTACAATTGATGTACCCTCATGTGTCATTTCTAATGTATCTCAGGCTTGCTTTGCAGTATCACAGGATATGATTCTTTTGAACTCACCCGGTGATAGTGCGCAAGTGATTGCATTTAGTGCTTTTGCATTGGCACTACTTTCACTTTCTCAAGTGTGGACCAGGAAGTATACGGTGTTACTCTCATTGATTTTGATCCATTTATACCAGTTACTTCAATGGTAGGAGGGCTCCATTCAGTCACTGTGGCTTGCCACACACTCTCATCCATTGATTTGAGGAAGATCCTCATTCGGGCTTTCCAATAGGCATAGTTGGAGCCATCAAAGGGTGGAAGCCTACTGACTGATAGGCTATCAAAATTTAACATCTTATTAATATAGCTTAGATCGTTAGCTCAAGAAATAAATCCAAATAAAAAGTAATAAGAACGAGCTATTGAGCTCTGATACCACTTGAAATGGCCAAGCTATATGTCCTACGGGTGGGGGGTGAATAGGACTATGTCAAATTAAAATAAAATCAGCGGAATAAAGATAAATAGATAACCTTATAATTATAGATCAATTCACAATGCTGAAATCAATTAAATCTCAATAAATAAGGATTGAGAAGTTGATGCAAATTCAGTTCTAAGGACAACCTTACACCATAATAAACAAGGGCTTATGGTAGGACAACCTTATTTCTAGAACTTCTTTTGAATCAATAACTCAATCTAAATGGAAATAACTGAATAGTAAGGAATTGAAATAAAATGCAGAAATAAAGATATAACTTATTACAACAATCCCCACACTTGCTTGAAATGTAAATTGTTACAACAATCCCCACACTTGCTTGAAATGTAAATTGTTACAACATTCACATTCACACTTACAATCCACAAAAATTGAATGATAAATGATATGAAATTTAAGCAAGCATTCAATCCACAAGACAAAGAGTTATAGTGGTTCGCCTGTGTGTACACCAATTGTCTTTCAACAGCCACACAAAATGCTACTACACACCTAATATCCTCACACAGGGGATATTAGCGTTCATTATCAAATAGGTTTTCACAGGTTCACCCAAAAACCTTTACAATTGTGTCTTTTTAACTTGGGCTTACACAATTCAAAAACCCACACTTCTGAGTTTTCTGGCTCTTCTCAGATAACCACACAAATTGAGATTTTTCTGGTGAAACTCAAACAAAAACCAAAATGGAATTTACAAAATTGTAAAATACGTGGATTTCTCCTTTTTGTAGCAGCCTGGTAGAACCAATCGGAGTAGATGTTTGAATATAGAAGTTCAATGTCCACTACTCACTTTGATATGGTTCTAAGTTCTAATTGATTTTAAATTAAACCAAATTGGGTGTAGCTCTATTTGATTTTGATTCCAAGAAGAAGGAATAAAACAATTCCTCTTTTCAAATAAGATTAGAATACAGGAACAAAATCAAATTAAATAAGCTAGCAAAAAGAGAAAGCAATTATGCACAAAGTAGCTTAAAAATTAAACATAAACTTATCTCAGAGTGGAGTCTTGAATTCACTTAATTTTCAATATCAAAACTCTGAAATTCGTGTGCTATTTATAGCTGAAGAAATTTGTCTTCTACTGGTCGTAAGGTCACCACGACTGGTCCTGGAACAAACTGATTTTTGAATTTTTTAGCGCGATTGCATCAGACCGTTGTACGACTGGTCGTAGGTAGTCCACGACTGGTCAAAGGCAGTCCACGACCGGTCGAGACCCCTCTACGACTGGTCATGCGACACTTGATTTAGTTGCTGGAGTTTGAGTCGTAGCTTTACGACTGGTCGAAGGTCGAGTTGAGACCATCCCGCGACCGGTCGAGCAGACTCCAGGACTGGTCGTAGCCGAACTAGAAAATCCGATAAATTGGAACAATTCTTGGACTGGTCTTGGAACTTCTTAGACTGGTCGAGACAGTACTAGGACTGGTCAAATAAGGTCTACGACTGGTCTTAGAAAAGACCAAAATCATGTAATAAAATTCTAATGAATTATGTATCCAAAGTGACCTACCCTAAGGTTAATCTAAGGTTTATCATACCTGAGACATGAGGTATGGACATTGAACACTTCATTTGCTTACACTTTAATCATTACGAAGCTTAAGTCTTGAGCTTGAGTTCTTCTTTATGTAGCTTGACTACTTCACAAGCTTTGAAGTTAATGTCACTTGTACTTGAGTCCCGTACTTATATTTGAATCTTGAGCTTTCACTTGCACTTGAACTTGAACCTTGACACTGAGCTCTTCTTCAATATCTTCTACATTGTACCTTGAACTTTCATGAAGCTTGAAGAATTTTTTGAACTAGACTTCAAGTGTTAACGTGGTGTCTCGTACAGATTTTATCAAGATATAAACACAAGACATATAAAGAAGTTTTGACACACAAAATTTGACAATCAAACAGGAATAAAATCATAGCACTTACAATTCCCTTTACTTCACGGTCAATTTCATGCATTTCACGGTCAATTCCCTTCACTTCACAGTCAATTCCATGCATTTCATGGTCAATTCAATTCATTTCACGGTCAATTCCCTTCACTTCATGGTTAATTCCATGCATTTCACGGTCAATTCCGGCAGGTTCCCTTCACTTCACGGTCAACTTAATTCATTTTACAGTCAATTTCCTTCACTTCACGGTGAATTCATGCATTTCGCAGTCAAGTCCCTTCACTTCACGGTCAATTCCATGCATTTCAAGGTTAAATCTGGCGATTCCCCTTCACGATCAATTCAATTCATTTCACGGTCAATTCCCTTCACTTCATGGTCATTTCCGTGCATTTCATGGTCAATTCGCTTCACTTCACGGTCAATTTCATGCATTTCACGGTTAATTCCGACGACTCCCCTTAACTTCACGGTCAATTCAATTCATTTCACGGTCAATTCCCTTCACTTCACAGTCATTTCCGTGCATTTCATAGTCAATTCGCTTCACTACACGGTCAATTTTATGCATTTCACGGTCAATTCCGACGATTCTCCTTTACTTCACGGTCAATTCAAATCATTTCACGGTCAATTCCCTTCACTTCACAGTCATTTCCATGTATTTCACAGTCAATTCGCTTCACTTCACGGTTAATTTCATGCATTTCACGGTCAATTCCGGCAATTTCCCTTCACTTCACAGTTAATTTAATTCATTTCATGGTCAATTCCCTTCACTTCACGATCATTTTCGTTCATTTCACGGTCAATTCGCTTCACTTCACAGTCAATTTCATGCATTTCACGGTCAATTTCGACGATTACCCTTTACTTCACGGTCAATTCAATGCATTTCACTGTCAATTCCCTTCACTTCACGGTCAATTCCCTTCATTTCACGGTCAATTCTATGCATTTCACGGTCAATTCCGGCGATTCCCCTTCACTTCACGGTCAATTCCCTTTACTTCACAATCAATTCAATGCATTTCACCGTCAATTTCCTTCACTTCACAGTCAATTCCATGCATTTCACGGTCAATTCCGACAATTCCCCTTCACTTCTCGGTCATTTTCCTTCACTTCATGATCAATTCCATGCATTTCACGGTCAATTCCGACAATTTTCCTTCACTTCATGGTCAACTCAATTCATTTCAAGGTCAATTCCCTTCACTTCATGGTGAATTCCATGCATTTTGCGGTCAATTCCCTTCACTTCACAGTCAATTCCATGCATTTCACGGTCAATTCCCTTCACTTCCCGGTCATTTCCATTCATTTCACAGTCAATTCCGGTGATTCCCCTTCACTTCACGGTCAATTCTATGCATTTCACGGTCAATTCCAGCGAATCCCCTTCACTTCATGGTCAATTCCATGCATTTCACGGTCAATTCCCTTCACTTCACGGTCATTTCCATTCATTTCACGGTCAATTCCGACGATTCCCCTTCACTTCACGGTTAATTCCATGCATTTCACCGTCAATTCCCTTCACTTCACGGTCATTTCAATTCATTTCACAGTCAATTCCGTTCACTTCATGGTCAATTCCATGCATTTCACAGTCAATCCCGATGATTCCCCTTTACTTCACGTTCATTTCCATGCATTTCACAGTCAATCCCCTTCATTTTACGGTCACCATAACATTTATTTTCCATCCAATCTATTCATAAGGTCACCAAGACCTGGATGAAGAGGAAAAATAAATTTCATAATGATCCAAAACTTGTGACCCCTAAAAGGGTTTCAATCGTAGACATTCAATCCTCAACTGCCTTTTACAGTGTGGTCCACTTAATAGGTAGATCTATCTTATTTTTTGTCTCAAGCCTTAATACGAGTTTGCTAAATAGATGGACGGTTTGGATATAACATATACCTTATAATGGGACCCACAAAAAGCTGTGGAGATTACAACAGGAAAAAAAAAAGAGCCAGCGAGTCGAGGTCGACTGGGTCAATGGCTACGGATTATAACCGTAGCCATAACCGTAGTAATCCCCACCGCTATGGTTATGGCTACGATTATAATCCATAGCCACTGATCCGGTCGACCAGGTCCCAACCTGGTTGACCCCGACTCGCTGGCTGTTTTGTGGGTCCCATTGTGAGGTATGTGTTATATCCAAACCATCCATCTATTTGGCGAACTCGTATTAAGGCTTGAGATGAAAAATAAGATAGATCTAGCTATCAAGTGGACCACACTGTAAAAGGCAGTGGAGGATTGAACGTCTACCATTGAAACCCTTTTAGGTGTCATAGAAGTTTTGGATCATTATGAAATTTGTTTTTCCTCTTCATCCAAGTCTTTGTGACCTTATGAATAGATTGGATGGAAAATAAATGTTTTGGTGACTGTGAAATGAAGGGGATTGACCGTGAAATGCATGGAAATGACCGTGAAGTGATGGGGAATCATCGGGATTGACCGTGAAATGCATGGAATTGACCATGAAGTGAAGGGAATTGACCGTGAAATGAATGGAAATGACCATGAAGTGAAGGGAATTGACCGTGAAATGCATGAAGGGGAATCATCGGAATTGACCGTGAAATGAATGAAAATGACCGTGAAGTGAAGGGAATTGACCGTGAAATGCATGGAATTGACCGTAAAGTGAAGGGGAATCGCAGGAATTGACCGTGAAATGAATGGAAATGACCGTGAAGTGAAGGAAATTGACCTTGAAATGCATGGAATTGACCGTGAAGTGAAGGGGAATCACCGGAATTGACCGTGAAATGAATGGAAATGATCGTGAAGTGAAGGGAATTGACCGCAAAATGCATGGAATTGACCGTGAAGTGAAGAGAATTGACCACAAAATGCATGGAATTCACCATGAAGTGTCACGCCCACTTCAAAATTCCCGATCATTCAGTGGCGCCGATTCAATAGTATCCCATTCTCAGCACCCAGCACCCATATACCAGGTTCCGATCCTGGGACCGCTATAAGGAGGATTTCTAATAATCAATGTGATTCGTAATGAGCATAACCACAGGCATAACCCACGAATAATAACCACAAGAACACCATCACAAATTTCACTATGATAAAAAACTTTAAGTACAATGCGTAGGAAAGGGAAATACAAGATAGTGCTAATAACAAAACTCCGGCTTCACCGCACACTCCAACTTGGGTGAGTCTACTACATGTCATGTCACGCACGCATCAATCGTGCATAAGCTTATAGAAAGCTTAGAGGGTGGTGTAAGTGTGTGCGCACATGAGCGTGTTCGAGAATGCATGGTCGAGTAATACGGAAATATCTTCGATGAGTACATGAATGCGGTCAACCGTACCAAGGCTATGGTCATATTCTATCGGCCATTCAAGGCCATGCGATGCATAGTGCAAGTCAAGCATGCCAATCCACCCCCACATATCAATGCAGCTCCTCACTAGAGTATCAAATCAGTACGGTTCTCAGTCTGGATAATCACAGGGGTCTAGTACACTCTACGCCAGCTTGCCGTCCCTATCCGAACGCACAACCGGGAGAGCGGAAGAGACCTCACTATCCGCACACCAATATCGGGTCCGGCTCGTCATATAGCGGACCTATTCCTCAAGCCGGTCAAACTCAACCTTCCCCCTCACTCAGGCGGGTGAGGTCACACCCCTTTCCAACCGACCACGACACAGTGGGAGACGCGGCCTACTGGTATACGGCCCTCGCGCGCTCGTGTATCCACTCGGTCTCGACGTTGGAGTCATCCTCTGGTACCATCGGGTTTAGGGATTTTCATCCAGGGACATCTATGGCGCCCGTATGCTAGAACCAAACATTTCCGGTATCCAATCCAGCCACCCGCGATGTGTCTGTGGAGGCTATGACCCTGGTGTCGCTAGGGCATACAGTAACTACAATCACACAATGTAAGTGCATGAGTCACACTACCAGTCATGCAACAGTCCTGCGTGAACCATGCGCTCATGTAGAGCAACTCCTCCTATCAAGGAACCCATAAACAGTTCGCCCGAAGGCATATGCTATGATCGGTCACTTCTCATATTAGTCATACATATGATGCGTATGATAATGAATCATGGAACTGTGCTAAACATGTTGTAAAGTAATGAGCTATCCTCTCAATGAAGATGGGCCCAGATGGCCTACATGAAACAAGTACGGGCCTATCAGTAGCCTTAGGTAGACTTATAATGTGGACATCTAACCAACATTACTCATACAATGTGGACATCAAACCAACATTGTCCCCAAGGCTCGGCTCGCCTTAAGTACCATTAAATAAATCATAGTGGAATCACACATTGCAATGTGCCTTAGGTACACCCCACCGGGCCTCAAATACATCAAATAGGTCGTATCCCATGGGCCTTATATTCATCAAGTGGGCCGCCTCAATGAGCCTCACCAATGGGCCTTAGGTACATTGCAATGGGCCATCACCCATGGGCCTTAGAATGCATTAAAATGAGCCCAATCACATAAGCTTTATGTGTATCAAACGGGCCTAATCACATAAGCCCTATACATCTCAAAGTGGGCCTCAACAATGGGTCACACATACATCAAGATGGCCTACATACATGGGCTCATATATATAACAAAGTGGGCCTCAACATTAGGCCTATATACATGCCAAGATGGGCCTAAATACATGGGCCTATATGCATCCAAGTGGGCCTCAATAATGAGCCTAAAAATACATCAAGATGGGCCTAAATACATGGGCCCATATTTACCAAAGTGAGCCTCATGTAAGGCCCGCTATAATGTTTATTTTCCTATCCAATCTGTTGATAAGGTCACATGAATAGGGGGCCCACCAAAATGTCTATTTTCCAGCCAACTTATTGATGTGGTCACATGGACCAAGGGGGCCCACTGTAACGTTTTTATTTATTTATTTATTATTATTATTATTTTATTTTTTTAAATTTTAATGGTGGATATTCATTCAACATTGTCGCCTGCACTGTGGGCCAACACACTTCATGGTGGGGCCGTGCACACACATCACGGTGGGGCCAGGGTAGGGCCCACTATAATGTTTATTTGCCAACCAACCTATTGAAAAGGTTACGTGGGCAGGGGCCCGCTGTAATGTTTATTTCCACCAACTTGTTGATATGGTCAGTAGACCAAGGAGCCCATCATGATGTGGTCCACAAATCCAGCCCACACATTATGTGTGTCCCCCCATACTGATGGTCCAGACCAAGTTTCAGCCTTATCCAAACTTCGGGTAGGCCCCACCAAGTGGTTTTATATATTTTAGACATGTCTTCACATGATTTAAGATGGTATGGCCCACCTGAGATCCGTATACGGCTGATTTTTAGGACAGACCCTTGTTAGAAGGAGGGTCCCATGATGGACGATACTGATGTTCGAAACGCATCACGGTGGGGTCCACAGCTGGGCCGTGAGGACCAGCCCCTCCGCACGCCACCCAGGCAGCGCAGGCGCTGCCTGCATCTGCAGCAGCAGCAACGCTGCTTTCTTTTTTAAAAAAAAAATGGGGCCCACATTAACTAGATCCACTCCGTCCGTTGCGTAAGTCCCACAATATTAAGGGTCCAAACCAAGTTTCAGATGGGTCCAAGCTCCTTGTGGGTCCCAGTAGTCATTTTCCCAAAATTTAACGAAGAAAACTAGTATTCTCAATGCCACGGCCCACCAGAAAATGGGATCAGCTTCATTTTTCGGCTCAACGCCTAAAATGGGCTAGGGAACGGAATGGACGGCGTGGATCACATACATACATCAAGGTGGGGCCTGCATGAGCAGCCCACTCCAAAAAGTAACATTTTTTTTTTGTTAGCTTCCAAGTACACACCCATGCAGTACATGCACTCCATGCAAGCCGCCTACGTCCAGCGTCCAGAGACTCTGGACGGTTTGGGATAAACACTGCATCATGGTGGGTCCCACACGTAGGTGGCCCACGTGCATCAAGGTGGGTCCCACATGATCGTGGCCCACCGTGCATATAAATATTAATAAAATATTATAATATATCATATAATTTAAATAGGGGGTGGATCTCTCCTAAAATGAGGTGGGCTACCCTATTTGATGGATGGAGTAGATTTAACATATTGGTGGAGCCCACTTCATTCTAAGGAAGAGAGAAAGAGAGGGAAAGAGAGAGAAAGAGAGAGAGAAATAGAGAGAGATCGATGGAGTAGAGGGACCCCGCCACTATGGGCCCCTCTCTAATCATAAATACATACATCAAGGTGGACCCTATTATTTATGGGCCCCTTTAATAGAAACCAATAGTGGATCACCCACCTTTCTTCCTTCTTCTTGCTCCCCTAGCTTCCTTAGCTCCTTGCCTTCGGGTTTAACGGTGGATGATGAGATCTTGATGGTGAGGATGAGAGATGAGAGGGTGGGCCACACTTGTTATTGTGGAAGGGAGATTGGGAGAGCTTGGACGTTGGAATCCCTTGGTTGCTTGGGAGATTTTAGAAATGAGAGAGAGAGAGAGAGAGAGAGAGAGAGAGAGAGAGAGATATAGATGGGATGATGATGTAAGGAAGATGGGGTGGCATGGGAGAGTTTGAAATGTTGTAAAAAGTGGTATGATTTAGTTTGAAAATTGTAAAAAGTGGTATGGTGAAGGGAGAGAAGAGTTGACTTGGGAGAAAAGAGGGAATGGCCATGAGTACTTGTTTGTTGGGTGAGGTGGCATTAAGGTAAGGTGGTGTACTTGACTTGATTGATGGGACATCTCGTAGAGATTCCCTTGTAATTCACAATGTACGGTGTTTCTTCGGAATGAACGCAGATTGACATCTTCCAACCTAGGTATCGGTTCGGTGCGCAAGTTGCGGCGTTGGAATCACGGCAACGGCGCGGTCGCCAAGGTACGAGTTTCGGATTGAGCCGACTTTGGTATGCAGGACTCAGCTTAGGATCGCATGCAACGTCAGAAACAGGTCGAGGATTGGCGAAATTCGACCAGAAGGATCGTAAAGTCCTACAGAATGGTACCGTCTAGGTTACGGGTCTTACATGAAGTGAAGGGAATTGACCGTGAAATGAATTGAGTTGACCGTGAAGTGAAGGAAAATTGCTAAAATTGACCATAAAATGCATGAAATTGACCATGAAGTGAAGGGAATTGATCGTGAAATGAATTAAATTGACCGTGAAGTGAAGGGGAATTGCCGGAATTGACCGTGAAATGCATGGAATTGACCGTGAAGTGAAGGGGAATCGCTGGAATTGACCGTGAAATGAATGAAAATGACCGTGAAGTGAAGGGAATTGACCGTGAAATGCATGGAATTGACCGTGAAGTGAAGGGAAATGACGGTGAAATGCATTGAATTGACCATGAAGTAAAGGGAATTGACTATGAAATGCACGGAATTGACCGTGAAGTGAAGGGGAATCGCCGGAATTGACCGTGAAATGCATAGCATTGATCGTGAGGTGAAGCAAATTGACCGTGAAATTAATTGAATTGACCGTGAAGTGAAAGGAACAGACCTTGAAGTGAAGGGGAATTGCCGAAATTGACCATGAAATGCATGGAATTGACCGTGAAGTGAAGGGAATTGACCGTGAAATGAATTGAATTGACCGTGAAGTGAAGGGGAATCGTCAGAATTGACCATGAAATGCATGGAATTGACCGTGAAATGAAGGAAATTGACCGTGAAGTGATTAAAATTTACTGTGACGTGAATGAAATTCATCGCAAACTGATTGAAATTGACCGCGAAGTGAATGAAATTGACAACGAACTGAATGAAATGTATTGGTTGACTAAAGTAGCTTCTCCTACCCCAAAATCATACATGGTACATCAAGTAACTAATTTTAGTTTAGAAGATATTCTTGTTAAATGAATAAAGAAATAAATGAAAATAATAATAATAATAATAAAATTTATATGCTTATATATACGTATTTATATAAATATGTATTAGAGAAAAATGTAGGTAAAATAAAGTTCTCCACGTTTATATAGAAAAAAAAAGAAAAAAAAGAGCACAAGCTATCACGACACTAGGGTTATGGCTGCGGTTATAATTCTTAGACATAGGTACCGGCTTTCATAATTCAAGAAGCTGAAAAAAGCATGGGCATTTTCGACCAGAGAAAAAGGGCCTAACAGCTGGGGCTTATTTTTGTAAGCTAAAAAGCAAGTAGCCTTTAAAAAGGTTGGTGGGCCATACATGGGTCGTACAGTAGGAAATTTCTCGAAAATTTAGAGAAATTTGGGACTGTGGACCCCACCTTTTATCCAGTTGGTTTTATGAAAGAATACAAACTTTCTTTTGCAACTTAGACCTCCACGTGCGGACAGCGAATTTGAGGACAAAAATACCCCTCCCTTCATATAAACGGACTGGGTACTCCCCCTACCACCGGCCAATGGTGGATTGTCGGTGGTCTGTGGGCCCCACCATGATGTATGATTTTCATCCATGCCGTTCATATATTTTTCCAAATCATTTTATGGTATGAGACCAAAAATGAGATATATCCAAATCTCAACTGTACCACACATTACAAGAAACAGTGTTGAATGAGCGTTGACCATTAAAAACTTTTTGGGGGCCCACTGTGAAATCCTCCATGTATAAGTTCATTCATAGGGTCACAAAGACCTGGATGAAGAGGAAAAATAAATTTCATAATAATCCAAAACTTCTGTAACCCCTAAAAGGGTTTCAATGGTAGACGTTCAATTCCCCACTGCCTTTTACAGTGTGGTCCACTTGATAGTTAGATCTATCTTATTTTTTGTCTCAAGCCTTAATATGAGTTCGCCAAATAGATGAACGGTTTGGATATAACACATACCTCATAAAAGGACCCACAAAAAGTGGTGGGGATTACAACAGGAAAAAAAAAAACCAGGAACCTATAGCTACGGATTATAGCCGTAGCCATAACTGTAGTCCGTAAAAGTCTATGAAATTTTATTTTTTCCCCTGTTGCAGTTGATGCAGATTGGCTACGATACCTATTGCTACGGTTATAATCCGTAGCCATAGGTCTACAGTAATTACTTGATTTAAGTTATCGATACTATCGATCATGTCTCGATATTATCGATGACTTATGCTCGATACTATCGAACATATGTCGATAATATCGACAATTCATCAATTTTTCAAGTTTTTTTGCTGGACAATTTGGCATTCATCTTCGATATTATCGAACTATGGTCGATTTATAGATAATCTATGGCTACGGTTATAATTCGTAGCCATAGGTCTAGGGTCATTTTCTCCTTTCTTTTCCCCACAAGTACTATTACTTTATCAACTTTCTTCTTCACACCTGATGCAAAAATAAATAAATAAATAAATAACAAAATAAAAAGAAAGAAACAAAGCATTAGAACACCATAGAGAATGTAACCTTAAAAGGCAATGTTTTGCCCATCTGAGCTTCATGGGCAACATCTTCCTACAACATGAGAAAGCTCAAGTTATGAAAGGAGCAAGTATCAATAGGATTCTTGTCCTATTCTAGAATAGAATGGTGCAGTGATGAGAATGCAATCAGACCAATATTTGAATTACAATATAATATATTTTATAATATAACTCATGTAATCTGAAGTCCGACTCAGTTTCTAACTTCTATTTGCCTGGCTTCAATAAATGCCCAATGTGATGAATGTTGATCTGGTTGCTTTGGTAGTTCACATGGTTGGTTGGAGTTGGTTATAAAGAGTGCTCCATGTAGAAACCTCTGCCATGTACTTCCTAAAAGTCAACCCAAAGTCTTAGGAGAAGACTAAGTTAATACTGGTGATGATAATGCATTTGTAAATTCATACATATATATAAACATACATACTTATAGAAATATATAGATATGCATATGCACATATAGATACAGATACAGGGATGTGGTTTTGATTGTATATGGCGATCACACAATGCAATTTTTGAAACCATAGGAAATTTGAGTCCATTCCTTCAATACAGACATTACTTTATCAACTTTCTTCTTCACACCTGATGCAAAAATAAATAAATAAATAAATAACACCCAAATCCATGGCTCAATTAGTAGACTGAGTGGAGATACCTTGTTTCAACACTTGAGGTCTTGGTATCGATCCCTAGTGGGTGTGGCTAACATCGAGTGTGTGTACTGACATGGTGTGTACTAATAAGCTAACCCACAAAAATAAAAATAAAAAATGAGCAAGTGGAAGCACTTGCTAGTGGAACAAGATCAAACTCAACAAAAATCTGTTTCATAAAAAGATTGCTTCATTCAGTTGGCAAGTTTTACACTAATTGAGCATTTAATCAATCTATAAAACTACCCTTTACAACAACAACAACAATAAAAAAATTCTCTCTTTTTTTCATCTCTTTCTTTATTTATTTAACAAGAATATCTTTTAAACCAAAATTAGTTACTTAACGTACCCTCTATGATTTTGGGGTAGGAGAAGCTACTTTAGCCAACTAACCTGGTTATTTTTTAAGATTCCATCAGGTTGAAAATCCATTTCATTCACTTCGCGGTCAATTTCATTCATTTCATTTACTTCGCGATCAATTCCATGCATTTTACGGCCAATCCTGGCAATTCCCCTTCACTTCATGGTCAATTCCATGCATTTCACGGTCAATTCCCTTCACTTCACGGTCAATTCTGTGCATTTGACGGTAAATTCCCTTCATTTCACGATCAAACAGAAATTGAGCAGGGCAAACCATCCATCTATTAGACGAGCTCGTATTAAGGCTTGAGACGAAAAATAAGACAGATCTAGCTATCACCCAGATCCACAGCTTAACTGGCAGACTGAGTGGAAATACCAAGTTTCAATACTTAAGGTCTTGGTATCGATTCCAAAAGCGGAACAAGCATGAAAAAGAGCGGGGCAAACATGAAAAAGAGCGGGGGAAACATGAAAAACAGCGGGAGAAATATGAAAAACAGCAGGAGAAACATGAAAAACAGTAGGGCAAACTAGAAAAATAGCGGGGAAAACATGAAAAACAGTGGGACAAACTACAAAAACAGCATGGGGAAACATGAAAAACAGTGAGACAAACTACAAAAACAGCGGGGAAACATGAAAAACAATGAGACAAACTACAAAAACAAATGGGAAAACATAGAAAAATAAGGGGAAACATGAAAAACAGTGGGGCAAACTAAAAAAACAGCGGAGCTCATGTTTTCAACTCCTAGTAAAAACAAATCCTAGAAACTAGCACTATCAATAATAACAGTCCAACTCTATCGTCTCTTTTCAAAATAATAACATCATTCTCAATAATTTCTTCTCCTAAAACCTAGGACCACAACTACCTACTTTATTGCTAATTAAGTTCTCAAAAAATTAAATTCTAAGCCTTATTTTTATGACTTGCCTAAGGCCCCCAAAAATGTTGAGTTGCACTTGTTTAGACTTGCATCACTTTCGTGCTCATACTCTAAAATGAGCTGGTAAAATGGACAGTCACCTAGCATGGATAAAACACATCTATCATGATGGGCCCATAGAGCTTTTTGAACACAACTTAGGTAGTGGGGTCCCTATCCATTCGAGTGGACTTGTGTGGTGAGCCAAACACCACCAATATCTTTGATGATTGGATTGTATGGGGCCCACAACGATGTACGTGTTTTATTAATGTCGGTCATCCCTTTTTAAACCTCATTTAGGGCATGAACCCAAAATGGAAGCACGTCCAAAGCTTTCAAAGGTAGGCATTCAATCCTTGCTTTTCATGTGTACTCCAGAAAGCTTTCAAGGGTAGGCATTCAATCCTTGCATTTCATGTGTACTCCAGAAAGCTTTCAATGGTAGGCATTTAATCCTTGCTTTTACAATATGTTTTCCCCGCTGTTTTTCATGTTTCCCTCCCTATTTTTCATGTTTGCCCCGCTGTTTTTCATATTTCTCACGTTGTTTTTCATGTTTTTCTAGTTTGCCCCGCTGTTTTTCTAGTTTGCTCCGCTGTTTTTCATGTTTCCCTCACTGTTTTTCTAGTTTGCCCCGCTGTTTTTCCTGTTTACCCCACTATTTTTCTAGTTTGCCCCGCTCATATTTCAGTTTGCCTCGCTGATTTTCTAGTTTGCTCCGCTCGGGTGGTAGACTATTAGGAGTTTCAATACCCGGTCAAGAGTTCGAGTCCATAGGTGGTGAAATTCCACTAGTGTGAGTGTGTGGGGGTGTGTGTGCATATGTAAATTAAAAAAAAAATCATTCTAATTTAGGAGATATGTTTGTTAAATACATAGACAAAAAAATGAATTAAAAGATAAGAAAATATTTTTATATACTTATATATACATATTTACATGCTTACGTATTAGAGAAAAATGTAAGGGAGAAAAAGTTCTCCCTGTAAAAAAAAAAAAAAAAAAAAAAAAAAAAAAAAAAAAAAAAAAAGGAATAAGTGAGTTGGGGTCAGTGAGACTCTATAGCTACGGATTATAACCGTAGCCTTAACTGTAGCTTCGATATATTACGGTGATAACATGCATCGACAAAATTAATTTGATATTATCGACCATATGTCGATATATCGACAAAATCAAGCATCGATATATCGACATATTGTCGATATATCGATGTTACATAGAATTTTTTGGTTTAGTCGCTAGACAAATGAGGACTTAATTCGATATTATCGACCATATGTCGATATATCGACAAAATCAAGCATCGATATATCGACATATTGTTGATATCTCGACGTTACATGGAATTTTTTGGTTTAGTCGCTGGACAAATGAGGACTTAATTCGATATTATCGACCATATGTCAATATATCGACAAAATCAAGTATCGATATATCGACATATTGTCGATATATCGACGTTACATAGAATTTTTTGGTTTAGTCGCTGGACAAATGAGGACTTAATTCGATATTATCAACCATATGTTGATCTATCGACAATATCAGGCATCGATATATCGACATATTATTGATATAGCGACGTTACATGGAATTTTTTAGTTTAGTCGCTGGACAAATGAGGACTTAATTCGATATTATCAACCATAGGTCGATCTATCGACAATAACAAGCATCGATATATCGACATATTGTCGATATATCGACGTTATATGGAATTTTTTGGTTTAGTTGCTGGACAAACGAGGACTTAATTCGAAATAAATGGTTCAGCGAGGCAAACTAGGAATTCAGCGGATAACTTCATTTTTTTCTTTAAAAAATCAAGCTAAAATATATGACTATTCCTTTAAAAAGTCATGTAGCATAGCACGCAATCTACTTGGGAGAGAGAAATCCGGCATATCTTGTTAACTTGAGTCCTTGGAAATGGAGTGGACAAATGAGACCCGACATCACTAGTGTACCTTCTACACAAACAATCCTAGGATTGCTATATCCCAGGATTACTATATCGAGTCTGTTTGGGACGCTCAGCCAATCCCGGGATTAAACCTTCCCATCCCTTCCAATCCCCCTAACCAAACACGTCCCAGGCAAATTTGAACGGATTAGGATGGATTGGATGGGATTTAAAGGTAATGATGGTGTTGTCAGTGGATTGTTTTAAGATATATTAGTTACTTATAAATTATAATTGAGTGTGGATTGTTTGTGTAGGAAGTACACTAGTAATGTCGGGTCTCATTTGTCCACGTCATTTCCAAGGACTCGAGCTAACAAGATATGTCGGATTTCTCTCTCCTAAATAGATTATGTGCTATCTTACATGACTTTTTAAAGTAGTCGTCTTATATTTTAGCTTGGTTTTTTAAAGAAAAAAAATAAAGTTCTTTATAATGAATAATCACGTATATAATTAATAAAATCATAGATACAAAAAATAAGTCTTATATTGAAATATAATAAACTAATGTAATAACGAAAATATTAGCACGTATACACCCGACCAACCCAATCAACCCGTCGAGCCCTCTTGGGTTGGGCTTGGGTTGAGAATTCCCAACCTAAGATTGGGTTGGGTTGGGTCAAGGTTTAAGTATAGGAACCTTGGGTTAGGTTAGGGTTTTCATGCTTGCCCCGCCGATTTTAAAGTTTCCCCCGTTGATTTTCTAGTTTCTCTCACCGATTTTCTAGTTTTCCCTGCTGATTTTAAAGCTTCCTCTGCTGATTTTCTAGTTTGCCCCGTCAAGTTTCTAGTTTCCCCCGCCAATTTTCATGCTTGCCCCACAAATTTTCATGCTTGCCCTGCCGATTTTCTAGTTTTCCCCGCCGATTTTCTAGTTTCCCTCGCCAATTTTTTAGTTTCTCCTGCCAATTTTAAAGTTTCCTCCGCTGATTTTCTAGTTTCCCTCATTGATTTTCTAGTTTCCCCGATTTTAAAGCTATTTCCCTCGCCGATTTTCTAGTTTCCCCGTTGATTTTAAAGCTTACCCCGCTGATTTTCTAGTTTGTCCCACCGATTTTCTAAGATACGGCTATGGCTACGGTTATAATCCGTAGCTATAGATTCCTTTTTTATTATTTTTATTTATTATTATTTTTTTTGCTGTTGTAATCCCACGCCTTTTGTAGGTCCCATCATGAGGTCTGTGTTATATCCAAACCGTCCATCGATTTGGCGAGCTCATATTAAGCTTGAGACGTAAAATAAGACAGATCTAACTATCAAGTGGTGGGCCCTACAAAATTTTTAACGGTGAAAATCAGTTTTCCCGCTGCTCTGTGGTGTGGTCCATTTGATCTTTGGATATGATTTTTTATTTTGGATAATGCTCCAAATGATCTCTAAATATGGATGAACGTTGTGGATATAATAAATACATAGTTGTGGGGCCATGTAACTTTGATCTCTTTTGAGCCGTTCGTACAACTCTTGGCTGGAGGAGCGTCAGCGCTCGTCTTCGAAAGGGAGGGGTATTTTCGTCCTCAAATTCGCTGTCCGTACGCGCAGGTCTAAGTTGCAAACCAAAGTTTGTATTGTTTCGTAAAAACAGTTGGATAAAAGGTGGGGTCCACGGTCCTAAATTTCTCGAAAATTTACCACCTATGGGTACTTAAACCCATCACCGGGTGTTGACAAGTGAGTTGACAAGATGGGCCCAAGACCCATGAGTTACAAGATGGGCCAAAATTTTACGCCTCATCCTGATTGACTGTGGATATATATATATATATATATATATATATATATATATATATATATATATATATATATATATATCAACTTCCCACGTTCATCCGTCCAATGATTAAATGGCTGGGATCATCTAATATGGGAGATAATTTGGGAGATACTTTGGGAATCTTCCGGCCAGGATGGGCCCACCAGATCAACAGTCGGCAGAGGTGGATGATTTCTCTCTTCTGATAGTGGGAACGGCATATAAAGAGTCACGCGGGATTATAATACAAGTTGGCTCTAGTGCGCACCAATGATATGATGGATGGCTATGATATACACGTGTTGATCATCCATTGGTGGATGGCATGTCCATCACTAGACGTGTTAGTACTCTTCTTGTATGTGACGATCTCGTGGTAGAGCAGATGTCTGACGTGGCGCACTAATATCGTTTGAGGTGTATTTTTTATGCGCTGGTGGAGTATGATTATCGATGTCCAGCATCTTACATGCAAACCATCCATATCTTGGGGCCCACAGGTGTAGTGCGTAAAACACACTATCTGTGTCGTTTATGTAAAATCCACTCCGTTCATCAGGATCCAGCCGTTAGGATAGGCCTTAGGGCCAAAATTAGCCAGATCTACGGCTCAGGTGAGCCACACCACAGAGGCCAATCATAGGTTTGCGTGTGGGGCCAGTATGGTGTGTATCTTTCATCAAACCCATTAATAATCAGGTGTAAAACTCAGCAAGATGAAGCGATGATACAGTTCGAAGAACGTTCACACCTGATGGACGGAGCGGATCTACATATCCAACATGGTGGGCCCCGCAGAGCCTGGGTGTTTCATGCAGATGCCTAAAACAGGTGTTGTAGAGGATTCCGGTCCATTTGATCTTGGGTCCGTCCCCTATTCCAGTGGGATCATGATTTAAGTCATTTGGGTCCATGCGCCAATTGGACCGTTGATACTGGAATTAATCCGGCCCATTGGCCCGTTGCGAACGGCCATTGATGAATCATGCCCTGAAAAACTCCCAGATTGAAAGATCATAGACACTATCATATGGGCCTCTTTTAACTTAAATGTACATATATCATCTACACCGTCTACTTTAGGTCAAAGATGGAAGGGGTAAGATTGTTCCATCGAGGATAATCTTCCAGGTATAGTCCACTCAAGGTGGTATGCAACAGACCAGTGGACTGGATTAAGATCAAGGGCCCCACTTTGTGACAAGTAAGAAACGGAGTACTCTCAGTTTGAGTTATCCTAGCATTTCTCTATGCTAGGTGGGCCACGGAGTTAGTGGAATGGAGTGGTGGATTTCTAACGGTTGCTATGTCTGTGAGCGTATGTGCTCATTGGGATTTGGGGCATGGCAATAGGTATTCTTTAGCCAAGGATTGCCAATTCCACACGTATGTAGAGCCGTGACCATCTACACGCATATAAACGTGTCAGTATGGACACTTATCTGATATCCTATCTATATTTCTGGTTAGAAGTAATGCTCAGATCTTTTGTCTAAGAACATCTTCCACTGGAATATGGCCGCCCTAGAATCCATGATCTCAAGAGCTTTGCACTGAGATGAAAATGGACCATGAACACCCTCAAGTTCACTTAATCACTACGCAATAACCTGTTGATAGGGCCACAAAGATATGGATGAAGGGACCCCGCAAATATAAGCCCGATCCAAAACTTTTGTGGAAGTTGTTGACGGTCAAACCACTATTCTTGTGGTGTGGCCCACCTGAGATTTGGATCTGCTTCATTTTTTTGGATCATGCCCTAAAATTAGCTTTCAAAGGATGGACTTCATAAATCATGGTGGGCCCCATAGTCAGGGATCAACCGAATCCGCACCCCATTTTTATTGGATGGATAGGATCATCCAATAGTCGAGATACGAGGCATGGCCCCTCCTCAATCGCAACAACCAATGGCTTACCTCATCAAGAGTTACTCTACCTGTAATAACATATAATACACTAGGTCGCACACATATCAGGTGTGGCCACGCATGTGAGAAATCCAGACCAAAGATTAGTTGGCCACCGACCATAAATAAGCACTGCCCCTAAATCCGGTCTATCCAATCCTAGGGTGGACCACACCTGTAAGAGGAAAATGGACAGTTGGAGAGAAAACCACCGTTGGCTTATGTTGAACAGACGAGTGTGGTCCACCTGATGAGTGAAGCAGGTGATCTTCAAATAGAACTTCACCTGGTTCATTGGCTCTGATCTTCAAATATCCATCACTTCCATTAACTTTTCCGTGCTAAGCGTTTGAATGATACTTGATTTGTTTTACAGCGTTCGTTTAAAATCCACTGATTAGATGTATAGATGATCCAATTGATGTGTACTTTGAGTTATTTTCATCAACAGCAGGCCCACTAGATGGTCGGCCCCATATGATGATTTATATTTCCAAGTATGACATGTATGGCATGGAGGGAGAGTTCTACCACACCGTTACTACCATCTTTATCATATGATCTCTCGTATGGATTGGGGAAAACTTTGCTAGTCTGGCAGATGGATGATACGCACGCGGATAGAAATTGCGTAAGTGCCGTACAATTATTTAAATAAGCTGTCTAATATGAACAGAAAACAACGCCTATTTGATTATCTGGTATTGATTGGTGGACATTTATTGGGCGGTTTGAAAGAAAAAATATCAAAGGTCCTATCTCAACACGTATCTCTTAGACAGGTATTAGGATTGTCCAAGCAACCTATTTTTAGAGAGTGCAGCTTATGGACAATTTCAAAGTGCCCGCATATCAAGTATCACAGGCTGCCAGAATATCGAATAACTCCCCGCTCGGGGGTTAGTGATCGTTTCCACAGGCCAAGCCCGCAGTGAAAAACCGTTGTAGGCTCCACCAAGATATATGTATTTTTATCCACGTTGTCTATTTAGTTTTAGCTCATCCTGCAGCACGGGCCTATACATGAGGCAGATCGAAAGCTCGATTAGAATACCACAAGAAAGAATGGAGATTGAACATGGACCATTGAAAGCATTTTAGAGGCCCACCGCAATATTTATTTTCGATCTAACTTGTTTATAAAATCACAGAAAGCTAAATCAAGGGAAAATTGTTGAGGATTAAACGGCGGAATCACACAGAAATTAATCTAGGATAGCAATCCAAGAGCACCAAACAAATACAAGAGAACACAAACACCCTGATCCATAGCTCAAGTGGTAGACTGAGTGAAAGATACCTCATTTCAACACTGAGGTCTTGGCATCGATCCCTAGTGGGGTGGCTAACAGTGAAGTGTGAACTGACAGTGGGGGGTCCTAACAAGCTAATCAAAAAAAATATAAGAGAACACAAAAATTTATCGTGGAAAACCCTTTCGAGAAAAAACTACAAGAAAGCAAAAATCTACTATAAAAGAAAATTACAAAAAGGCTTACTTACCCGATTCAAACAACCTCGAATCTCAACCTTGCTCCACCCCTTTGAAACCCTAGAACCCTTTTAGAAACCCTTGGAATAGTTAAGGAAACCTTAGGATACCTTCTAATCCTGTTTTCACCCTTTTATATATCTTTAAAAAGAAACCAAAACGAATTAGGAATCAAATTTCGCAAATCCCGTGGATTCACAAAAAATCTGCATAAATCGTTCGATGTCATCGAACGATAGAACAACCTTCGATGACATTAAACAAATGGCAAAAGAGTCCAGCAACTAAACATGGATTTTGCAAAAATTCTCGATTGCTCGACCTAGTTTAAATAGCATCGAACATGTCTTCGATGTCATCGAAAGCTCTTTGATGTCATAAAAAATGGTCACAGTATGTCCAGCAACCAACAGGGGAAACCTGAAAAATGATCGATGGATCGAGCACTATTTGATGTCATCGAAGGTGACATCGAACAGGTAGTCGATGTCATCGACAGACCCTATATCTGACTAGATTTAAGATATCAAGTACAACAATCATCACCATGTCTTCATTCTTCAAAAGTGTAGCTTCTTGTTCTCTTCTCTTATCTCTACCTTACATCATAGCTTCATCAATGCTTTTCGTGCACACTCTGTCCTTCGTTTATGTCATCGACAAGCTCAGAGAAGTTGCACAGAACTTGAACTTTTCTGTATGAACGACCTTGGTGAGCATGTCTGCCGAATTCACGATGGTGTGAATCTTATCTAGTGTTACGCCTCCTTCAAGCACCTGTCGGATAAAATGGTGACGAACATCAATGTATTTAGTACGTAAGTGATAAACAAAATTTTTAGCCAAATTAATAGCGCTTTCGCTATCACAATTAACCTGCACAGCCTCTTGCTAAAGTCTCAACTGATTTATCATGCTTCTTAACCAAATGTCTTCCTTAAACGCTTCCGTCACTGCCATATACTATGCTTCTCTTGTAGAAAGAATCACTAAAGATTGAAGTTTCGATATCCAACTAATTGTTGCAACTTTCTGGAATCCACACTGCCTGCGTAGTCTGAATTCATATATCCTACCAACTTTGCTATTGTCTTCTCAAAAGTTAAGACATAGTCTTTCGTACCTCGAATGTATAGAAGTAGCCATTTTACCGCTTCATAATGTTGCTTGCCGGGATTTGACATGTATCTGCTTACAACACCAACTGCCTGTGAAATATTTGGTCTTGTACAAAGCTTGAATTACAATAAACTATCAACTGCATTCAAATAAGGCACATGAGACAACATGTTTTTCTTCATTTAATTTAGGACATTGTTTTGAAAAAGTCAAAGAGTCTGCTCCTCGTAGGGAACGCTCACTCTTTGTCTGGTCCATCCTATACTTGATCAACACCTTCTTAAGGTATTCTGTCTATGATAACTAAAGTCTGTTCCTCTTCCTGTTTGTATAAATATCTATGCCGAGAACCATCTTTGCAGCTCCCAAATCTTTCATCTCGAATATCCCTAATAACTGAATCTTCAATACGTTGATTTCAAACATATTGTGACAAGCGATCAACATATTATCAACATACAATACTAGAATGATGAATTTTTCATCACTCAGTGTGTTGTAATAGACACAATGATCATATTCACTCCAAGTAAATTTTTAGCTCAACATGAAAGAATCAAAATTTTTATACAATTGCCTAGGCAACTATTTCAGACTGTACAACAACCTCATTGACCTGCAAACTTTTTTCTCTGCCCCTTTAATTTCGTAGCTCTCTAGTTGCTGTATGTAGATCTGCTCTACCAACTCCCCTTACAAGAATGCAGTCTTGACGTCCATCTGTTTCAACTTGAGATCGTATTGGGCAACCAGTGCCAGCACAAATCTGATAGATACTTGCTTAACCACCAACGTGAATATTTCTATGAAGTCGATTCCTTCTCTCTGAGCATACCCCTTCGCTACTAACCTTATTTTATATCTATCTTATTTCCTTTTGAATAATCACTTGCATCCGATCGCTTTTCGATCCACTGAAAACTCCACCAGCTCCCATATGTAGTTTTTGTACAACGAATATATCTCATTGTCCATAACCGCCTTCCACTTTTCCATATCAGGCTCTTAAAGAGCCTCCTGAATAGTAGACAGGTCCCCCTCATCTATAACGAGGGCATATGTAATATTAGAGTCGTTCTTATATCTTACCGGTAACTTGCGATCACACGGTGGTTTTCTTCTCATAGGTGGCTGCTCCACCTACTCCTATACCTCTGTTTGCACATCTGTCTCTGTCTGAGTATCATCTATGTTAATCTGAATGTCTACGATCAACTTTTCAGTTTCCTCTAGCTCTTCCTGATCATTCTTGTGGAATAGGAAGATTTCATCGAATCTGACGTCACGACTAGTTATGACCTTGCACATGACCTTGTCGAATAACCTATAACCTTTTACACAAATATCATAGAAAAAAAGATGTACTTTTTGGCTTTATCGTCTAGCTTGTCTCTCTTAATTGATGGTATATAAGAGTAAGCCTCACAACCAAATATATAAAAATCTGAGTAGTCCAACCTATGACCACTTCATACTTCCTCTGAGATTTTACATTCGATTGTCGTAGACGAGGATCGGTTCATCAAATAGAAAGCCTTGTTAACGGCCTCAGTCCATAAGTTCTTGCCTAACGCAGCATTACTTAACATGTAACGGGCCCTCTCCAAGAGAGTCTGATTCATCCACTCAGCCACACCGCTTTGTTCAAGCGTGTGACACACTGTGTTGTTCCTAATGATCCCTTTATCCCTGCAATATTCATTAAACTCAGTGGAAGTGAATTCTCCACCATTGTCAGTCCTTAAAACCTTTATTTTTTGCCCTGACTGTTTTTCCACCATTGTCTTCTATTGTGTGAATATGGTGAAAACTTCGAATTTACATTTTATGAAGTAAACCCAAACTTTCTTGGAGTAGTCGTCAATGAATGAAACAAACCATAACAACTAGGGCTGTACACGAGTCAAACTAGCTGGAAAAGTTCACTCGACTTGGCTCGACTTAGCTCGGATTGACTCAGCTTGAAAGGTTGACACAAGGTGAGTCAAGCTTGTTTACTAAAGATCGAGTTGAGTTTAAGCCAAGTTCAACCATGGTGTATTTCAACTCGACTCGACTCAAAGCTCGAGTTCGAGCTCGACTCGGCTCTAGTAATATATTTTAATAATATATATTATATATATTATATTAATATTAAATATATATATATATAATATTTAAGTTATATATATATATATATATATATATATATATATATAAGAAGTTAAAACTTAAAAGCTTTTACTAAAAAACCCTACCCGACCCTACCCGTCCCCATTCCCTCTTTTTCTTTCCCTTACCCTACTGAGGTAAACTCGACTCGACTCGAGATAAACTCGACTCGACTCAAACCACTAGCTCGACTCGACTCGAGATAAACTCGACTCGAACCACTAGCTCGACTCGAACTCGACTCGAAAGCTTTAGCAAACAAGCGAAGCATCAATGTTGAGCTCGAGGGTGAGCTCAAGCTCGAGCTCGAACTCGAGTATAGCATGGACGAGTTAAGCCGAGCCTTGCCCACCTCAACTCGACTCGGCTCAATGTACAGCCCGAATGACAACCCTCCAATGGAAACTTCCGGTGATGGCCCCCATACGTCAGAGTGCACATAATCAAGCACTCTCTTACATACATGTTTTCCAAATTTAAAAGATAATCTAGATTGTTTATCATATATACAATGCTCGCATATATCTAAATCAGAATTCTTAAAAGCTAGAATCAAACAACGATTAGATAATACCTTCATACCCCGCTCACTCATGTGGCCCAGACAAGCATGCCAGATACGTACAGACATAAAATCTGCAACAGCGGCCGCCGCTCCACCCGCCGAGGTGCTCCCGATCAACCTGTAAAGGTTTTCATACCTTTATGCTCTCATAACCACGAGTGCCCATTTTGAAACTTTAATGACACCATCAATACCAGTGAACTTGCACCCTATAGCCTTAAGTGCACCGAGAGAAATCGGACTTTTCTTCATATCAGGAACGTGCTTGACATCAATCAAGGTACGCTCTATCCCACTAAACATTTTGATGCTCACCGTACCAATAGCCACAACATTACGGGCATTGTCATTGCCCATAAAGACCCGTCCACCATCGCATTCCTTGTGAGTGGCGAACTAATTTCAATGATGAGTCATGTGATATGATGCTATTGTGTCAAGGATCCACTCATCTCTGAGATTATCATGCAAGTGTCCGAACAAAACACAAACAGAACATCACCTCCACTTGTTTCTTCATCAGATGTGATAATATTGGCCTCCCTGGAAGAAGCCTCTGAGTTTTCTTTCTTCGCTTTAGGATTAGTACAATTCTTTTTCATATGTCCAATCATCCTATAGTTCTAGCACTTTAGTTTTCTTTTGCCCTTGCCCTTGCATTTGGATTTAGGTCTTGGTCTTGAAGATCCTGTACCTCGCTCAATATTTTTGTCCCTTATAAACTGTGCATCAGAAGATGACCCCAAGCCACCATTCATCTTACTCATGACCTTCCCTTGAAGGGCTGAGATAATGGTGTCCACACTTAATGTTTTATTTCTGGTGCACAATGAGTCCCTGAATGACTTATACGATGGCGACAGAGTATTCAACAATATATATGTCACACCCCAAACTCAGAAACCGGGCTCACAAAATTTTCGATCACCGAATCCGGTGCCGACAGCCTCCGTAGTACCCCATTCTCGGTTCCCAGCGTCCATACACCGGATTCCGATCCTGGGATCCTACATGGAGGATTTTCCAATGTACATTTAACTCGTAATAAGCATAACCACAAGTTTACCCAAATCACAAAGGCAACATCCTCATCACATATCCACTAATATAAACAATTGAATACAATGCTGAAAGGGAAATACATATGTCAAAAATCAAAACTCCATAAGTCCGCTGCATGCTCCAAGCTCAATGCTCCTGCAACCTAAAGCTACTTGCACGCATCTATCATGCATAAGCTAATAGAAAGCTTAGTGGGCGATAAAAGTGTGTGCACAAGGTAAGTGCCAAGTAAGTAATATCAGAGTAATTAGAGTAAGCGGAAGTACTAACAAATCCATGAGTGATACAATATCAAGGTACACAATGTAATCAACTATGCAAATGAGGTGTCAAAGCAAGCTGAATATTAAATGCCGAGGATACAATGTCATAAATCATACAATATCGAAATAAGTGGAAAATATACTAATAAGTCTATGAGTGTTATCAGCCGTACCAAGGCTATGCGATGCAAAACGTAATAAGACAATAACAGATGCTGAGGATGCAATGCAATATGCAAATCTTGACGAGCCATAAATACCATCAATCTCATCTAGGCCATATAAGTGCAAAAACATAGTAATCCAACATGTTAAGTACTACGGCTGCAATGTAATATGCGGTGCGAATGAAATGACCATACTGGAATGTGAAGTCGGGATGATAGTACGAAGTATCACAGGCTATGGGTTCTATCATAAGGGACTTCTATCCAAACCAGTCTCATACTTAAATTTGGATAGTCAGACACAATGTGGTAAACTCCTAATCTCAGGTTAGTCGCGCGCCCAACCGAAACCCTTGCCATGCAAAGGTATACGTAATAAATAGTTACACACCACCAGTTCGAGTGGATAGTGAATGAATGAATGAATGGATATACAATTCCTGCTCAACAAGTCCATATATCAGTACGGTTGCTCTCTGGAAAAATCATCCGGGTCTATTACACTCTAAACCAGATTACCGCCCCATCGCGCGTAACAAGGTGAGTGGAAAAGACCTCACTATCCGCCTGTTAATATTGGGCCTGGCTCATCGACAGCGAACCCATTTCTGGAGTTAGTCAAACTCAACCTAACATTGCCCCCTCCTCTTGGGCAGGTAAGGTCGTACCCCCTTCCAACCGACCACAACACAGTGGGAGACGCGGCCTAACGGTATACGGCCCTCATGCGCTCATGCATCCACTCGGTCTAGACGTTGGAGCAACCTTTGGAACTAAGAGGGTTCTGGGACTTTCACCCAAAGATATCTATAACACCCCATGTAGAACAGATTTCTAGTGTCCCATCTGGCCATTCAAGAAATACCTGTGGAGGCTACGACCCTGATGTCGCTAGGGCGTATGATGGTCATGTCACACAAATGCGAGATGCGTGAGTCACACGATCCAATCATGCATCAATCCTGCGCATGTCATGTTCTCATGTGAGGCAACTTCACCTATCAGGGAGCCCTATGAACAACCTGCCCTATGACATATGCAATGGTCAATCACATCTCATAACAAACATGCAGATGATGCGTATGGGCATGTATTATGACGCTATGCTGTCACATACTCATAATCGGTATCAATAACCGGCATCGACAATCAACCTCAACAATGTGGACATTCAACCAACATTGCCCCCAAGGAACGGCCCATATAGAGCCTAACATATAGTGGACCCATGACCTCACACAAGGGCTAAATACACAACACCATAGGCCTCACTCAAAAGCTTTTCACATCACATGGGCCTCTCACATGGGCCTAATATACATCACACTAGGCCTTAAACACGGGTTAAATATACATCACAATGGGCCTCAAATATGGGCCGCATATACATCACATTGGGCCTCAAACATAGGCCGAATACAATCACAATGGGCCTCAAATATGGGCCGCATATACATCACATTGGGCCTCAAACATAGGCCAAATACGCATCACAATGGGCCTCAACTATGAGCCGCATAAACACCATATGGGTCTCGACAATCAACCTCGGCAATCAAAATCGGGATTGGCAATCGGCCTCGACAATCGGAATCAACCTATACAATCGGCCTCGATACTTGGTCTCGACAATCGGAATCGGCAAATCGGTCACGTCAATTGGCAATCAGTCACGACAATCGAAATCGATCGATAATCAGAATTAGCAAATCGGTCATGTCAATCAGAATCGGCAATCGCCACGAAAATCGGGATCGATCGATAATCAGAATCGGTAAATCGGATAGGTCAATCGGAATCGGCAATCACCACAACAATCGGGATCGATCGATAATCAGAATCGGCAAATCGGCCACGTCAATTAGAATCGCCAATCGCCACGACACTCGGGAACGATCGATAATCAGAGTCGGCAAGTCGGTCACGATAATCGGATCGATCGATAATCAGAATCGGCAAATCGGTCACGACAATCGATTCGATCGATAATCAGAATCGGCAAATCAGTCACAACAATCGGTTCAATCGATAATCGACCTCGATCGATAATCAGCCTAAGGTAAGGTCACAATGTGGACATCCAACCAGCATTGTCCATCAATGTGGGCATTTAACTAACATTGCTCCCAAGGAGTGGCCCACATAGGACCATACATACAGTGGGCCCACGGCCTCGCACCATGGCCTAATATACATTATCATGGGCCTCAATAACATCAAATGAGCCGATTCAAATGGGCCGAATCAAACGAGCTGGTACAAATGGGTCAAATCAAATGGGTCGAATCAAATGGGTCGGTGTAAATAGGCTGAATCAAGTGGACCCCTAATACATTAAATGGGCCATACCAATGGGTGGTACTAACTATGCCCTTCACCCATTGTTAGAGATGATTTTAGAGCATTATTTAAAAATGAATAATATACAAGGATCATCCGGATCATACCACAAATGACAGTGGTGATAATGATTTCCACGGTTAAATTTCAATGGGCCGCATATAGTATTTATTTCCCATCCGGTCTGTTCATAAGTGTAACGCCTTAAAATTCGAAGGTCGAATAGCAACTCAACTCTCGAGTTCCAAAACATCACTTATACAACATAGATAATGATGATTAAATATTGTCTGTGTTAGTGTAATAAACATGAGTGAGATTATACCCAAACAGTAATTCATACTCCAGATCAATTGTATAAAGGCAAGCGGAAGACTAAAACTGTATATAATTATATGTAAAAGAAACAAAACCATCACAATTTCTAGAGTATGAACCCAACTGAGTCACTATATACATGTATTTGTTTTACGACCAAAATGTCAAAAGTATAACTAGAGAAGTAAGCCCTGTAAGTCTCGTCGATCCAGGCAGTCTAGGCAAAGCCACCAGAATACTGCATATACGAGAACTCATCCTGGTCCTCGTTGTAGTCCGGCTCAGCCTCCTGAGTCGTCACCTCATCTGCACCTGAGACAGAGTCTGGTTGGTGTGTACAACACCATCCCGTAACGTGGGAGTGAGTAGCTAACTCAGTGGAACAATAAAGCATAGGTTAACATGTTATCAATGCAGTCAAGCAGTAATGATAAAGCAGTACAATCGAACAATCCTAACTACTCTTATTAATGCAAGTATGAAATGCAGTCATGATGCATGCCTTCACCGACATACTCCCTCATGCGACACTATCTTACATCCGCAGCATGTGTTCATTCCTCAGTGCTCCACATCTTCCAAGCACATGCAGTGCGATGATGAGCATGATTACCAAGTTGTTATTAGTCCATTTCAAGCAGCAGGATTGGGAAACTAAGGTACCTCCCTTGTATCATTCCCAAACATGATCCATTCTTGGGTCGTCAAACCTAGATAATCTCATACGATAGTGTGGTTCTAAGGTACTGTAAAGGCTATCAGGGCTGTTACATGCGATCGTTACACCACTCCCCATCACCTTTTTAACGGTTCATCACTAAATTGATATAGGCCTAGTTCATACTCTATATACCGCGGTAAAACTCGTCGCCTCACCACAAATTCAGAGTATACTCGAGGTCACTACAAAGGGCTCGTCACCAATCAATGTAGGCTGACAACTCAAATACAGTGTCGCATCCACCATATTCGGCTCACGAGTCAAGGTTGCTCACTGGTCACTACGGGGAAGCTCGGGCTGACGCACTCGCAACACCACGAAACCCTAGCGTAGGCCGACAGCTCAACCACGGTGTCCCATACCACCATACCCGGCTCATGAGTCTTAGCGGATCGAGGTACCATGGTTAACGGGATTCCACGAGTAAGGTTAGTATCTCAGGTTCAAGTAGTAGCGTCCAAACAAGGTGAACATACATTAGACATATCGGGTTACTTGACGAGCCTGACTAGCTTGAGCGCACAATCAACTGAACGACATGAAGTGCATAAGCACTTCGTGAGGCCTAACCACTGTCACAAACCGAAGTACGACTCGGGTTCGTCAGACACATCCTTCGTGGTGAAATGAATCTCAACCACGAACTCAATTCCGTTACCGATTATCTGGACTATAATCATAGTCCCAATCGCAATCAATCCTTATTCAGAGCATGTGGAGTAAAGCATAATAAACAAGTAATTCCAGTATGTTAACAAACATGTCATAAAGCATGTTACAAAGCACAATGTAAACAAGAAATACAAACAATATGTTTCATAGTAAGTGATTAAATTAAACAACCAACATGGAGGAAATCATATACGTCTCTAAGATAGTTGAGAATCCCATCTCAACACCTACTTAAGGCACAATCATCCAAGCACTTACTCTTACAAGCATTTTCACAAACACTTAGAATACACTATTTTAACATACATAGTGTATATTAGCAAAACATGTATTAGGGCAAGCCCTTTCGCCAGGCAAGTATTTTACACATATATAATAGTTCATACAGCAAATAATTATGACAAACACATTTTCAAAATTTATACGTATACGGTACTTTCTACAAATACTAGGAATACAGTATATTCAACATAGTTATCGTACAACCAAAAAGTTAAACGGAGAGCACTTTGTACATGTGCAATTACATACAGATCATGAATCTATCATTATCTGACATTGAAAGCGTTGAAAACCATAACCTATACACCTAAAGTCCACACCTTTTGTCGTAGAATCGTAACGAATCCGATAGGTTTGCTAAGCTTTCGTATTCGGCAGTTTGGTAATCTATAGAATGAAATAGGTTAGCTATTTCATCACGTACAACTATCGAAACCCCAAATTAGTTTAGGGTTAGGGTTTCTTACCTAGAAACGAAACTGGAAATCACTGGGAAAGCGATGAGAAGTGAGTGGTGAAGCTTGAGTAGCGGCAGGGAAAAAGGGTAGGAAGAATCCTCCCACAACTCTCTCTTTTCTCTCTCTCTCTCTCCTAGGGTTTTTCTAAAATTCGTATGGCTGAATGAGAGAGGGTTTTAAGGTCCTTATATAGCCTAAAACTATACCGAAATAGACCTAAGGTCAAGGTATACTTAGGTTATAACCAAAGTGGGTCAATTTTAGCTCAACGGAGGACTTCTGGCTGCCCCTCTTGAGCCAAAGGTCGGACTTAAGCTCACCAACCTTGGATCTAGGTACCATTAAGTTTTCGTTCCAGTAGGATTTCCAGATCACAAATGGCAGACCAGTTTCAGTTCAACGGTTAGCGGATCTCAATCTGAAATTTTAAGTACATGGATATGTTTGGGCAAATATCCCTAATCCGAGGGTGTAATTTGGGCTGATTCTGACGGTCAGGTTGCTCAATACTGATCCGCAAGCGTCACATGCCAGATTTCATAAATCCTTATTTATTTTGGAATTATTTTCATATTTCTCACACTCCTTGCTCCGGACTCAAGCGAATAGTCGTGGGACACTGTCTGAATTTGATCTCCGAGATGGTTGTCAAGCCCAACGAGGCGGTCTTAAGTCTATAACTTCGTATTATTCGGACTTCCGACGCGCGGTCCAGATCTGATATGGAGTTTCAACGTGCTCCCGAGAGCAGACGAGTAATGAGATTGATCCTAGATTTTAGGGTAATGTAGCGTCAACGATTCCACAAGTTTTGGGTCTTGCAGATCGTATTTAAAGTGATTCAAGCGGATTTCATGGCTAATCTAGTTTAACACTTAATTAACTTTGTCAAATTTCTAAAGGATTCTAATCCTAAGTGATTTCTGGTCGAGGTGGTACTCCGGCTTTTGTACGAAAATTTTCGAGTCGTTACAATCTACCCCTTAATGAAAAATTTTGTCCTCGAAATTAGCACATTTTCATACTCCTCAAGAAGCTAAGGGTAGTTCTTACGAATCTCGGCTTCTGTCTCCCAGGTAGCTTCTTCCTCTGTATGATGTGTCCAAAGTACCTTCACGAGTGGAATCACTTTACTGCGCAATACCTGCTCCTTCTTGTCTAGGATACGCGTTAGACGCAGTACATATATAGCATCGTCGCTCAACTGCACCTGCTCCCAGTGGATGATGTGTGAAGGATCAGGGACGTATTGCTTCAGCATAGATACATGAAATACGTTGTCCAAGCCGGTGAGTGGTGTAGGCAAAGCGAGACAATATGCCACCGCACCCACTCGATCAAGTATCTGAAACGGACCGATGAATCGCGGCGTAAGCTTCCCCTTCCTCCCAAACTAAAGAACTCCCTTCATAGGGGAAACTCTGAGGAATACATGATCTCCAACCTCGAACTCAAGCGGTCGCCACCTCGTATCGGCGTAACTCTTCTGCCTGCTCTGCGCTGTAAGAAGTCGACGCCTGATAATGTCGATCTTCTCTAAGGTCGCCTGTACCAACTCTGGGCCAATCAAACAACGCTCGCCGACCTCAGCCCAGCAATGCGGTGCCCTACAAGAACGACCATATAAGGCCTCATATGGAGCCATTCCAATCTCGCCTGGATGTTGTTGTTGCACGCGAACTCTGCATAAGGAAGACAGTCATCTCAACTGTCCTTGAAGTTCAAGACATAGGCTAGCAACATATCCTCCAAAACCTGGTTCACCCACTCTGTCTGCCCGTCGGTCTGAGGGTGAAACGCAATACTGAACTTCAATTTCACACCCGTCGCTTCCTGGATACGAGTCCAGAAGATAGACATGAACCGCGAGTCTCTGTCCGACACGATCTCTAGGGGAACTCCATGTAGACGCACAATCTCTCTGATGTACAACCTAGCCAGCTCGTCTGTAGAGTTCGTGACTCTGATAGGGAGAAAATTGGCCAATTTGGTCAACTGGTCCACAATCATACAGATGGAATCATGTCCCTTCCTCGTCTTCGGTAGCCCTGATATGAAATCCATGGAAATGAAATCCTACTTCCATTCAACTATGGGCATGGGCTGAAGTAGTCCAGGAGGTCGGCGATGCTCTGCCTTGACTTGCTGACACGTGAAACAACATGAAACATACTCGGCGATATGAACTTCATATTGTCCCACCAATACGATCACCTCATGTCCTGGTACATCTTCGTGCTACCAGGATGTAGCGCAAGCTTCGATTTATCTTCGATTTATAGGCAGTCTCGAGAAGCTCCTGTCTTAAGTCATGAATATCTGGAACGCATAGGCGGCCACGGTATCGTAGACCCCCATCTGTGCCAACTCTCCACTCGGAGTCCTCGACGTCGCTAGCTTGCTCTCGAAGCTCAAACAACCACTCATCGCCCTTCTGGGCCTCAATAATCCTATCATCAATAAGTGGCCGCACCCGAACGTGCGCGACACACTCAAATGGCTCCTCTACGGTGAGTTTCTGCTTGAAGCCCCGCACAAACTCAAACATATCCCACTCTGCTATCATCAGTGGAGCCACAAATGCAATAGCCTTCTTGCGACTCAACGCATCTGCCACAAGGTTGGCCTTGTCAGGATGGTAGGAGACCTCGAACTTGAAGTCCTTCAAGGTTTCCATCCATCGGCGCTGCCTCATATTCAAGTCCTGCTGAGTGAATATATACTTAAGGCTCTTATGGTCGTAGAAAAGCTTGAACTCCTCTCCGTAGAGGTAATGTCTCCAGATCTTCAATGCAAAGATGACAGCTACTAACTCCAGGTCATGCATAGGGTAATTCTCCTCATGCTTCCTTAATTGTCTCAAGGCATATGCAATCACCCTGTCCTTCTGCATAAGGACGCAACCCAAACCAACGCGAGACGCGTCAGTATATATAGTGTACTTAATCCCTTGCTCTAGCAATACTAGCACAGGGGCAGACGTCAATCTGTCCTTCAGCTTCTAAAAAGATGCTTCTGCCTTCTCATCCCATGTAAACTTCAAATCCTTATGCGTTAACTGTGACAACGGCCTGACAATCTTCGAGAAGTCCCAAATGAAGCATTGATAGTACCCTGTTAGGTCAAGAAAACTCCTCACCTCGGTAACCGAGCCGGGCTGCTTCCAATCCTGAACCGCAGCTACCTTAACAAGGTCCACATCTATCCCATCCTTGGACACCACATGTCCCAAGAACTTGACTTCTTCTTACCAGAAGTCGCACTTCTTATACTGTGCGAACAACTAGTTCTTCCTCAAAGTATCCAACACCGCTCTCAGGTGCACCTCGTGCTCTTCCCAACACGTGGAATACATCAGAATGTCATTAATGAATATGATGACGAATCGGTATAAGAATGGCCGAAATACCCTGTTCATCAAGTCCATGAACACGGCTGGTGCGTTCGTAAGACCGAACGACATCACCAGGAACTCGTAATGCCCAAAATAGGTCCTAAAAGTTATCTTCTGCACGTCTTCATCTCTGACGCACAACTGGTGGTACCCTGACTGTAAGTCGATCTTCGAGAAATACCTTACCCATTTCAATTGATCAAATAGATCATCTATCCTAAGCAAATGATACTTGTTCTTCACGGTGACCTGGTTCAACCTACGGTAATCAATACACAATCGTAGTCAGCCATCTTTCTTCTTCACAAACAGTACAGGTGCTCCCCAGGGAGACACATTAAGTCGTATAAAGCCCTTCTCTAGCAGCCCGTCAACCTGTTTCTGCCGTTCCTCCATCTCACACGGAGGCATACGATAAGTCGGCAGAGAGATGGGTGTCGCACTGGGCGTAAGATCAATGGTGAAGTCGATCTCGTGTTAAGGTGGCACCCTAGGAATCGGTTCAAACACGTCTGCAAAAGCTTGAACTACAGGCATATCCTCAAGCATCGGAACATCAATAGCCTCTAATGAAGAAGCGTAACATTTCAATCGAGTAGCGTGACTGACCTGAACAGAAAAAGTAAAGATTGTGCCATCAAGTCCATAGGCTGTCACCATCCTAGTCTCGCAGTCGATTTTTGCTTGCATCTCAGTGAGCCAATCCATACCGAAGATCACATCGTAATGGAATAGGGGGACGACGATCAGGTCAACTAGTATCATTCTGCTACCCAAGTCTATCGGGCAGCCCTCACACATACGAGTAACTTCAGAGGAAGTCCCTGTGGCAGTGATGACCCTCACTCCTCTTGCAGGAGTAGTAACCAAACCCAGTCGCTTGACTGCCGTGCATGAAATCATAGAGGTAATGGACCTAGTGTTCACCAATAAGAAGACGGGAGTACCTTGGACGTGTGCAGTGACCTCGAAGGCCATAGGCGCTGAAGGTGCAGTCTCTGGTTCCTCTGTTGTAAGCGCATGAACACGTGCCTGCTGAGATCGGTTAGGTTGAGGTACCATGGGCCGTTGAGGCGGCCTGAAGTGAGGTACAGGTGGTCTAAAGGACGGATGTGCAGGTGCCATCCGAAGTGGTGGAGTCGATAGAGCCTGTGGTTGAGGGCGATCAATCCTCTGCGGTGGTGAGAACCCGCTATCTCTCATCCGGTGTGACCTGGTTTCCCGCAGTAGGTGCAGATCACACCTGGGCGCAGCATCGGAACCACTGGCGATGCGATCCAAGAAAAGGCTTGCTCTGAACATTTGATCGTGGTCTCGTAACCATAGCACCAAGGGAGCGTGTCAACCGATTAACATCCTGCTCTACCCCAATAGACATATGAATCAACTCCGCATAGGATGGTATGCGGACACAGCACATCTTTGACCGGATGTCAAGTCGCAAGCCCTCAGAGAATTGTCGAATCTGTATCTGCTCATCAGCAAGTATAGTCGGGACAAAGTGACCCAATGCAGTAAAGTGATGCTCATACTCTGTAACTGTCATGCCTCCCTGTCTGAGGCGCAGAAACTCATTCTTCCTCTCGTGTCGGTAGGCCTGAGGTAATATTTCTCGTGAAAATAGAACTCAAATGCTGCCCAGGTCCACACATATCCCACTGCGACAGTCCGCAGTATACTATCCCACCATAAGCTAGCCTCCTTCTCGAACATGAAGGTGGTCAACTCAACCTATTCAGCCTCAGAACAATGCAGCATCTTCAGTATCTTCGAGATGCGGTCTAACCAGTACACAGCTTCCTCGGGTCTGTGAGAACCTGTAAAAGTCGGAGGCCTCAAGCGCTGGAATCGCTCGAGTAGACTGCGAGTACCCACGTTTCCCATAGGGTACATAACAGGTGTGGGTGAAGGCACATTCTCAGCCTGAGCAAAAGGCTCTGTAGGCTTAGCAGGACGTAGATGGCAAAGGTGGAGTCGCACTCCCACCCTGAGATGATAAGACGCAAGACTGCTGGTCCTACTGCTGCATCAGCATCATCATCTGATCAAACCTGTCAATAGGTGGAGCAGCCTGCGGCTCATACGGTGTCAAAGAGGATGCTCAGTTCTGCTCGCGAACCGGGGGTGTATAAGGTGGCAGTCCACCAGTAGGACCAGCAGAAGGCTGACTTGAGCCAGAACCCGGGTCCTTAAGACCACATCTGCAGGAAGGAGTCTGGTCCATCGAGTCAGTGAGCAAGAGGGGTGCCGTGCTCCTCGTATAATACCGTGGCATGCCCTATACAACATAAGGTGCAATGCATGTAAGACGAAATATAACAACACAATACCCAATCACTTAAGCATTCCACACACATCATAGTAAAAGAAGTTGCATGCTTTTCATTTACTAAAATTGTCACAATACATGGATAACAGCGTTACATGAATCATGACTGAAGATGCATGTGAGCTAATTACAACCAAACTTCAAATACTTAAACATACTACTAACTACTACTACATCTATCAACATGAAAACATAAACCACCTAAAGCGGTAAGCAAAACAAAGTACAAACAACAACTTGGATGACTAGGCATCCGAATCAGGCAATGGAGGAGGAACGCCCTTGTCCTGTACACAGCACAAGATAGTCCTCAATGTGCGAGACACCTTCTTAAAACTCCACTTTATGAAGGCTTCAGTCACCTCAAGCTTGGCTCGGGTCTCACCAAGCTCGGCCCGAACCTGTCCAATCTCTTGCAGTAAGGCGGCCTGGCTCTCCTCAATGCGAACCATACGAGCCTCCCTCACAGCCTGAGCAGCGTCCGGCTCACGTGGCGTAGGAGGGGAGCTCTCCTCAGTATCCAGAGCCTCTTCTTCTTCTTCCTATATCTCATCACCGCTTCCTTCTTCGCTTCCTGCTTCGAGGTCAATACTCTCCTCACCTGTGCTATCCGACTCATATTCAGACTCGTCGAGTCGGGCTTGCCGTTGTCAAGAGCCGATCTTCATGTTGTTAAGCGTAGCCTCACTTATGACCCTGACCGGTGCAAGGTCTTCCATGTTAAGCCTATAGCCGACATCTCGAGCCATCTTACATATCAGGCGGCCAAATGAGAGTGAGAGGTCGTTCTTGACAGATCGAACGACCTAAACTATCTGAAATAGGACGAACATGGGCAGGCATAAGTTGTCCCTATGTCCAATCATGTATAGGAAGTCCACCATCAACCGAGTACACTCCGTACGGTTACCCCACCGTGGATACACATTATATGTGAAAATGTGGTAAAGCAAACGGAAGTCATCTGTCAACTTCGACGACGAAAGACAGTTTCCTCGCGTCCAAGAAACCCATCAACTACAAAGGTATCACATACGGTGATCCCTTTCTCGCACACTCTTGAAGAAGTTGTCATTAGGAAGCACTTCACCACGTGGGATCTTCATGATCTGAGCCATCTCAACCACAGTAATTATGCGCTCTATGCACTTCACAGAGACAGTGAACTGGAGAGGCTCCAACGATGGGTCTATGATATAGGTGTAGAAGGCACGAACCATGTTCTCACATGCAGGAGACTCACCTTCAAATATAGGACCCTATTCAATGTCCACTAAGTGGTCCATCATCGCGTGTAGCCCAAACATCCTCTCATCCACGTGAGCTTCAAACACAACCTTACGGTCAGCAAAAAGACCGTATTTGAAGCCTATCGGAAAAACATTTCTGATTGGAAGTTGGGGATCTAGGTCTCGCTTCGACCTATGCTCCTGAACTGTGCTAGGGCTGGCTTCATCGTCCACTCCTCTCCTTGAACGGGTTGGATGGCTAGGCCCAGCTTCATCTGCGGCAGCCTTTCTTTTCCCCATAAGAGAAAGGACGTCGAAGACGAAGAAAATGGCTAAAACAGTGGCGAAGAAAGCCATGGAAAGTGAAGATAAGAGAGAGAAAGGGCTGCTCTCTTTGCTTCTCCATGAACTTGGGTCTCAACAGTGGTTGTAGAGGCCCAAACGACTAGTGTTTAAGAAGAAAAATGAAGAGATGAAGTGGGGTAGTGGGTGTGCACGAATTTAAGACTAAATGGAGAGTGTAGGGGCTAAAGTGAGAGAGAAATGGAGAGGATAGGGAGGTAGGGATGCTGTAAACAAAGGAGAGAGATGGGTTGCAGCCGAAAATAAGAGTTTTGACGATTGGAAGGGAGAGTTGAGAGAGAAGGCAAGAAGTTGGAGGGCTTGGAAGGGTAGAAATGAGGAAAGGGCGGCAAATGAAATAGAAATAAGGGCCCCCACACGATTTTACGGGCCCCACACATGTCCTGAGGTCGGGCCGACCCTGACTAGACCCAGCCCAACCAAACCCGACCTCGGTGACCGCGGTTTCGCCACAGTCCGATGGGCCGGGCATGGCACCTCAGCAGTAGGGCGGTATTCACCACCCTCCCAAGGTGCCAAAAATACCCTGGGTCTATCCTGTCCCTCTGGATTAGTGCGGGGAGGCCCACGACTCCGTTCCATTCTAAATTCAGGTAGTTTCGATAAGTCTCTGATCTAAACTAACATTTACCGAGTTTTAACAGCTGGGGTTGGGTGGATTGTGATCTAGACCCATCAATAGACGGCCTAGAAGTGTTTTGGGATTGACTTGTGCGACCAGGGTTGGGTACAGACTCGATTTCGATGTTCGTTTCAGTGAACTTTACCGTTAGACGAAACTGGGATGCCTAAGACTGTTACTACATTGTTCTCGCACTCTCTTATGTCAAAAGGCATCAGCGTATGTCGTGGGAACATAACTCAAGTCCGGTTTAATCAAAATCATGCTCTGATACCAACTTGTAACGCCCTGAAATTCGAGGGTCGAGTAGCAACTCAACTCTCGAGTTCCAAAACATCACTTATGCAACATAGATAATGATGATTAAATGTTATCTGTGTTAGTGCAATAAACATGAGTGAGATTATACCCAAACAGTAATTCATACTCCAGATCAATTGTATAAAGGCAAGCGGAAGACTGAAACTGTATATAATTATATGTAAAAAAATAAAGCCATCACAATCTCCAGAGTATGAACCCAACTGAGTCACTATATACATGTATCAGTTTTATGATCAAAATGTCAAAAGTACAACTAGAGAAGTAAGCCCTGTAAGTCCCGTCGATCCAGGAGTTCAGGCAAAGGCCTCGATTGTTTTTTTAAACCCACATGAATTAAATGAATTTTTAAATCGCCAGTATAATAATTGAGATGTAGACACAGTATGTATTACGAGATCGTTCCCACGAGGACTGGTCGTCACAATTCAAATCTATGATTCTCCTTAACTAATCCAACAAATAATAGAGCGAATTACTAAGCACAATTCTATGGAAAAAAAAAACAATTGAGAATAGGGAAGAAAAATTCAATCAGAGAGAGCACTAGGACTTTCGAATCCATCCCTAATTATCCTATCCCTTATTTTATCTTGTTGATTCACCCTAATCTAGATTGATACCACTTATATAAAGAAAGCACAATCTGTGTCCTTAGTCGGGCATATAGAATGTCTAATCTCCTAAAGCAATGCAATGAATAACACATTCTATGTCCTTGGTCGGGCACATAGAATGTATAATTCATTAAAGCACCCTGTTTCTTCCTCTATAGGAAACCTGTTCATGATCATACACAAGCACCTAGAATAAGCATTCAGACAATATCCATATATAGACTCTGGTCAAGTTCATAGATGGAGAAGTACAGAATTTAACCCAATCAAGCACGCTAAAGAAAGGAACAAACCGATCTAATTAAAGTAAATTCAACATATAACAATGAATATTCAAATTAAGGGTTTCATCTCAGCCCTAGCTGAGAGATTAGTAATCCATAAATTCAATTAGGAAAAAGGAAATATAAGATAAAAATATTAAAAACATCTCCCTTATCTCTCTTCTTCCTTCCTCTTTCTTCTCTCTTCTCTTTCCAAACTTTCTTCTAGATCTCCTCTAAACTCCTTGGCTCTGCTCTCCCCAGCTATGGATGCCCTTCATCCACGTTTTGCAACTCTTTTTATATCTGATGGAGGCTGGAGTGGTGGAAATCGGATTTGGAAAGCTGTTACACGCGCAGCGAAAGCCCTTTTCGCAGCCAAGTTCGGGCTTTCATAACTCCCACTTTCTTTGCATGTTGTCCGTAAATTTAACGTCCCCTGGGACTGTTTTTGATGGGCTACACGATGGACGGATCAAATCTTCCATCTGATCAAAGATGGTGAGCCACAACCGCCGCAAAAACTGGATTTCGCGGACGTGCGTAAGCCTACGCACGTCCTTCGCTGATGTGATTGGTGGGCTCCACAGAGGTGTTTTCGGGAAAATTCATCCCGTCCATTAGATTTCCCTCGAAATTTCGGTCAAGAAGGGACGATTTTTGTTGTCCGTTGATGCGATCCAGAGAAGAAATCACGCCAAGATTAATTTGGAACGTTACAGGGCAGCCTGTTTGTGGCCTCTGTATCTTGCACGTGTGCTTGCATGGGTAAAAAAAATCAGCATGGGTTTGAAGTCTTCGATGCCCTCTACAAGATGGACGGCTTGGATCAGCTGTACGGGTGATGATGGTGGCCCACTAGCTTCCGTAAAATGGACAGCGTCCGAGATAAGTGAATCGAGCAAATGGATCTTTCAACGTGACAATGGTGGGGCCCATTTTGATTTTGTATTGATAGATCTAATTCGTTCACCGAATTCCTCTAGGAATTTCGGTCGGAAATACATAATTTTTCTCCGTTTTGGTGTTGTCCACAGAATATCTCAATACGCCGTCTATTCTATATTTGAATGGCTGGATTTTACTCATGATGATCATTTACAATTCTGCCACCTAGGTAGTGCTAATAAGCTTCACGTGGATTTAATTGACGGTCCGGATTGTCTCTATGGACAATAGGTGGGGTCCACATCTATTCGCAAGATGGACAGTATGCGGACGCTGTTTGAAAATGGAATTTTAGTTTCCTTTTGTAGAAGTAGTCGGTCAAAACCGACCTTGACCGCCGGTTCGGTCCAGTGTACACCGAGTGCACTTATGCGCTGTGCACGTTCAACTCCTGTGGGGTCCCTTGTGATACTTTTAAGAATTCCAATCCGTCCATTCAGCTTGTTTCCCTGTTTAAACCATCGAGACTCAATTTGAAGAAGTTCCAGATATCAGGTGGGCCTGAAATCACCGGTTTGTGGGCTGATTTGTCAGTTGGGGCACTTTCCGAGACATCCAAAGGCTGAAATTTAATATGTACGGTTTATTTTTGGCTCTCATCACATATATGCAGTTTTGAGCCAATCAGATAGCTGGAACCATGTGATCTTACATTCTGAACCCTTTTCGGGCCCTTTTGGCTTGCTTTCCTCAGATCCCAGGCGTGTAAATTCTTCATTATTAGTTCTCTGGAGTCCATCCTGTGCTCTAGTAATTTCGAAGCATTAAATCCATGCTTTTAACATCATTTTTAATACACGCTCCTGATTTCATTCTGTAATAAAAACACACTTAAAATATGGCATTAAGCATTATCATGTACATAAAATCAGGTAATAGTCGGGGTCTAATATGCAATATTCGACCCTCATCAGCCACCAGAATATTGCATATATGAGAACTCGTCCTGGTCCTCGTCGTAGTCCAGCTCAGCCTCTTGAGTCGTCACCTCATCTACACCTGAGACAGAGTCTGATTGGTGTGTACAACACCGTCCCGTAATGTGAGAGTGAGTAGCTAACTCAGCGAAACAATAAAGCATAGGTTAACATTTTATCAATGTAGTCAAAAAGTAATGATAAAGCGGTACAATCGAACAATCCTAACTACTCTTATTAATGCAAGTATGAAATACAGTCATGATGCATGCCCTCACCGACATACTCCCTCATGCATTCATTCCTCAGTGCCCCACATCTTCTAGGCACATGCAGTGTGATGATGAGCATGATTACCGAATTATTATTAGTCCATTTCAAGCAGCAGGATTGGGAAACTAAGGTACCTCCCTTGTATCATTCCCAAACATGATCCATTCTAGGGTCGTCAAACCTAGATAATCTCATACGATAGTGTGGTTCTAGGGCGCTGCAAAGGCTGTCAGGGCTGTTACACGCAATCGTTACACCATTCCCCATCACCTTTTTAACGGTTCATCACTAAATTGATACAGGCTTAGTTCATACTCTATACACCGCGGCAAAACTCTTCACCTCACCGCAAATTCAGAGTATACTCAAGGTCACTACAAAGGGCTCGTCACCAATTAGTGTAGGCCGACAGCTCGAATATAGTATCCCATACCACCGTATTCGGCTCATGAGTCAAGGTTGCTCACTGTTCACTACGGGGAGGCTCGGGCTAACACACTCGCAATACCATGAAACCCCAGCGTAGGCCGACAGCTTGACCATGGTGTCCCATACCACCATGCCCAGCTCATGAGTCTTATCGGATCGAGGTACCATGGTTAATGGGATTCCACAGGTAACGTTAGTACCTCAGGTTCAATTAGTAGCGTCCAAACATGGTGAACATACATTAAACATATCGGGTTACTTGACGAGCCTGACTAGCTCGAGCGCACAATCAACTGAACGACATGAAGTGCATAAGCACTTCGCGTGGCCTAACCACTGTCGCCAACTGAAGTACGACTCGGGTTCGTTAGACACATCCTTCGTAGTGAAATGAATCTCAACCACGAACTCAATTCCGTTACCGATTGTCTGGACTATAATCATAGTCTCAATCGTAATCAATCCTTATTCAGAGCATGTGGAGTAAAGCATAATAAACAAGTAATTCCAGCATGTCAACAAACATGTCGTAAAGCATGTTACAAAGCACAATGTAAACAAGAAATACAAACACATATATTTCATAGCAAGCAATTAAATTAAACAACCAACATGGAAGAAATCATATACGTCTCTAAGGTAGTTGAGAATCCTGTCTCAACACCTACCTAAGGCACAATCATCCAAGCACTTACTCTTACAAGCATTTTCACAAACACTTAGAATACACTATTTTAACATACATAGTGTATATTAACAAAACATGTATTAGGGCGAGCCCTTTCGCCAAGCAAGTATTTTACACATATATAATATGTTCATACAACAAATAATCATGGCAAATACATTTCTAAAATTTATACGTATACGATACTTTCTACAAATACTAGGAATACAGTATATTCAACATAGTTATCGTATAACCGAAAAGCTAAACGGACAGCACTTTGTACATGTACAATTACATACAGATCATGACTCTATCATTATCTGACATTGAAAGCATTGAAAACCATAACCTATACACCTAAAGTTCGTACCTTTTGTTGTAGAATCGTAACGAATCCGATAGGTTTGCTAAGCTTTTGTATTCGACAGTTTGGTAACCTATAGAATGAAATAGGTTAGCTATTTCATCACTTACAACTATCAAAACCCCAAATCAGTTTAGGGTTAAGGTTTCTTACCTAGAAATGAAACTGGAAATCGCTGGGAAAGCGATGAGAAGTAAGTGGTGAAGCTTGAGTAGCGGTAAGGAAAAAGTGTAGGAAGAATCCTCCCACAACTCTCTCTTTTCTCTCTCTCTCTCTCTCTCTCTCTCTCATAGGGTTTTTCTCAAATTCGTATGGCTGAATGAGAGAGGGTTTTAAGGTCCTTATATAGCCTAAAACTACACCGAAATAGACCTAAGGTCAAGGTATACTTAGGTTATAACTAAAGTGGGTCAGTTTCAGCTCAACGGAGGACTTCTGGCGGCCCCCCTTGAGGTAAAGGTCAGACTTAAGCTCACCAACCTTGCATCTAGGTACCATTAAGTTTTTGTTCCAATAGGGTTTCCAGATCACAAATGGCAGACCAGTTTCAGTTCAACGGTCAGCGGATCTCGATCTAAAATTTCAAGTACATGGATATGTTTGGGCAAATATCCCTGATCCAAGGGTGTAATCTGGGCTGATTCTAACGGTCAGGTTGCTCAATACTAATCCGCAAGCGTCACATGCCAGATTTCATAAATCCTTATTTATTTTGGAATTATTTTCATGTTTCTCACACTCCTCGCTCCGGACTCAAGCGAATAGCCATGGGACACTATCTGAATTTGATCTCCGAGATGGTTGTCAAGCCCAAGGAGGCGGTCCAAAGTCTATAACTTTGTATTATTCGGACTTCCGCTGCGCGGTCCAGATCTGATACGGAGTTTCAATGTGCTCCCGAGAGCAGACGGGTAATGAGATTGATCCTAGATTTTAGGGTAATGTAGCGTCAACGATTCCACAAGTTTTGGGTATTGCAGATCGTATTTAAAGTGATTCAAGCGAATTTTATGGCTAATCTAGTTTAGCACTTAGTTAACTTTGTCAAATTTCTAAAGGATTCTAATCCTAAGTGATTTCTAGTCGAGGTGGTACTCGGGCCTTTGTACAAAAATTTTCGAGTCGTTACAATCTACCCCCCGTAATGAAAAATTTCATCCTCGAAATTAGTACCTTTTCGTACTCCTCGAGAAGCTGAGGGTAGTTCTTACGGATCTCGGCTTCTGTCTCCTAGGTAGCTTCCTCCTCTGTATGATGCATCCAAAGTACCTTCACGAGTGGATTCACTTTACTGCGCAACACCTGCTCCTTCCTGTCTAGGATACACGTGGGACGTAGTACAGATATAACATCGTCGCTCAACTGCACCTGCTCTCAATGGATGATGTGTAAAGGATCAGGGACGTATTTCTTCAGCATAGATACATGAAATACGTTGTACACGTGCGCGAGTGGTGTAGGTAAAGTGAGACGATATGCCACCGCACCCACTCGATCAAGTATCTGAAACGGACCGATGAATCGCGGCGTAAGTTTCCCCTTTACGCTGATACGAGGCAGCGACTGCTTGAGTTCGAGGTCGGAGATCATGTATTCCTCAGAGTTTCCCCTATGAAGGGAGCTCTTCGGTTTCTTTTGCCTGCTCTGCGCTGTAAGAAGTCGATGCCTGATAATGTCGATCTTCTCAAAGGTCGCCTGTACCAACTCTGGGCCAATCAAACTGCGCTCGCCGACCTCAGCCTAGTAATGCGGTGCCCTGCAAGGACGACCATACAAGGCCTCATATGGAGCCATGTCAATACTTGCATGAAAGTTGTTGTTGTACGTGAACTCTGCATAAGGAAGACAGTTATCCCAACTATCCTTGAAGTCCAAGACACAGGCCCGTAACATATCCTCCAAAACCTGGTTCACCCGCCCTTTCTGCCATTCGGTCTAAGGGTGAAACGCAGTACTAAACTTCAATTTCACACCCATCGCTTCCTGGATACGAGTCCAAAAGATAGACGTGAACCGCGCGTCTCTTTCCAACACGATCTCTAGGGGAACTCCATGTAGACGCACAATCTCTCTGATGTACAGCCTAGCCAGCTTGTCTGCAGAGTTCGTGACTCTGATAAGGAGAAAATGGGCTGATTTGGTTAACCGGTCCACAATCACCCAGATGGAATCATGTCCCTTCCTCATCTTCGACAGCCCCGATATGAAATCCATGGAAATGAAGTCCCACTTCCATTCAGCTATGGGCATGGGTTGAAGCAGTCCAAGAGGTCGGCGATGCTCTGCCTTGACCTGCTGACACGTGAGACAACGTGAAACATACTCAGCGATATGAACCTTCATATTGTCCCACCAATACGATCGCATCATGTCCTGGTACATCTTCGTGCTACCTAGATGCATCGCAAGCTTCGATTTGTGGGCAGTTTCGAGAAGCTCCTGTCTCAAGTCATGAATATCTGGAACGCATAGGCAGCCACGGTATCGTAGACCCCCATCTGTACTAACTCTCCAGTCGGAGTCCTCGGCGTCACTAGCTTGCTCTCGAAGCTCAGACAACCGCTCATCATCCTTATGGGCCTCAATAATCCTATCATCAATAAGTGGCCGCACCCAAACGTGCGTGACATACTCAAATGGCTCCTCCACGGTGAGTTTCTGCTTGAAGTCCCACACGAACTCCAACATATCCCACTCTACTATCATCAATGGAGCCGCAAATGCAATAGCCTCCTTGCGACTCAATGCATCTGCCACAAGGTTGGCCTTGTCAGGATGGTAGGAGACCTCGAACTTAAAGTCCTTTAAGGTTTCCATCCATCAGCGCTGCCTCATATTCAAGTCCTACTGAGTGAATATATACTTAAGGCTCTTGTGGTCGTAGAAAAGCTCGAACTCCTCTCCGTAAAGGTAATGTCTCCAGATCTTCAATGCAAAGATGACAACTGCTAACTCCAGGTCGTGCGTAGGGTAATTCTCCTCGTACTTCCTTAATTGTCTCGAGGCATATGCAATCACCCTGTCCTTCTGCATAAGGACGCAACCCAAACCAACGTGAGATGCATCAGTATATATAGTGTACTTAACCCCTTGCTTTAGTAATACTAGCACAGGGGCAGACATCAATTTTTCCTTTAGCTCCTGAAAAGCTGCTTCTGCCTTCTCATCCCAGGCGAACTTCAAATCCTTACGCGTCAACTGTGACAACGGCCTGACAATCTTCAAGAAGTCCCAAATGAAGCGTCGATAGTACCCTGCTAGGCCAAGAAAACTCCTCACCTCGGTAACCGAGCCAGGCTGCTTCCAATCCTGAACTGCAGCTACCTTAACAAGGTCCACAGCTATCCCATCATTGGACACCACATGTCCCAGGAACTTGACTTCTTCCTGCCAGAAGTCGCACTTCTTATACTGTGCGAACAACTGGTTCTTCCTCAAAGTATCCAACACCGCTCTCAGGTGCACCTCATGCTCTTCCCGACACATGGAATATATCAGGATGTCATCAATGAATACGATGACGAATCGGTATAAGAATAGCCGAAATACCCTGTTTATTAAGTCCATAAACACGGCCGGTGCGTTCGTAAGACCGAACGACATCATCAGGAACTCGTAATGCCCAAAACAGATCCTGAAAGCTGTCTTCTGCATGTCTTCATCTCTGACGGCCAACTGGTGGTACCCTGACTGCAAGTCGATCTTCGAGAAATACCTTAGCCCCTTCAACTGATCAAATAGATCATCTATCCTGAGCAAAGGATACTTGTTCTTCACGGTGACCTTGTTCAACCTACGGTAATCAATACACAACCGTAGTGAGCCATCTTTCTTCTTCACAAACAGTACAGGTGCTCCCCAGGGACACACACTAAGTCGTATAAAGCCCTTCTCTACCAGCCCATCAATCTGTTTCTGCAGTTCCTCCATCTCACACGGAGGCATACGATAAGTCGGCAGAGAGATGGGTGTCGCACCGGGCGTATGATCAATGGTGAAGTCGATCTCGCGCCGAGGTGGCACCCCAAGAATCAATTCAAACACATCCGCAAAAGCCTGAACTACAGGCGTATCCTCAAGCATCGAAATATCAATAGCCTCTAATGAAGAAGCGTAACATTTCAACCGAGTAGCGTGACTGACCTGAACCGATTTCATGTCAGATTTGTTATTAGTCCATTTCAAGCAGTAGGATTGGGAAACTAAGGTACCTCCCTTGCATCATTCCCAAACATGATCCATTATAGGGTCGTCAAACCTAGATAATCTCATACGATAGTGTGGTTCTAGGGCCCTGCAAAAGCTGTCAGGGTTGTTACACGCAATCGTTACACCACTCCCCATCACCTTTTTAATGGTTCATCACTAAATTGATACAGGCTTAGTTCATACTCTATACACTGTGGCAAAACTCGTCGCCTCACCACAAATTCAGAGTATACTCGAGGTCACTACAATGGGCTCATCACCAATTAATGTATGCCGACAGCTCGAATACAGTGTCCCATACCACCGTATTCGGCTCACGAGTCAAGGTTGGTCACTGGTCACTACGGGGAGGCTTGGGTTGACGCACTTATAACATCACGAAACCCCAGCGTAGGCCGATAGCTCGACCACGGTGTCCCATACCACCATGCCCGGCTCATGAGTCTTATCGGATCGAGGTACCATGGTTAACGGGATTCCACGGGTAAGGTTAGTACCTCAGGTTCAAGCAGTAGTATCCAAACATGTTGAACATACATTAGACATATCAGGTTACTTGACGAGCTTGACTAGCTCGAGCGCACAATCAACTGAACGACATGAAGTGCATAAGCACTTTGTGTGGCCTAACCACTGTCGCCAACCGAAGTATGACTCGAGTTCATCAGACACATCCTTCGTGGTGAAATGAATCTCAACCACGAATTCAATTCCGTTACCGATTGTCTGGACTATAATCATAGTCTCAATCGCAATCAATCCTTATTCAGAGCATGTGGAGTAAAGCATAATAAACAAGTAATTCTAGCATGTTAACAAACATGTCATAAAGCATGTTACAAAGCACAATGTAAACAAGAAATACAAACACATATATTTCATAGTAAGCGATTAAATTAAACAACTAACATGGAGGAAATCATATTAATGCAAGTATGAAATGCAGTCATGATGCATGCCCTCACTGACATACTCCCTCATGCGACACCATCTTACGTCCGCGGCATGCATTCATTCCTCAGTGCTCCACATCTTCCAGGCACATGCAGTACAATGATGAGCATGATTACAGAGTTATTATTAGTCCATTTCAAGCAGTAGGATTGGGAAACTAAGGTACCTCCCTTCTATCATTTCCAAACATGATCCATTTTAGGGTCGTCAAACGTAGATAATCTCATACGATAGTGTAGTTTTAGGGCACTGCAAAGGCTGTCAGGGCTGTTACACACAATCGTTACACCACTCCCCCATTACCTTTTTAATGGTTCATCACTAAATTGATACAGGCCTAGTTCATACTCTATACACCGCGGCAAAACTCGTCGCCTCATCGCAAATTTAGAGTATACTCGAGGTCACTACAAAGGGCTCGTCACCAATCAGTGTCGGCCGACAGCTCGAATACAGTGTCCCATACCACCGTATTCAGCTCACGAGTCAAGGTTGCTCACTGGTCACTACGGGGAGGCTCGGGCTGACGCACTCGCAACACTACGAAACCCTAGCGTAGGCCGACAACTCGACCACGGTGTGCCATACCACCATGCCCTGCTCATGAGTCTTAGTGGATCGAGATACCATGGTTAATAGGATTCCACGGGTAAGGTTAGTACCTTAGGTTCAAGCAGTAACGTCCAAACATGGTAAACATACATTAGACATATCGGGTTACTTGACGAGCCTGACTAGCTCAAGCGCACAATCAACTGAACGACATGAAGTGTATAAGCACTTTGCGTGGCCTAACCACTGTCGCCAACCGAAGTACGACTCGGGTTTGTCAGACACATCCTTCGTGGCGAAATGAATCTCAACCACGAACTCAATTCCGTTACCAATTGTCTGGACTATAATCATAGTCCCAATCACAATCAATCCTTATTCAGAGCATGTGGAGTAAAGCATAATAAACAAGTAATTCTAGCATGTTAACAAACATGTCATAAAACATGTTACAAAGCACAATGTAAACACGAAATACAAACACATATGTTTCATAGTAAGCGATTAAATTAAACAACCAACATGGAGGAAATCATATACGTCTCTAAGGTAGTTGAGAATCCCATCTCAACACCTACCTAAGGCACAATCATCCAAGCACTTACTTTTACAAGCATTTTCACAAACACTTAGAATACACTATTTTAACATACATAGTGTATATTAGCAAAACATGTATTAGGGCAAGCCCTTTCGCCAAGCAAGTATTTTACACATATATAATATGTTCATACAGCAAATAATCATGGCAAACATATTTCCAAAATTTGTATGTATACGGTACTTTCTACAAATACTAGGAATACAGTATATTCAACATAGTTATCGTATAACCGAAAAGCGAAACGGACAGCACTTTATACATGTGCAATTACATACAAATCATGAATCTATCATTATCTGATATTGAAAGCGTTGAAAACCATAACCTATACACTTAAAGTCCGCACCTTTTGTCGTAGAATTGTAACGAATCCGATAGGTTTGCTAAGCTTTTGTATTCGGCAGTTTGGTAACCTATATAATGAAATAGGTTAGCTATTTCATCATGTACAACTATCAAAACTCCAAATCAGTTTAGGGTTAGGGTTTCTTACCTAGAAATGAAACTCGAAATCACCGGGAAAGCGATGAGAAGTGAGTGGTGAAGCTTGAGTAGCGGCAGGGAAAAATGGTAGGAAGAATCCTCCCACAACTCTCTCTTTTCTCTCTCTCTCTCTCCTAGGATTTTTCTCAAATTCGTATGGCTGAGTGAGAGAGGGTTTTAAGGTCCTTATATAGCATAAAACTACACCGAAATAGACCTAAGGTCAAGGTATACTTAGGTTATAACCAAAGTGGGTCAGTTTCAGCTCAACGGAGGACTTCTGGCAGCCCCCCTTGAGCCAAAGGTCGGACTTAAGCTCACCAACCTTGGATCTAGGTACCATTAAGTTTTCGTTCCAGTTGGGTTTCTAGATCACAAATGGCGGACCAGTTTCAGTTCAACGGTCAGCGGATCTCGATCTGAAATTTCAAGTACATGGATATGTTTGGGCAAATATTCCTGATCCGAGGGTGTAATCTGGGCTGATTCTGATGGTCAGGTTGCTCAATACTGATCCGCAAGCGTCACATGCCAGATTTCATAAATCCTTATTTATTTTGGAATTATTTTCATGTTTCTCACACTCCTCGCTCCAGACTCAAGCGAATAGCTGTGGGACACTATCTGAATTTGATCTCCGAGATGGTTGTCAAGCCCAACAAGGTGGTCCTAAGTCTATAACTTCGTATTATTCGGACTTCTGATGCGCGGTCCAGATCTGATACGGAGTTTCAATGTGCTCCCGAGAGCAGACGAGTAATGACATTGATCCTAGATTTTAGGGTAATGTAGCGTCAACGATTACACAAGTTTTGGGTCTTGCAGATCTTATTTAAAGTGATTCAAACGGATTTCATGGCTAATCTAGTTTAGCACTTAGTTAACTTTATCAAATTTCTAAAGGATTCTAATCCTAAGTAATTTCTGGTCGAGGTGGTACTCGGGCCTTTGTACGAAAATTTTTGAGTCGTTACAATATGGTCACAAAGACCTAGATTTTTTTTAAACGAAAATAAATATTATATTAATTGTTTCAAAACCTCTGTGCTCCCACAAGGGTTTCATTGGTGGATGTTCAGTCTCCTCCACTATTTTACTGCAGTGTGGTCCACTTGATAAAGAGCATGGATAAAATACATATATCAGGTGTAGTCCACACAGAACTTACTGGTGTCATGGTGCCCATTGATGGATGGTATAGATGAAGCACGTACATCGTGCGTGGCCCACAAAACTTACAACTGGAAACAGCAACTATAACTGGTGTGGTAGACCAGCCAATCAGCGCCCATCGTCCATTCGAATGGTCTGGATTACAAATGGATGAACGACGCTGATAGAACTCATACACCATGTGGGGCCTCGTCCAAATGAATGGACGGTGAGGATGCAAATATACATCACCGTGGACTCCACCTGTACATTGATGAATGGACTGCGTTAATATAAACATACATCACGTTGGACTCCACCCATCCAGATCGTTGGCTGGGGTGGATACAAACATACATCAGTGGGACCCACCACTCACATGGCCCCCCTTACATATATATATATATATATATATATATATATATAATATACTGTATATAAATTATAATACCCACCGTCAAGACGCCTGAATGTTCTGGACGGTGGAGATCTCATGCACATTACATGGTGTGTCCACACGTGTGGCCCACCTCAAATCATGATAATATATATTATATTAATATATATAACATATAATATAATATATTATATGTACATGCACAGATCTACCGTCCAAATACATCTGGATGGTGCAGATGGTGTAAATTGAAGGTGGGTCCCACTTAGGAGTGGCCCACCAGTGCGTCTTATAATATAAAATATTATATTATAAAGTAATATATATATATATGTGTGTGTGTGTGTGTGTGTACACGTGTGTGGGAGGATAGGATGTATCAACGTCCATGCCCTCATCCTCATCCTCTTTCTTTCTTTCTTTCTTTCTTTCTTTTTTATGTTTTTTTTTGTAAATATTTTTTGTTAGCTTGTTAGCATACACACGTCAATACACACACTTCATGTTAGCCACCTCCACTAAGACCTTTAGTGTTGAAACAAGGTATCTCCACTCGGTCTGCCCGTTGAGCTATGGATCTGGGTGCGTCCAGACAACCTGAATGCAGTTCCACTTCACGGTGGAGTCCCACCATTCATGATGGACGGTGCGGATGAAACAAATATTAGTAGGGCCCACTTCATCAAAATGGTTAGAAAGAGAGGGAGAGAGAGGGAGAGAGAGGAACGTCGGTGGTGGAGGGACCCTGCCACTACGGGCCTATCTATACAATGCATACATTAAGATCGGTCCCAAATCACGTGGACCCTACATCAAAAATCAAATATTATGAACATCCACCTTTGATCTTCTCCTCCTTCTTCCGCCAAAGCATCGTATAGCTCCAATGGATAACTTTAATGGTCGAGATTGGATCATGGATGGTGGAGATGAGAGTTAGGAAGGTGGGCCACACTAGCTCTCTCATGGGAGCCATGGACGTGGGTTGCTTGGAGAGGTGGAGTTTGAAAATGAGAGAGAGATGAGAGAGAGAGAGAGAGAGAGAGTTGTAAGAGAGAGATGTGTGAGTGATGGATGTGGTGAGTGATGGGTGTAAGAACTTTTTGACTTTGAGGTAGTGGTGTAAGAACTTTTTGACTTTTGAGGTTTCTTGGGATTGGTGTGAGGTGATGGTGTACTTGGTTGAGGTGATGATTGGTGGATTGATGGATGTGCTAAGTTGTAGAGATTTTCTCGAAATTCACACGCATGTTGTTTTCATCGAACAGAACGCGGGCCTACATCTCTTGACCTAGGTATCACCTTGGCACGTAATACGCAGTGTCGGAACCGCGGCGACGGTGCGGTCGCTAGGGTACAAGTCTCGGGTCGAGCCGACTCTAGTCGACGACATGCGTCTCAGGGTTGCGCGCAAACGTTGGATAAAGGTCGAAGATTGCTGAAATTCGACCGTGAGGACTGCAGAGGCCTACGGAACGGTACGAGTTAGGAGACGGGCCTTACAATATATGTCTGATCGTAATTTTTTATCATTTCCTCCATATCTAGCAATTTACAAATTAGTTTATTAAAATTACTGATATGGGCCTTGTTGAGGGTCAAATATTGCATATCATACTCCAATTACTGTCTAGATTTACAAACATGATACCATTTAATGCCCTATTTTAATCGTGTTTGTGATGCAAGGTACATTTGCAAGCGTAGACTAAAAAAGATGCTAACAGCCGAGATTTAATGATCAGATTTCATAAAAGTATGGGACGGACCCCAGGGGACCAAGATCGACAAATTTACACGCCAGAAACCCGAGAAAATCGAGAAACTAAAGCTCAAGTGGCCCGAAATTGGTACATAATGCAAGATCACAGGGTTCCCACCATCCGTTCAGCTCGAAACTTCATACATGGGATGAGGGCAATAAAATAACCGTACATATTAAATTTCAGTACTCGGATCATTATGGAAGCAACCCCAATGATAGATCAGTCCTCATATCCCTGATTTGCGGCCCGCTTGAAATCTGGATATACTTCAGTTTTAGTCCCAATGCTTTAAATGAGATGATAAAATGAATGGATGGGGCAGATTTCGAATACAAATATCAGTGGTGCCCAAAAGTACGGTGAATGTGCATGGTGCACAAGTGCACCGGGTGTGCACCTAACGTTCAAAAGTCGATCAGTGGCGCTGACCGACGTTCTTTCTAAAAAAAATTTCAAAAATGGCAATTGTCGTTCGCTGTAACAGAGACCGTCGGTTTCTGTTGTGGGCCCCATTCATTGTCCAAACAGACAATCCAGACCGTTCATTCATTCCTTGGGGGGGCCACAGTCCACGCCTAGCTTATGGAAATTGAAAATATCAAGTTTTTATTTTTTTTAACTGTTCAATGGAAGAACGAATGGTGGGTTTAAAATCCTGTGGGCCACCACAAATATGATCCAAAACTTCGTATCTCTGACTGAATTTTCATTCTGCATCCAGTGGACGGAGTGGATTTTTCAGAAAAAGAGTGGAATGGGACCCATAGACTTCACAGCGGAAGAGATCGCGACCTCTGTTACAGCGTCCGGAAACCGACCGACTCTGGGGCAGTTGCGCGATCAGGAAGTTGATCAGATAGATGATCTGATCCGTCCATCATGTAACCCATCCACAAATTCCCCAAGGGACGTTGTTTCTTTGAAAAGAAAGCAAAAGAAGATGGGAGTTTTGTTGCTGTTTTCCGACTGCGAAAAAACTTTCGCTATAGCCGTGAAATGTCCAGTTTCTGCTGCAAAACAGAAGTCGACCGATGCTCTCCTTCGTCCCTGGCAGCTATAAAGAGAAGAGAAAAGAGAGAGTCAGGGACTCACGGCTGGAGATCTGACAGGAGAGAGAGAAAGACAGGGAGAGAAGAAAGAAGTTTTTTGTTTGTTTTTTTTCCTGTTGTTATGCTTTTCTTCTCAAAATTTTGATGAGATCTAGCCTATCCATGTGCGGCTGAACCTCTTAGCTACGGCTAAGAGGTGAAGCTTATAGCGTGATGGGAGGATTTATACTTGTGCCTTTTATTTAGACGGAATGAATTTTTATTTAATTTTATTAAGGGAATGTTTTTAGTCTTTAATGGTCTGTTGTGACTGAAATTACAATGGGTCTACAATGGCTTTGAGCATGTTCTTTTCCTTTTTGTGCTTATGATGTCAGGACGCCCTGTTGTTCACCATCATCTCCTAGGCATGGTCAGATGACGGTACCCTTTCCTAACCCTCATGGCATGTTGATTGGTTGGTAATTAGTTTAATTTTGTTGTTTGCTTTGTCTCCTGGACATGGTTTGGTGATGGAATCCATTCTAATTCATATACCCTTCATCTCTTGAAAACTATATCAATGAAGTTCAATTTAAATTCCATGATTCTTCAAGCAGGCATAAGATCTCCCTGATCTCTACAAGTGGATCCTCTGAATCCCTAGTGTCCTTTCCTCTGAATTCTCTTAGTTTCAGATTAATTATTCTACAATTATTCCTCAATTGTCATTCAATTTAGATTACGTCTTAGTCTAATTCTAGTTCTATTTAGTTTCAGATTACGTAAAGGTTTCAGTCCCTGTGGATTCGACCTCGGTCTTACCGAGTTATTAGTACATCACAACCCTATACTTGGGGAGTGAACAAGTTTTTGGCACCGTTGCCGAGGACTGACGGCTACGATTTTCTAAAATTAATTGGTTTTAGAATTAGTTTAAGGTTAGGTTTTAATTTTAGGTTAAGATTTTCCTGATTTTTAAAAACTAACCTTCCTGTTTTATAGGCTTTTTAAGATAGGAACCTCTAATTCAGTAAGCTCTTTCTAACCTCTACTTTCTATTTGTCAGATCTCTTTTATTAAGTTACTTTCTAGTCTAGGACTTTCCTAATTTATTGTAGAAATTTTCTACTTCTTTCTTTTTAGGAATTCCTTCTTTTCTATTTGAAACTAACTTATTTTGTTTTGTTTTGCAGGTCTTTAGCTTAGGGACTCCAATTTGGTAATCTCCTTCCAACTCTCTCTTTCTTTCTAGATTTTCATTTTCTTTCTTAGAATTAGGTTTAGAATTTGATTGAGGGCTGCGAGTGTTTCATGCCCAAGTGGGCTCGTGACAACACTCGACGTCTCTTGACTGAAGGAGGATTAGTTGAGGGGTTGACTATCCATCGCAGGATTAGACACCGCTCGAATTCTCCTGAGTTAATTGAGGTTATGGCTGCAAATCAACCTCAAGCACTACCTCAACATATGGATGAGGAAGTACATGATGAGAATGAGGTGCATCAAGCACCCCAGCCTCGTACTTTACGGGATTATTTACAACCGGCGGGGGTGAGTACACCCTCATGTATGATTTTTCCTGAAAACACAGGACAGATGGACATCAAGCCAGGAGTTATCCAACTCCTTCCTAAATTCCATGGGCTTGAATCAGAAAGTCCATACTTACATTTGAAAGAATTCGATGAGATTATAGCCACCTTATACTTTCCCAATGTATCCGAGGATACAATCAGGCTGAAACTCTTTCCTTTTTCCTTGAAAGAGAAGGCTAAGACGTGGTTACATTCACTGCGTCCTAGATCCATTGGCACATGGAATGATATGTAGAGGGAATTCATAAAGAAAATTTTCCCACACCATAAAATGATTACCCTCAGAAAAGCAATCATGAACTTCGCCCAAAAGGAAGATGAAACATTCTACCAATGTTGGGAAAGTTTCAAGGATCTTGTCAGTTCATGCCCACAACACGGTTTTGAAATGTGGCGCATTACAAATTTTTTCTATGATGGATTGACATCTTCTATGCGCCAACTGGTCGAGACAATGTGTAATAGAGAATTCATGAATAAAGAGGTCGATGAGGTATGGGATTACCTCGATAGACTTGCCGAAAATGCACAATCATGGGACCATTACCCAAAATCAAACACCACGTCTAGGCCAACTCAATCTAAGGAGAAAGGTGGAGTATATCTCCTGAAAGAAGAGGATGATGTAAATTTTAAAGTGACCAATCTCATGCGAAGAGTCGAGGCCATGGAAGGAAAGAAGGATAAGGTTAATGAAATTGTTTGCGGCATCTATGATTGCAACATTCACACAACTGAAAATTGTCCTACAATATCTGCTTTTCGAGGAGTGTTGAATGAGCATGCTAATGCCGTAAATAACTATCAAAGACCTTTCAATGGATCTACCTCTAATACATACAATCCTGGTTGGAGAAATTATCCAAATTTTAATTGGAGGAATGGACAAACTGCTACCCCTCAAAGTTTCTTCAATCAAAATCCAAATCAGGGGAAACCTCAAGAAGAACCGGTTCAAAATTCTATACAAGAGCTGGCTCAGGCAATGCGTGGACTTACAGACTTTATGTAAAAAATAGATTCACGCATGACGGTTATAGAAAAGGGGATGCTTCCTGCACAACTGCTCCCCAATCCTAAACCGCAATACGAGATAAATGATCCCAGCTCTTAAAATCAAATGGGGCACGCTAAATCCATCACCACTCTTAGGAGTGGGAAGATCATTGATAAAACCCTTCCGGTTAGGCCCAAAAAGCCTCAAGAACCAGAAGAGGACAATAATGATGGATCTAGTGATGTCCCACAAAAATTAGAACCGGAACTTCTAGAGAAGCCAGTTGCTCCGTTCCCCCAACGGTTGGTTGCACCAAAACGTCTTTCTAACTCTCAGGATATTCTGGAGGTGTTGAAACAAGTGAAAGTCAACATTCCTCTACTTGATGTCGTAAAACAGATTCCCTCGTATGCCAAATTTCTGAAAGACCTATGCGCGACCAAAAGACGGCAGAGTATTCAAAAGAAGATCTTCTTGACTGAGAAAGTGAGTGTCATCCTGAAGCAAGATGTGCCGCAGAAATTTAAGGATCCCGGTAGCCCAACCATATCATGTGTAATCGGGAACCATCGAATTGATCACGCACTTCTTGACTTGAGAGCGAGCATCAATCTGATCTCCTACTCGGTATACAAATAGTTAGGATTGGGTGAGTTAAAACCCACCCTAACCACACTACAATTTGCCGATCGCTCTGTTCGTGTACCAAGAGGGATTATTGAGGATGTGTTAGTCCAAGTCGATAGATTTTACTACCCTATAGATTTTATCATCCTGGACACCGAACCCATCAATAACATGAGCACTCAGATTCCCGTCATTCTTGGTCGCCCATTCCTTGCCACGTCAAATGCAATTATCAATTGCAAGAATAGTGTCATGACTATATCTTTTGGAAATTTGACATTGGAGTCAAACATCTTTTTCAATAACGACAGCAACTCAAAGGATGATGACGATGTCCACGACATTAACATGATCGATACTTTCGTGGAAGATAGGACACCCCTTACCTTATCCTCTAATTCTCTAGAGACGTGCCTGGCCCACTCCCATGAGTTTGATGATGATATGATTAGGGAGACGTGTGCCTTGCTGGATACTACACCGGTATTTGAAGTTAACCAGTGGAGGCCATGATTTGAAAAATTGCCACAAACTGATGTAGTGCCTCTACCCTCTAATCTCAAGGCACCGAAGCTTGACCTAAAACCTTTGCCCTTTGATTTGAAATATGCCTATTTAGGTCAAGATAAGACATACCCGGTGGTGATCTCTGCTCACATGGAGAAAGAACAGGAAAATATGCTCATATCTACTCTCATTGAGCATAAAGGAGCCCTAGGATTGACGATAGCGGACCTCAAGGGAATCGACCCCTCAATTTGTACTCACCACATATATCTTGATGATAATGCGAAGATCGCTCGGCAACCACAATGTAGACTAAATCCAAATATGAAGGAAGTGGTTAAGGCCGAGGTTCTTAAACTATTGGATGTGGGTATCATATACCCTATATCTGATGTCAATGGGTGAGTCCAACTCAGGTGGTTCCTAAGAAGTCCAGGATCACCATCGTAGCCAATGCCAATAATGAACTCGTGCCGACTAGAGTCACTACTGGTTGGAGGATGTGCATTGACTACAGGAAGTTAAATACCGTCACGAGGAAAGACCACTTTCCTTTACCATTCATTAATAAGATCCTGGAAAGGCTAGCTGGTCATTCCTATTACTGTTTCCTTGACGGGTATTCGAGCTACAATCAGATTGAAATCGCCCCTGAGGACCAGGAAAAGACCACATTTACATGTCCCTACAACACCTTTGCTTACTGAAGGATGCCATTTGGACTATGTAATGCCCCTGCCACCTTTCAGTGATGTATGCTGAGTATCTTTTCTGATATGGTGGGGCAATATCTAGAGGTCTTCATGGACGATTTCTTTGTCTATGGTTCATCTTTCAGTGAGTGCTTGGAAAGTCTTAAATGTGTGCTGAAAAGATGTGAAGAAAAGAATCTGGTACTTAATTGGGAGAAGAACTATTTCATGGTTCATAAGGGGATTGTCCTTGGACATATCATCTCGTCCAAGGGAATTGAGGTAGATAAGGCAAAAATCGATCTTATCACTAACCTACCTCCACCCAAGAACATTAGGGACGGACACACAGGATTTTACAGGCGATTCATAAAGGACTTTAGTCTGCTCTCTCATCCTTTATGTAATCTTCTTCAAAAGGATGCTCCATACGAGTGGACTGAGCAATGCCAGGAAGCTTTCACCAAGCTTAAAGGCACATTAACCACTGCACCCATCATGCAGCCACCCGACTGGAGCCTTCCTTTTGAGCTTATGTGCGACGCTTCTGATTATGCTCTTGGAACGGTTCTAGGCCAGAGAAAAGATAAGAGGCCCTACATCATCCATTACGCCATTAGGACTTTAAATCCTGTCCAAGTGAACTACTCGACTACGGAAAAAGAACTCTTAGCCGTAGTGTTTGCCTTGGACAAATTTAGGTCCTATTTGATTGGATCCAAGATCATTATCTATACAGATCATGCAGCACTTAAGTATCTTCTTTCTAAGAATGATTCTAAGCCCCGTTTGATACGATGGATCCTTCTACTCTAAGATTTGATTTGAAAATTAAAGATAAAAAGGGAGTAGAGAACGTAGTGGCCGATCACCTTTCTCACCTTAATACCTCTGATTCCCTTGAGGCGACCCATATCAACGACATGTTCCCTGATGAACAGTTGTTTAGAGTCTCCCATTCACCTTGGTTCGCTTACATCGCTAATTATCTTGCCACAGGTTCCATACCGACACATTGGACTGCGCAAGATAAGAAGAAATTTTTCACTGAGGTGCGCAACTTCTTCTGGGATGATCCATACTTATTTAAATATTGCCCAGACCAAATCTTAAGGAGATGTGTGCCAGACGATGAGCATCAGAGTGTCATCTCCTTTTGTCACTCTCAGGCCTGTGGTGGTCACTTTTCTGCTAAAAAGACCACGGCCAAAATTCTGCAGTGTAGCTTCTATTGGCCCATTATGTTCAGGGACACTCATAAGTTTTGCAAAGCTTGTGAGCGTTGTCAGAAATTGGGAGCATTATCCCGTTGAAATATGATGCCCTTGAATCCCATTCTTATCATAGAGGCATTTGATTGCTGGGGCATCGATTTCATGGGGCCATTCCCCCAATCTTTTAAAAATTTATATATTTTGCTTGCCGTAGACTATGTCACTAAATGGGTCGAAGCGATTCCATGTCGAACTAATGACCATCGCACGGTCATTAAATTCTTAAAAGAAAACATCCTTTCCCGATTCGGAACACCTCGAGCCATTATTAGTGATGGGGGTTCACACTTTTGTAATAGGCTATTCGAGAGTTTAATGAAGAAATACAGTATCTCTTATAAGGTGACCACTCCATACCACCCACAGACAAGTGGGCAAGCTGAGATTTCTAATAGGGAGATCAAACACATTTTGGAGAAAACGGTTAACCCTGATTGTAAGGACTGGTCAATTCGATTGACCGATGCCTTATGGGCATACCGTACTGCTTTTAAAACCCCTATTGGAATGTCTCCCTTTAGACTCGTCTATGGGAAGGCTTGCCACTTGCCTATGGAGTTGGAACATAGAGCCTATTAGGCGATCAAAAATTTGAATTTCAATCTGAACAACGCTGCCTCGCTACGCAAACTTCAATTAAATGAACTTGAAGAAATCTGGAACGACGCATACGAGAACTCGAGAATTTATAAGGACAGGATGAAGGCGTTTCATGATCAACATATTCTACGAAAATCATTTACGCTAGGTCAGAAAGTCCTTTTGTATAATTCTCGATTACATCTCTTTCCGGGTAAGCTTCGATCTCGTTGGACCGGCCCTTTTACTGTTATCAATGCATACCCTCATGGGGCCGTCCAGATAAGAGACTCCGACAATGGTAAAGAGTTCAAAGTAAATGGACATTGCTTAAAGCCATTTGTCGAGAAATTTGATTCAGAGGACATGTTCATGCCTCTAACTGATCCTGTTTACCAGGAATGATCTCCTAGTCTGATAGAGGTATAGGTAGGTTTCCTGTTTGCATAAGACTAGGGTAGTTGCTTTGGTCTGGCTGAAGACGTTAAACTTAGCGCTCCTGGGAGGCAACCCAGGTTTTGATTTCATGATTAGTCAATTCAATGTTTGTGGGTAACATTGCTGCAAACCCTCACGAGACTACAACTCGTCCACTAGGGGCAACCTAGGGGTTTAAAGGCTTGTTGCATACGCCAAAGGCAATCGAGAGCACCTGTGAAAGTGGTATAGGTAGGAGTTTATTTTTGTTATTTGTGTTTTACTTTCGATTGGTTTCACTCTTGTGCTAACCCGCTCTCATGTTGAGATATCTATGGAAAAGTCTCTCTCGACTCGTTACCCAGGTACTATCTTCCTATCACTTCTCATTTACTTTCGTTGTCCCATGTGCATTGCATGCTTACATCTTTTACATTGAGGACAATGTAGATTTTCGGTTGGGGGGTGGGAGATTAGGTTACCTAATCAGTGTTTTCTTGGTCTTGAGCAAAAATTGTGAAATTTTTAAAATTTTTTCTGGACTTTCTTGTACATTCGAAGTGATCTTGACGGTCATATAAAGCACTAGAATTTCAAGATACATGATGTTGGAAATTTATGACTCTTGGTTTCGGTGTCTGTTAGATTTCACAGTTAAGTTTGAATTGTTAATCCATAATTAGAAGTTTTAAACATTGATTGAGTCATGATTTCACATGTCACATCTCGCTTTCACATTAAGGGTTCAGTTTGATATTGAAGGGTTGACTTGGTAATCAGTAAGCATGAAAGGAACCGACCTGAGGAATTTGTCCACCATGTTCGATAAGAAGAATGAAAGAAAAAGAAAATACCCAGCTACAAAAATAGCCGCCTACGGAAAGGGTTGGGTGAACAAACTTCACCATAGGTTTGCTCCCTATAAGTGAAAATTTGATTCCCCTCTTGACATTAAAACAAAAAAAAAAAAGAAAAAAAGAATGGAAGAATGACTGATGAGGCAAGTCTTGGGTTAGGTTTTGGTTGTCATGGATGACCTCCTTGGTTACCAATGATATCATGAAAGAAAGACAGAAACTGAATGTGATAAGCTGAGATTACACTCTACACTCATGGATCTTAAATGTTCAGAATTTGTCTGGTGGATGGATTAATACCTTGAACTTGATTATGGAATTTACCATACACTTGAATCCAAAAGAAAGTAATGCCCAACATTCATGAATTTTAGAATTCTAGTATCTAGATTGTGTCTCAAAGATTACCTAAGTTCATAGAAATTGTTTTGTAATTCTCAACTTAATTTTCGCATACTTTGCTCGGGACTAACAAAATGCTGGTTGGGGGTTGTGTTGAGGGTCAAATATTGCATATCAGACCCCAATTACTGTCTGGATTTACAAACATGATACCATTTAATGCCCTATTTTAATCGTGTTTGTGATGCAAGGTACATTTGCAAGCGTGGACTAAAAAAAATGCTAACAGCCGAGATTTAATGATCAGATTTCACAAAAGTATGAGACGGACCCCAGGGGACCAAGATCGACAAATTTACACACCAGAGACCCGAGAAAATCGAGAAACTAAAGTTCAAGTGGCCCGAAATTGGTACATAATAAAAGATCACAGGGTTCCTACCATCCGTTCAGCCCGAAACTTCATACATGGGATGAGGGCAATAAAATAACCGTACATATTAAATTTCAGCACTCGGATCATTGTGGAAGCAACCCCAATGATAGATCAGTCCTCATATCCCTGATTTGCGGCCCGCTTGAAATCTGGATATACTTCAGTTTTAGTCCCAATGCTTTAAATGAGATAATAAAATGAATGGACGGGGCGGATTTCGAATACAAATATCAGTGGTGCCCAAAAGTACGGTGAATGTGCACGGTGCACAAGTGCACCGGGTGTGCACCTAACGTCCAAAAGTCGGTCAGCGGCGCTGACCGACTTTCTTTCTAAAAAAATTCCGAAAACGGCAATGGCCGTTCGCTGACGCTGTAACAGAGACCGTCGGTTTCTGTTGTGGGCCCCATTCATTGTCCAAACAGACAATCCAGACCGTTCATTCATTCCTTGGGGGGGCCACAGTACACGCCTAGCTTCTGAAAATTGAAAATATCAAGTTTTTATTTTTTTTAACCGTTCAATGAAAGAACGAACGGTGGGTTTAAAATCCTGTGGGCCACCACAAATATGATCCAAAACTTCGTATCTCCAACTGAATTTTCATTCTGCATCCAGTGGATGGAGTGGATTTTTCAGAAAAAGAGTGGAATGGGACCCACAGACTTCACAGCAGAAGAGATCACGACCTCTGTTACAGCGTCCGGAAACCGACCAACTCTGGGGCAGTTGCGCGATCAGGAAGTTGATCAGATGGATGATCTGATCCATCCATTGTGTAGCCCATCCACAAATTCCCCAAGGGACGTTATTTCTTTGAAAAGAAAGTAAAGGAATATGGGAGTTTTTGTTGCTGTTTTCCGACTGCGAAAAAGCTTTCGCTGTAGCCGTGAAACATCTGGTTTCTGCTGCGAAACAGAAGTCGACTGAGGCTCTCCTTCGTCCCTGGCAGCTATAAAGAGAAGAGAAAAGAGAGAGTCAGGGACTCACGGCTGGAGATCTGACAGGAGAGAGAAAGACAGGGAGAGAAGAAAGAAGTTTTTTTGTTTGTTTTTTTCCTGTTGTTATGCTTTTCTTCTCAAATTTCTGATGAGATCTAGCCTATCCATGTGTGGTTGAACCTCTTAGCTACGGCTAAGAGGTGAAGCTTGTAGCGTGATGGGAGGATTTATACTTGTGCCTTTTATTTAGACTGAATGAATTTTTATTTAATTTTATTAAGGGAATATTTTTAGTCTTTAATGGTCTGTTGTGACTGAAATTACAATGGGTCTACGATGGCTTTGAGCATGTTCTTTTCCTTTTTATGCTTATGATGTCAGGACGCCCTGTTGTTCACCATCGTCTCCTGGGCATGGTCGGATGACGATACTCTTTCCTAACCCTCATGACATGTTGATTGGTTGGTAATTAGTTTAATTCTGTTGTTTGCTTTGTCTCCTGGACATGGTTTGGTGATGGAATCCATTCTAATTCATATACCCTTCATCTCTTGAAAACTATATCAATGAAGTTCAGTTTAAATTCCATGATTCTTCAAGCAGGAAGTTCTTAATAATTTTTTTAGCATAAATATCTTCTAACTTCGCCCATAAATCAACTACAGTTTTCTCCCTCAAAACATTATAGAGGATCTCATCCGTGACATAAACGAATTGAGGATAAGGCCTTCTTATCAATAGTATTTCATTCATTATCAGTCATAGTAGACTTTCTCTCCTCAAGACCACCATCCTCACCTTGCTTGGTTAAGAAACTAATCATATTAATCTTCCATTATTCAAAGTTATTTTTCCCTGAGTACTTCTCGATATCATACCTAATGCTTCCCATTGATGTTAATCCTGCAGATTCAAATTTGTATCCCAACGATTGCTTTGATATCACTTGTTGGGGATTGGACGACAAAATCGCACAAAGATGAATCTAAGATAGCAATCCAAGAGTATCAAGCAAACACAAGAGAACACAAAGATTTAACGTGAAAAACCCTTTCGGGGAAAAACCACAGCACAAAACGACAGATCTTCACTATGAAAGCATAAATTACAAAGAGAGAAGGCTTACTCGATTCAAACAACCTTGAATCTCAACCTTGCTCCACTCCTTTGAAATCCTAGAACCCTTTTAGAAACTCTTGGAATAGTTTAGGAAACCTTAGGATACCTCTCAATCCTATTTACACCCCTTTATATAACTTTACAAAGAAACTAAAACAAATTAAGATGCAAATTTCGCAAATCTTGTGGATTCACAAAAAAATCTGTGTAAATCGTTCGATGTCATTGAACAACCTTTGATGAGATCGAACAGACGCCAAAAGAGTCCAACAATTAAACATGGATTTTGCGGAAATTCTCAATTACTTGATCTGACTTCAATGGCATCGAACATGTCTTCGATATCATCAAAAGCTCTTTGATGCCATTGAAAATGGCCACAGTATGTCCAAAAACCAATAGGAAAAATCCGAAAAATGATCGATGGATCGAGCATTGTTCGATGTTATCGAAGGTGACATCAAACAGGTAGTCGATATCATTGATAGACCTTGTATCTAACTAGATTTAGGACATCAAATACAATAAAACAACCAATATCAGCTTCATCCAAAGCTTCTATGGCCACCAAATAAATCTGTGGAGCCGTATAGAGCTTTTCCACAACCGACTACCAACTTGGGTAGTGGAGGGGTCACTACCCAGTCCAAGTCAGGTGCAGCTTTGGTGGATCCCCATATCCACTGACCCAAGTGGATCTCTGTCTTAGAGATAGATACTGTCATGTATTTTTCTTATATCTACCTTGTTTATCTACTTCTTGTTAATTTAAGAGTAAAGGTGTGTTTGGTAAATTTTAATTTCATAATTTATAAGTGAGTGATTTTGATAACTTAGACAGTTTGGTAACCAGAAGACATTTGCTTAATTGGAAAATTCATTTAAATTTAAGAATTTTTTTCAGCCACCACAACTTGGCTTATAACATATTGTGGAATGTGATAAGCCATTTTTCTTTAAATTTTTGATTGAATTTGGACCAAAATATGCTTATCAACATTTTTAAATGACAAGATTACCCGTTCAATTATTCAAAAATTTGTACAATTCTCTCACCAATTCTTTCCATATACTCTCACCAGAGAAAAAAATTCATAACTATTCATAAGTCAAATCCTTCTCAAAACACTCTTTTCTTCTGGTTTCCTTGATTTGAAGGTGGAATTTTAATATAATCTTTTTTCTTCAATAGTACACGTGTTTAATATTATTGAAGAGTTATAATTATTCTATCAAGAAGAGTACACCAGGTGGTCCATTAATTGAGAGATCATGTTTGAGAGATGTCAATAGCCGGGGCATAAGTGTACCAAATTTGGTGGCAAATCAATACTATGTTTTGTCTCATATTCTTTCAAAAATAGAAATTGATATAACAAGGGTGAATATAATAAATTGCTACATTTCAGACATTTGTTTTAGTGAAAAAGAAAACACTTATTTTTATTATCATGATCTTTATCAGACAAATTACACCAAACTGATTCATGAGTACATCAATTCAATAGTATAAGCTTTCGGTAGCTAAATTAATTTTCAGACATTACCTTTCAATTTACCAAACGGGAGCCTGATAATGAAAACGAAAGAGGTGCTAATACGAGGTTGACCCCATAAATAGTAGTGATTGAACACTTACAGTTAAAAGCTTCTTTTGGGCTAGAGGAATGTTTATTTTCCATCTAATATGTTGATAAGGTCACAAAGTCCTATTCGAAGTACCACACAAATATCAGCTTATCCAGGCCGCTTTTGGCCTACAAAAGTTTTTAATAGTCATTCACCACTGTTTCCTATGATATGGTCCACCTGAGCTCTGAATCTTCTGCATTTTTGGGATCTGCCCTAAAATGAGCTGGCAAAACGGATGGACGGCGTGGATATAAGACAAAAACATCATAGTGGCCCCATATGGATCCACCGAAGCCGTGTCCAGCTGAGTCCATCCGTATCTTACTACTTCTGTCAGGTACACGTGTGGATCTACAGTCTTCAGCCGTTAGCAATATAGAAGCTTCTACCAATCTCCGACGCTGCCCTTTACAGTGGAGGAATTGTATGATCCTCGGCCCTCCTCAGGCCTTTAGTTTATCTGAATTAGTCCCACAATCAAGTGATCTAAACCGTCCATCAGATACGAACCACCCATGGATTGGCCATCATCTAATCATCTCTAATAATCAAGGTTTCTTTACATCTTAACCTCTTCGACTGTTTCTAGTATGGGGACAACGATTTGTTTCATCTTAGCCGTTTACCCTTCAGGTTAGCAATCAAACAGTCAGAATTGTTCAATCTAGGGATTTACTGCGGCATCCTACAACCATGGTGTCGCCCATCAGATCAACCGTTAGAATCACCTAATCACGCCCCATTTCTAGAAATGAAAGGTAAGGATTGCTGATCAGTCCTGCTGTGGCCCAATATCAATGGTCCTGGTCCACTCAAATTAGACCGTTGATCAAATGGTGGGACCCACCTCTGATCAGCGGAATTTGTTTGGGCATGGCTCTAGGCACTCCATCAGTCGACTGATAATATTTTCTCCCAATATCTTTTATGACACATCTGCTATTTGAAGTTTCGGTACGACCACACTGGGAATACGAAAATATCGGTGATAATAGAAAATGCAACAAGATATTAAGATATGGGAGAAATATGAGGTGACATTCTCCGGTATGACTTTAGGAGATTTTAAAATACATATACCGTTATTTAGGAGTTAAAATATTAGAAAAAGAATGCATGCATAATAATTTTCAATTTAATAGGAACTTAAAAGCACATGCCATTATAAGAAATTAATCCAACTGTTTATACTCATTTTTAGCATCCTAATGTGGACCACTCAAATGTCGCCACCTGTCGACACCATGTAATTACAACTGGAGTGAAACATATTCTCATCTAAGCAATGTTTGAAATATCAGTATTGCATTACTTATCACTTCATTGGGATGCATATACATATCGGTTATTTCACAGGATATATCGTTCGGATCGGATAATTTATCGTATTTTTTGGGAAACATGTGAAAATATTAAAAAAACAATTGAATTTTTCAATGAAATTTTAAATATTATTAAAAAAGATAGTAATATACTATAGACACCCCACCTAAAACCAGGACACGTCACTTTGAGCTTAAGCTTGACTTCAATGAATTGTCTCATGCTGACTTGGAAATCATTGAAAAATCAAATGGATCAAATTAGGAGTATACCCGGGACGTGCTGGAGACAACCAACGGACCCGATCGGCTAACACCAAATCCTGTAGCGAATCGGTCACGGCCAAGTATCCAAACTCCAAAACCCTTGAAACTCTCTGTACGACACAATTGACATGCAAAAATGGATAAAACGAATACTTTCTATCAACTGATCACTTTTTGTATCATTTAGTTCTTCCGAATAGTGTTGTGTTAAGGTGTGAGAGATCGTATTTTCAAAATTAGGAAAAAATACGGTTGTCCTGATATATAAAATGGTTATGGTATTATTGGAGGCAAGTCCTGACCGATTAGGATGATTTATGATTCATTGTAAAGGTGCTCAAATGATCTTCATAACAAACTTAAGTTTCCTCCAATCCAAATCATGATGAGGAAAAATTGGCCCGTTTATCAAAATCATGCATGGCCGATTGATTAAAATCAGAAAAACTTTGGTCTCGCTTTAAACTAGCCAAACAGGATCTAATTGAGATGATTTCAGTTGCAATGAAAAGTTTATCAGACGATGTTTCTAATTATCTTAATATCATCAAAAATCGCAAACAACTGATTTCATATATTGGACGAACGTATTTTCAGCACACCAAACAAGGTCCGATCGAAGTGATTCTAGTCTTGTTAGAAAACTTATCTGATCATCTTTCCAACGAGGCTAAGATTACCGAAAACGGATGAAAAACGAACAAGAGACAAACATTTAAATATTTTGCACAAAAAGATGAAAACCAAATACAACTACGTAAACATATATCCTATATGTAATCATTATATATATATATATATATATATATATATATATATATATATATATATATATATATATATATATATATATATATATATATATATATGAAAATCAATACCTACATATTGTCAGGAGGGAAGAAAATAATAATATATAAAACTACTTGCACACCCACAATTCAGGGTGGGTATCCACAATTCAGTGTGGGCGCCCACAACATAACCCAAGGTAGTGGGTCGTCCGCAACAAAGATCGATGCCTATATAAGGCACCCAGGCCACACAGGAGGGACGGAGACAAAATCAAAAGAGAGAGGAGAAGTTAAGGTAGCAAACTTAAGCAGACAGAGAGAAACAGAGAGGAAGAGAGAAAATAGAGAGTAGAAAGATAGATAGAAAAATACATAGAGAGTTTGAGGGTCGGAGTTTGCCTGGAGGTGCTCCCCAAAGTACCTTAAAGATTTCCATCATGCCGACATGCTGCCCAACACAGGAGACAAAAATAGCCATCAAATGAGTCGAAAAAGTTAAGAATTTGTCCATTTCTATTTAATTTTCATTCCACTCCACAAGTTTCAATTGCATTAATTACTTTCACATTTTATTCTGCATTATTTTCCATCTTTCAATTTTTATTTTATTTACTTGCCCAGGATCTTAAATCTTATTAAGTAAGGTTAGTTAGCATTTTATCTTATTTACTGCTTTTTCTTTATTTGCCTACCCAGGGCCACTTGGCTCTGCGATGTAAAGCTAGATAACTTTTTTTTTTCTTATTTCTGCTTACCCGGCCCACCTGAGTTATGCGAAGCATGGCTAAGCATAAAATGCTGAAACTCCATTAAATCTCCAAAAATTACAAATCTTGTGAAGTAAAGACCGCACATTGTGCGGGTAAAAAAGGATGCTTAAACCCTTCTTTTTTCATCACCGAGGCCCTTACTCAAAATTTATGGACGCAGACCAACCACGGGAGTCACTTAAGTGAAAAAATCGTGAGATTCCCTAACTCCTAAGAAATTCTAAGGTTCCTAGCCGACCGTAGATTTTTATGCTTTATTTAGTCAGTGGTGACTCCAAATCAAATGCATTTTTATACCTGAGTCAATAGCACGCATCGTCCACAATAACAAAAATCAATACGAAAGTCAACAAAGAGAAGGCACCGCCACGCTCGTGCGCGCGTGTGGGAGGAGGCGTTCACATATACACTTTTAAATTATAACATCTTAAAAATGAAGTGCACATAATAGGTTTCTTTTGTATAAAGTCCTAAGCTATGCGTTGTTTGACTGAACTAATGTAATTATATTCAAATTGAATGCATAACATGTAGAGTTTATGTGATGATCATTTCATCAACACACTCCTAAATACTTCGAAATTAATATCAATTGACAACTGGTTGAAGGGAAATTAAAAAAAAAAACTTAATATTTTAATTAAATTTTATTTTTATTTTTCAGAAATTGACATAGACTTAACAAACTAGTAGATCAACCCTTTACATGCTTGATTTTATATTTGGAGTGTAACATTGTAGACAATTTAGGAGAACTTGGGAAATTTTTGAATTTTTTCTAAATCGGACCACCTACACTCGAATTTCGAAATTATCGTATATATGATGATCATTTCATCAAACACTTCTAAATACTTCAAAATTAGTCTCAATTGGCAGCTGGTTGAAATGAAATTTTGAAAAAAATATGTGTAGAACATGAAGAACCAATGGATATCGAAATCAAAGCTCAAACTCTATGATTTTTCATGTAAGACATGAAGAATCAATGGATTCATAACCATTTAACATTGATTTAACATAATTTCAAAAAAAGAAAAAAAAAATACTCTCCGAATTGAACATGTGGGATATGTCAGCACTATATATGCATTTCATATTGCACAGGTGGGATACAAGATATATCATTGGATATATCGGCCGATATTATCAATATTTAAAATATTGCATCCAAGACTTTCGTCATTTATGCTTCTTTAAGCAACACTCCGTTATATATGTGAATGTACGAACCCTTATGCCCGCCATTAAGAAAGAAAATCAGCGCATACCATGTGACTACATTTATCGGGTTCATTAATGTGGCAGCATGCTCAACACATCTTTAAGAGACCCACTGAGAAAATAGATCTGTACAACAAATCCGGCTATGATATTTTCGGTGAGGCCGTCTCTCACAACTCTTCCAACATGGGAGATTTCCCCAGAGACATTCAGAAAAGCTATAACATTCAAGAAGTTTCTGAAGATCGAAGATCAGACCAAGTCCGAGGGAATCCATCCATGGCTCGGACTCAAATTTGTAAAGACAGACACATCGGCTTGGTCAGGTTCCCCATTCCATACATTAATTAGAAATAAGAGAATGCGAGAAATAAATCAGGTCTAGACTGATGTCATAACGGTATTAAGTGTCAAATCCTTCTATCACTCAAATCCATCACCTATAGGATAGTTAAGTGTAGGACGAGATTTGATCCAGATTGCCCAACACCTTGAAGTGAAGGGCGCTACCATGAGAGAGGTCATGGTCAATCCGACACCTCGATTGGCTTATGAGGGTTCTTGAAATTTGATTTGGTGGTCCAGATCCAAAGAAACTTCGGTGGTCCCTAGCCTGATCCCTGTAGTGGGTCGTTAACAAAGACGCCGAATGATCGAGATTGATATGTGTTTAACCCTTGACCTGGTTGTCTTGATTAGATTAATCTTGACATATTTAGGCTTGGTCCTTAATGAGCCACGGACACTCCACAACAAATCAATTATGAGAAGCATTTTCGAGAAGCTAGGTAGTTCGGATCCAACTAAAGTCCTATTTTTCAATCAATGTCGTCAATTTTGGAGTAATCAATGGGATCCTTTTATCTGAAAAAGCCTGCAATATAAGCACGAAGGATTCGAGGTCAATAAGGAAACCCCAACAAAGGTTTTACCGCCTTAACAATCTATAAAATGAGTAATCAGAGAAGAGCTTGAGGCCTTACACCGAACACATTAAACTATCTTTTAAATAATTTTTCATTTATCTTTCTTGGCATAGCCCAACCTAGCCTAGTTTTACATAGCTAATGTAGGACCGTGATCATCTAAGTTCCGATTTAGCTTATCACACTCACCTTGATCATTTATTTTAATATACACATCAAGTATCTATCATTTTTCCTTTTGTTTATTCATTTGATTTGTCTCATAACTTATCAATTGCTACGAGTATCATTTCTAAATATTAATGAAATCGGCAACATTTTGTCTTCTTTAATTTGTATGCATATCTTTATTCATTTGATAAATATATTAAACTTAAAGTACTGGTGAAAGAATAAGTCCTTAAGTTCATAAATTCACGTTTATTGTTATAAAGGCAAAAAGAACTCATTTGGAAGGTCTAACCTCTGTGCTTTCACGAATCATTTAAACGGAGAACAAACATTAGTGGTTGAGAGGACCTTACATCTTTGATCCCAGTCTCCAATATGTTTAGCTCAACGCGGGGGGACACCAGCGGTTCAGTCAAACTTTGAGTCTAGTAGACTTCGACATGTTCGTGCATTTTATTTACACACGAAAACTCAATCTAAACCCTTGACCATACAAGTGATCATGTTTGATTGAATAAGTGATAACACTAACAATCTCATCCATGCCATTTATCCACCCAACTATCCTAACGTCCATCATTATTTCAAAACATCGACAATACATGATATCTTGTCGAAGAATCGTTGATTATTGAAAATGAAACAAAAGAGTGTGGTCTTGATATTGCCCATGTTGTAATAATAATAATATTATGATTTTATTGATATTATTGTCTACAAATTGATCCATTTGCCCTAAAAAAAAATTGAAATAGAAATTTTTTTAACAAACAAAAATTTCGCAATATCTATACATCGACAATATTGTTGAAATATCTTCGATGGTGTGGCGATACAAGCAACACCTAGAATTTACATAGTAAAAAATATTAGCGATACTTAGGGACTAGTTAATTTTTAATTTAATTTGGTAGATATATGTAAATGAGTAATAATCAATTCCTTGATCTCTTTGCAAGGGATGAAATCAGAAAGGATTTGTCTTAAAAATCGGTCCAAAAAACCTTTGTAATACCGAATTAAAATTGTGGACCCCGTCATCATGTATGTTACTTATCCACACCTTCCATCCTTTTTAACCACACATTTTAGTGCATGAGTCAAAAAATGAGGCCAATCTAAAGCTCAAGTAAACTACAACTCTGGAAATAGTGGTCCCAATAACATGGACCATATTGAAAGCTATTTTCTCCTTATGGCTGACATTGATTTTATATGTCATCCAATAGTGTTAAATTCCCACTATTTGAAGTGGTGTGGTCCACCAGAGCTTTGGAATTGCCTCATTTTTTAGCTCGCTATATAAAATGACCATCATACACCGAAGCAATTGACCGTGTGAATCAGACACAAACATCACAGTACGCCGGACAATTTTAATGTTTTTCTCCTCGGGTGATACGGCCGGTTGCTATAAATAAGGTGGCTGTCAACATCACTTTGGACAACCAGTCATAAAATATATATATATATATATATATATATATATATTATTGATTTACTTCCATTAGAGGTGCAATAAGAAAAATTAAACTACCCCATATATTATAGCTTATAATGGGATTTTCTGATGGGTGTATCCCACCATCTAAACGGCTCAGATATTCATCACAAGTAACGCGTTGGCGGGAAAATGAAGCGTGTAAGACGTTGCATGTGAACCCTTTTCTCCTTCGTATGCGAACGTATTCACTACGGCTTCCACAGCTCCAAATTCCAAAAATCTCACGCCCACGGCGAAACTCTCCGACCGCAATCTATTTTTTGTCAGAACGAAACTTCCCAACGACTAGCTGTTTTGCCCACAACGATAGCAGTAGCAACAACAACAACTACTACAACCAAAGCAACTGCAACAACAAACCCTAGTTCCAGGTACTATTTCCCTATTCTCTCCCTCAAAAGTCATAGATCTGCAACTACATCTAATTCCCATGGCGGACTACCTAAATCTGTACTCCTACTTCTTCCTTCTCCTCCTCTTTTACTCCTGCAACGCAATTCCCCTTCAAAACTGCTCGACCGACAGTCCCTACAGTGGATTCCAATCGGACTTCTCCATGCTCCAGCACCAGCTCCGCGGCGTTTTCACCATAATCAACGGCTGCTCTTTTAAGGTCTCTGAATTCGACATGATCGACGGCTCCGATGTGGTTTGGTGGGGTTCACGCGGCCCCGATCTGAGTAACCTCACCCTAGGATTCCAGATCTCTGATCAACGCTTGAATCAGACTTATAAGAACAGTAGCTTCGTAGTGAGTCTGAAAAATCACACGTGGGATCAGATTGGGGTTGTCTCGGTGTGGGATCCCCCTACCGCGTCCGATTTTGGCCTCGTCACGATCAGGAACCCGATTAATGGATCAGATTCGATTTTGCCGGCCCCATCGCCCTCAATTGAAAACAGTGATGGTAGTGGGAGAAAACGGACCTACAAACAGCCCACGATGTTTGATAACTGTAGGAGCCTATCCCCTGAATTCCGTGTCCGTTGGACATTGAATTCGGGAACCGATTCAATTGATATCGGCCTTGAAGCAGCCATCGATTCCCGGTACTATATGGCATTCGGCTGGGCTGCACCTGGGTCGTCATCGTCACTTATGCTCCATGCTGATGTGGCAGTTACTGGATTCACAGAGGACGGCATGCCTTTCGCTGATGATTACTTCATTAATAAGTACAGTGAGTGCTTGCTGAACAAGGATGGTATTGTCCAGGGGGTGTGCCCTGACACCATGTATGAGGGGTCAGACAATGCGGAATTGGTTAACAATACCCGATTGGTTTATGGCCACAGGCGGGACGGAATTTCATTTGTCCGTTACACGCGGTCGCTCACGTCCGCTGATCAGAAATATGATGTACCTGTGAATAGAACCAGCAACATGCCTGTGATTTGGGCCTTAGGATTGATCAGGCCGCCTGATACACTACACCCATATTACCTGCCACAAAACCATGGGGGTCCTCGGCTTGTGACTTACGGGCATTTGAGTCTTAATGTTTCAGAGGAGGTAAATGATTGTTTTGGGCCACTGGAGGCGAAAGACATGGAAGACCAAGATCTTACTTTTGCAGATGTGAAGACTCTGCTTGCTGTCACAGTGGGGCCCGCATTGCATTATCCGAACCCCCCAAATCCATCGAAAGTTTTTTATATTAACAAGAAAGAGGCTCCGGTGTTGAGAGTCGAACGTGGGGTTCCGGTGAAATTCTTGATTCAAGCTGGGCATGATGTTGCTCTGTACATTACTTCTGATCCAATTGGCGGGAATGCTACTTCAAGAAATGAATCGGAGACTGTCTATGCAGGTGGGCCAGAAGCCGAGGGGGTCCCCTCCAGTCCAAAAGAGTTGGTTTGGTTGCCTGATCGGAATACTCCTGACCAAGTTTATTATCAGTCACCTTATGAGCAGAAAATGGGTTGGAAAGTTCAGGTGGTCGATGGGGGTCTTTCAGATATGTATAATAACAGTGTCATTCTGGATGATCAGCAAGTCACATTGTTTTGGACACTATTGGACGGTTCGAATTCAATCTCAATTGCAGTCCGAGGCGAGAAAAAAAGCGGGTACCTTGCAATTGCATTTGGCAGTGGAATGGTGAATAGCTTTGCGTATGTAGGTTGGGTTGACAACAGTGGTAAAGGTCGTGTGAGCACGTACTGGATAGACGGCCGGGATGCACTGAGCCTGCATCCAACTTCTGAAAATCTGACAGACGTAAGATGCAAATTGGAAAACGGTATCATCACGTTCGAGTTTGTACGTCCATTGACACCTTCCTGCAGTGGAAGGTTGGAGTGTAAAAATATTATTGATCCAATGGCGCCACTTAGAGTTGTGTGGGCCATGGGTGCTCAGTGGTCAGAGGACCATTTGAGTGAGCGGAACATGCATTCAGCCACGAGCAGCAGACCAGTCCGCGTCCTGCTTATGCGTGGGTCAACAGAGGCTGAAGAGGATTTGCGCCCTGTTCTAGCTGTTCATGGGTTCATGATGTTTGTGGCTTGGGGTATTTTGCTTCCTGGTGGAATATTGGCAGCCAGGTACTTAAAGCATTTGAAGGGTGATGGATGGTACCAAATTCATGTTTACTTGCAGTATTCGGGACTTGCAATCATCCTACTTGGCATTCTTTTTGCCGCAGCTGAACTTCGGGGTTTTTTCATTAGCTCTATACATGTGAAGTTTGGTGTGATTGCCATAATTTTGGCATATATGCAGCCAGTGAATGCATTTCTACGGCCTAAAAAGCTGGTTAATGGTGACAAAATCTCTTCGAGGAGGGTGCTTTGGGAATATTCGCATGTTATTGTTGGGAGGAGTGCGGTCGTGGCAGGGATGGGGGCACTTATTAGTGGGATGAAACATTTGGGAGAGAGATATGTGGGTGAAAATGTCCATGGACTTAACTGGGCTTTGATAGCATGGTTTTTTGTTGGTGCTTTAATGGTCGTGTATTTGGAGTATCGGGAAACACAGCGAAGAGGAAGAGAGAGTTTGGGAAATGGTAATTGGGTTTTGGGGAATAGCGAAGATGATGACTCTGTTGATCTTCTCCCTTCTAACCGAACATATACCCAGCGGGAATCACATCCTTCCGACAGAATGGAAGTTCAGCTTGAACCCATAAACAGATAGGCAATTTCGTTTCATTAGTTTCTGTTACAGACTTCCCACATAGAAATTTACTTATAGAGGAGTTTGGACCCATGCAGGTCCTGCTTGAGAGTACCCTTGCAATGCAGCGTATGGCTTCTATCGTGGTAGCTATGGTGCATGGTGGGACTTTGTTTACCTCCTAACAGTTTCATTGTAATGAGTTATTCGCCTGTGTCATGTAATTTGGATACACAATACAATATTTTGGTATAGAAAGGAAGGTTATATTTCTTCAGTATGCATTTTGAGATAACACTGGTCTATCTTGCGACTTGGATTGGTTCTTGTTGGACAGTAGAGAATTTCCCTGTACATTGTGTTTGAGAAATGCAAATCGTAGTTCTGTTGCTTTAGGAAGTGTTGACATTTTGTGTTACAAATAAAGTTATTTTGGTTGAATTTAAATAAATTTAGCATGTATTTGTTTCTCGGTAAATTGTTTATATTCTTCTATTGATTTTTCTAACTCGTATTTGGTTTGTCGCAACCTTCCGCCTCTTTAAAATTTCTTGGCTCCAGAGATTCAAGTTTCGATCTTCTGGATTTTGCGCATCGTGTGATATACTCAATGACTCAACCAGTCTATGTCCAGACCAAGTCAGGCCCAATCTTCTATGGGTCGAATCTTGACTTGGTTTTTGATTGCCATGTGTTCAAGGCTCAAGCTTAGTTGATTTTTACCCAACACTATACAGGTTAGGGGTGCACACCGAACCGGTAGAACCATGGAACCGGACCGGAACCGACCAAACGGTCTGGTTTGGTCCGGTTCTAGAGTGCATCGGTTTTGGTTCCGGTTCCTAAAATTAAAGAACCATTTAGTTCGGTTCGGTTCGGTTCCGGTTTGGGGGTATGTGGAACCAAACCGAACCGTGGATCCGAACCGTGAATCCGAACCGTGGAACGGAACTTGGAACTGAATCGTGGAACCGAACCTGGAACCGTGAGTTTACAATATATTTTAGTTGTATATTTGACTCATGATTTATGGTTTATAATGCACCTTTTGATTGTTTTCATAAGTGTATTTTTTCACACCATATACAATATCTAAACCATTCATCAAATGGATCACAATGCGAATGGACATGGGCTAAATTATAAAATAGAGCATGCAATTGGGCTGGATTATAAAAAGCCCAGAACCGTGGAACCGATCCGGAACCGAACCAGTTTTCACAGTCCGGTTCCAGTTCGGTTCTAGGGTGCTAACGGTCCAGTTCTGGTTCCGAAAATCCTAGAACCGTAAGGAATGGTTCAGTTCCGGTTTCACCCCATAACTGGACCGGACCGAACCGAACCGTGTGCACCCCTAATACAGGTGGGGTGCAGAAAGGCTGTTTGTTTGCTGACATCATGAATTAATGAACCAACTATAACGGATATTTGCTAGATATTGTTTGAGGAATTCTCAAGGTTTGGTAGTTCACTATGTAGACTGTGACAATCAAATTTATGAGCGGAAGTTAAATTCCACTCTTAATTCTTTGATTTAATTTGGTAATCTTGGTGTTACAGAATTATATATCTCTCTTGGCATTATGCAACTGATTCTGGCTGCAATCTCTTGTTGTTTGGTCTGTTCTTGAGGTAGAGCTTATAGTCGGGTTGTGGGCCTGACGTCTGACAATTTAGTATTATATGTAGTTATTTCCGCCTATTCCATGGCCAGTTCTGAAGCCTATAAAAAGAAGGTTGCCATCTGGTGGTCTGCCAATCATAACTTTTGCCTATCTACCATTTAAGATCTGACCCCAGAATATTGGGTGAAGGTTAAGATGATGGTTATATATATATATATATATATATATATATATATATATATATATATATACACATCTTTCCGCTGTGCTTTATACACTCAGCTTTTGGTAACAAAATGCGATATGCCTGTTCATCTCATATAAGATTACGTTGCAATTTAATTTTTTCCAAACTGCAAGCAGCATGGGATTTTTTTTTTTTTGGGTGGAATGGATGGTTACCTGCTGTGTGTTTGGAGCAACATGGAGAATGGAACCGCATTATTTTTTCTGCCATTTCTTCCCAAATCAACATCGCATTTTAGGTTAGACCTGAAATGATTAGGATGCTACTTTCAGTAGAAAAGAATCCTTCTTGCCCTGCTTTGCAAGAGATATCCAAGCTTTAGTTGCAGAATCCTTCTAACTAGGTGTTGCTCACTTCATATCTCGCTCTGGACTCGCTCTCCCACCCCACTCCCACTTCCTAGCCATTTAGACTTGCTAACATTTTGAAGCAGACACTTCCACTCTTCTCTTGATACTTGCAACCATTTCCAAACATACACTTATTATAGACTTTTCAAAACTTCTTAAACAATGCAGCTGCTTTTTTTTTTTTTTTCCCCTTTTCCATTTGAGCTGTTTCAGACCAATCCTGTGAATGTATTAGTGTCTTTCCATACTGATTATTTCATCCCATTCTTCGGTAGATGATATTTCAAATTGAATAGATACAGTGCTTCTTGTTTTCTTACTTCCACCAATTTGTTTTTTTTATGTTGAAATTCCAAGTTCATATCTCCAGTTTAGATGCTGCTTGTTTTCTGGATGACTGGAGTTCATGACGACTAACTCTTTTAACCCAACCCATCACACATATACCAAACTTCAATTTTAGGGCTCTTCCTTTTTATGAATACTAGGAAAGGCCATTATAATTTAGTCGTCCCCTCTTGTTTAAACCAACTGTTCACAATTCAATGTACTTGTGCATCCAGATGCAGCCTCGAGGTTTCAACATTCGATACCAGTTGTGTTATAAAATTTTAGTGAAGTGTGAGAACTGAATTAATCCACTAATTTGTGATAGATTATGTTGTCTATATAGATTATGTTGCTATTGAACTGTTTTCCATTCACTATCATTTCACACTAGCATGGAGATAACTTTTGAACTTCGCTTTTTCCTATGGTGGCATCTTTGTAGAATTTTAGAAGAAGAGAACCTTTATTGGGATGAAGAAAATTTTATTTGATTCACTATATGCCCTAATCAGGGAAAAGATGGTTTTTGTCATTGCATCAGTTGTCCAGGGTAGGAATTGGTTTGCCTCCTCAAAAGTTTGTTATGAAATAAGCATTCTATGACTGTAATTTTAGGTTTAAATTTTCCCATTTGCAATTGAGATTGAGGCCTTAGATTTGTTTTTGTTTCCGTTTTTTTTTTCGTTATCCTATTTTTGAGGGTCTGAGAAACTATTAGTCTATGATGCCCAAATGCTTAAAAAGGGCTGTGTATTAAAGGTGCTAAGTGCCCTCAAGGTGCAATGAGCATTTGTTTGTGTTCTGTTATCACTGATAGGAACAGATGCGCAAACAAAAAAGAAGAAGAAGATTTTCCTTCTTTCATAGCTTATAGCGCATGTCTCTAATCACTGATAGGAACAGAGCATGCAACATGCACTTCAATTGTTCAGTGTGGATCAGCCGCTGCCACCTGTTTCGTGGACAGGTGGAAGAATTAATGTCAGGAAGTTGTGTTTTCTTTTCTTTGTAGGTATTCTGGTCATGAAATCCATTTCCTTCCAAAGAGATGGAATAGGAAGATGGAGAAAGAAGAGCTGGAGGAATGGAAGGATGTCGGGAAAAAGAAAGGAAAACCAGGATCTTGCTAAGGTGAGAACAACATTGTTTGTGGATTGTTATCCTATTGAATTGGGGCTTGACGGGCTTAAATACCATTTTGGTAAGTACAGAAAGGTATTTAATGCAGTAATCCCAGTTGATCACAAGTCAGGAACTGTCAGAGGGTTTGCCTTCATCAGGCACAATAGCAGGGAGTGAAGGATGCGATTAAAGCTATTAATGGGAGAGTTGTGCAACGAAGGAAGATAAAGGTAATATTGCAAAATATGGGCATGAGATTCGCAAATCTGGGAAACAAGGGAAGTCTTATAGATTTAATTGCGAGACACCAGGAGATTGGAAACAGCTCAGTGGATCTGGGGGACCAGTGATATGTGTCAGGAATCCAGAGGAGGCTCTGGGCATGGGAATCTGATCCTTCAGGGACATTGTAGCAAGGTCTTCAAATACCGTAACATGGGGTGGAGGAGACTTTGAACCCCTGAAACAAAGTGACCAGAGGAAGATAGTGAAAACAGAACTGTCAGAAGATAGGTAGTCACCGTCAATCTGTTCTTAATTGCTGGCATGCTTAAAGTTCATGAGCAGACATTTGCTCTTGGTTAATAGTGGAACATCACTCTGATGGGAAGATAACCAAATGGATTTGTCTCAGATGGGGCTTAAAGATGGAAAACTTTTCAATTGTATCTTTAAACAGCTGGTATTGGTGGTTAGTAGTTGAACTAGGAATATTGCCAGACAGGCTACTAGAAGGAAGATCCTTCATGCTAATGGGGCCAGTCTGTTAGAATCAGAGGAAATTGGAATGGAGGAGGTCTCTTGGTTTTTGAAGTGAATTGGGTCTTACTGTATGGAATCCCATTGGAGCTTTGGTTGGAAGAAGTAATAAGGGAATTGGGTTCGTGCCTAGGGTCTGTCGAGGAAATTGACCCGAAATCCCTCAGCAGAGAAATGGTGGCATATGCGAGGCTCAAAATCCACAGCAGAAGGCTGAATCTAATGCCAGAGATGGTGGAGCACAGGATGAAAGATCCGTCTCTACCAATTAGGCGTATTCCAGAAACTTGTAGCAATGAAAGCATGCTGCAGGAGGAGGCACACACCTATTGGGCTTCAACGTCTCAGGATGAGGAAGATGGTGCAGCTGATTCATTACTCCTGTAGACCATTAGTGTTTGTGGAGGTTGATGGGACGCGTGTCCATTAGACAAAGAGGCAGTTTGCGCCACATGCCTTGTACATTGAGAAACACGAGAGAGAACATTATTTGTAGGTATGATGGGGGAAGTCTTCAGGACCCTCTCTCTCTTACAATTGGGATACCGTTGTAGCGAGTGAAGTTTCTGCGAAAGGGCCCCTTAAACTAATCAAGTCGAGATCCGAACCGTTGCTCATGGGAAGGGTTGAAGCAGGCAACATGTCTGCAGGCAACGATATCCAAGCAAGCTTAGTGGATCATTCATGTTCTCAGGCCGTGGAGGGGACAATAGCTTTGAATCAATTAGAAGCATGTAGCCAAATGGACATGACAGAGCAAATCAGTTAGCACTGTCGATCACCAGAGTAGGGTCAGAAAAATAGGGAGGCATTTCAAGCTCTTGTTGATGTTGGGAAGTGAATCAGAACTTCCTTTGGGAGCAGCGTTGGGGATTATTATTTAGTTTTCCAATTCAGGGAGGAAAGGGATAGAAAAAGCAGAGGGTGGGGAAAGGAATAATCTATAGAAGAAAGCTTAAAGGCAACCACGAACTAGAGAACCTGAATCGTTGGTCAATTATGATAAGAAAAGTAATGAGTAAGTGGGCACTCGGTTTCTAGAAATGAGTTGCTTTCCTTGCAAAATCAGGTATGGGATATAGCAGGAGGTGATCAATGAAGATCATATCCTGGAATGTTAGTGGGTTGCGATGCCCGTCAGAAGGGGCACTTATAAAGGAAACATGTCAGGCTAACAGGGCATAAATCATGGTTGTTTCAAGAAAAAAAGATTCAATTGCCTAATTTGTCGTTGCCGTGATCTATCTGGGTAAATTGTGTGTCAGGTTGGGTGCTTTTGATGTTGTCTGAGGCCTTTGGTGGTATTGCAGTTGGGTGGAATACATCAGCACTAACTAAAATTGATACGATCATTGGTAGGTTCTCTCTCTGTTCTATTCAAAGAAAGTTTGGGGAGATCCTCTTGGGCATTAACTGTGGTGTATGGGCCATGCTCTCATTACTTAAGTGCTGAATTCTTTGGAGGGCTGAATAGAGTAAGATCCAGATGGAACTGGCATCGATGTGTGTGTGTGGACTTTAATGTCATCTGGTTTCCACACGAAAGAAGAGGAGGGTGCAGGAGAGAGGATTCTCAGATTGGATTGACAGTCGTCCACTGATTGATTTGCCTCTAGGTGGTTGTCGTTTTACTTGGTCAAATAACCAGAGGATTCGACAATATGGAGGCTTGATTGGTTCCCGATCTCTGGGGATTGGGAGAAAAATTACCCTGGGGCCATGTGATATGGCATCCCAAAGTGAGTCTTTGATCACTACCTGGTACTGCTTGGGACTCATATGGGTATTTGTGGCCCTATTCCTTTCCGTTTTGAGCTAATATGGCTTGAAGAGGAAGGTTTTGCTGAGATGATTTGGAATTGGTGGTCTTCCAACAGAATCAAGTAGGTTTCAGTCTTTCATTGAATCTGAAAAAGCTGAAAGAATTCATCAAAACTTGGGATCATTTCAAACCGGTGGAAGATGCTAAAAATGCCATTCTACAAGAGATCCATGTTTTGAATATCAAGGCAGTTTTTTATTTTTGGAAAGGTAATGTTACCAGGGATTGAACCCTGGATCAATCACATACACTACACTGTCTCTACCAGCTCATCGAACGAGCCAGAGACACATGGAAGAATGTAACTAGTGGCAATCCTTGAAATTCGAATACCCAAGGAAGACACATGAAGAGGAAATTAAGTGAAGGCAAAGATAGTGAGAGATTTGGCTAGAACAACGTGGTAGAAACACTGAGTACTTACATGGCATTGCCAGCACTAGGAAAAGAATCAATAGAATTCATTGTCTCAAAGTGGATGAGGAAAGGGTGGAATATAAGCAGGGGATTTGTAATGCAATAGTTGAATATTACAAGAATCTCCTGTCAACAGATAATAGGGATAGACCAAGCTTGATTATTTAGAATTTGGCTGAATTGGCAAGGAAGATACAACTTGTGTGGTATGCCCATTCAAAGAGATAGGGATATTTGAAGCGGTACTCATTTTGTGAAAGGACAAAGCCCTAGGGCCTGATGGTTTCCCCATGGCTATTTTCCAAGTGATTTGGGAAACACTGAAAAGTGATCTGGTCGACCTTATTTCAGAATTTTATAATGGAGGTGTCCTTAGAAAAGACATGGTGGCTTCTTTTATTGTTCTTATCCCTAGAAAAGGAGCCATATGTCTAAAAGACTTTTGGATGATCAGTCTCATTAGACATCTATATAAAATATTGGTAAAAGTTATTAACATCTAGCATTGGGAAGGTTCTTGTTGGGCATTATTTCCAAGGTACAAGGGGCATTTCTTTTTGGCAGGAAAATTGTTGATGGGGGGCCAATTGCTCAAGAATGTGTCCATTTGAGGCATAGAGAGGGCAAGCATAAGATTGGTGTGTAAAGCAGACCTTGATTAAGTTTTCTTGTAGTTTCTTTTGCAGCATATGATTTCGGTTGAAAATGGTGAAGCTGGATAACAACATGTGTTTCTTCAGCTCATTACTAAGTAATCGTAACCCGTGTTTCGAGTATATATATCTGTTAACTCAGCTCGGCAATACGAAACCTGGCTTAAGATCCATTTTTCATGGAATTGTGCAATATATTGCACGATATTGCGATGTACTGTGGATAAGGTGATACCGTGTGATATATCCACCCTCTCCTTTTATAAGTTCTTAATGTATCATGTGATACATCAATACTGAGTGTGATATCAAAAGGGATAAAAGGAAACCGACGCTACTTCGTTTGGAAAATTTGCAAATTTTCACAAAAATTGATTTTTTTTTTTTTGTTTTTTATTTAAAAAAAAAAAAAAAATTGCAAAAGAAAACTTCTTTCTAGTACATTATAAGGTAATTTCGACCAGTACACTCTAGTTTGTTGGAAGAAAATCTTCAAAATTTCTCCGAAATCACGATCGAAAGCTTCTTGGGGCCGAATTCTAAAAGTTGTGTATTTTTTAGTTTTGATTTTTTTTTTTTTTCATTTTTATATGTTGTAAATAGTGTCAAATGGTAAGAAATTCATGATTCTTTATATTTTGCATAAAAAATTATGGATTTGGAACTTCAAATTTGAGATTTGGGAGAGATGGGCAGAGTTGCAGAAAATTGGGGAAAATCAAAATTTCCCCAATTGTTCCCAAATCGGTTGCGATCTTAGTATCCAAGCATGAAATCAAACATGTATATAACCTGATCTACACATTCTTGGCAATTTGAGGATTTTTCGGAAAAAATAATTTTTAAGTAAAAAGTAATATATATATATATATATATAATATATATATATATATATATATAATATATATATATATATATATAAAATTTGAAATCCACAAGTATATTTCTAGCTTTTTACTTCTTTTTCTTATGAATGTCAATGTAATGCTTATATTTGCATACATATCTTTTTACATTTATAAATTTTATGAATTGACTTTGAATATAGTTGCATCAGTTTAGTTAGACAATGCATATATTACGACTCTGTACAAAGGAAACCTATTATGTGCACTTGTTTTTAGTGATTTTTCGAAGTGTGTATCGGTGTCTTTTTTTACAATCCTTGAAGTTTCATTGAAAAATTTGACCAATTTTTCAATGTTTCCCTAAGTTTCCCAACAACAATGATAAATTACGTGATACAACCTATATCTCTAGTGCGATAACCGATATGTATCCGTATCCCAAGGGTGCGACACATTACGCAATAACGATATGGAAAACATTGATTGTAAGTTTGTAACCAGGTCTTCAAAAGGCTTCTCTAGGGGCTTAAGAGGGATCCCGATGAGTGGATCCCCTCTCCCCCTACTATTCATTGTTATCGCATAAGCGCTTAATAAGATGATTGGAAGAGCAATGCAGGAATGTCTGGTTAACAGTTTCTCGATCAATAGAAACAACCTTTATGTATCCCATCTCCAATATGTAGATGATACAATACTTATCCATATTGCTAATGAAGAGCATGTGGCCAGCTTAGGGTTAAGATGGTTTGAAATTGTATATGGGTAAAAAGTCAACATGTTGAGAAGTGATCTGTTAGGCATTTGCATTCAAGAGTCAGAGGTGTCTGCTCTAGCTTCAGTTTTTGGATGCAAGGTAGATAGCTCTCCCTTCACTTGGTCTAACACTATGCATTGGGAAACCTCCTAAATGGCTTCGGGATTCAATTAAAAAGAGTTGAAAGGAAATTATCGTCTTGGAAAAGCATCTTTTGCTGGGGGTCATTTAACTCTTATCAAAACAACTCTCAAACATGCTAAGTAATTTCATGTCTCTTTTCCAACGCCCAGTGTCAGTTATGTTATGGGAAGATCCGAGTCCCTTGGTATTCCAAGGTCTAATGCCTTGATTGATCCGATCCAAAGGATACATCCTCCGAACTAATAGATTGGCTCGGATTACAAGACATTTTGAGAGCAGACGGTATCCGATGACGAGCTACTATTCTGAGCGGTATCTGCCTGAAGGTCCGAGCCGACTGCACATTTCGAGGCGGGCACTCCTCAGGCCAAATTTAGAAATTGCCATAAGTGAACATAGCCGGTTACAACGCTCGCAGATACGCACGATGCGCAGAATGTGGAGTATGGATCCTTGGATTGCGCGTAGTATCTCCATGATCCGAAAATCTCCCTGATTGAGCAGATCATGCGGTGATTGACGGATCTAGACCATCCTACAGTCAGGTGTAAATACATGAGGACCCCATCGCTACAGGTACGCGACATCTTGCATTCTCCCTCCACCCTATAACTAAGACCCCGATTCCCTTGACCTGACTTGGGCATCGGAGGGTCTCCCGGCTTAGCAAGGGTCTCCTTTGTTCACCCTTTATGCAGGACCAGGGTCCATTTGAGGAGAGTAGCATGAAGTGGAGGGCGATCCAGATTTTGACCTCAACATTTTTGGTGCCGTTTGTGGGAAACTGGTACAAAAAGTCAGGTTCCTATTCTCGAGTATAATAGCCAGAGGAAAGAAGAAAGCAGTAGCTACGGAACTAGAGTCGAACGAACAAACTCGCTCCTCCTCATTACTTCACGCAGAGTCAGCCCCGGGGCCTTCTGAGTGTTCTCGCAATCGGGCGAGTAAGTATCGCGCCATGCAGGACGAAATACAAGCCTTACGTGACGAAGTGAATAACATGAAGCAGCAACAAGAGCCGCGATTACACTCGGCTCAGGAGAATCTTGTCTTCGAATCGGTCGGTCCGGTTGTGGAAGCTCACTCCGTGCCAAGGAGTGTGAGGCCCAAGGCACCCCAGCATCCTCAAGTGCACGTGTTGGGTCAGCATCCTCATCTGACTCAGATCCGACCCTCAGCTCGGAACACCGTCACGCGAGCTTCGACCAATGCATCGGTTACTTCGGCTTTGGCCCCGACAGATCTTCGCCATCGGCTGGAACAGAGGAGGGGAAGAAGAACCCCGGAAATAGAAAACACCCAAGAAATCGTGGCAGGAAACAAAAACCCATGGGAGAAGCGGTTCGAGGAACTCAATAACAAGTTCTTGGCCCTGGAAAAGAAACAACAACTGACGTCGGTTCCTGCTGCCGATCAAGCGATGATGGAAGAGACCGAACCTCCCTTCATCTTAGAAATCATGAGCGAAGTGATGCCTCAGAGGTTCCGGGTACCTCCCGTAATCCAATACTCCGGGTATAGAGACTCGTCAGAGCACGTGGAAGCCTACCGCTCCTGGATGCAGATCCAGACAGCGACTGATGCTATGATGTGCCGGGGGTTCTCGATCACGCTTACAGGATCCGCTCGGAGTTAGTACCGGCATCTGAAGCCAAACTCCATCAACTCCTTCGCAGAGTTGAGCCAACTGTTCCTTACCCAGTTCGTCAGCGGTAAGAGAAGTCGAAAGCCCAACACTCACTTGCTTACTATCAAGCAAGGGTCAAAGGAGTCGCTGAAGGACTACATCACTCGCTTTAACGAGGAAACATTGCTAGTAGAAGATTATGATGACAAAATGGCACTTGCTGCGGTGTTTAGCGGCTTAAAAGAAGGAAAATTTACCTTCTCCATTAGGAAAAATCCGCCCAAGACACTGGTTGAACTTGTGGCCAGAGCTCAAAAGTATACCAACGCGGAGGAATTCACCAATGCCGGGAAAAGTGTCCAGGTGATGAAGCCGAATGGTAAGGGGAAGAGGCCTAGGAACGAGGAATCTCAGATGTCTAACAAAAGGACCATTGACTGCGCTCCTCGCGATCGTCGTCCGAGCCGGAGGCTAGAGGGAAAGTTTCGTTCCTATACCCCCCTTAACACATCTGCCGAGCAGATCCTACTGGACATCCAGGGAGAAAAATTGCTGAATTGGCCTGTTTGCATGAGAGCCGACCCAGACCATCGAGACAAGCGTAAGTACTGCCGCTTTCATCTATACCACGGCCACAATACGGATGACTGTGTAGACCTTAAAGATAAGATCGAAGCCCTTATTCGGAAAGGACACCTGCGTCGTTACATGAAGAAAGGGAAAACTGCTCGGAGAGGAGAAAGGGAGCGAGAACAGCCAAATAACGCTGTGGAAGAACCTGCCGAAATCCGTACTATCTTCGGGGGCACGTCTGGGGGGCAGATTCAAATAGGGCGCTAGGAAGTCCAAACTGGAACACTACGTCCATTTAACCGAGCGGCCCAGTAAAGAACTTCGGGTCAGTCCGTGCACACTGACCTTCACGGAAGAAGATGCGCGCAGGATTCAGCACCCGCATGACGACGCTCTGGTAGTCACCATGACTATAGCAAATCGCAAAGTATACCACATTTTAGTCGACACCAGGAGCTCAGCCGACGTGATTTACTCTGAAGCTTTTGAAAGAACAGGGATTCCACGGTCTCATCTCAGACTTGTGAAGACCCCCCTGCACGGCTTTGCCGGGGAAAGAGTAATTTTTGAAGGAGCCATTTCCCTCCCCGTGACTGCGGGAGAAGGACAACATCAAGTCACACTTATGGTGGACTTCCTAATTGTTAATGTGCTGTCTGTACACAACGTTATCCTGGGCAGACCCTCTCTCAACGCAATGAGAGCAGTCTTCTCCACCTATCATCTGCTGATGAAACTCCCCGCTGAGGGCAGGATAGGCTACCTCCGAGGCGATCAGCGAGAGGCTCGGAGATGTTATGCAGTGGGCTGATCGCCTCGGAGATGTTATGCAGTGGCAGTAAAGAAGGGGTCGGTCAGGCAGGCGCTTGCTATCAACGTTCTAGACCCCCGAGGGCCGGCGGAAGGCTCATCCGTGGAAGATATGGAAAAAGTGCCGCTTGATAAAGACGACTTCACTACTCCGAGCCTCGGAGAGATTAGTACTGAAGTTGAAGCAAGTTCACCCGCTCCTCCGGGTAAGCGGTATCGGGTTCCGGATGGGTTCTCTATGTGGACGGGTCGTCAAATGTAAAAGGGGCCCGGGCTGGGATCGTCCTGATTGCGCCTGACTCCACAACGGTCTAATATGCAATTAGACTGGGGTTTAAGGTCTCAAACAATGCGGCGGAGTACGAAGCTTTACTGGCCGGACTCAAGTTGGCGGCGAGTCTGGGTGTCCAATCCCTTCAGGTTCGATGTGATTCTCAGTTGGTCGTAAATCACATCTCTGCCGAGTACGAGGCTAAGGAAACAAGGATGATTGCTTATCTCGACGAGGCGAGGAAGCTGATCGAAAAGTTTCGGAATTGCATTATCCGTCAAATCCCGAGAGCGGAAAATTCATGGGCCGACGCCCTAGCACGGCTCGCCTCAGCCGCGAAAGGGAAGATCCCGCGAATCATCCCCATCAAATTCATAGAACAACCAAGCATCAGCAATAAGGAGAAAGAAGTCAATCCAGTTCGAGCAAGTCCAAGCTGGATGGACCCGATCTTTAGTTATCTCACGACAGGCGAGGTTCCTTCGAACAAGCTGGAAGCCCGACAGCTAAGAGTTCGAGCAGCCCGATACATCGTCCTAGACGACACCTTGTACAAGAAGGGACACTCCCAGCCTTACCTCAGGTGTTTCCGGACCGATGAGGCAGATTACGTCATACGTGAGATCCATGAAGGAATCTGCGGAAATCATTCTGGCAGTCGGGCCTTGGTCCTGAAGATACTCAGACAAGGATATTTTTGGCCGACTATTAAGGAAGACACCAAAGATTACGTTCGGAAATGCGATAAGTGCCAGCGCTTCGCCGCCGTGCCAAGGCAGCTCGCCGAAGAAATGACTCCTATGTACAGCCTATGGCCGTTCACTCAGTAGGGAATCGACATTATCGGCCCTCTACCCATGGGAAAAGGACAAGTCAAGTTCGCTATTGTCGCCGTCGACTATTTCACCAAATGGGCTGAGGCCGAGCCCGTCGCTAAAATCACTGAGCAGAAGGTGATTGACTTCGTCTGGAAAAACATTGTCTGCCGATTCGGGATTCCGCGAACATAGTGTTAGATAATGGTCGACAATTCGACAACGACAAATTCCAAGGCATGTGTCGGGGACTCGGCATCACGAATGCATACTCTTCTCCCCGACATCCCCAGTCGAACGGACAAGTAGAGGCAGTCAATAAGGTCATCAAGCACCATCTCAAGACAAAGCTGGAAAAAGCAAAAGGCAGTTGGGCCGAGGAACTTCCATTCGTTCTCTGGGCCTATAGGACTACAACTCAGTCCTCAACGGGAGAAACTCCATTCTTGCTATCCTACGGCTCAGAGGCGATGGTGCCAGTGAAAATTGGTCTTCCTACGGCCCGGGTCGGGAGCTACCAAGAAAAACGGAATTCTGAGCAGATTGCTGCAAACCTGGATTTGCTCGAAGAAGTTAGGGATATCTCAAAGCTCCGAGTCGCCGCTCGGCATCAACAAGTGGCGCGGTTCTACAATTCGAAGGTCAAGACTAGACGATTCCGACTAGGAGACCTAGTTCTTCGCCGGGTGTTCCAGAATACCGCCGAGCCGGGTGCTGGTACACTCGGACCGAACTGGGAAGGGCCTTATTGGGTCGTCCGGTCGACCAAACCAAGCTCCTACCACCTAGAAGACCTCGAGGGTCATTAGCTCCCCCACCCCTGGAATGCCAAGCATCTGAAAGTTTATTATCCATGACGGACTAGCCTTTAAGGCTCTCAATAAATATACGCCTTCGAGCGACAAGCCTTTAAGGCTCTTAATAAAATTCGCCTCTTCTCATCTACATGAACGAATTATCTACAAAGGAAAGTTGCCCCTCATATGCAGGGGTGGACTCAATGGACTAATCCCTTAAAAGAAGGGGTTAGTACATCATTATCCCACAAAAATTCTACACGGTATCCCCTCCAAGTTAGGGGAAAAGCCTAAACGCTGACCCGACTCCCCTAACATAGGAGTTGGCTCACGAACTAACGGGTAAAGTGGAAGGTTCTCGCCAATTGTGGGACGAGCCGACTCCTTAGGGGTCCGGACGCAATGAACGAGCCATAAGCTCCGAAAACTCTGCGAAATGGTATGAGAAAACACTGACCCGTCAAAAGGTCGGCTCAGCCATGCCTTAAGGAAGATTAACCTATCAGTTCGACAATCAAGTGGTCCACAGTCAACATTCCAAAAAACTAATTACAAATCAACGCGTAAGGAAAAATCATCATTCATAGGCCTTTCCCAGAGGGCCAAAAATCATCATCCATGGACTCTCATTAGAAGGTAAAAAAAAGCAACCAAAAAGAAGGATTTCAACTAGTTCAAAAAAAAAAGAGAGAAAAGTAATCTGAGCTATGCAAATGGCAGGGAAGCTTGGGTGTCTGGGGCCTGATCCGGGCAGACTCCGTCCACAGGCATCTCTCCAGCTTCTTCGGGCAATAAAGAGTCGAGGTTAAGGTCCGGGTATAAGCCCAGGACCGCCTCAATACAATCGCCATAACTGCGGTTGTAGAACTTGGCGCCCTCAACATCCCTCTCCTTTGAAGTCTTGAAGGCTTCTCCGCTGCGGCCACTGCCTTGGCCAGAGAAGCTGCGTCCTCGACCTGTTGGGTTTCCTTCGCCTGAACAACAGGCTAACTCTTCCACCGCCTCGACCTTAGCTCGATTAAGGGCTTCCCCCAGTCGAGCATTCTCGTGGGCCAGCGAGTCCACATGAGCCCTAGCACAGGTCAGCTCGACGATCGCAGCATCACATCGAGCTTTGAAGTCATCTGCAACTCCTTTCAGCCGCAGCTCCCTAGCTTCGAGGTCGGCCACAACCCCCTGCAGCCGAAGTTCCTCAGCCTTTGCATCCTCAAGCTGCCGACGCAGCTTGCCCTGCTCAAGTCGGAGGAAAGTGCTCTCATCCCGCAAGGCTCCCACTTGGGTCTTGAGGGCCTCCACCTCAGCTTCTCTCTTTTCCGACTTCCGCGCTCTCTCCCGAGCTGATAAAAGCTTTGGGACAGACTGCACAAAAACCGACGAATGAACACTTGAAAGCCGCAAGTACAGGAAAAATGATGAGAGTCAGCAGAGATACCGTGTAAAAAACGGAAGCCATGTCATTCAGAAAGGAGCTATCCGACTTGCTGAGGAGGTTGGCTATACTCTCCTCAGGGGCGTGCTTCACGGCCCAAGGTGTCAAGCAGGAAAGATGGTAACCCGGTACGAACTTCCCTCCTCTCGTCCCCACGTGGGCCGAGTCTGTTGCTTCCGCAAAACTGGTTCTGCTACCGGCCGAGGCCTGAGCCTCGGCTCCAAGATCACCCCCGACCTCAGGAGGAGTAATCATGGCATCAGCCATCCGAACGGTTTTCTCCCGCTCAGATGATGAAGGGATAGCTATACAGGGAGCCGACGAATGAGCTTCCCCTACGGGAGGAACGATTGCGGGCGGAACGGAAGGGATTATGGCTGTGGGAGTTAGAACAATGATTGCTGAGACTTGAGCCTCAGCGGGTGCCGTAGGCGGAGCCATCGTGGCAGAAACTGGGGCCGTAGTGGCCATAGTCGTAGGTATAGTCGTAGCAGCAGTGCCCAGACCTGAGGGATCTTCTCCGCGAGGAGTTGTTTGCCTCCTCCGAGCGGTGGTCTTCGTCCGGGGCACAGGCTTCAACAACTCCGTCGTCGGGGCCACCTTCCTCTTCCGAGAACCGGACGCCTCGGCCATGCCTGCGTAAAGAACGACAAATCAACAATTAAGCAAACGGGTCTAATTCCGAAGGAACAGAAGGAAAACTTACTGAAAGACGTCGGAAGAGGTTGGGACTTGCACAGCCCAGACCAATGAAGGTTGGTGGCAGTAATCAGGTCCGACCAGGAGCGAAGTTCTCCCGATTGTGCACTAGCCTTGGCAACGCAGTTCTTCTGAGCCGAGTCAAGGGGAGGTGTATCCCTTGGAAGATCTACAAAAAGAATAAAGGTTTCAGTTCAACCAACGTAATAGAGAAAAATAGAAAGATGAAGGAAATTAACTGGTCCGACCTGGTTTTGTAAATCAGGTTGGAACCCGAGTCGTCAGAGTCCCGACTTCGGCCATAGGTGCCTCCCATTCGCCCGCAGCCCAGAACCACTTATTCTTCTAGTCTTTGTTAGAGGATGGAAGGTTCATGACCAGCCCCGACCCTTGCTGTCTTGGGTTGCGAAATAGTACCATGGCTCGTTGCTGTTGTGCTTGACCAGGTACAGGCTCATCAACTCCGTTGGGGTCAGCTCTGAATTCCCGACTTGCTTCCAGATGATGAAGGCTGAAATAAGCACCCTCCAAGCATTGGGGGTCAATTGCCCGGGAGCTATGCCCAAGTAGGCTGTCATGGTTCGGACAAAAGGGTGTATAGGAAGTCGAACCCCACATTGCAGTGCGCAGAAAAAAATAGCGACTTCTCCCTCAGCAGGCGCACCGGCAATATCGAGGGACCCTTATCCGGACGGAGTCAGGGATTTGAAACTCCATACGAATCCACTCTATTTGAGACTCCGTAGTACGGAGCCTCCAGGGACTACCTCCGAGGCCCGTCCGCTCACTGGCATCTCAGCGGCCTCGGTGGTTGTGGTCCGGGGGGCTCGAGCGGATTTCTTTCTGCTAGCTCTGTGAGTCCGAGCCCCAGTCTCCTTCTGCTTTCGGGGCGGAGGGTACAAGGGCACAACTTCGAAGGGGCCTTCAGAGGCCCCTCTTCAGTTCCCGGAACTCTCCAACTCGGAGTCATCACCGTAGTCCGGCACGGTCTCCAGGTCAAACGACATCTTAAGTAAGAAGGAAGAAATGCAAAGAGGCGCACGGAGACTCACTGGACGGTCACCGGGAATCGCTTCTGTCGGATATACTTAATCGGTCGGAATCACCTAATAAAAAACCCTGGATGGCCGGAATCGCCTTCGCCGGAAATCGCCTCCTCCGATATCTGCTCAAACACAGCACATAGTAGTAGAATGAAATCTTCGAAAGAGGATTTATATAGACCCTACCAAATCCTCGCATTAATGACTAGCAATGATGGTCGCGGTCGAATCGTCGTGGGCCGGCCTCGGAGCTGATGTGGCCATACACCATTAGCTCGTACTTCGTCAGACGGGATGCTTCTGACATCAATCGGCGTGCTTCGGATAAGCGAAGCGACGCCCGAATAATGAAGGGTTTCGTCCAACGCACTACTCCGGATATACATGGCAACAACCCATAGGCGAATGTCAATTTGAAATCGTAACCGTCGCCACGTGTCCACCGCGCATAGACCTGAGAGCGGGAAACCCTAAGAGCGCGAAGTTTCGAAACGTAATGACTCTGACATGCTCGGGAGAACTAGAGGATTAGGCATTTTGATCTTCCGTGTATCTACTCTCCGAGCCTTTGACAGACCTCAAAGAGTAGGGGGCTTCTGTTATGGGAAGATCCGAGTTCCTTGGTATTCCGAGGTCTGATGCCTTGATTGATCCGATCCGAAGGATACATCCTCCGAATTAACAGATCAGCTCGGATTACTAGACATTCCAAGAGCAGACAGTATCCAATGAAGATCTACTATTCTGAGCGGTATCTGCCTGAAGGTCCGAGCCGATTGCACATTCCGAGGCGGGCACTCCTCAGGCCAAATTTAGAAACTGTCATAAGTGAACATAGCCGGTTACTTCGCTTGCAGATACGCACGAGGTGCATAATGTGGAGTATGGATCCTTGGATTGCGCGCAGTATCTCCATGATTCGAAAATCTCCCTGATTGAGCAGATCGTGCCGTGATTGACGGATCCAGACCATCCTACAGTCAAGTATAAATACATGAGGACCCCATCGCTACAGGTACACGACATCTCGCATTCTCCCTCCACCTTATAACTAAGACCCCGATTCCCTTGACCTGACTTAGGCATCGGAGGGTCCTCCGGCTTAGCCAGGGTCTCCTTTGTTCACCCTTTGTGCAGGACCAGGGTCCATTTGAGGAGAGTAGCACGAAGTGGAGGGCGATCCAGATTTTGACCTTAACAAGTTATATACCACTTAGAAAGACTGTGAAGGGATTTCCTTCAGAGAGAAATGGAAGAAAAGAAGTTCACTCGATTGGATAGAACATGAGTGAAAACCATAAGAATTTGGAGGGAGGGAGTTAAAGATCTCAAAATAATGAACCCTGCCCTACTTGGCAACTGGTTGTGGAAGTTTGGCTCAGAAGTGGACAGCTTATGGAAACTACTTATTGCGCACAAAGATGGTACACAAGGAATGAAGGTTCATGGCCAGCTTGTCGTTGTACAAGGTGTCAAGAATAATGGAAGGTGGTAATGGGAGGCACAATATTTAGGAAAGGAATTATAGTTGCAGTGGGCCAAGACAAGATTTTGGAAAGATTCTTGGCTTGATGATAGACTGCTTTTCCTCAATTGGTAGTCTCTATAGCCTAGCCATCAACAAGGGGGAGATGATCTCCCAATGTTTTAGCTTCCTAGATGGTGTACTTTCTAGGTCTCCTACTTTCCGATGAAACGTCAGCGGTGATGAGTTTGTTAGGCTGCATGCCTGATTGCATAATTTTTCTTTGGATCCTATGGTTGAAGATAGATGGAGATGGAAAGGGGAGAAATCAAGATCTTTCACTATTTAATCTTTACATTGATTCATTAAGATAAGCGAGAGATTACCTCATACTGATCCACCAGCCTATTTATGGTGATTCCATGGTCCCATGAGGTTCATAGTCTTTGGTTGGCTTGTTGCTGATAACAAAGTCCTAATTGTGGACCATTTGAGGAACAGGATGATGATTATTATGATACATGCCCATTATGCCCCAAGGATGCAGAATCCATTAATCATCTCTTTATTCATTGTCAAATGGCGTCATCAGTAGGGGTGTACATCGAGTCAAACCGAGTCGAGCTGGCCTTAGCTCGACTCGACTCGGCCACTAGCTGACCTCAGCTCGAACTCACCTCGGCTGTCCTCGAGCCTGACTGGCCAGCTCAGCTCGGTTCAGTCAGCAGCTCGGGCCAGTTCAAGCCGAGTTCGAGCCAAGATTGAGCCGAGTTCGCCTATGCAGTATTTTCACAAACACATGGACTGCACCTTCAAATTCTTACTGAATGTAAAACACTAGCAACAGTTTTATAGGCATTTCATTAAACACCTTGTAAGCAACATCAAAATCAAGAAAAAGGGGGATTTGTTTGATGAAACATACCTTCCTTGCCACCAGCCGACACTTCGTTGAGTCATTCATCAAACACTTGGTAAGCAACATCAGAGAATACCCGAGTCAATCCGAATTGAGCTGGGTTTATTGTACCGAGTAGAGTCGAGCTGGCGCCAGCTCGAACTCGGCTCGAACTCATTTTCGAGCTCTAAAAACCAGCTCGACTCGGATCGAACTCAGCTTCGAACTGAGCCGATTTGAGCTTTTTCGATCCGAGTCGAGTGAGTTGACTGAGCTAGCTCGGTTTGTGTACACCCCTAGTCATCAGTTTGGAATGAGATGCTACATTTTTTCAAAGTATTTGGGTAATGCCTGGATCTATCAAAGGTCTCTCAATCGTGGTCATGGGAGGTTTGGGGAAAAAGGAGGAAAATTTTATGGCGTATCGCTTTCCTGTCAGTTTTGTGGTCCATTTGGATGGAAAGAAGCAACAGAGTTGTCAACAAAAATTGGAAGAAGCTGAAGTGGCTTTCAAAGGGAAAAGGAAGATCGATAATGTGGGCCTCTAGGAATTCTCTTTTCATGACTTGAAAGTAGAGTTATTTCGATGTGCATGTACAATTGGAAAAGAAGATATTTCACATTTGACTAGTGTAATTTGGCCCTCGAGGAGCAAGCATATGATTAAACAGTTAGTTATTATCAGCCTTTTACTGAAGTATTCATAAATGAAAGTGGTAGATGTTGGCAATTGACTCATTGAGGTCCCCTATTCGTTATCCCCATACTTGAAATTCTAATGATGCATTTGTTTGCACCAAGTAATCAGTTCAAGTTGGTTGAGATTTTCATGATATTTGGTGCAACCAACTACACCTGAAACAAAATAAGACAAAATTGCTGAGCCACTAAGCTAATGTATGTCCTAATCACCCTTTGGCCAACATGACATAAGATCTTTGGTGGATCCTATCATGGACTGCCCTTGAAAGGCATGTAAATATATGATATACTGTTATTGTATTCATAAAATATGGTAGCACTGAAATTCAGTTGAAGATACGCGGGAAGGCACATGCTAGAGTCTGCACATGGCCTAGAAAGGCAAATTTTCTAAACAAAATAGCATTTTTTTCTGCTTTCTACTGCATCAAAATTGGTGCCATTGGTGATTGGTGGAGAAGTTCCATAAGTTTTCATATAGCTCTAGAAGCACTAGATCCTGGATTTTTGGAAACTTTATTTGGGTGGCTTCTTTGGTATGAACTCAACTGCTGCCAGCATTGGAGGTTCCTTTTGTGATTTGAATGGTGCAACAATTCTCTCCTTCCTTAACCCAACGAGGTTTGGGTGAGCGGGCATCACTGTGGGTTGGCTCCCTACAAGTCTGGGTTCGACTCCCCTCAACATTACCCGATACACGTGGTCGTGGGTAATTGTTTGTATCCACAGGGAGTAGTCTGTGTCTTCAAAAAATAATTAAAAATCTCTGGTTTGATGAAGGACAATTAACCACTTGCTCCAAAAGCTCGAATTGATAGAGTATGGCGAATTAATCCCCCTCACCCCCTTTTCGGTGAGGAGTCTCGAACATGAGACCTCCCGCTCTAATACCAATTTGATGCAGGACAATTAACCACTTGCTCTAAAACCGTGAACTGATAGAGTATGACAAATTTATCCATTTATCTCATAGCCTGGGCCCCAAATCCATGTGTTAGGTCCTCAGCCGAACCCTCCTCGTGGGTCCCAAATCCATCCCCCCCCCCAAAAAAAAAATCCATGGGTTCTGCGGACCGCCCACCCCGAGTGTGCCCCTACATCCCACAGGCCACCCCACTCGAGCCTATGTGAAAATGACCCCGCATTAATCTCTCCTTCAGTTTCGCTGATGCAACTTATCTTGGGGAAATTGAAGATAAAGCTCCTCTTTTGCCTTAAATTGATCCTGACCATGTCCCTAAACCTTGTTTTAGTCGAAGGGAGCTCTAAAAGTGTTATCCATTGGGCTGAGTTCGAAAAAGATGAGCCGTGGCTTCTTGGTTTCATCTTTTCTGAGATCAGAGACATTTTTGTAAAGGTCAAATTCATTGTGGATGTTTTTATTTATTTATTTATTTATTTTATAGTATGACAATTTCATTAAAATATTACAAGTAGACTACATAAATCGCAGTGGAGATGGCCTTATCATCACTCCACTTTGACTCGAGAAGCATTACAAGCAGAAAAACTGATAATACATGCAAGAACCTAAAATCTCAATCACTACAGAAATCTTCGTGAATGTATTGCTTATGAATTACTTGTAAATGGAAATTCATGATATTCTCCTAGCTTCATCGCTGACAAAGAATGCTGGTTTCCAATCATCAACAAAAGAAGAAGAAGATTTTCGGACACCTTTTTCATTGGAACATATTATTGATGAAATCCATACAACTCTCCAGTGGTTCCATTCCTTCTGACTTCTGGGTCAACCCAACCCGAATGGGAAGAAGAGGGTCAGCCAACCGGCGGCTACGTCTAGCAGGTATGCGACCCCCAAACAGCGGGCAGCTCCACTTTGTACATTTGCTGAGCAGACCTTCCATTGGGAAGGGAACTTATCACCGAAGGAGGCAGTAGGAATTCTTGGGTTGGGATGCACGGCTCCGCTACGTTCACCAATGCCTTGCTTGTCAAATGGGCCTGGAGATTTGTGACGCAACTAGAGCCGGCGTGGGCTAGGCATATAAGAGCTGACGTCTCTTCCGCAGGGGCAGTTCTTCACGTCCATTAGCGTTCTTTGCCTCTAGGTTCATCCATTTTGAACTCCTGGGTTGCTATCGGACATCACCTGACGGCAGGGGATTTCATAAATGGATGTTCATGATTCTAGCTTGGTCCCTAGACATAACATGCTGGTATGATTCATTAATAAAAGAAGATAAATAGTTTCAGCACCAAGCTTATTCAAAGTCCTGAGATAAACACATCTGAGCCGATTTTTCGTAGTTGTTGGTGAATGCTGTCTTGAAGTAGATGTTGAATAGTCTTCATCTTCCACTACCTGTTTGCTTCCCACTTATCAACTCCTCACAATCGGAGCATTGGAAAGAAGGCTGCTATGTTTTGGGATCCTATTATTGAAACAGTTAAAAGAAGGTTAGCTTCTCAGAAGCATTCCTATCTCTCCATGCATGGTAAAATCACTCTCACAAAATCGGCATTATCCAATCTCCTTGTCCATTTCCTCTCCCTCTTCAAAATGCCAGTCAGGGTTGTAAAAAGAATAGAGAAATTTCAAAGATAATTCTTTTGGGGAGAAGGGAAAGAGGAAGGTGACAAGTTTCATCTCCTACAATGGAAGTGCAAAATCCAAAGACAGACCGTGTATTAGGACTGCTGAAGGATCAATTGGGCTTTGCTAGTGAAGTGGTGGTGGTCTAGTGAAGAGTCGGAGGCATTGCAGACTGATGTCATCCTCATAGAACATGGTGTTTCCGAAGGGCAATGATTCCCTGGGACCCCAGCCATGAATGTAGGTTTGGATGTGTAGAGAGCCATTAGCATGATTGGCAAAGACTTGAGTCATGAGAGCAGGAGCCTTTCAAACAGCATATGTAAGTGCTTCAGGTCAGGTATTCAATTCAATATTGGTCAGGGGGACCGTGAATGGCATGGCACATGGTTAGGTGACACACTGCTAGCAGAATCTTTCTGTTTCCTTTTTTGCCTCTTGGCAAATAAAGAGACCAAAGTGTCTGATTGCTATGAAAATGTCAGACTTAGTTGCTGGATCCTTCTAACTTGGTGCTGCACCCCTTCGGACTCGATCCTGCTAGCCATTTATACTTGTTTCCATTTTGAAAGAGACGCTTCCCTTCTTTCACACCCGAATTTGTTGCCGCTTCGCTTCGCTCTTCATGCAACTATGGTCAGGGACTATGGTTTGGAATGTCATGCTTCATAGAAATCTACACGAGGACTGGATAAATGATTTCAATAAGCTTATGGTGAAATTGCAGGAGATCTTATGTGATCCCTTGATTGTTCATTGGAAGGCTTGGAAATCAGCATACAATGGTACCTTCTCTTCTAAGTTGTTTCACTGAGTCTTCCATGCTTTAGATTGTGTTGCGTTGCCGTTAGCAAAGGTGTGGATTCCGGCTCTGCATAGGGTTCAAGCATTTATTTTAGTTGCCATGGCCAATAAAATCCTCACTTCGAGAATCTTAAAAAAGAGGAACTTTTTCATAATCGGTGCATCATGTGCAAGGCATGAGGAACTAGGGAACCACTTTTTCCTCCATGTAGTTTTGAGGAGAAGTCGAAGTCACTTCTTTAAGCCTTTTGGGGTGTCCTAGTCTCCTTGATTGTCAATGCTTCTCTCTCGAATCTCTCTGAGGGTTGGAGAAAGGTCCATTTCACACCTTGGGGTAATATTATTTGGAAGATGATTCCTTTGGCTATCATTTGGAGATTTTGAACGAGAGAAACCTCAGAATCTTTGAGGACAGAGTCTTCAGTGGTGGAGATATCCTGGACCATCAATGTTTCCCTCTTGGATCTCATTTAGGATTGGAGAAAGCTCCGTTCCACACCTGGGGTAATATTATTTGGAAGATGATTCCTTTGGCTATCATTTGGGGGATTTGAAAAGAGAGAAACCTCAGAAGCTTTGATGGTGTTGTCCAAGTGGACAATTTGATTCTTGCAATCTGTGTCATCCCTAATCCTGAGTTCAGAGGGATTTCCCTCCCCGATCTTATTCACAATTGGTCGTCTACTGTCTCGAATATGGATCAGGGTCCTTAGTTGCTTCCTCATTTCTTTCTGTTTGCTTTAGTGGGATTTTTTTATTTATTATTTATTTGGCTATGGGGGAGGCTGTCCCTTCAGGCTCTCTTTTCCTTCTTCTTATTTATTTATTTTATTACTATGTTGGCAATGGCCTATCATCATCTATCAAGGTTTAAAGTGTTGTCCAAAACCTCGTGATATGTGCTGGTTTCACCCATAACGACACAGCTGTTTGAACCCTGTGTCGGCCTGAAACCGCCCAAAATAGGCAATACATGATTGGTGGTGATAGATGTGATACTTGATCTGCTGATTTTAATCCTTCCCATCTATGCTTAATTTGTAGCTTGCTTTTTGGGTTTCAATAAAAGTTTCATTACAATTCAAGAAGATGATAATAATAGTACCATCAAGAGATTAGAAAGTACATTCATAATCCCTAGTGAAGTGGGATTTACATGATAAACTCTTCTTGAATGTTTAGATGTGTAGTGGTTAGGAATGAAACCCTTTCCTGTATGAAGGAATTAACACTGGCCTAGTGTGAGAAAGTAATAGCTCATTTTCATATACAGTAGATACCATGCATATAAGGTATGACCCTATATGTAGTTAAGATGATGAATTTACACATAATTTCCATGCTGAATCATGATCTTTACAGTTACTTAAAAGACATGTTCTGATATCCCTTGCATTATCTGAGTCCATTCTGTGTCCATGAGTGTCATTTAGCCTTCAATATCACTCTTACTCTAGATTGATCATGATAAGATGTTGATGAGGAGCTGGTTGCAGATATATGATGTTGCGAGGCACAGTTTTAAAAAAATGAAACTTGACTTGATTTAATGTCTAACCGGGTCGGATCAACTCGAAGATTGACCAAGTCTTTAATTGACTCATAATGTTTTAATAATTAAAATTTTAGTATGTAGTAGCATTAAAATGGTTGGAAATGCATTCAGCAATTAAAATATCAAAAATAGCACACAACTGCATGGTGTGGTGCATTGGTAGCATCTTCCCTGTTTGATTGGCAAAACTGGTGAGCTTGCCTTTTCTATTCTTGTCCGCTGCAATTTTAATTTCAAAACAAAATGCAGCTGATCGGGCATGTGACTTGGGAGTTATACCAGTCAGCGAGTTTCCATAAGACTTGGCTGGAAATCTAGTCGAGTCCAGTTGATTCGGCTGAGTTTCAAGTTGACCCACGGAGTTTCAAAACTATGTTATGAGGTTCAAAATGCACCTATAGAGAAAAAGAAAAAAGAAAAAAGAAATAGAAATGAAATAGAGAACAGGAGCACAATTCAAGAATATATATCCTCTGGGTGCACGAGAAGGTATGTATTACATCTGGCAGTGTTCTTGAGTTCCATACTTCTATGGTCAAATGGTAACATAGCTTAATAAGTGAGGATCATGTTTATTCGTATGTTTAGATATGATATTTCCAAATGATGAATATTTCCACTGTAAATTGAGCTTGTTCCTGGGATCGACAAGGTAGCTGTTGAGATATTGGAAATGGAGATGAAAATGCTAGGAGATGACGTGAGAAGTTGAAAGATATAGCTTCAAAAAATCGAGGTTTGTTTTAAATGGTTACCCTTTCCTTTGTTACTTGCATACAGGCAGCATTCATGCATGTCGGATAATTCAATACGTTGCATGAGCACCTCTGTTTTCTTGTTGTGAATAAATCATCACAGTCACTTACTCTTTATTTAATACACCCTCTTCTACCATGGTAACTTTTATTTATTTATTTTCTTAATTTATACTATAATATAGCATGCTGCGGTTGCTTTGTTGTGGCATATTGAAAAAGACTGATTAGTTTACATGATCACGTGGAGAGCTATGGTACTCACATTCTACTTCTAGGCATGGTTTTAAGACTCGGATGAGTCCAATATAACTTGTCTAAGTCAATTCAGATTTGGTACTATTTAATCCAGTTCGATGACAGGAGTCGCCCCCTTGAGTCACCCTTGGCCCAAGTCGAGCCAATTCATCCCCTGATTTGCGCAAGTCGTGACTTGATTCAAGACTGATCAAGTCAATCCAAGTCATCAAGTCTAAAACCATGCTTCTAGGACAAGTTCGCATAAAAAGAAGTTTCTTAGAGAAACTTGTTTTTTTTTTTTTTAAGTAAACTTCTTGTCTTTAGAAAAATCTACATCTGCTTCTTTTTGAATTATCAATGAAAAAAGTTATATGATTCCAAACATTTTGGAATCTTGAAACTACCAATTTTAGTATTTTTGTTAGCTTACATAATTTTTAAATTATATAAATTAACAAAAATATAGAAAATGGTAATTTCAAAATTCCGAAACATTTGGAATCATAGAACTTACAAACTTTTAGAGAATAGGATTTGTCTTGCAACATGGAATATAGGAATATTGACAGGTAAGAGTATGGAATTAGTAGGTACGATGAAACGAAGAAGAGTTAACATAGTTTGTGTGCAGGAGATCAAGTGGAAAGGAGCTAAAACTAGAGAAATTGATGGATATATGCTTTTGTATATAGGAAAGGATAATAATAGAAATGGGGTAGGGATTGTGCTAAATAAAATTTAAAGGACAAAGTTGTTGATGTTAAGAGAGTAAATGATAGTATTTTATTAATAAAACTTATGTTGGGAGATGAGATAATCAATGTTATTAGTATTTATGCACTGCAGGTAGGGTTAGAGGATTGAATCGAGAGAAAACTCTAGGAGGATATGGGTGGACTAATGCTAGAATTCCAAGTGGAGACAAGATATTTGTAGGTGACTTAAATGATCATATGGGAAGAGAAACTAGATGATATGAGAGGATACATAGAGGATATGGTTTGGGAGAAGAAGTGAAATAGGGGAAACTATCCTTAATTTCGCTATGGTGTATAATCTACCTCCAGCAAACACATACTTTAAAAGAGAGATGAACATTTAATAACTTTCAAAAGTGGACCATGTACAAGCCAAATACATTTATTTCTACTTATGAAGGCATAATGATCAATACGTGAGGACTATAGTGTGATACCTGGAGAGCTTGACTGGCTATGAATGTTTATATTAAGAGATGGAAGAAAAGGAATGAAATCAATAGGTATCTAAAAAGTAGCTGTTGGAATTTAGAAGAGAAAAACAATGTTATTTAGAAATAAATTGATGGAACAAAGTGAAAATGCTGAGCAAGAAGTAAACGTTATGTTTTCGAAGTATCTAGAAGGCAAAGCCAATCACACAAGGAAGCTTGGTAGTGGAATAATAATGTAGCAAAAGATGTTAATAAGAAACGTTCATGTTTCAAAGCTTGGTAAGGGACTATAAATAATAAAAATTGTTGAACAATATATAAATGCCAAAATGATTACTAAGAAATTAGTAAGTGAGGCTAAATTTAAGGCTTATGATGATCTTTATAGTTGATTGAGGATGGGAAAATGTGAGAAAGACGTCTTCAAATAGAGAGAGGAAGATTAGGGATCTAGACCATAGGGATAGAAGGAACCATAAACGCAAGTGACGTTGGAGTATAGAGATACTTTCTAGGATTAAGATATTTGAAGTGAAAGAAGCTTTGAGGAAGATGAAAATAGGAAAAGCCCTTGAACCAGATGGTATACCAATAGAGTTTTGGAAGCATATAGGAGAGATTGGGTGATTTTGTTTGACAAAGTTGTTCAATAAGATAATAAGATAAAAGAAAATGTCAAACAAATGGAGGAAAAGACATGATGCCTATTTATAAGGAAGAAAGGATTACATACAGACCTGCACTAACTATCATGGGATTAAACTTACGAGCCATACTATGAAACTTTGGGAAAAAGTGATTGAGCAAAGAATAAGGCATGAGATGAATGTATCAGAAAATCAGTTTGGTTTCATGCCAAAGAGGTTGACCATTGAAGCTATTTTCCTACTTGGACAATTGATGAAGAAATATAGGAAGAGGAGGAAGGATCTCCACATCGTCTTTATAGACCTCGAGAAAGCTTATGATAGGGTCTCTAGAGAGTTAATCTGGTGAGAGAGGAGCTTCAAGAGGATATATTGACATGACTAAGGATATATATGATGGACCAACAACAAATGTGAGGACCACTAGTGGGGAGACAAGTGAGTTCCGAATTAGTGTAGGCTTTCACTAGGGATCGACATTGAATCCGTACCTTTTCACATTGGTTATGGACAAGTTAAATGAGGCATTTGCAAGAAGAGATACCATGGTGTATGTTGCTTGTAGATGACATAATTTTGATTGACAAGACAAAGGAGGGCATAACCACGGCTAGATTTATAGAGGGGTTTTTAGAATTTAAAGAATTTAAAATTAATCAGACTAAAACAAAGTATATGGGGTGCAATTTTAGTAACAATAGGAGTAGGAACGAGGAATTAGTTAAGATTGTTGACCACGAAGTTTACCAAAATGACCACTTTCAATATCTTGGGTCGATAATTCATGAGCACAAAGAGATTTAGAAGGATGTTACCCATAGAATTCAAGCATGGTTGAAGAAATGGAGACGTACCTCTGGAATTTTATGTGATAGTTGTGTACCACTCAAAGGGAAATTTTATAGGATGGCTATCAAACCAGCCATGCTTTATGGGACAAAATGTTGCGCAGTTAAGGAACAACATATTCATGTTCATAGGATGAGTATAGTTGAAATAAGGATGTTGAGATGGATGAGTGCTAGGACAAGAAATGATAAAATTAGAAATGAATACATTCAAGGGAATTTAGAAGTAGCACCAATAGGTTATAAGATGAGAGAAATTAGACTTATATTGTTCATATGCAATGGAGACCAAGAACTGTGCAGGTTAGGTATGAGTGAGTTGGTACAAGTTGAAGGCTCTAAAAGGGCAAGGGGAAGCCCAAGAGGATGTGGGTGGAGGTAAGGCGGAAAAGGATTCATGTAGCTGACCCCAATTAGTCAGTATAAGGCCTAGGTGACGATGACGATGATGATGACGATATTTTAAAAAAAATATTTGGAAAAATATATAATGTTTGAAAGTTATTAATAAGCTCATGTTAATGGTAATTATCTATTAGAGATGAACATCTCTAATACATAATTACTGTTAACTAAAATGAGACGAACTTAGTTTTTGGCGTCTACCAAACAGGGCCAAAGTATCTATACGTTAGAATAGCTGTAGTTGGAATATTTTATTTTATTTTTTTCAATCTGATTTCATTTACTTATATTGGTTGGTTTAGGAATCAGAAGGCAGTTTCTCGAATAGATTTTGAAACGTCAAATTGTCAAGCTTTTGGGAATCATCTGATATCCCCATGTGAGCCATTTCTACATGGAGTGTTGCTTTTCTGAATGGCTGCTGCATGTGAATTTGGCTGTCAATATTTCTGGCACCATTTGTTTGTTGGTTGATCTATATTTCCATCATCATTGCTAGTAGTACAAATAGCCTAGCTAAAGGAAACTGTATTCAGATGTGCTACTCATGCATCTGTTTTTGCTAGTTTCAGGTAACTTCACTACTGTGCAAATGGATACAGGTGCGAGAACAGAGATAATCTAGCCTCTGTTTAATCTACAGCACCATGGATACAGGTTTTTGATTCCTATAGGCTATTAATAAAACTTTCTATATTTTACTTAAAACATTTGGTCCATTGCATACTCAAGAGGCAAAGGGAGAATAGCATTTTTCGACTAATCAATGGCCAGCAACTGGCACGTAAAGAAGGTTGCGTTTGGCTGTACTCACTTATCACTTGCCTTTTCCACCACACTGCATCGAAATGGCAAGTGGATTGTGGGCTGTTGGCACTGTTCTCTTTAAGCGCCTGCCTATTTTTGCACAATGATTGCTAGTCTGGAAATACCATGGGATTTTGACCATCCAATGCCATGTTTGGGATCAAATTCTTTCTATGGGAAAAACATGGTATTAAGTGAAACACGAGTTTGGTGGACCATGGAATTGTAATCAATGGACCAGATTTCACAACTAATGCTGGTCACCTGTATACATATGGATGGACAACATGCATAAAACACATGCATCCACATGGGGACCACAAATGTAATGGATTTCAAAATCCACTAGAAATCCTGCAGTAACTATTATTGGGACCAGATGATATGATACTTGGATTAATCCAATCCTTTCTATCATTTCCAAATGCTGAATTGAATTTGCATGCGACCAAATGCAATTCCATGCCAGCTAATCCTACATTCCAAACAGGCCCAGTGTATTAAACAAGCTATTCATTTTATCAGGTGTTTGTTAAATCTAAAAAAGTGAAACCATGGTTCTAAATCTCACCGACTCAACCCAACCCGGCGAGATTTCAAGCCAAGTCACAGGAAACTTACTCATGAGAGTGACTCAGTACTGACTCAACAAGACAATACTTGTTGAGTTGGCTCGCTGACTCAGCTGCCTCAACGAGCCTTACAGTGATTCGAGCCAAGTCACTCTTCCAGTCACCCTTTATTTAAAAAGGCATTGTTTTACCACATGTTAAAACTTAAGAGGCGAGACCATGGTTCAAAGAGAGTGACTCAGAGCTGACACAGCCAAGTCAGCGAGCTGATACAACATCATTGTGTCATTAACCAGCTCTCTGCGCACCTTGGCTCAATCTATTTCAGCTATTTTGAGTCGAGTAAAGTAAAGACAACTCGTCCACCCTATGAAACCTCCTGCTCTGATACTAATTTGATGCAGGACAATTAACAACTTGCTCAAAAAGCTAGAACTGATAGAGCATGATGAATCAATCCATTTATCTTATAGCCCAGGCTCCAAATTCATAAGTTTGGTACTCAGCCGAACCCTCCTCATGAGCCCCAAATCCATGGGTTTTGCCTCAAATACATGTGTTCCACGGGCCGCTTACCCTGAACGTGCCCGTGCATCCCACAAGCCGCCCCACTTGAGCCTAGTGTGAAAATGCCCCCACATTATATGTGCATCGTGGGGATGTTACAAATGGGTAAGTGATATATAGTCATCCTTAGCATTGTTTGTTGCCAGAGCAATGCAGGCGCAGCCTGTAGCCTCGCTCGCCGGTGTTTGACATCTCAGGGCATATGTAGGGGTGGCAATGGCTGCGTAGGCCTGGGCCTGAAGCGCTGGACTTCACCTAAGAGCCGGGCCTGTGCTTTCAGGGCCAGTGACCAAGGCCTGACACGGCATACAGTAGTTAATTATGCCTATGTTGTGTAGAACATCCTAACCATGGATGATGTGGGCCATGATATAAAAATCAAATAGTGTGAAAATCAGAATGGTGGGCTAATTAGGCAAGCTACACCATTGAAATCAGTGGACAATTGGTGGTTTGAGTTGTTGTACGTTTGTGGCCCACCTACTGAGTAGATTGGCCTTGTTTTCAGGTTAGTTGAATCTTATGGGGCTGGTTCTGTAGAGGACTAGGTGCCTTAGTAGGGCAAGGCCCAGAGGCTCATTGGACTAGGCCCATTTGTAGCATTTGGCTAGGAATTAGGATGATTTGAACCATCGATCTGGTGACCAATCTACTATGATTTGAAGTTTGATCAATTCACCAAATCATCAATGGCCCACTAACTAGTCATTTTCAACCCCTTATCAATTGGTTGGGGTGCGGCCATCCCATCTTGTGGATAACATCCTAAGCAAGTTGGATTATAGTGGATAGCAATCCCAGGGCCATTACTCAATTAGACTACACGGACTTACGTGCCACACTTGTGCAAGATCATGGCCAATCATCAGCTCCATGAACATGCCCTATCGAAAATGTCACAACTGTCCACTCATCAAGTGGGGCACGTGAGTAGTCAGAAAAAATGTCCAGTTGAGTATACCTTGATTTTTGGGCCATGGAATTCTCATCGTGGGCCCAACCTTATGAGCGGCTTGGATCCATCACAAGTATGTCAAGTCGGCATGTGTGCCGCGAATAGCATATCGAATATCTGGAGCGACTGGCTCGGGTACTCTCTCTCATCCATTGTTGTCAATGACGCAGTTTTAGGGGGTAATTTCCAACCGTACGACCCATATATGGCCCACCAACCTTTTTAAGCCCACTTGCTTTTTACCTCCCAAGAATAAGCCCCAGCTGTACGGCCACATTTCTCAGGTCGAAAATACCCCTGCTTTCCTTCCGTAGGCGGATCGCCTGGTGCTCCAAGACGAGCGCTGACGCTCTTCGAACTCCAAGTTGCACGAACGGTTCAAAAGAGATCAATTACATGGGCCCCACAGTTATGTATTTATTATATCCACAACGTTCATCCATATTTCGAGATCATTTCGGATCATTATATATATAAAAAATAATATCCAAAGATCAACTGGACCACACCACAAAGAGCAGCAGGAAATTTGATTTTCACCATTAAAAATTTTGTAGGGCCCACCATAACATATATTTTCCATCCAATCTATTCATAAAGTCACAAAGATCTGGATGAAGAGGAAAAACAAATTTCATAATGATCCAAAACTTATGTGACCCCTAAAAGGGTTTCAATGGTAGACGTTCAATCCTGCATTGCCTTTTACAGTGTGGTCCACTTGATAGCTAGATCCATTATTTTTCATCTCAAGCCTTAATACGAGTTCGCCAAAATAGATGGACGGTTTGGATATAACACATACCTCATAATAGGAACCACAAAAAGCCAGGAGAAAAAAAAAAAAAAAACTACCGTAGCCATAACCATAATTTCATATAAAAGAAGTACAGGTCAACCCAGTCGACCCCTAAGTCACTATCCCACGGACCCTAGCGACCTCAACTCACTGTCCACCTATTGAGATCAGCCCAGTTGGGGTCGACCGGGTTGAGGAAGCCATAGGTAACCGCAGCTCTAACCAAAATTTTATTATACATACATTTTTCTCTAATACATATTTATATAAATATGTATATGTAAGCATATAAAAAAATTTTATCTCTTTTTTTCATTTCTTTTTTTATTTATTTAACAAGAATATCTTCTAAACCAAAATTAGTTACTTGACGTACCACAGATGATTTTGGGGTAGGAGAAGCTACTTTAGCCAACCAACTTGGTTATTTTCCAAGATTCCATCAGGTCGATGGTCAAAAATCCATTTCATTCACTTCATGATCAATTTCATTCATTCAATTTTCATTCACTTCGCGGTCAACTCAATTCATTTTATTCACTTCGCGGTCAATTTTATTCACTTCGCGATCAACTCAATTTATTTCACGATCAATTCCCTTCACTTCATGGTCAATTTCATGCATTTCACGATCAATTCCTTTCACTTCACGGTCAATTTCATGCATTTCACAGTCAATTCCAACGATTCCCTTTCACTTCAAGTCAATTCAACCATTTATTTTACGGTCAATTCGCTTCACTTGACGGTCATTTCCATGCATTTCATGGTCAATTCAATGTATTTCACGATCAATTCACTTCACTTGACCGTGAAATGCATGGAATTGACCGTGAAATGAAGGGAATTTACCGTGAAATGCATGGAATTGACTGTCAAGTGAAGGGAATTGACTGTAAAATAAATGGAAATGACTGTCAAGTGAAGCGAATTGACCGTGAAATGCATGGAATTGACTATGAAGTGAAAGGAATTGACCGTGAAATGCATTGAATTAACCATGAAGTGAAGGGGAATCGCCGAAATTGACCGTAAAATGAAACGGAATCGCCGGAATTGACCATAAAATGCATGGAATGACCGTAAAGTGAAGGGAATTGACCATGAAATGAAACGGAATCGCCGGAATTGACCATGAAATACATGGAAATGACCGTGAAGTGAAGGGAATTGACTGTAAAATGCATGGAATTAATCGTGAAGTGAAGCGGAATCATCGGAATTGAGTGTGAAAGGCATGGAATTGACTATCAAGTGAAGGGAATTGACTGTAAAATGAATTGAATTAACCGTGAAGTTAAGGGGAATCCCCGGAATTGACCGTGAAATGCATGGAATTGACCGTGAAATACACGAAATTGACTGTGAAGTGAAGGGAATTGACCGTGAAATGCATGGAATTGACTGTGAAGTGAAGGGGAATCGCCGGGATTAACTGTGAAATGCATGGAATTGATCGCGAAGTAAATGAAATGAATGAAATTGACGGTGAACTGATTGAAATTAACCGCAAAGTGAATGAAATGGATTTTCGACAATCAACCTGATGGAATCTTGAAAAATAACCAGGTTGGTTGGCTAAAGTAGCTTCTCCTACCCCAAAATCATATAGGGTACACCAAGTAACTAATTTTGGTTTAGAAGATATTCTCATTAAATGAATAAAGAAAGAAATGAAAAAAAGAGAAAAAAAAATTATATGCTTATATATATATATATGTATTTATACAAATATGTATTAGAGAAAATGTAGGTAGAATAAAGTTCTACATGTAAAAAAAAAATAAAAAAGTGGATGGGTAGCCATGTCACTATGGTTATGGCTACGGTTATAATCCGTAGCCACAGGGAACCCAGCTTTCTCATTGTTGCAAAAGCAGGGGCATTTTCAACCTGAGGCCGTACAGCTGGGGCTTATTTTTGGAAGCTAGAAGGCAAGTGTGCTCTAAAAGGTTGGTGGCCATATATGGGTCGTACAGTAGGAAATTTCTCAGTTTTAGGCCGGGTCGAAGCCTGGTGGCTTGATTCCTATATTCACTGGAATAATAGGGTTCTGTAGCCTCCCCTGCTGTACATGTGGCAAGAACCTCAAATCCAAACCGTTAAAACAGTGGGAACCACTATATTGATCAAAACCCAAAATCAGATTTATTAGATATATCCATTTGTCCTTGAATTTGGAACATTCAACACTTCCGGTATATACCGTTCGTTGCATGTACGTCCACGAATCCGCAGTTACCATCCGGTCGAGCTATTGCAAATTTTGGGTTATAATATATCATGTGGACGGTCTGGACCAGAGGTACATGCCACGTGGACAGTAGACGAGCCGCTGTAGTACCATAGCTATGGTACAATGCCCTACACCCTATTATTCAATTTTTTATTTTTTATTTTTCTCTTCGGATATTCGATAGATATGATAGCTTGATAGAATCCCAACCTAGTAATTGGATTGGTCACCAAAACCGCCGCCAAGATAAATAAAATAATCTCAAACTAATATAAATATCCACATACGCATGGGAAACATAGATTTCCTATAGAATTCCAAAATTTCCATCAAAATTAGAAAGTGGGCCACGTAGGTTATGGAGGTTGATGATGAGATTAAAATACGAAACGACAAAAAGATATAAAGATGATTTAGAAAAATCATTCTTAGTGGGAAAGGGATACATGGGATGCTGTGCCCCCGCACACATAAAGTTTATGTGGTTGAAAGCTATGTGGGGTCTATAAAGATGTTTATGAGAAATCCACTCCATCCATCAGTTTCTCAAGTATACAGTAGGACTGGAGTTAAAAAATCAGGTAGATTCAAAATTCAGGTGGACCACGCCACAAGAAACAATAGGAATTGAATGCCCACCATTGGAAACTTTATTTTTCTGCTAAAAATGAGAGCTTGGTGTTTCAGTGTATGAAATTAGTCAATTCATGAATTTAAAAGTTTAGTAATTATTTGTTGGGTTTTTAATATAAGGCAGACCATAGTACTTATACAGGGTGCTCTGGGTCCACACCTTAGATCAGTTTTGAGTATGAGATGGGACGTACATGTCTTTGTCATAAAGAGCGAGAACTAATGGTATGTTGCGATCTCGACTAAAAGGAGTAATATCAGTGATGCATTGGATTTTTCATTAGGTTTGATGATTTAATGATAATTATCATAAGTTGGACCTGTTTAGGACCCATCATGACGATGTGTATGTGAAATCTGAGCCATACACGTTTCCCTCAGGTTTATCTATTGGAGATGGGAGGGTCCTTACTTGTAATTATAGATAATTGTAAAAACCTCTCCCTTACTTTATGACAATTGTAAATACCCTCACATCTTCTTTGGATTTTTACAAGTGGAGGGAGTTCATTTTAAATTGTGTGGGGCCACCATCATGTTCAAACTATAAGTTGATTTCCATGTGGATCTCCATAAGTTGGACAAGGGGCATCATATGAGGGCCTGTAACATACCCTCGATTTGAATTTTTCTTTATTCTAGACGGGTGATGAGAAAAAGGATTTTTATTTATTTAATATTTACACACAGCCTCCACACACTCATGCTGTGGGATTTCGCCACCTATGGTTACTCGGACCCTTGACCGGGTGTTGAAACTCCTGAGAGTCTACCACCGGGTGATGAGAAAAAGGATTAAAGGATGCGGATTGCGTCCTACCCCTGCTCGAATGGTAATCCATGCCCTTAAATGCATTTTTTTAATAATTTTAATACGTGAGCCAAAAAATGAGGCAGGTCCAAGGCTTAAGTGGACCACACCAAAGGAAGCTGCACTGAGAGTGACACCCACCATTGCAACCTTTCTAAGGGCCAACGTGGTGTTTTTTTACCATACAACGTATTCTTAAGGTCATTTAGACGTGGATGAAGTGAAAACACAAATATCAGCTTGATCCAAAACTTCTCCAGCTCCTAAGAAGTTTTTAATGGTGGATGTTCAATCTCCACTTTGTGTCCACTTAAGCCTCGGACCTGCCTCATTTTTTGGCTCACATGTTAAAATTATCGGAAAAGAGCATTTAAGGGCGTGGATAAAACACTTGCAACACGGTGGACCCCACAGAGCCCTGGTAGGACGCAATCCGCGTCCAGCATTAAAGCTCTATTCATACTTGCAGTTGTGGCCCACCTTATGGTTGTTATAGCATTTTAAACTGTTCATTCCATTGCTCGAAGGGATGATGGCATCGGACGTAAGCCACTGATGGGTTACTGGATGTCATGAAGAGATCCTTCAGACGTAAGCAATCTACTTGCAAAAACATGAGGGAAGGTTTCAAAAATTTTCATAAAGGCAAGGTGTTTGCAGTTATCCCACGCATTTATTGGGGGAGTATTCGCTTGACTCTTGCATTCACGTGCATGATGGGTACTCGTGGCCTCCCTTGCTGTACACGTGGCATGTACCTCAAATCTGAACCATCCTAATAGTGGGAAGCACTGTAGATTGACCCAGCCCCCAAATCAGATTGATTAGGTGATTATAACCTCTTGTTAATGGACATTTGTCTTTGAATTTGGAACATTTAATGCTTTTAGTTTACACCGTCCATTAGATGTCCCCAAATCGGACGGTTAGCTTCGTAGTTTTTATTGAAGATTTTGGGTTATAATTCATCTACAATGCTTCCCATTATTTGGGTGGTCTGGATTAGAGGCACATGGCACATGGACGGTAGATGAGACTCCCTGGCACCATAGTTATGGGACACTGCACCGCAATCTACCATTCAGTTTTTTTTTTCTTCTTCTTCTTCTTCTTTTTTTCTTCCAAAGATTCCTTTGGTAGGTTGACAGAATGCAAACCTTGAAGGACAAACCTTGTTTTTGGAGTGGTCGGGGGAATGTACCAAAACTAGATAATCTCAAACCGATATAACATTCATATACCTATGGTACCCCTGCATATTCTGTAGAATTCTAAAGTTGCCATCAAAATAAGAAAATGGGCAATATTCGATGGAAGCTAATGCTGAGAATATAATATAAAAATTGTTAAACTTTGCAAGGCCCTTCAAGCCACGTATATATATTTATTTGGATTGTGGTGGAATTTTCCTATGTGTGTCTTTATTCGTGTGGATATGATTTTTTGATGGATAAACATTGAGATTGGCCATCGTGATGTGATGGAGCAATATTCTTAAAGACTTGGCTTGCTACTCTCATGGTGTATTCCCCACACACACACACACACACACACACACACATATATATATATATATATATATATATATATATATATATATATATATATATATATATATATATATATATATATATATATATATATATATATATATATATATATATAATGCATATCGAGATGCATGTACATATGAGATGATTAAGATGAGATCTTACAAAGATTGGCATGATCAAGTCTATTCCTAGTCAAATTATGTGAGCTTATATATTGCAACGGGGATGAATTATTAGTTGATCGGATAGATCTTACGTGATGATTGCATAAACGACTAACACTTATTCATAATGTGTTGTGAATTGAGCCACACGAGGTGTGAGAATAAAAACTTACAAGTGATGGATCAATTCTAATTCAATTATTGTATAAGTATGCTAGCCTTATAGGTTTAGTATCCTTATTTATTACTCTACTATGTGACAAAGTAGTGATAATGTGATGCTACTTTAGTGTATAAAGAAACGTGCACAAATTTGAGTAAATTAGAAGCATGCTGGGAAAGTGGTGGAATCATGATTAGGTCATAGAGGTGTGATAGTGAAAAATCTTAAGTGATTGTACCTTGGTAATGATGTACATGAGACTTATCTAAAGCACATGATCAAATAGATGGTTAATTTTTATTGCGATCAATTCAAAAAAATATATTTGTATTTTCAACGAGTTTTGATTGATTGTGTTTAAAAAGATAAAATCCATTAGATCTCAAAAGTATATGAATCTGCATTGCAATCGAAGCATTGAGAAAAGCATAGATGAACTTGTGGAAGCAAAGATGCTTGATTGAGTATGATTAGATTAATAATTGAGGATAAGTGGTTAGAGATTTAGAAAGAATGGAAGCTTTCTACCAAGAGAATCAGTTGACCATGTAAGGGCTATAGGCAACCTTCAATTATTTTATGGATGCATTACTTCCGCCCTGAGCTCTAGGCGATGCTCCAGTACCTGTGGTTGCTCCACCGCTTGTAGTTGTTGTACAACAAAACCCCGATTTTCGTAGAGCACCAGTGGTAAATCGTAGGGCTACACTATATGATTTAAGTTCTAGCGATGATGATCTTAATGAAGGCTTTGCCCGACGACCAAACCATATAGGTGATCATCTATATCGTGCTGAGAGAGACTATCGAGGTAAGGCCGAACTTCCTACTTTTAATGGTTTATTACGTATAGAAGATTTCCTCGATTGGTTAGCCGAAGTAAAACGATACTTTGATTACATAGACGTGCTAGAGCATAAATAGGTAAAATTAATAGCGTTTAAATTAAAATTTGGTGCTTCTGCATGGTGGGAGCAATTACAATTCTCACAAGCCCAAAAGAATAAGGCGCCCATCTCATCATGGCCACAAATGAAATGCCTTCTTCAATCACGATTCCTTTCCAGTGATTACGAGCAGGTATTGTTCCAGCAATACCAAATCTGCTGATAGGGGAATCGAACCATCACCGATTACACTAAAGAATTCCAGCGGTTGGCAACGCGAAATGATCTGTTAAAAATTGAATCATAGAAGGTAGCACGATTTATACGTGGGTTACGATCGACGATTCAGGACAGAGTTCAGAGGCACCTAGTCGGAACCGTGGATGAAGCAGTTCAATTGGCAGGTAGGGCAGAAATGTAATGTAACGACTCGAAAATTTCCATACAATGGCCCGAGTACCACCTCGACCAAAAATCAGTTAGGATTAGAATCCTTTAGAAATTAGACAAGTTAACTATGTGTTAAACTAGATTAGCCATGAAATCCGCTTGAATCACTTTAAATATGATCTGCAAGACCCAAAACTTGTAGAATCATTGACGCTAGGTTACCTAAAAATCTAGGAGCAAACTCATTACCCGACTGCTCTCGGGAGCACATTAAAACTCCGTATCAGATCTGGACCGCGCATCGGAAGTCTGAATAATACGAAGTTATAAACTTAAGACCGCCTCGCTGGGCTTGACAACCATCTCGGAGATCAAATCCAGACAGTGTCCCACAGCTATTCGCTTGAGTCCGGAGCGAGGAGTGTGGAAAACCTAGTTTTCTTTAGAAATTAAGTAATCTGACACAATGTTTGCGGGCCGATTATAAGCAATCAGACCATCGGAATCTGACCCAAATACACCCTCGGATTAGGAAAAATTTCATATACAAGGCAGTGTACTTGAAATCCCCGATCGAGATTCAGTGACCGTTGAACTGAAACTGGTCCGCCACTCATGATCTAAGAATCCGACTGGAACGAAAACTTAACTCTACCTAGATCCAGAGTCTGTGAGCTTAAGTCCGACCTTTGGCTCAAGGGAGGGCTCCAGAAGTGCTCCGTTGAGCTGAAACAGGACCACTTTGGATATAATCTAAGTATACCTTGACCTTAGGTCTATTTCGGTGAGGTTTTAAGCTATATAAGGACTTTAAAACCCTCTCTCATTCAGCCATACGAATTTGAGAAAAACCTTAGGAGAGAAAGAAAGAAAAAAAAAGAGAGAAAGTGAGAGAGTTGTGGGAGGATTCTTCCTACCTCTTGCCGCTACACAAGCTTCACCACTCACTTCTCATCGCTTTCCCAACAATTTTCAGCTTCGTTTCTAGGTAAGAAACCCTACCCTTAAACTGATTTGGGGTTTTGATAGTTGTACGTGATGAAATAGCTAACCTATTTCACTCTCAAGGTTGCCGAATGCCGTATACAAAAGCTTAGCAAATCAATCGCGTTCTTTACTCTTCTACGGCGTAAGGTGCGGACTTTAGACGTATAGGTTATGGTTTTCAACGCTTTCAATGTCAGATAATGATAGATTCATGATCTGTATGTTATTGCACATGTACAAAGTGTTGTCCGTTTCGTTTTTCGATTATACGTTAACTATGTTGAATATACAGTATTCTTCGTATTTGTAGAAAGTACCGTATACGTATAAATTTTGAAAGTGTGTTTGCCATGATTAATTACTGTATGAACATACTATATATGTGTATAATACTTACTTGGTGAAAGAGTTCGCCCTAATGCATGTTTTTACTAGTATACGCTATGTATGTTGAAATAGTGTATTCTAAGTATTTGTGAAAATGTTTGTAAGAGTAAGTACTTAGATGATTATGCTTTAGGTAGATGTTGAGATAGGATTCTCAACTAACTTAGAGATATATATGACTTCCACCATGTTGGTTGTTTAATGTAACCGCTTACTTATGGAATATATGTGTTTGTATTTCCTGTTTATATTGTGCTTCATAACATGCTTTATAATATGCCTGAATTACTTTGTTTATTCTACTTTACTCTACATGCTTCTGAATAAGGATTGATTGTATTTGGGACTATGATCATAGTCCAGGCAATCAGAAACGGAAATGAATGCGTGGCTGAGATTCATTTGCCATGCGAGATGTGTTTGACGAACCCGAGTCATACTTCGGTTGACGATAGTGGCTGGCCACACGAAGTGCTTATGCACTTCATATCGTTCAACTTATTGTGCACTCGAGTTAGCCGAGCTCGTCAAGTAACCCAATCTGTCTAATATATGTTCATCATGTTTGGACGCTACTGCTTGAACCTAGGGTACCAAACTTACCAGTGAAATCTTATTAACCATGGTCCTCGATCCGCTAAGACTCATGAGCCGGGCATGGTGGTATGGGACACTGTGGTCGAGCTGTCAGCCTACGCTGGGGTTTCGTGGTATTGTGAGTGCGTCAGCCCAAGTCTCCCCGTAGTGTCCATTGAGCAACCAGACTCGTGAGCCGATTATGGTAGTATGGGACACTATATTCGTGCTATCGGCCTACATTGATAAGGTGATGGGGGAGTGGTGCAACGATTGCGTGTAACAGCCCTGGAAGCCCTTTGTAGTGACCTCGATCATACTCTAAATTTGCGATGAGGTGACGAGTTTTACCGCGGTGAATAGAGTATGAACTAGGCCTGTATCAATTTAGTGATAAACCGTTAAAAAGGTGATGGGGGAGTGGTGCAACGATTGTGTGTAACAGCCCTGATAACCCTTTGTAGTGACCTCGAGCATACTCTGAATTTGCGGTGAGGCAAGAAGTTTGGCCGCGATGAATAGAGTATGAACTAGGCCTATATCAATTTAGTGATGAACCGTTAAAAAGGTGATGGGGGAGTGGTGTAACGATTGCGTATAACAGCCCTGACAGCCTTTGCAGCGCCCTAGAACCATACTATCGTATGAGATGATTTAGGTTTGACAACCCTAGAATGGATCATGTTTGGGAATGATACAGGGGAGGTAACTTAGTTTCCCAATCCTGTTGTTTGAAATGAACTAATAACAACTCGGTAATCATGCTCATCATCGCACTGCATGTGCCTGAAAGATGTGGAGCACTAAGGAATGAACGTATGCCGCAGACGTAAGATAGCGTCGCATGAGGGAGTATGTCGGTGAGGGCATGCATCATGACTGCATTTCATACTTGCATTAATAAGAGTAGTTAGGATTGTTCGATTGTACTGCTTTATCATTACTGCTTGATTGAATTGATAACATGTTAACCTATGTTTTATTGTTCCATTGAGTTAGCTACTCACTCCCACGTTATGGGAGGTGTTGTACACACCAACCAGACTCTGTCTTAGGTGCAAATGAGGTGACGACCCAGGAGGCTGAGCCGGACTACGACAAGGACCAGGACGAGTTCTCGTATATGCAGTATTCTGGTGGCTTTGCCTAGACTGCCTGGATCGACGGGACTTACAGGGCTTACTTCTCTAGTTGTACTCTTAACATTTTGATCGTAAAACAGATACATGTATATTGTGACTCAGTTGGATTCATACTCTGGAGATTGAGATGGTTTTGTTTCTTTTACATACAATTATACAATTGATCTGGATTATGAATTACCATTTTGGTATAATCTCACTCATGTTCATTGCACTAACACAGACAACATTTAATCATCATTATCTATGTTGCATAAGTGCCGTTTTGGAATCGAACTTGACCCTTGAATTTCAGGGCGTTACATGTAACTTGGTTTTGTTTCTTTTACATACAATTATATACAGTTTCAGTCTTCCGCTTGCCTTTATACAATTGATCTGGAGTATGAATTACTATTTTGGTATAATCTCACTCATGTTCATTGCACTAACACAGACAACATTTAATCATCATTATCTATGTTGCATAAGTGCCGTTTTGGAATTCGAGCGTTGAGTTGCTACTTGACCCTTGAATTTCAGGGCGTTACATGTAACTTGGTTTTGTTTCTTTTACATACAATTATATACAGTTTCAGTCTTCCGCTTGCCTTTATACAATTGATCTGGAGTATGAATTACTGTTTTGGTATAATCTCACTCATGTTTATTGCACTAACACAGACAACATTTAATCATCATTATCTATATTGCATAAGTGACGTTTTGGAACTCGAGCGTTGAGTTGCTACTCGACCCTCGAATTTCAAGGCGTTACATGTAACTTGCAAGAGTTCCTGCTTGGCCTTATTCTTCAACTCGACCCCCCATGATGGGTCCCACGCAGGATCCAGTGCTAGCACGAGGAAAAGAACTAATAAGATAACATCATCAACCTCCTGTAACCGTAAACTGTGATACGGGGAGTGGCTCATCTAGGCCTCAACGTGTATCGACCACAACAACGGGCCCGAGTAGGATTCCAAATCCTTATGTTCGGCCAAGGTTGAACAATTGTTACCAATGTGACTAACTCGGCCACTTATCAAACACCTATCATTAAAGTCTCACAACACACTTGACTATAAACGAAGGGGGCATTGAAGGTGAGGCCGCAGAAGAAGACCCTGACTTTGATGAACATGAACAAGACACTAAGGAAGGAGCAGATGACGATGAATGGACGGGCAAGGATCGTGGTGAATATTTAGTTGTGAGGTGATTACTATACACCCCATGGAAGGAATTACATCCACAACGACACAAAATATTTCGTACGCGGTGCACCGTCAACGATAAAGTCTGTGATGTAATTATAGACAGTGATAGTAGCAAGAACATCATCTCAAGAGTGACAGTGGACAACCTACAGCTACTAATGACAAAACATCCTTCTCGTACTTAATTGGTTGGATAAAAAAGGTGAACGAGACCAAGGTAACTGAACAATGCACTGTCTCGAAGCATGTCGTATGTTACTCGGTCGACCATGTGTTGAGGGTCAAATATGTAATATTTGACCCCAGTTATTACCTAATTTTACGAACATGATACTGTCTAACTGCCTATTTTAATCGTGTTTGTGTTGCAAGGTGAATTTAGGAGCCTGGACTAAAAAATGTTATTAGAAGCATGAATTTTACGCTCAGAAATCACTGAGGCAAGGGACGGACCCTAGGGGACCGAGATCGAAGAATTTACATGCCAAAGATCCAAGAAAATCAAGTGATTGGGTTTAAACGGACCTGAAAGTCGTTCAGAATGCAAGATCACATGGTTCCCACCATCCGTTCGGCTTGAAACTTTATATCTTACCTGAGGACCATAAATTAATCGTACACATCAAATTTCAGCTATTGGATCCTTGTGGAAGTGTCCCAGCGGACAGATCTGCCCATAAATCATCAATCTGGGGCCCACCGGATATCTGGATATGCTTCAATGTTGGTCTCAACCCTTTAAATGGGGTGGCATAACAAATGGACGAAGCGGATTTTACATACACATCACAATGGACCCCACTTGGGGATCCACCTGCACGGTGGACAAGTGCACCGGCCGTGCACCAGTATACCCGAAAGTCGGTCAGCACACGCTGACTGACTAATTTCCTCAAAATTTTAAAAAACGCCAACGTCAAATGTTGCCACCATAGGTTTTGAGTAGTGGGGCCCACCCATCATTCAAATGGATGATCCAGACCATCCATATGCTCCAGAGGGTGGGCACAACCCTGAACATGGTGGCCTTTTAGTCCTATGCACATGTACACACGTGGATCGCCAGAAAATGCAGGATGAAGGACGAGTTGATTTGATACAGTGGAACGCAACAAAACTTGACCAAAACCACACATTTTCGACTGAAATTTTGCCAGGAATCCAATGAACGGGGTGGATTTCACCGAAAACATGACTATGGGGCCCACCAAACACGTCAGCGCAATAAAATTCAAAGGTAACGCACGTCCAGTTTTTCTGGACATTGCGGGGAGTTGTGGGCCACTGTTTGTGGTCGAATGGGTGATCCAAACCGTTCAGAACCTCCAGAGGGAGGTCTTTACCCCAATTATGGAGCCAAAACAGGTTTTTTGGCCATGAACCATCCCAAAACTCAATCCAAACACAGGTTCTTGCATTTCTTTCTTGCACATGGTGCTACTTAAGAGAGCACCGACTTTCAGCCCTCTAAACCGCCCCTGGGGCCTATAAAAGAGAGAGAGAGAGAGAAGGACGTGGGAAGGCATTCAGGGATGGAGAAGGCATTCGAGAGAGAGAGAGAGAAGAGAGAGAGAGAGAGAGAGAGAGGGAGATCACGTAGAGTGAAGCCGATTAAAGGAGTTTTTCTTCTTCTCTTTTGTTAATTTTTGTTTTTGATTTTTTTTTTATAGAGATTTAAGCTTGATCATGACTATGTCAGGCTAAACCTCTTAGCTAGGGCTAAGAGGTGAAGCTTGTAGTGAGATGGGAGATTTTTCTTTATGCCTTTTGATTCAAGTTTAAGCTGAACTGATTTTGGTTCTAGTTTGATTATAAGGAATGCCTTTAGTTTTTAATGGTTTGTTGTGACTTAAATTACAATGAATCTGCGATATCTTCGGGTATTTTCCATACATGTATGAAGGATATGGTCGTAGGAACACTGTTGTTCAACATCGCCTCATGGGCATGGTTGAATGATGGAATCCTCCCTTACGTTCATAACTCTCTCAGATTGGATGTGAATTGGTTAAATTTTGTTGTTTATTTTGTCTCCTAGGAATGGTTTTGTGATGGGATCAAGTCTAATTCTCATACCTCTCATCTCTTAAAAATTGAATCAAAGGAAGTTCAGATTTGATTTTTATTGTTATATCTTCCAACTGGATGAAGATGGGACTCTAAATCCAATTGTGTTCTTGAATCAAGTGTAGAAATCCCTAATCTATACAAGTGGATCCTTGGAAACCCTAGTTTCCCACCTTTAAAGTTTACAAATTTTAGTTAATTTAGTTCACCATTATTCCCTTAACTTTCCCTGGTTTAGATACATCTTCGCCTAGTTCTAGTTCCAGCTACTTTCAGATTATGTACAAGGTATAGTCCCTGTGGATTCGACCTTGGTTTTATCGAGATAATTATTACTACATCGCAACCCTATTCTTGGGGTGTAAACAAGTTTTTGGCACCATTGCCGGGGATTGACAGTTACGTTTTTCTGAGATTAGCTAGTTTTAGAATTTAGTTAAGATTATAGTTTTTCTAGATTTAGGTTTTTCTATTTGATTTCTAGAAACTAACTTAACTTTTCTATTTTGTAGGATCTTGACATAGACGTTTTAAATTGGTAATCTCTTTCTAATTTTCTAGTTTTTCTGTCTTCTATTTTTTTATTAGGTTTTATTTTCTATTTTTAGAAACTTTCTAATTTTAAGATTTCTTTTAAACTAACTCACTTTCTAATTTAGGTTTAGAACTTTCTTAATTTGTTTTTAGAAACTTTTTATTTCCCTTTTAGGAACTTTCTATTTTTAGAACTTGACTTGTTTTATTTTGCAGGTTTTTAACTTAGGAAATTCTAATTTGGTAACTTCTTTCCAACTCTTTTCTCTTTCTTTCTAAATTTTTATTTCCTTTCTTTCTTTTAGGTTTAAGTTTAGAATCTAAATTGAGGGCTGCGAGTGTTTCATGCCTAAGTGGGTCTGTGATAACACTCGACGTCTCTTGACTGAAGGAGGATTAGTTAAGGGGTTGACTATCCATTGCAGGACTAGACACCGCTCGAGATCCCCAGAGTTAATTGAAGTGATGGTTGCAAACCAACCTTTTCTACCTCAACCTAGGGTGGAAAACATCCAGGATGAGAATGAGGTGCATCAAGCACCCCTGCCTCGTACTTTACGAGATTATTTACAACCGGCGGGGGTGAGTACACCCTTATGCATGGTTTTTCCTAAAAATACGGGACATGTGGATATCAAGCCAGGGGTGATCCAACTACTTCCTAAATTTCATGGGCTTGAGTCAAAAAATCCATATTTACACCCGAAAGAGTTTGATGAGATTATAGCCACTTTATATTTTCCAAACGCATCTGAGGACACAGTCAGGCTGAAACTCTTTCCCTTTTCTTTGAAAGAGAAAGCTAAGACATTGTTGCATTCATTACGTCCTAAATCTATTGGTACATGGAATGATATGCAAAGGGAGTTCATAAAGAAAAATTTTTCACATCATAAAACGAACACTCTAAGAAAATCAATCATGAACTTCGCCCAAAAGGAGGATGAAACATTCTTCTAATGTTGGGAAAGGTTCAAGGATCTTGTTAGTTCATGCCCACAACACGGTTTTGAAACGTGACGCATTACACACTTTTTTTATGATAGACTGACATCTTCCATGCACCAATTGGTTGAGACGATGTGCAGTGTGGAGGTTTTAGGCCAGAGAAAAGAAAAGAAGCCCTACATTATTCATTACGCAAGTAAGACTCTAAATCCTGCCCGAGTGAACTACTCGACTACGGAAAATTAACTCTTAGCTGTAGTGTACCTTTGAACAAATTTAAGTCCTACTTGATCGGATCCAAGATCATCATTTACACAGATCATGCGGCGCTCAAGTATCTTCTTGCTAAGAATGATGCTAAGCCCCGCCTAATAAGATGGATCCTTCTACTCCAAGAATTTGATTTAGAAATTAAAGATAAAAAGGGAGTAGAGAACATAGTGGCTGACCATCTTTCCTGCCTTAATCCCTCTGATTCCCTTGAGACAACACATATCAATGACATGTTCCTTGACGAACAATTGTTCAGAGTGTCCCATTCACCTTAGTTCGCTGATATTGTTAATTATCTTGCCACGGGTTTCATACCGACACATTGGATTTGCAAGATAAGAATAAATTTTTCACTGAGGTGCGTGACTTTTTCTGGGACGATCCATATTTGTTTAAATATTGTCCATACCAAATCTTAAGGAGATGTGTGTCAGACGATGAGCATCAGAGTGTCATCTCCTTATGTCACTCACAGGCCTGTGATGGTCACTTTTCTGCTAAAAAGGCCACGACCAAGATTCTACAGTGTGGCTTTTACTGGCCCAATATGTTCAGTGACACTTATGAGTTTTGCAAGGCTTGTGAGCGTTATCAGAAATTGGAAGCATTGTCCCGTCGAAATATGATGCCCTTGAACCCATTCTCATCATAAAGGCATTTGATTGCTGGAGCATCGATTTCATGGGACCATTCTCCCAATCCTTTGAAAATCTATACATTTTGCTCACTATAGAATATATCACTAAATGGGTCGAAGCGATTCCTTGCCGGAATAATGACCATCGCATGGTCATTAAATTCTTAAAAGAAAACATCCTTTCTCGGTTCGGAATGCCTCGAGTCATCATTAGTGATGAGGGCTCATACTTTTGTAATAGAGTTTAATGAAGAAATATGGTATCTCTCATAAGGTGAGCACCCCATGCCACCCACAGATAAGTGGGCAAGCTGAGATTTCCAATAGGGAGATCAAACACATCTTGGAGAAAATGGTTAACCCAGATCGTAAGGATTGGTCAATCCATTCGACTGATGCCTTATGGGCTTACTGTACTGCATTTAAGACCCCTATTGGAATGTCTCCCTTTAGACTTATCTATGGGAAGTTTTATCACTTGCCTGTGGAGTTGGAACACAGAGCCTACTGGGCGATCAAAAATCTGAATTTCAATCTGGACAACGCTGGCTTGCTGCGCGAACTTCAGTTAAATGAACTTGAAGAAATCTAGAATGATGCATACAAGAACTTGAGAATTTACAAGGACAGGATGAAGGCGTTTCATGACCTACATATTCATCGAAAATTATTCATGCCAAGTCAGAAAGTCCTTTTGTATGATTCTTGGTTACATCTTTTTTCGAGTAAGCTCTGATCTCATTGGACCGACCCTTTCACTATTATTAATGTTTATCCTCATGGGGCTATCGAGATTCGGAATCTAGACAATAGTAATGAGTTTAAAGTAAATGGACATCGATTAAAGCCATTAGTTGAGAAATTTGATTCAGAGGACATGTCCGTGCCTTTGAATGATCCTGTTTACCAGGATTGATCTCCTAGTCTGATGGAGGTATAGGTAAGTTTATTGCTTCCATAGGACTAAGGTAGTTTGTTTTTTGTCGTTCTAGGTTAGTCGGCTTTATGCCGTTAGGTTAGTTTGCTTTCCAGTTGTTTTAGGATAGTTTGCTTTTGTTGATTAACTCTTGTACCGAGCCGCCTTCACACTGAAATCTCTTTGGGAAAAAGCCGCATAACTCCGTCATCAGGTATTATCTTTCCATCACTTCTCCTTCACTTTTGTTGTCTCATGTGCATTGTATGTTTATATCTTTTACATTGAAGATAATGTACATTTTAGGTTGGGGATGAGAGATTTGGTTACCTAATCAGTGTTTTCTCAGTCTTGAGCAAAAAATTGTGAAAAATTTTGAATTTCTTTTTGAAATTTCTTGTGAATTCGAAGTGATTTTGAGGGCCATCTTGATTTAGAAGTATACAAAACATAATGTTGGTAATTTATGACTTTTGGATTCAGCTATCTTTAGATTTCACATTTAAGTTTGAATTGCTAATCCATGATTAAAAGTTTTAAACATTGATTGAGTCATGATTTCACATGTCACATCTAGCTTACACATTAAGGTTTCAGTTCGATATTGAATTATTAACTTGGTAATCACTAAACATGGAAGGAACTAGCTTGGGAAATTTGTCCATCATGTTCATTGAAAAAAATAAAAAATAATAATAAAAAAGAATACCCAGCTAAAAAATAGTTGTATTCGAAAATGGCTACTTGTTAAAGATCTTAAAAAGGTTGACATAGCATGAAACCATCGATGGAAAAATCAAAAGTTGGAAGAGTTAAAAGGCTGAAATGTAAGGCAAGTTTTGGTTTAAGTTATGGTTATCCTAAATGCTCTTATGATTATCAATGTTATCATGAAAATAAAGAATTGAGCCTCTGATTGTGATAAGTTTAGGTTTCATTACGAACCCATGGAACTCAATGTTTAGAATTTTTCTAATTGATGGATTAATACTTTGAATTTGACTATGAAGTTTACCATGCGCTTGAGTCTAGGAGAAGGTAATGCCCAACACTGATGTATCTAATTCTATTGCTTTTCAAAAGCCACTTGAGTTTATAAAATTATCCTATGGTTCTCAACTTGTTTTTTTTTCGCGTACTTTGCTCAGGACTAGCAAAATGCTAGTTGGGGATTGTGTTGAGGGTCAAATATTGCATATTAGACTCCGTTTATTACCTGATTTTATGAACATAATACTATTTAATGACCTATTTTAATCATGTTTGTGTTGCAAGGTGAATTTAGGAGTCAATAAAAAAGAGTACTAAAAGCATGAATTTAATGCTCAGAAATCACTAAGGTAAGGGATGGACCCCAAGAGACTGAGATCAAAAAATTTACACGCCAAAGATCCGAGAAATCAAGTGATTGAGTTTAAACGAGCCTGAAAGTCATCTAGAATGCAAGATCATAAGGTTCCCACCATCCGTTCGGCTCGAAACTTTATATCTGGCCTGAGGACCATAAATTAACCGTACACGTCAAATTTCAGCCATTGGATCCTTGTGAAAGTGGCCCAACGGACAGATCAGTCCATAAATCATCAATCTGGGGCCCATCGAATATCTGGATATGCTTAAATTTTGGTCTCAACCCCTTAAATGGGGTGGCACAACAAATGGACGGAGCGAATTTTACATACACATCACGATGGACCCCACGTGGGGATACGCGTGCACGGTGCACAAGTGCACCGGCCGTGCACAAGTATACCCAAAGTCAGTCAGCGCACGTTGACCGACTAATTTCCTCAGATTTTCAAAAAATTCCAGCGTCAAATGCTGCCACCACCGATTTTGAGTAGCTGGGCCCATCATCCAAATGGATGATCCATATCGTCTATATGCTCCAGAGGGGGGGCACGACCCTGGCCATGGTGACCTTTTAGCCTCATGCACACGTATACAGGTAGTTCACTGGAAAACGCAGGATGAACGGCGAGTTGATTTGATATAGTGGATCGCACCAAAATGATCAAAACCACTCATTTCTGATTGAAATTTCGCCAGAAATCCAATGAACGGGTGGATGTCACCAAAAATATCACTATAGGGCCCATCGAACACGTCAGCGCAATAAAATTCGTAAGTTACACACGTCCGGTTTGTGGGGAGTTGTGGGCCACTGTTTGTGGTTGGATGGGTGATCCAAACCGTTCAGAACCTCCAGAGGGGGGTCTTTACCCTAACAATAGAGCCAAAACAGGTTTCTTAGCCATGTACCATCCCGAAACTCAATCCAAACGCAGGTTCTTGCATTTCTTTCTTACGCATGGTGCTGTGTAAGAGGGCATCGACTTCTAACCCTTTAAACCACCCCTGGGGCCTATAAAGAGAGAGAGAGAGAGAGAGAGAGAGAGAGAGAGAGAGAGAGAGAGAGAGAGAGAGAGAGAGAGAAGGCATTCTGGGACGTGGAGAAGAGGGAAGAGAGAGAGATCACGTGGAGTGCAACCAATTAAAGGAGATTTTTTTCTTCCCTTTTCTTAATTTCTGTTTATGATTATTTATTTATTTATTTTTAAAGATTTAAGCTTGATCATAACTATGTCAGGCTAAACCTCTTAGCTAGGGCTAAGAGGTGAAGCTTGTAGTGAGATGAAAGATTTTTCTTTATGCCTTTTGATTCATGTTTAAACTGAACTGATTTTTATTCTAGTTTGATTATAAGGAATGCCTTTAGTTTTTAATGGTTTGTTGTGACTTAAATTACAATGAATCTGTGATATCTTTGGGTGATATCTTTGGGTATTTTCCATGCATGTATGAAGGATATGGTCGTAGGAACCCTGTTGTTCACCATCGCCTCACGGGCATGGTTGGATGATGGAATCCTCCCCTGCGTTCATAACTCTCTCAGATTGGATGTGGATTGGTTAAATTCTGTTGTTTACTTTGTCTCCTAGGCATGGTTTTGTGATGGAATCAAGTTTAATTCTCATACCTCTCATCTCTTGAAAACTGAATCAAAGGAAGTTCAGATTTGATTTTTATGGTTATATCTTCCATTGATGAAGATGAGACTCTAAGTTCAGTTGTATTCTTGAATCAAGCGTAAATCTCCCTGATCTCTACAAGTGGATCCTTGGAAACCCTAGTTTCCTACCTTTGAAGTTTACAAATTTTAGTTAATTAAGTTCACCATTATTCCCTTAACTTTCCCTGGTTTAGATATATCTTCGCCCAGTTCTAGTTCCAGTTACTTTCACATTACGTACAAGGTATAGTCCCTATGGATTCGACCTCAGTCTTACCGAGATTATTACTACATCGCAACCCTATACTTGGGGTGTGAACACCATGGTAGTCCGACCGTGATACAACCCACCGAGGATGAGATAATATTTACGTCTTTGTCAAGGATAGTCAAAAAATAATCATTGCCCTTATGGCACCAGAGAACCACCTTTAAACCTCTAAAGTGGAGGGGAGTTCCCTCTTAACCATTAGGGATTTCACAGAGGAATCCAAGGAAACCGATGAGGTATTTGTCGTAGTGGTGAAGGGCAAAGAATCGGAGCTCTCAAACATTCCTCCAAGTTTAAGGGTATTGCTAAATTCAAAAAAGTCTAGCCTAAAAATTTACCCAATGGATTGCCCTCCAGAAGGGACGTCCAACATCATATAGACCTCATCTCTGGGGCTAGCCTGCCCAACCACCCTCATTATCGGATGAGTCCGAAGGAGTGTGGGATACTTTGGGACCAAGTAGAGGAATTGATCTGTAAGGGTTTTTTGAGAGAGCATGAGCCCATGTGTCATGCCAGCATTATTAATGCCAAAAAAGATGGGAGCTAGCAAATGCCAAAAAAAGATGGGAGCTAGCACATGTGTGTCGATAGCCAGACAATCAACAAAATTACCATCAAATATCGGTTCCCAATACCGTGGTTGGACGACATGCTTGATATACTAGATGGGGCCAAGGTGTTCTCTAAGCTAGACCTGAGAAGCGGTTACCATCAGATTTGTATTCGACTCGGTGATGAGTGAAAAATGACATTCATGACCAAGGAAGAGTTGAGTGACTGGTCATGCCCTTCGGTCTATCAAACACACCAAGAACTTTTATGTGTTTGATGAATCAAGTGCTAAAATTGTTCACTGGCCGATTTGTGGTAGTGTATTTTGATGACATCTTGATATATAGCCAAGATGAGATAGAGCACATGGAACATCTCACGCAGGTGCTACAGGTCCTACAAGTTAAGAAGTTGTACATCAACTTAAAGAAGTGTAGCCTTTTAACGGAAAACCTGTTGTTCCTAGGATTTGTTGTAACGTCCATGAGCATCCTTGTGGACAAATTAAAATGTGCGAGCCATTAGGGAATGATCGATCCCGATAAAACATTCATGAAGTGAGGAGTTTCCACGGGTTGGTAACCTTTTATTGTCGATTCGTACAAAATTTTAGCATGATAGTCACACCTATTACAAATTGCATGAAAAGGGGACTGTTTCAGTGGACCAATGAGGCTGACAAGAGATTTTATGAGATCAAGCATCGTTGTCTATAACACCGGTCTTGGTTCTTCTTAATTTCGACAAGCTGTTTGAGGTTGAGTGTGACGCTTCATATGTCAGAATTGGAGGAGTATTACCATAGGAAGGCGGGCTAGTAGCCTTCTACAACGAGAAGTTCAGCGAATCCCGAAAGAAGTGGTCGACGTATGAACTTGAGTTGTAAGCAGTTGTTTAGGTGCTGCAACATTGGCCGCATTATCTGATTAAAATACAATTTGTTCTGTGCACTGACCATCAAGCATTAAAGTTTATTAATAGTCAAACTAACTTGAATTGTGTACATGCTAGATGAGTTGCGTTTTTATAGGAATTCATGTTCGTTATAAAGCACAAGTCAGGGCAATAGAATAAGGTTGTGCATCACTACTTGTTACAATGAACAATGAGGTGGTTAGCTTCGACTGTCTCAAGGAGTTATATGTCGAGGATGAGAACTTCAAAGATTCTTGGATGAAGCGTTAAGAAGGTCAACCCAATTACCTACATATATATGACAGTTTCCTCTTCAAAGGAAATCGATTGTGCATTCCCTAAAGTTCTCTGAGGGATCAGATTATTCAGGAGCTACATGGAGGCGGTCTTGGTGGACACCTTGGGCGAGACAACACACGAGTTCTTGTAGAGGAGCGGTATTCCTGGGCGTAATTGGTATGTGATGTGGGAAAAGCAGTGCAACGTTATCATATTTGTCAAACCTCCAAGGGGTAATCACAGAATACGAGCCTCTACACCTCGTTACCTGTGCTTGACGGCCCTTGAGAGGATTTATTTATGGATTTCATGCTTGGTCTCCTATGAACACAATGCGACATGGATTCGGTATTCGTGGTAGTAGATCATTTCTCCAAAATGATGCACTTTATCCTATGCAAGAAGACCCTCGATGCAACACACGTAGCGAATCTATTTTTCAGAGAGGTTGTGCGGCTACACAAGTTCCCAAGACCATTACTTTTGACCGTGATATGAAGTTCATTAGCCACTTTTGGCAGACTTTGTGGACTCGATTCGATACATGACTTCAGTTCAACAGCACCTACCAGCCACACACTGATGGGTAGATTGAAGTTGTGAATCGCGCGTTGAGAAACCTCCTTCGATGTATTTCAGGTGAAAAATGAAGCAGTGAGATTTGACATTGTCTTAAGCGGAGTTTGTATTCAACAACATGGTGAACCGCTTGACAGGGAAGTCCCCGTTCTAGATTATTTACGGTCGAGTGCCTCGCCACACACTTGACTTGGTCCCTCTGCCCAAGCTTCCAGGTATGAGCATTGCAGTAGAACATATGACAAACATGATCATAAGCATTCATGCGGAAGTACAGACCAAGTTACATGCCTCGAATGAAAAGTACAATGAACAAACAGACAAGCAATAGGAGATTGGACTGGGACAGACAAAAAGTGTTCGAGGTAAGTGACTACGTTATGGTTCATTTACGCCAAGAGAGATTTTTGACCGGGACATAACAAATTGAAGAATAAGAAGATCATATAATAAATTGAAGAATAAGAAGATTGGCGGATATCATGAACCAAAGTAGGACGATGTAGAGTGGGTCGCGGACAATTACCAATCATCCGAAATCTGGACCATCGATCAATCAGATCAACGCTTATGATTGTGGGGTGATATTCCAAATGACATGGTCAACTCACCCCTGATTTGACTTTCAATGTCGCGGACTATAAATAGTAAGTTTTAGTTTGCTTATAACTCTTCATCCGTATCATGAACCTTAGAATAATTAGGGAACGAGTGAACTCAAATAGGACAGTTCTTTTTTGAAGTAGAGGTAGACATCACGATAAATAGTAAGTTTAATTTAGCGGGTTTTAGTTGTAGTTTGATAGTTTTATGGCCAAGATGGATCGTTTTTATTCATTCATTAATCTATTTCGAATTTATTTCTATTTTACGCTCTCTTTTCAATTCGAGAAAGTCTCAGAGTCCAGGACCGTGGATTCGAATAATTATCTCTTGAGGAACAGGGCATATCTCGTCAGAACTCGAGCCTTCTTTTGAAATAGGGGACCGATGTAAGCGGGTTGCGAATAAACGTTCGACACGAGTTCGGAGGGCTTGTGTAAAGCGAGGTTGCGAATAGTTTTATGGCCAAGATGGATCGAGATAATTTATTCGACGTACCATATATGATTTTAGGGTAGGATGAGCTACTTAAGCCACCCAAGTTATGCCAAGTCGCTTACCCCGAATTTGCAAAATACCATCAGATTGACGGTCGAATTCCCATTTTATTTTCATTTTTACTATTTATAGTAAGTTTTAGTTTGATTATAACTCTTCATCCGTTGGGCTTTAGGAGTCACGCCCAATATGAAAAGTGCTTAGAATACTTAGGAGAACAACACGGTGAAGCCAAATAGGACACTTACTATTTTTGGCCGAAAACCTTGCACACTAGTAGAGATCAGGACCGTCTATAAATAATAAGTTTACTATTTATAGTAAGTTGCGAATTTCAGGAGTTTTAGTTGTAGTTTGATTCCGAAACTTCTCCCATGGTTTAGTATCCCTATTTAAAGGGTTGTGAACTCAATTATGAATTTTATAGAATTTATTTTCTATTTTTCTTGCTTTTTTCCTTGTGGATTTGAGAAGTCTCTGTAAAGAGTCCAGAGAAGCTATGTGGATTCGGAGTAGTTATCCTTAAGGAATATGGTGATCGACCTCATGATGTTCATCCCTTGCGTCAATAAACTAGTGTCATATTAGAGAAAAAAAATTGGGATGACTTGTGATTTTGGCGGCCCACATCAAAAGCAATAATTAGGAGAGAGAGATGTTTGCCCTCCACATTTACAAAACCAACCATGATAATTATATGAAATCCACTTCAATCAATAGATTCTACACAAATATTTCACTAGTTGTCCAAAAACTATACTTATTTGTAATTTACATAGCCACCTACATTGTTTCCAATCATATGATACACCTAAATCTGAGCTGATTTTTGGGCTCATATCCTGACATAGGTGACAGACCTGATGGTTGGGGTGGAATTTACACGAACATCACATTAGACCCCACTCGAGCCACTGACCCATTTGTTGTCACTCGCCGCCAAAGGCGAGTGGAATGATAATTATATTGATTGATGAGGAAGCTTTTCAGAATCCTTTTTAAAAGGCACCGGAATGAGACTCCATATTAATTAGTTTTTTTTTTTAAATTTCCTGGTGGTTTCTGTGAGTGCGAAAGAGAGAGATTTGGTTTGTAATTAAGAGAGAAGGTGAGATTTGAACTGACGAAACTGATGAACGGAGGGGGGCCCACGGAGCTCTGTTACTTGAACTCCCCATAGTATCCCTTTCTTCAGTACATGTAACGACGAATGATGCAGGTTGTATTGTGATTGGGAGAGAGCGACGAATGATGCAGGTTGTATTGTGATTATTGTGAGAGAGAACGACGAATGATGCAGGTTGTATTGTGATTGGGAGAGAGAGCGACGAATGATGCAGGTTGTATTGTGATTGGGAGAGAGAGCGACGAATGATGCAGGTTGTATTGTGATTGAGAGAGAGAGAGAGAGAGAGAGAGAGAGAGAGAGAGAGAGAGAGAGAGAGAGAGAGAGAGAGAGAGAGAGAGAGAGAGAGAGAGAGAGAGAGAGAGTTGATGGGCCATCATGGGCATGATCAGAACCGTTCATCATGGGGTTGCACCATGCTAACCCAGGCTGCTCTATGCGTGGGTATGTACATGGCATTTTACATCGGTACCCCTATGAAATCGAACAACAGAAGTGCAGGAGACGGCAGAGCTCTTGATTTACACTTTCTCACTGTCTCTGGAGGCCAAAGATCCCCAAAACAACAGGCCCATCTCCTCAAACAGGTCTCTCTCTCTCTCTCTCAACTTCATAGATTGGATTTTCAGATTCCAGCATAATAGTCCATAGGATCACCTGAATTTGTAGTCATCAGGCCTCTGCCGTATTGGGGGGCCCACACTCGATCATCTGAACCAATCATCTGTTAGGTTCCATCCTGGATGGGCCATTTTGCTATTGGACGGAACCTCGGCGGGCTAGATTTTGTGTGGTTAGGTGGACTGCCTGCCTTTTCGTCTTCAATTGTGTTCTAGCAGTGTTGTAGTAGGCTTATTAGTTCCAAATTTCCTCTGTTTTTAGTTGGGTTTGATTCCTTTTATCTTTTTATGTGGCCTTTCAGCGAAAGAGTTTTGATTTTGTTTGTGTTTGGTGCTTTCCCTTTCTGTTTTGTCAATTAATCTGTTGAGAGGAGACTGTTTTCTTGTAGTATTTGTAACGAGGAAGTAGCCCTCAAATCCAATTAATGTCCATTTCAAGTCCAACTTGAAATTTACATTATTGCAATTTGAAGCCCGGATTGTCGATTTTTATTGCTAAACTACAATGTGGGTCATTCCACTGTATTAGACTAATGATTACAATTCAAATCAATAGCTCATCCAAATACATCAATGTTGTTTTGGTCATATGCTTCTATGATCCATGCTTCTTTTGATGGTTTGGTGTATCCATTGTTTTAAATAGCGAATAACGTGTAGCATAGTGTTCACGCCTTTGAAGTGTGTGGTGTAAGCTACATAGCGTGTAGCGAAAGAAACACGCAACTACTAGATTTTTTATCAAGGTGCTTGGTTTCACCAATGTCATGATATTCTGTACCAAATTAGACGGATTAATAATGAAATTTAACGAAAATTTATGATTTTTTGTGCAACAAAATGGAACTAGGGAAATGATTGGTCAAGAAAGAGCAATGAAACTGATTTAATACTGTTTTATTTATTTATTATTTTACTAAAAGCATTAAAAAGGTTAACTAATTTTTATTCGAAATGGAAAAATGTAACAAATCATTGAAAACATAATGTGAGCTACATAGCATACAACGCATACAAATTATCATGTAGTATAGGCTACATGCGACTTAAGCTATTTTCATGAGATACGTACCATGCTACGCTATGTAGCATAAGCGTAGCTACTTAAAACACTGGGTGTATCACACCTTACGCTTTTCACTTCCAAAAAGATTTTATCATCTGTTTCTATGTTTGTTCATTCAATCCTTCTGTAGTGGGTTTTGTACTTTGTGTAAAGATCATAGTTTAAGAACCTGAAAAGTCAACTTGGCTCCATCTTCATCTGGGTTGTGTTGACTCAAAGCTCCAACCTAACTTGTCTCTATATGTAGTAATTTATAAATTAAAAAAATTAGCAATTGTAGAGAAAAATTAAAATAGTTGTCTGCTGTAAGTATTATAAAATAAGAAAACACATGGCCAAGTACAGCATAGTTTGCTGGCTGAGAGTGTCTGCTCATCTTGCAGAAATTGCGAGTTTGATCCCAATCTGCCCCTCTTTAATTTTATTAAAAACTGGTTTGACAAGGCCAGTGACTGGGCAGGAGTTGCGTCGAGTATACTGATTTAGTGAGTTGATTTCTCGATGAGGCTTCCTGAGTCAGGGATGAGTCTCTCAGAACTGAGTCTCCAGATGACTCAGCTTGAGATCTCGCTGAGTTCACTTGACTCGGCCAAGTTTTGAGTTGAGTCAGTGAGTTTTAAGACTATGGTAAGGATTTTTTATTTTCATTTTTCATTTGTTGGTCAGGTTCTTGTTTTTGTTTGTTATGTTCTTATTTTGCAAGTCTTATGAAATTACCATCCACAATGATTTTGGGAGAATCTTTAAGGTTTGCTATGAACGAATTTTGATTTGTTGCCAATCTAGTCGATGTGTTTGTATGGTTGGCGAATCAGGAAAATTGTGTTCCCTATCATGGACAACCTTTGTACAAAAAGTACATGGATTGGAGAATCTTAGCCTTTCCTCCTTCAATGCAGATAGTTGATCCCTTCCTATATTCACCATTTAAGGCCACAAATTTGAAGGCAGGGATTTCACAGTAGGCGTGATTCCAATGTGGGCCATCTAAGGTAGTACTGACTAGATGGAACGTTTGTATCAATGTTTTAAATAATGCGTAGCGTATAGCGAGGCGTTTGGTCCTCTATTACACGATACTTGATATTTTTCTAAAAAATTAAAATAATAAAAAATATGATAAATTTTACAAAATAGATAATTCCTATGAGTTCTTGATTGTGAATCTGGATCATCGACCACATATTTCCATGCAAAATCTCCCTTTCTTTGCCTTTAGACATCTTTAAGTGTGACATCTTTTTTATTTATTAATTGAAACATCACAAATTCACAATTTGGATGGTCCGAATTGATCTAATGTAGTGCCACATGTGATGGGGATGAGTCACCACCATTTTAAAATGGGCGTTGAACTAGGATTAGAAGAAAAACTTAAAAAAAGAGGAGGAGATTTTAAGTAGCATACGCTACATGCACTACATGCTACATGCTCTGTAGCTTATGCTACTAGGGAGTTACGCTACCTGCATACGCTATGTAGCTATGCTATGCACTACGTTACAAGTGCTACCAAAAACACTGGTTTGGATTCACCCACTGTACAGCTACACATATTTTGGAGACTTGCAGTATCATTTAATCAATACTGATTAGTTGCACATGCATGAAGGTCTAAAGTCGGCTACATGATTTGGGTTTCTTTATCTGGATTTCTAAATGTATTTGATATCTGATGTAATCATGATCTTGTCCTTTTTTTTTTTTTTTTTTTTTTTGCGGTTTTGTGTTTCTGGCTGTGGAAATTACTGTCATCGATAAAGATGGAGAAGGTAGCAAAGACCTACAAAGTGAAGTTTGTAATAAACATCAGTGAACTTGGGGAGGACGATCCACTTCTCAGAAATGTAAGATCTTCATCTCAAGCAATAGAAAAACTGGATATGAAAAGCCCCTTCGATATTTGTTGCTTCAAACTACTTATTTCTGAGAAACAATCACATTTCGTTGCTATCTTGGGTCAGTTACATGAATCAGATTATGACACTAAATTGTGGAAGACTTGCCATTTTGCAGGGCACTCTGCATTTCCCATCACTGAAGATTCCCTGGTATATCATCCTTTCCTAAAAAAATAAAATCCAGTGTTTTTTTTTTTTTTTTTTTGGTTTATTTTGTTTCAAGAACGGTTTTGATTATGAGTTCCTCCAACACAGTGCACTGCCTGATTTCTTCTTAAGATGTAATTAATCTGAATAGTAATACTTCCTGTAGGTATACTACTATTAGTAGAGCATTGCAAGAACAAGGTAGGGGATACTTCCTGAGGCAGGTTACAGTGCCACCCCAGCGAACCTTAGACATCATTGGTTTGGAGACTGGTTCATTACAAGTATGATTTTTGTTTATCGTACTTCTGTCCCTCAGTTGGACATCTTTTGTGTCCTAGTATTTCTTAAAATTTAATATAGTAAGCTCTTTCTAAATATTGGTTTAGGTTATATTGTCGCTTGTTTATGGAATTTCTTTTAATTGGCTTTAAGGGGCTAATGAAGTTTAAAATTCTTGTTGTTATTTACATGCTTTTCATTGATTACTCTGAGATAATACAGCAATAACCTGAAAGTGTTAAATCGTCCGTTTTCCCTGACAAGTGGGGTCAATATGGCGTCAATATGGCTAACCCCAATTAGCTGGGATCAAGATGTAGTGATGACGACGATGATGGGTCAATGCGATCTCCTCCACGTGGATATAGGATTTCCAGACTTATAGCTTCTCATACCATAGTGCAATAGGATCATATATAGATACCCAGTTCACGTGGGTGCTTGAGAATATGGTACGTGAGCAAATAAATGATGGTTTTGGCTGCAATATGCCAAGTCAGGCATGAAACCGCTAGCAACTACATTATAGAGATGATACGATGTTGGTCGTGTGGTTTGTTGTTGAAGATGAAATACACACGCTTCATGAAGATGAATTAAAATGTCTAACACGTCTTTGTCACAGAAGATGTCCTTTAGTTTTCTTCTCAAGCTGATTAGTTGGATGGCCCTTAACCTTCACATTTTGTGGCATCTATCCTTGGAGTTTTGGTAAGCATCTTTGCATGTAAACTAGAAATGATCGATATACCCTTCAGTATCCTAATTATGTAGATAATAATACCATGAACTACTAATTCGAGCAAAGTCTCTAACACCTCCCTCAAGATACAATGAATAGCCTTTGCATTGAAAGTTGCTAGAAAGAGTTGTGACTTTCTCTTGATAGGCCTTCTAGTGAGTGTCAGTAATCCTGTTGGTCAAACAAAATGAATAAGAAGAGCAAAGTCTCTAACACGTTCCTCAAGATACAGTGAATAACCTTTGCATCAAAAGTTGTTAAGTTGTGACTTTTTGTTGATAGGCCTTCTAGTGAGAGTGTCAGTAATCCTGTTGGTCAAACAAAATAAATAAGAATTCCTATTTGAATTGGGACCCTTTGGCCCATGAGGCAAGAATGCTTATCTAAAGCTGCTTGACCTTGTGCATTGTTATAAGTGGTCATGTTGGGTGTGTCATTGTTGTCCTACTTAGATGTTCAATAAGAAGTTTAGCTCTTCTCGTTCATTTCTTAGGCCTGTTTGGATTCTTGGAAAGGAAAAGTCGTTTCCCATAAAACTTCATTTCCTCAGTTTGCAAAACTTTTGTCTATTTATTATTCTTGGAAGACAGGCCATTTCCCATTTCCCAGAAAATTCATCATTCATGAGCCATTGTGCCTCTACTATATGTGCTACGTCCATCTTCATGTGTCAATGTGCCTCCATCCATCTTCGAGTGCCCCACATCTCAAGTTGCCATCATCCATCTTCTAGCGCCTCAGGTGTGCTGCATTTGCCGATGTGCTGCCTCCCATTTTCAAGTGCCCCACGTGCAATTGTTCATCTTCAAGTGCCCTAGCCCATGTGCCACCATTCATCTTAAGCCTCGCATGTGCCATGTCCATCTTCAAGTGCCCCATATTTGCCAGTGTTAACATGTGGTACATGTGCCGCTGTCCAGCTTCAAGTGCCCCATATGTGCTACAATCCAGCTTCAAGCACTCCACATGCGTCACCGTCCACCTTCAAGAACCTCATGTGTCACATGTCCCATTGTGGCACATGGAAATAACTACCAAGTAAAATTTTATTGGAAAGTTTTGCTTTTCCAAACAAACAATAGTAACTTCTTTTCCTTTCCACAAGTTTCCTTTCCTTTCCCTTGGAAAGGACATTTCCTTGAATCCAGGTTAGCCCCTGAGGAGAGTTTAGGACAAATGTAATGCGTAATTGTTCCGCTTCTTTCATATGGATTCCAAGATCTCTTGTATTTTTCTCCATTAGTGATGATATTATGCTTGTGTTTGTTTCATTGATGTCATTATTGCTGCTTCCTGGTTCATTTTTTTCATTGTCATTTCTCCACAATTCCTTGTACCTGGTTATCTTCATTTTCTCCATCTTCATTCCATGTATTTAGAATCTTCTGGGAGACATAAAACCAAGTTCTCTCTAGCTGGTGATAAAAATATTTCCTAAAATCTAATATCATATATAATGGCAATAGGCTTGCAATTAGTCTTAGGAACTTCAGTTATTAGAAGGTAAAATTCTAATTAAAAATGTAGTTGCTTGGGAAGGGATTGTTTTGGATTTTATTGTACAAGTGTCACGGATGGAGTATATGGAACCCTCTTCCTTTCCCTTCTGTTAATGTGTATAACCTGCACCGACCTGTCCTCTCCTATGTGTGTAGCCTGCATGATGCTTCTAGTTAGTGAGACCCTACGACAAAGGCTCTATGGTGCTCACCGCAACAATTGTGTCACGGCATGTATCTCCAACATTTCCCACTGTCTCTCACCTTTTTTCTCTCCCCTCCAAATTTCTCTTCCTTTTCTTTCTTTATCCCCTTGCGCCACGTGCATCACGTGTGCCATACCCGAGCCAACCAATATTATTTAAAAGTTAACACCAAACTTCCATTATTTCCAAAATCTTTCACTGCTACTTGTTTGAATCCTATCAATTGGGATGTGGCTTTTGGCAAGTGCAGGAAGGATGAAATTATTTTCACTTGATGATTAGACAACACATTTGTAAAAGTAGGGGCACACCAATTCATTCTTATGAATTTATGCTCATCTTATTTCCAGGATCTCTTCCGCAATGAACGATTAAGCGACATCGAAAACGATCAATTGCACTGGCTGATGAGGACATTGGCAGCGAGTGATAGTGAATGGTCTGTCATTGAATTAAGCATTTCATTGTTTGTTTAACTTGTAAATCAGTTGTTAAGGCCATGTCTGAATGCATTGTAGAATTGAACTGCAGTAGTTATCTCAATCAAGTGGAGGTCACCAAATTGCAGCTCCCTTCCCTACTATTTGCACTTGTGACTGGGTTTGAAGATGGAAATCATGTTACTTTGAAGTTGGACTCAACTGCTGTTTGAGGACAACTTCTTACTTGCGTATACTGCAGAAGGCAGTTACAATTTGGTCATATCCTCCCATCATTATTATCAGGATCCTTCTAACTAGGTGTCGCTCCTGCTTCAAACCGTGCTTCAGACTCTCACTCCTACTCCTTCAAACTGCGCTTCAGACTCTCACTCCTGCTCCTGCTTCCTACACGTTTATACTTGGTTTACAAATTGAAATAGTCGCTTCCTTGCTTCCACACATGGATTTGTTACTGCTCTTCATGCTTCATGCAACATATATCATCACCATCACCATCACCATCACCATCACCATCACCATCATTCCTATCTAATGTCCTAGTGGATCATCATCATCATCATAATTTTGATGATTTGTTGTTGTTGGTCATTTCCTCTCTATTGGAGGAATTATTGCAATTCAGTACAGTAGTGCACCCAAAGGCAGCCTAAATTAGACCACTACATTTCCTCAAGTTTCATTGAAAGCTCATACCCATCTGCAGTTCTCCTTATCAGTGTACCATTTTTTATTAGCACTTGATTGTTTATTTTCATTTGTGTATGATCTATTTATGAATTCCTGAGTTCGGTTGTAAAAACTTGCTAATTCTTGTGATGGAGTCGGTAAACCAACTTTGTTTTGGCTTTGCTCAAGCCAGGCGCATAGTTGTTGGATTTCATCCACTGATAGTTTGTGACGAGCATGCGACGGTAACAAGGGTGTATGAGTCTCTACACCAAATTTTCTTGAACTATCAAGTGGTAAGATGATATGAAATAGTCGAAGCATTTCAAGGATCCGTTGATGCCTCAATGGTGTTAAAGAAGTGATTTTTACCTCAACACATTTTTATTTCAGAATGCATATCTGAGCAAGCATGGTTGCACTGGCTATTATAACAGTGATAGAGGTATTGTTTACATTGAAAACCCAGGCCATGTCAATGAAAACCGCAGACCTCCCTCAGCAAATGAAACTTCCAATTCCCTTAAGTGAGTTCTTCTAACATTGTTTCCAAAGAGATTGTATAATGTATTCCTTCCATGCAAGAAATTTAACAGAAATGCCGCTGCCTTCTTCAGAGAAATGCATGATGGCTTCCTTCTGCATAGAGTCAGCTCCCTAGAGTTTGTGAGTATCAGTTCTTGACTAACTCTTTTGGATGTTTTCTGCATTCAGCAGCAATGGAACGGGCTCACGCCAAAGCCAGGAAATGGGAACCTGCCCAAAGCAGTTTCCGTTTCCCTGTGCCACCCAAAAATCAACTCGGAACAAAAGATTTAGCAAGCGGTGACTCAGACTGACTTGTTTGGTCCTGAGTTGAGTCGCATCTCAGACGAGTTGGGCTGAGTCACCACTTATTTCCAATTCTGGCTTGTGGTGCCGTTTGACTCTGACCAGGATCAGTTCTTTCAAAAACCTGAAAATTTTACTGGACTTGATGTCCAGCTGGGTCAGGTGTACTGGAAGACTCGACCCAACTCGACTGAATATTTATAATTTTAAGAAAAGATCTCATGTTCTACCAGTTGGACCATAAGTAACCATCCATCCAGCAAATTACTCCTTTCATGTGTGTGCACAACATTCAAATGTCGCGCACACACATAATAGAATAGAAGTTATTTGCTGGGTGGACTATAAATTGTGGTCCGACCGGTTAGACTTGAGACCCTGTTTAAAAATATTAGTAACAATATATGTATTTAACATAGAATTACATAACTCATATAAAATACAACCATCATCAAATGACAGGATGACAAATTGGTTAAGTTGTCTCCCAATTGTGGAGTTCGGGTTCGATTCTCTCGCTCCCCTTTTCTCATTTTAGTTAGAGTCGATGACAGGTTTGATTGTGACATGAGCCAGTTCAACTGAGTGGTTGAGTCGAGTTAACGAATAAGATCGATCTTGGCAATCAAGGCCAGGTCTCATTGCTGACTGGTTGAATCTTCTCTCAATGGCTCGGCTCAAAGCCACACAAAGGGGAAAGAGATCTACTCAAACATCAGCCATCGAACTTGGCTCGTAGTCCACTTTACTTTTGAGCATTGAGTTTATGATCTTTGTCACGCCCCAGGACTCGGCTCGGTCAGCCCCAGCTTGGGCCAATTTTCATAACATGATATAATCATTACCAATACGAGCCGAGTTAAAGACGCCTTCATGAGCTGAGTTCGAGTTTAAGTTTGAAGGTATTTCAATATATATAATATATATTATCATATATATAATATAATATATAATTTATTTAAATATATAAATATATACAAAATATTTACATTAAGTGAACCCGATCAGTCACATCAAAGGATCTATGGAAATCCAACCGATCGCACGACGCAGCCGCGGGTTTACAACTTGGCGTTTTTGATAGAGCAGGAGTAAGTGATCAAAGCTACCAGATCCACCTCTGCAAAATCAAGAAAGGCGTGGGCTAATCCCCCATATCTTGGGCCTCTATCCTGGCCATCCCTCTCACTAGTGTCTTCCACTGGTCCCGCACGACGGTAGCCGCGAGATGCTCCTTTGCGCCATGTACCATGGAAGTGTTTTGCTGCACCCGATATGTTCAAGTAACTACCCCTTTTATGTCATCTCTCCAAGGGCAATAATGCTCCCAATCACTCAACCATGCATCAATTCTCCTTGTCAATTTTCCAGCTTGACCTCTTGTATAGCTTTGGCTACGTATTTCCACATGATAGGTGTTCCCGGATCTTTAAGTAATAGGAAATGAGCCTACCAAGCCCACCCCTAGAGAAGGATTGTACACCTTTGTTTCTCTTAAATAAAGCTTAAATATATATATATATATATATATATATTATATTTAAAAAAAAAAAAAAAAGAAAAGAGTGAACCCCATCAGAGCCAAATTGATTCAAACTGAGTCAAGTTCGTTTACAGTTCTAATTTTAGTAATGTTTAAACTGTGACTCAGTCGATGAACCATAAAGATCATGAGTCCACTCCTTGTGGTGGGCCTAATGGGCAGCCCATTATTCCAACATATGGGTGATCCTTATATTTAAAATAAGTAAGTTGGGCTTCACATCTCGGCCCAAGTATAGTTTACTTTAATGGGCAAGCAAGGGCCCAACTACCTGAGTATTTTGGCCCATAAAACCCATCACAATAGTGTATTAAATATAGGCCTAAAGGTCAAGGGTCTATCAAGGAAGTTTCAAGACATTGGGCCTAGGAAACCCAACTGCCAACTATGAATATTGTTCTAATAAAACCCATTTAAGGTGGGCCTTATTGTGACTCAGTTGGAGTCACCGTGATTGTGAGTAGTGTCAATTCAACTGAGTGGTTGAGTCGAGTTAATGAATAAGATCTTGTGGACTCAAGTTTACTCGGCCCAAATTTGGAGTCGACAAAAGAAGAAGAAGAAGAAGAAGAAGAAGAAGAGAGAATCAATCTGGCTTTGCAGGCCAGGTCAAATGAGCCCTTAGAGATGCAATTGTCTCATTGCTGACTGGTTGAATCTTCTCTCAATGGCAGGTTTCCTACTTCATTAACTCAGCTGGCAAAGTGATGTTCAAATCTACAATTTATCAAAGGGGGAAAGAGATCATGTGAATTCAGACAATCAAACATCACTCATTCTTTCCACCACACCCTTTATTTTCATTCCTTGTTCCATTCCTTCACTGTTTTACTCTCACTTAATGCAAATAGTAGTATCTGACTTCACTTTTGAATGCATTGCATACGAGTTTATGATCTTTCAAAATGACCGTTTGATTTTATTACTGTTGACAATATTAATAGGATTTTTCTAATGTCCCATAAATCCCCAGAGCTTTTAAATGCAACGTAGGATGCCCAATCATCAATCAGGATAGTTCATTCAATAGTACAATTAGGAGCAAGCTTTAGTGCAAGAATCATGCTGATCGGATGACCATAAGTGGGGACAATTTGTTACAACCATCCATTGTTTATAAGCCATAGATCACATGGTTAGAATAATCAAACCAAAAGTGCTACTGTGGAATCATAAACAATGCAAAGTGAGATCTATTGAATCACATAAAATCACATAACACTTAGGTTCAAGCGATCCGCAAAAGAAAACCCGCCCACAAAAGGCATACAAAAAAGAAAGTACAATCCAAGCTCGGATTTATTCGCAACCAAAAAAAGCTACAAATTTAAATGGTTTACAGAAACCCAGCATAGAAAAAAGATACAAATCCATCCAAACATCAATATAAAGTCATAGCTATCATAGCTTAATATGCAATGAAACATACATATTAATATGCACACATAACCACAAACACTAAGTACAACTGGTTTATAAACAAAAGCCCACACTAAGAGGTTTTGGGTTTGTAGGAAAAGAACACTCTTTGTACAAAAGGTGGTGGAAAAGGGTGGTTGTACCATATGGACTCTATTTTCCCAGGATGGATTTGATCCACCAAATGCCTTTAGTGTCCTTGGGACCTTCTTCACCCTCCGGGGGAGGGTCTGTATGTGTTGTTTTGTGGAGCTTCTTGACATCATAGCCTTGTTCTGTGGCCTTCTCAAGCAGCTGGTTGTAAATCTCTTCATCAAGATGGTTTTGCCTGCACAAGATCTTTACACAGCAAGGGGAAAAAATGATTAAAATGGTGAGGGATTTTGTGGCACGTACCAAACTATCAAAGCTTGGAAACTATACACCAAAACTCAGTTTAAAGCGTCTGTGTCACATTGATTATGATACAAATGATCCTTAACCATAACCGTCAGACAGCGTTGGACTATAGTAGGGGACAGTTCTCAAATGGCCATAACTTTTTTAGTTTTATTAGAACCAGTCCTCCAGTGAATCAGTGAGCATTGATGGATTTTTGTGTTGAGCTGGTGGACCAACTGCTAATTCAATAAAATCAAACTATTCTGATTACTTGGAAAACAAAAGCCAGAAATTGGATAAGCCTGCCATAAGATGACACCTGAACCATTTAGGCAAGATCGAATCCTTGTGTGATCTCAACAGTCATTTTGCCCTCATGGACTGTGTCCCAATAAAATTTTCCATTTGACAGTTCTAGTTGTCTACTAAGTGGTTGAAAATGGATGATTAGGAAAAGGATAAAACGATCCCCATTTCATGAAAAACACCAATTGCACCACCAGGATTATCGTAACTAGAGGTTAGGTGACGCAGGGATGAACGTGATGAGGATAACTACTCCGAATCCACGGAGCTTCTCTGGACTCCTCACAGAGACTTCTCGAATCCACGAGGAAAGAAAGCAGGAAATAGAAATAAATTCTAATAAATTCAAACTTGATTAATTAATCCCTAAAAACGAGTTCACCACGCTTTAAATAGGGGTACCAAGCAATGGGAAAGAAATCAAAATCAAACTACAACTAAAACTCCTAGAATCCGCGACTTACTATAAATAGTAAACTTACTATTTATAGATGGTCGTGATGTCTACTAGTGCGCAAGGTTTTCGGCCAAAAATAGTAAGTATCCTATTTGGCTTCACCAAACCGTTCTCCTAATTATTCTAAGCTCTTTTCAAGTTGGGCGCAACTTCTAAAGCCCGATGGATAAAGAGTTATAATCAAACTAAAACTTACTATTTATAGTAAAAATGAAATTAAAGCAGGAAAACAATCGCCGATCCAGGGGTTTTTCACAATTCCAAGCGTCGTAACCCTGTATAGCTGGGTTGGTTGGCTAAAGTAGCTCGTTCTACCCCAAAATCATATATTTTACATCAGGTAATTCATTCCGGATTGCGAGATACACCCGATCTAAGATCTGATGGTCCGGATCACTTCTGTCGTCGACCGGGGCTTTTCTGATCCATCTTGGCCATGAAACTGTCCGTGACCCGCTCTACATCATTAGGATCTTTGAATAAATCTGATTTTGGATGACCTATCTAAAGTTGTTCCCACGACTTGGACAGTTTAATTGAATTAATGTATGACATGTGTGCAATTTTAGAATGCCTAACTATCAAATATCCCAGTGTGGCAGAGTAACAAATAAACTCCCCTTTCAAATTGTCTCCACTCCTCCCTCTCACATCTTGCAGACTACTTGTCCATGTGCAATGTATGTGCTGTATCTACTAGTGTATATAAACTGTCTTCAACCATAGTTCAGAAAACTAATAACTTGAGTCGATGAGATGCTGAGTCAGGAAGGGATGACTTGAATGAATCTTTACTTGACTCGGTAAATTTAAAATATTTATGGTATTTAATAAGCATTTAAAATATCTAGATTAGAAAAAAAAAATAATAATAATAATAATAAAAGTCTACATACATGACCGTGTAGCTGTACCCTAGATGTGGATATGCTGAAATTACGTGCGTACATCATTGTAATATGTATCCTTTTGGTTATCGAACATTACATAAATTCATCTCCCTTGAGTAATCCACATGGTATCAGAGCAAGTTATTGACACACAGATTTATCTCCCTTGACTTACCCACGTGGACAACAACCAAAAGAAAAGAAAGAAAAAGAAAAATTAACAAAAAAACCCCACATTTACAAATCTTTCATAAGATTTCGCTTTTGGTTTCTCACCTGACTACGGTTGGAACACTGATTTCTGAAGCAACCATTCATCGTTAGGCCATGTATCATCTAGATTAAAAATGTTTTTCCCAATGGATCTTGAGGGGAAGCATATATGAAGCTGCCATGCATCTTGGGTTACTAATCCTGAAAATCATGTGTGTCGACTTTGATGGGCTTTGTATGGATTTAAATATGCTCCTTAAAAGTTTAGTTTTGTGGTTGTGTCGACAGTCTTCGGTAGAGTTATCATGATCTTGTCATGTTTGTATCTAGTCACTTTTAAAAGTTGTGCTGTGCTACAATATGCTGATGTTACGATTGTTTACAGAAATGATGCAAGCACCATTCATATGATCAAACAACAACTCAGTCAACTCAGATGAAAGACTTGGGATTCTAGTGAGCTGTTGGTGCATCAGAGATAGATTGAATGAATGTTGGTGATGGGGCTATGCAATACAAAATCCAATCCATTGATGGCCGGAGGTGGCAGATACTAGTGGTTGCAGGTCAGAAACGGTTCGAGCAGATGTGTTGTGAGTTGCAGCCAGTTGGGGTTCGGGCAGATCTTGTCATGTAGATGATGGATGATGATATCTGAGGAGTTTCAGAGGCAGTAGGGTGTATGGTAGATCCAGACGGATCAAAGAGAACAGTTGTTGAATGATGAATGGATGGGATGATCAAAGACAAAAGATGGACCATCAATCAGCATCAGAGATTAACTCTATATCAAGACAACTCCTAGAACCAAGTTGTCGAAAGCTCGTGTTCTATTCAATTGATAATAATCTCAATATATGCAAGAGACTATCTTTCGAGCCTCGGGTGGGCCAATAACGTAAGGATCACAAACAAGCAATTTGACAACGTTTTTTAATTGACCATTTTAGATGGCCAACCTTTGGACGGTTTGGATCATTTTATTGGTGTGATTTTAGTGATGTAGCCAAAAATTAGATTGTTTCGGAGTATCATCAACGTGCCACGTGTATGGTGGACATGTGGGTAGCGGCACCTTTGTTCACTCACACGACTCTCCAAAGAAGCTAAAAAGGCATTTTCACCCCCATTTACTTCCAAATCCTCTATGTGAGAGAGGATTTCATTTACAACACCATTTACTCCCATTTCATTTCATTTCTATGCATTTACTTCCATCCAAACACACCTCAAATACCATTTATCTCCATTTACTCCCAATTCCTCACATTTACCTCCATTTACTCCCGTCCAAATGGCCCCTAAACAAACCGACCAAGATGGAACACATCGTAACCCAATTCCTATATGGCATTGCAAAACTCACAATAAAATCTTTTAAAAAATATATATTTGAGGCTTGTTTGGATGCTTATAAATTGTGCTAGTAGTAAATATATTGCAGGTAAATGATTTACTGTGAGTGTTTGTATGCTGAAAAATGTCCATAAATGATTTACAGGCTGTAAAGCAGCTGTAAATGAAAACCTCATCTACTTGCAAAAGAAATAAAGCCTAATGGGTCTCTACTCATGGCTCAGGCTGTTATAGACTATGTGAGTTTCAACACCAAGGTCATGGGTTTGAGTGCTCATTGTGGGGTGTCTGGGTGTGAGTGTGTAAATAATAATAATAATAATAATAATAAAAGTCAGCCTAATGGCTAGAATTTTGAATTTTGGCTATAAACATATTCCAGCTCAAACAATTTAAACAAACATGATCAGCTGTAAACAATTGTCACCTGTAATTCAATTACTTGCGATTCATTTACCACTTACCCCATATACAGGCATCCAAACGACCCCTTGGAAAATATCAGAAACACAATAAACAATAGTATATCATATAGACATTACAAAAAACCATATATATATATATATATATATATATATATATATATATATATATATATATATATATATATATATATATATATATATATGAGAGAGAGAGAGAGAGAGAGAGAGAGAGAGAGATGACATACCCAGAGATACTTCCTACTTGGCTGTCCAATCAAAGCATACTGATAATCCTCATCAATGAACAAAACCCAATAATCTCCTGTAACAGGTATTATAGGAAAGAAAGGTGGCACGTAGAATTTCACTTTGAACTTAGCTTCTTCACTGTTTGTATTGGCTTTGTATGCTGTCCCTTCTATAGACCCTCTCTTCCCATCGTTCCATGTCTCATTCAACACATTCACTATCCCATCTTCTCTCAGTGTATATGTTGCTCTCGTGTTCTCCCCGTTCTTCGGTTGATTTCTTGATGGGAATGATGCTATCTCATACCAACGGCCCATGTATCTCTTCAAATCCAATCCCTTCACTACTTCCATCTCTTTCTTTGCTGCCATCTTTACTACACTGCTGCAATACTGTGCCTCTGCAAATATTCCAATTGCAAGCCGTCAGAGATATAGAGAGAGAGAGAGAGCCAGCTCTTGTTGGGGATATTTTGGTTATGGATAAGATCGTAAGATATTGGTGGTGATCCATCAGCATTTGTAAATGGTGGTGAATCACGTGGCATGCATGGATATCCAATCCAGTCTGTAACAATTCTGGGGCCCACTTTGATGGGACGAATTCGAAAATCCCACTTGATCTAGTGATGGTCGCCTTCTCAACGGTGCTGATTCGTTTAAAAACAAAGTTGTATCGAATTCATGGAGATCAGATCATTTGATGGGCCGGATGTTTCATGCAGCGGAAAATAATTTGGACGGTCTGGATGGTGTTATGTGTATGCAACATGTAAGGTGTGGAAACACCGTAACTTGGAAAACGGTGGTAGACTATCATTCTAGTGTTGTCGGCATATAATGTAAGGAAGATAAGGCGGCCAGTGAGAAGCAAGGCGATTTGCCGCCATGGAAATGGTGGGGACACGTGGACGATTTTCAGTCTTATCAGGATCTAGTAGAATGTTCTAGATCTGTCTCCTCGCACGTGCGAGTAGGGGTGGCAATGGGCCTTGTTTGGGCTAGCCTAGCCCAACACTTAAGCCCAGGCCAGACCTAACCCAACACTTAAAGACCCAAAACCAGAGCCCAGCCCACCCCAAAAAGGGCGACCCGGGCCCTCTCTGGAAATTGATGGCGTCCCTATTTCCCAGCTGAACATTCCTAATCTATCCGTTGATCAAGTGGGCCACACATTCAAAGAAAGACCACATTCAAAATGGATTGGCAATCCAACCTAGGATTTGAATTGCAAATTTGTAGGATATAACAAAAGTTGGGCCGGGCCAGGTTGGGATAAAATGGCTTGAGGCAAGCCCAAGACCAAAAAAGCCCGGCCCATGGGCCAAGATAGTAGGTCCAAGCCCTGCCCAAATCCAAGTCGGGCTTGTCAGGTCAGGTGGGCTTTCTGGCCTATTTCCAGCTTATATGAGAGTTGGGGTGCATGTCTACAAGCTATTATAGGCCATGTAGGTGAGCCACCTTGTCAATGTATGCATGGCAACTGGGCTGGGGTTGAACCCTGAGTAGAGTCTGCTTTGGGTGGGCTAAACTAGGACCACTTGAATGGGGGCCCGAATTTTAGACCCTATAGCTAATTGGGCCAAGAGACTCAGAAAGGTGGGTGCAGGTCCAATCATCTGATTTTAATGATGGGCCAGCTGAGCCCAATCACAATGGGTTGGGCTCGCAACTAGGTCCGTAGCTTTTGAGCTGGAGTTGGACATGATTTGGGCTAGACTGACCCTGACCTGGCCCATTTTCCATCATATGGTGTAGATGTGAAACTTGTCGAAGCTGATCCATAGACACATATCCAGCCCACTTCTAAGCCTGGACCACTAGTTTCCACTGATATGTTTGATATGATTTCCTAGTAACTATCTTTCATGGCTGGTCTGAAAATGGCCCAGATGGTCTTGCGGTCCAGCCCACAAATGCCATTCTTTGGCCTGTTTGTCAGGCCCACTAAATAAATGGTCCAGATCTAAGGCCAGATTTGGCAACTCTGTTGAGCTTTTAGGCCTATTGGTTGATACAAACGAATTTCAATCCCAACCAGTAAATGACTAATTCCTAGCACATTGCATTGATTTTTGTAACATTCCAACGTCATATTACAAATGCAAAAGTATTTAATAGTGTGAATGAGTGTGAATACTTTCAAGAGAGGAGAATGGAGTAATTATGACAGTTATAGAGAATTGAAATATTCTAGATTTTGTAACTTCGGTTTTTTCATAGTTTTTTTAAGGGTCAAAATTCGAATTTGAAATATGGTTGTAATGAGAATCCACAATTTTCAAGGGTGACAAACACAACCTTGATAACCTCTAACATTTTCAACGTACTCATTGTCACCTCTAATTTTATGAAAATATCATGTGAGATAGGAACTCATTACACCACCGAGTGTATAAGACCCAACATACTTTGGCTAATATTCAATTATCCACCCATCTAACGGGCCCATTATGACAATGTATGGTTAACTTAGAAACGAGGGGATTCTCTTTTAGGGGCTACAGAAGGGTGAAAATGAGGGCGTGAAGTTTGAATAGATTTATTGACAATCACAAACTCAATCAACACTATTCATTAATGGTAAGACTAGAGTGCTGCTATATTTGTGATCAAAGGTTGGATGTAAAGGTTTATACTATTTTCATTTAAGCCTTTCGATATATATATATATATATATATATATATATATATATATATATATATATATATATATAGGTATGATACTCTTTGTTTGCCCGTTGCATTGTATGGTTGAAATTGCCTCATTAGGCATCAATTGGTTTTGAATAGATCAAAATCTTTTCTCCAAGTTTTTAAAGGATTTGATAATCCCCAATAATTAATAAGATTAGTGGATAAATTTTTTTACTAAACATTTAGACAGTTTTTAGCCCAGCAATTAGTATATGAAGAAAATAAGCTTTCTTTCTTTAGCTAGTGTTGTTATTCTTTTAATTCATTCTTATAATTAGTCTGCGCTCACTTCTCTTTTTTTTTTTTTTTTTTCATGTATTTTAAACAAAAGGCCTATATTATAGCATTGCGTGTGATAGTCTCCGCGGAGCTTACCTTGATTACCGTGTAACATCCATTCCATACATTTGTTATGTTAGCTCATGTTAGGTTGTTAACAAAAAATGAGGTAAATTAGGAACTCGGTTATACGACGGAATAGAAAAGAGACAATGCATTGCCCACCATTGAATTCTTCTCTTCTTCTATTGCATGTAGTATATACTTGCATGTATATAGCATACACATTTTCCTTTGTTTTGTAACATTTTCTCACTTTCCCTTAAGAAATTTCTTCCTAATTTCTCTCTTCGATCTCAACTTATAGCACACATACTATATACCTATACTTGAAGATCTAGATAGAACTTTGGCATATGTATTCTTGTTGTACTCCCACGTACACCAAATTTGATCTCAAGCAAGGATAAGGACCTGTGATTAATAATTAAATTTCAAGTTAATGAATTAAAATCCAAAACTAAGAATAACATGCCTTAATGAGTTGAATTCTGGATTAAAAAAATGATGAAAAAAGGTAAAAGATTACAAATTAAAATTATTTGATCAAGATATAATAAGACTAATGAAACAAAAGGATTCAATGAATAAAAAAAACTAGAATAACATTTCAAGTTTGTTATGTTGGAATAGGAGAAAATGCCACTAGGCGATCACCCGGGAGAAAACCACTTATCATTCAAGAATTTCATTGGGAGAAAACCACTTGTTATGTTGGATTTATCCGTTACACATTGGGAGAAAACCACTTATTATTCAAGAATTTCATCCTCACACCTGCAAAACTCATCTCATGTTTATTCATAAGGTGAAAATAGACAATATTGGCTACACATACATACATGTGCCAACATCTCTAACTTGAAATATCTTAAGGTTTGCTCATGATCTTTGGATTTACCCTATATGAACATATTATTATTATGATTTTTTTTTCTCACTTTTACTGATATGTTATTGACGATCAAACTGATGGGTTTTTTTGACCCATCTTCGACCGGGTCGAGAGTCTCCGCCGACCTTTCCGAAGGTCGGTGAAGTCGACCGGCCGGTTGAAGGTTCAAGTCGTAACCACTCAAAGTCCAATGAGAGTAATTTTGCTTTTTTTTACTTGTAGCTAGGGTGGTCGAAGGAATGTTCGACGGTCGAAGGGGACCTACGACCGGTCGAAGGGATGTCTCGACTAGTCGAAGGTTACGCATTTGTTCGCGATTTTGCGCGGCTGGATTTGAGTCCTTTCGCAACGGATGCGGAAAGGAGTTTCCCAAAACTATAAAAGGGGTTGCCTAGGGTTTTTTCTAGGTGCACACACAAACAGCAAGAGGGTTTCCTAAAGCTTTACAAGGGATTTACTAAAGGGTTTAGGGCTACCAAAGGTGAGAGAGTGCGAAAAAGAGAGAGAGGAAGCTTATAGAAGGGAGGTTCTGCTCGTGGAGGTTTTCTACTTTGCAATTTATATCTCAGCACTTCTATGTCCTCGTAATCGGTTAGATCTCTCCGTTTTCTCTATTTCTCTTATTGTTTATCCACTCCTGCGTGAGTGAAGAAGATTGTAACGTTCTACTTCATAGTGGATTGTTGATCTGGACAAGGTCCCCTGGTTTTTACCTCTTTGAGGGTTTTTCACGTAAAAATCTCTTGTGTGGTATGTGATTGATGCTTTGATTTATTTCATTGCTTTATTATCCATAATTTTGGTTTGTTTCGGGAGGCTAGATCCTAAGGTTTGTGCAAGGCATCCCAACAAAGTGGTATCAGAGCTAAGTTCATTGAACGGGTAAGATCGGTTTGAATTATGGAAGGTAGCTCAAGGATGATCAGCCTCAATGGTTCTAACTGGACCATATGGAAGGCTAAGATGGAGGACTTGCTTTATTGCAAGGACCTATATTCTCCAATCTTAGGCATATCAGCAAAATCCAAGGATATGATTGATGATGATTGGAAGAAGACGGACCGAAAGGCGGTGGAGTTTATTAGACAATGGTTGGATGATTCTGTGTTCCACCATGTGTCTACGGAAACCTCAGCCGCAAGCCTATGGCTAAAATTACAAGGGCTGTATGAGAGGAAGACAAAATTTGTAATAAGATTTTTCGATAAGGCGACTTGTGAATCTCAAGTTCAAGGATGGTGGTTCTCGTGGCCGAGCACATGAATGAGGTCAGCAATATAGTGAACCAACTCACCTCTATGAAGATGGTCCTGGATGATAAATTGCAGGCTTTACTATTGTTTAGTTCATTACCTGACAGTTGGGAGACATTGGTGGTGTCTCTAAGTAACTCCGCGCCAGACGGAAAGATATCCATGGAACATGTAACCAGTTGTCTCTTCAATGAGGAGACAAGGAGGAAGTCTCAGGGGTCTATTCAGCAAGAGGCTCTTGTGACGCAGAAACGGGGGAGAGGAAAGAACAGGAAGAGCGGGAAGGCCCGAGATAAATCAAGAGGCAAGTCGAGTAACAGAAAAGAGGTTGAATGCTGGAATTGTGGCAAGAAGGGCCACTACAAGCATGAATGTCGTGGTAAAAAAAACGACAAGAAAGGAAAAGGGAAGGAAGATGAATCTGATTCCACTGCGGTCGCTTCAGATGGCGACATGGTAGTTATTCTTTCTATAGATCACGATGTATGTCTCATGGCTACGAGTCAGGACACCGACTGGGTGATAGACTCGGGAGCTTTTTTTCATGCGACTCCACACAGGGACTCCTTCACAAGCTACAAGTCAGGTGACTACGGGACTGTGAAGATGGGAAATTCTGGCGTATCAAAAATCGTGGGAGTCGGTGATATTTGTGTGAAAACTGATGTGGGCTGCACATTGGTTCTCAGGGATGTGAGGCATATCCCAGACCTTCGCCTCAACTTGATGTCGACTGGAAGGCTGAATGATGATGGCTATGAAAGCCGGTTTGCTGGTGGGTGATGGAAGCTCATCAAGAGTTCGTTGATCATGGCCAGAGGGAAGAAGTGTTGCACCCTATACAAGACAAGTATCAGTATGTGCAAGGGTGGGTTGAACGCAGCGGAAGATTCGGCTATTGACATGTGGCACAGGCGTCTAGGCCACATGAGTGAAAAAGGGCTTCAGCTACTAGCGAGGAAGCAACTCCTTCCAGACGTGACAGGTATACCTCTCAAAACCTGTCTTGATTGTTTATCAGGGAAACAATATAGAGTTTCATTTATTAAAACTGCTTCTCATGTTAATAAAGTGCATGCATTAGATTTGGTTTATTCTGATGTTTGTGGTCTTATGAGGACAAAAACCTTGGGTGGGGCATTGTATTTTGTCACTTTTATAGATGATGCATCTAGGAGGGTTTGGGTTTATGCTTTGAAATCCAAGGACGCGGTCTTTGGTGTGTTTAAATTATTTCATGCTATGGTTGAGAGAGAGACAGGTAGATCATTGAAGTGCATCCGCACTGACAATGGTGGTGAATACATTGGCGACTTTCATGAGTACTGCAAGTCCCACGGTATACAACATGAACAGACGGTTCCCAAGACCCCCCAGCATAATGGTGTAGCTGAGTGAATGAATCGCACCATTGTAGAGCGAATCAGATGCATGTTATCCCATGCGAAGTTGTCCAAGACGTTCTGGGGAGAAGCAATGCGCACGACGGTGTATTTGATAAACAGGTCTCTATCAGCCCCATTGAATGGAGAAGTACCTGAGAAGGTGTGAACTGGACAAGATCCATCGTATAGTCATCTCAAGGTGTTTGGATGCAGGGCATCTGTTTACGTACCAAAGGACGAGAGGTCCAAGCTCGATATGAAGATCAGGCAGTGTGTGTTCTTAGGGTACGGTGATGAAAAATTCGGTTACAGGTTATGGGATCTGACCGAGAAGAAGCTCGTCAGGAGCAGAGATGTGGTTTTCTTTGAAGATCAGTGTATAGAAGACATTGGTAAGCCAGAGAAGAATCAGCCTAGTTCGGGTGAGTTAGAAGACATGGATCCGGTTATTCCTCCTGTGGTGACTGATGACGGGGGAGTACAGCAAGGTGCAGAGGACGAGGGAGTTCTTTTAGAAGATGGACCAGGGGAGCAGCCCCCACTTGATCCACCTGTTGAGCCATAGGTGAGGAGGTCATTTAGGGATAGACAGCCGTCCAAGAGGTACTCGCCGCACGAGTACATTATGCTAACCGATGGGGGAGAGCCAAAAGATTATTCTGAGGCCCTAGCCGATGAGCATAAGGGGGAGTGGTTGAAAGCTATGCAAGAGGAGATGGAATCCTTGCATAAGAACCACACCTATGACATGGTGAAATTACCTAAGGGAAAGAAAGCTTTGAGCAACAAGTGGGTGTTCAGAAAGAAGATTGAGTAGAAGAATTCACAGACAAGGTTTAAGGCCAGACTTGTGGTGAAAGGGTTTGGTCAGAGGAAATGTATAAACTTCGAAGAGATATTTTCACCAGTGGTGAAGATGACATCCATACGGGTGTTGCTTGGGTTGGCGGCTAGCATGGATCTGGAGACAGAGCAGTTAGATGTTAAAACTGCCTTTCTCCATGGTGACCTGGAAGAAGAGATCTACATGCACCAACCAGAGGGGTTCGAAGTCAAGGGCAATGAGCATATGGTGTGTAGGCTGAGGAAGAGCTTGTATGGGCTGAAACAAGCTCCACAACAATGGTACAAGAAGTTCGACTCGTTTATGTTGAAACATGGGTATGACAGAACAGAGTCGGACCACTGTGTATTCACGCGCAAGTTCTCAGATGGTGATTTCTTAGTTCTGCTGTTATATATTGATGACATGCTCATCATGGAAAAAGACATCAAGAGGATTGACAGGCTGAAACAGGAGTTAGGCAAGTCTTTTGCGAGAAAGACTTGGGCCCGGCTAGACAGATCCTAGGAATGGAGATAACCCGTGACAGAAGCAGCAGGAAGCTTTGGCTGTCACAAGAGCGGTATATTGAAAAAGTCCTAGAGCAGTTCAATATGAATGCAGCGAATCCGGTCAGTACTCCACTGGATGGTCACTTCAGATTAAGCGACAGGCAGTGTCCCAAGACGAAGGCAGAGGTGGAAGAGATGTAGAAAATACCCTACACGTCAGTTTTAGGAAGTTTGATGTATGCTGTGGTGTGTACACGCCCAGACATAGCATATGTGGTTGGTGTTGTGAGCTGGTACCTTGCCAATCCTGGTAAAGAGCATTGGGCAGCGGTGAAATGGATACTACGGTATCTAAGAGGCTCATCCATGTTGAGCCTATGCTATGGTGATGGAAAACCTGTGCTAAAGGGCTACACAGATGCAGATATGGCAGGTGACATAAACTCCAGGAAGTTTACATCGGGGTTCATGTTCACGTTTGCAGGGGGAGCAGTTTCTTGGCAAAGCAAGCTACAGAAGGTCGTAGCATTGTCGACGACAGAGGCCGAATATATTGCAGTCACAGAAGCATGTAAAGAGATGCTTTGGATGAAAATGTTCCTACAGGAACTTAGTCTAAAGCAGGAGGAGCACGTGATCTATTGCGATAGTAAGAGTGCTATACACTTGAGCAAGTCAGCATTCCAAGTCGAAGCACATAGAGATTCGGTATCACTGGATCAGGGATACTTTGGAACAGAAGGTGTTATAGCTTGAGAAAGTCCACACAGACGATAATGGGTCAAACATGATGACCAAGGCTTTGCTCAAGGGCAAGTTTGAGGTTTGTAGAAACCTGGTTGGCTTTAAGAATGTGGATCCCTTCTGGGTCAAAAAGGGAGAGATTTGATGGGTTTTTTGACCCATCTTCAACTGGTCGAGAGCCTTACTCGACCGGTCGAAGGTAGGTGGTCAACCGGTCGAAGGTTCGAGTCGTAACTTCAACTCAAAGTCCAACAAGTAATTTTACTGTTTTTTTACTGTAGCTAGGACTGGTCGAAGGAATGTTCGACTGGTCGAAAGGGACCTACGACTGATCGAAGGAATGTCTCGACTAGTCGAAGGTTACGCAGTTTGTTCCGCGATTTTGAGCGAAACTACGGATTTGAGTCCTTTCGCAATAGGGATGCGGAAAGGAGTTTCCCAAAACTATAAAAGGGGTTGCTTAGGATTTTTTCTAGGTATACACACAAACAGTAAGAGGGTTTCCTAAAGCTTTACAAGGAATTTGCTAAAGGGTTTAGGGCTATCAAAGGTGAGAGAGAGGGAAAAAGAGAGAGAGGAAGCTTATAGAAGGGGGGTTCTGCTCGTGGAGGTTTTCTACTTTGCAATTTATATCTCAGCGCTTCTATGTCCTCGTAATCGGTTAGATCTCTCTGTTTTCTCTATTTCTTTTATTGTTTATCCACTCCTGCGTAAGTGAAGAAGATTGTAACGTTCTACTTCATAGTGGATTGTTGATCTGGACGAGGTCCCGTGGTTTTTACCTCTTTGAGGGTTTTCCACGTAAAAATCTCTTGTGTGGTGTGTGATTGATGCTTTGATTTATTTCATTGCTTTATTATCCATAATTCTGGTTTGTTTCGGGAGGCTAGATCCTAAGGTTTATGCAAGGCATCCCAACACAAACAACTGAGTGTTTTTTATGTAGGACAATTAACCACTTGCTCTAAGAAGCTCGAACTATTAGAGTATGACAAATTAATCCTTTTATCTTATAGCCCAGACCTCACATCTCATGGATAAATACCTTAGCCGAACCCTTCTCGTGGGCCTCAAATCACATGGGCTGCCCACCCTGAGTGTGTCACTGCATCTCATGGGCTACCCCACTCGAGCCCGGTATGAAACACGTGTTAATCACTCTCGGTGAGGAGTCTCAAACATGAGACCTCCTCTGTGGGCCTCAAATCATATGAGTCACCCACCCCGAGTGTGTCCCTGCATCCCACGGGCTACCCCACTCGAGCCCGGTGTGAAAATACCCCTACATTAGTTTTAGAAGTCCTGGACTCAAATATCCCAAAGTATTAAGAAATTCCTCAACTTAGGAATCTTCAAGTTCTATCAAATATATATTTGAAAATAATTCCATACTCAATCTCATTATTAATGGATTAATTACAATATTTTTTAATAAATAACTTAGAGTTATCTTACACAAGTGATCCAATCTATTAGTTAATTTATCTTTAATTTATCTATACGGTATAAGTGGTTTCACACTATAAGTGATACCTTTTGCTTTTCTGAGTATATTAGATGATAACTCTTTTATTGTACAGTATGAGAATAAATTTTCCATCATATGCGACTGTCACGTGACAATTAATAACTATTTGGCCACTATTCAAGTACAATTAAGACAAATTTACCGTAGATAAACCAAACACAGATGAATGATGAAATGTATATGTTTGAGAAAGGTATGTATATGAAACAAATACCATTTTTCCAAGATTTTGATATTGCCAGAAGGTGTCTGATGAAATACTTGTAATAGCTACTGCTGCTTTATATCCAGTGAGAAATTGAAAGTGTACTGCATGTGTTTGTGAAAATGCTACGAATGCTTGATTTTGATTCAAACTCGGCTCGAACTGGCCCGAGCTACTGACCGAACTGAGCTGAGCTGGCCGGTCAGGCTCGAGGACTGAGCCGAGCCAAGTTCAAGCTGGGGTCAGCTAGTGGCCGAGCCAAGTCGTGGCTCAGCTCGACTTGGTGTACACCCCTAGTCAAGAGGCTGGTGAAGTAATTTATAATCACTGTACATTTCCGATACCACTGTAATTGTTGAAACAACAGTCCTACTGTGATGAGAATATTTACCGCAATATGGGTGGTAAAAGCCATCTGTGACTGGACCTATCTTCTGCAAAAGATCACTTCTATCCATTTGTGACTTCACAGTTTCAGTGTGTTTTTCATGAAGGCAGTTTATGAAAAGTGGATTCCATCAGATGATCGGTCCAGAAGGGTGACGTGGATGCCAAAAAGTCGAAATGCAACCAGGTGCCCATCACTTGTAGACAACGACACCACCACTGGTGGTGCTGTACCATTTCAAAGTGTCAGTTGTCTTTAACATCCGTATCATGAAAATGGTAGGCCTTATAGTGAAGATCATATACGGATTCTGTAGTGACCCATACACTACTGAGCTCAGTATTGGTCGAAGCTCTGTGGGCCCATCATAATGTATATGTTTTATCCATGCCGTCCATCCATTTCGCCAATTCATTTTAGTATTTTATTCCAAAAATGAGTAAGATCCAACCTCAAGTAGACCACACCAAGGAAATAGTGGAGATTGAATACCTACCATTGAAAGCTTCTTATGGGTCATAGAAGTTTTGGATCAATCTGATTTTATAATTTCCATTCATCCATGTCTGTTTAACCTTATCAACAGGTTGGATGAAAAGAAAAAAAAATGTCGCAGTAGGTCCCAAGAAGGTTTCAATGGTGGGTGTTCAATCCCCACTGCTTATTGTGGTGTGGTACACTTGAGCTTTGGATCTGCCTCATTTTTGGGCTCATATCCTAAAATGAGCTCACAACATGAATAGACGGCGTGATAAAACACATACATTATGGTGGGCCCACATAGCTTTTCAAGTACAGAGCTTGGTACTGTAGGGGTCACCAGGCTAGTTACTCATCAGCTGGGTCGGGCCTTTGAAATTAGTGGAGAACAGTTGAGTCCACATACATGTGTGGCCCACCTAGTGAGTGGATCTGTCTTATTTTTTTCAAAAGGATTATCTTTATTGTGGGTCCCACCGCTTTCATGGTCTTCCTGCCCTGCATAAGGTGGCACGTTAGCATGATTTGCGAAAGGTGGGACGGCACCAATTGCAGTGCCGGTGCCGGTGCCTGTTAGTAGGGCTGCAACTTGGGTTGGGTTGGATAGTCAAGGTCTTCGAGTTGAAAAACACACCCAAATTGAGTTTGTGTTGGGTTTGGTTGACCAAATTCAGGTCGAGTTAGGTCGGTTGGGAAGTAACCCAAATACAAGCGTTGGGTCAGTTTGGCTTGAATATAAAAAAAAAGACTCGAGGTTTAGCACCTCTGGTTGGAATTTAGGTTGGTTGGGTCGGCTGTCTGTAATTAAGTTACCAGATTACCTACGTAGAGGTGAAAGTATCAATGTCACGTGTGGATGTGCCTTTTGACCAATGGAAATGGCTGGCCTGTTGGGTGACCCACTTCGGTCTGGACTTGGGTCTGAATTACTAAGCCCAAGGTCTAGACCTGAGCCTAATTTTAGCTCATTTATAAATAGGCCGACATATAGGTAGTCCAAAAGGACTGAACTTTTTTAAGTCTTCAGGGGCATTTTGCCAATATCATGATTGTTTTAAGCACACGGTATAGAATGTGTCATGGATATGCTCCTAGCATGGTTTTTTTTTTTTTTTTTTCCTTTCTGTTAGCTTGTTAGTACACTCCACTGTCAGTTCACACTTCACTGTTAGCCACCCCCACTAGGGATCGATACCAAGACCTCGGTGTTAAAAACGAGGTAAGTTATGGCTTCACTGATAGTACACCCCGCTCCTAGCATGGTTGGGCCAAAAGGTGGATCATAAATTGATTGTAATTTTTGATCTAGCTATTGTTACGGGCGCATAACCTATCAATATTTACTGAAACGGGCTATCCGAGGTGAACCAACCCACAAAGTGGGTCGCATCTACCTATTTCATCAGAAAATGCGCGCTTTTTGTTCAAAAATGAATTTTTAAGAAAAATTTACTATTTTTAGTAATTCCAAAATTTTTAATAATTTTTTTTCTAATTTTAAAGTTTTAGATTTTCTTTCCTTTTAGAAATAACTTATAATTATGCTAGGACTCTTCTAGCAAAAGTTTATTTGAAATTTTTATTTTTAAAAATTAGGCTTTATAAGAGTTTTATTAGAATTATGATTTTTATTAGAGTTAAAATTTTACTATTTTTGGTAATTACGAATTTTAGTTTATTTTTTCTTTATTAAATGTGTAAGGAGACACATTAGTCAATAAATCAACCAAATTAAGAATTTTATAGAATATATTTCTATTTTTCTTACTTTCTTTCCTCGTGGATTCGAAAAGTCTCTGTGAGGAGTTTAGAGAAGCTCCATGGATTCGGAGTAGTTATCTTTGAGAAAGATGGTGATCGACCTCATCACGTTCACCCCTACGTCAGCACATCTAATGAATAGCCAAGATCTTGCACAAAGAGAGTGGCCAGGGTCCGACCTAGGCTCAAGGCCATGTGTAATCTTTACGAGCTATGCCCGGCCTGTTTGTTTAGGCTCATCACTGGCCTAGGCCAGGCTTGCGGCTAGATTTTACTTTTGGACCAGGTTTATGTGGAGCTGGCTGCAGCCCAAACCCAACCCATTGACTGTCCTAACTATGTGGAATGACTCGTGCTTGGGCTGCATGTTTTTGCAATGTTGCTTGGGCTCTCAGTTTGTAAAAGTGGGGCCATGGTTAAGTGATCAATCGTGGATCTCATGTGACCAAAAGTCCCCCGGATGGGAAAAAAAAATGTTATGAAAAGCTACCCACTTTTGGCTTAATTATAAAAGACCACCCAAAGCAATTAACTTTAGAAGTTACTATTTAGTTATTTTGGGTTTGGCTTTAATTTACCATTTTCCGGGGTTTTTTTTTTTTTAAAAAAAAAACTAACTTTCATTGGTTATATTTTGAAAATAATGAAATTACCCATTGTATGATGTAATCTTTCAATTCTTCCCAACAACTTATGGCTCACCTTAACAATGGACATGAGAATGGAGATGAAGGATTTTACTATTTTGGAGGGTAAGCCACTTGATTAACGGTTCAGATCTGGAAAAATTGGCTTCCCATTAGACTTTTGACCCAATAGTGTACTATTAAAAGAAATAATCCAATGGCCAGATTTCAAGAAACAAATATCCATGAATCAGAGGTTAGAATTGTTCCATATGTTTACATCCATTTTTGGCACATCGATGTTGACCAATAAGATGTCACCAAGCGTTGACACCATGGGTTCGATATTGATAGAATTGTACTTGTGCCTGAAAATATTTTTATTTTCTTTCATTCGATGATACGTCTCTTGTTATTAATGGGGTGTCAAAGAACCATATGCACGCCTATAGAGGAACGAACATAGAATGGTACACATAGCCCTAAGGCGTGCGATCGAGGTAGCGTACTCAACTCGTGTATAAGAGACACATCAAGGCAAGGATCCTATCACAGATCTGGATATGCTCAGTAAGGCTTGTCTCTTATAGTCCTTCTGAAATGGGACATCTTCTCAGAAACGTTCAAAGCTCTCGACAATTACAAAGATTTCAAAGATCCGAATATCGAACTAATATCTAAGCAGATTAGAACCAATGGATTGGGGCCCAATTAGAATATGGTGGATCCAATCCTATCAAATCCACAAATATTCAAGGGCATGATAGGTGGAAGGGTGGAGATGGCTTTAATTGAGCCAAATTTAGTTGCAACTACCGAATCTAGTCTATGAAGAAGATCCCGTGCTAAGATGGAGCATTTAAGCAAAAGTGAAAATCAATGGTTTCAGATTTACAGAGATATCCTATGGGAAGACCATATAAAAAACTCATAGCTGCAAAGAATCATTGACCAATAAGGAAACTCTTCGAGAATTTTGTTGTCTATAGAAACTATAAAAGGAGAATGTAATGAAGAGTTAGATGCCCCTCGCCAAACACAATTAATTATCTTCTTTACATCTATATTTACAATTATTTTAGTATAGCTTAGTCTAGCTTTAGTCTTAGCATAAATTGCTACTGTTCAACGCTACTGCTACAAAATCACAAGATTAGTACGATCATCATCAACCTTCCGCTGTTGGATTCCAAGTAATCGAGTTCTTGCTTGGGAGATCAAACCTTCCAGTCACATCCTACCTGGATCGTCTATTCATTCAAACGGATTTAGGTATTTATCTCTTTTCTTTTCTCTAGTTATTTTTATTATATCGATTGTAATGAGCATCATTTACAAATTAATAAAATCAATATTGTTTTAACCTTCTTCTGTTTTATTTGTTCATCTTTGTTCTTTTAAGAAATATATTGATTGCAATTATTGGTGAAATCACATGATCGTTGTTACAACTGGTGGGTGAGAGGGCATCTGGATCCTTAAACCTTGTCTCAATCAGCCCATCTTAGCATGGGGGCAATAGTGTTTAATCAAACATTAAGTCAAGTACAAGTCTAGCACACCCGTACTTCCTAATCACACACGTAAATAAAATATAGACCCTCATTCACACGTTTAGCCAAGTGCTTGATTGAATTACGCAAACACCATCAACCTACTTTTGGACCATAACTTAGTGACAATGGGTTGCACGAGTTAGTTTGAATTGAGTTGGGTAGTGGGTTATGTGAGGCGGAGTGCATATCATGTCTAAACAACTTAACGTGCATGAAATCCACCCTGTTCATCAGGTACACCCCTTGTTTATCCTTCATCCCAAAATCAAGGTGATTCAACACTCATTTGGGCCACCCCAAGACACTTATACCTAAAACCTTTAAATTCACGAGTTATGGCCCACCTGAGTTTTGGATTTCCGTTTTTTTTTTTGGGGGGGTGATTCCTTCACCCCGATGAGGAAAACTAGGTGACCGGATTGGATGGAATATAAACATCAAGGTGGGACCTACACAAAACTAATGGTGGGCATTCATTTTTAATTGCTTCATATTTTGTGACCTCCCAGGTTTTAGATGATCATGATTTTTTGGTTCAATTGTTAAAATGAGGTAGCATACCTGGTAGACGGTGTGGATCTAGTGAAAATATCAACCACGTGGCTCTATACGTTGGGACTTTAGCCTTTGAATATGGGCTATCGTACAATTGTCCAAACTATTTTACGACAAGTATCACATTTTATGGTAGAAGGAAATAAATAAAAGCTTTCAATTGAATTATTTCAACCCTTATCTCTTTTGGTTTGAATACCAACAATCACATCTGACCTTGCATAATTAGTAGGATAAAGTATTCTATTTGAGTTATGAGTGAGAGATATATATATTGTGTTCATTCCCCATCCAAGGTGAGTTCTATGAAATAAAGAGTTTGTGTGATTGAAAAAGGCCCAAATTTAATTACTAATCTTGATGTATCTTATTGTAATACTTCATGATGTATTCGAATTAAATCTTTTGACCTAAGCATAAAAAAATAAAAAATAAAAAATAAAAAAATAAAAAAACCTAAAGCTTGTAGTCCTATCATATTGTATATGTAAAATCCACTCCATTTATCCGGTTCTATTCTCAATTCTAGGACGTGAGGCAGAAAATAAAGAGAACTACAACTCAGATGAGCCGAGATGCTAACCATAAGTTGTGACTTGGGCCACCTGGCGTGTATCTTTCATCAAACCCATTAATCATGGGTAACACACCAGGATGAAGTAAAAATATAAAAATCGTCCTAGTTCAAATATCAGGTGGGCCACACTGTGTGAAGTTAGAAGTTTTAGCCGTTTTAAAATGTTCCGATTAGCACCGTTCTGTAGTTATATCTGAAGCCTAACAACTCTAAAATCACGTGATGTGGCTTTGATGAGTATTGGAATGTCCTGATTTTAGGAGAATATATTTGTCCTTGTGCATTGTGTCATGTGAGTGGATTGGATGGCATATACACACCAAGGTGGACCCCACACACATTTTGGACTATTTTAACTGTGGGACTTTTCATCTCAACTACTCCCCATGGTGTTGCCCACCTGAGTTTTGAATTGCCATGAACTTTTGACCTTTGATCCAATCACAAGGTGATGCACTTAATGGTTGAGGTGGATCTCATCGACTTAAAAGTTCTCCCTTTTCTAGTATGCTGCTCAAGGAGCGCCACACAAAAGCGGAGGTAAAACAGAGGTATTTTCATTATTTTAGAGAAAATATTACAAACTTGCCTGAAAGCTAATAAAATAAAGTCAAATCTAAAAATATGTAAGTGGTGACTTCTGAAATTTATTTTTGCTAGTGGTTTGATCTATTTAGGTCATACATTGGGCGATTTTTTGAAAATCCCATGAAAACAACATCTTCGATACACGTGTGTGTGTATATATATATATATATATATATATATATATATATATATATATATATATATATATATATATATATATATATATATACAGAGAGAGAGAGAGTAATGCTCATACACAACTAGTTGGACATTACTTTTTCGTCCAACTAGCTATGCATTTAATGAAAACTTTCTTATTAATTAATGTAATTAAATGCTTTCATCGCACACTAATTTGATTTTAGCGTGGAAAAGTGACCACGGCTTGGGATGGCCCCACCATGGTATTCATGTGAAATCCACCTCAGTCATTACCTAAGTTACCCAATGTTACACCCAAGACCCTTAAATCAGCTTCATCAGTTGTTCAGATAGACCACACGATTAAAAACAATCTACAGAAATGCTTACACCGGAGACTGTTTCCCTTGGTATGGCCCCACTTAAATGGTTTATGAGCCTTCATTTTACCCATCATGTCTAGAATCTGGTGTGGAATCCCGTGGTTGTAATGAATTTCACATGCTCATCACGGTGAGCCTGATAACAGCTAAGGGTGGATGTCTCTCCCAACTGTTTCTATTATTATGGCCCACTTCAATAACATATCAGTTCGATTTATTTTTTTGGCTCTGGACCCTGCACAAGATTACACATCCAATGATCGGAGTATATCTCGTCGTACACATCACGGTGGTCCTTGTGCAAACATAAAAGTGGACCTCTTGGACGGTTGGTTTCCAGACATGTCGGACGCTCCCGAGACTGGTGGGAGAGTGGATCAGTGTTACTTAGTAACAAAGCAGTAGGGTGATTACCTGACCGTGTGCCCCACCTTCATGTATACTCTATATATCCATGCCATCCATCAGTTTTTATACATCATTCAGTATATCATTCCAAAAATAAAGTAGGTCCAAATTTTAAGTGGACCACACCACATAAAAAAAGTAGACATTGAATACCCACCTTTAAAAACTTCTCAGGGCCTATCGTAATGTGTTTTAGCCATCCAAGCTGTTGGTAAGGTCACACTGACATGGATAATGTGAAAACACAAATATCAGCTTCATCTAAAACTTTTATGGCCCTAAGAAGTTTATAATAGTCAATCACCACTATCTACAGTGGTGTTGTCCACAACATTTTATGTGTATGATGCCAGCATTACTAGGATTAATTACTACCTTAAATTATGCTACCTCGCTAGCATGATTACTACTGAAGTGACATCACTACGTTCTGTGAGCCCAATCATGATGTGTGTTTTATCCACACCGTCCAACCATTTGGAGAGATCATTTTATCACACTATACAAAAAAATAAGGGACGTGGATTTCCTGCGAAAGCCTTTCGTAGGAAGTTCCTGTGCAAGGATTCTAGGTGGGCCCGTTGCGATGTTTGTGAGAAATCAAAGCCGTCCATCCATTTTTTGACCTCATTTTAAGACATTCTACCAAAAATGAGTAGGATCCAATAACACAAGTGGGCCATAGGAGATGAAACAGTGGGGAAAGGAATGCCTACCGTTGAAACCTTCCTAGGCTCTACCTCTCCGTTTATATGCTAAACCGTTTATAAGGTCATTTTCACTTAGATAAAGTGAAAAAACCAAAAAAAAATATCGTTAGAAACTTGTATGGACATATAAATATTTCAACGGTGGTCACTAAATCTCCATTGTTTCCTCTCGTGTGGCCCATTTGAGTTTTTGATCCTCTTCAATTTTGGTCCCACCACATAAAATGAACTTAAAAAACGGATAGAGGGGTTAGATTTCACACAAACAACTAAGTATTACCCACACAGAATCTTGTGCAGGAACTTCCTGCGAAAGTCTTTCACAGGAAATCTGCGTCAAAAACAAAGGCAGCTCCAAATATCTAGTGGACCCCACCATAGAAAAATGTAGGGATTGAATGCCTACCCGTAAAAACATCTTGAGGCCAATGGAAAATTTTGATCAAGCTGATATTTGTGTTTTCCCTATTTGTGTTTTCCTTATTGCATGTTTTTGTTAACTTATAAACAGGTTGGATCTCAAATAGGTATCATGGTGGGCCCCATAAAGGTTTCAACGGGCGGCGTCATTGTCCCCACTGTTTTCTATGGTGGGATTCACTTGAGCTTTGGATCTACCTCATCATTCAGCTCATGCCTTAAAATGATCTCTCCAAATGAATGAACAGTATAGATACAGCACATATATCAAGGTGGGGCCCACAGAACGTGGTGATATTACTTCATTAGCTTCAGTAGCTAATCCACGACCGCCAGCATTATGAGCATTAACCACGACTGCCAGCATCATGAGCATTAACTACCACCTTAAATTACGCCTGATCTTAGTGTTTCGGGTGTTTTGGAAACAGGTATCGCATGGACTCCCGCTCCTGATTTTTTTTATTTTTTATTTGGCCTACTCTGATATGTGTATGAAATCCACCCTGACCATTAGATGTGTAATCAAGTAATAAACTTACAGACAATAAATCAGGCTAACCCCTGATTCAGATGGGCCACACCAATGAGCATAATTAGGTGAGAGACATCCACCTATAATTTTTACAGGGGCCATCATGATGAAACTGTGAAATCTAATCCAACCATTAGATGTCACATCAAAAGTAAGCCTATGACCCAAAAATCAAGTTCATATATGATTCATATAAGCCACACTATGGGAAACTGTTTGCAGGGTGAACTTTTTCATGTATCCTAATTTCAATGGTGTGGTGCTCTTGAACTATGGATAAAGATAAATTTTGAGACCTTAATGTAAGGTAGGGTGACTTACGTGATGGTTGGGGTTGATTTTACATTAACACCATGATGGCACCCACCCAAGCCGTCGTCACTTTTTTGATGCTAAAATCAAATTAGTGTGCGGTACGTGAAAGCATTAATTATATAATTAATAATTAAGAAGAAAGATTTCATTAAATGCATAGCTAGTTGGACGAAAATGTTAATGTCCAACTAGTTGTGTGTGAGCATTACTCATATATATATATATATATATATATATATATATATATATATATATATATATATATATATATATATACACACACATAACAATGCTGCAAATTCAGCTAGAAAGACGGCAAATATAGGTAAGGTCCAGTGAAGTCCTCCATTGGATAAGATTTTGTGCATCAGGCATCCAGCGTAAGGCCATTTTAAATGGTCAGGATCACTGAACCCTGGACCCCACTCTTGGAAATGGACTGCCAAAATGGAAGGATTTTTTTTAAAAAATTTTTTTTTATTTCTTTTTAAACTTTTGTGGTTGGAGCACACCACTGTAATTTTATTGATTCCAAAAAGGACCTAAACCTTCAAGGAATGGGGCAGGCAACAAAAAATTATCACCCCATAAGACACTCGGCTTTACAATTGACAATGAGTGCTGAAGGGGGAGAACCAAAATTAGGTGCACATATCATTCACAACCATAGTCAAAACCATTAAAAAGGCTATATCTTGTTGAGGAATTGTGGAAGCACATAGAGTTAAATCAATCAAAGTACTCAAATCGCACAGCCAAGTTCAAGCATAAACAAACCAAATTTAACATGGAAAAACTCTAGTGTGAAAAAAACTACGACATAAAGCAACACTAATGCACTATGAAAGCAGAAATTACAAAAGATAGAGGTTACCCGATTAAAACAAGTCTCAAATCACCCAAGTTATGCCCTTAAAACCATAGAACGAGTTAGAAAGCCATGAGATATACCATATTTCTAATTAAACCCATATATATAGCATCTATGGGAATCACAATCGAAATAAGAAACAAATTCTATACTTATGCAGTTCTGCGTGTATGTTCAATGACACCTTTGATGGCATCGAATACCTTCAATGGCATCGAGAAAGTTTCAAAACTGTCCAACGATAAAACATGAATTTTTCTAATGGCATCGAGCATCTATTGATGGCATTGACGTCTGCTCGATGGCATTGAACTTGTCTATCGATGTAATTGACAGACCTGTTATTTTACATATTTAAGACATCAACAACACATCTGACCAATGACCAATAACATCCAACCACACTTGACCAAACAAACATCAAACCACATAGGCAACACCCGCTTTGTCCATAGTTAACACTCTCCGCACACTTCTTAGGAGCTCCTCTCCGCATACTTCTTAGGAGCTCCTCCGTTCTATATATCCTATTGTGGCCCATTCCTGCTACCTATTTTCGCCAAAGTGTCAACTACTAAATTGCTTCTAAGAGATAGAACGATTAATTGAAGCTAGCTCTTGCTCTAATAATTCACCCAACAAATACTAGACTTTTCAACGTGAATTTGATCTAATCCTCTTGAGGCTGTCTACGACAACCTGCAAATCTAACTCTTGAGGATATTCTACGGACCTATCAATCTTCATAGCTTAGGCCCTTTTGGGTTGTGCATTAGGGTGTAATGTATAATGTATTATATATAAACGTGTAATTATTACAATTTTACAATGTTTTCATAATTGCAGAATTTGTTGGTCAAATGTAAATATATATAATACGAAACAAGTAAAGAAATTTATAATCTCCTGTCCAAGCACTTACATTAGTGTATTATTCCTGTTAAGTAATATGAAAGTATCATCATTACAATTTTGCCATGCCTATCCAAACATAGAAATTGTTACTTAAATTATTTGTTTTCCAAGAGATACATATTGTAATTTGTGATTATTATACTTTTAGAATACATTATGGCCCTAATTCACAATAGACATAGGCCTTGTTTGATTGGAGGTAAATAGTGTTAATGTACTGTAAAAGCATAATAATAATTTTTAGCATCTATTTGGAAGAGATGAAATTTCACCTGCAAATTGGTGCTAATTTCAACCTCTTTTCAAAGAATGGCTTTGTGGGTCCTGCCATGATGTATGTGTTATGTCCAGACTGTTTATTTATCTTTTCAAATCATTTTAGGTCATGAGCCTAAAAATGAGGTAAATCCAAAGATCAAGTGGACGACACCATAGAAAATAGTGGGTTCAATGTTGGACATAATTTCTCAATTGTGGGCCACTTGAGCTTTGAATCTGCCTTATTTTTGACATCATGCGCAAAAATGATCTAACAAAATGAATGGATGACATGAATAATTATTACTTATTTATACTTGCCTGCATGTAATTACTTCCAATCAAACAGGCCCAGCGTGGAGATAACTTTCATATCTGCCAGTGTTTGAGACAATCCTCTAGCAATAATGAAAGGCCAAGATAAGGTTCCCATCATAATCCCTGCACATTCATTAATAAAAGGGAATTTAGGAGAAAAGTCAAGCTCAACTGTCTATATCAGTGGAAAACTACGAGTTTTGTCCATGTGTAATGTATAAACCTTTCATTTTAATACCCACCAAATGGAAGGGGAACCCAGTAAAGCTGATTTTGTTTCTTTTAGCATATGCTCAATCCACTATGACCGATATCCACATATGCCACGTGTACTTGGATGAGGTCCCCCATGAATGTGGCAATGGACTTGCATTGGGTAGTGACCCCTCCACTATATGTCAGTGCTGGAAATTAAGCTCCTTGGCCCCACCATGATTTATGTGTTTTATCCACATCATCCATTCATTTTTCCATATCATTCTAGAGCATAAGCCCAAAAATAAGGCAAATCCAAGGCTCAAGTGGAGTGAACACTCACCGTTAAAAACCTTCTTGAGAGCCACAAAAGTTTTGGACCAAGCTAATATTTGCGTTTTCCCTTCACTAGGTTTAGGTTTATGATGTAGGATATGCCATAGATGCATTAGCTTGGATGGACCAAAGGCAGTTCAAATGAAAAAGGAAGTAATCCTTAAGAACTAAACCTAGTCCTACGTAGGGCATGGCATAATTGGACTGGGGATGCTTGGTTCAAAGAGATTCATTGTAGATAGGGAGAAATTGTCATTCGAAGTATCAACAGTAATCAGTTTTAACATTTAATCCGAGCATTGTCGCATACCTCAATAGTTTTGAGGTCAACCAACTTGTATAATAGGTTGCATATCTCCATTTTGTAGGAAAACACACACTTTTGGTTCAAAATTATTTTAGAAAATTTTACTATTTTTAGTAATTTTTATTTTTACCATACCTCCTTATTTTTAGAGTATTAAGATTTTCATTTTTTTAGAAATTTCTTCTAATCATGTTAGGAATCCACTGGTAGAGTTTATTGCACTTTCTATTTCTGAAAAATTAAGCTCTGGAAGAGTTTTGCTTTTTCGGGTAACTAAGAATTTTGTTATCTTTTGGTAATTTTGAATTAGGGTTTATGTGCTCTTTATTAGTGATGTAATTGAGAAATTATACACACATTATTCAATAAACTACTTGAATTCTCTCTTATTTCCTTGGGGAGTCAAGAACTATCCTTGTAGATTCAAGGTTTTAATCTCTTGATAAAGGTGGTGATATATCTCTTTTTGTTTCATGCTCATTCCTGCATTCGTTTATGTGACATTAAATAGGTTGGATGGAAAATAAACAACACATCATACAATGGTTATTCATTATCCCACTACTTCGAATTCTTTCTTATTTGTCTCATTTTTAGGCCCATGCCCTAAAATGATTTGCCAAAATGGATTGTCGGCATGAATAAAACACATACATCATGGTAGGGCCCACAAAGCTTTTGCAACACCGACACTCGTACTAGAGGGGTCACTATTAAATCTATGTGCCGATGTTATGACCCATATTTAATGATGAACTATGCAACAAAATTATTTAATGATGATCCATGCCACAAAATCTCTCAGATGTGAAGATTTTACATTTAATTAGTGAACTTGTAATAAAAGGTTATGAAAGATAAATCCAGTAATGGTCCACATTCAGCAGAGAAAATGCAAAATATTGATGATTAAAATCTTTCAATATGGTTCTTTTTTGCTGTGGGAAATCAACGGTGAAGGATCAGTGAACAATCGGCCCTCCGTGTATAAGACGTGGTATACAATGAAAAGGCCAAAATTTGTAGATAATTGTTTGAGTTTTCAGCTCATGGTTTTAATACCAGCAGAGTCGTTCTATCATCTCCAATATGATAAATGGATACTTTATCATGTATCAAAGAAAAATTAAAAGAAAAAAAAAATAAAAAATAAAAAAATTATTTACACATTCTACAAACAAAATATAACCTTATTTAAGGATTTTTTTTATTATTAAAGAATATATATATATATATATATATATATATATATATATATATATATATATATATATATATATATATATATATATATATATTTAACGTGGTGGTTCCTGCGCACCGTCTCACAAGAGACTTTGGTACGCACCAACATAAGCTTTCTTAAACAGGTGGACTGGGGTGGGCCCATTGTGATGTATTCATGAAATCCATCCCGACCATTAGGTTTGTGAGAGAAATTAAGCTGTGAGGTTCAAAATCAAGTCAATCTTGAATTCATGTGGGCTACACAAAGAAGTGGGAGGGGGACGACTAATGTTGACATTTTAGGGGTCCCACCGTGTGATGTTTATCTGAATTCACCAAACATTATCTACCTTATGAAAATTCATGTCTGGGGACCAAATTTTATGCCCATAAGTGATTTATATGAGCTACACCAAGTTAAACAGGTTGGGTGGTGGGCATCCCTTGCATTGTTTGTTCATATGTGGTCCAACATAAATTATGAATATCTTATGTTTGATCCCTATGGTTATGTTTTTCTCATGCACCATATGATTGGAGTTGATTTCACATGATTTCACATATACCATCACGATTGGGCCATCTCCGGGCCTCCTACATTGGTTTTCCCACCCGTCTCATGCACGTTGACGTGATTCTTTCAAGTGACAACATATACTAGAAGGTGTTGAAACTACAATGTGGGCACACCATGATACATGCATGATCTAGATTGTCCATCCATTTTTCCATATCATTTAAGAGTATCGGACCAAACTTGAGTAAGATCCAATTCTCAGGTAAGCCTTGGATATGCATCCTCTCTCACTTTTCCTCAGTGGGCCCACTTAAATCATGAACTGAATTTATTAACTTTTTGGCTAAATTTTTATTACAAACTTAATCATCGGAATGGATTTCATGAACGCATCATAATGGGACCTAACCCTAGCCCAGTGTATAAGCAAGCCTGCCTTGGTGCATTGTCTCCTGCGGACGTGCTTTTCCCATATATATATATATATATATATATATATATATATATATATATATATATATATATATATATATATATATATATATATATATATAGATGAGGAGCTTTGTTAATCACGCGCTTGTTTGTGCTAAGGCTCGTGTACACACCACACCACACATGTGCTAGCATGGCATGGTCCATCCGTTAGGTTGGTTTGCCTTGTACATGTTTTCCAAAAATAAACTATGTTCCAATTAGCATGTGGATATTAGAAATAAGTGGATCAGAAAATTTTAGCCAAGTTTTTCATAGTTATGCATTATTTATTTATTTATTTATTTTCTGTAGGTTAAGGATATGCTCATGGATGGCCAACATTGAAAAGAAAAATCAACATGTACTGTAGCTTTTGACGACTATAACTTTATAATTGGCTATCTATTTGGTTCATATAATATGTTCGTGGATAGCCATCAATGAGCTTTACATTCTACTTAATGCCAATGGCAATCAACCCACAAATAGTTTATGAGAATTCAAACATTTGAAGAGTCAACTATGAATTTTAAATTAAAATTTATTATTTTTAGTAAGTTACAATTTTAATGGCTTCAAGAGTCCTAAAGTAGCTTAAAGTCCTTGTTTAGGTCATGTGAAAGAATTTGAATCATTTTAGAAGTCATTTACAATTTATAGCAGTTAACTATTTTAGAAAATAATTATTTTTTGAGAAAAACTTCATATTCCCAGTCAAATTAGGAATCTAAGGTCTTTTTTACTCATACATGGCCATCAGATACATTGTAATCAACACTTTCATCAATAATTCACTTTTATTTCTTGTTTTAAAGATTTATCTTCTCTCTCCGTGTGAATTTAATGACTATTCTTAAGAAAAGGATGGTGATTTTTTCTCTTTATTTCACATACGTGCTATGTTGTTTGGTATTAGAGCAAGATCTCTCATCGAGTCAATGGCTTTTAGTAATGGGTAGGATGGTAACAATCCTTTGGATGATGCTCTAAAAAAATTATATAGTGACTAACATGATTTTCCAAGCTTTTTTATCAAGAAAATATATTATTTAGGAGATACTTTTGGTTAATCAGATGTTGAAGAAGAAGAGTGGGCTTGTACAGATCAAGGAGTCTCTTGAGAAATCTACTAATGATCAAGAACAATAGACCTATGCAAATGAAAGAGTACCTCTTGAAGAATCTACTGTCGTATTCTCAGCATGTAGTGGATTTTGATGTAGAGTTGGCCACGGACATATTCTCAGCATCGCTGGACCGAAAGAATCCCAAACTGAAGTAGATGTAGTCTATTAGATTTGGGCCTAATCCTATATAGGGCATGGCATAACTGGGCCCTATGCATCTTCGGATCGAAGAAATTCACTCTAGGTAGGGAGAAATTGTCATTCGAAGTCTAGGCCATAAATCATATGTAACTTTTAATCTGGGTATCGTCACAGAATGCACAACTTGCCATCTTTATGTAGTAAGCCATCTAGGGTCAACCAACCCCCATAGAGGGTCGTGTCTTTGGGAAAAAATTACTATTTTTAGCAATTTCTATTGTTGTCATGTTTCTTTATTTTTAGAGTTTTAAAGTTTCCTTTTTTTCTAGGAATCCTCCCATAAGATAAGTTTAGAAGTTTTAATTTTTGACTAAATTTACCATTTCAGTTAATTTTTGTTCTAGTCGAATTATGACTTATATTAGGGTTTAAGTCTTTCATGTAAGTGGTGTAATCGTGCATTCTAGATTGATTATTCAATAATAAAATTTTAAAATTTCCTTTTTTATCTTTTGAATTTAAGAATTACCTTGTGGATTCAAGGTTTTCCTTTTTGAGAAAGAAAATGATCTTCTTCTCATTATTTCACGCTCTTCCCCGTATCAGATTCATAGTTAATCTATTAAAGGGTCCAATTAGATCAGAAAATCACTTGACAGATGAAGAATATAAATGACTCAATGATTAAAGAGATGGACACTTTCATGACATCATGTCAAGCTTTATAAAGTTGAACACTCTTATAATACCTTTTCAACAATAAACAAGGGGCGTAGATCAAATGTCAATAGTGAATAAGACAACAATGTGCTTAATGGATGCCAAAGGAAGCTACAATCAATGCTCAAGTAATCCATGCTTGAAAATCCATTATTTTAAAAGAGGTGGAAATCGATGCATTAGACACCAGGGATTAAAAGGACAAAGAAGGTGAGATGTCATTTCCTAAACTTCTATCTTACAAATGAAATGCCAATTTGACAACGATGCCTTCACCATCAGTAGTTGATACTGGAGTCAAATAAGATGCACTATAAAGGTGGATCATCACAATGTACTACTACCTTCTAAACTAGATGATGGGTTTAATTTTTCAAGTGAAAGGTTTTGATGTAGGACGAAGTCAAGAAAAAAAGACATGGATCACTAGAACCGAAAAAAAAATTCAGGCAAAAAAGTTCGGTCAATGTTTAAACTTGTATTATAACATCTAATGGCCATAATTTTATGACCGATTATCCATTTCATGCATATAATGTCTTTGAAAAGCCATTGATGAGTTTTTCCAACTAGTTCCATGAAATTCAATTATTTAAGGGGTCAAATGTGAGTATTAAATCAAATTTTATTATTTTTAGCAGGTTACAGTTTTGTTGTTTTTAGTAGTTTTCAGATTTTAAGACCTATTAGGGTTTGGCTTCATGACTCAGTGGTAGACAAATTCTATGTGAACACTAAAATCTTGGGATTGAGTGCCCATGTAGTACTGTAGGTGTGGGTGTATGCGTAGAAAAAGAAGATTTTAAGACCTATCATGCTATGAACGCACATGTATTAGACATGCAGGCAGGGCGTACGCTGACTTTATTACACATTCACACGAGCTTAGCAAAACTTTATAATAAGGCATCAATGCACAACAATTTTTTATATATATATTTTCTTTTTAAAATTCAAGATGTACCCTAGATAAAAATGAAACTTGATTTCTAAGAGCTTGTTTGGTTTTCTAGTTTTCTATGAAATAGGATGTAAGTGAGCCATCATTATAATATCTAGGTGCTTGTTTAAATAGGAATTATGACTCATAAATCAAAAGTGAAATACAGCTAGAGCTTAGCAAAGCTTTATAAAAAGGCATCAATGTACAACAAACTTTTTTATATATATTTTTTTTACAAAATTCAAGGTGTACCCTATATAAAAATGGAAATTTATTTCTAAGAGTCTGTTTGGTTTTCCAATCTTCTATGAAATAAGAAGTAAATGAGCCATCATTATAATATCTAAATGTTTGTTTAAACATGAATTATGACACGTAAATCGAGAGTAAAATAAGGTAAAGTCTATTTATTTCAATATAAATTCCCAGGATTTTATGATAAAAGCATAATAATTATGTCAGTTTTTTATTTGAAAAGAGTGAAATAAATAAACTCAAATGATCATGATGATTCATTTAAATTGAAAAACCAAACAAGCCATTACATGGAGGCCTTCATCGGGTTAGTGAACGACTTTAAATTTTAGACGAAGGTCATGCACTTGCCCCGAAGTATTCAAAATAAGCCCAGCCTGAAAGCCCGACGGCAAGGCTAGTGGTAGCCCTAGTCTATCAACGGTCTGGATTATTGAACATCATTGCATATTTACTGGACGTATCTTCAAGGGAATCTCATCTGTTACTCGTTTTTGTCATGTTGTCTGAATATGGCAGCTTTTCCTTTCTTCCCGCCCCGGTAAGCGTTTGGACGGCAGCTCGAATCGACTATCCTGCGCATATGTAGACACTGCACCTACTCCTTTGAGGATAAGGACGTGACCCACACCCGTCAGGCATTTTGAAGATTGGAGTCGCCCTTCATTATATTTCCATCATGAATCCATGACTTCAAATAAAATAAATTCAAATAAAACCAAGAAATATATATTTTATAATAACAATGTAAAATTCACGGGTCTCTCTAAAAATAAAATAAAATTCACGGGATGTACAGAACAGGCGGGAACTGGGTAGCTATAGTCGGACGGTTCTGTCAGGGGCTGTGGGACCCACCTTAATATATTTCTTTTATCCAAGCCGTCCATCAATTTTGAATAATCATTTTAGATTATAGGGCCAAAAATTAAGTACATTAAAGGCTTGAGTATACCACACCACACGAAGCAGTGTTGACAGTGACTCCCACCGTTGAAACCTTATTAGGACCCACCGTAATGTTTATTTTCCATCCAAACCGTTCATAAGGTTACATATACCTGGAAGAAGGGAAAACATAAATATCAGCTTGATCGAAAACTTCTGTGTCCCCTGAGAGCTTTCAGCAGTAGGGGTTCAATCTCCTCTGTTTCCTGTAGTGTGGTCCAATTGAGCATTCAATGTTTATAATTTTTTGGGATAATCGCCTAAAATGATTTTTAAAACTGGATGGACGGCGTGGATAAAGTAAAAAACTCAAGGTGGGCCCACAGAGCCGTCTGTCCGTCTCTAGTCATGCCCTGGTGGGGGTGGTACCCAATCCGCGTCCGTCCTGGTGGGGGTAGTACCCAGTCCGCGTCCGTCCGAATAGAGCTTACATCGGAAGGAATGAACATCACACTCGATTTTACGATTTGTGAAAGTGGGCCCCAGTGTCGGACACCAGTGTAGATGGACAGCTCCTTAAAATTCCTATCTTCAAAGATCCTAGCCATCCGTCCTGGACCAACATAGATTTTATGGACTACCAAACAAATATCACTCTAATCTGACAATCTGACCTATCTGATAATTAGCTTTAATTTCAACGGTCCAGATCATGTCATACAAAATAGGTCCAATCAAGAATTTGATCAATCCATTTGCTGGATCCGTTCACCTCATTCATGGCTCGGAAAAAGGATGGCTATAAAAATAAGAACAGATCAGGGATGTTTAGGATCATCCGATCAGTGTGATTTTTTACCAAGTCACCATAAAAATATTTTCTGGACTTTATAGATAATTCAGATTGATCGATTGGACTGTCCAAGTGACAGATACAACTAGGAGAACTATAACTTATGGTGTTCTCAAAGAACTGGAGCATTTCTACAAGAATTATATTATATTATATTATTGCATGGTTCAAAAACCCAGAACCCGAGCTAGGCAAGGTCTACTGAGTCTGACTAGATTGGAAGACTCGATTGAGTTTTATTGAGTTGACTCAGTACTTAAGAATTAAATTTGATATATTTATAATTAAAAATATTAAAATTTTAGCTTATAGTCGTATGTTTCACTGGCAGACAACATCATAGCTCTAAAACTCAGTGGCATAGCTTGAAATTCGGCTGAGTCAACCTGACTGTGAGGCCCACTATATGTGCTTTACATCCACATCTTCCATCAATACACACCAAAAAAATGAAGGAGATCCAAATCTTAAATGGACCATCGTATAGGAACAGTAGTGATTGAATATCCACCGTTAAAAACTTCATAGGGTCCTCCAGAATGTATATTTGCCATCCGATCCATTGATAAGGTCACGAAGGCCTGGATGAAGGGCCCACACAAATGTAATCTTGACCAAAAACTTTTATGGCCCACTAGAAGTTTTTAATGATCATTTACTATTGTTTCCTATGCTATAGTCCACCTGAGATTTGAATCTGCTTCATTTTCTAGAACATACCTTAAAATGAGTTTTCAATCCGAATGGACGGCGTAGATGTAAGTTACGTACATCACTGTGGGCCCCATAGCTCCCTGCCCTTCAACTAAGAGAGAGCCGGTGGGAAAAATAAATTAGAAAGTATCATTTTAGGAAAAAAATTTCTCAAAATTTTGATTTTATTCGAAAGCACTGACAAATAATTTCCAATGAATTCTCCTATTAATTTTCTTTTCATCTTAAAATTTTTCCCTGAATTTCGTCCATAACACAAACTTTCTCACTGTGATAAATTGATAATGATGATGATGAGGATGGGCCTAATCAATAACGAACCTTTTCTAGTATAATTAATATGAATCATTAATTCTTGCGACATCTACTTATATGACTAGGATTATCTAATCAAAATGATTTTGGAGAGAGATAGGCTATCAAAAGTTGACCACACATGTTGGATGGTTCAAATCAATGATCAAACCTTTTCTAATATTAACTAATATGGACTATCCATTTTCCTAACCGTTGATCATATGGATTGGACATTGGATTTACATGTGCCCTCAAAGTCAATTTGACTTAATTAATTATTTTGTTGATTGGAGCTTTATCATTGATGACCTTTATTGGTGACTAGAATATGGCCATAAGTGATCCACTTTTTTTTTTTTTTTTAGTTAGCTTGTTAGTACACACCCATGTTAGTACACACACTCCATGTTAGCTACCCCTACCAGGGATCGATGCCAAGACCTCAAATGTTGAAACGTGGTATCTCCACGCAGTCTGCCAGTTGAGCCATGGATCTGGGTGTCCATAAGTGATCCACTTTCCTATATGCTTTGTTATCAATTATTTAAAACTTGAGTGATTTTCTGGATTTATATGTGCCTTCAAAGTCAATTTGATTTAATTCATTATTTTGTTAATTAGAACTTAGTCATTGATGGCCTTTATTAGTGACGGGAATATGGTCATAAGTGATCCACTTTTCCTTATGCTTCGTTATCAATTATTTGAAACTTGAGTGATTTTATGGATTTATATGTGCCTTCAAAGTCAATTTGATTAATTAATTAATTATTTTGTTGATTGGAACTTGGTCATTGGTCACCTTTATTGGTGACTGGAATATGGTCATAAGTGATCCATTTTTTTATATGCTTCATTATCAATTATTTGAAACTTGGATGATTTCCCATAGAATCACTTTTGTGACTTGGAAAAAGAGCACAATGCAGATATCAACCTTGATTAGCTATTGGAGAGTTGATATTTCACATTCTTGAGTACTTGAAATTTTCTATAGCAAATCTAAGCAATTTGTGATTTGTTTATAATCATTCTGTGTGATTTGCATGATGACGTGTTGGGATTGACTAGTCTCCATCATGAGGCGTTTATTCGTCGATGTCGTTCACACATGAGAGTGGATATTTATTTATTTATCAAGATATCTAGTTCTAGGACCTAATGAATATCTATATCAAAAGAATCTCATCGTCTCTTAGTAAAAACTTCATATCATGCTTGGATTGGGTAGCCTTGAAAGCTTAGACTTGTCCTTGGACTTGAGATTACAAAGGAACTTTATGGCTTTTTATGTGGAGCTTGGATACACCTTTTGATGCTATATTAGCAGCGGACACAACTGTTGTTAGGTTCTTGTATTAAGATTTAGTTGAGGTCTAATGTACTTGTCCTTCTTTTTCTTTTTCTTTTTTGTTTTGTTTTTTGTTAGCTTGTTTGTACACCTCACTGTCAGTTAACACTACTTGTCCTTGGACTTAAGATTACAAAGGGACTTTGGACCTTGATACACCTTTTCATGTTACATTGGTGGCTGAGGGAGGAGGCATTGCTAGGGACCACACTGGGGATTTTCTATTCGCTTTTGTGTCGGGTTATGGATCTTCGTCAAATAACAAGGCGGAGATGAGGGCTGTCCATGATGGGCTCAGCCTTGCTCTGAGTAAGGGCTTCAACCACATCATTATTGAATCTGACTCAAAGTTTGTGGTGGATTCCATCTCTGGGTGTTCGTTTCTCTCATGGCATTAGCGGCACTGGGTGTCCAGAATTAAGTCACTCATGAGGAGGATCAATGCATGATTAACCTCATTAGAGGGAGGGAATCGCCATTCGACGGTCCGGCTCGTAAGGGTAGTGGCGTTTAAACTTCGATGATTTATGAGCGTGCGCGTGATCTTCCCATCATGCGCCAATCCGTGGCCCATGATGTTTTTGGACAAGATCGGGTTAGGATCTACTCGAATTATCTTATCAAAAGCGTTCCCATAGAGGTGGGGGCGGCCGATGGAATTCATAGTTGGCGGTTTTTTCTTTTTGGGCTCTGGCTTGTCTTTACGATAGGTGGGATCCTTTCTTTTTGTAGGACCTCACCCAAAGTAGTTGTACATGTCTGTGATTAATGAAATTGTGGCATCAGTCCACTTTGAAAAAAAAAATGTTACATTGGTGGCTTACGCATAGGTGTTATTAGGTTCTCATATTAAGATTTAGTTGAAGTCTAATGTACTTTAAGAAAGAATTTATTTATTATCCAAAGCAAAGTTTAGGTTAGATCTAACACTTTAAATGCTCTATCAAGCTCAAAATAGCTAGCTAGCATCGTTGCATATTTTTAAAAAGTTTTATAAAATTGTTTTATATTGATAGAAATTTGACAGTTAGATCTTTTAATGTCCAATTTTAAGTATTGCATTGGGTTTTAGAGAAGTAAATTAATTGTAATGATAAAGTGCAAGGATAGGTTTATTGGGGTATTGATTGGGTAGAATGACAAATTTTTTATTTATAGAATATATCAAAGTCTATAAGATGGTAGAGCATCAAACAAGTACTACACTTAAATTCTAAAGAGAGAGAGAGAGAGAGAGAGAGAGAGAGAGAGAGAGAGAGCTAAGTAAAGCTACATGGTCAAAAGAGAGGACTCTATCTCTCATTTCCATTGGTTTCATCTTTTATTGGTCCATCTCTCAACAATCTTTTTTCTCTATCTAATCTTTACAGCCTTGTAATATAGAGAATTAGCTAATTTAGTTATATTCTTTGTTAGGGATGTTGGGGGCCGTTGCACAAAACCTTAGGATCAAAGCACAAACCACACGACACAAGAGATTTTTATATGGAAAACCCTCAAAGAGGTAAAAACCACGGGACCTAGTCTAAATCAACAATCTACTATGAAGTAGAATGTTACAACCTTCTTCATTCACGCAGGAGTGGATAAACAGTAAGAGAATAAAGAAAAAATAGAGAGATCTCACCGATCAAAAGGACGTAGAAGCGTTGAGACGTCGATTGCACAATAGATCACCTCTATGATCATAACTCTCCCTTCCACAAGCTTCCTCTCTCTCTTTCTCTCTCTCTCTCCTCTCTCTCTCTCTCAAACTGTTGATAGCCCTTAACCCTTTAACAAACCCTTGCAAAGCTTTAGGAAACTCTCTTGCACTGCCTAGAACAGCCCTAGTTACCCTTATTTATAGTTTAGGCAACTTACTTTCGCACCTCTTTGAAAACCATCTCAAATTTACGCAGTCCGCATAAAATTCGGACATGAATCTGCGTAACCTCAACTGGTCGATCAGAGTCCTTGACCGGTCTAGCGGCCCACTCGACCGGTCGAGCACCTCCCTCGACTAGTCGAGCACCACGGAAAAATTCAAACCAAACTCGCTGGAGTTTGAGTCGAGGCAGTCCTCGACTGGTCGACCAACACCCTCGACCGGTCGAGTGAAGTTCTCGACCGGTAGAGCTATGAGAAGAAATCCCCATCAAATCTCTCCCTTTTCGACTTAGGAGGAATTCACCTTCTTTAAGCCAGCTAAGTTTCTACAAACCTCAAACTTACCCTTGAGTAATACCTTAGTCATCATGTCTGACCCATTATCATCCGTGTGGACCTTCTCAAGCTGTAACACCTTCTGTTCCAAAGTATCCCTGATCCAGTGATACCGAATCTCTATGTGCTTCGACTTAGAGTGCTGACTTAGATTCTTGCTCAAGTGTATAACACTTTGACTATCGCAATAGACCACGTGCTGCTCCTGCTTCAGGCTAATTTCCTGTAGGAACCTCTTCATTTAAAATATCTCTTTATATGCCTCTGTTACCGCAATGTACTATGCCTCTATCGTCGACAATGTTACGACCTTCTATAGCTTGCTCTGCCAAGAGACCGCTCCCCCTACAAACGTGAACATGAACCTCGATGTAGACTTCCTAGAATCTATGTCATCTGTTATATCTGCATCGTGTAGCCCTCTAACATAGGTTTTCCGTCACCATAACATAGGCTCAACCTGGATGAGCCTCTTACATACCGCAGTATCCATTTCACCGTTGCCCAATGTTCTTTGTCAGGATTGGCAAGATACTGACTGACAACACCAACCGCATATATTATGTCTGAGCGCGTACACACCATAGCTCATCAAACTTCCTACCGCTGATGCATAGGGTATCTTCTACATCTCATTCACATTTGCCTTCGTCTTGAGACACTGTCTGTCGCTTAATATGATGTGACCATGCAGTAGAGTACTGACCAGCTTCGCTGCATTCATATTGAACCACTGTAGACACCCCACCCAGGCTAACATCTTAAGAAAGTTAAGACAATTCGAGAACCATGATCATATCCTAAACCTAACCCTAATCCTAACCTGAGCTATTATGAGTCATCATTCAATCTAGACCATGTCCAAAACCGATCCATTTCTCGGGTAATTTCCGGATAACAATCGAGCCAATTTCGAGCCATTTTGAGCCGAATATCCAAAACGGGCTTTGTTTCACTCTAAGGACCCAAAAAAGGACCCACCGGATGAATTTCAAGGGAAGCTGTACCGAAGCGGTAGTTTGACTACCGCCGGCGGTAGTCAAACTACCGCTTTTACTCAAAAAGCGTGCGCTGAGTCAGCCACTCGAGTTTCAGACTTAACCAAGTCCGGGCGGTAGTCGAACTACCGCCGGTGGTACTCGGAGTACCGCCGCATGCGGCCCGAGTATGGACAGCTGTCCCAACATCCAAAAGTCAACTCTCTCATACATTTACCCTCCCCATCCTCACTATTTACCATTTTACCGCTCCCCATAGCCAATGAGAAAGTGCCACGTGGCATTCCTCTCTCCACAGCCAACCATAGCTTGCCACCTCACCTTTTACCCCTCTCAAACCCAAAATTTATAATGCTACCATTGGAGAAGGCTATAAATAGCCCTCTCCTCTTCATATTTCAAGACATTCTCAACCAAGGGAGGGAGAGAGTGAGAGAGAAAGAGAGGGAGAGGGAGAGAGTGAGGGAAAGGGAAGGAGCTCCCAAACCCTCCAAATCTAATTTTTTCCAGCCACCCCCTTTACCCTCAACTCAACCCTTCCAACCCATAAGCCTAACCCAGGTTGATCATGGTTCAGTCTACGTCATGACCTACTCAAAAGTCAAACCAAAGATCCATTTACATGCAAGCATTCATCATGACATCTACTCCCTTCTCAACCCCCCTGCTTCTCTAGATCTCTAGTGGATGTATGCTCTGTGACTTGCCGTACATCGGATCCTGTCACATCAGAAATTCCTAGTGATCTAGTCCACTTTTCTTATCTCTTTGCATAAACATCATCACATCCGCCCTCTAGACACATTGTCGGACGTATGCTCTGTAACCTGCAGAAATCTCGGATCTTGCTACATCAGAAATCTACGTGTGACTAGTCCCATCATGACCACAGCATCATCATTATCCCTTGAGATTATTTTATCACACTAAGTAGAGACCGTACATTTGTACGGGCAGAGAAGGTGCCTAACACCTTCCCTCTTTGTAACTGAGGTCCCTTACCCGGAATCTCAGATCGCAAACCAGGAGTCAATTTAAGGTAGGAGAGTCTTCAAATTTCTCCAACCTTACGTATTCCGTGGATTCTAGCCGACCGCGGGATTCTGAGTAACATTGGCTAGTGGCGACTCCAACAATCACAAATCAGCTTAATCACCCCCACCATCATCACCACAACACATTTTACCAATGGGGGCGCCGATCCGATTTTTCCAGTGTTTACAGAATGGCGACTCCGCTGGGGATTTGCTAGCTCGCACTAGCTGAGACCCGACTCGAAAGTGTGGTACTATAATCTCAAGGGACATCATCATTGTAGTCACAAGAAAAAACATCTTTGGCTTATACTTGCTTGGGCAAAGATTCGAACCATGACCACTCGATCCCACGTAGCCATGACTTCTCAAGCAACCCATGAAGAAGAGCCTGCACCCCAACCAGCTCTTGAAATATCCGCACCTGCACTGGCACCCGCACCCATACCTACACCCGTACCCTTACCAATAGCTCCGACAGATTTGTCAGCCAACGTCACCACACAAGAGCTACTACTTTGAACAATGCAAGGGCTACTGCTTTGCCTGGTGCCAAGTGCCACACCGAATACACAGATGACCCAGCCGAGTGTGCAGAACAGCTCACTCCCTCAGACTCCTTTTGCTTTCTCTCTCTTTCCTCCAGCAAATCCTGTGCTCCCTCTCCCAGAAGAATCAGCACAAAATCAACAACAGCAAGCAATTAGGAGAAATCCTCCCCCACATCCCTACTCAACACATCACAACAATCCGGTTATAGTACATGCAAGTCACAGACAAGAACTGGCGGATGCCCATGAAGGGGGCCAATTTCGAGTTCAGCTCACTCCCCCTAACGGGAGTAACGTTCCAGAGATGGCAGATACCCCAGGCGGGAGCCATTTTCAAACATCACACCCTCCTCCGAAAGGGAGTGGTGTTCAATTCCAGCTACCTCCCGCCACCGAGAGCCCACCGTCTTTCCATCAAACCCCCATTCTCGATCCATATGAAGAATAAGCAGCACAAGCCCTACAACAAGGGGCAAGATATCCGCCACAAAATAAGTCAGAGATTGAGGAGTTACGAGAGTAACTACAAATGGTGCAAAACCAGCTTCAAAGATAACAAGAAGTGGATCACCCATCCACCAAGTTTAGGGACCTCTGTCCCTTCCCAGATGCTCGGGTACCATCAAACTTTGAGGTACTAAAGTTCAAAAGGTATAACGATAGTGGGTGCCCCACAGCACATCTAAAAGCATTTTATGGGAAGCTCAATGCGATAGCAGGGAATGATGGAGCCTTAATACGGCTTTTCCAGAAATCCCTTAAGGGTGATGCTTTGGATTGGTAAACCTCACTAGATAGCCACCAAATCAGAACCTGGGAAAAGCTTTCCCAAGCATTCATTGACAGGTTCTCATACAACCTGAACATGGCTCCAAGGAGAGCTGACTTGGCTGCCCTGAGGCAAAAAAGCGATGAGTCTTTATCAGCATATGTAGGGCGATGGCGAGCCATGGCGGCTCGAATGAGAAACCCCATCGATGATGAGGAACAGATATCCATGATCGTACATTCAGCAAACTATAACATTTCAAGATATCTGATCTCATACCCCTACGCGAACTTTCTCAGCTCATCCGAGCTGGAGAACAAGTAGAAGCTGGGATCAGGGCTGGAACCATTTCTCTATGGCCACATCAGACCCCCTCAATCAAAAGAAACAAAGTCGAGGGGAAACCTGTTGGATATGGGAATGGAAACAGCACCGCTCCCACACAGCGTACTACCAAAGTTAATAACATCATCGCTAACACTCAAGGCAACCAGTATGCTCCACAACCAGAGCCACGACAGGATAAGCAATACCAACCACAGCCACAGCCAAATAGGCAGTACCAACCCCAGCAAACCCAGCAGGGATATCAGGCACAACCGTCCCCACAACAACAGCCTAAGGGAAATGCGCAAGGTCCATACAAGCAGGGAATGTTAGGGAGGAAGTTCACTCTGTTAGCACAATCATACAGCCAAGTGCTGACAATGCTCATGCAAAAGCAACTGTTGACACCCCTCCAGCCTCGACTTCCACCTAATCCCTTGCCTCCCGGTTACAATGAAAACCAGTATTGCGCATATCACCAGGCTCCTGGCCATCTAACGGATCGCTGCTTCGCTTTGAAACATGCGATCCAAGATTTGATCGAAAGCCAGAAGATTGCGATCACTCCACAGGCCAACAATACACCTCAAGCCAACATTCTCCAAAATCTCCTGTCATCACATCAAGCAGGACCCAGCACATCTAGCACCTCTACCGTCAACCACATTGAAGGAGGGCAACCCACACATTCTTATCCACATCATTCCATCCAAGAAATCATGCCAGACACAGCAAATCGAACATGAGGATACCAGCAGGCGCCATCGCCTGGACCACAGGTGTTCCTTAAAGAAGCACCAGCTACTCAACCTCTCATATTTCTTGAAGCAGCGCCAGCATTTCAGTCTCTCGTGACTTTGGAAGCAGCACCCAATAGGTCACACTCTCAGCATCCCGCCTCTCAAGGGACACATTCAACTCCATCCCCAGTACATCCAAAAGGGTCGAATTCTCAACCCGTTGTCCTCCCGATAGGTCTCCCTGACCTAACCCTGCTAGCCTTGCAAGGGGCACCCTCAGTTCAGGCCCCGCAATTCCTGATGCCTCACCAACTGGCATACGCCCAGAGGATCCCTCCCCCACATCAAAGGAAAGAAGAAAAATCCATGGCTAAAACTAATCAAAACTTGGTGGCACCTCAGGAGACATCACTGAATCTACCACAAACTGTTCTAGCAATAACCCCTCAGCCTCAAGAACCATTGGTATACTTGGAAGGAAGAGTGGTTCCTTCCTATAACCCAAAAGCAGTCCCATGGCACTACCCAGAATGTGATGAAGTGGGTAACAATGGGAGATACCTCAGGAGAGATAGTCAGAACCCAAAAGAAACCCGCAGAATTTTGTCGGGAACCACTAGCAAAACTGACGCTGCTTATGACATAGCAGCCCAACTCAAAACCATTCCCGCGCAGATATCCATCTGGGAACTCCTATGCACGTCAAGGTCACATCGAGAAATCTTCGCGAGGACCTTGAATGATGCCCACATCTCTCCCGACGTACCCCCCGAAATGGTGGCAAGTATGATTGGTCAACTTCTCGCACCACGAGCCATCACTTTCTCTGACAATGAACTACCACCTGAGGGTCGTGAGCACAGGCGCTCACTAAACATAGTGGCCCATCACAAGAATTTCAAGATCCCACTTGTGCTTATTGATAATGGATCCAGTCTCAACATCTGCCCTTTAAGGACTGTTGAACGGTTATGGATAGAACCGTCTTCCTTCAGACCCAGTACCATGAGTGTCAGAGCCTTCGATAATTCTCGAAGGCAAGTTGAGGTGGAAATTGATCTAGAATTACAAATTGGACCAGACACGACCCTTGTCACATTCCAGGTCATCGATATCCCTGCCTCATTTAACCTTCTCTTAGGGCGGCCATGGCTCTATGCTGTTGGAGCCATCCCATCTACCCTCCACCAAAGGTTTAAATTTCCTTCAGAAAATCGAATCATTTCAGTACTGGCTAAGCCAGAAACCATCTTCTCGGTGACGGTCAGCATCCTAGAAACTGACATCCCAGTGATTGACGTTCAGCATACAGAAGATGACATTCCATATCACAGTTTTGAATTTGAAAATGTGAACGCGATCGTCAACCCTCGCCCTCTAGCTGCTGAATACGTCATTCCCCCTGCTGAGCGATTGATCCTAAATTACCGTACCGAGTTCTATGAAAAAGGTATGGTAGTGAGACCAGCACCTGCCAATGTACAGAGACAGGGACTGGGATATCAACCGACACTGGAAGATCAGGCTGAAAGGCCAAAAAGGAGTCAATTGTTTAAATACACACCCATCGAGTTTGTCAAAGCTGGGACAGTTCTTGAGGACAAAATGGTGTCTCTTGAGGACCAACTCCAAGCACTCAGACTCGCAGAACAGGCTAGTCAGGAGTCCATCTGGCCACCAATAAGGTGAGATCGAATCCTCAGGACACCAAAGGAACACACGAGGCCAGGGGCAGAACCCCCAGATTCATCACATGAGACTAGGGGCATGGAAACAGGTCCGCCCGCAAGTGACCCAAAATCAGGAATACCCCTTGCAGGCAATGTAAGCCAGAACAGGGAGACACCCATTCACAGTCAGGGGAACACATCCCCACCATCTACTCAGCAATATAAAGGGCAGAAGCATCCCACCCATTGGGTCGACAAAGGTAAGTGGCCTGCTCTAGATTGGACGGATGTCCGAATCCCATCCCAGGAGTCTGAGGAACAAGAGGAACTTCAACTTCTGGGCGCAGAGGTCCAATCAGATTCTGACTCTGAACCCAGCCCAGCAGACATCATGGTCATCAAGACAGGTGACCCACAGGAACAGACAAAGCAGGTCAGCAAGATCGAAACGGGAAAAGAGCCAGGATGGTTAGCCATCCCCCTAACGATCGAATGAGCCGGCGAACCATTCACTAGCACCGGCTTTAAAAAAACACCAATGTAAATAGCAATTGGTATCCCGAACCAGGACAAGACCAATCATGGTTTGTGACACCGTCCTGTTCAGGATATCTTGGCGACACAAAAAAATCAAAAAATCTTCCAAATACAAAAACATCATATATTTTCAAAAATACAAAAACATCGCATATTCCCCAAAATCACAAAACATCAAAAAACTTCCAAAATACAAAAACAATAGAAAATTTTTCAAAAATCACTATGCCAAGAATTTCTCATGACAAGCATGAGTTCGAGGTCGACTCATATGATTTCGATCTAGAATTTGACTTCGAACTCATGGGTTTGGATGAAGCCCCGGATGAGGGAAATGATGATACCGCTCTTGAATTCGAGGATTCCCTCGAAAGATTCAAAACAAAGGCCAATGTTGTGGCAGACGACTTCGAAATTGTGAATTTAGGGTGAGCAAAATCCCCCAGGGAGGTGCGCATCAGAAAATTGCTTCCTCCGGAATACAAGCAGAGGATGATGGAGTTCCTAAAACCGAGGTTGTCCAACTTTGCCTTCTCTTACGAGGACATGCCAGGGCTCGATGAAGACTTGGTGGTGCATCATTTACCAACAAAGCCGGATATGAAGCCAGTCAAGCAAAAATTGCGAAGAATGAAGCCAGAATGGGCCCTAAAAATCCGTGATGAAGTCATCAAGCAATACAACGCGAGGTTCTTGGTAGTCTCCAACTACCCAGAATGGCTCGCAAATATTGTACCAGTTCCAAAGAAAGACGGGAAAGTCAGGATGTGCATCGACTTCAGGGACCTCAACAAAGCAAGCCCTAAAGACGACTTCCCTCCGCCTCACATCGACACACTGGTGAATAATACTGCTGGGCACAAGATCTTCTCCTTCATGGATGGCTTCACGGGCTACAATCAGATCGAGATGGCCGTCGAAGATCGAGAGAAGACTTCCTTCATCACACCATGGGGAACCTTCTGTTATCGGGTTATGCCTTTCGGGCTAAAGAATGCGGGAGCTACGTATCAGTGAGCCATGACTGTCATGTTCCATGACATGATAAACAAGGAGATGGAAGTTTACGTGGACGATATGATCATTAATTCTCGCATGATCGAAGGACACTTTGGCGATCTCAAAAAGCTCTTCGACAGGCTAGAAAAGTTCAAGCTCCGCCTCAATCAGCAAAAATGTGTCTTCGGTCGCACCGAAGGCAAACTATTAGGCTTCATTATTAGCGAAGACGGCATCAGAGTAGATGAGACCAAAACCAAAGCGATCATCGAGATGCCACCTCCTAAGACTAAGAAAGAAATTCGAGGCTTCCTCGGGCGAATCCAATATATCAGTCGATTCATCACACAACTCACTCCGGTCTGCGAACCCATATTCAAGCTGTTGCAAAAGAACTCTCAAAAAGAATGGAATGACGACTGCCAAGCGGCCTTCAATAAGATCAAAAGATACTTGCTAAATCCTCCAGTGCTCGTGCCGCCTACTCCAAGTAGGCCACTTCTATTGTATATCTCTGTCGCAGTGGAAGTAATTGGATGTGTCCTCGGCCAACATGACGATACGGAAAGAAAAGAGCAAGCGATCTACTATCTAAGCCGACGGTTTATAAGCTACGAAGTCAAATATTCCAGCTTAGAAAAGACGTGCCTTGCCCTAGTCTGGGCAACACAACGGCTAAGGCAGTACATGATCACTCACCCGATACTTCTGCTTGCTCGCATGGACCCGTTGAAGTACTTGTTCGAAAAACCGGCACTAACAGGCAGAATCACAAAATGGCAGTTACTGCTTTCTGAGTTTGACATCACATATGTCACCCAGAAGGCAATCAAGGGGCAAGCACTAGCCGATCACTTAGCAGCACACTCCCTGCCTAACTACCAACCCCTGAAGACCTTCATCCCCGATGAAGACATCCTCCAGATTGAGGAAGAAGAGGAAAGAAAGGCAGGAGGGTGGGCACTCTTCTTCGACGGAGCTGCAAACTCTAAGGGGAGTGGAGTAGGCGCCATACTCCACTCCCCCGAAGACGCCCCAGTCCCTATATTCAGAAGACTAGCATTCCAGTGCACCAATAATGTGGCCGAATATGAGGCTTGCATCGCCGGTCGAAGAGAAGTCATCATCCTCAACGTAAAGAAGTTACAAGTCTTCGGAGATTCACAACTCATCATCAATCAGATAAATGGCGATTGGAAGACCAAGGATGAGAAGCTGATTCCTTATCATGTCTATCTGGAGAATTTGATCGAGGAGTTCGAGGAGATCACATTCTCTTACATGCCTCGGGTCAAGAATCAGTTTGCGGACGCTCTAGCTACCCTCGCTTCAATGCTGGAAATCCTAAAAAGAGTTGCTGAATGGGAACTCACTGTCGAACTCCAGGAGGAACCTGCATTCTGCCTACAAATCGAAGAAGCTGAGCCTACCCCAAATGATCAGCCATGGTACACAGACATCAAGAAATACCTCGAACATCAGAAGTACCCGGAAGGAGCAGCTCTGACTGATCGACGCACAATACAAAGACTAGCAGGTCAGTTCGTGATCACTGGTGGTATCCTCTACAAGCAATCCTTCAACCAAGTCCTTCTCCACTGTGTGGATGAGACAGAGGCAGCCCAGATCATGTCAGAAATCCATGAAGGACTATGTGGCCCCGCATATGAATGGACACATGATGGCAAAGAAGATCCTACGACTCGGCTACTACTGGCTTACAATGGAGACAGATTGCTGCAAGCACGTCAGGAGATGCTTCAAATGTCAAGAGCACGCGAATCAGATCCATGCGCCTGCCTCCGAACTCTACAACTTGACAGCACCATGGCCCTTCTCTGTATGGGGACTCGACATCGTAGGTAAGATCAGCCCTAAAGCTTCAAACGGGCATGAATACATCCTGGTGGCAGTAGACTACTTCACTAAATGGATAGAAGCAGCATCCTATACTACCGTCGCAGCATCTCATGTGGTCAAATTCATAAAGAACAACCTCATTAGCCGATATGGGGTCCCTCAGGCCATTATCACTGATAATGGAACTCCATTCGTCAATAAAAGGATGAGCGATTTCCTCGACAAGTTTAAAATTCAACGCCATCGGTCAAGCCCCTACCGTCCTCAAATGAATGGTGGGGTGGAAGCCGCAAACAAAACTATCATCCGCATACTGGAAAAGATGGTGAAGACATATCGTGATTGGTCAGAAATGCTTCCTTATGCACTCTGGGCTTATCGCACGTCTGTACGGTCTGCTACAGGCGCAACTCCATATGAGCTCGTTTATGGAATGGAAGCAGTACTACCGGTCGAAATTGAAATCCCCTCACTGCAGATTGTTCACTCCCCAAGTATAGGGTTGTGATGTAGTAATAAACTCGGTAAGACCGAGGTCAAATCCCAAGGGACTGGAACTTGTACGTTATCTGAAACTAAGTAGAAATAGAACTAGAATGAGATGAAATCTAAATCGATTGTAATTTGAAGAATAATGATAAAATATTTAATCTAAAACTTAGGAAAAATCAGAAAAGGGAAACTAGGGATTCAGAGGATCCACTTGTAGAGATCAGGGAGATCTTATGCCTGGATTAAAAATCAGGGAATTTAACTGAACTGCCATTGATATAAATTTCAAGAGATGAGGGGTATATGAATTAGAATGGATTCCATCACCAAACCATGCCCAGGAGACAAAGCAAACAACAGAATTAAACTAATTACAAACCAATCAACATGCATGAAGGTTAGGAAAGGGTACCGTCATCCGACCATGCCCAGGAGACGATGGTGAACAACAGGGCTTCCTGACGTCATAAACATAAAGAGGAAAAGAACATGCTCAAAGCCATTACAGACCCATTGTAATTTCAGTCACAACAGACCATTAAAGACTGAAAACATTCCCTTAATTAAACCTAAATCAATATCAGATCAGTCTAAACAAAAGGCAAGCAAAGAGTTCCCATCACACTACAAGCTTCACCTCTTAGCCCTAGCTAAGAGGTTTAGCCACGCATAAACATGGTGGACTCAAAATAAAATAAAATAACTAAAAGAAAAGAAAAACTAAACAAACTTCCCTTTTCTCTCTGTCTCTTTCTCTCCTCACGTCTTTTGCTCTCTCCCTGCTATCCTCCTGGATCCACGTCCAAGCTCCCTCCTTTATACTGCACGGATGGGTGGTGAAGAACGAGTTGAGTTGGAGACTCTATACGCAGCAACGCGCGTAATAGAGTCACTGACCGACGCTGGACATTGGAGAGACCCATTTTTTGGTCCTACTCACAAGATCCAATCCGTTCATTGGTTAGCCTCGAGATTTCGACCGGAAATGGTTAATTTTAATCGTCTGTTGATGCGTCCCACCTTAATTGATCAGTCGACGTCAAAACGGAAATCTGAGAGCTCACAGCCACTGTCCGACATGTCCCAGCAAAAGATCACCTACACGAGGGTAATATCCCATCCTGGAAGAGTTTGGACGGTCCAGATTGGACCTATGATCGGTGCTGGTGGCCCACTGTAACGAGTCGGTGGCTCTGTTCGCAGCAACGAAGAAATCGTCCGCTGAGCTGTTGGCGGGGCCCACAATTCGACTCGGATGAGAAATCCATGCCGTCCATTGTCTTCAGGGCAAAAAACCGTCCGGAAAGGGATGGTTTGAAGCAATTTCAGTGTGGCCCACGAGATCATCTACTCCACCGTCCATCTTGCCTTTAACGGCTGAAAACTAACGGACGCTCATACTGGGTCAAAAGGGCTCCTACACTAAGGGTGTGGACACCTTCCGAAACGAATGAACGGCTTGGATTGTCGAAATGTGAGCGGAGTGGGTCCCACTACACACAACCGGCGGTCGGACGTTCGTCCGCTGGACGCTTTACGTGAGAGAGACGGGTCAGCCCGTCTTTTGACCGGGCGACCGTCCGGTGCACCTCCTGTTCATCGCACTTCATGCACGTGCACCCTCGTGTGGGGTCCACTGTGATGTTCGCGAGAAATCCGTGCCATCCATCTTGTTCTCCATCTCATTTTACGCGTTGAGACCAATTGTGAAGCATATCCAAGTAGCGGTGGGCCCCGAGATTTGGTAATTTATGGGCTGATCTAGCCGTTAGGCCACTTCCACAGAGATCCAGGAGCTGAAATTCGATGTGTACGGTTAATTTATGCTCCTCAGCTCATGTATAAAGTTTCGAGCAGAACGGATGGTGGGAACCCTGTGATCTTGCATTTTGGCTGACTTTCAGGCCACTTGAGCTTCAGTTTCTCGATTTTCTCGGGTCTCGGGCGTTGATCTTGGTTCCCTGGGGTCATTCCCTTGCTCTGGTGACTTTAGAGCGTCAAATCCATCCTTTCAGCACCATTATTCAGTCCCTGATTGTAATTACCCCCTGTATTACAAATGTGATTAAAACAGCCATTAAACAGTTATTATGCCCGTAAATTCAGGTAATACATGGGGTCTAATATGCAATATTTGACCCTCAACACGGATACTACTGGAAAGTGAAGTCGAGGAAGGCGAGTGGCAACAAGCAAGGTACGATCAGCTGTATCTGGCAGATGAAAAGCGCATACGAGTGCTAAGCCACTCCCAATGCTATCAAAGAAGGATCGCTCGAGCTTACAACAAGAGAGTCCGGAAGAGAAGTTTCAAAGTTAGTGACATGGTCATGAAACGTATCCTGCCGCCGCATTTGCCAGATCCCAGAGGAAAATTCAAACCCTCGTGGGACAGACCGCTGATCATTCGGAAAGTACTCCCAGGAGGTGCTCTTCGGCTCACCAATCTGAAAGGCGAGGATCTTCCCGAGCCCATCAACGCCGACAATGTGAAAATCTATCATGTGTAACCCTACCTAACCTTGTTAATGATTACAATCGAAAGGCTACATCTCTCACCTCCCTACCAAAAAATAAAACTATATATATCCACCAATTACCCCTTCCAGAAACACCCATCATGTCCCCAAAAAAAAAAAAAAGAAAAAAAAAAAAGGAAAGAGAAAGAAAACAAAACAAAAAGGAAAAAAAAAAAAAGGAAAAGAAAAGAAAAGACAAAAAGAAACCTCAATAAGAAGACCCAAAAAAAAAAAAAAAAAAAGAAACCCACCCCACATCCCTAGTAATCTATCCTATATCCCCAAATAATTTCAAGCAGCTTACGATTGTGCTTAAAGACAAGGACAAGTGGGTAGCCAATCGGCTGACTATAAAGGAAGTTCCCCCGTCACTCTTAGCACTCCGATAAAATTTTTTTTAAAAAAAAAAAAAAGAATAAAGGCATGCCTAAGCAAAAGGGGCAAGTTGAAAACCTGAAAAGGCGGCTCCAGTAAAAACAGCGGGCATGTAGCGAACTTGGTGAAAACCTGAAAGGACGCTTAGGGTAAAAATAGTCTGGCCGCCAAGGCGAGTGCAAGATCAAAAACCCGGGACGTAGTGAAAATCCAAGAGGACGCTACGGGCAAAAATGACGGGAAGAGCCGGACGTAGTGAAAACCTGAAAGGGCACTACGGGTAAAAATGGCAAGAAATAAAAAAAAAGTGTAGATACAGAAGAAGCCGAGACAGCAAGCATCGCAACCAAGTACAAGGAAAGGCAATTTCGGATCAGTACTCTATCAAACTCTACTCAAATCTAAAGGATGCGATATTGGTCACCTTCTCAGGGAACCAAGACCCCAAAAGAACACAGTCTAGAATACTATACACAACGTGGGCTGAGCCCAAAATTCTGATCCCAATCATCCAAAGCATAAATCCAAAAGCAAACACTGGTCAATTTGGTACAAACAAAATTTTATTTTCAGTGAAAATCTTTTACAAGTAATTTGTATTCTTTTTTCATAAAAACAAAAACAAAATGAAATTTTCTCATGCATACGGGACAAGCAGATGATCAACATCGGGAACTACAGGTAAGCCCCAACCTCTCATGTAGCGATAATCTCTGCCTGAGCCCCTCTACCTCCATGTGTAGGTAGAAGATCTCATCCCTATCCAGACGGTGTGCCACAAGCATACAGTGCCGCACTCAGCAGTCAGGAGGACCTGAATCCCCGATAACTACTACATCGAGGGTGGTCTGAAAGGAACAAGCCCCAAAGCTGCAACATCTGGAGCATCCCAGTGGCACATAGGAGCTGCATCTTGCACGCCGACAGGAGCTGACTGTTCGATCATCGCCTCAAAATCTGTGCCAAAAATCTGACTCAAGCCGTCCATCGGAAGTCCATCGTCTACCAGATCCAAGTCATCTAAAGCGCCAAGAGGAGGCCCGCCACCCATCCAAGTCTGATCCAAACCATCCGCACCATCCATAGCCTCAATCCACACCATCCATAGTCATCCCTCCATCAATCAAGCCATCCACACCGCCTATGACCATCCCTCCATCAATCAAACCAGCCACACCATCCATCGCCATCCTTCCGTCGGTCGCCATTATCGAGCCATCCCCACCCTCTAAACCATCCAACCCCACCAGTCCATTGGTGGGAAAAGGATCCAAGCCATAAATGACATTCACTTCTTCAAGAGGGCCCATTACTTCTCCATCTACCCCCATCAATTCACCCATAAACTCTTTGTCATTTATGGAGCCACCCACCTTTTCACCATCAATAAACCTACCTAACCCATCATCATGATTGGCCATGATGAATCCAAAAAAGAGAAAGGAATAAGGGAGGAATGAGACAAAGAAGAAGGGACAAAAGGGAGGAAATAAGGACAAAACGAATGATCAAAGAAGAGGACGGAGGGGAGACAAAGAGAATGAGCAGAGAAGAACAGGGCTTGCTGGAAGAAAAGATCAACGGAGGCGGTAATCGGATTACCGCTAGCGGTACTCGGAGAACCGTTTCAGAATTGTCATCACTGAATCACTGCGGCACCTGACAGAAGGAGCAGAACGTGCAAATGTCAACGGGCGGTAGTCCGAATACCGCCAGCGGTAGTCCAACTACCGCCCGGGCCCACTTTCAAGCAAAATTCGGACAGGGCCCACTTCAGAAGGCTGGGACTATAGAGCGTAACTCTGTATACCAGAATGGGATCGCATAAATGATCAAAAGATGGTCCAAGAAGGTAACAGCCCGGGCCATCTTCCAAGGCCCATTTCTAAAAAAAAAAAAAAAAAAACATTTCCCAGGCCCACTTCAAAAAACCCATCTCAAGGCCCAAGCCCATTCTGACGCCGAGGCCCATCTTCCAAGGCCCATTTCCAAAAGACCCATATCCAAGGCCCACTTCAAAGAGCCCATCTCAAAGCCCAAGCCCATTCCAAGGCCCAGGCTCACTTCTAAGCCCATGTCATAAAGCCCATCTCAAGGCTCAAGTCCATCCCAAGCCCATTTCAAAAGTCCAAGCCCATTTCAAAAGTCCAGGCCCATTTCAAAAAAAAAAAAAACTTCGAAAATTTTTTCAAATAAAATCCCCAAGGAGTCTAGCTCCAAAAAGGATAGTTTTCAAAATCTTTCAAAAAAAAAAAAGAAAAGAAAAGAAAAGAAGTTTTCCAAAATACATCCCCGGGGAGTCCAGCGCCATAAGAGCGTCACCTTTTCACCAAAAAATCAAAAAATCATTAGCCCCATTAATTTTATTAGTGGAAACCATCTGACTTTCCCTACAAAAAAAAAAAACAAAAAAAACAAAAAAAACTTAGCCCCATTAATTTTATTAGTGGAGGCCACTTGGCTTTGCTGTAATAAAAACGAACGATCTCGACCATCCATGAGGTCAGACAGATCTTTCAAAAAGTTTCAAAATTGTCAAAAAAAGAGCCCCATTAATTTATTAGTGGAGGCCATCTGACTTTTTTTGCAAATAAAAATCATTGGCCCCATTGATTTATTAGTGGAGGCCATCTGACTTTTTTCAAATAAAAACCGTTAGCCCCGCCAACTCATTAGTGGAGGCAATGCGACTGTTTACTTAATTTGTGAAAATAAAAACCGAACGACAGCGCCCACCCGCGTGATCGAACGGATATTTTTTCAAAATCTAAAAATATCTCCAAACAAAATCTCCAAGGAGTCTAGTTCCAAAAGGAATAGCTTTCAAAATAAAAACTTTCAAAAACGCACGCGTCGCGCAGTACACTGAGGAATCTTCCATATTCTCCAGTTGCGGTCAGTGCAAACAGTTAAATAAGACCCGATCTCTTCCGGTTTCCCCGAAGGATGATCAAGTCCGTACATGATACATGTACGATTGGCCAGATTTTTATAACTGGGCAATCGTACAAATGCTAGAAGATGAGTGGATCTATCTCTGGAAAGAATAATCAAAACTCGAAGTGAAGACAATCCATTATAACCAAAGTGTCAGACTCAGCAGATTGCATGGCAAACAGATTATCTGCACATACCTAGTCCGGGGTGTTCGTAAAATTTGATCGAATCCAAGTCGGCGTAGTGAGTTCCCCGTAAGGCCGCACCAACTTGCGGGACAGCTAACCCTTTTGACGATCAAATGGAGCGAACATTCCTAGGGTGATTACATAGCAAAGGAACAACAGACCTAATAGTACGGGAATCCTCGTAAAGCCGCGACAAATGCGCAGAGGCCCCTTACTTTTCAGACTTACCCTCCAATGCTGTAAACAATCCGATGTGAAAAGGTTGTGATTGGCGATCCGTAAAGCCGCGATGAATGCGCAGGAGACAATCATAAAGTTTTCCTCAACCCTCGTGATATGTGCAAGTCATCTTTTTCCAAACAGTCGACTGACAATGATACAATGGTAAGCAATAGATATGAGTCACTACCATTCGTTCTGACCAGAAGGGTGGGGTGTCCACTTACTTTAACCTTCGGTTGCTCGCAACCTCGGTCAAAGAGGGGCATCTGTAGACACCCCACCCAGGCTAACATCTTGAGAAAGTTAAGACAATCCGAGAACCATGATCATATCCTAAACATAACCCTAATCCTAACCTGAGCTATTATGAGTCATCATTCAATCTAGACCATGTCCAAAACTGATCCATTTTCTGGGTCATTTCTGGATAACAATCGAGCCAATTTCGAGCCATTTTGAGCCGAATATCCAAAACGGGCTTTGTTTCACTCAAAGGACCCAAAAAAGGATCCACCGGATGAATTTCGAGGGAAGCTGTACCGAAGCGGTAGTTTGACTACCGTCGGCGGTAGTCAAACTACCGCTTCTACTCAAAAAGCGTGCGCTGAGTCAGCCACTCGAGTTTCAGACTCAGTCAAGTCCGGGCGGTAGTCGGACTACCGCCGGCGGTACTCGGAGTACCGTCGCATGCGACCCGAGTATGGACAGCTGTCCCAACATCCAAAAGTCAACTCTCCCATACATTTACCCTCCCCATCCTCACTATTTACCATTTTACCGCTCCCCATAGCCAATGAGAAAGTGTCACGTGGCATTCCTCTCTCCACAACCAACCATAGCTTGCCACCTCACCTTTTACCCCTCTCAAACCCAAAATTTACAATGCTACCATTGGAGAAGGCTATAAATAGCCCTCCTCTTCATATTTCAAGACATTCTCAACCAAGGGAGGGAGAGAGTGAGAGAAAAAGAGTGAGAGATAAAGAGAGGGAGAGGGAGAGAGTGAGGGAAAGGGAAGGAGCTCCCAAACCCTCCAAATCCAAATTTTTTCCAGCCACCCTCTTTACCCTCAACTCAACCCTTTCAACCCATAAGACTAACCCAAGTTGATCATAGTTCAGTCTACATCATGGCCTACTCAAAAGTCAAGCCAAAGATCCATTTACATGCAAGCATTCATCATGACATCTATTCCCTTCTCAACCCCCCTGCTTCTCTAGATCTCTAGTGGACGCATGCTCTGTGACTTGTCGTACATCGGATCCTGTCACATCAGAAATTTCTAGTGATCTAGTCCACTTTTCTTATCTCTTTGCATAAACATCATCACATCCGCCCTCTAGACACATCGTCGGACGTATGCTCTGTAGCCTGCTGAAATCCCGGATCTTTCTACATTAAAAATCCACGTGTGACTAGTCCCATCATGACCACAGCATCATCATTATCCCTTGAGATTATTTTATCACACTAAGTAGAGACCGTACATTTGTACGGGCAGAGAGGGTGCCTAACACCTTCCCTCTTTGTAACCGAGGTCCCTTACCCGGAATCTCAGATCGCAGACCAGGAGTCAATCTAAGGTAGGAGAGTCTTCGGATTTCTCCAACCTTACGTATTCCGTGGATTCTAGCCGACCGCGGGATTCTGAGTAACATTGGCTAGTGGCGACTCCAACAATCACAAATCAGCTTAATCACCCCCACCATCATCACCACAACACATTTTACCAACGGGGGCGCTGATCCAATTTTTCCAGTGTCTACAACCGCTCTAGGACTTTTTTAATATACCGCTCTTGTGACAGCCAAAGCTTCCTACTGCTTCTGTCACGGGTTATCTTCATTCCTAAGATCTGCTTAGCCGGGCCCAAGTCTTTCATTGCGAATAACTTGCCCAACTGTTGTTTCAGCCTATTAATCTTCTTAATGTTTTTTTTCATGATGAACATGTCATCAATGTATACCAGCAGAATTAAGAAATCACCATCTAAAAATTTGCGCGTGAACACACAGTGGTCTGACTCCATTCTGTCATATCCATGCTTTAATATGAACGAGTCGAACTTCTTGTACTATTGTCGTAGAGCTTGTTTCAACCCATACAAGCTCTTCCTCACCCTACACAATATATGCTCTTTGCCCTTGACTTCCAACCCCTCTGGTTGGTACATGTGGATCTCTTCTTTTAGGTGACCATGGAGAAAGACAGTTTTAACATCTAACTGTTCTATCTTCAGATTCATGCTAGCCGTCAATCCAAGCAATACCCATATGGATGTCATCTTCACCACTAGTGAGAATATCTTCTCGAAGTCTATACATGTCCTCTGACCGAACCCTTTCACTACAAGTCTGGCCTTGAACCTCGTTTGTGAATTCTTTTGCTTAATCTTCTTTCTGAACACCCGCTTATTGCTCAGAGCTTTCTTTCCCTTAGGCAATTTCACCATATCATAGGTGTGGTTCTTATGCAAGGATTTCATTTCCTCTTGCATAGTTGTTCACTCCCCAAGTGCAGGGTTGTGATGTAGTAATAAACTTGGTGAGACCGAGGTCGAATCCCAGGGGACTGATACCTGTACGTAATCTGAAATTAAGTAGAACTAGAACTAGACTAAGATGAGATCTAAATCAATTGTAATTTGAGGAATAATATTGGAATAATTATCTAAAACTTAAAGAATTCAGAGGAAGGAAACTAGGGATTCAGAGGATCTACTTGTAGAGATCAGGGAGATCTTATGCCTGCATCAAGAAATCAACTGGACTTAGAGTCCCATCTTCATCCAGTTGAAGAATGTAACCATAGAAATCAAACTGAACTTACTTGATGTAGTTTTCAAAGAGATGAAAGGTATATGAATTAGAATGGATTCCATCACCAAACCATGCCCAGGAGACAAAGTAAACAACAGAATTAAACTAATTACCAACCAATCAACATGATATGAAGGTTAGGAAGGGTACCGTCATCCGACCATGCCCAGGAGACGATGGTGAACAACAAGGCTTCCTGACGTCATACACATAAAAATGAAAAGAACATGCTCCAAGCCATCACAGACCCATTATAATTTTAGTCACAATAGACCATTAATAACTAAAAACATTCCCTTAATTAAACTAAAATCAACATCAATTCAGTGTAAACAAAAAGCTCAAGCAATTAGTTCTCCTATCATGCTATAAGCTTCACCTCTTAGCCCTAGCTAAGAGGTTCAGCCCAACATGAATGGGCTGGATCCCTTAAACAAAATAAAATAAAAATAAAAATAAAAATAAAAGAAAAGAAAACAAACTCTGCTCTCTGTCTCACGTTCCAACCCAAGCCAAGATCCCCCATGTCCCACGATTGCCTCTCCCTTTTATAGAAACTGAAAGGTCGGTGGGGGCTTTCGCACTGGTGCGTAAGACTTACGCAACAACCATCCAAAACAGCTTTCTTCCGTTCACAACAATCCTCAATAACAGCAATCCAGAAATTCTATTCTGCATCTAATCTAGACAGTCATCTTAGGTGTGGTCGGCCATGCTATGGCCCAATTTTAGACAGTCCAGATGGTCGGAGCGTTCCTCACCATGCTTGCAAAAACGGCGCACAACGTCCGGTTTTTTCAGGACTGCGAAACAGAGTATTGACGCTGGACGTTGGTGGGCCCCACTTCTTGGTGTCAAGTGAAAGATCCACTCCATCCATTGAAGTATCCTCAAAAAACCGTTCGGGAAGGGACAGTTTTGGATTCAAACCGTGGTGGCCCAAGAGATCTTTTTTCTGCCGTTCATCTTGCTTTCAACGGCTAGGATCTTCCAATAGATTGCATGGGGTCAAACTGACACCTAGGAAAGGATCAAACCTACCCCAGAGATGCAATGGACAGTCTAGATCATCCATTTGGATGATGAGTGGGCCCCACTGAGAGAACCCGGCGTCGGTAGCAAAGACGCTATTGTGTCTCAAATATTTTAGAAATTAGTTGGTCAGCTGTAAGTTTGACCGGACTCTCTGTCCAGTGCACTTCTCATGCACGTGTACCCTATGTACATGTAATATACATGTGGGGTCCATCATGATGTTCGTGAGAAATCCGCTCTGTTCATCTCCTTTGACACCTCATTTTAAGTGTTAAGACCAAAATTTAAGCATATCCAAAGATCAGGTAGGCCCCAGTTTAACGATTTGTGGGCTGATCTGGCTATTGGGTCTCTTCCACAAGGATCTGAGATCTGAAATTCGACGTGTACGGTTAATTTGTGGTCCCTTGGCCATGTATGAAGTTTCAAGCCAAACGGATGGTGGGAACCTCGTGATCTTGCATTCTTGACCAATTTTGGGCCACTTGAGCTTCAGTTTCTCAATTTTCTTAGATCTCTGGCATGTAATTCTGTCGATCTTGGTCCCCTGGAGTCCATCCATGGCCTTGGTGAATTCTGAGCGTTAACTCCATGCTTTTAGCACCTTATTTCGATCCAAGCTCGTAAATACACCCTGTATTACAAATACGATTAAACGGGCCATTAAACAGTATCATGCTCGTAAATTCAGGTAATAACTGGGGTCTAATATGCATTATTTGACCCTCAACAATAGCTTTCAACCACTCCCCCTTATGCTCGTCGGTTAACGCCTCAGAATAATCTTCTGGCTCTCCCCCATCAGTGAGCATAACGTACTAATGCGGTGAGTAACTCTTGGACGGTTGTTTGTCCCTAGATGACATCCTCACCTGTGGCTCAACAGGTGGATCAAGTGGAGGCTGCTCCCCTGATCCATCTTCTGTAGGAACTCCCTCATCCTCTGCATCTTGTTGTACTCCCCCGTCATCAGGCACCACTGGAGGAATAACCGGATCCATGTCCTCTAGCTCATCTGAACTAGGCTGATTCTTCCCTAGCTTACCAATGTCTTTTGTACACTGATTTTTAAAGAATATCATATCTCTGCTCCTGACGAGCTTCTTCTCTGTCGGATCTTACAGTCTGTAACCAAACTTTTCATCACCGTACCCCAAGAACACACATTGCCTGATCTTCATATCGAGCTTGGACCTCTCATTTTTTGGTACGTGAACGGATGCCCTGCATCCAAACACCCTGAGATGATTATACGATGGATGATGTCCAGTCCACACCTTCTCAGGTACTTCTCAATTTAATGGGGTTGATAGAGACATGTTTATCAAATACACTGTCGTGTGCATTACTTCTCCCCAAAACATCTTGGGAAACTTCGCATGGGATAATATGCATCTGATTCTCTCAACAATGGTGCGATTCATTTGCTCAACCACACCATTATGATGGGGGTCTTAAAAACTGTCTGTTCATGCAGTATACCTAGGGACTTACAATACTCATGAAAGTCAGCGATGTATTCACCACCATTGTTAGTACGGATGCACTTCAATGATCTACATGTCTCTCTCTCGACCATAACATGAAACAATTTAAACACACCAAAGACCTCGTCCTTGGATTTCAAAGCATAAACCCAAACTCTCCTACATGCATCATCTATAAAAGTGACAAAATACAATGATCCACCCAAGATTTTTGTCCTCATAAGACCACAAATATCAGAATAAACCAAATCTAATGCATGCACTTTATTAACATGAGAAACAGTTTTAACAAATGAAACTCTATGTTGTTTCCCTGATAAATAATCAATACCGATTTTGAGAGGTATACATGTCAGGTCTGGAAGGAGCGGCTTCCTCGCTAGTAGCTGAAGCCTTTTTTCACTCATGTGGCCTAGACGCCTGTACCATATGTCAATAGCTGAATCTTCCGCTGTGTTCAACCCACCCTTGCATACACTAACACTTGTCTCGTAAAGGGTGCAACACTTCTTTCCTCTGGCTGCAATTAATGAACCTTTGATGAGCTTCCAGCGCCCACTAGCAAAATAGCTTTCATAACCATCATCATCTAACCTTCTCGTCGATATCAAGTTGAGGCGAAGGTCTGGGATATGTCTCACATCCCTGAGAACCAATGTGCAGCCCACATCAGTCTTCACACAAATATCACTGACCCCTACGATCTTCAATATGCCAGAATCTTCCATCTTCATGGTCACATAGCCACCTGACTTGTAGCTTGTGAAGAAGTCCCTACGTAGAGTCACATGAAACGAGGCTCCCGAGTATATCACTCAATTGGTGTCTTGACTCGTAGCCGTGAGAATACATCGTGATCTACTGAAAGAATAACTACAACGTCGCCATCTGAAGCAACTGCTGGCAAATCTGATTCATCTTCCTTCTCATTTCCTTTTCCTTTCTTGTCGTTCTTCTTACGACATTCATGCTTATAGTGGCCCTTCGTGCCACGATTCCAGCATTCAACGTCTTTTCTGGTACTCGACTTACCTCTTGATTTATCTCAGGCCTTCCCACCCTTTATGTTCTTTCCTCTCCCCCGTTCTAGTGTCATAGGGGCCTCTTGCAGAGTAGACCCCTGAGACTTCCTCCTTGTCTTCTCATTGAAGACACAACTAGTTACATGTTCCATGGACACCTTTCCATCTAGCGCGGAGTTACTTAGAGACACCACCAATGTCTCCTAACTATCAGGCAATGAGATAAGCAATAGTAAGGCCTATAGTTCATCATACACGATCATCTTTATGGTGGAGAGCTAGTTCAATATATTACTAACTTCATTCATGTGCTCAGCCACAGAACCACCATCTTTGAATTTAAAATTCACAAGTTGTCTTATTAGAAAAATTTTATTGTCGGCTGTCTTCCTCTCATATAGCCCTTGCAGTTTCAACCATAGGCTAGGCTGAGGTCTCCGTAGACAAATGGTGGAATACAGAATCGTCCAACCATTGTCTAATAAACCCCACCACCTTTCAGTCCAATTTCTTCTAATCATCACCTGTCATATCCTTTATCTTCGCTGATATGCCAAGGATTGGAGCATACAAGTCCTTACAATAAAGCAAGTCCTCCATCTTAGTCTTCTATATGGTCCAGTTAGAACTATTGAGATTAATCATCCTTGATGAGCCACCTTCCATAATTCAAAACCGATCCCACTTTGTTCAATAAACCTGGACTCTCTGATACCACTTTGTTGGGGGCCGTTGCACAAAACCTTAGGATTTAGCCTCCCAAAAACACCAGAATTATGGGATAATAAAGTAATGAAATAAATCAAAGCACAAACCACACGACATAAGAGATTTTTACGTGGAAAACCCTTAAAGAGGTAAAAACCACGGGACCTAGTCCAGATCAACAATTTACTATGAAGTAGAACATTACAACCTTCTTCACTCAATTAGGAGTGGATAAACAATAAGAGAATAAAGAAAAAATGGAGAGATCTCCGATCACGAGGGCGCAGAAGCACTGAGACGTCGATTGCACAATAAATCACCTCTACGAGCATAACTCTCCCTTCCACAAGCTCTCTCTCTCTCTCTCTCTCTCTCTCTCTCTCTCTCACACACACACACACACACACTTTGATAGCCCTAAACCCTTTAGCAAACCCTTGCAAAGCTTTAGAAAACTCTCTTACATTGCCTATAACAGCCCTAGATACCCCTATTTATAGTTTAGGTAACTTGCTTTGACACCTCTTTGAAAACCGCCTCAAATTTACACAGTCCGCACAAAATCTGAACATGAATCCACGTAACCTCGACTGGTCGAGCAGGGTCCTCGACCGGTCAAGCACCTCCCTCGACTGGCCGAGCACTTCAAACCAAACTCACTGGAGTTTGAGTCGAGCCAGTCCTCGACTGGTCGACCAGTACCCTCGGCCGGTCAAGTGAAGCTCTCGACTGATCGAGCCATAAGGAGAAATCCCCATCAAGGGATAAATCTAGAAGAGACTTTAATCGAGAAGAAACAACATCGATTTCTAATTACATAAAAATCTTATGACATTAAAGTATAATATGAACCATCAATATTATATTTTAGAAATTTGTTAATATTGAGATGATGATTGATCTTACATGATTAAATATGATTTTTTAAAACTTCTATACTTTTGCCTTTCAAAATTGAAAATAAGGTCACCCCATCAAAGTAATTTTTGAGAGCGTTGGGCCATCGTAGGTGGACTGCACATGGTGGGTTGTACAAATCAATGATTGAGCCTTTTCTAGTATCATCAATATTCGATAGTCACCCATTGGCCCATTGGGTGAATGCTTGAATTAAAGCCCATGTGGCAATTGGGTGTGGTAAAATGGTATCATCTTAGGTTTCCAAAGCACATGAACAATATAATTAATTCAAAATCTATTTTATAATGTAAATTCTACTAGAAAATTACTCTTAGAGAGTACAAAAGGGAAAAGGAAAAATTGCTAGGAAAATATTACAAACCCCCAAATGGGTTATTTGCTTTCCACCTATTTTTTAACTTCCTCTACTTTTATTTTCTTGATTTTTAAACGGGAGCATCCAACATTACAGTGTAAATTCTTAAAAAAGATCAATCACTTGGTTTAATCATGCTAATGAGAAATTAAATATAAGTAATCTTATCAATGTTTGTTCAAAATGCGAAAGTAATGGAATAATTGTAAATATATCTCCTCTATCTTATGAAAGCCAAAAACACTACCTCTCTACCAATAATTGCGAGTACTTCTCAATTATTGGATGGGTATGTTTGGTTTCTAAATTTACTGTATAATGCAAAGTAATTAACTCATCCTTATCATTCTAAAGAGTTTCTTTATTTAAATAAGAATTTTGGCATATAATTCAAGATTTGATCAATACACTTATAAAGAAAACAGGTAAAGAAATCATAAACATTATATTTTTACATTTTAAAATTGCTATTTTTATAGAGATTTTGAGTAAAATAAAGATGATGTCACTGCATAATTATCGGAGTAAATAATCATTACCCATTTCCACCATTTACCTTTGTAATTCGGAAAACCAAACACTCCAGGCTACAGTCTTAAAATGTATCTATTGTGCACAAGTACCTGTTGAATACAAGTACAACAGCTAGCCAGCCAAGCTATGTGGGGCGCCCATGCACCTTGCTATCAATATTCGCCCCATACACAACTCACGTGGGCTAGAACATAATTGTAATGGGAGGCCAATCATAAATTTGTGTGTGGGCTACAGTTGTGTCTATTCCATCTAACCCGATCATCTCATGCTAATAACCCAGATGAAGAGATTCACGAAAAAAGTTAAATTCATCCAAAAACCAAGTGGGCCACAATACATGGTATTAGTTGTAACATTGTTTTTCTTATTGTGGCCACCAGACTTTTAGACCAGCTTGAGCTTCGGACCATATAAGGAATTGGATGTCAAGCAAGCAACATGGTGGGCTCCACAAAATATTCCGAGTTATTGAAAATTATATAAATACCCTTTTTTTAAAAAAAAATTGAAAAATCTCACCATGTCCTCCAATGGTGAAGAGTATTAATTTAGGCAACCGAAAAAACTAATTGCATCCCAAACCTTTCCTTTGGAACTTAGTGCATGAGATGCAACAAGTCAACCCTTGTTTGAGAATTTCGTTTTACATCATTAGGTATAAATGGCATCCATCACATCCTGTGGACCACTCCACCATAAAAATTGGATACCTAAAAAAAGTAAGGCTAATTGAATTGTTAGGTAAGGTGAACTATAGAAAATACTGGACAATCATCCAAAGCCTCCAAATTTACATGGTGGACCAGGTGATGGTTGGATCAACTTGATTTTTGGGGTGTTTATGATCTGTTATGGGCCGTCCCACCCCAGTTGCAACCCTTGCATCCAGGGCTGTACGTTATCTGTTGTGGACCATCGGGCTTGTCCTGCTTTGGGCTAGGCTTGCATACGTACGTGTATTAATAATGGTGGCAACAGACTGGCCTTGGTCGAGCTGGAGTTGGCCTGCAATCCATTAACTAGCTAGATGGTTTAGATCACTTGATCAGTGGAATATTTGCATCATGGCTGATCTACAGTGGGGCCCACCATGACAATAGTTCCAACTGCTTGGGCGAATTATGTAATCATTATTTAGAGTGGGCCGTAGACTTGATGGACCAAAAAAACCACAAACGGAAGCGAACGTAATCCATCAGATTTGGGCCCAGTCTTATATGGGCCATGATGTTACTGGGCCCAAGCACGTCCGGATCAGAGAAATTCATTTCAGATAGAGAAAATTTGTCATTCAAAGCACAAACTGTAAATTACCCTAACTTTTTATTCAGAATGAGTTACGAGACGCATACTTATGAATTTTGGCAGAAATTTCATTATGGGCCCAACCAACACCCATAAGCATGTCCCAACCGACACCCATAAGCATGTCTCGTCACTCCATTTTGTGAGAAAACAACTCTTTCCTACTCAAGTCTTCCATTTTTCAAAAAACTTATTATTTTTAGAAAGTTTTAAGTCGAACGTAATTTTCTATTCTTAGAGTTTTAGCATATGGTGTCTTCTTAGGGCTTGCTTCTTATTATGCCAGGAATCATCATGCATAGTTAGATTTGAACTTTCTATTTTTAGTAAATGTTATTTTTTATGAAATTTTTAGTTTATTTGCGTTAGAACTCTTAATTAGGGTTTCCTTTTATCATTTAAAGCTTTGTAATATTATTTGAGAGAGATTTTAATAAAGTATTTTTAAATTTTCTTAACTCTTGTGGATTCGAGAGCCATTGTACCTTATGGATTCAAGGTCTTATTCACTTAAGGAAGATGAAGATCTCCTCTTTATCCCTTGACATCCTTCCCTGCATCAACTCACTAAGAAAACTATAGTGGTCACAATTTCTTACCATTTTAAAAATGACTCTTCTATCGCACACATGGCATACATGACCATGGGTCCTGACCATCCAAATGACAAGCCCTAGTGCAAGTAGGCTTAGCAATGGGTTGGGTTCAGTCTGGGTCAAGGTCAGCCCAAGCCTGACGAATAAACAAGTAAAAAAATCTGGCCCTAATTTGGCTTGTTACCCATTATCAGTGACTCAACTGTTGTTTTTGAAGTCTTAAATCATTCAGAATTAAGACATGTCGATTGCATCGACAAACCATTTGATGAAATTGAGCACCGTTCGATGCCATCGAACAGTACTCGACCCCATCGAGAATTTCTGAATTTTCTCCAGTTGGTCACTAGACTAACTGAGTATTTTTTTTATGCCATCAAAGAAAGCTTGATGCTATCGAAGAAGATCCAATTTTCATGTCATGTCTCTGGACTGTTTAGGTATTAGTTTGATACCATCGATATGGCTTCGATGTCATCAAATAATATGTTTCGATGACATAGAGTGTGTTTGATAACATCAATCGAATTTGCGTAGATTTTCGTAGAGTTGCGATTTGCGGGATTTGTTTCCTATTTCGATTGTGATTCTTCTAAAGGTTATATATTGAGGTGTAATCAGGATTAGGAAGTAATTCAGAGCTTTCTAATTCATTCTAGGGTTTCAAGGGTGTAGCTTAGGTTGATTCGAGGTTGTTCGAATTGGGTAATCTCTCTACTCTTGTATTTTTCTGGTTTCATTGTGATATATGTCGCTTTGTGCTGTAGTTTTTTACCAAAAGGGTTTTTCCACGTTAAAATTTGGAGTGTTTGTGTTATGCTAGTTTGGTGTGATTAGATTATTTCACTTGCTTTATCTTTATGTGTCTCCGTGGTCCCCCAACAAGTGGTATCAAAGTTAATGTTGGGGCACAGGCTTAAATCTGAAAGTGAGTAACAATGACTATCAATCATAAGTTCGATGTTGAGAAATACTCTGAAAAAAATAATTTTGAATTACAGGAGATAAAGATGATCAATTTATTAATTCAGTAAGGATTGAATGAGGTCCTTGAGAAGTGACCGAAATCTGTGGACGATGATATATGGAAGAAACTGGATAAGAAAGCAAAATCCTTAATCCAATTATGCTTAATGGATGAGGTTCTTTATAATGTCTTGAGAGAAAAAATGACAGCAAGTTTGTGGGCAAAGTTAAAGGAAATTTATATGAAGAAGTCCCTTAAAAATTGCATACACTTTAAGCTGCAGTTGTTCAACTTCAAAATGGCAGTGGGAGGAGATGTTTAAGCTCGCATTAGTAATTTTAACAAGATGATTTGCAAATTCTTGAATGTGGAGGTAACGGTCGATGAAGAAGATCAGGTGTGTATCTTGTCCAATTCTCTCCCTACTTCATACAAGCCTTTTAAAGAAGCCTTGTGCATCGGTAACACGACCCTTGGTGTCGATACCATCATCTCATCCCTTCAGGGAAAGGCAGAGAGAAAGAAGAATGGTAGCATGGGGGCTACCACTGATGCTTTGTTTATGAGAGGTAGAAATTCTGAGCGAGACATATGATCCTCTAAATCAAGATCCAAATCCAAGGGCAAGGGCAGAGAAAAGTTAAAGTACTAGAATTGTGGGATGTAAGGGAAAATGAAAAATGATTGTACAAATCCTAAAGCAAAGAAAGAGAAAACTTAGACAAGCAGAGGTGATGTGTTGTTAGTGTTTATGATCGGATACTTATACGATGATCGTAGAGACGAGTAGATTCTTGACACAGGGGTTTCATATTACATGACTTCTCATTGGAGTTGGTTCGCCAGTTATAGGGAGTGCAATGGTGGACATGTATTTATGGGCAATGATAATGCCTGTAAGGTTGTGGCTGTTGGTACTGTCCGCATCAAGATGTTTGATGGGATGGAGCATACCTTGATTGAGGTGAGGCACGTTAGTAACATGAAGAAAAATTTGATCTCTTGGTACACTCGAGGTGATTGGGTGCAAGTTCACTAGTTTCAATGGGGTCCTTAAGGTATCAAAAGGGGCACTCGTGATCGTGAAAGCATGGAGGAACGGGAGCCTTTACGGGTTGATCGGGATCACTTCAACAAGTGAAGCTGCAGCAGCTGTAGCAGATTCCACATCTACACATATGTGGCATGCAGGTCTGGGCCACATGAGTGAGCTAGGCATGAAGGTACACTCTGATCGATATTTAATTTTAGTCTTTAAAAGCATTGATTTTAATATATGCAAGCATTGCATATATGATACACATTCAAGTTTATCTTTTAAGTCTGGTAAACATGTATGTAAAGGAGTACTTGATTATGTGCATTATGATGTATGGGGGACATAACCCGTAGTTTCCGTTGAAGAGTTGTCATAATTTTTTACATATATTGACGACTACTCTTAGAAAGTTTGGGTTTATTTCATGAAACATAAATCCAAGGTTTTCACCAATTTCAAACAATGGAATGCCATAATGGAAAAATAGACAGGGTGAAATGTGAAAGTTTTAAGGATTGATAATGGTAGTGAATTTACTTATAGTGAATTTAATCAATTTTGTAAGGATAATGGAACAGTAGGCACAACACAGCGCGCTACAACGGTGTGGATGAATCAGACTCTCTTAGAGAGAGAGCTCAATGTATAATTAGTAATGTTAGGTTGAGCAAGTACTTATGAACTGAGGTCGTTAACACAGCTTACTATTTGGTAAACTGGTCTTCTTCTATGGTTATTGAATGTAAAATTTCAAAGGAAGTATAGAGTGACCATAAAGTGGAATACTCAAATTTATGTATATTTAGTTGTGAAACTTATTCTCATGTGCCCTCAGTTGAGAGAGATAAGCTAGAGCAAAAGGCTAAAAAGTAAATCTTTGTTGGCTATAGTGTGCTGTGAAAAGTTAAAAATTATATAATAAGGACACATGTAAAATCATCACTAGCCGTGACATCAAATTCGACAAAGGCTCCTATTACACAAAAATGATAAGGAGCAACAAGAACTGGAGAGGTTGGTCATGGACGTTCAGATTGATACAGATGATACTCAGGCTAAAACAGATGCGTAGATAAAAGTACAGGAAGAGGTCAAGCAGCTACTTATAAGGAATTCATCACGAGATCGCAGGTTATTGGTGAGATATAAGGACGATTCTAATATCACATATGCTCTCATTATAGATGAGGGGGATTCGTCTACTCTTCAGGAAGCTCTTGATGAGCCTGATGCAAAAAAGTAGAAGGCAGCAATGAATGATGAGATGAACTCTTTATACAAGAACAACACATGAGAGATGGTGTAGCTTCCAATGTGCCAAAAAGTAATTGGATGCAAGTGGATCTTCAAGAATAAACAGGATAGATACAAAGTAAGATTGGTAGCAAAGGGTTACGCTCAATGAGAATGCATTGACTTCACAGATATATTTGCACCAATTGTAAAGCAAGTGTCTATCAGATTCGTATTGGTGTTGGTTATCGAATACGATCTCGAGCTGAAACATATGTACGTGAAGATTGCATTCCTGCACGAGGAATTAGAAGAGCAGATCTACATGAAGTAACCACAGGGCAACAAAATTAAAGGGGCAATGAATAAGGTCTATAGGTTAAAGAGATCGTTGTATGGCCTGAAACAGTCGCCTAGGCAGTGGTATAAAAAGTTTGATTCTTCGTGTTAAGTCAGAAATTTACTAGGAATGAATACGATCCTTATATCTATTATAAGACACAGAATGATGGCACATTCATCATTCTAGAAGTGTATGTTGATGACATGTTGATCGTCAGTCATAAAATATACTGAATACTCAGTTATCAGATACATTCGAGATGAAAGATTCAGGGGTTACAAAAAGAGTTCTCGGCATAGATATTCATAGAGACGAAAAGATAAGCAGGCTTTGGTTATCTCAGACAGAATACCTAGAGAATGTGTTGATCAAGTATGGGATGGACAAGGCAAAGCCAGTCAAAAGTCCCCACGTAGCTCGCTTCAAGCTTTCCTCAGAACAATGTCCTAAATCAAATGAGAAAAAGCAGGATATGTCTCGTGTACCTTATTCGAATGTCGTTGGCAGTTTAATATATGTCATGGTCTGTACGAGACTAAATATTTCACAGACAAATGATGTTATGAGCAGATACATGTCAAACCCTGGCAAGTAACATTGGGAAGCGGTGAAATGGTTACTTCGATATATTCGAGGTACAAAAGACAACGTCTTAACTTTTGAAAAGACAGGGGCCAAGTTAGTTAAGTATGTGGATTCAGATTACGTAGGCAGTGTGGATTCTAGAAAGTCGACTTCAGGTTACTCGTTTGTGCTAATGGGTGGAGCGATCAGTTGGATGTTTAAGCTTCAGTCCATGGTGGCTCTTTCCATGACCGAAGCAGAATATATGGTAGCGATGGAAGGATTCAAAGAAGGTGTTTGGTTGAGAGCCATGATAAATTAGTTGGGACTTCAGCAGGAGGTCGTGCCGGTTGATTGTGACAGCGAGAGTGCTACTAATTTAGCTAAAAACTCAATTTATCATTCACGTACTAAACACATTGATATTCATCACCATTTTATCCGACGGGTTCTTAAGGAAATAGGCATACCTCTAGAGAAGATTCACACCAGCATAAATTCAGCGGACATGCTCATCAAGGTGGTTTCTATAGAGAAGTTCAAGTTTTGTGTTACTTCTCTGGGCTTGGTAAAGGCGTAAAATGAGGATAGAGTGAGCACGAGAAGCAATGATAGAGTTATGATATAAGGCAGAGATGAGAGAAAAGGACAAAAGGCTACATTTAATGATTGAAGATATGGTGGAGATTATTGTTTTTGAAGTCTTAAATCATTTATAATCAGGGTCTGTCGATTACATCGACAAACCATTCAATGGCATCGAGCACCATTCAACGCCATCAAATGGTGCTTAATGCTATCGAGAATTTTTAGATTTTCTCCAGTTAATCGCTGAACTAATTAGGTACTTTTTCGATGCCATCAAAGATGGTTCAATGACATTAAAGATCAGTTCGATGCCATTGAAGATGGCTCGATGCAATCGAAGAATATCCAATTTCATGTCTTGTCTATGGACGGTTTAGGTATTAGTTCGATGCCATCGACATGGCTTCAATGTCATTGAAAGATAAGTTTCAATGACATCAAAGTGTGTTCGATGACATTGATCAAATCCGTGTAGATTTTCGTAGAGTTGCGATTTTATGAGATTTATTTTTTGTTTTGATTGTGATTCTCCTAAAGGCTATATATTCAGGTGTAATCAGGATTGGACAGTAATTCAGAGCTTTCTAATTCATTTTAGGGTTTCAAGTGTGTAGCTTGGGTTGATTCAAGATTGTTCATATCAGGTAATCTCTCTACTCTTGTAATTTTCTACTTTAATAGTGATATGTGTCACTTTGTGCCGTGGTTTTTTTTCCGAAAGAGTTTTTCCATGTTAAAATTCAGAATGTTTGCATTGTACTAGTTTGGTGTAATTGGATTATTTCACTTTATTCGTCATTATGTGCTTCCACGGTCCCCCGACATCAACCTGACCCACTTAAACTTTCTAAAGCACGACCTTGACCCAACCTTACCTATTTAATTACAATTGGGACAGGTCGGGATCAACGGACCCGCCCAACCAGACCCATGTACTAACTTTAATCTCCCTTAAAGATTTCTTCGTATTCTTGAAGTTTTCAAGTGTACGGAGCTCACCCATTAATCTAAATGGGCATTTTTAATTTTTCGTCTGCCTGATCCTGAACCGCAGCCCAATACAACCTGACCCGAACATTTCTTAGAAGCGGGTCAGGCCAGGCCAATTGACCATGGGTGGACGCAACCCATTATCACATGTGAGTAGAAGTGGATCATGAGCTAAAATTCACACCCATTGAACAATCGCAACCATCTAATTGAAAGAAATCACTCCTCGACTGCACGCTTTCCAACGTTTCCTCAACGGAATAAATCAGACGGTTAAGATCATCAGATAAATGCGATTTTCAGGCTATGATCTAATTAACCACCATGTGACCCACGATATGGACCGTCCAGATTCATGTGCATGTATTTTCCTCGTACAGCGGACTATCACCATGCACTGGCCCACTGCATAGAGCAAACGTTGTAACAGAAACACACCCAAATCGCAATTTGTCAATCTCTAAAAATGAGAGAGAGTGAGTGAAACAAAAGGAAAGAAAAAAAGTAAAAAAAGAAAAATGAATGAAATGGCTGTCTCTCTTCTCTTTCTCTTCTTCTTCTTCACTGTCTTTGCAACAACAACAGTATCGAATCCAATCTTCTTTCCAGCATCAGCTCATCAATCTCTCATCCAATCCAAGGGTCCAAAATCCAAGACCCCATACAAGGCGCTCTTCTTCCCTCAGATCCTAGACCACTTCACATTCCTCCCTCAGAGCTCCAACATCTTCTACCAAAAGTACCTCATCAACTCGGATTACTGGGACAGTGGGCCCCACCACAAAGGACCCATCTTCATCTACACCGGCAACGAAGGCAACATTGAATGGTTCGCCGACAACACTGGTTTCTTGTTCGACATCGCTCCTAAGTTCCGGGCGTTGCTCGTTTTTATTGAGGTGAGCTAAACTCTCACAATCTGAGTCGACTCAGTACACTAGAGTTTCATGTGTTTCTGAATTTTCTTTTTTCTTTTTCCTTTTTTTGAAAAAAAAAAGGATTTTTTTTGTTCAATTATTATAATTTCTATGATTTTTATTTAAATAAATATACATATAATATTTTAAAATATTATTTGAACTTCTAGTGAATTATCGAGTCAAACCGAGTCGACTCGGGTTTTCTGGTTTTTGAGCCATGGTTTCAAGTTTCAATAGATATTAAGATTTGCAGACCATGAATTCAAATTTTAAGAGTTGGGTTTTTGTTTTTTTATAATTTCAGCACAGATTTTATGGAGAATCAAAGCCATTTGGGAAGGATTCATACAAGTCTGCAAAGACATTGGGGTATTTGACTTCCCAACAAGCATTGGCTGATTTTGCAGTTCTTATTAGGAGCTTGAAGCAGAACTTATCTGCAGAAGCATCTCCTGTTGTGGTTTTTGGAGGTTCTTATGGTGGAAGTAAGTACCAATCTCTCTCTCTCTCTCTCTCTCTCTCTCATTCATTGCATGCATCCATTTCTCATTTTGGGAATTGAAATAGTAACAAGTGTATTGAATTTCTCTCACAGAAAATGGAGTGTAGTGTGTGTGAATTATTTAGTGGGTCCCACTATTGACAACTCATCAGAGTCGAATGGCCTCCGAGTCAAGAATCCATGGGTCCCACGGATGAAGCTAATTCCTGACCGTCCATTTTCTTCCCGCTTTCTTTTTATTTTCCTGTGAGATCATTGTCAAGCAGGGTTGATTTAGATAATCCATTCTCTAATGAGAAATGCTCCAGTGCTATCAGAGCACGGTAAATTATAGTGCTCCTAGTTTCATGGGTTCACTTGGACAGTCCAATCGATTAATCTGAACCGTCCATTAAATCAAAAACATATTTCACGTGATACAATGCAAAAATTGGATTGATCAAACAATCCATTATATTTTTTATTTTTCATATTTTTTTTAGCCATACGTTTTCCATGCCATGGATCAGATGGTTATAGTTATCTAATAAAAGTACGTCTTCAGAATAATAATCAATCCATGATGTCTCCTAATAAATCAATAGATAAAATTGTTGGTTAGATGTATTTTGTTTAAATGATCTTGACCGTTCATGTGAAAGGAAATTGATAAATGGTTAATATTCGTTAAAAATGTGTCCTGTTTGTTTTTTAGACCCTGAAATGAACGATGGACGTAATGAACAGTCTAGATCAACAGATTGGACTGTCTAATTTTCCAATGCTACTAGGAGCAGTATAACTTATAATGCTCTGGGAGCACTGGACCCATTTCTCTTCTGTAATTTTTTGTCTCTTCTGATTTGGAATTTTCCTAGGGTACATCTCGAGGTATGGCAATATGATACATAGGGATCTTAACCATTGAATCTTGGTCATCTTTCAATGATCCAAACCGTTTATATGAATACATCTCGAGGTACACTTGTTTCTTTTTTTGCTATGAATACGGACGTTCAACATAACCTCAATATGGTCAAGTACTTTAAAATCTTAAATCCAAGAATAATTTCAGCATCTCCAATCCAAGGGGACCCCTCTCAAATAAACGGTTCAGATCATTAAAAGAAAAAGAAAAAATCTGCTGTTGGAAACTTGGAGTCTGTGAAGTATTCTAGAAAGTGGTAGAAAACCTCTTTTCTTTATCTCCACATGCGCATCTATATATGGCACAGATGGTAATGTAGCTTAAGTGTGCGAGATCAGATCCGTTCATCATGTAGACCCCTCTAGTACTACCTTGGAAAAAAAATCATGGCTGGTCCACCACTCAAATCCACTATTGCATGTATAATTCAATATTAATGGTTGTCATTATTTCTTAGGTGGCCACGTTTTCTCCATCATTCAAATGGGGCTGCTGCTCAGTGGACCAGCTTCCTGTTGACAAATGAACATAGTGGTGGGCCCTTTCTATGAATGGCTTATTTATAGCACACGAGGCGCGCGTGTGAGGCTAGCGAAACTTTTTAGGGTGTGCTTGGATGGTACCTCTACCTAGCCGTTAAGGGGCCCAGGTTGTGAATATATTACATCCAATCCATCAAATAGGTGTGCCCAGTCATCATTTCTAAACACCCTAAAAATCAGACCGATCCAACCATCAGGTTGACTAGACCAGCACCCCAAATAATCAGAGCCATCCAATTATCAGGTGTACATGGCCGAAACATCTAACCCGTCCGATGGGTGAGCCCTATGAGGATGGCTAGGCACTCAAAAAATCAGAGCCATTCAACAGTCGGGTGGACCACACCATATGATAACAACGAAAATTCATCCAAAGAAAACCTCGAAAATTTAGAAGTAGGGCCCACCTAATAGTTGAGTAGCCTTATTTTTGGGCATCCATCATCATAGTCGGGTGCACCTATTTGAGTAGGTGGATGTCACATACACAACAGGTGGACCTTCACAGTAGTTTTATTTGAGGGGTTTTGGCTGATTATGGATTGTTTCAAAGGTGTGGCCCACCTTATGACTGGACTGGTGCACATCAATATGGTGGATGGGTTTATCATCATGTATGCACCACGTGGGCCCCACCAATAGCTACCTACTCTCACTAATCGTGGTGGTGCGGATACCATGACAGGTTCCCTAGTGTAATAGAGACGAGCACAGTGACAGTTCACCACCACTTCCGGTCGTGACCATTCTCCACCATATAATTGCATGTATGACAATCTGACACTGTGACGATGGAACATATCCTGAAAAAAGAACATGGATACTTTGGCGTGAAAATATTCTTTTCTTTTAGTTTCACTGCCACTATGATTGGTCCACATCATCTTGTCAGTACTACTATATTAATTGCAGTCTGTGATGATGGTTGCTGTATGTGATGATGATGGTGGTGGTCCAATTACATTACAACCAACAGGTATGTAGCCAATAGAGGATCCAGGTTCCCTAAAAAATAGACTATGCGGAACCGTCTCAGTGAGAATAAATAGATGGTTCAGTTAAGCAGTGGGAAAGGGACGTCTTCTGACCCACCATCTAGGCACTTTATAACTAAAAAGAATTTCAATTTATTTGACTTTTAAGTGGTAATATATTTTCAGATAAATTAATTATGAGTGAAGCTAACTTGTAAAACATTTACAATATATAAATAGGTATTCAAATCATAGAGAGCTAGGGAAGTAAATTTCACCAAAATTTGTAAATCAAATAAAAATTACTTATTTTTTTAAGTACTCCGGGGAGAGCGTCAAAGCATGTTGGATGGATTAGATGTCCTACAACCTTCACATTGGGCCCCAGATGCACTCAAATTTTATTTTATTTTTTCTTTTAATGTTGAACGTTCCTTCCCTCTCGTGTGGTCTATTTGATGATCAATTGAGTTGTTTTTGGAAGGCTATAGTAGAGTGTTAAGGGTAGCACATGAAGGATAAATTAAATCCACCATATACATCACGATGGCCCCACACATCACAAGTATGTATCAACCATGGTGTGCTAGTATATATAATGTTCTTTTAGTTGTAAAGAGTTTACTTATAATATAAAACATGGCCTTTTTGCTCCATTTCATATTACAACTAAAAGTAGTAATATGTTAACAGCTTGTAAAGCCTTAATAGGCAAATATAAGTATCCAAACAACTCCACAATTTGATTACTTGTAACCCCTTAACAACTTAAGGATTTTATTGGCATCCAAATGACTCCTTAGGTTTTAGCTATGCACTCTCTGATGGTATTTTCTATTGAGGAGGAACATATATAAAGAGTATGTGCTCTTATAGGTTTTCTTTTGTGAGAGGGTTCTTATATAAACGAAGAGTAGGAGAGAAGAGACGTAGGCCTTGTATTTTATTCTTTTTTAGTGAATAAATAAATAAATAAAACTTCATGTTACTTTTTGCTGTATATATACACACACACACACACACACACTAGAGGACAGAGCAAAAAGAAGAAACAAAATTTGTGTTACAATCGTGTTCTAGATAATGGATCGAGTTCAACCAAATTTGATGGGCTAAAGTTTAACGAATCTAATTACAAATTGTGGAACTGAAGATGAATGTTGTGTTGGTGGAGAAAGGTTGTGCAGTTGCATTAAAAGGAAAAAAAAAAAAAAAAAAAGTCCGTAAAGATAAAAGATTATGCATTTGAGGAGAAAAATTAATTAGCTACTGTGGATCTTCTTTTTACACTAGATAATTTAATTTAATTTAATGTATGTTATCAAATCATTGCAAAAAGTTTTTGACAAAAATTTTGAAATTTGTATGAAGAAAAATCAATATAAAATAAGATTTTTCTCCTACAACAATTATATAACTTGAAGATGAATTAAGGGTCATCTTTGTAAAAATACTTATATGAGTTTAAAGCCGTGATTAGTAGGTTGACAGCAATCGACGTGAAGATCAACAATGAATAAAATGTTACATTTCTACTTTGTTCAAGATCAAATTTGTATAATAACTTAATTATGAATTTCTACAACGGTCCAAATTTTACAATGGAATCGATCATGCTCACGAGGCTTAACAAATAGTCTCGTGAGAGAACACATGAGGAATCTTTAGTGATATAATGAGGTTAGAGGAATAACTATTACGAAATGTACCATTGCGAGAGATAAAATAAGATCTAAGCCAAAAAAGCACAAAATAAAAAATATTAGAATTACAGAAAGAATGACCATTTAAGAAAACCTAGTTAATAAAGCCGATTCATATAAATATAGAGAATTGTTGTTGTTTGTAGCTCCCCAAGAAAATATGAACCATTAATGGATCTTAAATTTAAGCATGTTGTTCCACATGATACCACACAGATACTATTTTAACACATTAATTATGTGATGATAGCATTATTTACATAAGTGATGATAGCACATGTAAAATTATAAATATTGGAGATGTTAAAATTACTATGTTTGATTGTATCACATATACAATTTTAAATGTGCGGCATGAATCAGACCAACGGAAGAGTCTTGTGTCATTAGAGAAAATTTTGATGAAGATGTTTATATGTTTTCTAGTGAAAAGAGTCAATTGAATATTGTAAAATGAGCGATGGTAGTTGTAAACAGAGAGCTAATGAGCGGTTTATACCGTTTGATTGAAGATATTGTGGTTGACGTTGCTATTGTTGCCGATGTGATGACAAACTCTGCTATAATCTAGTATAGGCGATTGAACTTTATGAGCAATAAGGATTAAATGTACTTTTTTAATCAAAATTTACTTTCTATTTTAAAATTTATTAATTTAAATTTTTATAAGAATTTTTTTTATTTAAAAAACTCCAGAAAACTCTTTTATACTTTTATACTGTTAAAAGTAATTATATCTTAAATCTTATTCAATTTGATACTTGAGAGGCTATTATTAAATTCTTGAAAAGTATGAAATATTTTATTTATTTTATTAACAATTTTATTTAGGAAGATATACGTTTACATGTCTAAAAGGAAAAGTGATATTTTCGCTTGTTTTATGAAATTTAAAAGTACTGATTGAAAACGAAAAGAGAAATAAGATTGTTTTATAAGTAACAACAGATAGAATTACACTTCAAAATATTTTAAGAATTTTTGCAGTGAGCATGCCATTAAGAGGTACTACACAGTTCTTACTATTCTACAATATAACAAAGGCACCGACGTATGAATCGTGCGCTTATGAATCATGCTAGGAGTATGTGAGTTTAGGTAAGTTTGTGTAATATTTTAAACATAAATCATTCACATGTCTTGTTATTTGGTGAATTATTCTCCCACGACCGCATTACATTACAATATCTCATAAGAAATATGGTATGAAAAATCCATTAATATTAATTCATTCATACTTTTGGTTGTGACGCTTATGTGTAGATTCTCAAAGAGCAAACGTTTGCGTTGAATGTAAGGTTTAGAAAATATATTTTCCTTTATTATAAAGATGAAACAAATGGGTACAAATTGTAGAACTCTACCGCCCACATGCTAATGATTAGTTGAGATGTGATTTTAATGAATATTTGATGTACAAAGACGAATTGTCGAAAATGAATTTTTAAGAGGTAATTGAATTATAATCTTCAAACAATGTTCAAGATCAATCTATTGACTTAGAATATCAACAAGTTAATATCATTAAAGATAAAGCTGATGAAAAGAATGTAAATTAGATATAAGATTCTAAAGCTCAAAGAAGTCAAAGTGACGCAGGGGAGGACATGAGGTCGAGCACCGTGTTCCTCAAGAGGATAACTATTCCGAATCCACGGAACTTCTCTGGACTCCTCACGGAGACTTTCTCGAATCCACGAGAAAAGAGAACAGAAAATAGAAATAAATTCTAATAAATTCGGAATAGATTAATGAATGCATAAAAACGAGTTCACAACCCTTTAAATAAGGGTACTAAGCAATGAGAAAGAAATCATAATCAAACTACAACTAAAACTTACTATTTATAGTAAAAACGAAATTGAAACAGGGAAACGACCGTCGAATCAGGGGTTTCTCGTAATTCCGAGCATCGTAACCCTGCATAGCTGGGTTGGTTGGCTAAAGTATCTCGTTCTACCCCAAAATCATATATTTTACGTTGGCTAACTCATCCCGGATTACGAGATACGCCTGATTGAAGGTCTGATGGTCCAGATCACTTCTGTCGCCGACCAGGCCTTTTCTGATCCATCTTTGCCATGTAATTGTTCGCGACCCGCTCTATATCACAAAGTCAATAAAAAATAACCACAAAATATTCTATTTAGTTCAAGGATTATATCACTATGTAAATGTTAATCAGTTAAAAGTATCTATGGAGAAGAAGATGAAAGTACTATATAAAAATAACACTTCAGAATTAGTCGAATTATTCAAAAGGCAAAAGGCTATTAATTGCTAATGAATTTGTAAGCTAAAAAGATACTGATGAAAATGTTAAAAATATAAAGATAATTAGTAATAAAGGAGTATGCTCAAAAGGCTAAATTGCTAATAATTGACTTCAATGAAATTTTTAGTAATAAAGGAGTATCCGATTTAATTGACTTCAATAAAATTTTCTCTTGATTTAATTTAAGTACTACCAAATCTTGTATTGAGTATGACAAAGACAATAGTGTTTGATGCAAAGCTTTAATAGTTGGATATAAATTTATTTATTTCTTTTACACAAAAATCTTGATAAAGTAATTTATATTACTTAATCCAAAAGTTTTATTGAAGAAAGTAAGAAGCACCATATAAAAATAAGACTTAAGAATTAGTCGAATTATTTAAGAGTCAAAAGGCTATTAATTGCCAATGAATTTATAAGCTAAAAAAAGATACTGATGAAAATGTTAAAAATATAAAGATAATTAGTAATAAAGGAGTATGCTTAGAAATCGGGTATTGACTTTAATAAGATTTTCTCTTCAATTATTCGATTTAAGTATTACTCGTACTGTGTTGAGAATGATAGTAGTGTTTGATACAAAGCTTTAATAGTTGGATATAAAAATTACTCTTTTTTTTTTCACAAAAATCTTGGTAAAGTAATTTACATTATTTAATCTGAAAGTTTTATTAAAGAAAGTAAGAAGAATCTCAGTTGTTGGTTAAATAGATTACTTTATACTTTAAAATAAGTACAAATGTGTTTGTACAACTGATTATTTATTTTCTTTATTGTGTGTTTATGGTTTCAGATATATAAATTATTTCTATGTTTATAGGTATAGTAATTATAGCTTCATTATCTTGTTATTGTATATGGATTATATACTGGTTATAAATACTAGTAAATATATTATAATAACATTAAAAGTTTATTTGGCCGGAAAATTTGATATGAAGAATTTCGGTATTAATAATTAAATTCTTAAAATGATCGTATTAAGAGATAAATAATATGAAAGTTTAAATAACTCAAAAGAGTTATATTGAAAAAGTCTAATGTCACTTAAATATACAAAATTCTAATTTATTCTATCTATTTTTTATAGTTACAAGTTGTATTTAGATCAATGTTCTAGCACAAATATAGAGAAAAAATGTTTCAAATACTACATTTATCGGAGGTAGGGAGCCTTATTTTGGGATGGTATACATCAAACCAGACATGACACTAGTAGTAGGAGCGGTTAGTAAATATATGAAGAACTCATAAAGATATCATTATACTATAGTGAAGTGGATCTTTCATTACTTAAAGGAAATTTCGAATGAGGTTATTTGTTATACTCGTCGAAATTTAAAATTTGTTAGGTTCATGAATGTACATTATGTAGGAAACTGTAATAAAAGAATATCTTTCACATGTTATATTTTTTCCTTTAGTCAATCATGTGATTAATTGAATGTTGATATTACAACCAGTGATGACCTTATCTATTATGAAAGTAGAGTACATGTCAGTTACACAAGTATACAAAGATGACATTTTATTAAAGATGTTATTAAAAGAATTGAATTATATAGAAAGTGGTAGCGATTCATTATGATAGTGAGAGCACGATACATTTGGTTAAGAATTCGGTATTTTATGCTCAGACCGTCACATTTAGTATCACTTTGTTCATGACATTATAAAGGATAAACAAATCTCATTGCAAAAGATTCACACAAATGACAATATAACGGATATCCTAACGAATCCTATTGCAAGAAAACAAAAATTATTTGGTATAATACTTCTCTTGAGCTTGTTGTTACCTATAATTAATGATATTTGAGTAATTATTTCACCAATTATTATGGTAATGCAATAAAAATATGCAATGATTACAAATTACTTTACCTGTCTCCAATAATATCTACGTTTAACCGTCGACAATTCTCATATTTTATTTATTATTATTAAAATTATAATGATAACATTTTTACATTACTTTAATGTTAAATCATCACCAAAATATACTAATGTCACTATTTATATTCAAATTTTTACAATAGTGCCATGAAAAAGTGCAACAATTATAAATTTTTTTACCTATCTCTTTAATACATCTATATTTACTATGAAAATTTACAACATTTACAAATTATTTTACCTATTTCTTGAATGCATCTACATTTGACTAATGAACCCTATGTTTGCTTTAGCGGTAGTAAAATTGTAATAACATATTTCTTTTACACTACTACAGTAATTGAAGAAACAAATAGGCCCTTTTAAATAAATTAATTTTCTTTTTAATGAGAGAATGTTAAGATAGTGGGATGTTTGATAGGAGATGATTGTAAAACTCTTATTAGATGGGTCATATGTGATCACCGGTTTATATTTGACCGTTGGATTATTCAAATTGAATGATTCAGTGGGCCTCACTACAGTTGTGATAATTAGAGATAGGTATGGGACGGGACGCTTAAACCGTTATCCTTATACATTGTTATTAAGTCGAATATAAAAACTTACGGTGTAGAGACCCTAGAGGAGAGAAGTGTGATGGATAAGCTTTTTTGGCCATCTTTCCTATATATACATGTCTTTTTCCCCTCACTTATAAAAAAGAAAGAAAAATCCTTATCTCGTTGAAAGTTCTCCTAAGGGTGTAAGATATGGAAGACCAAGATCGCGGATTGCGTCTACTCCCCACTTGCAATCCGTCCGGGAAGTCTTTCTATGTAGGGCCTTGTGATATAACATTTTATCCACGCCGTTAATCGTTTTTCTCAAGTCATTTTAAGGTGTGAGACAAAACAAGAGTTAGGTAAAGGGATTAAATGGATCACAAAGTAGGGATTTAACTTCTACCATTAAAAACTTCTTGGGCCATTTTCTATCAAACCGATATTTGTTTTTTCATTTCATCCACGTCTTTGACCTTATTAATAGGTTGGATGGTAGAAAAACATCACGGTGGCCCTAGAGGAAAAGGTTTCAACGATGTGTGTCATTATCAGTTGTAAATTTCTTTGGTGTGGTCCACTTTAGAGTGTACCTCCTCATGTTTTTGTTCACACCTTAAAATGACCGAGAATAACGATTAACGGCGTGGATAAAACAGTTACATCATGGTGGGCCCCATAGCTTTTTGCCGGACGGATTACCGTCTGGCCCCAAGTTAGACGCAATCCGCGTCCGGAAGACCAAGATCCATTCTCGGCTAAATCACGGCAAAAGGAATGTCTTTCTAATTAAGTACGCCTTGGAGATTAAAGCATAATATTCATTATTGATGTATAGACAATCCTTTTATTCTGCAATATCGAGTTCACAATGTCTTATATTCACCTTACTCATGTACGTGTATGAAGCCTAATTCCCCTAAGGTTTAGGCCATTTCTCTATTGTAGTGTTTTTTATAATAAGTACAGGTGTAGAGAGTTTGTATTCTTTTAGGATATTTCTTAGTAAATGATTCTTATGTAGAGGAAAAGTGGGAGACAAGCATAAGTTGTAAATTTTTTATTTTTCTTATTTAAGTTAAGAAGAAAACTCTATATTGTTGCCTTACCGATGTAATTAATATGTGCACGTTTTTTTTTTTCTTTAGCCCATAAGTCTTTTGTTTGACTCTTTTTTTTTTTTTTTTTAACATCAATCATGTGAGGGTACTCAAGTTTTTTAAAAAGGTCAACAATCCATGTTAAACAGAAAAACCTACACATATGCCAACCTATGCACTTTGCACTCCAGCCAATGGAAGTAAGTGGATGTTCACTCCCCAAGTATAGGGTTGTGATGTAGTAATAAACTCGGTGAGACCGAGGTCGAATTCACAGGGACTGATACCTGTACGTCGTCTAAAACTAAGTAGAACTAGAACTAGAATAAGATGAAATCTAAACTGAATGAATTTAAGGGAATAATGGTGAAATATTTAATCTAAAACTTAAAGAATTCAGAGAAATGAAACTAGGGATTCAGAGGATCCACTTGTAGAAATCAGAGAGATCTTATGCCTACATCAAGAAATCAACTGGACTTAGAGTCCCGTCTTCATCCAGTTGAAGAATGTAACCATGGAAATCAAACTGAACTTACTTGATATAGTTTTCAAAGAGATGAAAGGTATATGAATTAGAATGGATTCCATTACCAAACCATGCCTAGGAGACAAAGTAAACAACAGAATTAAACTAATTACCAACCAATCAACAATGCATGAAGGTTAGGAAGGCTACCGTCATCCGACCATACCCAGGAGACGATGGTGAACAACAAGGCTTCCTAACGTCATACACATAAAAAGGAAAAGAACATGCTCAAAGCCATCACAGACTCATTGTAATTTTAGTCACAACAGACCATTAATAACTAAAAATATTCCCTTAATTAAACTAAAATCAACATCAATTCAGTGTAAACAAAAAGTTCAAGCAAATAATTCTCCCATCATACTACAAGCTTCACCTCTTAGCCCTAGCTAAGAGGTTCAGCCCAACATGAATGGGTTGAATCCTTTAAACAAAACAAAATAAAAATAAAAATAAAAGAAAAGAAAACAAACTTTACTCTCTGTCTCCCGTTCCAACCCAAGCCAAGATGCCCCTTATCTCTCTTTCTTCTCTTTCTTTTATAATAGGGGAGGGCGGTGGAGAACTCCTTACTGGAGTCTATTGATCCTTCGCAGCTACATGCGCAAGAAACACAATAACGCAAGAGGAGTTGCGTTTGGCGTTTTGTTCAGCCCTATGGGCACTCCTTAGACAAGATCGAAGCCATTCAGTTGCCTTGGCTCTGATTAGTCCCGCCGCGGGAACATTTTGGACCGCTCAGATGGATGGACTGATCAACGGTGAAGGACCACAACGTTCCAGAATTTCCGAAACTCGCGAACACGTATTCCCTGCCTAACGGCTTACGCTGTTAAAGTCGGTGGGCCACTGATTAGTGTCATATGGAAAATTCGGTCCGTTCACTGGATTCCTCTCGAAAAACCGGTCGGATATGAGTGATTTTGAGTCAGTTTCGGCAGGGCCCACGGAGTTTTTATTCAACCGTCCGTTTCATGTTTGAACGGTAAAAAAATTGATCTCCAGTGTCTTCTTCAATTCCGTCGCCATGGCATGGATGAGAGGGACCGAAGGACTCTCATAGACGGTCTGGATCAATGGTCCAGCCACGATCATGGTCACACAACCGGCCCATGTCGACCAGTTTTCTCGAACGCGGAACAGATCAGGTGCGTAACCTTTACGCTGTGGAAGTCGGCGGGTCCCCTTTCACTATTTTTCTGCAAAATCCATGCCGTCCACTGGATGCAGGATGAAATTTCGGTCGAAGAAGACCTGTTTTGGATTGTTTCTGACGTGGCCCACTTGAATGTTTGCTCTGTCGTCCATCAGATGTTGCGGACGCTGTTTCCACGCATACCGTGCATAAATCTGAAAAACCGCCATGTGTACGGTCGGTTTTCTCTTCTGAGTGCACTGGATGGATTGGATCAGCAATCTGGTGATTATGGTGGCCCACCTGACGTCAACCGCTCGTCCCCTACGAACGCAAAAACGGAAGTTTCCGTTTTTGTGAAGGGAGCTCGGTCAAACCGAGTTTGACCGGCTTGAGTGGTTCGGTGCACTGCATTTTCCTGTGTACCCTATGTACACATACTGTAATGTGGGGTCCATCATGATGTACCCAAGAGATCCGCTCCATCCATCCTCTCTGGTACTTCATTCAACATGTTGAAAAAAAAATTGAGACATATCAAGATATCAGGCAGGCCCCAAGTCAAGATTTTATGAGCTGATCTGTCCATTGGGTCACTTCCACAAAGATCCAACGGATGAATTTTGTCGTGTACGGTTAATATATGGTCTTCAGATCCTGTATGAAGTTTCGGGTCAAACGAATGGTGAGAACTCTTTAATCTTGCGTTCTGAACGTTTTTCAGGCCACTTGAGCTTCAGTTTCTTGATTTTCTCGGATCTCTGGCATCTAAACCCATCGATCTTGGTCCCCTGGGGTCCATCCCTTGCCTTTGGTGACTTCTGTGTATTAAATCCATACATTTAGTATTCTTTTCAGTCCACGCTCATAAATCTACTCTGCAACACAAACACAATTCAAATCAGGCCGTAAACTTTTTCATGTTCGTAAATTCATGCAATAACTGGGGTCTAATATGCAATATTTGACCCTCAACAGTGGACGTCTGAGTGAAAGATACCTCGTTTCAACACTGAAGCCGTGGTATCAATTTCCTAGAGCGGGCGGCTAACAGTGAAGTGTGAACTGACAGTGGATGTACTAACAAACAAAAAAAAAAAAAAAAAAAAAAAAAAAAAAAAGAAGAAGAAGAAGAAGAAGAAGAAGAAGTGGACGTAGCATTCTTTTCTACTATACTAGCAACTTCTGACAGTTCACCATCAATTTGAAAATGAAGGACCTTATCCTCATATGTCATCTTCTCACTCTAGCTTTTAAAAAAAAAAAAAAATGCTCCACCCACAGTCAGCGATATGGATGGTCTGGATTGCCCAAGACAACATCTAATCCTTTACATTAGCTACAAAGGTGGGGCATCATCACACACATCATGTTCTCTATAAATAATTTAATTTACAGGATTTAGCTATTTAGCTTTCAAGTAGAGAAATGGTCCAGTGCTGTACATCACTGTTAAGTTATGGTACTCCTAGATACATTGGTTCACTTGAACAGTCTGATCAACCTATCCCAACTGTCCATTAAGTTCAGAACATATTCCATGCATGGCCTACCACGAAAGAATGACACAGATTAGATTTTCTAATCCATCATTAATTTAGACCTATTTTCTAGAGCCATCCTTTTTTCCAAACCACGGATGGGATGGTTAAGATTAACTAACACAGTCGATTATTTTGAGTCATAAGCAATCGGTGATGGTCCCTAATAAATAGATGGATCAAATTCTTTATTGGACTTCTTTCTGTGTAAATGATCTCGACCGTCCATGATTAGGTCATGTGATCAAAGGGCTAATATTTGTTTAGATTAGTGTGTTGTTTTCATCATAGCCAAGAAATATGCTTTTTCGACCTAATGAACGGTCTAGATCTATAGATTGGACTGTGTAAGTATCTCAATACAACTATGAGCACTATAATCTATAGTCCTTTGAAAATAACTTCTTTTTTAATTTGCAGTGCTGGCAGCATGGTTTAGACTAAAATACCCTCATATAGCCATTGGAGCATTGGCTTCATCAGCCCCTATCTTGCAGTTTGATGACATAACACCATGGACCAGCTTCTATGATGCTGTTTCCAAGGATTTCAAGGTCTGTACCTACATCTTTCAAGTTGGTGGGCCACCCCCTTTTAAAATCTTTTTACTTGTGGACCTTTCAACGATGGTGATTTTATTGATCCTACAAACATGGCCAGCAATGGGCTGAGCATCAACCCATTTCCTTCTGGGCCTAGTATTTACACCCAGTCCACTACAGCCATACACAGTCCTGGACCTGGTTTTAGTGGGCCAACCCTCTTTTGTCTTGTACTCTCGTGGGCTTTTCAAGGATGGTGATCTTTGTGATCATACAAACATGGCCTGCTAATGGACCAGGTGTGGCCCATTTACATATGGGCCTCGTATTTTGTCCCGGTCCATACAATCACATATGGGCTTGGGCTTGGTTCATCAGGATTGGATTAAAGCTTCTTTCGAAATGTGGGTCAAGGCCGGGGCTTTTAGTTTTTGGGCCTGAGTATTGGGCCCATACGCGACTCACATGTGTAGTTGAAGCCAGGTGGGCCACGGCATGTGCGCTCTCATGCCCCATCCGGGAGTCACACATGCATGCCACCGTGGCACAAGTGTGTGAGATCCATGCCGTTCATCAAGTCGGGGGCACTAATCTAGCGGGCAGATCATCAGGTGTGCCACTAGATGATTGAAATAGTGGCTGTAGTCATGACCACTGATTAACGGCTTGGATCTTGCACAGTGGGTGGGATGTGAGATTACCAAAACATATGTATGTTGTTTAGAGATCCTTACATTCTTTATTAGTCGTGGAAGAAACTACTGAATGGTTATTTATTTATATATTATTTATTTTTTGGAAGGATGCAAGCAAGAACTGTTTTGAGGTGATAAAGGGAAGTTGGGATGAATTGCTAGCATTGTCAACTCAGAAAGAGGGGTTGGTGGAACTTAGCCGAACTTTCAGGACCTGCAGGTAAGTGTATCCCAAAATCAATCTGCACCCTCCATCTGCATTTGAGGCTTGTCTCAAGACAATCACGATGGCTCCACCATAGGATTTCAAATCATGCACGTCCCCAACGTGACATTTGTATCCTACTCTTTCTTCACGTGCCAATGCAGTGTGCATGTGTGAAAATTGATCTGTCCATCAAGATGGACCCAATTGTCTATTTTTCCAGATTCCAAAATCACAGCAAGCATAGATGAGGCGTGGGCCACACCCCAAATAGAAGTTGGATGGCCAAATGATTAAACAACTGTCCACATTTGGCGTACGTAGATAAGTCTCACCACATCGGTTTGGCTTTATTTTACAGCCACCGCACATTGTAGACAATGAACGGCTGGGATCCCGTACACATTTGCGGTATTGACAAATGTGGAGAGAAATAGGAACGAAATCCCACTGCGAGTAGCCTTAGGAGGGCTCTATACTCGCTTCTCCAAAGTGACCAGGTAGAGCTTGTGAGCATGATCCAAGCCGTTCATCGGGCAGTGCCACGATGGATTTTGTTGGTCGTATGGTGATATATAACCGTTCAACGATATGATGCCACAATGGGCCATGGTGCAACATGCTTCGCTAATGTGGTGGATTAGAATACTAATCAAGTTTAAATCTCTAATTTGTGTTATAGGGATCTTCAATCTGTGTATTCTGCAAGAGACTGGTTATGGTCAGCTTTTGTTTACACAGCAATGGTTGATTATCCAGTGGAAGCCAATTTCATGATGCCCTTGCCTGCCTACCCTGTCCAACAGGTAATGCATACACGCATGCATGCATGCATACATGAAATTTCCTACAATACATACAGATGTATTTGAATAGGATACATCTAGATTTTAGCCATTGGATAGAAGTCCTTTCCAAGCACTTAAACCATTCATATGGTGGGCCTTGTAGAAGTGGGGACACTTAACAAAAAACTCTCAAATTGAAGCGTTGAAATATTTAATCTATGAGTTTTTGCTTTCTTTGGCTGTCCACCATCTAAAAAATAAGGCCCATCGGATAAATGGCTTGGATGATTGAGATGTCCCACGATTCCAACGCCAAACTCCTGACATATCATATAGCAGTATGTCGGCTAGATGTACATTCTAACAATGTTATGTGCAGAGAGATTTGTTAAGTCCACACATGTGGTATCATCTCCATGCCACCATATGGGCCAGCATGGCAGATAGGTTAAATATTCAAGCGACCCACTAACTGGGCCTAACCTATTCTCTTTCAAAAATCACACCCGTCCATTTATCAGGTGGTCCACCATGTTAGAAAGAAGTGGGTAGCTGAGAAAACTTCAACCAGGTTTTCTTCCGTCATTCATAGGTGAGCCATTTAATAGTGGGACCTCCTTTTGGATGTATTGAATATTGTAGCTATGTGACATGTGGCACCTATGGTGGTGAGTACATGAGCTACCTTGCACGCGCCTTTTATTAAAAAAAAGTTCTCTGTATGCATGCATGCAGGCATATATAAAGTAAGAGATGTTTAGCCTCGTGATAAAGTAAGAGATGTTTAGCCTCATGTGTATTTTTTCACACAAATACCTAGAGGTGTACACGAGTGGAACCGAATCCAGGGCACACATCAGCTTGGCCACTTGCTGACCACAGCTCGAACTCGGCTTGGCTTGGTCTTCAAGCCTAACTGGTCAGCTTGGCTCGGCTTGGTCCCCAAGCAAACTCAAACTCGGTTCGAAATTTTTTCGACCTCAAAAAATCAGCTCAACTCGTCTCGAATTCAATTTCGAATCAAGCTTTTTCGAGTCGAGTCAAGCGGGCTAACCGAGCTAATTCAGTACGTGTACAGCCCTAAAAATACTTGAGAGGAGACATGGTCAGCTTTCATTCACACAACAACGGTTGATAACCTAATGCAAGCTAATTTCATGCACACACATGCATACTTGTATACACGTGTATACATTTACCAATCTTTTAACTTTGATACTCACCAAATGCATCACTTAATAAATGGTATGGAAATGGTTCAGGTTTAATTGGCTTTGATCCTTAAAAATGATCAAAATTTCGGTTTGATTAAAGAAGCAATGCACAATGAAATTGGCTTGAAATTGGTAAGCTTTCATGTATAATGTGTGCGCATGCCCATGGGATCAAAACATAAAACTTATATTACAATAATTAAAGTATTTCTACATTTACAAGAGTAGCTAGGGGCACAACTAGAGCCCTACCTATCATTTGCAATTCTCTTCTAAAAATAACAATTTAGAAAAAATCAAGAACAAGTTTTTTTTTTTTTAACTTAATTAATTTTATAAATGTAATTTTGAGCAAAAATAAATTAATCTAAAATGTTTTATTGATGTGATTTTGATTGCATCACATATTTCTGAATTTGACTATAAAATGTGTAAGAGTTGTACAACCTTATATACAACCATGGCATGTGTAATAAATGTTGTGAAAATGGTATGTGCAATTGCATTTAACAATACCATATATAGGGGTGTACACGAACCAAGCTAGCTCGGTTAGCTCGCTCAACTCGACTCAAAAAAGCTTGATTTGACTCGGTTCGAAGCTGAGTTCAAGCCGAGTTGAGCTAATTTTTTGAGCTCGAAAATGAGTTCGAGTGGAGTTCAAGCTGGCCCAGCTTGACTCGACTCGGATCGAACCCAACTCGAATCGAACTCGGATCGAACCAATTTGATGACTCGGTTACTTTGATATTGATGTTGCTACTAAGTGTTTGATGAAATGACTCAACGAAGTGTGGCTGGTGGCAAGGAAGGTATGTATATGAAGCAAATACCCTTTTTTTTGTTGATTTTTATGTTGCTTAGAAGGTGTTTGATAAAATACCTGTAAAATCATTGCTATTATTTTACATACAGTGGGATTTTGAAGGTGCAGTCCAGGTGTTTGTGAAAATACTGCACAGGCAAACTCGGCTCGATCTTAGCTCAAACTCGACTCAAATTGGCCCGAGATGCTGACCGAACCGAGTCGAGCTGGCCAGTCAGGCTCGAGGACCGAACCGAGCTGAGTTCAAGCCGAGGTCAGCCAGTGGCCGAGCTGAGCTGAGCTGAGCTGAGGATTCAAGTCGATGTACACCCCTAACCATATAAGACATTTGTTTAAACTAATTTTTTTTTTTTTTTTATCAACTGAGATAAACTATTTAGATGTCCTAGCATAAAAAGTCTTGCAATCCACATCTAAAGTAGGGCCTAACATAGAAAATAAATGGATGGCCAGAAAATAATGTTTTAACTGCCCAATTTACTTTATGCATCGTAGTCAAGTGAAGTAGCTTATTTTTAGAGTAGAAGATACTCAGAATTATTCCCAACTAGATGGAAATAGCAAATCTTGCAAATGCATGTGTTTTGCATTGTCACGTATGCCATATACGAAATTAACAAACCTCATGTTTTAGATAGAGGTGAGATTCATTAGAAAGATTTGTTAATTAAGCTTAACTTACAATGCGATATGTAGAGTCAACATGATATATGTGACATCAAATCCAATAATCATGTATCTTCTCCTTAAATCACTACATTAGCCAGATTCAAAACTCAGGTGAGCCAAACCATATAAAATCATGCCTAAAACCTATAAAATCATCTGGCGCGGCCCACCTAAGTTTTAAAATGGCCTGGACCCAAACTAATTTGGCGGGCGTCCTTCCCAATTGTTCACAATGGTAGGTTCAGCTGAGTTTTAGATCAGCCTGCTTTTTTGGTCCCAAGGAGAACATGAGTGAATGCACATGATGGATTGACTAGATATCATGCATACATCACGATGGGCCCCACTCCTAAGCATTATTGCCAACTAAATGCAGAGCTCACATATCACATACGTGTTCTATATTGGCATGTGTTGCTGCATGTGAAATCAACAAGCCTCATGTTTTACTTAGATGTGCATTTTTTCATTACTAATAAGTTGTTTCCTTTCTTTCTTCTTTTCATTTCAAAGATGTGTAGGATTATTGATGGATTCCCTCCCGAAGCTAATAAGCTTACAAAGGTTTTTTCAGCTGCAAGTTTATATTATAACTATTCTCAAACAGAAAAGTGCTTTGATTTAGAAAATGCAACAAATGCTCATGGCCTCAACGGTTGGGATTGGCAGGTATATTCCAAACATATTACATTGTCCACTAGTGAAAAATTATGTTACTACTTGTAAATAATGATTATCTGATGATATACTGTTACCTTTTAATATGGAAAGGTATTTTTAGATTTCAAAAGAAAAATAGAATTTTAAGAAAAATAATTTTAAGGCTATATTTGTATATTATGTACAATGGGAAGTACTTATCTTCTGGATATATATATATATATATATATATATATATATATATATATATATATATATATATATATATATATATATATATATATAACATGTATTTTTTTTCTTTTTATTTTATAATAGTCAAGACAAGGATGTATTTTCACAACTCAAAACTTTAGTGCGTGTTTAGTTGAACCAAATATGATGACATTTTGCACCGAATTAGATTGATTAATCAGGAAATATCACGATATTTGTTGCAACCACATCCACATCTATATTTAGTTATTTTTAATTTTTCGTTTTATTGCAGACTCAATATTTTTTATTTAGAAACATGAACTAAATGCAAAAAATAAAAATAAATGTAGTTAAATAAATTTTATGTTGATGGCGGAAGTCTCTTGCTATCATTTTCAATATATGCTTAGCCATATTGAATTTGGAGGGATTAAAAACTGCACTTATGGATAGGGTTGTAAAAGGGTTGGGGTGGTCATCCATCTTTCAGGCCAAGCTTGGGCTAGAATACTAGGACCAATGGCTGGCCCAAGCCTAAAATTTAAGCTCCTTTATTAATCTAGCTAGCAGGCTCAAGCTATGTCTATGTATTAATATAGCCTAGCCCAACTTATTGATAGTTTGAAGGGATTTTTGTTATATATCATGAATGATGGAACACATCTAGTGAACGAACCAGATCTTGCATAAACTGACAAAAGTGATTGGCCATGTAAAGCTCAAGTCGTGCATAATCATCATGGGCTGGGCCTCAGGCCAGTTTGTTTTGGCTCATAACGGGCTTGGGTGAGTCTAGGATTTACTATGCAGGGCAAGTTTGGAAAGACCTTGGATTGGTCTCTTGACTATTGAAATTATAAATATTTTAAAATTGAATTCTAGTACTTTATCTAATTGTTTAAGATTTGATATTCATTCAAAGGATATATTGGAAGCAAATTGAAGATTTTTTTTTAAATTTAAGAAGTTTTTTAAGCATATTTTAAAATCTATGGCTCACATTGTATATCTCTAGTGCAGTTTCTACAACTTAAAATTATAAATGTATTGAAAATGCACCAATATACAATGTAAATTACTTAATTAATGGATTAAACACTTTGGTTTAGTAGTTTAACTAATGTATACAGTTATTTTGAATGTTATTTTCCCATTGAAGTATATTTGAGTAATATAAAGATATATTCAATATTTTTTAAAAATCAAACCGGGGTTTAATGGTTTTGAACCATGACATCATTAATAATATAAAAGTATTTTTTGCACAACCCACACTGATTCAACTATTAATTTTTACCAATCTAACTATCAATTCATATTGGTTTATTGACTTTGTCTACGTTGGGTGGTATTTTTAAACTTTGAATTACTTGAATAATCTGTTTTGTTTACTCCAATCAGATTGAAAAATCTTATCCATTTTTTTTTTTTAATTACACTCATTTTGTTGGTTTTAAGATTGAAATATATATATATATATATATATATATTGAAAAATCTTATCCATTTTTTTTTTAAATTACACTCATTTTGTTGGTTTTAAGATTGAAATATATATATATATATATATATATATATATATATATATATATATATATATATATATATATATATATCATAGTTTAAGTCTAAAATTAATAAATTTTATTCTTAAATTTAAAATCAATATCTTACTAATTCGAGCTAATGTCTTTCTTTACAAGTTTTGGTAGATGATGTTTGAGTAATATTTTTGACCTATAAATGTTCATACAGGCATGTACAGAGATGGTTATGCCAATGAGTTGTTCTAATGAAAGCATGTTCCCACCTTCTACTTTTGATTACAAAGAATTTGGAGATGATTGCATGAAGAAATATGGAGTTAAGCCCAAGCCCCACTGGATTACAACGGAATTCGGTGGCAATGTAAACTTTTATTTTTATTTTTGTTAATCTTTAGTTTTTTATAGTCATTTTCTTTAATTATTGTGTACATATAATCTTTTATAATTTATATGTATTTACTTGAAATCTTCTATTCATTGTACAACCAATAAAATTTAAATATATTGTGATAATAAGCAAACACACACATACAATTAACCTTGTTGGCCCTTCAATGTTTTGATTCAAACTCATAACTCTCCTAACTAATGATACAAGATACCTTCTCAAATTGACTATACAAATATAAGATACGTTGGTTGGACAACCTCTCAGTCCCTTGAAGGCTATATTCATAAGCGTAGACACTAGATATGACACCTAATTACAAGATTGCATTCTCTTTAGATGATATGTTATATATTGCTATATATATTTATTCTTGTTCTAACTATTCATATCAAAATTTGGCCATGGGACATAAAACCGGGCACCAATGATTTGATATAATAGTTTAAATGCTCAATTTGGTTGTTTAAATACTTGTTTAAGCAAAGGTTCTTTGATTAATATATTTAAATGGGATGTAATTAATAATTGTATATATGACAAAAGTGTATATTTAAATCAAAAAAAATTTTGATGTTGATGTTTCTATTTTATTTTGCTCATTATGTTCATATTTGTATAAATTTTCTCTAAATTTAAAATCCAATGAAAATAAAATTAAAATGTAATTTTAATTTTGTTAGAATATATTAACCACATCCAATGTCCATTTTACATATTTATGAATTAATAATAACTATATCTATTACAAGACTTACTCATTATTAATTATTTCAATACACAATTTACAGAACTTTATCTAGATTGCATTTTGCTCATATCACTTTCAAGTGTGGAGATGAATAAATTATGACTTAAGAAATTCTACTCTTACTAGAACCTTTATATATATATATATATATATATATATATATATATATATATATATATATATATATATATATATATATATATATGAAATGAAGCTCTTTTCTGTTGTTTTGGAAAGAAAGAGCTCTTTCTTATCTACTCAAGCATACTTCATGATTTTTCCAAAGTTCTACTAATATTATAAGATGAAATAATTTTCTCTCCAACATAAGCCGAATGTAGCTTAGGTAGCTCTTAAATTTTTATTTTAAAATTTTATGTATATCATATTAAGCTTAATACATAGGTAATTATGCATTTTCCTCTCTTTTATTAGTTTCATAAGTTTTCTTTCAATGATGAAAACCATTCAACAAAAGAGGTTTCTTAGAAACTCATGCTGTCAATAGTTGTAAAAAAGGCTCCATAACTCTACCAACTGTCTCTTTATTTAGTTGCTCATGTATTTTATAGAATTATTTCTAATTAGTTTATTTTTTATATATAAAGAATTGAACAATGTCATTTCTCTTATTAGTATCATGTGTGAAATTAACCAATTTCTTATTCTAGTAAGTCATTTGTAATTTGAATGTTTATAGAGAATCAAGCAAGTATTGAAGAGATTTGGTAGCAACATCATATTTTCTAGCGGGTTAAGAGATCCATGGAGTAGAGGAAGGTGAGTGCGATGGTCATATTTTGAATCACTCATTCATTTATGTAAAAAGCACTTTTTTGGATATTACACACACATACACACATATATTGAATGTATGGAGTAATACCAATGATAGATAAAAATAAAATATTCAATCATCTAAGTTAGTTTTTCAATCATTTCATTTAGTAGTGAACAAGATTTTATGGGTACTACTATTACTCAAAGTTGTGATTGATAGTAATTTTTAAATTAAAATGCAGTGTGTTAAAGAATATATCATCAACTATTGTAGCATTGGTCACAAAGAAAGGTTAGTAACTTATGAACATATAAGAAATCAATTCTCTACTTTAGTTTTTTCCATAAGAAACAAGCATGCTATTATAAAATTTCTCAAGATTTCTGATTTTTTGAAACAAATGCCTTATCTTTTTTAAGTCTGCCCCAAAAAGTGTCTTTCATCAGGTTAAGTTACCAAATTTTGTTGTACTATTTTTTTTAATGGGTGAAGTCGAACATTGTAAAGCTGAATAGTGTGTATACGACATGTAATCTATCTATTAGGTACACTCCACCATGATGATGATATGAACTAAAAATTAGCCCAATTCAATCACTAAATGGGTCATAGATGAATTTGGAGTATTTTGGGTTATACATTGTGGCCTGCCAAATGGTTTCAATGGTCTAGTTTTAGTTCATCTGATTATTATGGTAAGGTGCACTATAGTGGGGTGATCTGCGTTGGATGGGATGGATGTGATACACATTTATGTGGGCGCCACAATGCTCTACTCCACTTTTTAGAAAAAAAAAATAAATAAATAAGGACAGTTTGGTCATTTCACCTCAAAAAGTCATTCTTACTTTTCATTAGTTAAGGCATTTTTTTTTATAAAATTACACATCTTGAAGAATTTTGTGGACAAATAATCTATCTTTGTTATTCATTTATTATTAATTCATATTCAAGAAATTCTTCTCTCAGGAGCTCATCATGTTGATTTGCGATTTGCATCAAAAAAAGATCCAAATTGGCTTATAGAGCAGAGAAGAAAAGAGGTAGAGATCATCCAAAGGTGGATAGATGAGTACAATGCAAGTTTTCTCATGGATAATTAATTTGTAGAATTTTAATAAGGTGAAACCACTTTACCATTTTAGCATATAACTATGGAAAGAATTTTTTATATTTAAGATACTGATTTTTTTTTTTTTTTTAACGACATCATTTATGTTATGCTTATAAAGTATGGTTAGTAATGTCAACCAAGAAGATACCATGTATAACACAGAGATGAATTTCATTAATTAATATGGATATTTATCAATGGTAATCCCCTTTTTTCATATTTTCTTGGACAAAATGCACTAAACACTCTTTGAATTTTGAATACAAGTCTTTTAATAACATTTTAGGATAAAAATTGCATTGAACACTTTTATGTGTCATTACAACCCAAAAGGCAGGCCGACCCAAAATTTGGGTGAGCATAAAAAATACTGCCTAAAATTTGTAAAATCATGGGGTGTGGCTCACCAGAATTTTTGAATGACTTTTTCCTTGGGATATTCATTCATCTTGGTCGGGCATATCTTTTGAATGGATTGTATTGTATAAACAAAACATACTGGAACCCCCATGATTTGGAAGGTTTTTAATGGTGGGTGTCTCCTTCTCGAATGTTCTTTTTGGTGTAGCTCACTTGACTTGTGGACTGGCCTAATTATTAAATACCAAGGAGAACCAAAAGGGCTGGATATGATTGATGGATTGGATGTCATGCATATATCAGAGTGTGGTTTGACACATCACGTTGTAGGTAACCCACAAATATTTGGAGTAGATCCGACCGCATAAAAGAAAATAATAAACGCAACAAAAATTACAATTAAGTGAAAGAAAGTGTTGTTTATTGATGCAAATCTTACGCGGAAGGCATAAATTTGGAATTCTACCTAAATGGACCATAAGTCAAGATAATTAAAAATGCTTCTTGGGTAACAAGAAGTGCTCATCTTTTATTTACAAATATATAAACTAAGCAAAAAAAAAAAAGTATATAAACTAATTAATAGAAAATGACCAAAGTATTAAAAAGTAAAAGAAGAAAATACCTAAATCTAATAGATTGAAATATTCATCATATGCTCTTTCATAAATGCTACAAAATATAAAATATGCTAATAGACGACAATAACTAGCAAAGTAAAAGGCCTAAACAACCCTAGCATTTCTTATTTTAAGTTTCAACTCAATCCAATTTCATACAATGAGTTATACTAATTCATTCAACCTTGTCTTTGATAATTGATTTAATTTATAAATGACTTTATTTTTTTTTCCTCATGAAATCTCTCTATTATGCTTGATATTGTCAAAAGTTGAAACCACGACTTTTGTCAAGTTCTCTATGAACAAGGCCATTCTTCACCCTCAAAGTTTAAACAAGAGTTAATCTTTATTTGAGGCATAAATAATGTAATCTTTTTTTTTCCTTCTTTTGTTGTTTTATTATTTGGTGCAAATATTTTTAGATAATGAATCCTCATAGGTTTGGATGGATCTTCTCATGACAAATCCTGATTTCTCCAGTTATTTGTATTCGTCCTTGCAAAATAAGGAATCTTCATCAAACTTGACATCTCGATTAATTATGATTTTCCATTATATATCTTATATCCATTAACTCCATCGCCATACCTTGCAAAAGTACACTTCTTCACCCATTGGTCCACTTTTTCTTTATTAACTGACTGCACATGAGAGTAAGTATTGCAATAAAAAACCAGCAATTGTGACTAGTCAGTATCACGAACACACCACAATTCTTTTGGAATATTCTAGCATATCGGCATGGATAAGAATCAATTCACCATATAGCAAGCCATGTTAATGACCTCGATTCATAACTTCTTGCCCAATCCAGCATTACTTAATATGCTTCGGGCTCTCTCATAGAGAATCTAATTCATTCATTTTGCTATACCATTCTATTCAGGTGTGTGCTTTATAATCCTATCATCTTGTCAAAAATAGTTAAATTCCTTTAAAGTAAATTCACATTTATTGTCCGTCCTTATAACCTTTAATTTTTGCCATGTTTTCCTTTCAACAATCGCCATCCACAATTTGAATGTAGCGAATACATCAGACTTATTTTTAAAAAAAATAAACCCATACCTTCCTGGAGTAGTCATCTATGAATGAGACAAAAACGATAACCTTCCCTCGGCAGAAACAACTGGTGTTGGGCCCCATACTTCTGAATATACTTTAGTATACCCTTATAAACATGCTTTCCAATTTTAAAAGTTAGATGTGATTTTTTACCATATATACAATGCTCACATATATGAAAATCAACGTGATGCGGGACATGAAATTGAAATATGATAGGCAAGAATTTAGGCGTAGATCAAACTAATGCAGAACGATCATATAATAATTCCACATCCCACATAAGAGATCAAACATTCAAGTAAAGGAGATTCTGCATGGGTCCAAGCCTACACAGGCTAAAACTGGATCAGTAAAATTATGGACCAAACAATTATCAAAGGGAAATAGAATTCAGCCACACATGTATAGCAATCAATCCCCATCCAAGGGATTCCCCAATTTCAAATCAAGAAACCCTAGGGTGAGAAAAATGGGCAAATAAATTATGAAAGATGCAATTTAGGATTACGGTTATGAAAATAGGTATAAAAAGAAAAATATGAAGAAAACCTGAACCTGGAACAGCTCCATGTGCGGACATCAGGCCAGGGCCTGGCGCGTGTGCATAGTAGGCTGACGCACGTGTGGTGGGGGCCTGAATCCTCAAATTACTTCCTTGACCTTGGTTGGCCCGGGGGGACCTCAAACCCTCCAAGTTTCATCGCAATCCGATGTGCGGTCGAGGTGCGGTGCTCCGTTGAAGTTTTAACCCTCCTACAGGGCCAAATTCTGAAACTGGTTGTAGAGAGACGAACAACTGTAAAACAAGTGGATTTGAAGCAAAGATGATCGTAGGATGGATGAAATAAGATGGAGGGGCAGATTGGAATAAACGTGGCTTTGTACCATAATAGTTAACCCTTCGAAAAAGGAGTGCTTTGCACCCACTTGAATTTAACCATTCGAAAATGAAGGGTTTCGCACTCATTTGAATTTTTCTACAACTTATAAACTTAGAGAATAGAAAAATACGTAGGAATTTTTATTTAACTCCAATGAATTCAAAGAACTACAAGAGGTGCCTATTTATAAGAAAACCATATACCTCAAAACTCACGCCATGTGCGCAACCTATTACTTAGCGATGAAGTAAACCAAAATAAAAACCAATCAAAAAAATATAAAGTGTTCATAATGTTCTAACTAACATAAATAAATAAAACCTAAAATATAAACTTAATCGGACTAGTGGGCCATGATCATGATATCCCATAATGGGCTTTTCTTGACTATCAGGTCCACTTTTTTGAATCAAAACTTCATCTTCTAACTAGGAGGCCCTCCCTGGACATTGTCATTGAGCCAGATCGACAGTAGGACCCTCATTCTTCGTACATATGTGCACAGGAAGGTGGCGTGCGTGCACGTGTGGACGGCATATGTGCATATGTGCGCATGATGTCCCCATCAACTCTCCCCGGCTACGAAGATTTCGCCACTGGCAAAATAAAACTCCTGAACCATTCCAGGATGTCAGGATCAAGTTTCTGAAACTCTTCCTCAGTGAGTCATGTGTTGTCTGAAGATAGGCGTAATTTCTATTTAACCAGGTACTTTTGAAACCCACCGTTCAACGTTAAAACTATGTCATAGTCTGGGATATACTCTATTTCCTCTCTGGGTGTGTAAAGGCTAGGTATGAGAGGTAGAGGCTGGTAAGAAAGGTCGAGAAGAGGCCATAGATCAAGGGATAAATCTGGGGAATCAAAATGGATAGGTGAAGGGTCGGACAAAGTATCAGTGGTCCCTTGAAAAGTAACTAGATCTTCCACATTGAAGTGAGACTTATTCCCATGAAAGGTAGAAGATCTACCTCATACGCATTGAGACCGTTTCGTTTATAATTTTGAAGGGTTTAGCACTACACGCGTATTACTTAAAAATAGCCCCCGGAAGATACCGCTCTAGCCTGATGCGGACCATCACATAGTCCCAAATATTGAATTCTTCGAAACATCTATATTGGTATGTAGAAAATTTGTAATGTTCATTACTAATAGTGATCTTTCACCTGATTTCTTGATACAATGAATGTATGTGATGCGCAAAAGACTCTGCAGACTCTGATGGCCTATGGGACAATGACATAGGGACAAGATCAATAAGCTTTCTAGGCTTGTAACTAGTAACGACCTCAAAAGGACTTAGACCTGTGAACCTATTAACAGAACTATTGAATGCAAACTCAGCTATGGGTAGTACGGAGTCCTATGTCCTGGTATGTTCCCCCACTAAACATCGGAGCAAACCTCTAGGCTCCTATTAACCACCTCAGTCTAACAATCGGTCTGAGGGTGGTAAGCAGAAGAAAATTGGAGCCTAGTATTCATCATGTGTCATAGTGTTTTCGAAAAGTAACTCATGAATCGCACATCACGGTCAGACACTAGTTTTTGGTAACCCATACAGTTTGACGACCTCACTAAAGAACAGCTTGGCAACATGAGATGTGTCGGAGGTAGAATAAGGAATGAAGTGGGTCATCTTAGAGAAACGGTCCATGACAACAAATATGGAATCATGTTTACAAATAGTCTTGGGAAGTCCAAGCATGAAGTCCATACTGATGTCATGTCAAGGGATGAATGGAATTGGCAAAGGAGTATGCAATCCTATATTTTATTTCTTTTGTTTTGCAAGTTGACAAGTACGACACTGCCCTATGATTTTGGTCACGTCTCGCTTAGGGTTTAGCCAATGAAACCTATCCTCCACCAGGGTAATAGTCATGTCTCGACCACAATAACCCGCAATCCCTCATAAATGTAACTCGCAAACAAGAAAATTGCGGAGGGAGGTGCGTGGTATGTAAAAGCTGTTAGTCCTAAACAAATATCTGTCTAAAATCAAGTACTCACTACTAGCTCTTGACGGACTCTTTAACAACGACGCGTATACAAATCTGAAATTTAGACACTCAGAATACTTTTCTTTGATACGCTCAAGGCCCGTAACTTCAACGCTCATGGAGTTGAGTAATGCGACTTGACGACTCAACGCGTCGGCAGACTTATTCTTTACACTGGTCTTGTGCTTAAGCAAAAAAGTATACTCTTAAATGAATTGAACCTACTTGGCATGCCTAGGGTTTAATTTCTTCTGAGAATTCAGATATCTCAAAGCCTCATGATCTGAGAATAAGACGAATTCTTGCGGTAATAGATAATGACACCAATGGCGCAGTGATTGCACTACCGCATAGAATTCTTTGTCATAGGTGGAATATCTTTGTTTCGTCTCATTCAGTTTCTCACTAAAAAAGGCGACAGGCGCCCTTCCTGACTAAGTACTCCTCTTATGCCAACTCCTGACGCATCACATGTGACTTCAAAAGCTTTTGAAAAATCTGGAAACCGCGTGACGAGAGCTCCGATCATCTTCACCTTTATCTCCTTAAAGGCCTTTAAGGCTGCCTTTGTCCATTGAAACTCTCCCTTTTTATGCAGTCCGTGATGGGAGTCATAATGGAACTGAAACCTCGAATAAACCGCTTATAAAAGGTGGCTAAGCCGTGAAAGTTGTGCACCTCATGAATATTGCGGGGTTCAGGCTAATTGACGATGGATTGGCCTTGACCTTCTCGGGATCCGCCGATACACCCTTAGTTGACACAATAAAACCTAAGAAGATCGTACTACTAGACAAAAATGAACACTTCTTTAGGTCGGCATATAACTTCTCGGCCCTAAGGATCCCACAAACCTACCTCAAATGGTTAAAGTGTTGCTCTTTGGTCATGCTATAAATTAAGATATCATCAAAGAATATGACCAGGAACTTCCCCATGAAGAGCCTCAACACTTAAGTCATCACGCGCATGAAAGTACTTGGGGCGTTAGTTAACCGAAAAGGTATAACTAGCCACACGTATAGCCCATTCTTTGTTTTGAACGTTATCTTCTACTCATCACCAAAGCCTACACAGATTTGGTGATAACCACTTTTGAGGTCAATTTTTGAAAAGATGGTAGCATTGACCATCATATCCAACATGTCATCAAGATACGGTATGGGAAACCAATACTTGACTGTGACTTTGTTGATGGTTATACTATCAACACACATCCTCCATGTGTCATCCTTCTTAAGTGTAAGAAGGGCGAGCACGACACATAGGCTCATGCTCTCTCGTATGAAACCCTTCTCTAGGAGCTCGTTAATCTGCCTCTTCAACTCATCATGCTCCTTTGGGTTCATTTTGTAATGTGAGAGGTTTGTTAAAGTCACCCCAGGGATTAAATTAATGGCATGTTGTATATCCCTCATAGGGGGAAGCTCATTCCGTAGATCATCAGGGAAGACATCAAGAAACTCATGCACTACTTGAATGGCCTAGTGGGTAACTCTACACTAGCCTTTAGTTATTCACTCCCCAAGTATAGGGTTGTGATGTAGTAATAAACTCGGCAAGACCGAGGTCGAATCCACATGGACTGAAACCTGTACATAATCTGAAACTAACTAGAACTAGAATGAGATAAAATCTAAACCAAGTGAATATGAAGGAATAATGGTGAAGATATTAATCTAAAATTGATGAAATTTAAAGGTAAGAAACTAGGGATTCAGAGGATCCACTTGTAGAGGTCAGGGAGATCTATGGTCGATTCATGAACTCAACTGGACTTCGAGTCCCATCTTCATCCAGTTGGAAGATATATCTTGAAAATCAATTCTGAACTTTATTTAATCTAGTTTTCAAGAGATAAGACGGATGTAGATTAGAATGGATTCCATCACAAAACCATACCCATGAGATAAAGCAAACAACAGAATTTAACCAATCTACAACTAATCTAAGAGATGTATGAGTGCTAGGAAGGATTCCATCATCCAACTATGTCCAAGGGGCAATGATGAACAACAAGGCTTCCTAATTTCACAATCAATTAATGGAAAAGAAATACTTAAAGCTATCGCAGACTCCTTGTAATTTCAGTCACAACAAACCATTAAGAACTAAAAGTATTCCTATTAATCAACTATAATTAAAATCAGTTCACCACATGAATCAAGACCATAGGGATCAACCATCTCACTAAAAGCTTCACCTCTTAGCCCTAGCTAAAAGGTTTACCCCACCATGATTAGGCTAATTCCTTTAAACAAAAATAAAAACTAAAAAAGCAAAAACTTCTACTCTCTCTGTCTTGCCAAACGTCCCCAAAACTTCCCTCTCTCTCTCTCTCTCTCTCTCTCTCTCTCTCTCTCTCTTTCTCTCTCCTTTTTATAAGGAAAACAGTCGGTCACCATGGAGTTTCCGCACTCCTACGTACGAGGTTTTCTTTTTTCACCTACGCAGCCAGAGCGTCGGTGGATGCGTAACAACGTGCGGAAGGACTTCCGCACCGAGAAAGCAGCGATGCACTCCCCTTCTTCCCTCGCTTTCCGTTGAAAAGGAGAACATCCCTTGGGACGTTTTTGCGCACCCTACACGATGGACGGTTTGGATCTGCCATATGATCAAATATGGTGGGCCACAACCGCCTGGAAAATCGGATTTTTGTGGATGTGCGAAAGCTTTCGCACTCCTTCGCTGTCGTGATCAGTGGGCCCCACAGAGGTGTTTTCATGGAAATCCACCCCATCCATTGCATTCATGACGAAATTTCAATCAAGACTGGATGCTTTTGAACGTCCACTGATGCGGCCTAGAGAAGAAATTGCAATAAAAACAATTTTGAATGTCGCAGAACCGCCTGTTTGTGACCTCTGTATCGCACACGTGTGCACGCATGGGTGTAAAATTTCAACAAGGTTTTGTAGTATTCGAGCCACTCTACAAGATGGACGGCTCGAATTTTCCATACGGGTGACGTGTGGGTCCCACAGAGGTCCGCAAAAATGGCCAGCGGCCGTTCGTTGCGCAGCTGAAAACGGTAAGTGCCGTTTCTGTTTTGGAAACTGGTCAGGCGCGGGCGGGCGCTGTTTGGATTTGGAAGGCAGCATGGTGCTCGGCGTACATACAATGTACATGATGTACATGCACTATGTGCAGGGTCCACTATGATGCTTATCAGAAATCTACATCGTTCATCCTTTTTCTCATATTCTTTAAGCCGTTAAGGACAATTTTGAAGCATATCCAGATAGCAGGTGGGCCCCACTTAGTGAATTAAGGGGTTGATTTGTCCATTGCCCCACTTCCAGAGATCTTCAATTGCTGAAATTTAATATGTACGGTTAATTTATGGTCCCCATCACATGTATGAAGTCTTGTGTCAATTGGATGGCGGGAACCATGTGATCTTGCATTCTGGACCAATCGCGGGCCACTTAAGCTTCAGTTTCTCGATTTTTCTGGATATCTGATGTGCACTTTCGTCGATCTCGGTCCCCTGGAGTCTGTCCCTTACCTTGGTGATTCTAGAGCATCAATTCTATGCATTTAGCATCTTTTTCAATTCAAGCTCATAAATACACCTTGCATCATAAACATGATTAAATCGGGTCGTTAAACAGTGTCAAGTTCGTAAATCCATGCAATAACTGGGGTCTGATATGCAATATTTAACCCTCAACACTAGTACACTCTTCCTAGCTACAAGGGCGTATACCATTGAGTCCACCTTCGTTTTTCGCTCAAAGTCCTTGGCATTCAGGATATGGAGAGGTTTAGACTCTTCGACTTCGATTTCTTCACTTCTTTTGAGTTGTTCATACTACTTTGTGTGGTGGACTCATTTCCAGTCGTACTCTTGGGTGGTAGAGGATTTAGCTTGACCTTCTTGTCCTCAAAACAGAATGTACACACATTTGAATGACCAAATATGGTGACATCCCTATTATAGAGCCATGGTCTGCCCAGAATGATATGGCCAACATTCATGGAAACAACATCACACCACAATGTGTCTTTATATGATCCAAACTAAATAAGAATAAGACAATGGTGCGAAGCTGGAATGGAAGTTTCGTCAACCCAAGAGACTCTATATGACTGCGGATGAGCTTCCAGCTTTAAGCCCAAACGGCTCAGAGTGTTAGTCGATGCCACATTGGCACAACTACACTATCCACGATCAACTTGCAACTATTTTTCCTACATTTTACATAAGTATAGAAGATCATGTTGCGGTGCCAGTCATTAATGCTTTTGGCTTGAACTAAAGCGCAACGCACAATTACAAGGGTCACAAACTCTTATGCTCCCTCTTCCTCATCACTAGGGGTCTCTACGGGCTCATATTCTTATTCTTCGCCGTCACTCTCTGGGGGCACTATTTCTACTTGTGCATCAATGAAGAATACTTTGGTGCCTTCTCTCATGCCACATTGGTGAGCAAAATGACCAAACCCCTGACACATAAAACACATAGTGGCCCCACTTCCACGTGAACTAGACCGGGCAATCTCTTTAATCTTATCATCCTTGGGCCTAGGTTGAACATTATTGGAAGGTTTGTTTTGGAATCTCGTGTTAGGTTTAGCCCGTGAGGAGTTGGCCTTAGCACTGAACTCACAAAAGTTAAACCACCTTCCCACAGACGCTTTGAGATATTGCTCGACATCTAACACTACTTGATACGACTGTTCAATAGTGTCTATGTCTTTAGGGAGCAATTCTCTCCTAATGTCAAGACAGAGGCCCATTTTAAAATGAGCAAGGGTGAGTATAGGGTCCTCATCAACCTCACAGCAGGTCGAGTACTCTTCAAACTTCTCAATATAGTCCGTAACACTCATGGAACCCTGTCGAAGAGACTGTCACTCTTCAATCAACCGTAAGCGATAAGAGAATGGGAGGTACTTCTCTTTAAGTGTTTCTTTCATTTCTCCCTAATGGACTATTGGGAGTTCCCTCGCTCTTTCTTTCTTTCGCTCAATCGTCGCCCAAAACCTCTTTGCTTAGCCCATAAGCTTCATCTTGACGAATTGGACTCGTTGAGCATCTGACATGTCATACCACTCAAAATAATGGTCCATATCCACCAACCAATCTAGAAAGGCTTTAAAGTCCAAGTGGCCATCAAATGTAGGGGCATATACTCTAACTCCCTTGAAGAGTTGTGCATCTGGATCATATTGATCATATCCCTCACAGGGTGGGTGCACAGGTGCGCGTTCATGACCAACTCCTTGGCCGTCTCAATTCCTTGGTCTAACCTCCTGACTACATGCCAGAAATTGGACATCTTCCCTAATGGTAGAGTTTGTCTCGAGGGAAGCCTCTATCTGTTCAATGCGCCGATCTATGCTTTGTTCCAAGCGCTTACTCAGGGAATCAACCTATTAGGTTAACTTAGCCACTACATTTTACAGTTACTCCATATTTAGTGTAAGTGCAACCCGAAATCACGACTCATACGTGTGAGCATACATTTACAAACTCCACCTAAGGACTTTCTAGGATGACTATATGTAACTAAATAGGACTAAATGATCCTATGAGACTTTATATGAGGGAACTATGTAGTGTTACTAAAATCCAATAATATAGTTAACAAAATAAGGGACTATGGACTCCTAAAAGCTACATGTGATGGACTGGATGCATGAAGGACTCAAACAAACTAACCCTAAACAAGTAATGTATTCCCCTATAAGAACCCTAGGCTCTGATACTAAATTTGATGCAGGACATGAAATTGAAATATGATAAGTAAGAATTCAGGCGTATATCAAACTAATGTAGAACGCTCACATAATAATTCAACATCCCACATAAGAGATCAAACATTCAAGTAAAGGGGATTCTGCACGGGTCCAGGCCTACACAGGTTAGGACTAGATCAATAAAATTATTGACGAAACAATGCTTAAAGGGAAATAGAATTTAGCCACACATGCATAGAAATCAGTCCCCAATCCAAAGGATTCCCCAATTTCAAATCAAGGAACTCTAGGGTAAGAAAATGGGCAAATAAATTATGGAAGATGCAATCTGGGGTTAGGGTTAGGGTTATGAAAATAGGTATAAAAAAATGAAGAAAACCTGATCCCGTAACAACCCTCGCATGCGGACAGCGGGTCAGAGCCTGGCTCACGTGCGCAATAGGCTACCGGCACGTGTGGTGGGGGCTCGAATCCCCAAACTGCTTCCTCAACCTTAGTCGGCTAGAGGGATCTCAAACTCTCCAAGTTTCATCGCAATCCGATGTGTGGTTGAGGCGCGGTGCTTCGTCGAAGTTTCAGCCCTCCTGGAAGGCCATATTCTGGAATTGGCTGTAGAGAGATAAACAACTGCAAAATAAGCGAATTTGAAGCAAAGATAATCGTAAGATGGATGAAATAAGATGGAGGGGCAGATTGGGATAAACGTGGCTTCACACCCACTTGAATTTAGCCGTTCAAAAAAGGAGGGCTTCGCACCCACTTGAAATTTTTTATAACTCAGAAACTCGAAGAGCAGAAAAATATGTAGAAATTTTTATTCAACTTCAATGAATCCAAAGAACTACAAGGGATACATATTTATAAGAAAACTATATACCTCAAAACTCGCGCCATGTGCACAACCTATTACTTGGCGATGAAGTAAATCAAAATAAAAATCATTCAAAAAAATCTAAAGCGTTTATGATGTTCTAAATAATATAAATAAATAAAACCTATAATATGAACTTAATCTAACTGTGGGCCACGATCATGAGATCTCATGATGGGCTTTTCTTAACTATCGGGCCCACTCTTTTGAATTAAAACTTCATCTTCTAACTAGGAGGCCCTCCCTGGATGTTGTCATCGAGCCAGATCGACCGTGGGACCCTCCTTTTTCATACGTACATGCGTAGGTGGGTGGCGTGAGTGCACGTGTGGACGGTGTGCGTGCGCGTGTGCGCATGATGCCTCCATCACAACACTTTTCAATAAAAGAATCAGAGAACGATAAAAAATTACCTTCATTTCGCGCTCGCTCATGTAGCCTAGACATGTATGCCACAAACATGCCTATGTGGACTCTGATACAGACGTTGTAACTCCACCCGATATAGTATTTCTGATCAACTTGTAAAGTTTACTATTTCGTTATGCTTTCATTACTACGAGTGCCCCTTTAAAAACTTTAAGGACCGGATCAAAATTTATGAACTTACACCTAAGTGTCTCTAATGGCCTAAGAGAGATCAGATTTTTAGTGATGTTCACAACGTGTCGCACATATGTTAGAATATGCTCCACCCCATCGAACATCTTGATGCGCATTGAATTGATTCCAATCACCTTATCTGTAATATCATTGCCCATAAAAATATATCCACCATCACACTCATTGTAGGTGGTGAACCAATCCCTATGAGAAGTCATGTAGTATGAGTCCCGAATCCAAAATTCAGTCGTTACTGAGGTAACTAGATTTGGATTTGGTCAATACATCACCACCATTCACCTCCTCACTAGATTGCGCTGTATTGGCTTCCTTCGTCGCATTCTTAGATTTCTCTCCTTTTCGTGTCTTAAGATTCCAACAATCCTTCTTCATGTGTCCTGTTATCTCACAATTTCATCACTTCACCTTACTTTTTCCTTTCGATTTAGATTTGAACTGAGAATTCTCCTTCTCCTGTTCAAAATTCCTTCCCTTGGCAATCAACACATCTGTAGAGGTACCATTGTCACTGTTTTTCATTCTCAGCTACTTTGTTAAGATGATAGTTTCAACATCGATGGTATCTATACCGTGGATCAGAATGTCTACAAGATTTTCGTAAGACGGTGGAAATGAATTCAATAGAATTAAAGCTTGATCTTCTTCTCTGATCTTAACATCCGCATTCGTCAGTTTATAAAATAATTTGTTGAATGTGCTTATGTGTTCATTGATACTAGACCCATCTGTCTTCTTAAGATTATTATAAAACTAATTCTCAAATTATAAATGACTACTCAGGGATTTCTTCATGTTCAAACTATCTAGTTTCGTCCATATTCATGTGACGGTCTTTTGATCCATGACATTGCAGAGAACCTTGCCTGCTAGACACAATTGGATCAAGGTTGTAATCCTCTCATCAAGTTTATCCCACTCTTCATCGCTCATAGATGCAAGACGCTTCGCCTTTACAATGAGAGCATGTTGCAATCCTTATTGAATTAGAAGACCGCTCATCTTCACCTTTCATAGTTTAAAATTATTTCTATTGTGAACTTTTTCATTTCGTACTTAACGTTAGAACCTTTTGTCGACATGTTTTAGATTAGAACTCGAAACTCCAACGTTAGCTCTAATACCACTTGTTGGGGATTACATGGAAGCAAACCTGAATTCAATCAAACAAGGCAAAATCAAACGCAAATAAAAGTACACAAATAATACATGTATTTTACATTTTAAAAAAATCTTTAATGGAAATAACCACGGCATAAAGTAACAAGCAATCCACTATGAAATAATATTACGAGAGATGGATGGACTTACCGATTCAAACAACCCCAAATTTTCTTTTTAAAATCATAGCTTTGCTCTAAAACACCTTAGGAATGTCTTAACATTTACGTAAAATACCCTAATCCTGATTACACCCAATATATATATATATATATATATATATATATATATATATTATCGCAACCAAAATTGGAAACAAATCGCGCACTTATGTAGTTCTGCGCGTATCGTTGATGGGACCTTTAAGGGCATCAACAACCATCAAAGACTAGTCAATGACATCAAAGCCACCTTCGATGGCATCGAGTAGTAACTCCAAAACTGTCCAACGAGCAATTGAGCTCTTTTTTTTTCCAATTTTTCTTGATGGCGTTGAATAGTCTATTGATGGCATCGATAAGACTCTTGATCTCAGTCAGGTTGAGGACATCTAACAACAATAACTTCAACGACCAATGATTAGCACACAACAATAAATCTTTATTAGATGAAGAAAATGTACTATATATATTAGAACATGCGGAACCTTACTTCAACATGGGAGTGATATCTCTCTTGCTATCAAGAATTACTAGAGAGAATACTCCGTTACGACTGGTTTTAGGTTAAAATAAATCTAATAGCCTCTCAAGAAAGTCTAAAGTTATGTAATGTAAAGGCAAAAAAAGATCAAAGTAAATAAGTATCAATTAAGGAGGTATTTATGTATAACTCTTCGAGAAGAAGAGGATCCCTTGAATTGAAAAACACAAGCTACCAAACTCGAGAGTAAAATGGCCTCCCTAAGCCCCCACTTCATCAAGTACTTAACCCTTTAAGGATAATGGGCTTGTTGAGGTGTGGAACCACACCAGGGCGCTGCTCGACTGATCAAGCAGCCCACTTGACCGGTCAAGTAGCCCACTCGACCAATCGAGGGTTCGCTCAACTCAAAGTCCAACGAGTTGCAGTTTTTTGGGTCCAAGGTGCTCGATAGCGAGCTGCAGTTTTTTGAGTCCGAGGTGCTCAACTGGTCAAGGGTCCGCTCGACCAGTCGAGGAGCCTACTCGACCAGTCGAGGTTACACAGATTCGTTTTGCGGATTTGATGCGAACTGTGGAAATTTGAGGCAGTTTCGCAAGGGTGTGAAAGGAAAGTTGCCTAAACTATAAATAGGGGTTCCTAGGGCTTTTCTAGAGTTATGGGAAGTATTCTAAAGTGTGGACAAAGGGTTTTCTCTATACATCAAAAGGAAAAAAGGTTAGTATATTGCTTGTAATCTCATTTTCTTCATAGTGAAAGTTTGCACCTATGGTTTTTTACCCTTATTGGGATTTTTCACATATATCTTATCTTGTGGTTTGTTTGGAATACTTTGATTCTTCTTCTAGATTATATTTATTTCTATTTATTGTTTGTGGGTAAGACTGGAGATTGGATCTCGATTCACTAGCGTTGTTGGCGTGCTACGCAACAACTGGTATCAAAGCTATTAGTTTAGTTTAAGTGGGAGCGATGACGGAAGAAGGGAAGACTAGAATCGAGAAGTTTGATGGTTTAAACTTTGCCTTCTAGAAGATGCAGATGGAGGATTATTTGTATCAGAAGGATCTCTATATTCCTTTAGGAGGAAAAGAGAAGAAACCAGAAAAGATGACAAATGATGAATGGTTTTTATTGGATCGAAAGGCTTTAGTAACGATCTGATTCTCTTTGTCTAAGAGCATCACTTTCAATATATCCAAGGTAAAGACCACAAAAGAATTAAAGGAAGCCCTAGTTACGGTATATGAAAAACCCTCAATGTCCAACAAGGTTCATCTTATGAAACAGCTATTCAACATATAGATGTCAGATGGTGGAAGCATGGCTGAACATCTAAATGAGTTCAATACAGTCACATGCCAATTTGAATTCGTTGGCATTGTTTTTTTAGGACGAGGTTAGGGCATTATTGATCTTATCCAGTTTGCTAGACAGTTGGGATGGTTTGGTGATTGCCGTGACAATTCTTCAAGGTCGACAAAACTGAAATTCGATGATGGGGCTAGTCTAATTCTCAGCGAAGAATCTAGAAGAAAGACATCAGGAGTTTCAGGGGATTCAGGGAATGCTCTAAACGTTGAAGGAAGAGAAAGATCGCGGAATAAATGATGCAATAAACACGGATGTTTTAAGTCGAGGAAAAAGTCCAAAGACTGAAAGACAAAGAAAGGTGTTGCATTGCGGGAAGAAGAGACACATGAAACGTGATTGCAGGGCACTTAAGAAACAAGAAGGAAGCTCTCAAGGTAGGAAGGATTCAGTGAATCTATCTGAGGAGAGCGACACAGATGTGTTGATCTTGTCTCTTGATGCGAGAATGAGTCTTGGGTCATAGACTCGGGTTCTTCGTTTAATGTCACTTCGTGTAAGGAAGTTTTGCGTGATTATATGTTAGGTGATTTCGGGAGAGTTTACCTGGGTGATGATGAGTCATGCAGTATTATTAGAAAGAGAGTCGTTCATATAAATCAGAAAGATGGAACGGTCTTAAAATTAAAGGATGTCAGACATGTACCGAGTTTGAAATGGAACTTGATCTCAGTGGGGCAGTTGGCCGATACCGGATATGTGACGACCTTCACTGATGATTCCTGGAATATCACAAAAGGTGCCTTGATGATATCTCGAGGCAAGAAGGAATGTACTTTGTACGTGACTTCAGGATCATATAGTTCACTCGCAATCGCATCAACTGGAGTGAATTGACAGTTATGGCATCAGAGGTTGGGACATATGAGTGAGAAATGGATGAAAGTGTTATTGTCAAAAGGGAAGCTACCAGGGCTAAAGTTTATCGACTTAGAATTCTATGAGGACCGCGTGTATGACAAACAAAAGAGGGTAAGCTTCAAGAAAAGAGGACGCGCTCCAAAGACACATCTGTTGGAGCTTGTACATATTGATGTGTGGGGACCGGCATATGTGTCATCTCTTGGTGGCTCACGTTATTTTGTTTCTTTTATTGATGATGCTAGTAGAAAACTGTGGGTCTATTTCTTAAAGCATAAATCTGATGTATTTGATGTATTTAAGAAGTGAAAATTAATGGTAGAAAACGAGACGGGTAGAACAGTAAAATGTCTCAAATAAGATAATGGGGAAGAGTACTATGATAAAAGGTTTGAGGAGTATTGTGCAACAAATGAAATCAAACATCAAAAAATGATTCCAGAGACACCACAACAGAATAGTGTGGTTGAGCACATTAACAGGACTATTCTTGAGCACGCCAGGAGCATGAGATTACATGCAGGGTTACCTGAGACGTTTTGGGCAGATACTGTGAATACTGCCACATATCACATCAATAGAAGTTCCTCAGCATCATTAGATGGTGGGCTACCAGAAGAAACGTGGATTGGGAAAGAAGTGAACCTTGCACATCTCAAAGTGTTTGGTTGCACTTCAATGTTCACATTGATGCATAGCACAGAAATAAGTTAGATGCAAAATTCAAGAGGTGCACGTTTATAGGCTATGGGCAACATAATTTTGGCTACCATTTTTAAAATACAGAGAACAGGACAATCATCAGAAGCAAGGACGTAATCTTCAATGAAAAAGTGATGCATAAGGACAATGTGTAACAAAATAAGGCCAATGAGAAAGAATTCTGTAGAGTTGGAAGAGTTACCTGACATGGGTATTACAGCGCCATAGGATGATCGTGCACAGGAGCATTATGAGGTAGAGCCGCAGATACCGGTTTTGAGGAGGTCTACTAGGGAAAGGAGACCCACGGTCCAATACTCATCCTCCTTATATTATCTACTGCTGACAAATAATGGTGAACCAGAGTGTCTTAAAGAGGCACTGCAATCAGATACACGGGTTAAGTGGGAGCAGGCCATGGATGATGAGATGGACTCTCTTGAGTCTAATCGTACATGGGAGCTAGTCACTCTACCTAAGGTAAGAAAGCTCTTCATAACAAGTGGGTTTACAGACTGAAGGAGGAACACGATGGTTCGAAACGGTACAAGGCTAGATTGGTTGTGAAAGAGTTTCAACAAAAGGCAGGTATCGACTTCATTGAAATTTTTCACCAGTAGTGAAAATGTCTACGATCCGCATGGTCTTAAGTTTAGTAGCTACAAAGGACTTACATCTAGAGCAGCTAGATGTTAAGCAGTCTTTCTTCATGGGGACCTTAAAGAAGAGATATATATGCATCAGCCGACAAGATACGTGTCACCAGTAAAGGAGAACAATGTGTGTAGATTGAAGAAGAGTATATGGCCTGAAGTAGGCCCCGAGGCAGTGGTATAAGAAGTTCGACAGTTTCATGTCAGGAAACAGTTTTAGGAGATGTCATGCAGACCACTGTTGCAATTTGAAGAAGTTTGATACGTCGTACATCATCCTTCTTCTGTACGTTGATGATATGTTTGTGGCCGGATCAAGCGTGTAGAATATCTCAGATTGCAAAAGACAACTGTTTAGAGAATTTGCCATGAAGGATTTAGGAGCTACAAAATAAATCCTAGGCATGAGGATAAAGCGTGACAGGGAAAACAAAAAACTAGTTTTGTCACAGGCAGAGTACATAGCCAAGGTACTTGATTCAATATGGGAGGTGCTAAGCTGATTAGCACTCCATTAGCCAACCACTTCAAACTTTTTAAGGTGCAAGGTGCGAAGACGTAAGAGGACCGGGACTATATAGCTAAAGTCTCATACAGGTCAGCTATTGGCAGTCTCATGTATGATATGGTGAGCACGAGGCCAGACATTGCTCAAGCAGTAGGAGTTGTTAGCAAGTTCATGAACAACTCCGGGAAGGAAAATTGAGAAGCTGTGAAGTAAATTCTTAGATACCTGGTAGGTACTGTAGAAGTAAGTTGTGTTATGAAGGATCGGAAGTCAAGCTAAAAGGCTACGTAGATTCAGATTTGACAGGAGATATCGACAGCAGAAGAAGCACTACAGGGTATGTCTTTCCTTTGGGTAGTCTTTATGATCAGTTGGGTCTCTCGATTCTGAGAAGATAGTATCTATCGGTCACAAACGAAGCGATATGTTCTAGCCTTTCTGAAAGCATACAAGGAGATGGTATGGATGAAAGGTTTTATGGAAGAGTTGAGTAAGAAGTAAACAGATTGCAAGCTGTACAGTGACAGTCAGAGTACAATACACTTGGCTAAGAATTTAGCCTTTCATTCAAGGACCAAGCATATTGACATCAGATATCACTTCATATGTTCGTTACTGAAAGATGGATCGATTGCTCTGAAGAAGATTCATACAAGTAAGAATCTTGCGGATATGCTGACCAAAGCGGTCACACGGGAGAAGCTAGAGCTCTGTTCAGCTTTGATTGGTCTTCAGGCTTGAAGACGGGGAGATGGTGTACTCCGGATGTAGAAGACGAAGGTTTATGGTGATGTGTCTTTAAGTGGGAGATTGTTGATGTGTGGAGCCACACCAAGACGCTGCTCGACCAGTCGAGCAACCCACTAGACTAGTCGAGCAGCCCACTAGGCCCACTCGACCAGTCGAGGGTTCACTTGACTCAAAGTCCTGCGAGCTGCAGTTTTTTGGGTCCAAGGTGCTCGACTGGTCGAGGCTCATGCTTGACCAGTCTAGGAGCCTGCTTGACTAGTCGAGATTACGCAAATTCGTTTTGCAAATTTGATGCGGACTGCGAAAATTTGAGGCAGTTTCGTAAGGGTGCGAAAGAGAAGTTGCCTAAACTATAAATAGGGGTCCCTAGGGCTTTTCTAGGGTTATGGGAAGTATTTTAAATTATGGGCAAAGGGTTTTCTCTATACATCAAAAGGGAAAATGTTAGTATATTGCTTGTAATCTCGTTTTTTTCATAGTGGAAGTTTGCACCTGTGGTATTTTTTATCCTTGTTGGGGGTTTTTTCACGTATTCTTGTCTTATGGTTTGTTTGGAATGCTTTAATTCTTCTTCTAGATTATATTTCTTTCTGTTTTCGTTTGTGGATAAGACCGGAGATTGGATCTTGGTTCACTAGTGTTATTGGCGTGCTGCGCAACAAGGCTCCCCTCTCTCTATTTTTTTGGGGGGGGCGAGGGGGCGCAATACTAATGTATGGGCATGAGACTTTACATGGCTTTTTAAAGAGCTCTATAAGGTAAATACCATATAGCCTCACCTTCATTACAATGGATGTTTTCATTATCTATTGTATCAAGATCTTTCACATAACCTCACTTTTTCTTTTTCTTTTTCTTTTTTTAAAAATAAAAATAAAAATTTTAATGTCATTTGTCTTTCTCTCTACTTAATTGTCACCATTTCATCGAATGAGCACATATCTTAAAAGTGTTCTCTACTTTACAAACATATCACTAGATTTGCAATTGACATCAATTCAAAAGAAGCGAAATTGAGTTTTTCTCCTCCCTGTCCTACAAGATCAAGTGAGAGATATTCGGTGCGTAATGATTTTCAAAAGACAAAGAAGTGAGAGGTTTTCAAAAAAAAAAAAAAAAGATTTTAAGAAATAAAGAATCTCTATGATTATTCAATTCTATTCTAAAAATTTATGCAAATTAGTGGAGGAGATCTTACCTAATTTTGTCCCTTGATTTTATGATGATTTTCCAATATTGCTTATTTAAGGTAGGAAATCTCTCCTCGATCTATACCAACGAGAGAAGAGAGCAGAACGTCATGCCACAGGCCCAGTACCATAGGGTTGGACATTTGCACCAAAGATCGTCCACAAGTAGAACCTTACACATCGCGCGCACAAACTTAAGCCTCTTCTCTCTCACCACCATATGTGTAAGGCTCTCTATTACTCTCTTTAATTGAAATAAAAATATATACTTTAATTTTTTTTTAGATTATGGACCGAATTAAGATTTGGACCCAACTTTTGAACTCGTATTCTACCAGCAAACACATTTCCAAATGCTAATTCATGCATATAACTAAAATTAATGGTCTTGACATGATCTCTAATATGTTATCAATTTCACACACATTGAATACGCCAACCTAAACAATTTTTTAAAGGGGTGTTTGTTTTTTCAATTACATATGTAAATATGGATAAATGGTTAATAATTGCTTTTGAATGATGTTTGTTTAAAGTGGGGAACACCTTAGTTATTATGCCTTGAAAACAATACTAAAAAGTATGAAATGTAATAGAGCTTCGATACCATCAAAATTTGTGGGTCCCACAGTTATGCATGTATGTGATCTACATTGTCCATCCATTTTACCATCTCATTATAGGTCAAAAGAAAAAAAAAGTAGATTGGAAGCTCAAGTGGACCACGCCACATGAAACAAGGGAGTTAATGACATCCACCAATCAAAAATGAAACCTTCATAAGGCCCATAGAGATGTGTATCTATCATCTAACCTGTTCAAAAGATCACACTAACATGTATGAAGCATATACACAAATCTGAGCTCCATTCAAAACTTTTGTAGTCCCCGGGAAGTTTTCATTGTTAGGCATTCAATTCTCACCATTTCCTATTGTGTGGTCCACTTGAGCTTTAGATATGCCTCAATTTTGGCCTCATGCCCTAAATAAGCTTGCAGAATAGGTAGACGGTGTGGATAAGATACAAACATCATGGTGGGCCCCACAATTTTTTATGTGCGACTTGTATGAATTCAATTATTTGAATGTAAAAATTTTCAAACAAGCTCAAGATTGATGTCCTTAATCAATGTCCATTTACCAGTAAATGGATATGTAAATGGAAAAACAAATGCCCGTTGGATCATATACTGATGACGTTACATGCTTTAGAGCTTGAAATTTTTATTTTTGGGCACAAATGCTAGGATTTTCACGGTACTCATAAATTGGAGATTGCCAAACACACATTGTACATTAAACCACCTAATAAAACAAAATCATCGACTGATGTCGGTGGTGTGATTTGTCGGTGCGCAAGAATAAAGAAGTCATTTCCAAACTCATGTGAAAACAAAATTCCAAGGGTTCTAGGAAGCGGATTGGATGGTGTACCTCACACCAGCTATATAGTTGTTGTATTGATGTCAACAACTTCTGTAGGTGTGATCATGAGGTATGTATTATATCCAAACTGTCCATACATTTGGCAAGCTCGTCTTAAGGCTTGAGACGAAAAATAAGACAGATCTAAGTATCAAGTGGACTACACTGCAAAAATCAATGGGGCATTGAACGTCTACCATTGAAACCACTAAAAAAAAAGGGTAGATTGGAAGTTCAAGTCGGCCACACCACATGAAACAAAGGAGTTAATGACATCCACCATTCAAAATTGAAACCTTGGTAAGGCCCATAGAGATGTGTATCTATCATCTAACCCGTTCAAAAGATCACACTAACATGTATCAAGCATATACAAATATGAGCTTCATTCAAAACTTTTGTAGCCCCTGAGAAGTTTTCATTGTTAGGCATTCAATTCTCACCATTTCCTATCGTGTGGTCCACTTGAGCTTTAGATTTGCCTCAATTTTTGCCTCATGACGGCAATAAGCTTGCAGGATAGGTGGGCGGTGTGGATAAGATACAAACATCATGGTGGGCCCCACAATTTTTATGTGCAGATTTGTATGAATTCAATTATTCGAATGTAAAATTTTTCAAACAAGCCCAAGATCGATGTCCTTAATCAATGTCCATTTACCAGTAAATGGATATGTAAACGAACAAACAAACGCCCGTTGGATGATATACTGATGATGTTAGATGCTTTAGAGCTTGAAATTTTTATTTTTGGGCACAAATGCCGGGATTTTCACTGTACTCATAAATTGGAGATTGCCAAACGCACATTGTACGTTAAACCACCTAATAAAACAAAATCATCGACTGATGTCGGTGATGTGATATGTCGGCGGTGTGATATGTCGGCGCGCAAGAATAAAGAAGTCATTTCCAAACTCACGTGAAAACAAAATCCCAAGGGTTCTAAAGAAAATGGGGCAGAGAAAACCGGGTTTACACCGCTCCCTGTAATCAAAGCTCCGTGGGGTCTACCAGGATGTTCCTGTTACATCCATTTCATCCATCCGTTTCTTCAGCTCATTTAAGTATATGAGCTTAAACATGATTGATATCCAAAACTCAGGTGGGCCATTCCACAGAGAACAGTGGGGATGGAGACTAGGACCGTTGAAACCTTCCAGAGCCGCTGTGATGTTTAGATGCCATCTAGACCATTCATAAGGTGATTCCCAACCGACGCGGATTTCATGCCAAAGCCTTTCGCAGGACGTTCACTCAAGTGAGGCTGCGTGATATTTTTGAGAAATCCACTCCATCCATCCGTTTTATGAGCTTAATTTAGGACTTGAGGCCAAAATTGAGCACCATCTAAGACTCAAGTGGACCGCACTAAAGGAAAATGTGTGTAAGGAAATTCCTGCAGTTGAAATGTTCCTGGCGTCGACAGTTATGTTTACATGCCATCTATACCGTTTATAACGTTATTACTGTTGGGATGAAATGAAAACAAAAAAATTACCCTGATTCAAAGCTTCTGTGGCCACACAAATATTTCGACTGTGGAGGTTTAATCCTCACGTTTTTGGCCCACCTTAGTATTCGACACGGCTCATTATTTCTCACACTAACTAAAATGACCTCAGAAAACGGATGGATGGAGTGGATTTCTCAAAAACATCACTGCATCCCACCTAATCTCCCAGCGCAGGAACTTCTGGGAAACGCGTTGGCAGGAAATTCGCGTCCATTCCCACCTTAGTATTCGACGCGGTTTGGCTGATGATGATAACACCCGCCAGCTAGATGGCGTCAAAGCTCTCTGGGTCCACCATGATGTATGTATTTTATCCGTGCCGTCCATCCATTTTCCCAACTTGTTTCAGAGCATGAACCCAAAAGTTATACAAATCCAAAACTTAAATGGACCACGCTACGGAAACATCGTGGATAATGACATCCACAGTTGAAACCTTCCTAATGCCCATGGTGATGTTTATTTATCATCCACCCAGCTGATAAGGTAACAGAAACCTGGATGAAGGAAAACCAATAAATATCAGCTTGATTCAAAACTTCCGTGGCCCTCGATCAGTCTTCAATGGCAAGCGTTCATTCCCTGTTGTTTCCTATGGTGTGGTACATTTGAATTTTGGATCTACCTCATTTTAGTACCCACTCTCTAAAAGGAGCGGAAAAAATGGATGGACAGCGTGGATGAAATACATATATCATGGTGGAACCCACAGAGCTTTGTAACCGGCTAGCTGGATGATGCTGGGTCACCATCTAAACCGCGTTCTTAGACTCCCCTCAGGTTTCAACGGCAAGCGTTCAATATTCACTCGTGTGGCCACTTGATTTGTAAATATCTCTTGTGCTTTAACTCATATTTTAGAGTGAGCTGAAGAAACGTATGGACGGAGTGGATATATCGAAAAACATCGTGGTGGGCCCCACAGACATTTCGGTTATAGGGGAGCCGTCTAACCCCGGGTTACAGGCAAGTCGCGTTCGCAGAGAAGGTGGTTGGGGTGGTAAACTGGTAGTATTTGTCTGGTGAAGTGATCGGTTCTGAGAGAGTTTATCTAGTGAAGAGAAGAGATCAGATCTGAGAGAGAGAGAGAGAGAGAGAGAGAGAGAGAGATGGTGAGTGGTTCATCATCTCCTACCCGTCGTGAAGTAGTGGTGAGATGCTGTTTGGTGGTATTTGCTGTAGCTTCAGCTCTATTCGTTTCAGGTCCGGCTTTGTATTGGAAATTTAAGAAGAATGGGATTTTAAGATTGAGTAGTGGTGGGAATGTCCCTTCTTCTTGTGGGCCATGTGTATGTGATTGCCCTCCTCCTTTGCCTCTTCTCAATATTTCACCAGGTATGCTTTTCTGCATTTCCTTCTTTTCTCTTTTTTAATTTGTTGTTGTTGTTGTTGTTGCTACTGCTGCTGCTGTTCTTTGCTCTCTCTCTTTATTTTTTTTTTTTTTTAAATAAATTGTTTGTGTGATTATAGGGGTTTGGGAGTAAAATTGAAGTAGACCCATTTCATTTTTGGGTCTAATCTGGTACTTTTGTTATGTTGTGCTGCATTTTTTGCTTTTATGGACCTCCTCTCTCTGTTTATTTTTTTTTTTTAATTTTTTTTTTAATTTTTTTATTTTTAATTGTTTATGTGATTATATGAGTTTGGGAGTGAATTTGAAGGAGACCCAATTCATTTTTATTTTTATTTTGTGTTTAATCTGGTGTTTTCGTTATGTTGTATTGCATTTTGCATTTATGCACTTCCTTCTGTTTTCATTTAAATTTGTTGTTGTTGCGGTTGTCGTTGCTGTTCTTTGATTTTTTGATTTTTTTTTTCCTATTGCTTTTCATTTAAAAAAAAATTGTTTATGTGATTATAGGGGTTTGGGAGTGGAATTGAAGGAGACCCTTATCAGTTTTTGGATCTAATCTGGTGCATTTATTATTGTATTGCGTTTTTGTTACATTTTTTTTTTTTTTTTTTTTTGTTTCTAAATGGGTTTCCTTTGTTTGATTTTGAATGTGTGTGCGCCTGTATGTATATGACTTTATGGAATCGGCATGAAATATAAGAAGACTCATATCAATTTTTGGTTATAATATGGTGTTTTTATTTTTCATTTTTGCTGCATTTTTTTAAATCGATTTTTTTTTTAAAAAAATTTTTATAATTGCTGGAAAATCAATTATCTTAAAAATTTGATATTTTCAATGTTTGTATGATTATCTACTGGGTGGGAAAGGGGGATCCATTTCTTTCTTTCTTTTTTGTTCTATTGTATTGCATTTTTTGTGGCATATATGTGTGTGAATAATGCAGGGGCATTTTTACACCAGGCTCGAGTGGGGTTGCTTGTGGGATGCGGGGGCACAGTCGGGGTGGGCGGCCTGTGTGAGGCGGTACCCATGTGATTTGGGGCCCACGAGGGGGGTTCGCCCAAGGTCCTAACCCATGCGATGTGGGGCCTTGGCTATGAGATAAAGGGATTGATTTGCCATGCTCTAACAGTTCGAGCTTTTAGAGCAAGTGATTAATTGTCTTGCATCAGTGAATATATACACATATATAAATACATACCCATGTATACACATATATGTGTGCATGGAGAAGGTCTCAAGTCCAACCGGTTGGATCACAAGTTACGGTCCATCCAGTGTAGTGCATGTGACATCTAAACCTTCCAATAGGTTGGCTCCACCATAACATTCATCTATTGAAAAAATAAGCATTATTTACTAATTAAGTGGGCCACACCATGGAACCGGGCTCTTGGACGGATGGTAGACTCCTTGGAGTTTCAACTCCCGTTCCTGGGTTCGAGTCTCCATGGGGGGTGACATCTAAACCTGTAGGGAGGTTGTGCTGTGTGGGGGTGTGTGCGTGAGTGGGAAAAAAAAAAAAAAAAATTAAGTGGGCCACACCATACAAAATAATATCTAGCCATTTATAAATAGAAAAATACAAGGGTGGCCATTAGATTTGTGGATATGGCCGATTTTTTAACAAGGTAATCCTCAAAGTGGGGTCAACCTATTGGATGGGTTGGATGTAGCATGCACTTGATAGGTTGGAAATTGTCTTCTAGGCAGACCATAGGGGTGTACATCGAGTCGAGCTGGCCTCAGCTCGACTCGGCTCGGCCACTAGCTAACCTCAGCTCGAACTTGGCGCAGCTCAGTCCTTGAGCCTGGTTGGCCAGCTCAGCTTGGTTTGGTCAGCAGCTCGGACCAATTCGAGCCGAGTTCGAGCCAAGATCAAGCCAAGTTCGTCTGTGGAGCATTTCCGTAAACACTTGGACTGCACCTTTAAAAACCCACTATATGTAAAACAACTGCAAAAGTTTTTCAAGTATTTTATCAAACACCTTCTAAGCAACATAAAAATCAAGAAAAAAAAGGATATTTGTTTCATATACATACCTTCCTTGCCACCAGCCACACTTCGTTGAGTCATTTCATCAAACACTTGGGGCCTGTTTGATTTTCTAATTACATAGGTAATTCAAGGTAAATGGGTAATAATTATTTACCCGTGTATTTTCGGTTAAATTTCCAAAGTGATGTTGACTACCAACTTTCATTTATACTACTCCTCACATCACTCGAGGAGAAAATTGTTAACTCGTAGGGCCCACCATGATGTGTGTGTCTTATCCACACCGTCCATCCCTTTAGGCAACTCATTTTAGGGCATAACCAAAAAAATGAGGCAAATCCAAAGATCAAGTGGACCACAACACAGGAAAAAATGGGAATTGAACTCCTACCATTGAAAGCTTCTTGAGGCCCCCAAAAGTTTTGGATCAAACTGATATTTTTGTTTCCGCTTTTTCTATGATTGTGTGACCTTATGAACAGGTTGGATGACAAATAAATATCAATGTGGGCCCTAGGGAGAAAACAGCTTTCAACCGTTGATGTCTTAATGATCATTGTTCCCTAAGGTGTGGTCCACTTGATTTTCCTCTTTTTTGGCTTCATGCCTTAAAATATATTTTTTGAAAGGATGGATGGTGTGGATAACTCACATATATTGTGGTGGGGCCTACATATTTAAATCAGTAATAAAGGGTATTGTATGGACCGCTTTTTGGAACGTAATTCCCAACGATTTTCAAATAGGTGGCGTAAGTAATAATTACTTATTTGCATGTATTTACCCGGGAAATGAAAAATCAAACAGCCCCTTGGTGAGCAACATCAATATCAAACTAACCGAGTCACTGAACTGGTTCGATCCGAGTCGAGTCAAGTTGGGGCCAGCTCGAACTCGGCTCGAACTCATTTTCGAGCTAAAAAAATCACCTCGACTCGGCTCGAACTCAGCTTCGATCCGAGTCGAATCGGGCTTTTTCGAGTTGAGTCGAGCGAGCTAACCGAGCTAGCTCAGTTCGTGTACACCCCTAGCGGACCATAACCTGCAGTCCAACTGGTTGGACTTGAGACCTTTTCATGTGTGTGCGTGTGTGTACATATATAGAAATGCACACATACACATGCACACGCACAACATAAATATATGGAAGTAGACTGAAAGACCATAAGAGAGAGAAATTGAGGTTTTTCCTAACACCAGTGTTGACGTGGGTCATGTGTCCCGCAACGACACTTGTATCACATCGAAAATTTTTAAGATGTGGGCTCTCCTTTCTAGATCTGTTAATGAATCCCATTTTTCCTTTCTAGTTGGATCACAAAATAGGTGAAGATTTATCTCCATCAGCGACCATTGCTTCCTTTCTTGGGGGCTGACCTTTTTCCTTTGGTGATTACTTATGAAAGACCATAAGAGAGAGAAATTGAGGTTTCTCCTAACATCAGTGTCGACGAGGGTCATGTGTCCTGCAACAACACTTGTATCACATCGAAAATTTTGAAGACGTGGGCTCTCCTTTCTAGAGCTGTTAATGAATCCCATTTTTCCTTTCTAGTTGGATCACATAATGGGTGAAGATTTACCTCCATCAAGCGACCATTGCTTCCTTTCCTGGGGGCTGACCTTTTTCCTTTGGTGATTACTTCCAGAAGGTTAGGATTGCCCCACATCTCACAGAAATGAAGATTGTTCTCAGCATTTGCCTCATCTATGTCATTAGTTGTTTAAAAATAAAAATAAAAATCCCCAACACAACTTGGTATTGATTTCTGTCCTAAACAATATGAGTCACTAGACTAGACCGAAATGGAACAATATGGATTGATACATGGCGAGTCGTACTGGTTTCAGTACTTTGGCGAGAGTTGCATTCGAAGACCGCTACTATGGAGGATTGCAGAGTAAGAGTTTTGGCAGACTTGGAAGTTGTAACTTGTGTCCAAATCGAGATATCCTTTTGTGATGGGTTGCTCCACATATGAGGTTTTTGACCAGCATCTGGTTTAGGATGGGTTCATTTTGGGTACGGAACAATTTCTTCATAACTCAATATGCTTGAAACAGATTGGATTACATCTTCCACGTCAATTATATGCTCTGTGGAGCTTGACATTGATCTGAAAAAACGTGATTCCTACGTATCAATGATAATCCAGCACTTTACAGTACCAGTTTAGATAGATCTTCTTTAGCTGTTATATTGTATTGATGTGTTTCAAACCATGAAGCTATTGTGAGCAGATAGCACATGCTTGCAATTGTACTTGGGAGGTTTTTGGAGTTGACCAGAAATCCTTGATCCATTGTTTCATGGAGCTAGATTTGTTGAAGAGGGGAAGTTGCATTAGATTGTTTGCTGAAATATAATAGTCTGCATGTCGTCAGGGAATCATGAATATAGGGTAGGTTGAAGGATCATATCTGACTTGAATAAGATCTACGGTGGAAGATGAAAGGGAGACTGAATGACTGATTATAACCAAAATAAAACTATATTTGCAATAGGATTTTTGGAAGTGAAGCAAGAAGAAAAGGAAGAAGCTACAAAATGGCAAATCTTCAGAACTGCAGTAGGAATTATGGAAGGCAGACAGTGAAAAGAAGGAGATGTAAATGACACACATGTGATGGGCTCATCTATAGAAACATCTGAAGCATTTTAATTGCTCTTTTCACAGTTAGAAATATAGTATGAGCTGTATTTTAGGTGATCAGAAATGTGAATTAAAGGGTGGTAACAATTGTTTGCCCTCTCTCATTTTAGTAACTTTCACATGTTTAGTGAAAACCGATGGTTCTTTAGGTTACGAAGCATGAAGGGGGTAGTTCCCCATCTAGGAGACACTTTACTATATTTTGAATTCAATATTTCAACAAACCCCTGTAATAGTTAGTGTTGGCCCTGGATGTAGGGATGGCCCAGGGAGGCATTGAACTACCCTCCTGACATGATGAGGTCGCACATAGGGTATGTGCATGATCTGCAAGGGGGCGGCACCCTAACTCCACCTCTCTTCACACCAAGTTGATAGCTTAATGTGAGCAAGCATATACAGCCATATTGGCCTGTATTGATCAATTACTTTTAACAAAAAAATTATGGAAAATTTTCAGGAAAGGGAAACAATGGGAAACTCAAAGATCTATCCATTTTTTGTGTGTTGGACATGTATTCAATGATGCATTGGACCTTTTCTTTTTTCTTTTTTTGGTAAGAATGCTGTCTGTCAGGCCAGGTTGTTGAAAAAAGCTTTGTTGTTGAGTTTTTGACCTCTAAAGTTTAATTGATTCTTATAAATTGATATTATATATGAATCTATCAAATATCATTTTTATTGCTACATTAAATTGTTGACTAAATATCAATTATAGAGTATTGAGTGAGTCATTGACTATAGAGACTTAGAGAATCATTACTACCAAGGGCGTCAAAATTGGTAAAATCAACCAAATAGGATCTAATCTAATGCCTTACACCGGGCTTGAGTGGGGTGGCGTGTGGGATGCAAGGGCACACTCTGGGTGGGCGGCCCGTGTGAGGCGGGCCCCACCTATGTGAGGCAGGTGGTTCATGTGAAGCGGAACCCATTTGAAGTAGGGCCCACGAGGGGGGTTCGGCCGAGGTCCTAACCCACGGGATGTGGGGCCTGGTCTATGAGATAAAAGGGATTTACTCGCCATGCTCTATCAGTTCGAGCTTTTAGAGCAAGTGGTTAATTATCCTGCATTATAATCCAAAACAAATCAAGTATGGTTTGGTGTATTTAGGGTCTATTACATTGAAATACAACAAAAATAATAAGAAAAAAAGAATGTGTTACCTTGATAATTCCCCAAACTGCCCAACTCCACTTTGATTCATGATTCCCATTCAAATCTCGTTTTTTGGAAAATGGAAATAGGTATGCATTGAGTTAAATGTGTTCTTAAGACTTCCCTAATGACTAAATGACATAAGGAGAGCAAATAGTGAGAGGTTGAAAAAAAAGGGCCCTTTTATAGGGTAATGGTTATGGGCTGATATGGCCCATGTATTTTTCTAGATGGCCATTTCAGGCTCATATCACATATCAAAGGCAGGCCGATGTGGTGCTATTGGCGAATCCAATTCTGATAGTCAAAAACCATGTTGTCGATAACAACTTAGAAGGTTCATATTAATAATATTCATTGTAACGTGAATGTGGTTCACCACTTCTTTAAAAGATCCTTTGTTCAGTCAAAGCCTACTCAACAAATGGTTCTCTTGCCCTTCTTTTAGTTTTCTCCTAATCGCAACGAGATAAGGTGGTACACAACCTCACTGTTGTTTTATGGAGTCCATTCCAACAAAACTAGCCGCCTATTGAACTTGGAACTAGGCATGCGTGTCAGTGTTTGAATATTAGATTCACTAATGTGTCTGTACAGATGTTGAAATTGCAATGTATCTATATCTTAAGAATATATTGTGATGATTTATATGTAAAAAATCCCAATAAACAATAACAAATGATAGACCTAATTTAAAAATAAAAAAAAATAAAAAAATTTTAAAAAGACAAAAATAAAAGATAATAATAATGTAACATGAGAAGCTGGTTTGTTATGGACTAGAATCCTCCAACATGTTGTATATGTGAAATCCACTGTCTATCAGGAACACTCATAGATGCTAGGCCTTGTGGCCAAAAATCAGCTAGATCCACTATGCAGGTGAGTGACAACACAACAAACAATAGGGATGAGAAGCCAATCATATGTTTGTGTGTGGGGCCTCCATGGTGTCTATCTTCCATCAAACCTGTTCATCAGGTGTGACTTACCATGATGAAGGGAATATACAAAAATGAGCCTGGTCCAAAACTCAGACGGGCTGCAGTGTGTGACATTAGAGGTTTTAGGGCAATTTTACGTTGTTCCTATTGGTGTGGCACATCTAAGTTTTATATCTAGTCAATCTTTTGTTTGTACTGTGAAAATAAGGGTTATCACCTGATGTGTGGATTGGATCTCACATATACAACATGGTGGCCTTAAAGTGCTTGGATGTTCTACGTGCTGTGAAAAATGTGTTGTAAATGATTCCGGTCCATTTTTCATATGAGTTGCATCTAGGAGTGGTTGGACGCAGACAGATAAGTGTCAACATGGCACAATTACACAATAATGTTATATGTGTGGTAGCTTTGGGTTAACAGTTGTTTCTGGAGTATCACCTGATGATGCTTAACTTTTTTACTTTTTTTTTTTTTGTTCTGTTGTGGATTGGAGTAATGGATACCAGTGGTCCACGTATAGCATAATGGCTTCTGCACAGCGTTCATGCCAGATGTTGATAGGAGATTTTGGTGCAAGACAGACCAAAGAAAAGAAAATGTTAGATCGTGAGTCCTTATAAGTCTGCATGCCAAAGCCACTGCAGCTTTGTGCAATGCAAAGGCTGGAGGATTAATGAAAGCCTCTAGGATGTGAAAATCTCACGTGTTCCTCAGAAAAGGTCTGGGACATAATCCACACTCATCGGAGATCATGATGGGAATTTCCATAGGACAGACCAGGGAAGGATGACCTTTAAGACTTTTGTGAGGATTTACAACTGTGTCAGCCTATGGAGAATGATGGGATTTTCATGGATCCACAAGACACTCAACGGTTCATTTATCTTCCTCTGAATTATGGCAGCAAATAGACAGACCAACATAGTCACTGCATCCCCCTCATCAAAGATTTAACTTAGGTAGCATTTGAGTGTATTGCCAAAATGGTTGGCAGGTTCTTCCAGTTGTGCTTGATTCACATGGGGTGCTTTTGGATGCACTATTGAACTAGATTGCAATTATTAGTATAAAACAATTAATTTCATTAGTACTTATATTGAGGGTTTGGCCTCCAAATTGTAATTGCACCATTTCTAGTTCGATTTGTAAGAAATGTAACTGCAATTTGGGGTCTCCTTCCTCATTGTGGATGCTAGGAAACATCAGTATTTCTTGATGTGATTGATTCAATTTACTCGTGTGTCAGCCTTGGTGTTTTGGGGTGGCATGGAAAACAAGACGTGCACTAGGCAGGATGGACTTGCCTTCTTTGCTTGTCCCAAATCATGAGTGAGATACAAGGAGTCCTATCATGCCCTGCACTTCGGATACAAAGTGTGCACCCTCAAACCAGAGTTATGGTCCATGACTCGTACACCACGTGTATATACTTTCACTCAAGTAGTTGCTATGAGGCACGCTTTAACGTATTCTAGATTCGTACACAAACATCCACATCATTACGCGTCCATTGTTGCTACATATTCCATCACATTCACAACTACAAAATAAAACTCCAAAATCAACTATCTACCCATTTGGGTCTTTTATTCAACCATAATATCAAATGTCGTCTTTAACAATTCTTAACTATAAACCATGAAATATCATATCTAACATCAATAACTAAAAGAATAGAAATAAATCCCTATCAACTAATTTCATAAGCAGAATCATCCATCTAATGCGGCAAGTTCATCTTCTGCCAAATATGATAATTGGTCCTAAGTCTCATTCACTAACCCAACCTCATTCTCCAATACTTGATTTGATTGCCCTGCATTGTTCATCTCTGTATGGTTGTTAAATCCACAACGTTAGTGAGTGAACCCAGCATGGTTCATACGTAGCGCAATATAAGATAGCACAAACAAAATGAATTGGTATGTATGCAGCATGAGTATGGATCCAAAGGTGTCATGAGATGCTTGTCAAGTGGGATGATCGTCCACTTGCTTAGGTTGGATATCCGTTAATCCAAAAATTGTACCCTTCAGACATCCACCATAGGTAGGCATGGGCAATTTGTACATCTACTCCGTGAGTAGGCTTCTACTATCGTGGGCATCTGGCAACGAATCTACCAGGCGTAATCATCTAAGGAGATCCCCCAGGAACCCAAGGCATAAGCTGTGCATGCATTCGCAATGGATTCATGCAATATATGCTCAATGTCTATGCATCGACAAGTATAGTCAATCAGATACATCTCTCATTGAGAGGAAGAACAGATGTATGATAGCAATGATTGGCACGTTTGCATGTTCAATATCAGAAATCCCTCAAAACATGAATCATAAAGCAAGAATAGCACAAGAAATATAACATGGCAACTATATCAATCCAAACAATCACAACCATCAAATCATCTATCTTAATCGTACATATATTAGACATGTTGGGATTCGCTCAACTATTCGCGGTAGGGTCGAATCCTTTGAATAATCGGACGCTTTGGAATCTATACTTCGAATCCCTATTAAGATGATTTAACATACTACAATTCAATCACATTATCCCAACAAGTGGGGTCCACCTTTTATCAAAGCAAGATGATCCAATATTATTCCTTTAAATTAAATTTGGAAAAGAACAGGGACTGTCGATCAATGTAGTTGATCGATCAAGCCAGCTCAATGGCCATCGATTGATCGGCTATGGATCGATAAAATTTCGAATTTATGGTCTCAAGTCTCTAGATAAAATTGGTCACCTTTGATCGATCGAACATTGACCATCGATCAATCGAAATGGCTCATATTTAATTCGATTTAGTTGCTGGACAGATCGGTTTCCTTGATCGATCGAGACCGCTTGAAGATATCCTCGATCGATCGAACCTGGACTTGGATTAATCGAAATTCAACAAATTTTTTTTTTTTTTTGGTCGCTAGACAAAAATCGACCTATTCAATCGATCAAATATTGACTTCAATCGATCAACCGAGGTCGGATAGGTTCTGTTACACGATTTGATTTTCTGAAAATTCTAGGTTTTCTTATCTTCTCCCTTAACTTAGATGAATCCATTGTTCCCGGAGTTGGATTCAATTCATCCAATTGCTTTCTCTTTGTTGAATTCGGAGAAACCAAATGATTGCTTGAATTCAAAATATCTAGAATATATAAATGTTGATTTAAAAATAGTTTATATATATATATATATATATATATATATATATATATATATATATATATATATATATATATATATATAACCATCGTTGTCTATAAAATCGTAGATCGTTGTGGTAAATCCCTCAATCGAATCACTCTAGGGTTCGAAGTCTTAACATGGTTAGACTTTAGGATCCTTCAATTAGAATTCTCCTAGACTGACATAGCTGGGTCTCTCGAAACCAATCTTCCATATTATAGTAATTAGAGCGACAACCGTTTTTTCTTTTACAAAACTTCTCCATAATTCCAAACGATGAACGTAGTGTTAATCCCCACCTTCATTGATTAGATTTAGGGTTTTAGATAGAAAATTATGAAAAATTTTAAAGGGAAAAAATGTAGAACTAATCGGTAGAGGCTTCTCTTTCGCAGGGCTTCTCTCTTTCTCTCTTGCGTCTGGTGGCTGATAGGCTCTAGGGTTTTCTTCAGAAATCCTGGAGTTTCCCCCCTTTTTATAATTAGAGAGCCCTGGATCTAAAAGGTTCCACTAGGGTTTTATAAATTTTGGCAAAAAGAAAATATTGCGGTGTTACGAGTCGATCTCCTGATCTATCCGTTCACTAAGGGTGCTCCTACTGACTGGGCTAAGTGCTTGGTTTTGTTAATGATCACAAAGTCACTTTATTAATTTGGTTAGTCATGGATCTAAAAAATCAAGGTCGTTACAAGTCCCGTTCTTACTCAACCACAACTTGGTGGTGGTAGTTCACCCTGTCAACCTTGGAAACTGGGAACACCCAAACCTACCTGCAATTATTGTTAAACAAAAGCTTTCAATGCCCTAGATTAGGCAGGACTCGAAGTGGGTTAGAATTAAGTTGACTTGGTCAGATCACGGGTAAATTTGAATTTTTAGATTCATCATCATCATTAGGGGTGTTATTGAGCTGGGCTTGGGCCTGAAAAATCAAAATTTTGAATAGGGCTGGCCCGACGGCTCGGCCTGAAATAGTTCAAAATCCGGGCTGAGACCTACCCCAGGCCCGGCCTGTTGACAGCCCTAATCATCATCATCATCACCATCATCGTCATCATCATCATCTAAGCCTTAGCCAAAATTGATTGGGATTGGCTATTTCAACTTATAGCAACTCACTCCTAACTGTTGTGGTTCTTGGTCTCTGTTGCACATGACAAAACCATTTGTGTCTACTTTTCCTCATCTTATTACCCATTAGTAGTACTCCTAAGATCCCTCGAATGAATTCATTTCTAATTCTATACTTGTCATGCTACTCATCTATCTTAACATCCTTATTTCAGCTACACATTCTATGAATATGTCATTCTTAAACTACCCAACATTTTGTTCATAAAGCATGGCTGGTCTTATAGCTATCTATAAAATTTCCTTTTCAGTTTGAGTGGTACACGGCGGTCACATAAAAGTCCAGAACCATTTCTTCCACCCCACTTTCTATAGCCAACATCCTTTTCAATCTCTCCACTCATTTATTATTGACCCAAGGTATCGAAAGTGGTCATTTTGGAAGCTCCTTGGTCAACAATCTTAACTAATTCCTCAATTTTACTCAAATTATTACTAAAATTGTACTCCATATACTCAGTTTTAGTATGACTAATTTTAAATCCTTTACATTCTAAAGCATCCTTCCATTATTTAGCTTTGTGTTAACACCCTCCCTTGTCTTGTCAAACAAAACTATGTCATCTACAAACGACATACGCTATGGGATCTCTTCCTACAAATGCCTCATTAGCTTGTCCATAACCAACGCGAAAAGGTACCGATTCAACACCGATCCCTAGTGTAACTATAAGCCTACATTAATTGGGAACCACTTGTCTCTCTACTAGTGGTCTTCACAATTGTTCCTGCTCCCTCATACATATCTTTAACAATGTCAATATATCCTCTTGAGGCTCCTTCCTTTCCCAAAACCCACCAAATTAACTCCTCCATCGTATGCTTTCTCTAGGTCAGTAAGTACCATGTGGTGATCTTTTCTCTCTATATTTTCCATCAATTTGAGTTTTTAGATTCTTTCTAGTTAATTACAATAGGCTCAAGGTGTTCTATAACGGTAACGGTGGTCGTAATGGCCACCACCATTACTAGCTGTTACGACCCCTGTAACGGCCATTACAATTTCTTTTTTATTGAAAAAAAATCCCGAAAAGCCTGTATCTGCCTCGTAATGTTGATTAATAAGTATGGAAAACCTGTATCTACCCCATAACAGACAATTGCGGTGCTGTTATGGCCTTTATAGGGGAAGTAACGTGCCGTTAACAACAATTACGGGTCATTTTTTCCATAACGGTTGTTACGGCCGTTACGACCTCGTAACGTATAACGGTTGCCACTGTTACCTTTACATAACGGCCTTTACGGCCTCGTAACAGGCTTTATGGCACACCATGAGTAGGCTAACCCTGACTTCCTGAGCTCTTGTAGGTTTTTTAAAGCTTGTAACAAGATCCTTGATTTTTAAGTGTTTTCTCATTGTTTGGTTGACTCAAGTCAGCACTTAGTTTTGTGCAAAAATAAGCTCGAGTTGACTTAGGTGAGTTTTAAATATGGGTGCAAGGGAAAAGATCTATTTTGCGTGAACTTACTTTCTACAAATTGAAAAATAAAGAATGTGGAAATTGTGACTCAGATAGAAGGAGATTGCTTCTTCTCTTTATCTTTTATATTGGAGTTGCCATGTGATCTAATGCCTTGCCATGTGAAACACAATATGATGAAGAACAATGTAAAGAAAATTTGTTTAAAATTAATCTGGAATTTTAGTGAGAAGAGGCAAGTAAATGGTGGTTGTTGTTCCTTTTTAGTGTTTTTGGTAGTTGAGAATAGTTTCATTAATTTGGAAATAAGAGGAGTACATCAGGAAATTGGAAAGGTATTCCCAGTGCACCAATTTCTTTGGCTTCTTTACTACTATGGATGAGGTCTTATTTATTTATTTACCTAGGAACTAAGTCATGAATTTCATGAAACTAACTCTGTTGCTACCCATTATCAGTTGTCTTTTATTTTTATTTAAGTTACGAGAAGGTGTGGAGTGAATGGGTGAAGTCTGCATTATTTCATTTTAGAATCATCTGCAAGGTTCTTAGAGCAAGTAGAAGGAAGAGGCACAATCCTCCCCTGCTTACATTTCGTCTCAACTTTCTTTGATTCAAATCCAGCCAACTGGTTTGTGAAAGGTGGTTGAATTTTTTTTCATCATCTCGAGTCAAATCCACCACAATCCATGTACCGGGATTTCCCAGGGAGTCTCAATTGAAGTTTAATTTCCATAGAAGGGAGGTGTTTAATCCTTTTTAGTGTTTCTTTCTATTTCTCACTATCATTTGACCACTGATTGCTTTCCAATCTTTGACCTAGTTCAATGCCTTAACTCCCTAGAATCCTTCCTTAATAGGGATCCATTGAATCTTGAGTGGTTTCCTTTGGCATCTTCCTTTGTTTCTACCCATTATCTAATGGCGTTTTTTTGAATCTCAACCTTCTTACACTTTTCCTTGTAGAGATAGAATCTATATATAAGAGGAGTTTGGGGTTTCTAGGGAGTTCCATCATATGGTCCTCATTCTTACAGAATTCGGTAATGTTGTACATCATAGAAAATCTATTATCATGCCTGTTAGTGTACCCAAATTGACTCAAATTGATGCAGGACAATTAACCATTTGCTCTAAAAGCTCGAACTGTTAGAGTATGGCGAATTAATCCATTTATCTCATAGCCCAGGCCCCACATCTCATAGATTAGGACCTCGGCCGAACCCCCTTCATGGGCCCCAAATCATATGGGCCGTCCACCCCGAGTGTGTCCCCGCATCTCAACAGGCGACCCCACTCGGGCCCAGTGTGAAAATGCCCCTGCATTAATCACCCCCGGTGAGGAGTCTCGAACACAAGACCCCCGCTCTGATACCAATTTGATGCAGGACAATTAACCATTTGCTCTAAAAGCTTGAACTGTTAGAGTATGGCGAATTAATCCCTTTATCTCATAGCCTAAGCCCCACATCTCATGGGTTAGGACCTCGGCCGAACCTCCTTCGTGGGCCCCAAATCACATGGGCTACCCACCCCGAGTGTGTCCCCACATCCCATGGGCTACCCCACTCGAGCCCGGTGTGAAATGCGCATTAATTACCCCGGAGTCTCGAACACGAGACCTCCCTCGTGAGCACCAAATCGCATCGGTCACTCACCCCGAGTGTGCCCCTGCATCCAACAGGCGACCCCACTCGAGCCCAGTGTAAAAATGCCCCTGCATTAATCACCCCCGGTGAGGAGTCTCGAACACGAGACCTCCCGCTCTGATACCAATTTGATGCAGGACAATTAACCATTTGCTCTAAAAGCTCGAACTATTAGAGTATGGCGAATTAATCTATTTATCTCATAGCCCAGGCCCCATATCTCATGAGTTAGGACCTCGGCCGAACCCCCTTCGTGGGCCCCAAATCACATGGGCCGCCCACCCCGAGTGTGTCCCCGCATTCCACAGGCTACCCCACTCGAGCCCGGTGTGAAATGCACATTAATCACCCTTGGTAAGGAGTCTCGAACACAAGACCTCCCCCGTGGGCCCCAAATGGCATGGGTCACCTACTCCGAGTGTGCCCCTGCATCCAACAGGCGACCCTACTCAAGCCCAGTGTAAAAATGCCCCTGCATTAATCACCCCCGGTGAGGAGTCTCGAACACGAGACCTCCTGCTCTGATACCAATTTGATGCAGGACAATTAACCATTTGCTCTAAAAACTCGAACTGTTAGAGTATGGCGAACTAATCCATTTATCTCATAGCTCAGGCCCCACATCTCATGGGTTAGGACCTCGGCCGAACCTCCTTCGTGGGCCCCAAATCACATGGGCCGCCCACCCCGAGTGTGTCCCCGCATCCCACGGGCTACCCCACTCGAGCCCGGTGTGAAATGCGCATTAATCACCCCTGGTAAGGAGTCTCAAACACGAGACCTCTCTCGTGAGCCCCAAATCGCATGGGTCACTCACCTCGAGTGTGCCCCTGCATCCAACAGGCGACCCCACTTGAGCCCAGTGTGAAAATGCCCTTGCATTACAAATCCTTCTACTAATTGTGGTGTCCATTCTCGGCCTAAAATCTCATGCAAACACAAGGGGTGGATGACAAGAAGATCCAATTGTTGGATGTCTATCAAGTTTGATCAAAACACTTAGGGCCTGTTTGGTTTTCCATAATACCGGTAAATTGCTGTAAATCACTGTAAAAAAGTAATTATTACATTCTTTCACCTGTTTGGAAACGAGTAAGTAATTTCACTTGGGAAACCGGTCCAAAAATGTTGACTTAAATTCGTGGGCCCCACCATAATGTATATAATATATCCGTGTCGTCCATCTATTTTATTAGAATATTTTGAGGCTTTATCCAAAAAAATTAGGAAGATCTAATGTTCAATTGGCCCACATGAAAGGAAACAATGAACTTAATTTGTCCACCGTTGAAAGTTGACTCTTTTACCGGGCCCACGTTGAGGTTTATTCACCATCTAACCCGTTCATAGGGTCACACAGACAAGAATAAGTGAAAAATATAAATATTAGCTTGATCTAAAATTTCTAAGGGCCACAACAAGTTTTTAATGGTAGGCGTTTAATTCTCATAATTTCATGTGGTGTGGTCCACTTGACCTTTGGATTTGCCTAATTTTTGGGCACATGCCTTAAATTCATTTGGCATGATGAATGGGCAGTGTGGATAAGCCACACACATTATGGAGGGCCCCATATTTATTTTACAAATTCCTCGATTTAAGTGCTTAAAAAGTAACCGGTCAAGTCAGCATTGGGAAAGATAAAGGTAAATGAAGGTAATTACCTTGGTAAGTAATGATTACTCATTTACAACGCAATTACACTTGAGCCAAAAAACCAAACAGGCCCTTAATGGTGAATTCAAAAGATATAATGGTTGAAAATGCTTAAGAAACCTTTTGAAAACATTTGAGAGTGCTAGCTAGCTTTAAAACACTTAGTTGTGGATAAATCTTATCGATCAGACCATCCTAAGAAGACTAATGGATCCCTTATTGGCGCATGTAAGGCTTTTACTACATACTAATGTGTGCACTAAACAATACTTGTATGTTGGCCTCTAAGTTACCTCAAAAAGTGTGTCAATGCATGCAACATTAGGACCATGAAGCACTGCCATGAACTAAGGTATAAGGATTAGTCAAAGCTAGTACACATTCAAGTTAATCCAATTTGAGCACGATGGCCTCTTGGTTAGGAGAATTGATGCGATCCTCCAATGCGATTGTCCAACCAAGCCTAACACATGTACTCATAAACAAGTGATTACTCACACTCCCGTGTGGTGATGGGCATAGGCAAAAGATGCCCGATGGTGGAGATTAATCCATCTTAACTCGTCGTTGGTTCCTCGTCACAAGATAACTACAAAGCCAATCCCAGGTCACCTAATTCCAATGGAGTGGTTATGGAATTTAGGGTACTTGAGAATTGCACTTGTTGCCATGCCTCAGTGGTAGACTGAATAGAGTTAACGAGTTTCAACCTGAGGTCATGGGTTCGAGCATCCATTGTGGTGCGAGTGCGCGAGTGTGTGGGGTTGTGAGTGTGTGGGGGCGTGAGTGCGTGTAAAAAAAAAAAGGGTACTTGAGAATCATGGTGCCACAACTTTCCCTTAGCCATGATGGATGTTGTGTCCACTTTCAGTTTTTTCCCCGTGGATCCACGAGAGAGATTCCATGAGGAACCCTTGTAAGTTGTAACCTACTAAACATATGCATAATTCCCACAAGCAATGAATGAAAAAAAAAAAACTAAGTATGTTCCATTCAACTAAGTGGTTATGAATAAACAAGATCCATCAACATATGCAACATTGCATTTCCAAGGCACACACATCTAACATTATCTTTCCATTCATATGTCATTTGAGCATACCAATAACTTATTCCCTATGATGAACTGAAATTTGTGGATGCTTCTCTTATCCGGTGTTTTAAGTATCGACGATATTAGTCTATATATCCCATGATATATCTTGTATCCCACCTACGCGATATGAAATGCACAAGTAGTGCTGTATATCCCACATGTTCAATCTGGTGAGCATTTTTTATTTTCAATCCTTTGTTTTTTGTAAATCATATTAAATCAGCATCAAATTGTTACGAATTCTTAATTTTTCATGTTTGCATGAAAAATCATGGATTGGGAGCTTCGATTTCGAGATTTTGGAGGAGATGGATCAAGTTGCGGAAAATTGAAACAAATCAAAAATTTCTAATTTCTCGCAAATCGGTTGCAATCCGTGTCCAAACATAAAATCAAATATGTATGTAACCTGATATAGTGATTTCGTTTGCTTTTGAATGTATTGCTTGTGTTTCCACAAGTCTTCTTATAAATTATATGAATAGACTTTGAATATACTTGCATCAATTCAATTAGACAATGCATAGATTAGGACCCCATACAAAGAAAACCTATTATGTGTACTTTGTTTTTTTATAATGTTTTGATTTGTAAGTGTATATTGATGTCTTTTTTTAACAATCGTTAAAGTTTCATAGAAAAATTTGACCAATTTCCCAATGTTTCCCCATGTTTCCAACAATAGTGATACATTACACAATACAACCAATATATCCCATGCGATAACCGATACATATCCGTATCCCAAGGGTGCGATACGTAACGTGATACCGATATTTCGAACACCGCTCTTATCTAGCTCTTTCTTTGGGTGTTCTGAAAAGATTGCAGTTGTGGTTTGTAAAAAGGTCTATTATTATGACAAACAAATTGTTTCTTTGGGTTTATGCTTCTTGCTTTCATTTACCTATTTTCAATAATACTAGAACTTATCTAGTATGACTACCAAGCTCTTAGACATGCTTTGGGGGAAATTGATATTTTGGACCTCTGTTTTCTTTAATTGGTTGTTTTTCTAATAGTTCTGGGTTTTAATGCCTGCATATGATGTTTGCTTCATAATCTTTCTGTTCTTTCTGTTCTAGTGCAGTTCTCATTTCAATTCATTCATTGACATTTTCCACTTTTGCTTTATTTATTTTTATTCATTTGCAGGGCTGCTCAACCTTTCTGTTACAGGTTAGAGTGCATCCTCACATAATCTTCTCTTATACTCTTTGATCAAGTTGAATTGTTAGGATAATTTTGAGAATATTGAAGAGGCATTCATAGTTCGAAAACCCAAAAAAGTTGAATCGACTTAATGACCAACCAGGTCAGGTCGACTCGACTCGATTCAATATTAATGATAACATTAATATGAATTTGAAGCAATAATAGCTATTTAGAATGTTATAAATATTAGAATTGGCAAAAAAGATCATACATGAAGTGCATGGCTTGTTGATTGAGTTAATTGAATACCTAGGAAAGGTTGGGGGTTCTAATCTCATACTCCTCCCTTTTTATTTTTATTCTGAAAAGCTAAAATCCAGCAGTAACTCAGTTTGAATTGTGTCAAGTCAACTGAGTCAGCTAGCCAACTCGGTGAGTCTGGCCAAATCTTGACCGATTCAAGCTCACCAGCGAGTTTCGTGGTGACTTGGCACGAAAGCCCATTGATTCGAGTTGAATCGGGTGAGTTTTGAGTCACCGAGTTTTAGAACTATGAGGCCAACATATGGCACATGTTTTTATGCGGGTCATTATTCAGGCCACAAAGCTGGTCAATGTTCCATGTGACATGTATGTTACACTTAATGACTAGACCTGGATTTTGGGCGAGGCCATATTCATGGTGGCAAACACTTGATGAGTGGCCCAGATCCCATATGCATGTGCAAATGTGGTGTTGTGAATTTGGCTCTTTAATCTGCCATGTTTAATGTGGAAAGATTGTTAAAATGAGGTGCCATAGGAAACTGTGATTTTTGAATATTTATAATGCTGAATCCGAGAAGGTCTACAATATTGGATGGCCCATGAATGACACCAGATTGGGAGATACCTGGTCTTCAGGTCTTTGGGCTTTTTTCTGTTGAGTGTGAGTCTTTTCTGTATTACAATTTCTTAACCATATATTTTTCGTTCCCTAGCCTGAAAGGTTAGGATTTTTCACTGTGGGGTGCATACGGCATCCAAGGTAGGGTCCATCGTAGTACTGGTTTGGACCGCCGGCCCATTGGCCTCACTTATGTAAACTACAAACTGGAGAAAACTGTAGCATTCTGTCATTGAGCGCAAAATAATACCACCTACCTAATAGCAATTAGCGGAATCTGGACTGAATATATTTTTTTCAGAACTTCTTCAGTCAGTCCAGGCCAAGAAAAAGAACTGCAGAGTATGAAAGGGGACCTTCCCGATCCCCTTCTCAAGGACGCCCAAGATGCACATCGCAGAGAAGATGAAGGATTCCTCATCGTCCTCTCACGCCAGTCAGAGAATCCTCTTCCATCATTTCCTACCCAAGAAGCTGGAAAAGAGGTGAATCTAAAGGTAAAGGTTCTTGGATTGGGGAGGTGATTCCGGTGGATCAGGTGACAGAGAAATGGGAGGAGCTCCACTGGATGAGGCTCCCTATCCGGGAAAGGAGGTCGAAGAAGATCCCTGAGGTAATTTCACTCAATATTGGAGGGACCTAGTGCAGATCTTAGTGCAAAAGGAAGAGACTCAGGACGAACATGGTCAAGGCCCAACGATTGGAGTTTCTGTTAACCCATCGATCAGAGTGGAAGAAGGTGGAGCTCATATTCAGCGCTCCTGCAATCTACCAAATGAATTGCCGACAATGTGCAAATAGTCGCTTCCTCCACAAACACGTTCGACAAAAGGCTTGGAGGAGATGCAGCAATGTAGCCACATCTCCGGGAGCGAAAAACTATCAGATTTTTTATTTTTTTATTTCCCACTACTCGACCCGGATGTCTGCTCGTTTACATGGGCATCAAAGAGGTTTCTAGAGGGATTGACATGTGCGAAAAACGTGCTTCCTTTCAAACTTGCGTGAGCTTCGGGATGGTTCCGATTCAAGCTCAAGGAATGGCTGAGATCCCTCCATGCGATTCCGAAAGGAGACAGATGGATGTTCCAGATTTACCTCGATCGGTGAGAATAGACTTTGGAAACTCCCTTCAAAATATCGCCAATTTATCGTCTTGGGAAGATTATCTTGAAGAAAGCACTCCAGATGCAGCTTATGACCCTTGCTCTCTTAAGAGTGGCTGGAGGGATTGTGGTATTTATCAGGAAATTTTCGACAACTTGCGATATTATCAGCTTCATCTAAAAAAGATTGAAAGGATGTAGCTTCTTTTACAGCTGTCCAAGTGCTGCAGTCGACTTTAGACAATGTTGATACGTGTCACACGAGTTCGAATTACTCCAAAGAATTGTCAGAGATATTTCTCCCTCTCCCCAGGAGCAACGTGGCGATTTCTCCATCATCAGTGAAGAAGTCAGCTGTCCAAAATGGCCAAACCATGAATTTGGGTGTGATAGTTAGAGAACTGATGAAGTAAGGGAAACACTAGAAGAAGAGGTTAGCAATAGGGAGACGACATGCAAAGAAGGGCCAGGAAGCTTGGAGAGACCTGTAACTCAAGCAAATTAGCTAGAGACGGCTTTTGAGAGGATGAGGGAACATGATCGTGCCCTTTCTCGTTTGATGCAAGAAGAATCATATCAAACAATTGAGACAAACTTCTCAATTATGAGACTATCAGAACAGGTTGACGATAATTAGGACCTCCAGAATATGAGCGGAGTAGGTCATCTAGGGTCCCTGATGGATCAACCTCCCTCCTGCTCTCAGATCAGAGAAGATGCCATCCTCAAACGGTCTGAAGCTTCCCTCCTCTCCTCAACTATGGAACCCAGGTTACCTTCTTAGGTTAGTTTTCAGTTGTGCCCTTTTGTTTCTAACTCTCCGTATGGACTATCTTTACCCCCATCTGAAGAACGTTTTGCAATGATTCCTTATTCTTCTGAGATGTCAAATATGAATTTCCTGCAATTTGGGCCGACTAGGGAAGGGGGCCTGGTGCTAAGATTTGATGGGGAACTCTTGGCGAAGGCCTTGGTGGTCTCTCCCCTCAAGGTTTCTCGAATAAGCGATAGATCAGAGAGCTAACTAGGAGATTTGTATTCCGCTTGTTCTTTCTCAAGGACAATTAGAATTGTTGGTTGATACTATTAAAAAGAAGAGATGGGTTAAAGATGTGGTCTGTCATGTTGGCAGATTATTGGGAGTTGTGTTTGGGAATAGGGATGATGATTATTATGATCTATTTCATTTGGTGGCGGAGAAAGGTCTCTGAATCCAGTATGATCCTGATTTCAGTAATGCCCCTAGGGTGACTAGAGGGAAAAGGGAGTTGATAAGTTAGGGAGTAGAACCCGTGGGGATAATCCAATGCATTCCGAGGGCGGAGAGAAAGGGAAGGGGATCTTCTGTAGTCCATACATTAAGATTGTTTCTTGGAATGTTAGGGTGAAAAAAATATTGTGAAATCTAAGGCCAGGATCATAGTTTTGCAGGAAACAAAGTTAAATAAGGTGAACAGTTCTATTATTAGATCAATTTGGGACAAGCAAGGGGTGGAGTGGGTTTCTATGGACTCCTTGGGTTCAGTCGGGGGAGTTCTTGTTATGTGGGATTTGAGTTTTTGGAAGAAAGAAGAAAGCCAGGTGGGAGAATATGCTGTCAATGTGACTTTTAAGGATATTTCTTTTGGTTTCAAATGGTTATTCACAGGTATCTATGGGCCTAGCCAATCTTCCCATAGGAGTGATTTATGGAAGGAACTTTCTCTAATTCGAGAAAGATCTTCCCTCCCTTGGTGTATTGGGGGAGATTTCAATGTTATTCGGTTTATGCTTGAAAAATCCTCGGGAGATTGGGTTATGACCAACATGTGTAATTTTTTGGAGTGGATCTCTAACCATGATTTGATAGATCTTCTCATGGGTGTTATTAGATACTGCTAGTCGAATTGTGGGAATCCTCCAACTTTAGCTCTTCTAGATAGATTTTTAGTTTCCCCTGGCTGGATTGAAAAGTATCATTTTGCTCGCCAAAAGTGGCTTCCTAAACCAGTCTCGGACCATTGTCCGATTTTAGTGGAGGTTGATGAAATCAATTGGGACCCTATACCGTTTAGATTTAAAACGGCCTGGTTAGAAATAGAGGCTTTTCATTCAATTGTCCAAGACTAGTGGGCTTCTTTTGAAGCTACTGTCAGACATGCTTTCGTGTTATTTAAAAATTGTTAAATGCTCAAACCTAAACTGAAATTGTGGCATCGTGAGTTTTATGGTCATGGGGAAAAGGAGATGGATGATATCCTCAACGCTCTACAGAATCTGGACATCAAGGAGGAAATGCAACAATTATCGGAGGAAGATCATTGGTTGAGAGATAAGTACACTTCAAACTATAACTCGAGAATTAAGGAAGAAGAGATAAAGTGGCGCCATTGTTCTAGGGCAATTTGGTTACAAGAAGGAGATAAAAACACTAAATTTTTTCACGGTATTGTTAAAGTGATAAAGTCCCTTGATATACATTGATACACCACACTTTGACAGCTTGAGCTTTTGGAGTGAATGGTTGTTCGACAGGTATTGCCAGTGCCCGGGCGCGGGTGAGCTCTATTTCTTCTATTGTTGTGGATGATAGCTCTATTTCGGATAAAGAGGGAATTACGGAAGAGATTGTTAATTTTTTACCTCTGTTATCTGAGGAGGGTTTCGATCGTCCTCGGCTAGATTCTTTGGCATTTTCCTCTAATGAGGATGTGGTCTTACTGGAATAAGAAATTTCATTAGAAGAAATTAAAGATGCAATGTTAGCTCTTGAAAAAGAAAAATCTCCTAGACCAGACAGTTTTCCAATCCTTTTGGAGCATGGTAAGTGATGATTTATATCTTTTCATCGGTAATTTTTTCAGGACGGGCTATCTTCCAAAGGAATTGGGAAGTACTTTTATCGTGCTTATCCCCAAACTTGAAGGGGTTGTAAAGTTGAAGGATTTTTGACCTATTAGTCTTATTAGCAGTTCCTATAAGATTCTTGCTAAAATTTTAAGTCAGAGATTGCAGAAGGTAATCCCTTCGGTCATATTTAGTTTTCAAAGTGCTTTAGTTTTAGGTAGACAAATTTTGGATTCTGTTCTCATTGCTAATGAATGCTTGGATTCTTATTTTAGGGCTAACAAACTTAGGGTGTTGTGCAAACTGGATTTAGAGAAAGCATATGATCATGTGGATTGGTCCTTTTTAGATTATATGCTAAGATGATTGGGCTTTGGCCTGAAATGGACATAGTGGATGTCCTTGTGTATCTCATCAACCGGATTTTATATATTAATTAATGAATTGCCTTTTGGCTATTTTAGGTCTACAGATGGGCTTCGCCAAGGTGACCCTTTCTCCCTTCCTTTTCATCATCGTTTCAGAAGCATTGAGCAAAATGCTGAGCAGTGGGCAAGAAATTGGTCTATTTCAAGGATTTCAGGTGGGAAACTTTTCGGCTCCTATTTGTCACCTTCAATTCACTGATGATCCTTTGCTATTTTGCAAGGCAGAAGATTACATGATTGACTTCAAGGAAGTCCATATGTTGGTTTGAGGTTATCTGTGGTCTTAAAGTAAATCTAAATGCGAACTTTTTGAGATTCATATTTTGCTTGAGGTTGCTTCTCGTTTGGCGAATCTGTTTGGGTGTAAGGTGGCTTCCCTCTCAACTTCCTATCTTGGGCTTCCATTCTATTGGAAAACCACCTTTCTTTAGGATTAGATCTTAAAGAGAATACGAAAAAAATTATCAGCATGGAAAGGTAAAATGATGTCCCTTGGTGGTAGATTAACCCTTCTTAAAGCATGTCTATCTAATCTTCCAGTAAAATGTCTCTTTTCAAATGCCCTAATTCAGTATTGCAAAAGATAGATAGAATGTGTAGAGAATTTCTTTGGTAGGGAAGATCTGACTCAAGGAAATTCCATCTCTTAAATTAGAAAGAAGTTTGCTCTCCAACACCCTAAGGAGGAGCGGGTATTAAGAGGCATGATTTGGTTAACACATCGCTTTTGGGTAAATGGGTTTGGCGATTTTCCTTTAAAGATGGGGGGTTGTGGAAATCTATTGTGGTGGAAAATATGGAACTTCTACAGGATGGTGGATTAAATAATCCTCAGTGTACAGGATGTCCCATGTTTGGAAAAATATTAATAATATTGCTTCCCTATTTTTTAACAGATCCAAATTCTTGGTTGGAGAGGGAAATAGAATCAGATTTTAGATTAATCCTTGGATTTTCGATCAACCGCTGAATCGCTTGTATCCGGAACTTGCTGTTCTTTTCTCCGGATAAGGATATCCTAATAGCTCCTTGCTTATCTTGGAATGGAGAAGAGAGGATCTGGTTTCTTGCTACGAGGAGAAATTTGAGGGATATCGAAATAGAGTCTTTAATTTCTCTTCTATCGTAATTGTAGGACTTCAAGTTCTTACGTTATACTTAAGATTCAATCGTTTGGAAGATGGCAGAGTCTGGATCCTTTTCAGTTCAATCCTTCTGATGCAGGACATGAAATGTAAATATGATATGCAAGATTTCAGGCTTAGATCATACCAATTCAGAAACAATTACACAAATTCCACATCCCACATGAAAATCCAAACGTTCAATTAAAGGGGAATCTATCGGGTCCGGCCTACACATGATAGGGGTGGATCAATAAAAATTATGAAGCAGGATACTTAAAGATAAGAAATAATTCTCCACACATACATAGTAATCGGTCCTTCCAAGGGATTCACCCGTTTCAATCAAGGAACCCTTGGGCATATAAGTTAGGGAAAACGTAACCTAGGACTAAGTTTCATAAAAAAAGGCTATGAGAGGATAAAAGAGGATAAAAACCTGAGCCAAAAGACGATCCCGCATATGGATAGCGGGCCTAGGGCGCTCGCATGTGCGTGGGTATTCGGCCACACGTGCGAGGGGGCGTCGTTGCGAAGTCTCCTTGGCCACAGGTCGGCCAGGGAGGCTCCAAAACTCAGTTTCGGGTTGATCCGAATACGGCTTGTGCGTGGTGCTCTCAAGTGTCGGCTTGTTGTAATGAAGAACTTTGATGCAACGAAGACGAATTGAAGTATGGATGGTGGGGAAGATGGAAAAAAAAAAAAAAAAAAGATGATGGGGATGGGGATGAATCGGGTCGATGTGGCTTCGCACCAGGTAGTTAGCCCTTCAAAAAGGAAAGGCTTCGCACCCACTTTTGAATTCTTCCACAACTCACGAAGAGAGCAGAAAAATAAAGCAGAAATTTTTATTAAACTTCAATGAATCAAAAGAACTACAAGGGGTGCCTATTTATAGGGAAAACTCTATACCCAAAACTACGCGCCATGTGCGCAACCTATTACTTGATATGAAGTAAACTAAAATAAAAACCAATCAAAGAAATTTAAAGCGTTCACGATGTTCTAAATAACATAAATAAGCAAAACCTAAAATATGAAATCAATCCGACTAGTGGGCCATGATCATGAGATCCCATGATAGACTTTTCTTGGCTATCGGGCCCACTCTCTTAAACCAAACTTCGTCTTCTACGTAGGAGACCCTCCCTGGATGTCGTCATCGAGCCAGATCGATGGTAGGGCCCTCCTACTCTGTGCATACGTGCGTAGGTGGGGCGGCGTGCGTGCGCGAGATGTCCTCATCACCTTCTCTGTAGATCTTGTGAAGGTTGGAGAGTCTAATTTTTATTGCCCTACTGCCAATGTTGTTGAATTGCATATGCAATCAAGTGTGATCGCATACGCCTATGCGCAAATGCGACTGCTTTTTTTTTTTTTTTTTTTTTTCAAAAAAAAAAAAGGAAATTTTTTTTTAAAATGTAAAAATATATAAGAAACTAAGGGGAACTTTCCTTACTTTATAGACAACTAATTTTACATATTTAAAATACATTTTAGAGAAATAAAATTAATTAAACAATGAATTAAACATCAAGTCATCGACATTCAACAATATAGTTAACAGGTAAGAAGTAACAACAAAATCAACAAGCTATTTATTTATTATTATAGAAAATCTACAAGCTATCTTCCTTGAAACCTGAATGCGTTTGAATCTTGATCTTCCAACTTCCAAGATATATATATATATATATAGAGAGAGAGAGAGAGAGAGAGAGAGAGAGAGAGAGACCACTTGGAATTAGGAAATATAAGAGAAGAAGAGAGTAAGAGAGTTTTGGGGTGAGAATATTGCAAATGGAGAAGGTTTGGAAGCCTTTTTATAGGCAAAAAGTTTTTTTTTTTTTTCAAAAATAAAAAATAAAAAATTTAATGCGCAATATGTGATCCCATATGCTGTATGCTTCCCATATATGCCATGATCACATATGCGATCTACATATGTATGCGCATATGCAGTCGCACATGACAATATTGCCTACATCAGAGATTTGGAAGTACGAAGCTCTTACTAAAGTAGCAACCTTTTCATGGCTAGCGGGGAGGAAAAGAATCCTCACCCTCGACAATCTCCAAAAGAGGGGATTGATCCTCCCAAACGTGTGCCTTTTGCGCTTTAGAAGCAAGATGAGTCGGTCGATCACCTATTCCTTCACTACTCATCGGGTGTTTGGGATGAGATTCTATCTCTTGCTTCGGTCCATTGGGTTATGCTGCGATCTATTGACAACCTTCTCCTGGCTTGGCATGCTACAGATGGGGGAAAGTTGGAGAGGAGGAGATGGCGTGTAGCCTTGTTAGTGGTATTATGGTCTATATGTGTTGAAAGGAACAATCGGTGCTTCCGCAACAAGAGAAGAGCGGAGGCAGGGGTATTCTTGAGGGTACTCCAATTTATACGGTGTCTTCTGAGAGATGTCCCAGCTGTGGCGCTGGCTGTTGTTTTAACTTTAGCCCTCAGGTTTTCTCTTGCTTCTTCTAGGTTTTTATTTTCTTTCTTTTTCCCCTTGTTTCTTGCTGCTGCTGGCCTATTTTTCTTTGTTTTCTTTTTGCTTTTTGCTTTTTGCTTTTTGCTTAATACAATTTCACCTTTCAAAAAGAAGAAGAAGAAGAAGAAGAAGAAGAAGAAAAGAAAGAGAGAGAAAAGAAAAGAAAACAATAAATGCAACATGTCATTTATCTAAGTGTTACCTGCTTGGGTGCACCATGCACTGGTGCTCCTTATAGTGAGCTCCAAAGAAATCAGACGTGTGGTGCAACAGTCTATTGATATGGACAATTAATCTGGTAATCATATTGAGTTGGATGATCCTAACCATCCATATGTTTGACTTTTTTTGTCAGCTATGGATTGTTGAGCATATATATTTCTACATCTAGAGCTATCAATGGGTCAGGTCCTGGAGTACCTGTACCCAGACTAATTGCGATTGGTTCTTGTCAGGTCCCAGTCCTTTCAGGTATGGGTCTCATTTTTAAGGACCCGGACCCAGACCTGGTCAGGTTTGGTGTATCCATCGGGTCTTTGGACCTAGGTTTCAAGTTGGTTTCAGGTTAGGTTTGGGTCAAATTAGAGCGTGTACATGGTTGGGCTCATTTGATGGATGAATTAGATAGCACGTAGCAGGTGTCAACACATGCGCCACTTTGACACAGGTGTGGTTTGTAAAGAGGTTCTCTTACATTTGTGTAGGACGCATTCCGTTGCTAGAATAATCAAAATATATTTACTATCATTATTAACTTGTTGACAAGGTATTCAATATCTCTAATGGTAGTTGCAACTGTAATTACCATTACGAGGCCAGTTTTTGCCATTAAAAAAAAAAAAAAAAAACTGTATCAGCCTCGTAATAAGCTGCTACAAGGGCCATTTTTTTCCCGTAACAGTCGCTATGGTCCCGTACCGTTATGTGTTCACGTAACGTCTGCTGTCACACAACTGTTTTTTAATATCTTGCTCATTGATTGTAATCAACCTATAGAATATACTATTAGATAACGCTTGATTGCGATCAGCCTATCTATGCAATAGTCTATTAGATTGCAGATGTAGGAGTTTTGTTCTCTCATTACCGGTCTGCAGCTCATATAAAGGAGAACTGCATCAGGTTTGCAGCCAGGGTCAAACTTATGCCATAGCTTTCATCATGAATCTGAACAATATGACATTCCAAACTCATGCCAGCGCATTCCTTGTAAGCAACACGCTGCATTAGAACCCGGGTATAGTGAGAAATGGGTAAGGGTTGGCTGGGGCATCCTTTGGAAGTGACACACCACAATAATGTGATGTTGCTGTGAGATGTAGGCAAGGGTTCCCACGCCATTCTGGATGCACAGGGGTAAAGAAGCTAGTCCATGAGAATAAGATTCATCTTGCCACATGGAGTATAGGACCATTGACATGTAAGAGTATGGAGTTACTAGATACATGAAATGAATGAGAGTTAATATGGCTTGCGTTTGGGAGAATGCGAGAGAAATGTCTTCAAACTTGCAAAAATGAGAGAGATAAGGATAGGGATTTAAAATCATGTTAGATGCATTAAGAGTGATAACCAGAAGTTACTGGTAAAGGACAATGAGATCAATGAAAGGTGGAGAAGCTATTTTTAGAATTTGTTAAATGACAACCACGCTGATAGCACAGAGATAGAAGGAACTATAAACTCAAATGACGTCAATGACCATAGATAGTTTGTAGGATTAGGATATCTAAAGTGAAAGAAACTTTGAGAAAGATGAAAATAGGAAAGGCCCTAGGACCTAATGATATATCAAAAGGTTTGGAAATGTATGGTAGATATTGAGTTATTTTGGTTGACAAAGTTGTTCAACAAGATTGTACGATCGAAGAAAATGGCAGACAAGTGACAGAAAAATACCTTTGTACCTATTTATAAGAATAAATGAGACATACGAAATTGCACTAACTATCGTGGGATTAAATTTATGAGTCATACTATGGAACTTTGGGAGATAGTGATTGAGCAAAATACTAATGCATGTCAGAAAATCAATTTGCTTTCATGCATGAGAGTCCTACCACTGAAGCTATTTCCTACTTACACAATTGTTGGAGAAATATAGGGAGAGGTGGAACGAAAGGAGTCTCAAGAAGATATATCGACATTGTTAAGGATATGTATGAGGGAGTCATAATAAATGTGAGTACCACTAGTAGAGGGATAAGTGAGTTTCTAATTAATGTAGGCGCACACCAAGGGTCGGCATTGAGCCAATACTTTTTCGCATTGGTTATGGGTGTGCTAATGAGGCATTTGTACGAAGAGATCCCATGGTGTATGTCGTTTGTAGATGAGATAGTTTTGTTTGACAAGACGAGGGAGGGCATAAACATGAAGCTAGATTATGGAGGGATGCCTTAGAATCAATGTATTAAAAAATGGTGTAATGGTTTGGGTTGTTTCGCATTATGTTGCAATGACCCATTCTGAATAAATTAGGTTGTAACATTCATAACGGCTGTTCCGGGCTTGTAATGATCCATTGTGGCCTAACATAACAATCCAGCGCCATTTCACAGTAAATTCGAGGAAAAAAAAAACCTTGTTTTTTGTTTATAAAAGAAAAATATAATTACCTAGGATTTAAAAAAACTCCCACCACACCACCCCCCCGTCTTCTCCTTTGCAAGTGTAACGTCCTAGGTATTTCATAATGGCAATGGTGGCCATAACAATCACTGTTGTCACCTTTACGATACGGGCTGTAATGGTCATTACAGCCCCTGTAACAGTCGTTATGGTCTCTTTTTCTTTTATTGAAAAAAAAAAATCGAAAAACCTATATTGGCCTTATAATAGACCGCTACGGTCGTTATAGGTGAGCGTAACATGCCGTTACAGGTCATTTTTTCCGTAATGGTCATTACGACCCCATAACATGTAACGGTTGCCACCACTACCTTTACGGCCCAATAATGGTCGTTACAGCACACCTTGGTAATGTCTCTCATGGTAGCGTTTGACACTCGATACTCAGAAATTGCAATCATGGCATATATTAAATCAAAACTAAACTGATTAAAATGTGGGACCTATTGTTGCTAAGTCATAGTCCCAAAGTCAAATTGTTTGAATGATCCTGACCATTGATCTGCGGACATTTGTTTGTTGAATAGGATCATTGGATATTTTTAATTCTTCACCATCGAATAAATGTCCACTAATATGATAGTCGGATGATGAAATAAGCATAACTTGGGGCCGATTGCATTAGTGGATGAGTGCCATATTTTTGCGTGAATTTCAGGCCGATTTGAGGGCATTTGAGTGGTTTGGTGATATTAATCTAAATTGAATTTTAATTTTTTCTTAAAATTTCTTGGAGGGAATGATGTCTAATGCGTAGGGATATTCATTAGCGAGACGAGTACCATAGATTGCATGAATTTGGGGTCATTCTAGTGGTCTCCCAAATCGGCAACACTATTCATCTATATTTAAACATAAATTTTCTTATAATTATTTGGAGGGAGCTTAGGGATATGCATTAGTGGGATGAATTCCATAGATTGCATTAATTTAAGACTGATTTTGGGGGCATTTGAGTAGTTCCTAAATTGGCAATACTATTCATCCAAATTTTATTTCCACTTTTTTCTTAAAATTTCTTAGGGGGAATGATGTCAAATGCTTAGGATATGCATTGGTGGATGAATTTCATAGATTGCACGAATATAGAACCAATTTGAGGGTATTCAAAAATAATAAAAATAATAATAATAAAAAAAATAAAATTCGAGGGTATTCTAGTGGTCCTATAGATCAACGACAATATTCATCTAAATTTAACATTAATTTTTTCTTAAAATTTCTTGGGGGGAATGATGCCAAATGCTTCGGGATATGCCTTAGTGGGATGAGTGTCATAGATTGCATGAATTTAGGGTTGATTTGGGGGGGCATTCAGATGGTCTCCCAAATTGACAATTGTTCATCCAAATTTAATTTTAATTTTTTTCCTGTAATTACTTGGGGGAAATGATGTTAAATGCTTTGGGATATGCATTAATTGGATGAGCGCCATAGATTGCATGAATTTCAGACCGATTTGGGCCATTTGAGTTGCCTACCAAGTCGACAACATTATCATCCGAATTTAATTTTAATTTTTCTTATAATTACTTGGGGAAAATGATTTCAAATGCTTAGAGAGATGCATTAATGGGATGAGTGCCATTAATTGCATGAATTTTGGAGCCAATTTGGAGCGTTCCAGTGGTTCCCAAATTGCCAACATTGTTCATCTAAATTTAGTTTCATTTTCTTCTCTTAAGGATATGCATTTAGTAGGATGAATGTCATAGATTCCATGAATTTCAGGTTAATTTGGGGCCATAGGAGTGGTCCTTGAAATTGGATTCAACATAAGCCTGTTAGGTTAATAAAATAATCAGACAACGCAAGATAGCATTCTTACCACAAAATGTACCTTTACACCATCATAAACATGTTCAAAATCATAAAAGAATACAAATTTGGAATCCTCCCAGTTTTTGAAATCTTTCCAATATTTTCTTTTCTTTTCTTTTCTTTCTTTTTTTTTTTTTCGTTTTTTTTTTGTTAAAGGCCCATAACGTAAAGGTTTTCAGGGCTTTCATTACAACCGTTGTTGCCATTATTGAATACCTTGTTTAGAAGTTAAAGGATTTAAAATTAGTTGGATTAAAATAGAATATATGGGTATTAAAAAACAATTACGTAAAGGCCATTACATAATGGTAATGGTGGGAACCATTACGTGTTACAGGGCCGCAATGGCCATTACGGGAAAAGTGGCCCACAACAGCTGTTACAACCCCGCAATGGTTTGTTATAGGGCTGATACAGTCTTTAAAAAAAAAATAAAAAATAATAATAATAATAATAAAAAATTGGCCATAACATAATGGTAATAATATTGGCTGTTATGGCCACTTTTATCGTTATTGAATACCTTGATATAGAGTGCAATTTTAGTAATAATAGGAGTGAAAATGAGGAATTAGTTAACATTGCTGACCACGGTTCTCAAGTGACCACTTTTGATACCTTGGGTCAATAATTCATGAGAGTAGAGAGATTGCAAAGGATTTTGCACACAGAATTCAAGCTGGGTGGAAGAAGAAATGGAGATGTGCCTCTGGAGTTCTACGTGATTATTGTGTAACACTTAAAACTGAAAGCGAAATTTTGTGGGATAGCTATAAAGACCAACTATGCTTTATGTCAGAGAATGTTGGGCAGTTAAAGAACATCATGTTCAGAGGTTGAGTGTAGCTGAAATGAGGATGTTGAGATGGATCAGTTGCATGATGGAATTAGAAATGAATGCAATTGAGGGGAACTTAGGAGTAGCACCACCAATAGGTAATGGGACAAGAGAAAGTAGAGTTAGATGGTTTGGCCATGTGCAACGGAGACCAAGAACCACACTAGTTAGGAGTAAGCTGGTATAATTTGACGGCTCTTAAAGGGCAAGGGGAAGGCATAAAAGGACGCGGATGGAGGTAGTAAAAAAACACTTGATGACCTATGATCTAACTGAAGGTATGGCCCTTGATAGAGTGGACTGGCCGACTAGGATTCAGGTAGCTGACGCCAATTAATTCGGATACAGCTTAGATGATGATAATTTGTAATATCATTATTAAAACTAACTGGACCCAACCCGTCCCAAACCCAACTAGTCCTCATTTTTAACTAGGTCCAAACAGGTGAGACCTGAACCTGGACCAATTTCCTAACAGGTCAAAAATTGGACCTGGACCCGTTATAACTGGGTCAGATCCATTGGCTACCCATGGATCCAGGCATCCATTGACAGCCCTATCTACTTGTTAATTGAATCTTATGCACCTCTTTTCACTATAAAGTGCAAGCCATCAGAATTCATGATAGATTATACGCAGGGATTGCATGTTAGCTTCTTAATGGTTCGTTCGCATGCAGGCTGGAATGAATCAGATGGCACTAGCCATTTCATTTCCAGCGGCGGATGAAGCAAAAATGAACAGAAAAGGGTACCCATCTAAAGCTTTTGATTGCCCCCCATGCACATTTTGGATAAACCAATCACCAAACATTTTCGGAATCAAAATCTTGTGGAATGAAAAAAGCAAGAAGTCAGGATTCACCCCCATCTAAACAGGCCTTTTATTTATCATTTAGCTCCCAATCATTATAATCACATTTTGATGTTTTATGACATGAAAAGACTGCGGGAGGGATGATCCGGATCTCAATGTGGAGATGGAGAAGCAGTTTGTGGACCTTTTAACAGAGGAAATGCAGTTGCAGGAGGCTGTTTCTAAGGAATATGCCAATCATATGAACCTCACCTTCATTGAAGTGAGGCGACTTGCTTCCCAATACCAAAAAGAGGCCGAGAAATGCAACACGGCAACCGAGACGTGCGAAGGGGCCAGGGAACGAGCTCAGGCAGCGTTGACAAAGGAAAAGAAGGTGACGGCTGCATGGGAAAAACGGGCCCGCCAGCTCGGGTGGGTAGGAGAGTAGATCGGATGGACAGCTTTGCTCAATCAGAATTTTCCTGTCCAGGTTTTTTTTTTTTTTATTCCCTATAAACTGAAGTGAGGGCTTATTATTTATCAATCCACTTCAGCTGTAATTTTCTTGTTGCAGAAGTAGATGTATCAGTCCATAGGGTATCCATACAGATGCATACAACCCAGTTATTTGAGATGAGAAAATTGTTCCGAAAATGCCCATGTAACGTTGCCATATTTACAAAGGACTTGTTAGACCCTGTAAAACTAGATGGATTTGATTAAAAAAGAATTTGTACTAGTTTGATATTTTGAGTGTTGTATCAAGGACATCATTTTACTGTGAATATTGCATAAATCCATTTTCTGTTTTGCGATGAAATTAACAGACTCAGCATGCTATTTCCATTTTCAAAATAGAAAATGGCTGTATGCAAATCAATTAGTGGTTTTTTTTTTTTTTTTTTTTTTTTGATAATGTTGGGAATTCCATTTTGGACAATTTAAAAATTTTTAGGTGACTCTTCAATCACATAATTTGCCGACCCGGTGGGCTAATGTGGGAGTTGGACGAGTCAACTTGGCCTGTTCACCATCTGGGTGACTGAGTGGAGTTGCACCAGGTTCATTCAACTCAGCCTGTTCACCATCTGGATGACTGAGTGGAGTTGCACCAGTTCCATCTAACTCGGAGCTGTGTTTGAGTCAGGCAGATCTCTGAACATTGGACTCAATTGGATGGGTGTACATATGATAGGTTAGGTTTGCTACAAGGTAGGCCTGGCAATGGGCTAGGTTTGTTCGGGTTTGGGTCAGCCCAACCCGACCCAACCCATTTAATAAAACCACTATCGATTAACTGGTGACTTGACCCAACCCACTTAAAATTTCTAGACCCCGAACCTGACCTAACCTATTTAATTACCGTCGGGTCAGCTCAACCAACCCACCCATCCCAATCCGAACCTGACCTAACCTATTTAATTACCGTCGGGTCAGCTCAACCAACCCACCCATCCCAACCCATATGGTAAATGTAATCTCTCATGTTACGCTCTTGGCTCTTCTTGGCTTCCCGGCTATTTCATACTCATAGCCCATCCATGATCGATCCAACAAACCAGTGGTTTGGATTCCTAAACCATGCCGAAAAAGGATATTTTTGTTGGGTTGGCTTTTTTGGCCCGGCTCATTGATTTAATATATGGGCGGGGAGCGTAAACCCAAGCCCAACCTAATAATCTAAATAGGTTATCTTTTAGGCTGGTTCCGACTTAGCCGAACTCCGGCTAGAAACGCGCCAGGCCAATTGACTTGTGGGTTGACCCAACACATTGCCACCCCCTAGCTACTTGTGGGTTGACCTAACGCATTACCACCCCCTAGCTACTTGTGGGTTGACCCAACCCATTACCACCCCCTAGCTGCTAGGAAAACATTTGCATACCTAGCACTAGGCTCCCACTGAGGTTACTTCCTCCAATGTGGGGGAGACCCAACGAAATCCATGCCATCCATCAGTTGCATTGCCCATTGTTTGGCCTTGATCCCAAAAAAACAGGTCGATTTAACACTTAGGTGGGTGGGCCACTCCAATATATATATATATAGATAGGAACACTCAGCTACATATAAAAAGTGAGTTTCCTTCTCTCACACACGCCTCTTTACCCGCTCTCCCAAGGATGCGGTAGACCCCTTTTCATATAAAATTCTTCCACTGTAATGCTGGGTGAGTCCCACCAAGATGTTAGTGATAAATCCATGCCGTCCATACATTTTTTAAAATAATTTTATGGTATGAACCCAAAAATGAGGTAGATCAAATTCTTAAGTGGGCCACCCAGTGTTGATTGAACTCTCACCGTTAAAAACTTCCTGGGGCTACCAAAATTTTGGATCAAGCTGATATTTGCTTTTTTTTCCATCATCCAGGTCTATATGACCTAATCTACAGGTTGGATGTCAAATAAATATCACAGTGAGCCCTAAAAAATATTTAACGGTGAGAATCATTATCACCGCTGCTTCCTGTGGTGTGGTCCACTTGAGATTTGGATCTGCCTCAATTTTGGGATAATGCCCTGAAATAATAAGGAAAAATGGATGGACAGGGTAGATTTCTCAAAAACATCATGGTGGGCCCCACATAGATTTCCACTTTGCAAATGCGTGCGTCATTAGGGGCTGATTCGATTTCCTATGAAAGCCTTCCTGTGCAAGGATGTTGGGTGGGGCCCACCACCATGTTTTTGGGAAATATACTCCATTCATTCGTTTGTCAAGCTCAGTTTAGGAAAATCGACCAAAAACGAGGTGGATCCAAAACTAAAGTGGGCCACACGAGAGGGAAAATCGGGGAAAGAAATACCTACCGTTGAAACCTTCCTAGGCTCCACCTTGATGTTTATATGCCATTAAAATCGTTTATAAGGTCATTAACACAGGGATGAAGTGAAAAAAAAAAAAAAAAAAAAAAAAAAAAAAAAAAAAAATCCTGAAAAAAAGCTTTGATGGTCATAAAAATGTTTCATTGGTTCTCACGGAATCCCTATTGTTTCCTCTCATGTGGCCCAATCGAGTCTTGGATCCACCTCATTTTTTGTCGCTTGACCTAAAATTAGCTTGCAAAACGGATAAACGGAGTATATTTTTCAAAAACATAGTGATGGGCCCCACCCAGCATCCTTACCCAGGGACTTCCTGCCAAAGGCTTTCATAGGAAATCCGTGTCACGACGGAGGTTGAGTAGCTGATGTAGATGACAGAGGTTGAGGATACTGGCAGAGGTTGAGTAGCCAGAGTCGCTACCGGAGTGACGTCACCAAGTTCTGTGTGCCCCACATGATGTATGTGTTGTATCCCCACCGTCCATACATTTGGAGAGATCATTTTAGGATATGGCCCAAAGAACGAGGTAGATCCAAGGCTGGGGTGGACCCACCATATATAGAAAACAATGGCGAGAGTGACGCCCACCGTTGAAACCTTCAAAAGGTCCACCATAATTTTTATTTGAGATCCAACCTTTTCATGTGTTAATGCAGACATGAAAGAAGGGAAAACACAAATATTAGCTTGATCAAGAACTTTTGTGGCCCTCAGAACTTTTTAATGGTAGGCGTCACTCTCCCCACTATTTTCTGTGGTGGGGTTCACCAGATTTTTGGATCTGACTCGTTCTTTGGATCATGCCCTAATATGATCTCTCCAAGTGGATGGGCGGTGTAGATACAAAACATACAATCATGGTGTGGCCCACAGAACTTGGTGACATTCACTTCATTAGGGAGTCTATTACTCAACCTATCTGCAGCTAATCGTTGAAAATTTTCTAGGGCCCATCGTGATTTATATTTGCCATCCAACCTATTCATAAATTTACATAAATCTGGATGAAGAGAAAACACAAATATCAACTCCATCCAAAACTTCTTTGGCCCCCATGAATGGTTTAATCCCCACTGTGTAGCCCACATCTTGGATTTGCCACATTTTTGGGCTAATAGCTTAAAATGATGAAAAAAATGAATGGACAGTGTGGATAAGACCGTAGAAAACATCACGGTGGCCGCTCAAAGCTACCACCTGTTCCCAGAGACGGCCTCTCGCACCGATTAGCTGTTGATAGGTTGAGTAACAGACTCCCTGATGAAGTGAACGTCACCAAGTTCTGTGGGCCACACCATGATGTATGTTTTGTATCTACACCGCCCATCCATTTGGAGAGATCGTATTAGGGCATGATCCAAAGAATGAGTCAGATCCAAAGATCTAGTGGACCCCACCACAGAAAATAGTGAGGAGAGTGACGCCCACCATTAAAAAGTTTTGTGGGCCACAAAAGTTCTCGATCAAGCTAATATTTGTGTTTTCCCTTCTTTCATGTCTGCGTTAACACATGAACAAATTGGATCTCAAATAAAAATTATGGTGGACCTTTTGAAGGTTTCAATGGTAGGCGTTACTCTCACCACTATTTTTTGTCCTCCCCAGCCTTGGATCTACCTCGTTCTTTGGACCATATTCTAAAATGATCTCTCCAAATGTACGGACGGCAGGGATATAACACATACATCATGTGGGGCACACAGAACTTGGTGACGTCACTTTAGTAGCGACTCTGGCTACTCAACCTCTATCAGTATCCAATCCGCGTTAGCTATTCAATCTCTGTTCGGGACACAGATTTCCTGCGAAAGTCTTCTTGCGCTAGGAACCTAAGTGGGGCCCACTGTCATATTTTTGAGAAATCCTATCCTTCCATCCGTTTTTTGAGTTCATTTTAAGATATGAGGCCAAAAATAAGCCGTATCCAATTCTCAAGTGGGCCGAAAACATGATAATTGAATATCTACGGTTGAAATATTCGTGGGGCCAAAAAAGGTTTGAATCATGCTATTATTTGTGTTTTCAGTTTATCCCAGTACAAATGACGTTATTAACGGTATGGATGGCATGTAAACATCACTGTCGAACTTAGGGAGGTTTTAACGGTAGAAATTTCACTACCTACCTTTTCCTTTAGTGCGGCCCACTTGAGTCTTTTATCCTAATAAATTTTGGTTTTATCCCCTAAAATGAAAGAAATGGATGGACGGAGATGATTTCTCACAAATATGACAGTGGCCTACTTGGTTCCCAGCGTAGGAACTTCTTGCAAAAGGCTTTTGCAAGAAATCCGCGTCCCTCTATCGGTATCCGGAAATGGATTGGCTACTCCCCCTGCCACCAGCCCGATGGCTGATGGTCAGTGCTATGTGGGCCCACTATGATGTATGTATTTCATCCATTTTAATAGGTTATTTTATGTATTCATCCCAAAAATGAGAGGGATATAAATCTCAAGTGGACCACACCACAGGAAAACAATAGTAATTGGATATCCACCATTAAAATCCTCCTAAGGCCCACTGTACTTTTTATTTGACATCCAACCTATTAATTAGGTCATACAGGCCCAGATGAAGGGGAAAAAAGTAAAAATCAGCTTGATCAAAGACTTTTATGGCCCCCAAAAGGTTTTTAATGGCCAACACTCATTCAACACTGTTTCCTGTAATGTGGTCCACTTGAGATTGGGATATACCTAAATTTTAGTCTCATACCGTAAAATGATATGAAAAAATAGATGGACGGCATGGATGAAACACATATATCGTGGTGGGGTCCACAGAGCACCGACCACCAGCCATTGGCTGGTGGCAGGGGGAGTAGCCAATCCGTTCCCTCGGTATCCAGTCCGCATCCCCTAATGACGCACGCATTTGCAAAGTTCATTGGAAATCTAGGTGGGGCCCACCATGATGTTTTTGAGAAATCTATCCCGTCCATCCATTTTTCCTTATCATTTCAGGGCATTATCCCAAAACTGAGGCATATCTAAATCTCAAGTGGACCACACCATAGGAAGCAGCGGTGATAATGATTCTCACTGTTAAATTTTTTTAGGGCCCACCGTGATATTTATTTGACATCTAACCTATAGATTAGGTCATATAGACCTGGATGATGGAAAAAAAAAAAAAAGAAGCAAATATCAACTTGATCCAAAATTTTGGTAGCCCCAGGAAGTTTTTAATGTGAGAGTTCAATCAACACTGTGTGGTCCACTTGAGAATTTGATCTACCTCAGTTTTGGGTTCATATCATAAAATTATTTTTAAAAATGTATGGACGGCGTGGATTTATCACTAACATCTTGGTGGGACCCACCTAGCATTTCAGCAGAAGAATTTTATGTGAAAAGGCTTTCTCCGCATCCTTCACAGAGCGGGTGAAGAGGCGTGCGAGAGAAGAAAACTCATTTTTTTAAGCTCGCGCTAAGAACGCCTTCATCCAAAGCGTCTACCTTATCCGACGGTTTATAGGAAGGTTCGTATGCAATGACGTGCGAACTGGTGCGTAGCTTAGCGTTCCTCTATACATATATATATATATATATATATATATATATATATATATATATATATATATATATATATGCTCACATGTGTACCTTTGCACATGTGTCATGGCGTCTGATGTGAACGGTCCATGTGATGCGGAATCCCATGAAACCCCAAGGGACAATTTCACCCTGATCTAAAATTCTGGTGGGCCATAGCAAAGAGAAATGCAAATCAAGAGAGGAAAATATCTTCATTTTTCATCGCCCACTAAAGTTTTGGATCAAAGTAAAAATTAGACCATGAGGTTTCATGAGGTGTTGCTTCACGTGGACCGTTTAGATTTTGGATTCACATCATGTATGATGAGTTCTCAAACAAGTTAGCTGAGCATTCACACACACACACACACACACACACACACATACACACACACATATATATATATATAGGGAAATGCTCACCTGCCCACCAGTTTGCACGGAATTGGTGCGAACTTTTTTGAGAACCCATCATACATGATGTGGATCCAAAATCTGAACCGTCCATGTGAAGCAGCACCTCATGAAACCCTCGTGCCCAAGTTTTACTTTGATCCAAAACTTTGGTAGGCCATGAAAAATGAAAATAGTTTCCTCCCTTGATTTGCATTTCTCTTTGCTATGGTCTACCAGAATTTTAGATCAGGGTGAAAATTTGTCCCTTAGGGTTTCATGGGATTCCGCATCACATGGACCGTTCAGATTAAACACCCATGACACGTGTGCAAAGGTGTGCACGTGCGTAGGTGCGCAGGTGAGCATGACTCTCTCTCTCTCTCTCTCTCTCTCTATATATATATATATATATATATATATATATACACACACGGAAACGCTCACCTATGAACCAGTTCGTACGTAATACATACAAACTTTTTTGAGAACTCATCATATCTGATGAGTCTCACAATCGAGCAGTCCACATGAAGCGAAACCTCATGAAACCCCACAGTACAATTTTTACTTTGAACCAAAACTTTGGTGGGCCAAGAAAAATGCAAATTGTTTATTCCCTTGATTTGAATTTCTCTTTGCTATGGCCCACCGAATCTTAGATCGGTGTGAAACTTCACCCCCTAAGGTTTCATGGGATTCCGCATCTTATGGACCGTTCGAATTAACACCCATGACACGTGTGCAAAGGTGCGCACGTGCGTAGGTGCTTAGGTGAGCATGACTCTCTCTCTCTCTCTCTCTCTCTCTCTCTATATATATATATATATATATATATATATTGATGTCCCACTTGAGTTTTGGAATACTAACTTTTCCTATGGTATGGCTTGACTAGGGTTTTTTTTTTTTTTTTTTGGTTATTATGATTTTTGGTTTCAATGGCAAACATAAGACACCTGATGGACGGTGTGGATCTCGTGAAAGTTCCAACTAGGTGGCTCTCGACTTGCGAATATAACCCCTGGTGGGTACCTACTGCGAGGTATCTTACTGCAGTTATCGGTACATTTTATCCTCACAATTTGGACGAAGGCGACCTCCAAACTTTGTAACATTGCCCCGCAATGGCAAACATATGCGGTGATTAGGATTGTTGATATGGTGGGTCAAGATTGATGTAGAGAGTAGGCCGGAGACCTATTCTTAGCACAGCTGGACCGGAAGAAGAACGTAAGGTAAGCAAAAGTACGTAGTTCGTTAGATCTAAGCCTAATCCTACGTAGGGCATGACATAACCAGTCTCAGGTGTGTCCAAATCGAAAAAAAAAAAAATGATTTCGGATAGGGAGAATTTGACGTTTGAATTATGAATCGTAGATGTGCCATAACTTTTGATTTGAGTATCGATGTGGGTTACGGACGCACAACCTATGATTTTTTATTAGAATAGACCATCTGGGGTCAACCAATCCATGTAAGTGAGTCATTTCTCTCCGTTTTATGAGAAAACGCTTCCTTCCAATTCAAAATCGCAGTTTTAAGAAAAACTTACCATTTTTAATTTCAATGTATCTTTTTCGATTAAGAATTTTAGTATATGCAGTATTCTTAGGATTTGCTTTTAATTATGCTAGGAATCATCTAGCATCATTAAATTAGTACTTTCTATTTTTAGTAAATTTTATTATTATACATGAATTTTAGTTTAGTTGAATTATGACTCCTAATTAGGGTTTCACTTTATTTATAAGTAATGTAATTGGGAAGTCTGAGCATTATTGATTAATAAAAATTATAATTTTATTTATTTATTTATTTATTTTTGTGCATTCAAGAATAACCTTATGGATTCAAGACTTTGTACACTTGAGGTAAACGATGATCTTCCTCATCACACCATTTCTTACGTAGTTTGTATCAAAGGGAGGCTTTTCTTCAATTCGATCGCATTTAACAATGGTTCAATCAACAACCTCATGGACGGTGCTCTGGGGAACAATCTTATGACAGTGGCAACATTTGAAGCTTTCTGATGGAAAAATCTACATGCCATGCAAGGACTGCAAGCAGTGATTGACCGTTTGATGAAAGCTTTAGGACGGACCTGTATTCATAATAATGAGCAACATGAGATCGACGATGGAGTTCACAGTCATTATGTTCATGGTGTGACATTGGTGATGAATCGCAGACCACCACCTAATAATGTGAATCACATGCCACCATTGTGATTGTGAGTAAATTGTTGTACACACTAAAGGAGGAGATAGATTTATGGCGACACGACATCTTTCGAACGAGATGCACCATGAACCAAAGGGTCCGTAATATTATCATAGATGGCAAGAGCAATGAGAATCTCATGTCTAAGATTAGTGGAAAAGTTACGATTGAAGATAGAAATGTACCCATATTCACATATAATTGAATGGATAAAGAAGGTCAGTTAAATAAAGGTAACTAAACAAACTTTTCCCTCGACCATGCTCTATTCCCCTCGGTCGACCACATTCCGCTTCTGAATGTCTCGACAGCACTACTTTGTTGGTCACCTAATGACGTGCGACATTAAATATTTGTCAGTTATAATTATGCAAAAAGCGCTTCAAATATCTAAGAAAATCTTTTCATACACCTCCTATCTTTCGTGTAATGCCACATGTCACCTTCCTATTGACTTTTTCCATAACAGTCAGAAATAAGGTACAACATTGCACCCCATATTATTCACTTTGGCTTTTCTCATAACGGTCAGAAATAAGGTACAACATTGCACCAACCCCCTCCTTCCCATATTATTCACTTTGGCTTTTCTCATAACGGTCATAAATAAATACAACATTGCCCCCCCCCCCCCCCCCCCCAAATTAAAAAAAAAAAAAAAAAAAAATTGCCCCCTCAATATTATTCACTTTGGGTAAAAGGTGAAAGTAATGTTGTTTGGTTGCTCGATGCAATTATGGGAATGATTAGTTGTCCACATGTCAATTCCCTATTGATTTACCCGATTGAGGCTAAATTGAATGACTGTCTTTACCTCTTATCCGTTGGCTGTCCTCGTGACATATTGCACAAAATCAGCTTGTACTAGGAGTCATAATTGATCTTTCATTAATGCTCAGACGACGTTGTATTCCCTTCCTCATTACACCCTTCCTTGTGCAGTTGGTATCAGAGCGAGGCTTTTCCTCGATTCAATGGCACCTAACAATGGTTTGAGCAACAACCCCATGGACGGTGCTCCAAGGAACAATCTTATGACAATGGCGGCATTTGAAGCTTTCTAGTGGAAGAATCTACAAGCCATGCTAGGACCGTAGGCAGTGATTGATGGTTTAATGAAAGCTTTAAGACAAACCTATATTCATAATAATGAGCAACATGAGATCGATGATGGAGCTTGCGGTCATCATGTTCGTGTTGTGACACTGGTGATGAATTAAAGACCACCACCCGAAAATAGTGAATCATATGTTACCACTGTGATCATGAGGAAGTTGTTGTACACACTAAAGGAGGAAATATATTTACAGTCACACAACATCTTTTGAATGCGGTGTACCGTGAACCAAAGGGTTTGTGATCTTATTATAGATGGAAAAGTTATAAGTGAAGACAGAAAGACACCCTCTCCATATACAATTGGATGGATCAAGGAAGTTAGTAAAACAAAGGTAACTAAACGATGTTATATTTCCATCTCCCTTGAGAAATATTATAAGGACGAAGTAATGTGGATGTGGTTGATATGGAAACTTGTCACATTTTATTTGGTCGACCACGCAATACCTGTCAATGCTATGCTGGATGTCGGGATAATATTTTTATTTTTATTAAAGATAGTAGAAAGATTATCCTCGCCCCTATGAGAACAGAGAACCAACCCATGACTTCTAAAGTGGATGGGCAGTCTCTCATAACCGAATAGGATTTTATTAAAGAATCTGAGGAGACAAGAGAAATCAATTCATAAATTGAAATTGAAAAAGAAGTAGAGCTCACGAATATTCCAAAGAAGTTGAAACCAATGTTACCGGAATTCAAGACAATCATGCCCGATGAACTTCCCGATGGGTTGCCCCCATTTGTGATATACAACACCATATTGATATTGTCCCAGGAGCAAGTCTTCTTAATCGCCCACATTATCAGATGAGTTTGAAAGAATGTGAAATCTTATAGGGATAAGTGGAAAAATTGATCCATCAAGGTCTAATGGGGGAGAGCATGAGTCTCTGTGTTGAGCTAACCCAGTTATGCTCAAAAAATTAAAAGCGTCCAACGCCAATTACAAGGAAGGGGTTGATAAAAATTGACGCCAGAAAATATTTGAAATGAGTGATAACATGTTCGTTCACCTACGCAAGAAATGATTTCTGACCGTGACATATAACAAGCTAATAAATAAGAAGATAGGCCCAATCACGATACTCAAGAAAATCAATGATAACGCATATGTCATTGATCTTCCCAATGACCTAGAGATCTCATGGACGTTCAATGTGGTAGATTTGTATGAGTATCATGAGCCGATTTCAATGGATAGCTCAGGGATGAGTTCTTTTCAAGTGAGGGAACTAATCTAGAGCGGGCCGCGGACATATTCTTAGCATAGCTGGACCGAAAGAAGACTGAATGGAAGCGAATGTAGTCCGTCAGATTCGGTCCCAATCCTACATAGGGCATGATCTGACTGAGCCCCACGTATGTCCGAATTGAAGAAATTCATTCCAAATAGGGAGAAGATGTTCAAAGTGGGAAACATAAATCAACCATAACTTTTGATCCAAGTATCGTTACGGGAAGGGTAACCTATGATTTTTGACTGGAACAGGTCACCTGAGGTCAACCAATCCATATGAGCAGTTCACATTGTTATGTTTAGTGAGAAAATGCTTCATTCCAATTTAAAATCGTAGTTTTAGAAAAAAGAAATAACTTACTATTTTTAGTAAATTTTAGTTTTGATGTATCTCCTTCATTTTAGAGTTTTATTATATATAATCTTCTTAGGATTTACTTCTAATTATGCTAGGAATCATCAGACATAATTAAATCAAGACTTTTTATTTTTAGTGAATTTTACTATTTTGACTTACAAGAAAATGAATAAAAATTGTATTTCATGAAAAACGTAAAATATGTAGAAAGAAACATTTTGATGAGAAGTTAATACAATCATTAGAAGAATATTTTAGAATTGAGTATTTTACATATATAGTAAATCAAGTCATCTTTTCAGTTCATAATAGGTTTGAACAATTTCAAGCATATGAAGATATTTTTGGTTTTTTATTTGATTTAAACAAATTAAAATCATTAAGAGAAGACTCCTATCCCAAGTTTCAAAGGGTGAACCTAGCAAAAATGCATAGGCAAGTTCTCACGTGCCCATGTAATCTGGTTAACAATCACTAATCAGAGTAGTTTTATCGCAGCATCAAAAGTTAAGATAACTGAGCCCAAAAATAGATGGCTAATATTTAAAATGAACAATTCAAAGAGTGGTGTCTACCCAAATGAGGATTATACAAGCCACGATATACATACCCAAAATGATTAAAGGGTAAAGTTTTCAATTTTGGCCAAATCCTTCAAAACATAACAGTGGTAGTGCAAGCTGATATAAGCCTACCCGTCTGAGATCTCGATTGTACCCATGTCACCCATACAAATAATACCCCCTCTTAATTCTTCATCTCCTTAGTGAGAAATCCCGAATAAGAGGAAAACGTGGCACCATAAAGAGATGCCTAGAATAATATAATATCGTCCGATTGGTATTTTAAAACACGGTTCTAGGTGGGAATGAGTAGCTAACTTAATGGTTCCATTAGTTTTAGGTAACACATGTTATCGACTCAATCAACGCAGGTAATGATAACATTATAAAATAAACCATTCCTAAGTTAATTATTTAAATGCATGGATGACATGCGCAATGGTTGGCTCGCAACACAACCTAACATTGTTTAGCATGATGAATTCCTAGGATTGATGATACCAATATAGAACCACATCAATGCTATTGTTAGCGAGAACGTCAACATATGCACAATGGTTGGCCCGCAACAAAATCCAACAATTTATTGATATGTATGATTAGCCAAGTAGTTATTATTTTCAGTTCAAACAGCAGGCTGGTGAAGCTATGATACTGTCATTCTATCAATTATCATTAAACGGATTCACGTAGCTCATGGCGGCATATAGCGGCCCCTCACTAGTGTCCATTGATTTAAATTTGGGTTTATCATTCAATAGTCCATACAGCTTAGTCGGGTTAATAGTAGGGCTTTTCGCCCAAGGACAATCACATTTAGGGTGAAGGTCGTCACCCACACCCCGAATGTGGAGAAGGCATGCCACTCAAACCATTAGCAACATGGTAGGGTCGCGACATTCATTGGTGCTCGATGGTCACTATGGGGAGGCTCATCACCCAATATTTTACCAACATGGCGGGCTCGTCACTCAATTTTTTTTCCTATATGGCAGGCACGTCATCCCAGCGTAGGACGATAGCTTGAACACAATGTCCCATACCACCATGCCCAGGCTCATGAGTCTTTGTAGGATCATAACGCACTAATGGTTATGAGTAGACTCATCCATTGGGAATGAGGTATTCTAGATTTAATTTGGTCGTATCATATATTATGAACATACATGATCAATTGACTATTAGAATAATTTGATTGACCTGGGAAAATGTCGGCGCAATTGGCATTGTGTGCAAGCATCCCGTGTAATCCAGCTACTGTCAGTCATTCGTGTTCAACTCGGGTCGATTGAATAAGACTAAGGTGGCCGGCCTAACTCGGGCCACCCCTTGGTTTGGGTGATTCACCAACTAACCCAATATTATAAGCAATCCTAAGCATTGCTAAAGACTAACAATTAATCAGACAATCATAATAAGATTTCATATGAAGTATAAATTCAATGATACTACTACTTAGGCATTTCATCAAACATATGGGCATCAATAGAAACAACACACTCTCTTGAGCATTTCATTATCAATAAAACTACACATTCGCTTAAGCATTCTATCAAACATGTGAACATCAATAGAACAATACATTCAATCACATAGGCATTTTATTAAACATGTGAGCATTCATAAATAAGCAATAACACATGTTATAATAAAAAATCTGAATATGTTAGCATATACCATGTTATCTACAAACAACACATCATTAACTAAGACCCCCAAAGGTCGATAAATAACAATTTAGGAATAATGGTTCACACATTTAAGAAGGAATATCCGATTTTTAGCTTCTAGGGTTAGAAACTTGGGGGAAAATGATTCATACATCAAATTTGAATCAATTAAGAAATATTCATGTAATTTAACATAGAAAAATCTAAGTTGGAAAGTAGGGTTCGTTTCTTACCTATCAATTGTGAGTGATATGAATTCGACGGAGGAGAACGATAGAGGCTAGGGCTTGATCGAATGGAATCCATCAAGAACACTCACAAGATCTCCCTCCTTTTCTCTTTCTTGCTTTCTTTATAAGGTAAAATTTGGATGACAGCAAAAGTTACCCCCAAATGCTCTATTTATAGCACCAAAAATGGTGCAAATGACCCTAAGGGGTCGTTTGGCACCGTGGATTGGAGGGGATTGGAGGGGATTGGCAATCCCAGGCCGTTTGGCACCATAAAGTAACTGGGGATTGGCAATTCAGGGGGTTTGCAATCCCCTCGATCTGGAGGTTCGTAATCCACGCTCGGACCTTGGATTAGCTTTTTGAAGTAGCTCAACGGTCGGAAATCCGGCCGTTTGAAATTTCCTTTAAAAACTTATTCGCACGCACCCATTTGCCACAACTCTCTCATTCATCTTCTTAAAAAACGCTCATTCATCTTCTTTTTGGTACCGGCGAAGGTTGCTGCATACGCCGCTAGAGTCTGTCGGACAATTCATTTGCGCGGATCGTCATACGAGAGGGGAGACTGATTTGTTTGTTTGAAGGTGACTGACAAATTGAAGGTGACGAAAAACATTCTCCAAAAAAAGGTTGGTTTACAAAGTTTTTTAAATAACAATTTATTAGTTGCATGGCCATTAAAATGTTTATATAAAATCTATTCCGATTATGTAATTACTTATCAAAATTTATCCGTATGGCCAAAATATTGTACTAATTTAGGCTTAACATGGGTCACACCAAATTAAACAGTGAATGGAGGGACGAGAACACTTTATTCATATGTCCCACCATGATGGTTATATGGACGGTGTAATCCAGCCATTATATAGCACATTAAAATTTAAGATTTGAGAAAAAAATTTAGGAGTAAATATCATCAAGTGTGCCATATGAATGAAAACAAATTCAACCATTATAATTACTTTTACACATTGTTTTTAGCTGTGTGATCAACTGGAACTACCAATGGCCCTAAAATTTAGGTCGTACACCTAAAATAAGATAACTCATATTATAGTCGGAGTTGATTTTCAACTATTATGAAGGAACCTGAAGAACTTTATTTTTTTTCAATAAAAATCAAGTTGGCAACGTCAATGCAAGTTGGCAACATCCATGCAATCATAATGAAGCCACCACAATTTAGTCATGTGCATTCTTTAAAATACATTAAACTTAGGCCACCATCATTCATTCATATTATCCCCTTCATTCATTTGTTTTATCAGATACTTTTAGTAGGTTAACATAAAAATAAAGCATATAAAAAAACTAGGTGGACCACACCATTGAAAAAAGTTTGTGCTAGAACATCTACGGTTGAATAGTGCTGAACAATAGCTCTGTGGTCCGACCATTGTACAGTGCCTCTATCATAACATGCTTGGCTGTCCAAAGAGGATTTTAAATTTTGTTGGCTCTATTCAAAATTACAATTTTGCTACGGCCCGAGCCTGACCATTGATGACGTAGGCTTTGCTCCAATGCCAAAAGTACAACTACTGGATGATCCTATCTATTTTGTACCCATCAATTGGATGGCTAGGATTCTCTATTCAGAGTGGCAAACAAGGTGGGCCGACGGTGTTTAAGGTGATTATGAAACCTAAGTTCGGAATTAGTGGGCCCACTTTTCTGGCCCACCAGAAGTTCGGAATTACATCTTTTTTTTTCCAATGTGCATATTTTGATGGGCTTGTTATAACTATTATTTATGTTGTAGTATATTTTAATCAATTTGTGTATTTTAAATAATTTACTTGGTCTCCTTAAATATTCATGCAAATATACTACAAAATTTGAGGGGGTTTCAAATCCACACTCCCAAACACAAATTTTACAATCCAGGGGGTTCCAAATCCAAGGTGCCAAACAAAAACAGGGGGTTTCGAATCCAGGGGGTTGGCAATCCAGGGGGTTCCGAATCTAGGAGGTTTCAAATCCACGCTCCCAAACAAGCCCTAAGGGTTAGGTTTTCATTATACTAGCCCTATAGGAGGGTGTTTCTAACTTTCGAGGTCTACTATGTAGCGTAGGGGTCGATAACCTCTGTTGGATAGTTGGCCCTAGTGAGGATCTACATATGGATGCGATCATTCTATCATTTAGATGTGTCGATCGACGGGTATGATCAGAATTCAGTTCAACAGTTACCAATCGTTGATCAGGGCCACGACTATACGTATATGTGTGGGGTATTGGCTTGGGTTATTGTCTTACATTTAGTCACAATTTAACAGTCTAAAAGCCACAAGTTGGGCAAAGATCGGATACAAATAAATAACTTAAGTTCCTAACAGACTCTAAAGGTATTCACATATCTCATACACTCACCTTGCAAGTCCAAGTTGAGCGATTCGAGATGCGATCTCGGCTCGATGTCCCGCAATAGATACTAAGACTACTAAGATAAATGTCTTTCTATAGTCTCGGGTTTTGTGGCCCAATAACGAGCGATTTAGAGCCTATTCGGATAATTAGGGCATTTTTGGAATGAATTGGATAGCGAGATTTCTCATGCACGATTATTAGGATTTGGATTAGCTAAGTTCATAATGTGGAATATTCACAATTAGTGAAAATGGCAATTCGATCCTAATCACCCTAAACCGTTGGTTCTTAGGCTAAAAGGGTAATTGTGACAGTTTGTTTTGTTAATTAAGATCCTACCCCTAGTCTTGGCTTTTGGTATGTCTTTATTTAGTTGCAGTTATCTTGAGTAGTCAGTGATAGGTTGGCAAGATTTGGGCCCTAGATGAACAAATCACGAAGCTAGACTCGATGTTTACGTGTTCATTCAGATTCATTGGCTTCCTATGGTTGATTAATCGAATTTGTGCAGTTCTTTACTGATAATTACCACGTATAGGCTACATCGAGTGTTAATGGTCAGTAAGTGACAAGATAAGGTAATTATAGTGAAAAATTTTCAAAGATTTTTAAAATCCAAAATAGCAAAAATCCGAGATGTTATAATATACCCCCCTTAAAAACAATTTCATTCCTGAAATTGCCTAATGTCAATAAGTAAATATATTCTCATTTCGTTTCCCTAATTTTTATTTTTATTTTGTTTCACATTCATATACGTGCTAGGGCATATACTAAGTACACTAGCCTGACTTATTGCTGGCTACCCCCCCTTAAAGAATTTCACCATTGAGATTTCCTTTTAAAAAAAAAAAAAAAAAAATAGGATTCATAACGATAGTTCCCCACTATCCAGAGTAAAAATTTCTGTTTTTAGTGTTTGACTAACATATAAAGACGGTTGTAGTGGGCTTGAATTCGATACATGGATCCTCTGCCTAACTAGGGTAGAAAGATCATTGTATCCCTTTCTAGTCCTGGTGGATTTTGGTCTTCTACTTAGCCAAAGTAGTGAGTCCATTGGTAGTCGAGTAGGATTGAGAATTGGGTCAAGTCGCGAATGCCTCACATGTGTATGGTTCTGTAATTCTGTAGTTTGATCATCATAAATGTTTAGAGAATATCATGAATTATTAACAAGTTCAAGTCTCACATTTATAAGATTGTCTTTCAGGTCTTGTTCAAACAGAGTTCTTATTTATTTTATGTTCAACTTAGTGGGTAATGAGTCTCCCATTATGCTATCTCGATCCTATGGCCTATGGATTATGGGCCCACTATGCAATTAGTTTCGTTGATTTCAAAAGGGAAAGAAGAATCTGCAGTTCTATGACATTTTAAAGGTTTGGAGGGTTGATGACGAAATGAATGGCATTGAAAAGGGAAGGGGATGAATGTCTCCTCAATGTGATATGAACCCCGAATCCATAAGAGAATAAGAAAACTTGAAATGTTTTATTGAAGTTTGTCTCTAATACGAACTTATAGGTCTTAAACTATGAAACTCAACCCTACTCAAGTGTCATAATTTGAGTATACTAGAACTACTTGAAATAGAAAATATGCTAAAATAATAAAAAAAAAAAAAATCTAATTTAATCTTATAAGATGATTTTTGACATGATTAGAAACAATTCCTAAGAAGACACAAAATACTAAAACTCTAAGATGAAAAAGATACGCCCGATCCATCGGCAACTCATGGTTGTAAATTTTATTTTTTTTGGTTTCAACACATCGGTTGTTCGTAACGTCTTTTTCAATTTTAGTTACTGAATTATTTTAAAATTTTTTATGGTAATTTATCATTAAGTTTAATCTTATACCACAAAATTTCGTTTCATTTCGAGTTCTAAAAAAATTATTAAAATTCCAGAAGTAACATCTGTCTAAAATTAATAATTTTTTGCAGAGTTTTCGAAACATCTTAAAACTTACCCTATTTTAATTTTAATTTAAATATTATTTTTTTTATATAAAACTAGACTTATCAAGCTTCAATCTGGCTTTTGAATCTCCCTAATCAAAGTTGTATTGAACGAGATACGAATTTTTGATGTTAGCACATTTAAACTATCTAAACGGGATTTAAAATTACAATTTACAAGACTTCAGGGCCAGAATTGCAGAGTTGACCGTTGAATTTCATAGTTGACCATAGACCTATGGACAAAGTGTGGTTGACCATGGATTGACAGGGTCGACCATGGGGTATGTTTATCTAATTTTTGTAGTTTTTTTTTTTTTTTTTTGCAAAAGGTGGCTTTAACCTAAAGTTTCTTAGGTTGGTTCAAGTAAATCTATATAATTAGGATCTCTAATCACATCTAGAGCATCAAGTGGGTTTGGAGAGAGATGGAGAACTATTTAGAAGTGAAAAAATGTGAGGGATGAAGTCTTAGGGGGCTTTATAGCATCCCCCACATGCACACTGGCACACACACTCACGATCGACCGTGGAACTATGTCAACTCTAGGGTTGACCGTGGGATACTCAAACAATTTTAAAATTTTTCTTCATGGTCGACTGTGAGTCTCCGAATGTTCCAAGGTCGATCATGGTTTTTCACAGTTGACCGCAGGATACTTAAAAGAAAATTCAAAATTTTCCTTCACGATTGACCCTGGATTTTCACGGTTGACCGCGACTCTATGACTCCACTTCGCCAAGGTCGACCGTGGGTTTTCACGATCGACCGTGACTCTCTAGATGTTCCAATGTCGACTGTGGATTTTCATAGTCGACCGTGGACATCCTGAATCGATTTTGGACAATTTGTCTAGCAACTCAGGGTTGACCGCAAAATCTAAGGGTCGACCGTGATTACATGGTTGCCTCTTCCTTGGAAAACTTAGTTTTCATGACTTACACACCAATATCTACCCTTTTCTTAGATTGATCCACCCACCGAAATTGTTTCTTAAGTGATTGTGGACGAATCACAGCCCCATGGACTCAATTACACCAACTAAGGCAATCTTAAAGCATACATGGCTACATCAAGCTTGAGTAAACTGGGAAATTGATCTTAAGGATCATGTTTCTAGTTTTCAAGTTCCAAAATGCATCAAAATGGAAAATTTAGTCTTATGGTTCATTGTTTCTATGTTTGAGTTCAACATCATTCACAATAGGGGATTCAATCCTAGAGTTCTTTGTTTCTTAGTTTGAGTTCAAAGTCACCCAACCATAATTGATTTAATCCCAGGGTTCATTCTTCTTAATTTACTTGGTTCTTATATCGTCAAATACTCTTAAAATAAGGGAATCCTCTCAAGGTTTGAACTTCTAATTTTAAGTATCTCAACAATTAGTTATTGTGGTTTGTATAATCCTCATTATGAAGGTCTTAGTTAACTCAATACTCTGTTTTGATATCATCTTGTCACGCCCCGAAAATCGGCACTTGAGTTCAGAGACTCTGATCCTAACTTCCTGGGTGTGAACCTAACAAAAATGCACATGGACGAGTTCCTACATGCTCGCGCAGTCTGGTTAACATTCACTAATCAGAGTAGTTTTAAAATCAGTAGCATCAAAAGTTAAACAGAGATAACTAAGCCCAGAAATAGATGGCTAATATTTAAAATAAACAATTCAAGGAGTAATGTCTGCCCAAATGAGGATTATACAAACCACAATATACATATCCAAAATTATTAAAATGTAAAGTTTTCAGTTTTAGCCTAATCCTTCAAAACATAACGATGGTGGTGCAAGTCGATGTAAAGCCTACCCGTCTAAGATCTCGACATTACCTGCATCGATAATATCGCCTGATCGGTGTTTTAAATCATCGTCCTAGGTGGGAGTGAGTAGCTAACTCAGTAGTTTCATTAATTTTAAGTTATACAAGTTATTAACTCGATTAACGCAGGTAATGATAACATTATAAAATAAATAATTCATAAGTTAATTATTTAAATGCATGGATGACATGCGCAATGGCTGACTCATAACACAACATAACATTTCTTAACATGATAAATTCCTAGGATTGATGATACCAATATAGAACCACATCAACGTATTGCTAGTGAGGACGTCAACATATGCACAATGGTTGCCCTGTAACACAGCTCAACAATATAATGATATGCATGATTAGCCAAGTAGTTATTATTTCAAGTTTAAACAACAGGTTGGCGAAGCTAGGATACTGTCATTCTATTAATAGTCATTAAATGGATTCATGTAGCTCATGGCAACATGTAACAGCCCCTCACCTATCGATTGCGAGTGGGATAGATTCAGCAGAAAAGAATGATCGAGGCTAGGGCTTGATTGAAGGGAATCCATCAAGAACACTATAAGATCTCCCTCCTCTCTTTCTCTCTTTCTTTATAAGTAAAAATTTGAATGAGAGCAAAGGTTACCCCAAAATGTTCTATTTATAACACCAGAAATGGTGCATATGGCTTTAAGGGTTAGGTTTTCATCATACTAGCCCAATGGAGGGGTGTTTCTAACCTTTGGGGTCCACTATGGAGCGTATGAGTCAATATCCACTGTGGAAAAATTGGCCTTAGTGATGATCTACATATGAATGCGATTGGTCCGCCATTTGAATGCGCCAATCGACGGGTATGATCAAAAGTCAGTTTCATGGTTGTCGATCCTTGATCGAGGCCGTGGTTATACGGATATGTGCTAGGTATTGGTTTGGGTTATTGCTCTAAATTTGGTTATGATCTAATGGTCAAAAAGCCACAACTTGGGGAAAGATTAAATACAAATAAATAATTTAAGTTCCTAACAGACTCTAAATGTATTCATACATCTCATGCACTCGCCTTGCGGGTCCAAGTTACACGATTCGAGATGTAATCTCAACTCAATGTCTTGCGATGGACGTCAAGCCTACTAAGACAAACGTCTTTATATAGTCTCAGATTTATAGCCCGCTAACAAGTGGTTTAGAGCTTGTTTGGATAATTATGACATTTCTAAAATGAATTGGGTAGCGAGATTTCTCTTGCGCGATGATTAAGGTTTAGATTAGATAAGTTCATAGTGTGGACTATTCACAATTAGTGAAAATGACAATTCAATCATAATCACCCTAAACCATTGGTTCTTAGGCTAAAAGGGTAACTCTGTCAATTTGGTTTGTTAATTAAGATCCGACCCCTAATTGTCTCAGTTTTTGGTAGATTTTTTTTTAGTTGTGGTTATTTTAACTAGTCAGTGATAGGTTGACTAAATTTGAACCATAGATGAACAAATCATGAGACTAGACTCAAGGTTTACATGATCAGGCAGATTCGTTGGCTTCCAATGACTGATTAATTGGATTTGTGCAGTTTTTCACTGGTAATTATTGTGTATAGGCTAACATCAAGTGTTAATGGTCAGTAAGTGACAACATAAACTACTTATAGTGAAAAAATTTTAAGAATTTTTGAAATACAAAATAACAAAAATTTGGGATGTTACACTATGACGGCACAATAAAAGCCAAAGTAGATAATGTTTGACCCCTCGAGTAAAAGCAAGCATTCCTGGATCACATTACCGTCATTGCTCGGGATCCCTTAAAAATTCAAAAAAATAAAAATTGTATGCTAGTAGATTAGTTTGTTTTGGTATTTTGTCTTTAGTTGTTTTTGCAACTTGAATAATTTAGGCACTCATGATCATTCCCCTTCTCAGGTAATTTCTCCCCTTTATTTGTAGTTGTCTCTTATATTACTTATAATTCTCTATGCATTCATTCTCTTTCAACATTGAGGATAATTTATCATTTAGGTTGGGGATGGAATTCTTGTGGAAAATTCTTCCAATTGTCTATCTTTTATCATTTTAGGTTGTTTTGAATTTTATTTTAATTTTTGGAAGTCTGCTTTCTTTGTACTAGTATAACTTGAATGTAGTCTTGGTATTAGAATTATATAACACTTAGTGATTTAAAATTTAAAGTTTAAAAATCGATTGAACTGTAAAGTTTAAAATGAGTTCTTTTCATTAATTTTCTTTTGAAAAATTTCCAAACATTGTTGAACCTTGAAATTCACACTTCACACATGGCTTACACTTATAGGATCTAAGTTTAATATTGTAGTTGTTAACCTGATAATTACCTAGAATGTTTGGAACAACCAAGCTTGTTAAACCTTAACTCTCTTGTTCAACGACTTCCTTGAATTAAACAAGTATATTGAGAAATGACTATCTATTATTAGGCAAAAGAAGGAAAAAAAAAGAAAAAGAAAAAAGTAGTATGCAAATAAAACATGAATAAGATGGAAGAATATAGAGAATAAGAATTTCCTGAAACTAGAAAAAAACAAGAAGAAAGAAAAAAAAAATAAAAAGTAGTATGACAGTCGTTGATATAAAACATGAATAAGATGGAATATCATAGATAAAACCCATGCGGTGTTAAGGTGAACATTCACACTTCTAGTAACCTGGACAACTAGCAAGGTTTTGATTCAGACTCTAGTGGAACTACTCACTTTTTGATAATTATTAGTGTTAGCATTATTTTATGGAATTGAACCCCTATTAATGTTAAGCCTAAAAATTATTAAACACTCTGGTACTATATGTTTGGAATTTTTCTAATGGATAATTAGTGACTTGAACTCAATTTAATTACTTAGAAAGCTGGAATTTAGGCTACATTATTCTCAAAACTTAGGGCCTTTTAAATTCTACTGTAGGGTTACTTAAAAGACCATACAATGTGTATTGAATCCATTAAATTACTTTCCATGGGTGAAATACTTCACTATCTATACTTGGGTGTGCAACCTCTAGATTGTAGCATTATGTTCACAAAATTCGCACCCAAGTGTAGCTAGCCTCATACGTGCAAACTTTCCACACATGTGTATTTAATCTTCACATATATAAATTTAGGGGGAAATGAGAATCAGGCTGGCCAGATATTTTCATTAAATTTGGACCATTGTTCATTTTTGGTTCACCGTTCATTTCTTTTTACACGCATGGCCTCTTTTATGATACAGAATGTATACAGTGAAATTTCTGATCATGTGCTCCATATTTCACCCGCCCATCGTTTACACGTGTGAACCGATTGCAATCACGTAATGCAAGCGAGCGAATGCTGTTAGTGCTTGTCGTTTGAACAAAAGAACCAGTACGTGCAGGGTACTTACGTAACTAAGATACTAAACAACGGCATTTTTATTCTTTTGCATTGATTTTTTGACTTACACTACTGTGTGGTGTATCAGCTGTCAATATCCGCATGGACTACTAAGGGCCAATTTGGTAAAACTTTATTTTAAAACTTATAATTGACGAAGCTCTTTTTTAGTGATTTTTTCAAGTTCAGGAGCCTTGTGTGGCGTATGAGCAGTCAATATCCACGTGGACTATTAACTGCCTGTTTGGTAAAACTTATAATTAAAAATGCCCTTTTTTAGTGATTTTTTCAAGTTTAGAGTGTTTGGTAAATAAGAATATTTAAGTGCTTAATTAAAAGTTTTACCGAAAATATGAATTTAATTTTAAGCCTTTCTATATATTTTACCATAAAAATTGATATGAAATGTGGTAAGTAATTTTGAGTTAAAATAATTTTTTAAATAACCATTCTACCTTTACTTTATTTATAGTTATGTTGTACACAAACTAGGGGTGCACATTGAACAGGTAGAACCGTGGAACTGGACCGGAACCGACTAAACGGTCCAGTTTGGTCCGGTTCTAGAGTGCACCGGTTCTAGTTCCGGTTCTAAAAATTAAAGAACCGTTTAGTTCAGTTCGGTTCCGGTCTGGGGGTATGTAGAACTGAACCGAACCGTGATCCGAACCGTGAATCCGAATCGTGGATCCGATCCATGGAACCGAACCGTGGAACTGAACCTGGAATCGTGAGTTTACAATATATTTTACTTGTATATTTTACTCATGATTTATGGTTTACAATGCACCTTTTACTTGCTTTCATAAATATATTTTTTTACACCATATACAATATCTAAACCATTCATCAAGTGGATCACAACATGAATGGACATGGGCTAAATTATAAAATAGAACATGCAATTGGACCGGATTATAAAAAGCCTAGAACCGTGGAACCAATCCGGAACCGAACCGGTTTTCATGGTCCGATTCAGTTCTAGGGTGCTAACGGTCCAGTTCCGGTTTCGAAAATCCTAGAACCATAAGGAACGGTTCGGTTTCGGTTTCACCCTAGAACCGGACCGAACCGAACCGTGTGCACCCCTAACACAAACCGAGTTAGCTCGGTTAGCTCGCTCAACTTGACTTGAAAAAGCTCAGTTCGACTCAATTCGAAACTAAGTTCGAGCCGAGTCGAGCTGATTTTTTTAGCTCGAAAAAATTTTGAACCAAGTTCAAGCTTACCCGAGCTCAACTCGACTCGACTTGGATCGAACCCAACTTGAATCGAACTTGGATCAAACCAATTCGATGACTCGGTTACTTTAATATTAATGTTCACCAAGTGTTTGATGAAATGACTCAACGAAGTGCGGCTGGTGGTAAGGAAGGTATGTATATGAAACGAATACCATTTTTTCTTAATTTTTATGTTGCTTAGACGGTGTTTCATGAAATACATGCAAAATCACTGATGTTATTTTACATATAATGAGATTTTGAAAGTGCAGTCCATGTGTTTGTGAAAATGTTGCATAGGTGAACTCGGCTCGAACTCGGCTCGAAACTGCCCGAGCTGCTAACTGAGCCGAGACGAGCTGGCCGATCAAGCTCGAGGATCGATCCAAGCCGAGTTTGAGCTGGGGTCAGCAAGTGGCCGAGCCAAGTCAAGTTGTGTCTAGCTCAACTATGTTCGACTTGTGTACACGTCTAATTTACAAGAGTAATGACATGAAGTAATTGCCTAAAGGCTTTGTCTACATGGGAAAGTTCTTTGGGCCTACCATAATGTACGATTATATTCATGTATCCATTTATTTTGCCGTCAACTAAAAAATAAGGCAGACCCAAAAGATCAAGTGGACCACACCATAGAAAGCCAGGGGACATTGAAACATTTTAGGGCCTACCATGATGTTTATTTGCCATCCAATCTGTTTATAAGGTCACATAGATTTGGATAAAGGGAAAACACATGTATCAACTTGATCTAAAACTTGAAATAGCATATATCAACTTGATCTAAAACTTAAAAGGCTTGCGAGAAGTTTTCAATTGAGGTGTTGAATCTCCACTGAGTTCTGTAGTGGGCCAATTGAGCTTTGGATATGCTTCATTTTTGGGCTCATGAACAAAAATAATATGACAAAATAAATGGACGGTGTGAATCTAACACATACATCATGGTGGAGCCATAGAACTTTGCCATGTCAACAAAGGTAGCGCCTTTGTTATGGGTTCCGTGGTTGTGGATCGATGACTGACGCTGCCAATAGTGAGGTGACGTGACTATTGGACAGTGCTTTGTGAGCCCATTATATAATATATATATTTTATCTATGCGGTCTATCATTTTTTAAAAAATTATTTCAGGGTATGATCTAAAAAGTGAGACAAATTCAAGTCTTGGGTGGACCAAAACACAGGAAAAAGTGGTGATGAATGCTTACTTATAAAAACATCATAAGGCTCACTCTTAATGTTTATTGGCCATCTAACATATTGATTAGGTCACATAGATCTCAATGGAAGGAAAAAAAAAAAAAAACAAATATCAGCTTCATCTAGAACTTTTGTGGCCCCAATAATTTTTAATGGTGGGCATTTAATTAAAACAGTTTCTTATGTTATGGTCCACACGAGATTTAGATCTGCATTACTTTTGGTCTCATGCCCTACAATGATCTAAAGAAATGGATTGACGACGTTGATGAAGCACATACATTATGGTGCAGTTGCTAGAGTACGGTTAGTAGCTACTGGCAATTAGAGGTGTACACGAACCGAGCTAGCTCAGTTAGCTCACTCGACTTGACTCGAAAAAGCTCGATTCGACTCAGTTTGAAGCTGAGTTCAAGTGAGTCGAACTGATTTTTTGAGCTCGAAAATGAGTTCAAGCCAAGTTCAAGCTGGCCCCAGCTCGACTCAACTCGAATCAAACCCAGCTCGAATAGAACTTGGATCGAACCAGTTCGGTGATTCAGTTACTTTGATATTGATGTTGCTCACCAAGTGTTTGATGAAATGACTCAACAAAGTGTGGCTGGTGGTAAGGAAGGTATATATATGAAACCAATACCCTTTTTTTCTTGATTTTTATGTTGCTTAGAAGGTGTTTGATAAAATACCTGTAAAACCACTGTTGCTGTCTCAAATACAGTGAGATTTTGAAGGTGCCGTCCAGGTGTTTGTGAAAATGCTACAATGGCGAACTCGACTCTAACTAGCCCGAGTTGCTGACCGAACCAAGTTGAGTTGGCCGGTCGGGCTCGAGGACCGAGCCGAGCCGAGTTCGAGCTAAGGTCAACTAGTGCAAGCTAAGGTTCAACTCAATGTACACCCTTATTGGCAATCCACAACTGGGTGCTAATTTCCTGCCGAGGTTCCAGGCATGCTAGGTGAGGCCTACTTACATGTTTGTGAGAAATCCATCCCGTTGAAACCTCATTTCAAGACATGTGTCTAAAAATTAAGCAGATCTAAAACTCAAGTGGGCTACACAATAGAAAAAAGTGAGGATTGAAAGTCCACTATTGAAACATTCGTAGAACCATGGAAGTTTTGAATCAAGCTAATATTTTTGTATTTTCAGTTCATCCCAATAGGAATAACCTTATAAATGGCATGGATGGTATATAAACATCATGATAAACCCTAAGAAAGTTTCAACAATAATAATTTTACTAACCTTTTCTTGTCATTGGATTTCCAACATTTTTGGGCCCATGTCCTAAAATGATGTGGCAAAATGGATGGACTGGGTGGATTTCAAGGTGGGCCTCAGCTAGCTTTCCCTCACAAGAAGTTCCTATAAAGACTTTAAAAGACAATGGTTGCCCATTGCACGGTGTACAACACACCACAAATGTTAGTAGTGCAATAATGCGGCAAGGTTCATTAGGCCTACCATGATGTATGTGTTATATCCACATTGTCCATCCATTTTTTCGGATCATTTTAGGGCATGAACCAAAACATGAGGCAAATCTAAAGCTCAAGTGGACCACATCATAGAAAGCAGTGGAATTGAATGCCTGCCATTGAAAACTTCTTGGGGGTCACAAGATCAAGCCAATATTTGTGTTTTCCCTTCATCCAAGTCTGTATGATCATATTAACAGACAAATAAACATTGTGGTGGGCACCGATCTTCTAATTTAAGGAGATTTCTAAGTAATACTCTTTATTTTTACCACACTTCTATAGTGATTCATATTCAATGGGTCAGATCACATGGTGGCACCAATCAAAGTGTTATGATTACTATATTAATGGGGTGACCCATTTCATCAAGTATAGCTAAAAGCAATAAATAGTGTAGAAACTAAAAACCTAAATATATAGTGTATATCCTTAAGATGATTATATATACTTACCTCCTTACGAAACAATTTATGTGTTTACTGTATGTGGCAAACACAAAATATCATGCTCTAAGATTCGAGTACAGAGTGTGCACTCTCATACTCAAGTTTCAGTTCGTAACTCGTACACAAAGTGTACTAACTTAATTCCTTAATCAGTTTAATTAGAGGTGATAATTACACTCAGTCTAAGTTCCACTCCAACTCCAATCACATATACATAACACTTAGCACCAATCAACCAGACATATATAAATCTTGACGACCCTTAAAATAATATAAATATTAAAAATCATTCGTTTATTATATCATCATACTACAAATATGTTTATTCCAGACTAACATTATTTCAATGAGATAAATCTAAATAATTTCTTAAAATATCAAAATTAATACTAATATGCATTATACGCTAATCAAACTATTCTAGCAAATAAATCACATAATCAGAAATGGTCTAATACTGTCACTTCATTTTTAGATAAGTATGGTCATGTTTCACATGGGTCGTGTTCAGGTGCGGTGGATCTTTCCGATTTTTATACCATGTTATCTACTAATGACTCCTCTGTACGATTTTTCCATCAATAAAAAGGTAAGCCGCCTAGGTTTAGTGAAATAACCCAGCATGGTTTATAATCATAGCAATTAAAATAATACAATGATATGGATGCAAATGATGTATGAATGCATCGGATGGGATGATCATCCATCTACTTGAATTGGAGGTCGTCAACCCACATCCACTCGTTAGGTAGGCTTTCACCTTTCGGTAGGATTGGGCATAGCCCGCATGTGGTAATGCTCTACCAGGATCGACATTTTTTTCTAAGAAGGGCCCTTAGGATCGACTATGCATTATGCAAATGCGATGAATGATAGATGATGTACGAACGTATCATTTTTATAATTGCCATAGATACTTGTCTTGATAAATAATTTCAACGTACAGTTATAATTTTACGTAATTTGGCATAGATTAATATATAATTTACCGCATCATATAATATTACAACAAAACACTCATATCAGTATATCAATTAATCAAACCATCACAAATAATTTATTTTAATTTCAATGAATCATGAGACACGTCGGGTTACTCACCTAAGTCTGGTAGCATAGAATCCACAAGGTACTTAAGTTGGTTTGAATTAAGAGATTCTATCAATTATACCCACAATGTTATTATTTATCTAGTTACATTACACGGTGGAGCCCACCTTTGATATACATCTTAGGTGGCCAAACCTTAATGATCAAATAATTAAATTTATATGTTTATTAAATTTAATTATTAAAATTTAGATTTTCTTTTTTAGATCATAAAATTGAATGTTAAATGATTAATTGGGGTGGCCCACCGGATGATTGGATCATCCAGATTCTTGAGGTCTTGGCATATTTTGCCTCTACACATTGGATGAATATTGTGGATCTAACCACATATACACCAATGACCCATCTTAACTTTCTACGCTTAATGATACTGATCAATTGCGCAAAAATCTAAGACTCCCTTATTAAACACTTATAGATCCGACTAATGTGGCTCATCCGATGGTCAGATTGATTTAAAAATTAGGGCCCTTGTATATTTTGGCTTTAGGGATTATACGATCCGTACAGATTTAATCTAGTTCGACCAGATGCACACCCCAGTCACAATTACAGAATTTTAGACTTCCCTCATCTTTACATCGTATCTACCTATAATTTAATGCAATGAACATATGGCTGGTCCATACCGTTCATTGTATAGATCGAATCAAATTACCTTAAATGTATAAAAATACTAAAAGAATGACGATATATATACCTGATCTAAGCTATCTAAAATTTTCTTTCTTCCTTTCTCTATTATCGCAGGTAGCTTTTTTGTTAATATCTAATTTAACTCTTTTTACGATGTATGTTTGAGTGTTTGAATCTTGAGAGATGTAGGGAGAGTTAGGGGTATGCATAAGGTAGATGGATTAATGATACAGATAAGATAGAGATAAAATAAATATAAAATGGAGATAAGATAAAACAAATCTTTTATTATTATTATTATTATTAAATTTTCATGACCGTTACACAAAATATCCAGACCACTCATTCACTCCACTTTACTTGGTGGGAAAATTAATAAAATTTCATTGAATAATGCATAAATATGCTAAATTTAGTATTATGACAATAATAATTTCATCTTATTCTCTATAGAATATATAAATTAAAATGATATGTCAAATGTGATAAATTACTAATTTTCAAACATTTCTTACCCATGTTTATTAAAAAAGAAAAAGCACTTATTTTCAAATGTCAATACCTTTTTTTCAAACATTACCAAATGAAATTTTCATAGAGCTATACATGAGTCGATCTTGGCACAAGTTCAACTCGGTCAATAGCTAATCCCAACTTGAACTCATCCCGGCACAATCCTCGAGCATGACTGGTCAACTCGGCTCGATTTGGTCAGCAGCTCAGGTCAATTCAAGCTAAGTTCAAGACCGTGTAACATTTTCTCATACATATAGAATATATCTTCAATTTCTTACAAAATGCAAAACAATAATAACACTTTACTGGTATTTCATTAAACACTCGGCAAGCAGCATCAAAATCAGTATATTAGGGCAGTTTTATAATATGAAGTTTTTATTTATTTATTTATTTATATTTAAGTGATGATTTGTTTTGTATCCATTCCTTCATTGCCACTAACCAATTCTACTGAGAATGTATACACCTAAACAATACTTCATTGATTCATTTAATCAAACACTCAATGAACAACATCAATATCAAACTACTCGAGTCACCAAGCCAAATCAATCTGTTGAGTTGAGGTTTGATCCGAGACAGAGTTGCAAGCTCGAGCTCAAGCTCCAAAAATTAGATCCAGCTCCAAAAATTAGATCCACTCCATATGAATCCAATTTCGAGCCTAGGCAAGCATAGCTTTTCCCAATGAGTTTAGCGAGTGTACGGAGGTAACACTCATGTACAACTATTTTTTTTTCAGTAACACCCTTATCCATACCTCAAGTGGCAGACAGAGTGAAAGACTGAAAGATACCTCGTTTGCAACGCATAAGGTCCTGTATGACTAACAGTGAAGTGTCAACTGACAGAGCTAACAAGAACAACAAGAGAAAAAAAAAAAAGCTATTTTTTCGGTACTAATAAATATTAAAAATCAGCATTTAGAGCCTATGAAAAGTACGTTAAGTAAGTCGCGACTCACGTTCCTCCGAGATGCATCTCCCAGTGGAGCCAGGAAAATACGGCATGATAATCGCATTGTCCGTTTCCTCGGCACATATTTAAATGGGCCACGTTGAGACTGACGCTGGAAGGATTATTCTAAGCTTATACGTACATCAAATTTCAACCGTTTAAACAACATTTTCATCCTCTTGCATTCCACCCAATAGATGAGTGGTATGTTTATCCTTTCGATGTGATACTTCTTATGTCGTCCATCAGAATTTTCTACCAGAAAATTGGACGGTTTCATTCGCTCCAACATCTCTGCACATGGCCCCATGGGCGATGCATGATGGGCTTCCGTGTCGCGACGTGGGTAACAAAATCTACCATTATATTGTAAAAGAGCGCAAGTACCCCGCATCTTCAACCGCCAAAAGAAATCGCACAACATGTGCAAGTTTAGAAAATATGTATTTAATCTGGAACGTTAATAGTATATTAATAGTTTTGAATATCTCCTTATATAAAATATCTGCTTTGAATTATTAAGTAGGCCACACATAAAATTGATGGTTGAAAAATATTATAAACGGTATAAATTTAAAAAATATTTATCAAAAATATTGTTAAAATCGTATAAAATTTTGACAATATGTATGATGAACGTCCCAGATCCTATGATTACTTTTTACATCAGTAACTATAGTGCGTATGAATTTGGCGCTTGAATATGTGTGCATCCGTATTAGAAGCAATACAAACAAAAACCGCGGCGTCTTAAACGGGTTCGGTTTTCATCTGTCGCGACATAGATTCAATCGTCTGCCGCCGCCAACTGAGCCTCACATGGTCAGTTTTTCAATGATCGGGACCGCCCATGTTTCCAAAACAATGCTTATGCAGGTGATGGAAGAAAATCGTACTGGCAGATGAATTTATACAACAAAATGGAAATTTTCAACGGTTCACATTCAAATCCAAAGTTCAAAGGTGATGATCATTATTAAACCGTGATTTTGAGGAAATGGGTTAGTTACATGCAGTTAAACTCGTAGGACCATCATAGAATGTGGGCCCAGTGAGTGGCGAGTCACGATGGATCGTTAGTCGCGACGGAGGAAAAAAGAATTCATCTTAAACGAGTCCCCACTCGCCAGCTAGCTGTGATTTGAATAAAAAAACAAAGAACGGGTGAGAGTCATCGAAGACTGCGGATATCTCTCCAGATCCGTCCGATCAATTTCCAGATCTGAAAACTATCACATATGCATGGTGGGGCCCAGTTTTAGACCCCCAAATCTGACGACTCCAACAACGACCGAGTCCCATTCATGTCATGACATCTCTTCCCAGATGAAGAAGAAAATCTGATTTTGAGATTACTTTTGTATTTCTATTTTTAGAGAGAGAGAGAGAGAGAGTGAGCTTTTGTTTTCCAGGAATGGAAGCGCAGAGAAGCAGTGGTAATAGAAAGGAGAAGAGAGGATGGATGGACGGTGGTGATGATGGTGATGATGGAGTGGGCCCACAGGCCAAGAAGAAGAAGGTTCCTGCTCTTGCCAGGTTCTGTAGTTTTATTATTATTATTTTTTAGTTTTGTAACTGTTTGTTTCGATATGAGAATTTGAAATTATGGGGAATTGGGTTTTTTCCTTTTTTACTTTTTGGATTGAATGGTTTTTTTTTTTTTTTTTTTATAAATTTTAAATAGTTTGGAATGATTTGCATTTTTTAAGCTTGGAATGATATATATATATATATATATATATATATATATATATATATATATATATATATATATATATATATATATATATATATATATATCCCTTCTATTTAATTTTTAGTCCTTAATAGGTATTATGAAGGATGAATTATTGGGTGAGGCGGTGTGCGTGTTCGGGCAATGATTCAGGTGACCTTGCTTGTAGATCTGATTTGTGGATGAGGATACGCTAAAAATCTGCCTGGTTTGGAAGAAATAGGGCTTTTGATCAGTGGCCTTTTAATAGACGGTTGAGAAAAAATTATACTGTGATGGCCCACTTTCAATAAAGTAGGTTTTGGATAAATTGATTCTTCCGATCTCGGGGAATTTGGGTCATCCATGTATGGTCTAGAGTATCAGATTGGTGGTCTGGATCGCCAAACTATGGGACCCACCTGTACGGACAGGGATGTTGCAGGATCGTATGGGTGCGCGGATCAGTTCACTTAAGGTGTCCAAGGAATATGAGCCGTTGAATGTTTCCTCTGTTTGGATGCAAATGTCACTTACCGAAGAGGCTGCCAGTGGATAGGTTTTTCCTCAGAAAATTGTATGTTCTGGTGTCTATGTGTAGGCTGAAATGTAGCTTCCATGGACAAAGGGTTTTTCTAGTCCGCAACCATACTGCAACTGTATTGATGCAATCCAAAGTATGTGGCCCGGATTTCAGGAGAGAGAATGTTCACATTTTAGGATCCACTTAGTACAATGCTTACATCTTGCGAACATTTACCGTGTCGTGCTATGTGCCACAGCTCACCTCTTCAATATATGCTCTTGCGGTACACTTTTTGGGTAAATGAGTTACGGGAGGGGTCATCCAAACAGAAAATCTCAACGTCCATGAACTCTCTATTCCACACATCCAAATGATAGAAGTAGATTTCTTTGCACCTGTTTTTTAAGTTTTTAAAGATCTACGGACATGGACCGTTCCCCCGGTAATGCAAGTAGATCAAGGAAGAAACTAATTGCAATAAGATTCAAAGAACTATATTGAAGTTTGAATCAGTCACAAAAGAGAAAAGAATGTAATGACTGTGAGCAAGCTTATTAGTCCTCTAGTCTTATACTAGAGATGACTTCCTCACTTCAACAACTACCATAGAGTAACAAGAGAATTTGCTTAGAGAATCCATTCAATTGTGTCTTATTCCATAGGCTAAAGCCTTATTTATAATGAGTGCTTACAATCTTCAGCATAATCTATGGAATCTAAAATAGGATTCCTAGTTGGCCAAAATAGGAAAATGATGCTTATCTCCTTACATAGAAATTAAAATCTCTAAAATAAGAAAACATTTGAGTAAGAAAAATCTAAGTTTACTTATTTCCTAACATAGAGATATGGAAGAAAAAGAAATTAGAGATAGGCTGAAAAGGGAAAGTGGGCCTTTTCTTGTGCAAATGTGTGGAGTGTACATGTGTGGGATGTGCGGTGATTGCATAACCTAGACCCCCTACTCCACTCCAATCTTATATCTATGATGCTTTGATCTTGTCGTGTCACTATACCATGCTCGACCGAAGTGGCAATTCTATATGGTCAGTGATCTAAATAGGTGGGCTGACGCAGGGAGGGACGTGATGAGGTCGATCACCTTCTTCCTCAGGGAATAACTACTCCGAATCCATGGAGCTCTTTGGACTGCTCACAGAGATTCCTTGAATCCACGAGGGATAAAAATAGAAATAATTTCTAATAAATTTGAAATAAATTAATCTATGATAAAAAACGAATTTACAATCCTTTAAATAATGAGCTCAAGCCTAGGACAAAGTTTTAGACTCAAACTCTAACTCAAACTCCCTAAAACGTGACTAACTATAAATAGTAAACATACTATTTATAGATGGTCACCATTCCTACTAGACTTCATGGTTTTCGACAAAAAATAGTAAGTGTCTAATTTGGCCTAACCACATTATTCTCCTAATTTTTCTAAGCCCTTTTTATGTTTGGCACGACTCCTACGACTCAAAAGGATCAAAAGTTTTGATCGAACTAAAGCTTACTATTTATAGTAAAAACGAAAATAAAATGGACGTTTGACTATCGATCTGATGGAATCTTGTAAATCCAGTGTAGGCAACCCAACATAGCGAGGTTGGTTAGCTAAAGTAGCTTCTCCTACCTCAAAATCATATATAATATGTCCAAAAACCCATCCCATTTGCGAGATACGACTGTTTTAAGGGTCTGACGGTCCTGATCACTTCTGCCTCTGATCGGGCCTTCTCTGGTCCATTTTGGCCATGAAAGTGTCTGCGACCCACTCTACATCATGGGCCCATGATTCAGCGATTCATAACATTCATCTAGGTGAACCCATTGTGGATGGTCAATGGACTTAGAATCTTCTTCTCTCAAAGCATCACCATTGATTACTTGAAAATTTTCCATTGCATATGTACAGTTGGTCATTTGCATGTAAACAATTGGATTGCTGGGGCCATTTGAGAGGGTATTCCTGCAATATTGACCATCCACGATGAAGTTTATTGAATGAACAATCTAGATCTTTAAAAGGTAGGCTGCACTCTACAAAGGGATGCATAGTTTGCACTATGCATTTTGCATTGCCGTGGCCCCACCATCACGAGGGCATTCCCAAAAGCTTTTAAATGGAATGTGGAACAGTCGATCATCGAGGACCATCCACTTGTTAGATACCATTATTGACAGGCCATGATGTTAAAAACACTTTGATTGGATGATCCTAACCATCCTATGACATGGAAACTGGACGAATGAAGATTAGACAAAGGAAATAGGTCCAAATAATCATCCTGAAACATCTATTTGATAGGCCCCACCATGAATTGTATGTGATTCGTAAGGGCTTAGATGATCCTAATCATATGATGTATGTCTCATATAAAGGATGGTTATAACAAAATGATTAATGTTCTAAGTGTCAAAATCATCCAATTGATGTCATTTTGGAATCATGTCCTGCCGCTAATTGTATGGAATAAATGGACAGTCTTGATCAGTGATTAACTGTCCCAAGTGTCATGGTAGACATTTAGAGAACTTTCAGGAGGATGCTAACTTCCCCATGAAGGGAGCTTGCATTTCTCTTATCTAAATATATGCCAAATTTGAAAATTTCGAATATGCCCTCATCTCCTTGCACCATATGTGAAGATTCAATACAAGTGCATGATGTAGTGGTGACTTCATCAAACGAAAAGACAGCTAATCTAAAGATCCCACTTGATATGATGTGGAGTTGTTTCAGGAATATATATGTATATATTTTCCGTTTGACAGTTACACACGCACACACACAATAGGCAAGTATTCCAATTTCCAACGTGCGAACAATATATATATATATATATATATATATATATATATATATATATATATATATATATATATATATATATATATATATTATTACTAAGTAAGATGATTTATTTTGAAAAAAGAAAAAGGATTAGTGGTATCATAGACACATTACAAAGATTCAACAGTATTTGGGTAGTTCATTGTTTCATTCATCGAGTTTGGTGGTTGGCATGAAATTTTCTTTCTCACATCTTTTGCTTAAAGTGCATGTATTTCTCTTGCAGTGTCATTGTGGAAGCTTTGAAGTTGGATAGTTTGCAAAGGCTTTGCTCGTCTTTAGAGCCTCTTCTTCGCAGAATCGTGAGTCATACCTTACTATTTCATCAGCTTTAGATTATCGGATATTAGGATATCTTGATTTAGGCAAGTGCTTTAATGGTTTATGGTATACGGTAAAATATTTCATAGCTCGTGATTCTTATCATTAATTTTGGACTTTCCTTAAAATTATTTGACATCAAAGCACACCAAATGCTTCATGGTTGTGAATCTCTCAATTTTGTCCTATCAAATTCCTGTAGATGAAGTATAGATATCCTAGACATGAGCAATTCCTAGTAGGATGTGTAAAAAATCAAATTTGTTTTGATCAGGTTGTTGGCAGCAGGAAAAATAAAATGTTGCTACATCAGTACAGCGGCATTTAGTCAATGAGTTGACTAGAGACCTGAACAAGGTTGAGTCAGCTTAGCTGAAATTTGTGTTGAGTCACCTATTGGGCCTTGAGTTTGAACTAAGGCCGGAAGGATTTGCTTGAAGAAAATAAAAGACCAAAAAGATCTAAATCCTTGTGAGTTAAAATGACCCATCAATCTTGGCTTTAGTTGTATGAGGCTTTCTGACCTTGCATACATGTATAAGCAGCTCCTTTACCACATGCACGAACCACACACTTAAATGTAAGATCTAAGCCATCTATCAAGGGGGTCCTACTCGAGGTGTTCTGTAATGGTAACGGTGGTCGTAACGGCCACCACCGTTACCTTTATGATACAGGTTGTAACGGCTGTTACGGTCTCTCTTTTTTATTTTTATTTTTTATTTATTGAAAAAACCCTTGAAAAACCTGTATCTGCCCTGTAATGTTGATTAAAAAGTATGAAAAACCTATATATGTCCCGTAATAGACAATTACTTTTATTATGGCCTTTATAGGGGATGTAATGTACCGTTAACAAATTAATTACATGTCATTTTTTTCCATAATGGTTTACTACCATTACGACCTGTATGTGTAATTGCTTGCCACCATGTTACCTTTAAGTAACGGCCTTTATGGCACACCATGTATTTGTCCCGTAATGTTGATTAAAAAGAATGGAAAGCTTGTATCTGCCCCATAACTGACAATTACGGGGCTGTTATGGCCTTTATAGGGGACGTAACATGCCATTAACGGCAATTATAAGTAATTTTTTTCATAATGACTGTTACGACCCCGTAACGTGTAATGGTTGCCACCGTTACCTTTACGTAATGACCTTTGCGGCAGTCCTATTAAGAAGACGCGTCAGCCAAAAATTTCTGACATGTCCACATAGGTGGTCAATTGTTTTTGAAACAAATGGGTGGCTATGAAAAGCTGAGCCAATTTCTATACATTTATTTTGTACATGGCCCACTAGGTAAGTGGACTAGCCTATTTTCTTGAGACCACAGTTCTAAAACTCAGTTGGGTTCACTTGAAACTTGCCTGAGACGACTTGACGAGATTCGAGCGAAGTCTTTCGGAAACTTGTTGGAGTGCCTGACTTGATCCAACTGTTAGAAAAATAATTTCCTTTCAAGAGGATTCAAACACTAACGTCCACTCGGGATCAAGTGGAGAAGGTGGATTGAAACCTGCATAGGCTCGACCCACTTCTCTATCCTGCTCAATGGCTCACCTAAAGGATTTTTCAGAAGTACTAGAGGGCTTCGTCAAGGGGATCCCCTATCCCCCCTCCTTTTCCTCATCATTGGCGAGGCCTTGTCTAAAATGATGACAAAAGGTTAGGATGAAGGTATCCTGAGAGGAATTCATATGGCTGGTCTGTCCTCTCCCATCACTCACATCCAATGATACTCTTATCTTCTTCGACGCAGCCGAGATATTCATTGAGAACCTTCACACTGCCCTCCATTGTTTCGAGGTTGTCTCTGGGTTGAGAATAAACATGGCGAAGTCGAAGTTATTTGGGATCAACGTGCATTCAGAGGTCCTCCACAGGCTTGCCAACACCCTTGGCTGTCCTGCATACATGTTTCCCACATCCTTTGTGGGCCTCCCCTTTTCCGTCCCCCCCCCCCCCCCTACACACACACACAAAGCGCTGTGCGACAAGATTATTTGTAAGTTTCAGAAGCATTTGGCAAGATGGAAGTGTCGTTGCCTATCTCTGGGAGGTCGATTAACCCTCATCAATGCAGCTCTCTCCAATCTGCCGCTATACTTTGTCCCTATTCAGATGCCCTGGTTTAGTGATGAAGGCCATCGACAACCTTAGGAGAGATTTTCTGTGGTATGGAAAGGAAAACCAGAGGAAGATCCATCTTCTTGAGTGGAAGGAAGTCTGCAAGATATTCCAAGACGGAAGTGCTAATGTTAAAAATTTGAAAACTATGAACCAAGCCCTACTCAGTAAATGGACCTGGAGGTTAGGTATTGAAGGCGATGCCTTTTGGACCTCGATCATTAAAAGAAAATACGGCTCCTCTCTAGGTGGTTGGTGGACCAAGGATTCCTCGGCCTATAGGGCTTCTTACCTATGAAAAGGCATTCTGCGGTCGAAGCAAGCAGTCCTTCAGAACTTAGGCTTCGACCTGGGAAACGGGTTAGCTATTCGATTTTGGGAAGATCTATGGGTGGACAATGACCGCTAAAAATGCGCTTCCCAAACATCTACCGGCTTGTACCAGATAAAAACATTTTCATTTCAGACTGTTTCTCTCTTACTGCTGGCCAAACCGTCTGGGGCGTGAGGTGTTCCAAGAACCTCCACGATTGGGAGTTGGCAGAATATACGAAGCTTCTAGATTGCATCTCCAAGACCACTTTGGACCAATCTTCGCCCGACAGACTTATCTGGAGGCTCAACAAAACTGGATCATTCACGGTCAGATCCCTTTACTCATTCATCGCTCCTATTTCCAACCCGTCAGTTCTTGCTTCCCCATTCATTTGGAGGTACACTGCGCCTCCCAAGTTCATCTATTTCGGCTGGCTGGTGGAGCGGAACAAAATCTTAACCATCGATAATCTCAGAAAGAGGGGGATGCAGATAATGAATATATGCTTGTGTTGTATGCAAGAGGCAGAGACGGTAAACCACTTCCTGGTTCAATGCCCTTTCATCTCTCAAATTTGGGTCAACTTTAGCCAGCGATTTAGGATCAGTTGGTGCATCCCAAATTCAGCCCTCAACATGCTATCATCTTGGCAAGGATTCAAACTTGGAAAAATCAGGACCATTATTTGGAGAATGACAATCTTAGCAATCTGGTGGTATGTTTGGGAAGAGAGAAACGAAAGATGTTTTAACGATAAATCGTCCTCCGTTATCACGGTCGGTTCCAAGGCTCCTGATCGAATGGGCTGTCACCTCAAAGGGTTTGAGAGATAGTGAGCTTAGTTTCCTAGGTTTTTAGCTATCGTCTGCCTCCTCAGCAGACTTGTTTTTCTTCTCGTTTTTTTTTTTTTTTTTTTTTTTTTTTTTTTTTTCTATTCTCTCCTTTCTTCTTTAATATATTTCGCCGTTGCCTTTAAAAAAAAAACACTAACCTTCGCTGAAGAATGACAGAGTTGCTACCACCACACCATTGATGAAAGTTTTTTTTTTTTTTTTTTTTAATTTTTATTTTAATGTTTAAATACTCAAACCACTTCTAAGAAATTTTTTCTTACCCATCTGTATTCTTTAAATTAGAGTATTGATAAAGACTGGGTCAAGTCTTTGAGTTGACCGAACCCTGCTAGACATCGAGTCAAGTTGAGATTTTGAGTTTTTGAACTATGTTTGGGACATGGCATCTGGACAGTGGCACTACATGAGTTGAAGGGTGGCATGAATCATGCAACTACGTGGTTAAAAGATTTAGAGACTCAGATCGACTCGTCCGACTCTCAGTCAAGGCATGATTTGCAGTAGTCAAGGATGAATCGGCCTGACTGGCCTGAGTTTAGGGTGACTTAAGGGGGTGTCCTATGGTATCAAACAGGATTGGTTAGTATTGAATCCAAATCGATTTGCATGAATCATGTTCGATTCATAAGAGTCCGTTTCGACAAGAAACAAATGCATTCGATTTGAGGGAATTTATTCAATGATAACAAAGAAAGAATAAGAGAACAATGATCATAAAGTATTCTATTTATTCTGAGTTCATTTACATCCTCGCATTTCCCTTGATTCTAAAAACAAAGTACAATGAATCAACACAATGAATGAAATAGAAGGCAGTTTAATGGCAATTTTAGCAGCATTTCGACGCTTTTGATGTTCATCGCAAAGGCAGATGGGTTGTGCGGACTTGAAGCCCTTGATTTGGTTGTGCGATAGGCATTGATTGTCCTTCCACTCATCCTTTCAGTCGTACGGATAGACTCTTCTTTCTCTTGGAGCTCTCTCTCTGTGCTTCACATTTCCTTTACTTTCCTTTTATGAATCCAGCAACTGGCGCATTTGATCAAGGAAATGACATTTTGGGCAAGAATAATGGTGCACAATCTAGGAGGAGCTGGAAACATCATGAACTTGGGTTGTGCGGGTGCACAACTGAGGAAACGGTGGAGGCTTCTCAAACTTGGGTTCTGTCATAATTCCATTGTGCCACCTTTCTGGTTGTGCCACTTTTCTGTTGTGCGGATATTCCATCATACTCCACTTTTCTTTCTCCTCTGTGAGCTCCTTGAGACTCTCCAATTTCTGTCTTCTCTCACTTCTCTTTCTCGCTTCTCTCTCTCACTGCCTTCTTTAAATGAAGATGGGAGATGAGTATTTATAGACCTCCCAAACGCGTGGAGGTCATCTGTCTGAAGGTGGGAGCACGCAAGCTTTCTTGAAGGTGGGAGCGCACAAGCTTTCTCTGAAGGTGGGAGTGGACAAGCTTTCTCTGAAGGTAGGGAGCGCACAACATGAGTGGATCAGGGGGAAGCATGGAGCACACAACAAGAGTTCCTTTAATAGTGGCACAGAGGGCTTCCTTTCAGACAAGGAGCGCATGACCTCCTTGAATGGTGGTGTAGAGGGCTTCCTCTTAGACAAGGAGCGCACAACCTCCTTGAATAGTGGTGCAGAGGGCTTCCTCTTAGACAAGGAGCGCACAAGCTCCTTGAGAAGTGGCGTGAAAACCATCCTTTAGGACAAGTGCAACATATAAAGTGGCGCACAAAGCCATCCTTCATCCTTCAGGACAAGTGCGCACAAGCACTCCTTGAGAAGTGGTGTAAAAGCCATCCTTCAAGACAAGAGGCCATGCAACGTGGCGCACAAAGCAACCTATTAGGACAAGGGCCATACAAAGTGGCGCACAAAGCAACCTCTTAAGACAAGGGCCATACAAAGTGGTGCACAAAGCTTAGTCTTAGGACAAGAGACCATCGCACAACCTCTCCTATTCTTTCTCCACTTAAAATGCGCACAACCTTCATTCCTTCTCCACTCAAAATGCGCACAACAAACGGTGCACAACAACTTTCCTAGAGGGGTGGACAACATTCTCCTAGCTTCCGTCTTACTTCAAATGAGGAGAGGGGAGGAGTATTTATAGACCTCCCAGGCTCCTCCCCTCCTTAAATAGTGGCGTTCAACACCATTTCCTGAGGAGGGGCGGACAACATCATTTCTCCCCCCAACCTTCTTCCTTAAATAGTGGTGTTCAACCACTTCTCCCTTCATACAAGGCAATGTCCATCCCTCCTTAAATAGTGGCTTTCAACCACTCTCCCTTCAGACAGCACGTTAGAGACTCCTCAAATAGTGACACAGAACCACTCTCCCTTCATACAAGACAACGTCCAACCCTCCTCCTTAAATAGTGGTGTTCAACCACTTCTCCCTTCATACAAGGCAACACCCAACCGTCCTTCATTCAAGGCAACACCCAACCGTCCTTCATTCAAGGCAATGCCCAACCGTCCTTCATTCAAGACACGACACAACCGTCCTTCATTCAAGGTGGCGCACAACCACTTCCTCCTTCATACCAGATGGCACACAACAAAGATGGAGATTGGCGCGCTTATCCAAAGGTGCACCACAGGAGGGTTTCAACTCGTGCAATAAAAAGATAGAATATTTTTTGTGCCTCAACAGAGTCTTAAAACCATGCGCACCAGTGCACCACCTGGGCTCACGTGGTTGCTTGTAGAAGTTCTGCCTTATATGCACGTATAAATTCAACTCTCTTTGAGAAATATACCTGTGATTTCTTTTCTTCTTTCTTATTCATACACGCCCTGCTCGTTTTAAGATCTTTGTGGCTTGTCATAATGGTTCGTTTCAACTAGATTTAGCTTCCCATACAAGACATGACTCAACCATGAGAATCTCCATATCAATTTTACCTGTGTAAGGCATGCATTCAGAAGCTTCTTCCTCTTGAAATGGATGGTATGTGCTCCTCTCATTAGTTGCACAATCCTTGTAGTCAGTGCTCCTGCTTTGAATCCTGCTGACAAACCCACTTCCTACCTGTTTGTACTTTCTAACATTTTATAACAGACACTTCCCTGCTCTGCAACTGAATCTGTTGCTGCTTCGCTTCACACTCCATGTAACTATAGTCCTCCCTTTTCTCCATCCGATAACTTGTATTCTCACTAGAAATTACTGGGATACTTGAGTTGGGTGGAATCACTGCCTTTACAGGATGTAAATTCGGTAGTACTCACCCAAACAACCTGCTGAATGGATGTTGGTCCAAACTAGCCAGGCCCATGGTTTGGTTATCTAGACTGTTGGTCTCTTGCATCCTTTGGTGGATGGACATGCCTAGAACTCTTTGACAGTGGAAGCTCTAGCTACAATCTGGCACATTTTTGAGTTGAATGTGGACCCATGCCATAGTTCCTATAATTGTTATTTGCAGGGCATGTGTTGAAGGGTTAGGATTGTCCTTTCAACAATATTTGTAAGGCATGTTCTATCCACGGTGGAAAGCAACAGTTCAACGGTCCAAATCTCTGAACCACATGTTCCACTCCTCAGAACTTAAAACATGAGCATAATCTGTAAGGTTGACGATCCGACAATTCTCCTATTTCTATTGTACTGTTAACTTGAGAGAGTTGTGTATGAGGTATCGAAACAGGGGATGATGCTCTGCATTAGCTCATTGTGGGTGATGTGTATCTAGACACTTGATTCAGAAGTTGGGTGTCATTGCAATGAAGATCCTAAGCCTCATAGTGGGTCCTTTCAATCACCATTACATTCCACATCTGATTCTTCCAGCACATTCTCATATTCCAAGGCATTTCCCCTTGTCTGGTCGTCTAGTGAAATCAGACCCATGCTTGCAGATTTAATTCTCTGTGCTTTCCTGCATCATCTCTGGAAGCAAAACTTTAGCATCTATAAATTCAACTCATGCAATTATGAATGTTTATCAGCTAAAATGGCTGAATATGCATGCGTGCACATATAATTGCAAGGGGTGGGCTCCATTGGAACCCGTACTGCTGTAAGCTACAGTGGCATAGGGCATATGTGGGGCCCCTATGATGTACGCATGACATCCAGCCTGTCCATCAAATGTGTCAGTACATGTTACTCTACAGTGCCCAAAATTCAGGCTCCCTGAATCAGGTGGGCCACACCACAGGGAACAAGTTGAGAGGGGTCACCTTGCCCTTGATTTATGCTGGGGGTCACCGTGTTGTTTATATGGAATCCAGGCCATTCAGACCCTTCCTCTAGCGTAGATGAAGGGTTAGACCAAAATTCAGGCTGTTTGCAACTCAGGTAGCCCCAGTGCAAATCAAGGATGGGTGTTCCCGTCCAACTTGTTCCATTTGCTCTGGCCCACCTGAGTTTTGGATCGATCTTATTTTCGGGGATGGGGGTAAAATGAGGCTATGCATCTCTGATGGAAGGGTTGGATGTGCTGCATGCATCATGTGGTCCCCCCACTTGTGTGGTACCAAAATAAGCTGACGGTGGTACCGGTGCCACTGGAGCACATCGCTAATTTCACCAACATTTTATTATGCATGTTTACCAGCTAAAGTGGCTGAATTTGTGACACATAATCTCACCAACATATAACTAGTTGAACATATTTATTGAAATTTGCTAAAATTTGATTCATGTGTCTTTGACCTCTAAATATAAGGCTTTCCCCCCCTTTGTTTTGGAGAAAGGTTGGAGCGCACCGCCTGAAGTTGATAGGAGCACTACACTTTTGGCTCCCCCCCCCCTCTCAAAGTAGTATTTTCTTTTTGAAAAAACTTGAAAAAAATGCGTTTCAACTTTATCAAGTGAATGTACTAAAATACTTACATTTGTGTTAATAAATATGTATCTGGGCATTATATGCAGAGCATGATGTCTACAAATTCATAATGTGTGGGCTTCAGCCTTCATTTCTTATCCTTTATTATAGTCTCTTTGAATGAACAGGTTAGTGAAGAAGTGGAGCGTGCTTTAACAAAGTTGGGCCATGCCAAGCTTGCTGGAAGGTGTGGTGTCCCTGAATATGTTAAAATATTCTATTGTTTACACAAATAAATTGTCTTCCGCATTTGCAGTTCCCACATGAATTTTATGATGTTGATTGACATTTTAACTCATACGAGAATGGGGTACTTGACCCTGGGTCAAGCCATGTTGACATGGGCACTTGGTCAAGTTGACGAAGTGAATCTCCCCAAATGACAGAAATTTATAAATCCAAAAGGACTAGTTGGGAAAATCTAGTATCATGAAATGTGCTTTGTTTCTTAATTAAATGAAAATTTCTGTTCGTGGAGGGGGGATTTCTTTTTTAATCCTCAACAAGGGTTTGAGTAATAAGCGTGGGTCTTCAGTTCTGATAAGTGGGACTGACAGCTCGTTATCCAGTGCTCTGTTGCATACCACCTTGGATTGACATGCTGCAAAACTCTCCCGGGCTGAAAAATCCCAGCCAAAGATTTCAGGCTTTTTTCTGTTGAATGTGAACTGTTTCTATATTTCTCTCTTCAACCATCTGTTTGTTTGCCACAAATTCAAAAATTTAGGATTGTCTTATGCTGGAGATCTTCAAGGCACAGTCTAATTCTTGGTGGATTAGATCACTGAACCATGGACCACTTCTCAGAGGTCAAAAGCCCTGTACTAATGATCCTATAATTCCCATCATGGAGATCCGAAATTTGCAACAATGTATGGTATAGATGAACTAGGACGAACTGATACAATAAGGAAAAGATAAGAGATCCAGAACCATCCTTAGAACCAGTGTGTAGAGATTTCATATCACAAGAACGTAAGATTTATCGGAACTTGAGAGGCAGCACTTTACTGAGAGTGTAGCAAGGGTCAAAGAATGATTTTTCTTTTAAACTAAATTTCCAATTCGACACAGATATTGGGTTATTTGGATTTCCAACAAAAAGATATCATCACCATTGTCATCATAGTGTTGTCCTGGCTATTTGTTGTCGGCTTTATGAATCCAGTTCCACAAATTATTCCTAAGGGTATGTTGGACTTGGAAGAACCAACTTGGGAAAGCCTTCAAGTGGCTGGCCATAATCAACTATGAACTCTTTCTTGGTCAGCCTATTCTTCTGATGAAACCTTTTCTTTTATGTTTATGGAGTCATTCTTCTATTAAATTAGGGGTGATCCCAGAATTCAATTCTCCTCTTCAATACACATTATCTTCCCTTGATCAGATAGTGGTTAGTTTTACGTATGATAAATATTTAAATATTTTTAAGAGGCCGAATTCCCTATTTGTCGTGAACGGAGCTTCCCTGTTTGGAACTTAGTTTGTAGATGCGGGGGCCATGATTCGTCTATTCAAGCCATTGATCTGACAGCTCACGTCATGGATGGACCATTCTCTCAAAATCTCCCAAAATGGAAGATCTCTAGCTATAGAATCTTGGGTCTTTCCTCCTCCGTTGAACGTAGTCTGTTCACGCGTTTCTTTTTATTGAATGCTAACAATGGGAAGGTTAGAGTTGACCAATTGAGAGGATATTATGGGATGGTCCATCCATGATGGGAGCCATTGGATCAATGGCTTGGATAGACAAGCCATGGGCCCCACATTTACAAACTAAGTTCCCAATAGGAAAGTTTCCTATTTGGAACAAATAGGGAACTCGGCCTTCTATTTTAAATAGTGTTGTTCGTTGTCGTGTATGTTCATCATTTTAACAATCAACCCTTCTGTAGCGATGTGCTGGCTGGTCATAAGCACATGTAGAGGAGGTGGTTTGATGTTAGGTGGGCAGCTTGTTGCCAAACTTTTGTGAATCAATCATGTGTTAATGATTGTGAATGTGGGCCATATGACTGGACAACCCACCTAGATGAATGTAATAAGAGGCTGTATGGTTGTACGAGCACCTAGACCAGTGTTTCAAATAGCGCCCGTAGCATACGCTACGTAGAGTAGCGTGGCCGTAGTGCTACGTAGCGTTCCAAATAGCGTAAATCCCCTATAGCGTATGCTATAGGGGTCGTAGCGTACGCTACAGCTACGTAGCGCGTAGTGTCCGTAGCGTAAGCTACATTGTATTTTTTTTTTTACTATTTTACTTTTTATTATTTTTTTGACGTTTTCTTTGTTTCTAATGTTGAGGAATGTGACACTTGTATTGTACTTGATACTTTTAACCAATGGGATTTTTATTTCTTTTCATAATTGTGACTTGTGGTTTCAATTTGACATTATTAATTAAAGTGGTTTGCTTAGAAAGTTGTTGATGTGATAATTATTTGATTTGGCTTATATGTGGATTGGTTTTTGATAAATGATAACTAATAACTTTTTTTAACATGCTTATAATTGATAAAATGAATTATCTTTTAGGCATTTTTATTTTTTCCTTTTTTTTTTTTCACTATTTATTATATTTGTCCTATTGTTAAATTAAAAAAAATAGAAGTACCGTGTAGCTTACGCTATACGCTACATATTTACGCTACATGCTATAGAAGGCTGAACGCTACGCATCACGCTACCGCTATTTAAAACACTGACCTAGACTTGAGTTGTGTCCATATGCCCCTTAATTTAGTCTATTAGGTCTAATAAGTATGCACATGTCATATTGTAATTGACTATTTTTGGGATTTTTACTTTTTCACCTTATTATATAAGGAAGAGAGGAGCGGTGTGTAGCCCTAGTTTTGCTCACTCCATTCTCTTTTTTCCTCTCTTTTTCTTTTTCTTTTTCTTTTTCTTTTCCTTCTTCTTTCGCTTCTACATAATTCTACATGGTATTATAGCGGATTTCATATTGACTTACACTACCTTCTTCTCCTTATCTCATAAATTCTTCCTTTTCTTTTCCCTCTTAGTTCTTCATATTTCCCTTGTGCTTAAGGTTCTCTAAGAAACCTAAGGTTTCATCTTTTTTTTTTTTTTGGTGTGTTGGGCCTTTGTAATGGTCTAGTTGTGAGAGGGTGAATGCAGTGTTCATGATCATCACTCTTCTTGTGTTCGGTTGAAATGTGTGGGACAATTATTTTGTCAAGTGTGGTGTGTACATCGTGTGGAGCATGCAATTGAAGAGTTCTTGTATCTAGAAGAGTCAACCCTTGTTCATGTAAGCATTGTGGTATTCTCTTTAATTTCTTCTTCCAATGGAGATGAAGGGTGATCAAAGATCTGGGTTCCTAAATCCATATGATTTTCTAGAGGTTCAAATAACCGCTATAAAACTAAATGGAGCAAATTATCTCCATTGGTCTAAAATGATCCAAGTGCTTTTAATGGCCAGAGGCAAATTAAAATATCTGACTGTGGAGAAACCAGATGAAAGTGATAACACTTAAGATCGGTGGATTGAGAAAAATGCTCAGATCATTAAGTGGTAGTGGTACATCATAGAAACATCTATTAGTGGGAATGAAATGTTTCTAGATACTGCAAAGGAGGAGCGTGATACATTATATGAGATGTATTCATTTAATAAAAAAATCTCTCATATGTATTAGTTGTTTGAAGAGATTTTTATGTTCCAACAAGGGGATAAGTCTCTCGGTGAATATTATTTGAAAGTCAAAAGTAATGTAGGAGGAGCTGAATGCGTATTAGCCACTTGCTAGTGATCTTTAGAAACAACATCAACAATATGAGGAGTTTCATTTGGCTAAATTCCTATCCTGTTTAAAATTAGAATATGAGCCAATGCATGCATAGATTTTGGGTGACAAGGATGTTCCAGCTCTAAATGAAGGTTATGCTCGCTTTCAATGTGTATCTCTAACTCTGTGATGGAGTCAGTGATAATTCTACTCTGGCATCATTTATTGGATGAGGTAGAGTTGGTGGTCATGGCGGTTAAGGTAATCAAGGATATGACAAAGGTAATCAAGGTAGTCCATAGAAATGTTACGGCATGCATGCGAAGCCAGCTTGGGAAAATCTGGCATGCTATTTTGAACAGGGGTGGGGCCCAAGGTGACTGTTGGGCCCCCTTTTCTAGGTTGCATTAGTCTCCCCCTCATCAAAAGAATTCGTCATCGAGTTCAGTTTGGACATCCTTTGTTACTTTCTATCCTTCACTCTGCGTTTTTTCAGGATCCAAGGACGAAGAAGAATATTTGTGATGGACGTAAACATGGTGGACTTTACTATTTTGATCGTGAAGTAATTGGAGCCGTATTGCAAAACAACACCTCTCCTTACTAGTGGCATTGTTGTCTCGGTCGTCTATTCTTGAATATTCTTAAAAGTGTTATTCCTTCACTATTGTCAGCGTCAGTTTTAGTGTGTGAGTTAAGCATCATGAAGTTGCTTTTCCACAACGTGTGTAAAAGCATAGTCTATTTCCATTTGCTTTGTTTCATTAAAATGTTTGGGTACCTTGTTGAATCTCTAGTGTGTCAGGGTATAAGTAATTCGTTACTTTCTTTTTTATGATTTTTCAAGAATGACTTGATTTTATTTAAAGAAAGATATGAATTGTTCTCTATTTTCTTGATCTTCCATGTGGAAGTATAAAATCAATTTAACTCCAAAGTGTGTGTGATTTGTTTAGATAATGTTACAGAGTATATTTTCAATTCTTTTAGTTTGTGTATATCTAAAAATAATATTTCGCATTAAACATTGTGTTTCCAAACTCCACAACAAAAGGTGTTGCAGAACGGGAAAATTGTCATTTGCTTAAGGTGACATGTGCTTTGTTGATTCATATGAATGTTCCAAAAGGTTTTTAGAGTGATGCGGTTTTGAGTCCTGATCCCTTTTACTATCTTAATAGGTCAGTCACCTCAAGAAGTTTTGTTCGTAGGTATTCCATTATTCTGTTTACCCCCTAGAGTTTTTGGATGTTTATGATTTGTTCATCAGTTAGAGTTGGGCCATGTTATAGTTCTCATTTTTAAAGACAATTTATTTGTGCTGATGTTATCTTCTTTGAGTCCACTCCATTCACCAATGGATCTAAATTATAAACTAATTAGTGATCAAGGAAATGTGGTTGAAGACCCAGGAAGGTATAAAAGATTGGTCGAAAAAGTTTTCTACCTAGCAAGCACTAGGCGAGATATCTCATATGCTGTATGGTAAGACGGTTTATAAATTATCCTAAGGTGCCTCACATGAATGCAGTTGTTCAGATTATGCGATATGTTGAAGGAGTATCGAGTCAGGGAGTTTTGTATAAAAGGGATAACCATCTTCAAATTATAAGGTATTTTGATTGAGATTGGGCAGGTTCTCTGACTGATAGGCAACCTATTATTGGGTACTAACATTTGTGGGAGGGACTTTGATCACATGGAAGAGTAAAAAATAGTGTTGTATCCTAATCAAGTGTTGAAGTGGAATATAGGGCGATGAGTCCTACCACTTATGAGCTCGTGCGGTTCAAGAACATGTTACAGGAAATGGGTTTGCAATAAGCTTACCAACGGAATAATTTTACAATAATCAAGAACCTCTCATATTGTAAACAATCAAGTTTATCATGAAAGAACTAAGCATATTGGAAGTTGACTGTCAGTTCATACGTGAAAATGTTTATAATAGTGAAATTTCTACTCCGTATGTTCGTTCTCAGGATTAACTTGTTGACGTGTTCACTAAGCTCTTGGCCGCAATCAGTCAGCACATATTTATTCAAAGCTAGGCATCAACGAAATCTTACGTTCCAGCTTGAGGAGTGTTAATGACTGTGGATGTGGGATGTAGGGCCATATGACTGTATGGCCCACCCTGATGAATGTAATAAGGGGCCGTATAGTGGTATGACACCTAGTCTTGAGTTGTGTCCATATGTTCCTTTATTTAGTCTATTAGGTGCAATAACTGTACGCTTATCATATTGTAACTGAGGGGTACTTTTTTGGAATTTTTACCTTTTCACTTCATATATAAAGGAAGAGAGGAGGGGGCGTGTAGCCCTAGTTTTGCTTTCTCCATTCTCTTTTTCCTATTTGTTTTTCTTTCTCTTTTCTATCTTCTTTCACTTCTTCATAATTCTACGTTAAGAATTCCTAACGATGTTAATTATGTTTTGCCTAGTATTCAAGTAAACAAAGTTGACATTTATGCCCCCTATTTTTTATGCACATCCCCCTTTTCTATTTTTGATGAGGTACATGCCGATCATCACAATATGTCTAAAGAGGGGTGTGTGTATTGTAAAAACTTGGGTGTAACTATCAATTACCTCAAGTGTATTTCATTCCATGTGTCTGTATACATTCATTTGAAGTGTAAAGGTTCCTCTGCTGCACCTTTCTGTCATTTTGAACCAACTGCTTTGTATATGGCAGGTCTTCCCCACCAAGAATAGAAGGGCCTGAAGGAAGGAGGCTGCAGCTTCATTTCAGATCAAGGCTGCCGCCTCACCTATTCACTGGTGGGAAGGTGGAAGGAGAGCAGGGTTCGGCCATCCATGTCGTGTTGTTGGACGCATCCACAGGCCTTGTGGTCCAATTTGGACCCGAATCAATGGCTAAACTCAACGTTGTTGTTCTGGAGGGTGACTTCAATGATGAAGTTGATGATGATTGGAACAAAGAGCAGTTCGAAAGCTATGAAGTGAAGGAGAGAGAAGGGAAGAGGCCGCTTCTCACCGGAGATTTATCGGTGACCCTTAAGGATGGACTCGGCACCCTGGGAGAGCTCACCTTCACAGACAACTCTAGTTGGATTCGTAGCAGGAAATTTAGACTTGGTGTGAAAGTCGTCGATGGTTACTGTGATGGGGTTCGTGTTCGTGAGGCTAAGACAGAGGCTTTTGCTGTTAAGGATCATAGGGGAGAATGTATGTCTGCCCTTTGCCTTTGAGTGGTTTACTAAGCTCACATGCACATCTATACATGGTCACGTGTCAACCTAATACATGTGTGGGACACCTGAGCTGTGCATCAGGTGGGGTATAAATGACCTGGTGGCAAAATCAGGCTGGTTCACTCATCATATGGACCACACATGTACGTTGAATTTTGAAATGTTGGTAGTATTTTATGTCATCCATTGGTCTTGTTCATTTATGGCTCATATTGACGATTTGATCGGTCTATTTCTGGGTCAAAGGTGTTGATCATACGATGTATGGCATGGATGTCCCCCACATGTAGAGGCGCATGTGGCTTAGAGAAACTCCTATCCTCAATGTTTTTCCTTTTCCTTTTTCTTTTGTTTTGATGGATCAAACAATAATGTTTCAGCATCTCACACTCTTTATCTTGAAAGACAGAATGGAGAACTTTATAAAAAAAAAAAAAACTCCTTTTGATAAACATTTAGGATAATGTTCTCGGGTATTGGTTATGAAGACACTAAAATGACATTATTTCTGTTGTATTGTAGTGTACAAGAAACATTACCCACCCGCTCTACACGATGAGGTGTGGATATTGGATAGAATAACAAAGGATGGAGCGCTGCACAAGAAGTTAATTAAGGTTGAAATCTTAACCGTTGAAGATTTTCTCCGGCTTCTGGTCAGGGATCCATAGAGATTACGTCATGTGAGGAATTCCTTTTGGTTATAAATCTCTCTCTCTCTCTCTCTCTCTCTCTCTCTCTCTGTATATTTGTGTGTGTTAAAACACTGGGCAGAGGATACTATCTGTCCAATTATTATCCTACAAATGGACAGTCCACATTGTTTGCTACAAAAAAGTTCAGCCCTCAATCTGAACCATTTATTTGGTAAGCCCACCCTGGTTCTGTATGAGTCTCAAGATTTGCTTCGACGAGACATTTCTGACCATCCAGTGGGAGCAAATGTACAATCCATATATGATTGATTGGGTGGTCCATGTGTCCAAATGCAACTCAATGCACTGTAACTTACAGTGCACTCAATTCTCTCTCTCTCTCTCTCTCTCTCTCTCTCTCTCTCTCTCTCTTTCTCTCTCTCTCTCATGCTGATTATTTCTTTGGATTTTATTGTTTAGATCCTAGGAAGTGGGATGTCAAATAGGATGTGGGAGAATACAGTGGAGCATGCAAAAACATGTGTCCTGGGTGGGAAGCTCTACGTGTACTACACCGACGAAACCCGGAGCATGGGTGCTGTTTTCAATGACATCTATGAGCTTAGAGGCTTAATCACAAATGGGCAGTTCCTGTCTGCAGAATCTCTGTCCCAGAGTCAAAAGGTTCGGCGCTCTTCTATCTTGAAATATATTGAAGTAACCAATAAACCCTGAATTGGCCACAATAAAGTTGTTTCTCTTAAATATGGAGCTATCTAAGTTTTTCTTCCTGAAGTGACTAGACCACCTGCTTTCATAGTTGATTGAAAATGTTCATGTTAAATGCTACTGTGTAACTTACTGCCATATGTTATGGTTGTAAAGGTCCAAAATGGAGCTTGCGCGGTGTGTATATGACGTCCAACCCATCTAACAAGTGCACCCCACCATCAAAATGGAACACCCCAAAAATCAGGCCGATCCAACTGTTAGGTTGCCCATATTGCAACAAAAGAAAAAAAAAGTGGTCCATATTGCAGAAAACAATGAAAATTGCCCCAAAAAACCTTTAAATTCAAGCAGTGGGGTCCGCTTGGATTGGGCTGATTTTGTTGTCTCCCATCATCATGGTCGGTTGTACCAAAACACGCCCCACCATCATCATGATTTTTAATGCAAATGCATGCCCCGCCATTGTGACTCATTACAACCAAAACCGTGATGGTAATTTTTGGTGCATTTGGAAGTGCCATATCACATGTGACACGGGTAACCTTGAGGAATGGTTGGTGAGCTGTCTTACTGCATTTTACAAGGAACTCCCTTTTTTCCATTCTACACCAAATCAATATTCTGAATGATTCAGTCCCAAAACATTCCGGATATTGATTTGGAGAAAAAAAGAATGCAACCTGTCAAACACCCCCCCCCCCCTGGCCTGTCTTTGATGGTGTTCTACCTAGTTAAAATAAAATACTTTTCACTTGGAATATTTCAAGTACCAGTGGTTATCTACCCAGAAACTTATACCTGAAACGTTATGTATATTGAATTTGGAGAAAAAAGTATCCGACCTGTCTTAACTTTTCGAAACACCCAGATTTGTCCTTCTATCAGATGGTGTTTTACCTTAGTTGAAGGAATTATCTACTTTTCACTTGGAATATTTCGAGCTTCCTTGATATCTCTCCAAGCATTACCAAGAAACTCTATTGAAACAAATCATACTCTAAACAGGTCTCAGTCGATACATTAATGAAGAGTGCTTATGAGAATTGGAATCAAGTTGTGGAATACGATGGCAGAGCTCTATTTAAATCCACAAACAGCAAGAAAGCGCATGCCCCTCCTGAACCCACCATTGACTACAACCCCTCCAAGGATCACTCTATCATGCCTCCAACACATGCCCAGAATTACTTTACTTCTAACCCAAGAACGCAGTTCCGAACTGAAAGCGCACAATTCTTGGAACGTAATGATCAGCCGCCATATGAATCTCCATTCATCCAATCGGACCCTACTGTCAGCCTGGCCCTTTCAACCCCTCAAGCATCAATCCCTCAGAACATGCATTTCCATTCTGTCAGCACACCAGCATTCAGTGGAGCCTATGGGCGGGGATCTGACGAGTTCTTATCTGAGGAAGAGATCCGTCTGAGAAGCTCGGAGATGCTAGCTAATGATGAAATGCAGTATTTGCTGAGAACTTTCAATGTGGGTGTTGGGGTTGGGGCGTTTAGCCATTCTGAAGAGGCGTGCTATAACTACAATGCTGGTTATGAGCCTCAGCCGGATTGCAGATTCAGCAGAGAGAGTGGCCGGAGTTCTGGGAAAGCAGTCGTTGGCTGGCTTAAGCTGAAAGCAGCTTTGAGGTGGGGGATATTTGTGAGGAAAAAGGCAGCGGAGAGGAGAGCTCAGCTGGTGGAATTGGATTGAGTGGGACTCGGCCTTGTGTATTCTTGGGTAAATTGAGAGAATCTCCAGCTCTGTTGCATTTGTTTGCGGGTGTCTTGAGTTCATGTTTGTAAGATTAAGGGGAAATTCTGTTTGTTAAGGAATTGTTCCCCTCTTTATTCTGTATTGTTTTGCTCATTCTTGTTTTTAAGGGAAATGTATTTCTGTTTTCCTCAATTCTTCTTTTGTATTTTTCATGAACGCCTTCAGGCTTGGTTAGAAAAGGAAATACTTCATCTTGTGTGATTTATTTATTTATTTATTTTTTTTTTTGGAGATTTCAACTTTAGGCTTGTTAGCTTTCCTGCGGTTTGAATTTTAGGTCAGGTTCTTGATACCGTTACTTGGAAGAAATATAGTTGGCTATAGGTATTCAATGCCAACCGTAGTTGGTTTGTGCTTCTTAACAGCTATTTGGCATTGGATGTATTGGGACCTAAAAATATTCTGTGATGAACATCTGGGAAAACTCTTTTTGGGTTGCCCAAGATCTTTCGAATTCATTTATTTCTCTCAGGGGAGTCTTATATTGGGTTGGGTGCAATTAATGTAACAGGCTTGCATGGTCGTGGAATATTGGTGTCTGATCCTTACGGCCTTATTTCCCAATTTCCCTGGTACTGTAAAAGTTAGGTCCCGTTTGGATGCACAACTTGAACTGCAAATGTTCATTTTAATCAACATATGGAATGGCAAAAAAAAAAAGAAAAAAAAAACTAATGAATTTTCGTAATGTTCATTTTAATCAACATATGGAATGGCAAAAAAAAAAAAGAAAGAAAAAAAAAACTAATGAATTTTCGTAGTATTCGTGACAAGGAAGCAACTCTTGATTAATTTCTCTCAAGGCCAACTTCAAGGTAGTTCAACTGCAATCTGCAACCAATTCTCTTATTATGAATGCTGGCTGTTTGGTATGTGGTATTTGCAGTAGGGATCCGTGAAATTCATGGATTTCCAATCACCTTTATTTGTTTCCACTGGGGATTTCGCAAATCCACACCCCATAAGTCCATGGATTTAGTGAAATATCCCCCCAAAAACTAAAGATGCTGCGTAAGGTATTCCCTAAATTCTCCAATATCCATAGACTTGTAGTTTGATTCCCAAACAATGGACTTTAGATTTGCCAAATCCAAATCCATTGCAAATTCATGAATTTGACAAGTTCATGGTTATGTTTTCATTTCTCTGGTCCCAAACGAGGCCTAAGAAAATCACACTTTGGCTTATTCCACTTCGGTAGACTTAAGCATTGTAATCCAAGTCTATAGTTCATCATCCCTTATTTCCTCACCCGACAAAGAGGAACACAATGAATATGATATAGGACAATAATTAACCACTTGCTTTAAAAGCTCGAACTGTTAGAGCATGACAAATTAATCCCTTTATCTCATAGTCCAGGTCTCACATCTCATGGGTTAGGATTTCGGCCGAACCCCTCTCGTGGATCCCAAATCACATGGGTACCGCCTCACACGGGCTGCCTATGCCGAGTGTGTCCCCGCATCCCACAGGCTACCCCACTCGAGCCCCATGTGAAATGCGCATTAATCACCCCCGATGAAGAATTTCGAACACAAGACTTCCCTCATGGGCTCCGAGTGTGCCCCCACATTTCACAGACGACCTCACTCGAGCCCAGTGTGAAAATGCTCCCGCATTAAAATACTTGGTTAGGATATCTCCTTACAAAGTGAGAAACATTTCTCTTGGTTCTTGATCTTTGTATGTGCAAATCTCTACTCCTTCAAAGATTCTACTCATTCAATTTGCAAAAGATTCATAAAAGATGCTATACTGAAATGGAGACTAATGCAAGGAAATTTTGCTCGTGAACACGCCGTTGATTTGGGACTACTAACCACACAAACGAACTACTCGTGTTCACGTGGACAAATATCTTGAATGAAGATGGTCGTGCAGCTGAGAATTCATTTGGATGCGTATCTGATAAGCAGGAATCCCACTCATATTGTGGTAGAAAATGCTTCATGGAGTTGGACATTCTCTATCATGGAAAGAGGTTGGAATTCTTCTTTTTCCGCCAGTTTGCCATGCCATGAATCGCAGCTGATGTCCAATAAATGACAATGGACTGTCAAAACAGGGTTTAAACTAGCATCTTATTCTCTATTATTCCTTTCTTCTCCATTAAATAAATAAATAAAATATTGAGGTGGGGGTGTATGTGGACTTAGAAAAATCATACTTATATTAGTTGATGGTGATCTTGACGAGCTTTGTCAGTATTACTTAATATTTAAAAAGTACAAATAATATATAAATAATGTTAAGTTGTGTTGAGTTTTGACATTTTTATTTTTATTTTTTATTTTTTAAAGGGCTTTTTCCCCAAGTAAGCCTAGAGGTTAGCTCGGAGCCTCAAAATAGATCTCCTTTTAAAATGCTTATTTTTTTTAGACTTCTGACACCTTTTTTATTTTGATTTTTTTTTGGATTAGCTTGTTGGTACACACCCCCACTGTCAGTACACACTCCACTGTTAGCCACCCCCACTAGGGAATCGATACCAAGACCTAGTGTTGAAAGGAAGGTTTCTTCAGTCGGTCTACCACTTGAGCTATGGATCAGGGTGTAATGCCTTTTTGAACTTAGTTGGATGAAAATGCTCCGACCTTTTTATTTTTTCGTTACTCTACAACTAAATTTTATTTTACCAGATCTTTTATGCTTTTTCTACATCTCTTTCATTCTTTTTTGCTTGTAATTTTGAAATGAGCCTGTTTGAAATGAAAATGAGAGAAAATGGAATGAAAATTATTATAAAAATTTCACTTTTAGAAGAAGAATTCTTTTTTCTTTAAAAGACTTTGCGTAGATGGATCTTTTGTCAATAAATATATACAAGGAAAGAAAAGAGGTGATAAAAGACTTTACTTTTAGAAAATGAGTTTTTCTTCTTTCTACAAAAGATATGTTTAGATGATTATTATTATTATTTTTTTTGGAAGAAACTGATAAGAGGAGGCGAGAGATGTAAAAAACCTCCACTTTTAGAAGATGGTTATTCATTCTTCAAAAGATTGGGCTTAGATGAGTGTTTTGCTAATAGCTGAACTTTGGCCCACTTTTAAAAAGTTAAATAATGTATTAATAAGATAATTCTATCATATTTAAAATTACTTAGAATTATGTTTCCAATGAATCTAAGATTGTCTCGATCCAATCGGTCATGAGAGAGTTATGACAATTTTTGTACCAACAATGATCCATGTTTTGTTACAGCATCAATCACTGTTATTACACAACAACGATTGTTATTGTAATATAGGAGTGATCGTTATTGTCATACATGAGCATATCGGAGCGATCATTGTTGTTACATAGGAGCGAATGTAATTGTAATAAAGGAGTGATCGTTGTCAAAAGACATGAGCACATATGAGTAATCGCTATTGATACAAAAGAGTGATCATTGTTGTAACAAATTAGCGATCATTGTTATTAAACATGAGTGATCGCTGTTGGAACAAAGAATCGATCATTGATGTTGTTCCACTAGTGCCTACAACTCACAATCTCAAAAAAAACTCTCATAACTCCCTCATTACATGTTGCATTTAGACGATTTTGGGCTCATTGGAAAGATAATTTGATGCTCTTTCAAATAGCATTAGAATCTTCTCATTTGAACACCGCGTGATTTTTCAAAAGTGGGGTTAAAGTTCATCTTGTGTTCACTTTTGTTTCTAAAAGTGAAGTTTTGGTATATGTTTTTAATTATTATTATTATTATTATTTAAAATCTATTTATTAGTAAAAGACCCATCTAATCAAAATCTTTTGAAGAAGAAGAATAATTCATCTTTTAAAAGTGAAAATTTTACAATATTAAAAAAAAAAAACCTCATTTCATCTTGTCTTTTTCTCAAACAAACTCATAATTCATTTTTTTGAGGTACAAGTTTTTATTGCAGAAAATAGTCGAAAAGCATAAAGATTACTATAGAATAATTGGAAAGCATAAAAGATTGTTAGAGAGTTGTCGAAAAGTATAAAAAATCACTAGAGTACAATAGTAAAAAAAGAGATAGCTGGAGAGTTATGATAAACAAAAAATATATGGAGAAGAAAGTCAAGGAAGATTTTCATCTTAGAAAAAATAAAAAACACTTTTAAATTAAAAAATAAATAAAATTTTAAAAAGGAGTGAAAGATCACTAGAGTGCAGAGGTTTAAAAAAAAAAAAAAAAAAAAAAAAAAAAAAAAAGAGGTAGCCGGAGAGTTGCAATAAACGAAGAAGGTATGGGGAAGAAGGACGATTTTCATCCATAAAGCACTTTTAAATTTAAAAAAGTAGTTTTTGAAAAGGGGTGCTATTTTGAATTTCCTTTCGAACCTCGGGTTTACTTAGGGAAAATGCCCATGTTCAAAGTCTTTATTGAGTTATATACAGGAGTTTTCACGTCTCATGTCGAGAATTTTCTCAAGTTTGATCACGTCGTGACCAGATCGAGTCTTGATGAAATCCCACATCAAGTAAAGTCATCCCGGGCAAGTTCCTCTAAGTCTAATACCTCCCTCCTCCCATCCTCCGTTTGTTCCAGTGAAGTTTTTTTCGAGTTATTAACTATATTTAGAACATCCCAAAGAAAGAAACAACCAAAGAAAATCTACTCCAAACTCTATTCTATAACACTTAAGGAGAAATACAAACTAGACTAGCAGCATGCTGCCAACAGGACACACACGTGTGAGATCCACTCCATTCATCAGTCGAACCTATCATCATCATTCCCTTGCCTAAAAATTAATCTGGTCCACATATAAAGCAGACCACATCGTACACACCGAATATGACCTGTCATTCATTTCTTCCTACACAGCCACTTTTGTCCTACCCATGTGACTGAACCTGATTTTCAGTGACCTTTTCAGTGACCCCTCCTAATAAATGGCCAAGATCTCACACACGCATGCCATATTGGCACACGTACCACCAGGCCTTCTCTGTCAATATAACATAGCTAATAACAAGGTAAATCCCGAATCCTACACCAAAGCATACTACTACGACATGGCAAGGAAGTAGTGATAAAAAGCATGCACGTATTGTGGTTGCAGCCCAATCCTCACATCAATGGCTCCTGCCTCATTTGGGCTTTGCATGAAATATGCAACCTGTGGGATTGGAGAGCCTAAGGGAGATGCATAAGCTGCACTTCCATGGCCGAAATCCACCGTATGGAACGGTGTCCGGGTCCAATCAGAGACGATCGTCAGCTCTCTTATAGGAGGGAGAGCTCTCTGGGGTGCCTCTAGTGCCTCAATATACGCTCTCACATAGTCATCAGTTACTACTCCTTTGGCTTCCTTTATCTTCCCAATTGTCGCTTCAGTGCTCTCTTCATCAAGTTCCGCTGCGGTGCTAGCTGTGGACACCAACACGTATGCATTTCCACTGAAACTTCTAGGGAATGGTGGTGACATCTTGTTCCTTGTGTCGACAGTGAATTGCAAGCATACCTTCCTCTCCCCCCTCAATCCTAAAGCCTTGGTCCTTGCCTGAAAATAAAAAAGGATAATCTTGCATACATGTGTAAAAATCCACATACCGACATGTACGTACAACATTGTGTGTGTGTGTGTGTGTGTGTGTGTGTATAGATATAGATAGATAGATAGATAGAGAGAGAGAGAGAGAGAGAGAGAGAGAGAGAGAGAGAGAGAGAGAGAGAGTCTCATGAGAACTCGTGAGAACTTTTTGACAACTCATCTCCTGTAATTTTAGCCCAAAATCTGAATTATCCGCGTGATGCAGCACCCCATGAAACCCCTAAGCTCAACTTTTACCCTGATTCAAAACTTTGGTGGGCTATGGCAAAAGAGAGAGGCAAATCAAGGGAGGAAACTATTTCGTTTTTCCATGGCCCACCGAAGTTTTGGATCAGGGTAAAAGTTGGGCACACACATGCTAGGAAGTTAGGATCTCATTTTCCTCTCCTCTGTTGTTTCTCCTCTTCTTCTCAATCGTCTCTCAAATCTCATAGTTTCTTCATACGAGTACAAAAAAGAAAACAAAAATAAATAAATAAATAAATAAATAATCCATTTTCCAACTTGGCTGACTCGTGGAGACGAGTTGATTCAATTGAGTTCTGAGTTGGAAATTAAACAAGGCTCGACTAGTTGGAGTCAAGGGCTGCCTGGTTTTTCCAACCCAACTATGACGCGTGCGCGTATGCGAATATATACGTCCAACATGCAAACAGGTAGCCGAATAACTATAATCGTGTAGTGGTCATTTTATGTATGTATGCTCAATGTGGTAACTCAGAGAAATAAAAAATAAGAATAATGAAAGCTTTGAGTTGAATGCATGCACCCTAGAATGGGTACGGCAATGGATTCAAACATATGCACATCTGCATTTCAAGCAATTGAAGCCATGTACCGCAGCTTGCGAAATGTGGATGGGGATATGCTAAATGCTTCCAGCTTGCACAAATACATCCCATGATGAGAACACAATAGTGATGGTGCTCCAACCAATTCTCATTTTGCGGTCAGGCCTTCAGGTCTAATTTTCAGGCGTACGTGTAAACCATACATTAATCTCTTCATTAATATTCATAGTCTATGTTGGAGGTTTTGGAGGCTCATGTTCGCTGTCAATGGAAGTGTTTTTGCCATGTGTGTAAATTGATATTGCAAAGAAAAACAAACAAGAATCACCACAAGTTCGGGTATATATGGAAATAAATTAAGAATATGGCTCGAGTATACATGGAAAATTGAGAAGGCATCCCAATATAATATGTTCGGACGTTAAAGTTGAATCTAGGCCATCTTCCAATGATCCAAACTGTTTATATGACGCGACTCAGTTTGTATGGTGAACATTAAAAAAAAAAAAAAAAAAGCTGTCACTTGAATTATTTTAATCCTTTGTTAACTTGGTTCTTTTGCTTTGAACATGTACAGTAACCCTAACCTTTGTATAATTCAGAGGTTGAAATAGTCAATTTGATATTTTTTTTGGGCATCCCCCATCCAAGAAGAGCCCTATCAAATAAACTGTTTGGATCACTTGGAAAAAAAAAAAAAACCCAAATCGAACAGCTAGTACCCTGATGTATGTCATTGAAATATGTTGAGATGTATTTGAGCAAACCTTTAAGAAATATGTGGTTCATCACCTATTTTACATCATAAGGAAAACCAACCATTTTATTAATGAAATCAAGGCAATTAGATGGAAAAGAAAGAAACAAAACAAAACAAAAGGAAAACCCTTTTTTCTTGTTCACTGTTCACTTTCTCCTCCACAACATGTTAACCAAGTGTATGTGGTCCAGGATAAAAGGGAATTCATGCATCAAAAGGATTTATATAAAAAGCAAAAGATTTTGGTTTCTTCCTTGTTCTTAATTTCCTTCATTTTTCTTATGAATTGATTTACCAGTATTTCATATGAATGCCCTAGAGGTGAACCATGACTCTTGTCTCCTTCTCTATTTATTTCCATGCATTCTCAAATTTATGTTAATGATTATTTTGGTTTATTTTTGTACAATCAATATACGCAAATGGTCTAAGTTTATATGTAGGCACAACCAGTGTTGTCATGTGCGATCGCACATTTGCATATGCGCATAATGCTAGGGAGATCACATATGCAGTAGTGGTATATGCGATCACTGCACATATGCGATCGCATATGCCACATGTGCCAGCATATGCGATCGCATAGTGGCCAACGATCGTATTTCTGACCATTTTTTAACTGTTTTTTATTTTTATTTTTAATCCGGATTTTTCTCTATAAATATGTATTCTAAGCATTCCAACATGCAAAAAAAGCTCAAACTCTCTCTCTCTATTCTCTATTTTGTTCTCTTACATCCTCTCTTACATATTTCTAAGCACTCTACAATCTACATCCACTCCTCTCCATCCATATTCCATATTTCTTTTCTTTCAACTTTCAAGAATCAAGATTGAGATTGAAGTTTCAATCAAGGAAGGGTACATAGTACTACATACATCCACATTCAAGAATCAAGAAGATTCAAGAGTCAAGACTCTTCAAGAGACTACAACTACAACCAAGCTCTTCAATCTCCATCCATTGAATTGATTGAACTCACTTTTTACTTTCTAGTTCAATCAAGGGAACATACGGCACTCTCTCTTTCTATCTCTCTTTCTATCTCATTTTCACTTAAAGTTTCATATTTCATAATATCCAAGTTTTAAGTTTTCTAAGTTCTAACTTCTAAGTTTTTAACAACTTCTATAATTTTTTTTAAAAAAGTTTGTTTGTTAATTGATTTGTTACTTTATTAGTTGTTATAACTTACAAGTTACAACTTATAAGTTATAAGTTACAAGTTACAAGTTACAACTTACAACTTACAAGTTACAAGTACAAGTTAGAACAAGAATTCAAGATCAATACTCAAGTCAAGGGGCAAAGGCGAAGAGAAGACAACTTAGACAAGAATTTGGAAGTTGGAATCTCTTTTAGATTTGTAATTTTAATTTTGTTTGTGTGTAAATCTCTCTCTCTCTCTCTCTCTCTCTCTCTCCCTCTCTTTCTACAAGTGTAACTCAACTCTATCTCTCTCTCTCTCTCTCTCTCTCTTTCTCATTTTCTTTTCCCTCTTCTTCTCCTTTTTTACAAGTGTAAGTGTGTAACTCAACTCTCTCTCTCTCCCTCTACTAGACTACTACTACTAGTATAAAGTGTGTAAGTGTAACTTCCTCTCTCTCTCTCTCTCTCTCTCTCTCTCTCTCTCTCTCTCTCTCTCTCTCCAAGTCCCATATCTTTAGTCTCTTTACTCTTACTTACTCTCTTAGATTTTACTTCTTACTTCTTAGTCTCTTACTTTACTTTAATTTACTTTTTATTTGTAGTTTACTTTCTAGTTTCTAGTTAGTAGTTACTTTTTAGTACTAGGCTATTAGTAAGTAACAATCAATAATACACACACCACCATCATAATGTCTTCTTTCCAATCTTCCTCTTTGAAACCCAAATTGAATGACCCGGGTTGGAAGTATGGGTATTACCATAGTGCTACCGAAAAGACTCACATAGTATGTGAGTTTTGGTGGCATTACAAGGCATAAACAACACTTTTCACATTTACCGGGGTCAAATGCAAAAGCATGCGACAAAATTACTCTAAAAATTTGAAGGGAGATCGTGAAGTATATGAAAAAATAATCAAGAAAGAAATGCGATAGTGCCCTACGTCAGGAGGAATATTTGGAATAATATGCATATGAAGATATAAATGTAGTTAATGTAGATGAAGCTAGTCCCACTTCTCCTACTTCGACAGGCAGGTCTAAACCAGAAGTATAACCATCGAAAAGAGCCCGAGGGCATGGGCCCATGGATAGATGGTGTAGACCATACCCCGAAGATGTGATCGACCAAAGGGGTAGAGGGAAAGGGTCGGCTTAAACAACTTTAGAGAACCGGTATAAACAAAAAGATAGAAAAACCACAATTCAATATATTGTTAAGTGGTTTTACCAAACCGGCATTGTTTTCAACTCCGTTAAATCGAGAAGCTTCAAAGTAATGGTTGAGGTTGTAGGTCAATTTAGACCTGGGCTTAAATCTCCTTCATATCATGAAATGAGGGAGACATGCCTAAAAATTGAAGTTGAATATACACAATCCTTCATAACTGAATATAAGGAATCGTGGAAAATATATGGTTGTTTACTAATGGCTGATGGAAGGATTGATAGATCCGGTCGGTCTCTCATTAACTTTTTGGTAAATTGTTCAACTGAGACAATGTTCTTGAAGTCAGTAGATGCGTCGAGCCATTTACACAAAGAAGAATATTTGTTTAACTTACTAGATAGTGTAGTTGAAGAAATAGGTGATGAATATGTTGTACAAGTAATTACAGATAATGCAGTCTCGTTTGTAATGGTCGGTTGTCTTCTTATGGAGAAGAGGGGACGTTTATTTTGGACCCCCTGTGCGGCCCATTGTATTGATTTTATGTTAGAAGATATAGGTAGATTATTTATGAATGTGATTGCAAGGGCCAGAAAAATCACGGTCTTTATGTACAAACATGCCCTTCTTCTCAGTCGAATGAGAAAACACATTGGGGGTAACTTGCTACGTCCAGCAGTCACCCGGTTCGCTACTGTCTTTTTAACACTACAAAGGCTACATGCAAAGAAATCAGAACTTAGAAGCTTTGTAGTATCAGCCGATTTTACAAGTAGGTCTTGGTCAAAGAAGGCTGAAGGAAAACGAGTTTAACAAATAATTCTTTCTCAAAGTTTTTGGACTCAAGTGGTAAAGGCGTTAAAATCATCCGAACCCTTAGTCACTGTGTTGCGATTGATGGACGAGAATGAGAAGCCTGCAATGGGCTACATATATGATGCGATAGAGAGGGTGAAAAATAAGATCATGGACCATTTTAACTATAGAGACCGTGATTATAAGCCAATTTTAGATATTATAGATAGAAGATGGGGCAGCCAAATGTCATCCCCATTGTATTCGGCTGCTTACATCCTTAACCCAGCCTGTTTATTCACTTCTGCTAATCCAGCAAAGCACTAACTATGCATATGATTGAATTTATTGATATCTTGGAAAGAATTATTCCAGATAGAGGAGAACATGACAAGATCTCAACTTTGCTGGACTTCTACATAAAAAGTGAAGGGATATTCTCAAGGGATATCATAATAAGACATCGGACAATAAAATTACCCTGAAAGTACTTCTATGAATGTTAATGTACTGTGTACTGAACTCTTACAAATAGTTTTTCTACAAAGTGTCTCTAAGACTCTAACCTACTTAAACTGTTTTTCTCATCTGACTGGTGGGCTGCCTATGGAGTGGACTCGAAGAGGAAGGATCTAGCTCTAAAGAAGCTAACTATGAAGATTCTTGGGCTCACGTGTTTTGCCAGTGGGTTGCGAGCGCAATTGGAGCACGTTCGAGGCGGTAAGTTTAGACTGTTTAATAATTATTTGTAAACTTTAATTTTTTAGTGGCTTAAGCTAAATTAATTGCCTAAATAGCTAATGTCAAATGCGCTTTCTTTCTTACAGATTCATACCAAGAAAAAAAATCGCTTTGAACAAAAAAAACTTAACGACTTGGTTTTCATTCAATATAATAAAAAATTACGAGAACGATTCCAAACTAGGAAAGAAAAGCCCGATTTCTTTCACCCTATTTGCTTAGATGAGTTGGATGCAGATAACGAGTGACTCGTAGAGACGGAGGACCTGGTATTTACAAGAGAGGAGCTGACATTGGCACAAGTTGAAGATGCCGCATACGGATTAACACCTGGTGAAGGTAGTACCACTCGAAGGCGATGGACGGGGGGGAGTCGGGGCGCGGGTAGTAACCGTCAACCCATTGATGAGATTGAGGAGATTGAAGAAGGAGATGGTGATGATGATGATCAAGTTGAAGATCATCTATCATTGGATGTTGATGAGGTATTAGTACATACAGATGATGAAAAAATGGAAGAAGAAGAAGTGTATGTGGAAGAAAGAGATGACTCGAATGATGATGATGATGGTGGTGGTGGTGGTGGTGATGGACCTGGTGGTGATATGCCACAATGGCTACTAGATCAATGTATATGATTATTGATTAGATAAATAATAAATATATAACTTCTTAATTTTGTTTAATATTTACTAAGTCTAAGTGTGTTGATGTTGTTGATTGTTGATAACTTGATATATTATATATCATGTAGTGTTGAATATGGATATTTCATATTTGTTAAATGTTAATTGTTAAGAAGTTAACTATATTGTAATTCGTAAATGTATGTAATTGGTTTTATTTTATTTTTACTTCAATTAAATGTATTTTGTGTCCCAATGACATATAAAAATTAGTTTAATTTTTTTTAAAAGATTTTTTTAATTTAAAAAAAAAATACGAAAAAAATAAAATATGCGACCGCATATGCGATTGTGCGATCGCATATGCAATCACACACGATCGCATATGTTATTCGACAACATTGGACACAACTTAATTATTTCTTAGTTTTTAGACCATGAGCTCTGAGGCTTCAATAGTCTTCAATAAAGATAACACAATAATGAAAGAAAAAGGCTAAAATACACCATTGTACACGAATAACACCGTCAATATCTAATATTAATGGATCATGAAATCCATTTAGAGATTTCTCATCAAAACATAATGACTATTTAAACTTTATGAATAAGTAGAAAAAGTGCAAGTGCTATACACAATATGGTCTTGTTGATGTCAATCAGCTGATTTTCCTAGGTGACACCATCCAAATCTTGTTGTGCAACACTTGCATTCATTTTTTAATGGCATGCAAAACACACACCAGAGTCTTCTCTGCAAATAAATATTCAACTTGCAATCGAGACTAAAAATATGGCAAGTAGACGGTTCCGTTAAGAAATCTCTCCTACCAATCCGATCCAATAAGGGATACATAATATCCTTGTTAACCCGAAAGAGGGAAAAATATGGGATTTTGGAGGCAGGAGATTTAGAATGTGAGTTTTTAGAAATCCAAATATTTCAACACCAAAGTCAGATTATTTGATAAGAGATTCAGAATAAGTTGTAGATGGCTATTAGGTCCATTGTTTTACTATGATTGGAGTGAACGTTTCCAACTAATACAACTGAAGTCAAGAAATTCTTCATGATGGAGATGAAATATCTAAATTTAGATTTAATAAAGATCACTTAAGATTCTACTTGGGTTGCATTTGGATGCAAAATGGTACAAGTGAATCGAATTGCAAACATTTAATTTAACCAAGAGGAAATAACAAGAAAGATGTTTTTGGATAAGTAGCCCTTAAAATGTGGCCACTTATTTATGTCTAACTTGAAAGTAACATGACTTGTAATTTGTAGCTAAAACCTTCCAAATGAATGCTAACAAAAGAAAGTACAATTTGGTTAGTTGCATTTTAGTTCTTTGGTCATCCAAACACACCCCTCTAAGGTTATGTTACATAAGTGAATTTATACAGTAGGATATGCCGGACTTTAGTTGTTAAATGGGTGACTTTTTCAATCATCCATACTCTTTATACAATGGGCCTCCGCTTGGATCAGAAACAACCAACAAATAAATAAATAATATAAACAAAAAGAACTGTCTTGAAAATATGTCAACCCTTTGATCATTCAAAGGTTATGAATGAGATCCATATTCAAAAGAAAAGAGATAAACAATCAAATGGTTGAAATACTTCAACACAATAATAAAAGAAATGGAGGAGACAAAAATTCTTTTAGCTTGAATAACAGACCATGTTATCCTCAACACATTAAAAGCCCTCACAGTACCAGTTACATTGACATTGCAAAAAGTTCTATCAAAATTATCTTCAGGATAATCCTGGCCTAGTCTCAAGATTGTTACTGCACTATTTTACAATCCTCAAAAAATTGAAGGAAAGAGAACAAGAGAGAGATAAAGAGAGAGAGAATAGTTGGAGAGAAGTATTTCTTATGTTCTGTGGTTCTTCCATACCATGTACATGTAGATTTTGATTGAGTGTTGGGAGTGCCAGAAATGGTGCCTTGAAGAGACACCTATTAGTTGGCAAGAGACACTTTTATGTCTTTTCTTTTGAATTAATAACATTATATTATAATTTAATTACAATCATCAACTATAAACAATTGGCCAATACCCTTCTAAGTTACCTTGCCTAACTAACATCTCACCTGTGACGAAGGAACTGCCAATTGCCACCTCAATACCATGTCACATGATGGTCAATGTAGATTCAACTCTTGACCAAGTATTCCTCCCAAGTCATACTTAGTCACAATTTTGACCATGCTTTATAGCATGGGTAGAACTTGGGCTAATGCATGATTGACAAAAATGTAAGGTTAACAAGTTCTAAAATTCCTTGTTATGATGTGTATAACGACCCTTATTTTTGTGACTCACTTGAGACATTGACTAAATAAATTAATAATTTGATTTTCCTTTATTAATAAAAACAAGCATTTAGCCCTCTTATAATTATATTACCCTTGGTAGAGGGATAAGTTAGGGGATCAACTCCCGACACTAAAGGAATTTTATTTTGCCAAAACTCATAAAAAATTTGGTGAAATTTTTTAGAATCAAGGCTTTTCCTCTATTTAAAGGGAAGATCTACAAGAAATTTCTATAGAAAATCCTAAAATCGAAAGAGCAGCCGTACGAAGGAGAGAATTCCTGCGAACAAGAAGCTTTTGCTGAAAAGTTTTCATCAAAATTTCTTTTAATTTTCTTTTTTCCTTGTTTAGAAACCCTGTATCTAATTGATGAACATGGTGGGTCAACACTACACTCATCGTTGTAATCAATCAGAAAGTTTTGGATGTAGAGAATTGATTTTCAGATCAAGAATCTTTATTATGAGAGATTGACTTTGGGAAAATCTAGCTATATTAGTGTAAGGAAATCTGAATATACGGATCTTAAGGCCAAATTGTGTTAGAGTGTTAAATCCTATATTGAATTGATGAATAGATTCCCCACAATGATCTGCGAAGTTATATAGTAAATAATAGCTTTTGTCGAAAACAATTTTCAATTATCAGTTGTTGATGCCGGTTATTCGGATTTGAGCAATCATTTGAATTTTTTGAATTCGATAAAGAGAATAACCATTGGATGAGTTGGACCCAATTCTGTAATTAATGGAATCCATCGAAATTAAGGTAGAAGAAAAAAAATTCTAAAATTTTCAGAAAATCATATCATGCAAGAACTTATCTGACTTCGATCGATCGATCAAAGTTAGTGTTCAATCGATCGATCGAAGAAGTAGTTTTTTGTCTAAAGACCAAAAACCATAATTTGTTATCTGTTTCGATTGATCGACATCAATGTTTAATCGATTGAAGAGAACCTCGATTAGTCTCAATAGATCGAACATATTGATTGAAGTTGACTATTTTTGTCCAACAAGTAAATTGATTTAATTTGACCAATTTCAATCGATCAATGACAAGGGTTCGATCGATTGAGAATGGCCAAAAGATGCTAGAAACTTTGGAAATTAAATTTGAATTTTATCGATCCATAGTGGAGTAATCGAAAGATCGATTGAGAGCTCTCGAGTTGTCTCGATCGATCGATTGCATTGATCAATAACCCCTATTGTTTTTTAAATTTAAATTTAAGAAATTGATATTGGGTCATCTTGCTTGAATTAAAGGTGGACCCCACTTGTTGTTATAATATGATTGAATTATGGTATGCTAAATCATCTTAATAGAGACTTGAAGTATATTTTCCAATGTGTTCAATTATTTGAAGGATTTAACCTTACCATAAATAGGTGAGTGAATCCCAATGTGTCTCATATATGTATAACTTTGATAGATGAATTGATGGTTGTGATTGTTTGGATTCATATGGTTGCCATGTTTTATTGCTTATGCTAATATGATCATTCCCATATGATTTATGATATTGAACATGTAAACATGTAAATTATTAATGTTATGAAATTTTTTGTTTTATCTCAGAGAGAGATGTATCTATAAACTGCACATGTTGATGTATAGATATTGAGTATACACTACATGCATCCATTATGACTGCATGTACACCTTATACTTGGGTTCCTCGGGGATCTCCCTAGATGGTCAAGCTTCATAAATTCGTTATCAGATACTCACGATAGTGGGAGCATATTCATGGATTAGATATATGATTATCTATGCTTACTTAAGTGAATGTCTGATGGGTACAGATTGCTCATACATACATATGGTGGATGTCTGAAGGGTACAATTTTCGGGTTGACAAATATTCAGCGCAAACAAGTGAATGATTATCCCACTTGACATGCACCTCATGACATCTTTGTATTAATGCTCATACTACATATGCACTATTTTAATTATATTGTGCTACATATGAACCATGTTGGGTTCACTTACCAGCCTGGCTAGCTAACGTTATAGATTAACAACCGTACAGAGGCGGATGATGCAAGGTGATCTAACCAGGTACCGAAAAATGTGGCCGTTCGTATTTGGCAGAGGACGAGCTCACTACATTAGAAGGCAGAGTCCTTACCTTAGTGGTAGACTCTGAGGTGTTTCAACACGAGGTCTTGGGTTCAATACCCATAGGTGATGAAATCCCACTACGGTGTGCGTGAGTGTGTGTTAAAAAAAAAGAAGGCTGAATTGATTTTAAGAATTTTAGTTTACATTCATTTTAGTTACTATTGATAGATTTGATTAAAATTTGAAATATGTTTATAGTCATAACTTTGTTAAACAATGATTGATTACTTTGGTTGAATAAAGTCTAAATGGGTGGACTTAACCGGATTTGATAATTTAGTTTATGAATGCGAACATTATAGATGAAGTGTTATTAAATGAAGTGAAAATAGTTGAGTATATGAATGTTAATTTCATGATGATCTAGAATACATGTAATTGTCTCTTAATCATTATATGATGAATGAATTTATGTACACTTAGTGTGCGAGAGTCATGTAATGTAACTTAAGTCTGAGGGTGCACCATTTGTATCCAAAGTACGAGGCATGACAATGTAAATGTGTGAAATGCTAGGTAAATAAGAAAGGCGTCTAAGCATCCACTGTCCACAGAGTGCTCACGTGCAGATAGTGCAAAACTGTCCTTAATATGCTTATAATTCAGAACCCTTAATGTCACGACACTCAATTCCCTCTCCTCTAGACACTAACTCTCCGAATCTTTTTTTATTAAAAAAAATGATCTCAATTCATGAAAGGATGTTTGTTTTTTAAGATTCAAAATTTTGATATTTTGCATTTTGAAAATATCCAATACATCATGAGAGTTTAATTTTACCATCTCCTTTTTCTTTTTCTTTTTTTAAGGAAAAAAAAAAAAAAGGAAAGTGGACTCCTGCCACCGGAATTCCAAAGCATTCGGGAGGGCCTCAACAATTCGGGCCACTCCTATCTTGTCATCCTTAACTACTTTCGTGCGATCCTAGGAGAAAAAGGACCTGGGGACCGCCTATCATAACTGGCCCCACAACAAAGAAAACCGACAAAGCGCCCAAGCCACTACTCCCTGATAGCCCCGAGGCCCACCTTATCAAGGAACATGAGGCCTCTAACCTGGGGAGGGAGGTCAGAAAAGTGATCAAAGCACAGGGAGATTTGGGTCGAGCTGCCCGAGCGCGCCAAGGCATCCGTAAGAGAGTTCCCTTCTCTAAATATATAAGAAAAAACCAACTGACTAATTTTACCATCTCCAATCCACCGGAAGGTGCATCATATAAATAGTTTGGATCATTGACAGATGTCCAAATGCTTATAAGTCTTACAGGATCACATATCCTACATGGGATGTTTCACATTTTTTTTCTCTCCTATTCAAGTAAGTTTCCGAAACGAAAATTTCCTGATACGCTTGGGCCTTTCATGGACGTGGTTTTCCACTACACATTGTTCATAACTTGCCGTTGGATGGTGATCATGTTTCAATAATTCAAATTATTTAATGATGGATCTCACCGTGCATGCATGATATGCAGAGAATATTTCGAGAGTGGAAGATTCTATCAATGGCCCACAAAACAACGGTTAAAAGGAAGTGTCAATGGTCAAAGAAAATGAGTTAAATGACCTAAGGGTTGAAATATTCCAATATAAGAGGTTTTATTTAGATCTTTCCCATCCACATTGAGGCCTATCATGTTAATGGTTCGGATCATTGCATCATGACCCAGTTCCAGCACCTACATTCCCAATTGAAAAAAAATAGAACATTACTGACATTCATCTCTCAACATGCCCTTTTACACTAGTCATCACATCTACTGGTAAACCTAGGTTGGACAGTTTAACTTGCATGCCATCTATGCAATTTGTAAGTAATTTCCAAGTGCCTGCATATCATCGAGCACACGCTCCCAGTGTTTCAAAGTTTCTCTTAAAGATAAGAGTGAAAAGATTTCAAGTTTTCCTTATTTCATAATTGAGTGGAATATCAATGATGATATACTCAGCATGACCGTTCATGTGATCATCTTGTGGGACCCAGAACGATGGGCCCCACCCATTTCTATGCAAGGCCATTTTCAGTGAAAGGACCACTTTATGCTGTCCCACAAACTTGATAGGTTAGCACGTGTGGGCAGAGGTTTACTGAGAACTATGCCCATCTACATGCAAGAACAGGTGAAGATATGGCACGTACGTGAGAGAGATCCGAACTTTACATCAGGTGGTAAACGCTAATTAAATCTTCTAGCTCAAAAAGTAAGTCGGTTTACTCTTCAGGTGGGCCACAATCTGTGGAAAAAAAGACAGCTAAAATAAAATTCTAGCCATCTGTTTGTTTTGTATACTGGAGTGAAACAGCCTGTTATTTACGCCAGAATATCTAAACGGTGTGGCCCAGACGATGGAAAGCTCGGATTGTGCTATATTGGCACGTGTCCTTGCATGAAGATATATATATAGTCAGGAGTACTCCGGACGCGTATGAGCTTCGTCAACCTCTGCAAGTCCATAGGAATGTATGCATGCATGCCTGTTTCATAGATGCGTGTGTATGAGAATTAAGGGAATTACTGGAATGAGAAATACATTTCTTTCAAGTTATCTGCCGCTGTATTCTCCCTAATTAAAAATATTCCAGAGAAAAAAAAGAAAAAGAAAAAGAGTTCTTGATATAACTAGATTAAAACAAGAATTAGATTTGTTTTTTTCACATGCACCGCGATGCATTTCCACCAGAAACGTTTGCTGGATGGGGCCAACATGCAGCGACGGTTGGAAACGTCCATCTGCAAGGGAACTACCTCAGATTGTTCATGGTCCAAAAATCATGATGAATGAATGATCCTTAATTACCATTGAATGGTGGCATTCAAGTGGACAGGTGAAGAGAAAAAAGGTCAGTCGTCCACATTAAATAGGAAAAATAGATAGTTTCATCCATTTCAGCATGGTTTTTGGAAAATAGAGCATCTACAGCTGCATCTAGAAAATGAACAATTCAGATTATCCAACAATAGCTTCATGTAAGCCTCTTCAGCAACACATGTTGGATATATGAGCATGCGGAACAAAGGCGTACGTGTATTCATGCGTGTGTGTGTGTGTGTGTGTTGTGTGTGTGTGTGAGAGAGAGAGAGAGAGAGAGAGAGAGAGAGAGAGAGAGAGAGAGAGAGAGAGAGAGAGAGAGAGAGAGAGAGAGAGAGAGAGAGAGAGAGAGACCTTCCAAAGGTGAGCCGCTACCACCTCAAACGAGGAGCATGCACCGATATGCCGGCCACAACCGACCCTCCTTTTCAAGCACTCTATCATTGCACTGCTCACAGAGAAGGTCTTGAGAACATAGTCCTCCTGGCTTGTGGGCCCCAACTCAGAGAAGTTGTACCCTCCGATCATCCTATCAGGATCTACGGATGGTGTTGAAGCTGCCTGTTCTATCAGCTGGTAAATGTGGTCAAAAGCCACTACCCTGGTCAACTGACGATCCCTAGGCTGGGTTTGACTATGACTAACTAACAGCCTACCTCTCTCATGTACTGGTGAAATCAGCTGTACACTTCCACCTACTCTCCCAGCTATTGTAGAAGCCCATGCATTTAGAAAATCAAATGTTGCCTGCCCATCAAATAGGGAGTGGCTGATGCCAATACCCACTGCATATCCTCCACACCCAAATGTAGTCACCTGCATGGTTCCCAAAATGGACGTTCGTGATGATGATTTTCTAAATGATGATGAAGACGATGATGATCGTGACAACAACAATGATATCCTACAAAAATTCAAATTCCATTCAGAGAGAGAGAGAGAGAGAGAGAGAGAGAGAGAGAGAGAGAGAGAGAGAGAGAGAGAGAGAGAGAGAGAGAGAGAGAGAGAGAGATGTCTGGAAGAGGGAAAGGAGAGAAGGGATCGGGGAAGGGAGGAGCAAAGAGGCATAGGAAGGTTTTTAGAGACAATAGCATCTAAGGAATTATGAAGCCTGCCATCCGTCGCCTAGCCTGCCGTGGTGGGGTCTAGAGAATCAGCGGTCCCAATCTACGAGGATACAAGAGGGGTCCTTAACATCTTCCTAGAAAACGTCATCTCACCTAGATCAAGCATGCTCGCCGCAACGACATCACCACATGGATGTTGTCCACGCCTGCAAGAGCAAGGCTGCACCCTCTATGGCTTCGGGGGCTGATCTGGATGTGTCTGTGAGTTGGTGGGTTGGATATCTCTAGGGTTTTGGGTTTTGATGGGGCTGATCAGCTGATTGTAAAGATGTGGGTGGTCCGTGTTTTTTTAGGGTTAGGGCTTCTGATGTTAAAGTTTCAAGATAGCTTGAATGGAGAAATCTTGCTTTTCTTGATGGAAAAAAAAAAAAACCAATAATTATGATGGTGATGGTGATGGCGTAACAGCAACGACGGTGATAGTGATGGTGATGATGAAGAATCACACAAGCCAATTTGTTAGTGAAGGATCCTTACCACTTCTCTCATTTTTCAAGTTCTAGCTTTTGTCAAATCACTTGATTTTGTTTGTTAATAATCTTATAAGCTGATAAGAGTGGCCAATATTTACATGTGTATGACATTTGGACGGTTCTTTTTTTTTCTTTTTTTCTTTTTTTTTTTTAATAAAAGGATTTTTTGGACAGTTGGACAGTTCAAACATCCATCTGAAGCACCTATCCAATTGTCCACTCATCATGGGCCTACAATCCAATCAACAGACTGCAGAATGGACATGATTATTACAGAAAATTCCAATCAATAATCTTAGTCATCCATCAATAGGCCACCTTAGATTGTTCCTCTCAACAATCACTTTGATCCTATGATTATAACCATACGATCAGTTGCCTACAACAAAAACAGATAAAATAAAGCAGTCCCATGATTGGAATGTTACAATTATTTGATCATGGTAATTTTATGATAGTCCGCGTCGATGTTGTGGACCATCGATGTTGCGGACCATCGAACACATCCACTTTAATACATGTGATAGGTGACTATATTATGTTGTACAAGAGTCACTATAAGAACATATTTCAATAACAAAATTCTACACATGACTCCCACATACTCACCTGAGCAACAACCAGAGGCATCACAGTGAAGTTCTCATTGAAAACAGGCTTGAAAACAAGCTTTTCAAAAAAGCTGTTATACTGAGAGAGATCCCCAAGCTCTGATATCTTCACCTGAGTAACTGCCTCAACTAGAATTGCACCAGCGTTGTTACACACAAGATCAAGCTTCTGATTTGTTGGATTAATGGCTAGTCTGCCTGCTGCTGGGTACCAAACAGACAATATCCTCTCCAAACCCAATTTCAAGCTATTGGAAAGAGACCCAAGTGAGGGATTTTGGTGGAGACGAGATTTTTTGTAGAAAAAGACTAAGTACATGAGTAATGGACACTTCCTATCTAGATTGGAGAGACTGAGGAGGTGGGGCATTTGGGTTTGATTAGGTTGAGGTGGGAGAGGTTTTGCATATACTGGTGTGGTCCTAGTGATGGTGACCATCTGATGACCTTGATGGTGAGTGGCCATTTTTCTGTGATGGTCTCTCTCAGTTTGGCAGGTAGATAAAAAGGGTTGGAGAGAGAGAGAGAGAGAGAGAGAGAGAGAGAGAGAGAGAGAGAGAGAGAGAGAGAGAGAGAGAGAGCTCAGATTCTTAGAAGAAAACGATTCGTATTGGTGGAGTTTTATAATGGTGATGATAAGGAGAATGATTTGGCATGCTTCTTCTACCCTTGTTATTGTTTCTCTTGTCTATGCATGGCACTGTTTATGTTGTATTCCTTAGGCACGCATTACGTGGACACAGTGTACACTGAGAGTCGATGCGCACATATCTCCTGCCATCCAAAATGGTAGGAAGAATCCTAACACACATCTCAAAATGGGCTTTTCGAAATTCGAATTTGAAGTGCTGCTAAGTTTCTGCCGGCCCACTTCAGATAGTAAAGAGATTACGTTTCCACCGACTGTCAGTACGCGCTGTGCGTGTTGAAGTCATGCTGAATAGATACCGGGCTGTTTGTTCCGGAAGCGGATTGCGTCCTGCCTGCCCCTGGACAGAAATTGGTCCATGCAGGGGCTCCGTGGGGCCTACTGTGATGAATTAGATTTATCCACACCGTCCATACATTTTTCCAGAACAGTTTATGGTTTGATCCCGAAAATGAATAAGATCCAACTCTCAAATGGACCATATTACATGAAGCACCGGTGATAATGACGTCCACCGTTGAAATTTTATTAGGACCTACCGTGATTTTTATTTGCCATCCAACCAGTTCATAAGGTTAAAAAAATCTTGATGAAGGGGAAAAAAATTCAGCTTGATCAAAATCTTCTGTGGCTCCCAAGAAGTTTTTAATGGTCAGAATTCATTTCCCAGTGTGTGGTCCACTTGAGCCTTTTATATGTATCATTTTTGACCTAATACTGTAACATGGTCTATAAAATTGATGAACGGTGTTGATAAAACTAATACATCACTGTGGCTCACCGGATTACCTGTCTGTACCGATTCTGTCCCGGCGGGGGTAGGACGCAATCCGCTTCTTCTGTGTTCAATGAAACTTGTTTCCTCCGTCGCGACTCAGGTGACCGTGTCTGTCGCATAGTACTGGGGCTTACATGCTGAGATTCTTCAATGATCTGAACCTTCCATATTCTCTTTACTACTACTTATAGATTATTTTTCCATAATAATACTTCAGTAATGAAACTAAACTTTGAAAACTTCTTTTCATTGTTCAAAGTTCATCTAAAGATAGTGATAATTGAAATAATCTATTCACCTTAATTTTCTTTAGATGAATCTTATAGAACATTGCGATAAAATGGACGGTTCCGATCATCTGAAACTTATCATGTGGATCCCTGTCGGCAGCGAATTAAGATGGATCTGAGTCGCGACAGGCAAAGTGAACTCATGAAAGTCTGTAGCTAAAAGCGTTCTTGCTGGTGGGACATACCTATGCTATCAGCAATAGAACAGCAAAAGTAAAAGATAGTTACCCCGCGGGACTACCCTAAAATGTACTTCATGTGGCCATTCACTGTGCCTATAATCCACACTCTGAGATCGAAACCGTCCATCCAGTTATTACCACAGGAGATTGACTCTGTCCAGAAAAATATTTCTGATTTCACGATCAGACGAACCAAATCACTTCCCTTGCAAATGGACGGAGAAATATGAAAAGTCCCACAAAATTCTACAAGAAAATCACTAATTAGCCAGGATTGGGCAATCCTTGTTAGCTTACAAAGACACATCATCCATGGTGGGCCACGGGGGTCTCTTGACCGTAGATCCTGTAGGGGACCGTACAGCAGAGAGGCAGTGGAGTACTATCTAAACTAGCCCCATAGACTACTAAACTGACCTTAAAGTGAGAAAAAACTCATTTACATTGAAGAAATGATGGCCCACTTCTAGGAAACTGATCCCACCTAACTTTTGGAAGTGACCCAAATGCTTATTTGGTAGTATCTCAGTATATGATTGTAGACAAAGATATGAAACCTTAATAAGCGTGTGGAAAACAACCCATTACATGGGTCACTCAAAAAAGTCTATGATCCTCAACCCCAGGGCATACATATTATAATAAACCAGTTTGTAGAAGTAGAGAGCCATGGTTAAGTGATCCAGACCATTGGTATTTTGGACCCCAAAGTGGATGTCCCTAAGAATCTCCTCGTTGGCACAATCCAGATCTTTCAAAATTTTCCCAGAGATCAATGGTTTAAATTACACAAAAAAATAAAAAAAAAAGTTTCATGATCAATGGTTATAAGGACTAGCCAACCATGAGTTATTTAAGGAATTCTCCATCCAATGGTCCAGATCACAGGAACATGGACATTCTCGAGTATAGTACATAATCTAAGGTTTTTTTTTTTTTTTTTACACACGCGCACACACCACCACACACTCACGCCATGTTAGGATTTCACCACCTATGGGTAATCGAACCCTCAACTAGGTCTTGAAACTCCTGGGAGTCTACCGCCGGAGTAAGAGTAAGGACCCTAAGGTCGAGTATCATCTAAATAGTCTTTTTAAAGGGGAAAAAACAAAAGGGACGGTGGTGATTTGGCATCAAAGGCTGTCCGTTGTTGAAGATGGTAAGCATGAAATGTATCATACCCCACTAAGAGGTTAAAAGCCTTAAAAAAGAGTGATGGGGTGTAGGTGTGTAGGTGGGCATGCGTGCAAATGAAGCTGGGGATTGTCTACATGTCCCCTCTTTCCCATGCAACTGCCCTCTTTTAGGGACTGCTCAGTCCCTTCTCCTTTTCCTTTTTCCTCAACCTTTGAGTAAACAAATCAACGGTGTTTGAGGGTGCACATAAAATAAGTGAAAGGAATGTATTCCTCTTCATGTGATTCAAGGGAATAGCTTTTGTGGTACAAAATACACCAAAGCATGAATGGATGGTACATCTATACATACATGTATCATGTGATGCATGCATGCTTTTGGGCGCACGCGACGTCTGTATCCCAAGATGTGGACGGATGAGTGTGGTGGATGGTAATGATGCACATGAAAAAGGACGGTCAGCGAACACCCTGTGTGGTCAGAGGCTAGGAGTGGGCCACCGTGATGTTTGTGAGAAATCCACTCCGTGCATCCGTTTTTCCAGGCCATGTTAGGACATGAGTCCAAAATGAGGCAAATTGAAAACTCTAGTGGGCCCCATAAAAGGAAACAGTGAGGATTAAATGTCCATCGTTGAAACATTCGTGGGACCCAGAAAGTTTGGATCAGGCTAATATTTTGTGTTTTCAGTTCATCCCAGTTAGAATGACCTTATGAATGGTTTAGATGGCATATAAATAACATGGTGGACCCTATGGAGATTTCGACGGTAGGCCTTTCCTTACTCACATTTTCCTGTGGTACGATGCACATGAGTTTTAGATCTGCCTCAATTATGGGCTAATGTCCCAAATATAAGCTGACAAAATGACGCAGGGGAGGACGTGAGGTCGAGCACCGTCTTCCTCAAGAGGATAACTATTCCAAATCCACGGAACTTTTCTGGACTCCTCACAGAAACTTTCTCGAATCCACGAGAAAATAGAGCAGAAAATAAAAATAAATTCTAATAAATTTGGAATAGATTAATGAATTCATAAAAACGAGTTCACAACCCCTTAAATAAGGGTACTAAGCAATGGGAAAGAAATCATAATCAAACTACAACTAACACTCCTAGAATTCGCGACTTACTATAAATAGTAAACTTACTATTTATAGACGGTTGTGATGTCTACTAGTCTTGTGAGGTTTTCGGCCAAAAATAGTAAGTGTCCTATTTGGCTTCACCAAACCGTTCTCCTAATTATTCTAAGCTCTTTTCACGTTGGGCGCAACTCCTAAAGCCCGACGGATGAAGAGTTATAGTCAAACTAAAACTTACTATTTATAGTAAAAACGAAATTGAAATAGGGAAACGACCGTCGAATCAGGGGTTTCTCGCAATTCCGAGCGTCGCAACCCAGCATAGCTGGGTTGGTTGGCTAAAGTAGCTCGTTCTACCCCAAAATCATATATTTTACGTTGACTAACTCATCCCGGATTGCGAGATACGCCTGATTGAAGGTCTGATGGTCCAGATCACTTCTGTCGCCGACCGGGCCTTTTTTGATCCATCTTTACCATGTAATTGTCCACGACCCGCTCTACATCAGTCGCCTCCACTTCAAAAGAACTCGTCCTCGAGTTATCATTATGCGCTGGTTCATGATACTCGGTCAGGTCCACGACATTGAAAGTCCGTGAGATCGTCATATCATCTGGAAGATCAACAACATAAGCATTGTCATTGATCTTTCGGATGATTGGTACCGGTCCAATCTTTTTATTCTTTAACTTGTTGTACGTTCCGGTCGAAAATATTTCTTTGCGCAGATGGACCATTACTTGGTCACCCACCTCGAACACTTTCTGTCGCCGATGTTTGTCTGCTTGCTCCTTGTACTTTTTGTTTGAGGCATGTAGCTTGTTCTCTACCTCCGCATGAATTCCCATGATTTTGTCTGCCATATGTTCTGCTGCAATGCTCATGCCTGGGAGCTTGGGCAGAGGTACCAAGTCTAATGTGTGGCGAGGTACTCGTCTGTAAATAACCTGGAACGGAGATTTTCCTGTCGAGCGGTTCACCATGTTGTTGAATGCAAACTCTGCTTGAGACAAGGCCAAATCCCACTGCTTCAGTTTTTCTCCTGAGATACATCGAAGGAGGTTTCCCAACGTGCGATTCACAACCTCAGTTTGACTATCAGTCTGTGGGTGGTACGCGCTGCTGAACTGAAGGCGTGTATCGAATCGAGCCCACAAAGTCCGCCAAAAGTGGCTTATGAACTTCGTGTCACGGTCAGAAGTAATAGTCTTGGGAACCCCGTGTAGTCGCACAATTTCTTTGAAGAATAGATTCGCCACGTGTGTTGTATCGAGAGTCTTATTGCATGGAATAAAGTACGTCATCTTGGAAAAATGATCTACTACCACGAACACTGAATCCATGCCGCGTTATGTTCGTGGGAGACCAAGCACAAAGTCCATAGATAAATCCTCCCAAGGGCCGTCAGGCACGAGTAACGGGGTGTAGAGGCCCGTATTATGAGATTGCCCCTTGGAAGTCTGACAAATATAATAGTGTTGGACTGTCTTTCCCACATCACGTACCAATTGCGGCCAGTAATAACGTTCTTCCACAAGAGCTCGCGTCTTGTCTCGCCCAATGTGTCCACTGAGGCCACCTCCATGTAGCTCTTGGATTATCTGTTCTCTTAGCGAACTCTTTGGGATACATAGTCGATTTCCCTTAAAAAGGAACCCGTCTTGTAAATGTAAGTCACCGGGGTGACCTTCCTGACATCTAACCCATGCGTCCTTGAAGTCGTCGTCGTCGGCATATATGTCTTTAAGGTGATCGAACCCGACAACTTTATTACTCATAGTGACTAACAAAGTTGCACGCTGACTCAGCGCATCGGCTACTTTGTTCTGTTGCCCTGACTTATGCTTTAGCACGAATGTAAATTCCTGCAAAAACGAGATCCATCTAGCATGCACACGGTTAATGTTAGCTTGACTATTAATAAATTTGAGGGCTTGATGGTCCGTGTAAAGTATGAATTCCCTTTGAATCAAATAATGTTGCCAGTGTCGCAGTGCCTGAACCACCGCGTACAACTCGATCTCATATGTAGACCACTTCTTACGTGCATCACTAAGTTTCTCACTGTAGAAGGCTACCGACCTACCTTCTTGAGACAAAACTCCTCCAATCCCGACATATAAGGCATCACATTCGACTTCAAACAGTTTGTCAAAGTTAGGAAGTACAAGAACCGGGGTCGTGGATAATCTGCGCTTGATCTCGGCAAAGCTTCTGTCGGCTTCGTCAGTCCACTGAAACTGTCCTTTCTTTATGCAATCTGTGATCGGTGACACAATGGTACTGAAATTTTTCACGAACCGACGATAGAATGTCGCTAGTCCATGAAAACTTCTCACTTCATCACATTTTCCTCATCCATTCGAATGCCCGTGGATGTAACCACAAAACCCAGAAACAATAGGCTATCAGTCATGAAGCTACACTTTTTTAAATTGAGGTACAGTTTATTTTCAGTGAGCACTTGAAGGACCTTCTTGAGGTGCTCCATATGGGTAGTTTCGTCTTGACTGTATATCAAAATATCATCAAATTAAACCACAACGAACCGTCCAATGAAAGGTTTCAGAACTTGGTTCATCAACCTCATGAATGTGCTAGGTGCATTAGAAAGACCGAAAGGCATGACCATCCATTCGTACAATCCTTCCTTGGTCTTAAAGGCTGTTTTCCACTCGTCACCCGGCCGTATTCGAATTTGATGGTAGCTGCTCTTTAAGTCCAATTTAGAGAATATTTTTATGCCCTCTAGCATATCTAACATATTATCCAACCGTGGTATAGGAAACCTGTATTTTATGGTGATCTTGTTGATGTCTCAGCTGTCGACACACATGCGCCAACTCCCACCTTTCTTTGGAGTTAGCAGAGCTGGTACAGCATATGGGCTCATGCTTTCTCGAATAAGACCCTTACGGATCAGTTCCTCCACTTGTCCCTGCAGAATCTCGCACTCATTCGGGCTCATTCGATAATGAGGACGATTAGGTAAACTGAACTCAGGGACAAGGTCGATATGGTATTGAATATCTCGCATAGGGGGTAACCCATCGGGAAGGTTCTCGGGCCAGATTTCTTGGAATTCATGTAATAAGGGCCTTAGTCTTTTAGGGATGATGGTAGGCTCGAGTTCTTTCCCTTTCACAATTAATGCATAAGTTTATCCTGTTTCTTTGGATTCTTACACGAAGTCCCGAATGGTTAAGAGAAAATGACCCTCCACTTTAGAAGTTTCAGGTGGTCCTTCTGGATCCATAGGGGCCAATATTGTCTTCCGCCCGTCCTTTATGAAGATATATATGTTATCTTGCCCTTTATGAGTAGCGTTACGGTCAGATTGCCAGGGTCGACCGAGTAGTATGTGACATGCTTCCATATCAACCACATTGCATACTACTTCATCCTTATAATGTTTGCCAATTGAAAAAGATATGTTGCACCGTTCAGTTACCTTTGTTTCGCTGACCTTCTTGATCCAACCGATTGTATATGGAGAGGGATGACGCTTTGTTTTCAATTACAATTTTTCCACCATGCCCCTGGAGACGATGTTCTCGCTGCTTCCACTGTCAATGATCACGTCACAAACCTTTCGATTCACCGTACACCTAGTGCGGAAGATGTTATGCCGCTGTGGATGCACTTCTTTTCTTGGCGCATATAATAGCCGCCTCACGACGAGTGACTCGCCTTGATCTTGCTGAATCCAATCTGAATCATCTACCTCGTCCTCGGTAATATGCTCCTGTTCTTCAACATCTGGATCTTCATAAACGTTATCAGCACTACCATCATTAATGGCGAGGTTTGCCACTTTTCGTTGAGGACAAGTATTTGACAAGTGGCCGGGCTGGCCACAACGATAGTAGCTGTCGGGCCTTGGCCGAGCATAAGGGCTCAGAATTCTACTTGGACCAGCAGCAGTGAAGACACCCCTTTGGGGTCTAGCTTGCCTGCTTCCCTGACCTCGGTTCTCAGACATAAGAGGTTGAGTGCGTGCTCCTACGGGCTCCTTGCCCTTAGGTTGTGGAGCTCCCTGAGGTGGATTCGCCGCAGTAATCCGTGCAGTAGGATAGGTCCGTGTGTTAGGACGTTCAAGTTGCGCTTCTGTCCGAGTAGCCAACTTGATCACATCATTCATCGTCCAGACGGACTGCATCTGGACCTGATCTTGAATCGTCATACGCAATCCACCGTTGAATCGGGCGACTTGCTGCGATTCAGTCTCGACCAAATCGTTACGTGCCGCCAGGCGGTAAAATTCTTCTGGATACTCTCTTACCGACCGACTACCCTGTCGACAATTTTGGTACTGTTGGAATAATACCTGATCGTAATCGCTAGGGAGGAATCGGGCGCGTAGTAGCTGCTTCATCCGTTGCCATGTACGGATTGGTGCTTTCATCTGCCTGGTTCGTGCAAGTTGCAATTGTTCCCACCAAGCTGACGCTCCTCCTTTCAACTTGTAGGCCACCAGCTTGACCTTCTTTTCTTCAGGGATATCCATATAGTCAAAAAATCGCTCAACTTCAGAAAGCCAATCGAGGAAATCCTCAATGTGTAGTTGGCCATTGAAGTTAGGAATATCAACCCGTATCTTAAATTCTCGATCTACTCGATCGTCGCCTGGTCCGGGGTGTTGGAAGATTATGTCGTCGATCTCCTCCTCACTGGAGCCCCCGTCCTCAGGCATGACCCTTGGATGCACTGCCGGTATTATCCTACGATCAGGCCGATTACGAGTCTCAGCAATTGGCGGTGGAGAATTACCACCAGGAACACGGAGTTGCCCTAGGATTTCTGCTAAGAGATTCGCTATGCGGTCCATGAAAGCCTGCAGCCCTTGCATGGCTTGCCGATTCTCTTGCTGCGCTACTTGAAAAGTTGCCATTGTGTTAAAGACAAATTCCTGAGTACTTGCATATGGGATTGTTGTCCGGGCCCGTCGTTAGAAGTCATCGATCCGAGGAGAAACCTTGCTCTGATACCAAACTGACACAAGGGAGGATGTGAGGTCGAGCACCGTCTTCCTCAAGAGGATAACTATTCCGAATCCACGGAACTTCTCTGGACTCCTCACAGAGACTTTCTCGAATCCACGAGAAAATAGAGCAGAAAATAAAAATAAATTCTAATAAATTTGGAATAGATTAATGAATTCATAAAAACGAGTTCACAACCCCTTAAATAAGGGTACTAAGCAATGGGAAAGAAATCATAATCAAACTATAACTAAAACTCCTAGAATTCGCGACTTACTATAAATAGTAAACTTACTATTTATAGACGGTTGTGATGTCTACTAGTGCGCAAGGTTTTCGGCCAAAAATAGTAAGTGTCCTATTTGGCTTCACTAAACCGTTCCCCTAATTATTCTAAGCTCTTTTCACGTTGGGCACAACTCCTAAAGCCCTACGGATGAAGAGTTATAGTCAAACTAAAACTTACTATTTATAGTAAAAACGAAATTGAAACAGGGAAACGACCGCCGAATCAGGGGTTTCTCATAATTCCGAGTGTCGCAACCCGACGTAGTGGGTTGGTTGGCTAAAGTAGCTCGTTCTACCCCCAAAATCATATATTTTACGTCGGTTAACTCATCCCGGATTGCGAGATACGCCTGATTGAAGGTCTGATGGTCCAGATCACTTCTATCGCCGACCGGGCCTTTTCTGATCCATCTTTGCCATGTAATTGTCCGTGACCCGCTCTACATCACAAAACAGATGGCTGAGGTGGATTTTTCATCACAAACAACACGTGGCTTCATACCGTAGGACCTTTCCAGGTCCCTTAAAAATGTCTGGAAATTGCACGCGTGGCATGTGGGTAATTTCAATGAAACCGTGATTATTTTTTTTGCTAATTTAATTGTGTCATGAATTGGAGGGAGAAATGGGACGATTTGGGCAAAAGGGAGGGAGAACGGGTAGTCTTGCTGATTTGGGCATACTGGGTAAGGTCGGGCGACTAGGTAGGGTTTTTAAAAAATCCTTTATATACTAACTTAAAGTCGAGTTGAGCCGAGCCGAATCGAGTCGAGCTATGTCCAACTCGGACGCGACTTGAAATGATTTGAGCGCCCACGATATGGATCGACTTGGTTCGAAAAGCGTTTCGATCGGAGTCAAGTCGAGCGAATTATTGAGCTTAGGCTGCTCTATTCATGAATCCAAAAAAAAAAAACCATTATTTGATTATCTGACTATCAGATTGGTGGACATTTACTGGACGGTTAAGATGAAAACTATCTCATGGCCTTTATTTCAGCAACAAGGGGTTAGGATTGCTCTACCAATGTTATGTTTGGAAGCTAACGTAGGACGGTGAGTAGACACTTTTGTCGGTTTAATTCGAGTTAATATATGCCACGTGTACCATTTCTGGTAAGAGCATCAAATGACTCCCTTTCTTTGTAATGTTACTTGAAGGGAAAAGTTCAAGTAGTCCCGAGTGCTTCTAGACGCGTGGACTGTCTAACCATAGATCAGTAACGTCCATTAGCTTCGGGCCCACTTTTACGGGCTACCATGAGAACTTCAAATTAATAGGATGATGCTAACCTTACAAATATATGGCCTCTCTTTCTGTAACCGTAGGTTTGCCAATCTGCAGATAGGATAGATGTGGTCATCTGATAAAAATGATTTATCAAAGAATACGCGTATCCAAAGTGGACTTTTTCAAATGGTCCATTCATACAGATAAATGGACCACTTTTAGATCTTTATTTTTGTATGGCACTAATCAGATGGAGAATTTTCTGTCATTGGTGTGAATCTTTTATGCTGACCCTTGAAATGAAGGTCGAAACCTAATGGACAGCCCAGATTAATTATTTGACCTCCACACATCTAAAAGCACCCAGCTTAAATGTGTTCACATTTATGTAAGCAGGACAACGGCTTCTTTTAAAAAGTGCAGTAGCTATGCCTGACTGATTCCGCATTTCCCATGGTCTTAGATGGCTCATTAAAAAAAAAAAGGATAGCTCATATTAAAAACAGAAATTTTCTTGTAACTATTATTTTGGTTAGGGTGCGTTTGGTTGCACCAAATATAATCATGGAAATTTATGATATTTGGTGCCCCCAAACACACCTATTATTTTCTTTTTTTCCTTTTCTTTATTTTTGTTGAATTTTCTACATTAATAATCATGAACGGATGCATCAACATGTATATATATATATATATATATATATATATATATATATATATATATATATATATATATATCTAGAGGAACGCTCAGCTATGCACCAGTTCGCACGTCATTACGTGCGAACCTTCCAATAAACCGTCGGATAAGGTTTACGGTCTGGATGAAGGCGCTTGTAGCGCGAGCTTGAAAAAGCGAGTTTCCTTCTCTCGCGCGCCTCTTCACCCTCCGCAGGATGCGCGAGAGAAGGAAAACATGAAATTTTTTTGCTGGGATGCTAAGTGGGTCCCACCAAGATGTTAGTGATAAATCCACGCTATCCATACATTTTTTAAAATAAATTTATGGTATGAACCCAAAACTGAGGTAGATCAAAATCTCAAGTGGGCCACACAGTGTTTATTGAACTCTCCCCATTAAAAACTTGCTAGGGCTACTAAATTTTTGGATCAAGCTGAATTTGTTTTTTTCATCATCCAGGTTTGTATGATCTAATCTACAAGATAGATGTCAAATAAATATCATCGTGGACCCTAAAAAATTTAACGGTGAGAATCATTATCACTGCTGCTTCCTGTGGTGTGGTCCACTTCAGATTTGGATCTGCCTCAATTTTGGGATAATGCCCTCAAATGATAAGGAAAAACTGATGGACGAGGTAGATTTCTCAAAAACATCATGGTGGGCCCTACCTAGGTTTCTAGTGCGAAAAGCTTTCGCAGGAATTCTGTGTTCGAAAAAATTGCGCTACGGATTTTATGCGAAAGCCTTTCCCATGGAGTTCCTGCGCTAGAAACCTAAGTGGTACCCACAACGATGTTTTCAAAAAATCCAATCTATCCATCCGTTTTATGAGATCATTTTAGGACATGCATACAAAAACGACCCAAATCCAATACTCAAGTGGGCCGAAAAAGTGAAGATTGAACTTACACAATTGAAATATTCATAGGTCACAGAAGTCTTGAATCATGATAATATTTGTGTTCTCAGCTAATCCTAGTAGGAATGACGTTATGAATGGTATAGATGGCATGTAAAGATCACTGTCGACCCCAAGGAGGTTTCAACGGTCGAAATTTCCCTACCCCTTTTCCTCCGGTACAGCTCAATTGAGTAGTGTATGCCGCTCACTTTTGGTCTTAAGTCCTAAAATGAGCTCAAAAACAAATGGATGGGATAGATTTCTTACAAACATCATGGTGGGCCCCACCTAGATTTCGAGCGAACTTAGCAAATTGCTTGCGTCATTAGTAGACACGGATTGGATATTGACGGAGGTTGAGTAGCTGATGCGGATTGGATACTAACAGAGGTTAAGTAGCCAAACTCACTACTGAAGTGACGTCACCAAGTTCCATACATGGGCCCCACCATGATGTATGTGTTGTATCCCCACCGTCCATACATTTGGAGAGATCATTTTAGGATATGGTCCAAAGAACGAGGTAGATCCAAGGCTGGGGTGGACCCACTACCAAAAAAAGGGGCAAAGGCTACGGATAAAATCCGTAGCCATAGACGTGTGGTCCACTTGAGCCTTCAATCTACCTGATTTTTAGTTTCATGCCCTAAAATGATATTTCAAGATAGATGAACAGCTTAGATATAATACATATATTTTGGTGGGCCCTATAAAGCCCCTTACACGGCCATTAATTATTAATGGTGTGGTAATCTTTTACCTACGGATTAAATCCGTAGTAAACATAGTTACGGTTTATATCCGTAGCAAAAATCTATTATAGTCCGTAGCCTTTGCTCAATTTTTTGGTAGTGACCCCACCATAGAAAACAGTGGTGAGAGTGACGCCCACAGTTGAAACCTTCAAAAGGTCCACCATGATTTTTATTTGAGATCCAATCTGTTCATGTGTTAATGAAGACATGAAAGAATGGAAAACACAAATATTAGCTTGATTGAAAACTTTTGTGACCCTTAGAACTTTTTAATGGTGGGCATCACTCTCCCCACTATTTTCTGTGGTGGGGTCCTCTAGATCTTGGGATCTAACTCATTCTTTGGATCATGCCCTAATATGATCTCTCCAAATGGATGGGCAATGTAGATACAAAACATACATCATGGTGTGGCCCATAGAACTTGTTGACGTCACTTCATTAGGGAACGTGGTTACTCAACGGACCGGATTTCCTGTGAAAGGCTTTCACATAAACTTCCTGCGCTGGTAACCTATGTAGGGTCCACCATGACGTTTTTGATAAATCCACCATGTCCAACCGTTTTGCGAGCTCATTTTAAAACAAAGGCCAAAAATGATCTGGATCCAAGACTCAGTGGGCCGAAGAGGGGAGAATTGAACGTCCACAGTTGAAATATTTGTGGGGCCATAGAAGTTTTGAATCAGGCTAGTATTTTTGTTTTTAGTTCATCCCAATAGGAATGACATTATGAACGGTATGGATGGCATGTAAGCATCATTGTTGACTTAGGAAGGTTTCAACGGTAGGAATTTCCCTGCCCATCTTTTCCTTTACTTCGGCCCACCTGAGTCTTGGATCTGGATCATTTTTGGCCTCTTGTCCTAAAATCATCTCAAAAAGATAATGAACGTTGCAGATTAATCAAAAACATCGTGGTGGGCCCCACATAGGTTCCCAGCGCAAAAGCCTTTTGCATGGAATCCGCTTCCTGAGTCAACCCGCCAGTAGCTAATCACGCCCGACATTAGGGAGGTGAGGGATGCATGTTGCATCCTACCTCCACCGGTCTCTAGGAACAGGAAGAAGCTTTGAGTGGCCATAGTGATATTTTCTATGGTCTTATCCATACCCTTCGTCCATTTTTTTCATCATTTTAAGCTATTAGGCCAAAAATGTGGCAGATCCAAGATAGATGTGGGCTACACAGTGGGGATTAAACCCTTACCGTTAAAAAATTCATGCGGGCCAAATAGATTTTGGATGGAGCTAATATTTGTGTTTTCTCTTCATTAAGATCTATGTAAATTTATGAATAAGTTGGATGGCAAATATAAATGACGGTAGGCCCTAGAAAATTTTCAACGGTGAGAATCATTAACACCGCTGCTTCCTATGGTGTGGCCCACTTGAGATTTTGATCTACCTCAGTTTTGAGTTCATACCATAAATTTATTTTTAAAAATGTATGGACGGCATGGATTTATCACTAACATCTTGGTGGGACCTACTTAGCCTCCCAGCGGAAGAATTTCATGTTTTCCTTCTCCCGCGCATCTTTCGGAGGGTGAAGAAGCGTGCGAGAGAAGGAAAATCGCTTTTTCAAGCTCGCGCTATGAGCGCCTTCATCCAAACTGTCAGCCTTATCTGACGGTTGATAGGAAGGTTCACATGTAATGACATGCGAACCGGTGCGTAGCTGAGCGTTCCTCTCTCTCTCTCTCTCTCTCTCTATATATATATATATATATATATATATATATAGAGAGAGAGAGAGAGAGAGAGAGAGAGAGAGAGGCATGCTTACCTAGGCACCTACGCATGTGCACACCTTTGCACACATGTCATGGGTGTCGAATCCGAACGGTCCATAAGATGCGGAATCCCATGAAACCTTAAGAGGTGAATGTTCACCCTGATCTAAGATTCTGGTGGGCCATAGCAAAGAGAAATTCAAATGAAGGGAAGAAACCGTTTGCATTTTTCATGGCCACTGAAGTTTTGGAGCAAAGTAAAAATTCGTACTTGGAGGTTTCATGAGGTTCTACTTCATTTGGACTGTTCAGATTTTCGAGACTCATCAGATATAATGAGTTCTCAAAAAAGTTCGTATGTAGTACGTACGAACTGGTTCATAGGTGAGCGTTTCCGTGTGTGTGTGTGTGTGTAAATCCAATTTCAAAATTGAAGCGCTTATAAGCTCATTGTTGGCGCATTTTTGTCATTGGATAAAGTTCTTGTCACCTTCCACTCTAGAACTTTGATTTCTTACTCAGATTCTTCTGCCATGAATCCACGACATGACGCACATGGTTGTAGTTAAAATAATGATGAATGAATGATGATCTAAATCTTCATGGAATTAATTTGTCTACATGTCCCTCGAAGCACCTCCGGAATGGGTCAGTGATGGCCGGCAGAAATAATAGATTAATTCCATGAGTGACTCAGAGAGAATTGAGTCCAAGTTCCTCATAAAAAAAAAAACAAAACAAAACAAAACAAAAGGCCAGCCAGCCAGCGAAAATTGTCTTCATGAAAAGCATTGAGTGAACCCTAGCTATACCACTAAGCAAGCTCTAATTCATCCATGTTTGTCAAAACATGAAAAATAGGAATAAAAGAAATTGCAACTAGTAATATCTATGGCCCTCTTGTGGGTCCAATCTTTATGTTGATTGCTCCGGCTGTGGGTCTACTCTTTAGGTGATCTTAGCCTTCAATCATGGAAAGATCAGACTCCCCTTGTTAGAAAAATATACTAGCCCTTGAAGTTTTGAACTTGTCTTGGTACATCAGCATAATTCACCTTTGTCTCACTCCTTTGCAGGCCTGGTAATTAAGAGTTGATTATTGAAGCCAATACATCTTATCGGTACGTCTGCCTATGATGTATTGTTGAGGACTGCTTTCGCTTCTTGTTATTTTCCATGTTCCGGATGTCGGCTTCAGCTTTTTATTTAAAAGTGGATTTATTAGCCTTAAAAGTTGGATTGTTGATGGTAGTTTTTGTCCTTGTTCTTTATATCAATCAATCTTCTTAAATTTCTACCATTTTGCCTTTTGATTCTTTTGTGATAAATTCATGGATAAAACTTCTACTGATCCATCTTTAAAATTTACAAGACATTAATCTAGAAGTGGGTTCTTAGTATTTATTTATTGTCATTGATTGCAATATTCTTAAGCAATTTTTTTGAATCTTCAAATTCAATGGGTTGAGTGTGACCTTCTTCTCTACATTGATTATCAATAATGTTTTAGGAGCTTCTCATTGAATTGTTCCACTTTTCCAAACATCATTTGCAATAGGAAATTGGGTGATAGGGAGAATGTTGGTAATAGTAAGAATAGATCCAATATGAAATAAATGATGTATCAGGACAATGATAATATGGAGAAGAACCTGTATAGGAATATTTGTACAAAGCTTGTGAATATCCTTTCAATGACATCTGATCAGCAATGAAGAATGAGCGAAAAACCAACTAAAGTAAAAATAATTATGGATTGATTTGGGTCAAATTCAAAAGTTTGATTTTCATGTGGACATCTTCGGATAAACTAAAAGGTAATATGGCCCTATGATTCAAATGATAACCACTCTAATATCAAATGATGCAAACTCTTTTTGCGACAAATCCACAATAGATGCACACATCTATGGTGAAAATAGTGATGAACGATGATCAAAGTCGTCAGATACCCTCTCAACACATTAGTGAGAGTGCCTCAACAACAGGTCAACGATGGCTAGCAAAAATGGTGGATTCCACATGTTGACTTAATGGGAATAGAGCTGCAGTACTTCAATAAAGCAAGTAAAAATTTGCTTGCTATAAAATAATACCGAGTATGAGGAGAATATTATTACAATTTATTTATAAAGAAGGTTTGCTTAAACCTTAAGCTAACTTAACTATTAAGTAAACCCTACTTAGCCAATAAATAGGCCTAATAAACCCTAATATCTCATGTTTATGAGAAAACGAAAATATATAACAAATAGATGGGATATAGAAATTAATAACATCTATGCCCCATTGATGGGTCTGATCTTCAGATGGGATCAATCCGGCTGTGGGTCCACTTTTTACGAGATCTTAGCCTTCGGTCGTGGCTACATCAATGGCTCATAGTTAAGTAAATTTCCTGTTGGAGTCTTGTGATTCAGGTTGAGCAACGGAAATCGTAGTTTGATTCAAAGATCATCATCCCACTAGGTCAATCGAGCTTGGTCTTTTCCTCCCAGGTGGTGTGTGCCCCTCTCCTTACCCGGCGTAGGCCTGAGTTCCAGCTATGGGCATTCACTGATCGAAAGCCCTAAAAAAACATCCTGGCGTGGTGTATAAGAGAAGTGATGGCTTTTTTTTTTTTTTTTTTTTTTTCCAACTCTTTGTTTTATCCACTATGCCCCCCCTGATGAGTGCACTAGATTGATTTTTAGAACACAATATATACACAGAGTGGCCCTTTTGATGGATTACTCGGATTGCACATGTTTTTCATATTGGCAATTGCAACGGTGTATGGATGGGCAGGGCTATGTACAAACGTGGGAATAGAAAACCCTTTAAATTTTGTATAATTTGTTAAAGGCATGGAAAAGAGCCAATGTTGTATATTTTGATGGACCCTGATGGAAATTTTACATATGATGTACATTTAATCAATTTAGAACCGACAAAGTGGTGGACGTTTATATGCCATATATGGGGCCATTCCCTCTGGATTTATATGCCACCATATACTGAACAGAAATACTCATGAAGAATTCTTTCATTTGGGAATTTTATACTACCCAAACGAACTGGGGAATTAGGAAGGTATCGAACTGCAGACAACAAATTCAGTTGGTTAACTCGTTATTTAGCTAGGTAACTATAAAGTGTTCCCTTACTAAAAACACAAGATACCTGCTAATTCACCCGAGGGGTCAAAACGCATTCTGCAGCTCAAAATTTTACCTCACTATATGGGCCCCACCATCTGGACGCAAGCGATTATTGGACCCACTAAATTCTCCAACAAATAGGATCATTGCACCATATATAGTTCGTAGTTGGCACAGGGAGGGACATGATGAGGTCAGTTGTGGGGAAAACTGAACTAGTCCACCGTAGGGAAAATGCAACCAATCATAAGAGAAATGCCTTAAAACTGAGTCGATTAGAATATTAGGATGAGCTCCTGAGCCGATAAGGCACCGAGCTCAGAAGATATAGTGACTCTCCCTACAGAGAGATATGAGCCCTGAGTTGAACGGCTTAAGGGTAGAGCTTAATGAGGGGAATCACCTCCCAAACTAACTAAACCGACTCTGACTAGAGGAAATGGAAAACTCGAAAAGAATCCCACTTCGAACTAAGAAATGGAAGATTTAGCATGATTCTACTCGAAGATCATGCTGACTGAGGCGGGCTCGATCGATGATATTTTTGGAAGTAGATTCTCATCTAAATAAGGACCCTCCAACGAATCCAATGTATCCCATCAGGATACATAAGTCTTGAAGCCGCCTAAACACTCTATAAGTCCACGCATTGTAATTGGAAGGAGGTAAGGAACAAAAACCCTAATTTAAGTCTCGCTTCTACTTTTAGTATGCCCGCTTGACTTAAGCATCGGAGGGTCCCCGACTGTAATTGGCACCCTGGTTGTCCTTTACGTGTTGTTTGTGTAGGTATACACGTCTACAAGCGACTACACCTATCCATCCAGATTTAAGCAATAACAAGGTCGATCACCATCTTCCTTAGAGAATAACTACTTCGAATCGATAGAGCTCTCTAGACTCCTCACAAAGCTTCCTTGAATCCATGAGGGATAAAAGCATAAATAATTCTAAATAAATTCGAAATAACTTGATTAATGATTAAAAAAGTGAAATTACAATTCTTTAAATAAGGAACTCAAATCTAGGACAGAGTTTTAGACTTAAACTCCAACTCAAACACCCTAAAAACATGACTTATTATAAATATTAAACTTATTATTTATATATGACCTCTATTCCTACTAGACTTCATGATTTTCATCCTAAAATAGCATCCAATTTGGCACAACTTCTACAACTAAAAGATCAAAAGTTATACTCAAACAAAAACTTACTATTTATAGCAAAAACGAAACTAATTAAATGGGACTTTTGACCATTGATTTGATGGAATCTCACAAATCCGGCATGGGCAACCCATCGTAGCAGGTTGGTTGTCTTTAGTAGGTCCTCCTACCCCAAAATCATATATAATATGCCAAAAAACTCATCCCAGTTGGTGAGATACGACTGATTTAAGGTTTTGATAGTCCAGATCATTTCCACCTCTCGGGCCTTCTCTCGCCCATCTTTACCATGAAAGTGTCTGAGACCGGCTCTACATCAGTAGTCCTGCCTCTCACTCTCTTTTCTGTTTTTTACACACGGACGTACTCATACCACAAACTCTACAATGGACACTTGAACCATGACCTCAGTGTTGAAACTCGCAGAGTCTACACTGAGCCATGCCATGAGCAGGGACCCTATTTAACTTCCTCCTCAAATCTCTGAAGGATGCTTGTGAAAACTGATAATTGACATGCATTCTCTTAAGAAGGAAAAATAAAAATAAAAATAAAGTAGCATTCGCTTTAGTAAATGTAGGACACTTCGATTATATACAAGATTTTGGACCTGCTTGGATATCCCTTGATTCACAGATTGATCAACCAGCAAATCATCTCATCCATAAAGATGGGAGTGTTTGGCCAACCAATACAAATGCAGTTGATCTGATCATTCCATACAGATTTCAAGCCTAATGCCCGAGCGATTGTTGTACCATTTGCAAAACGTATACAAAATATATGTTAATGCTCATCAGTGTCCATTCAGATATCAAGTGGTTAGGATGTACAGGCTCACTAAAAGTATGGATGTTAACGTTTGAGATGGTACATCAAAGCATGCATGGATGGCATATCTATACATACATGTATCATGTGATGCGTGAATGCTTTTGTGCGCACGTCTGTTTCCTATAACATGTGGATGGATGATGACGATGCACTTAAAAATGCTTGGCAATTGCATACATGGCATGCAAGTAATTCAAATGAAATCGTCCAAATTTTCGCGGTACCAGTTTAGATGTGTCATTAACCAAAAAATCAATCTTATTTGATTATCTGACTATCAGATTGGTGGACATTTATTGGACGGCTAAAATGGCAACCATCTTATGGCCTTATTTCAGCAAACATGAGGTTAGGATAGTTCTACCAATGTTATGTTTGGATGCTAAACTAGCGACATTATAAAGTTAGTCTGTGCATTGTTTCTAGTAAATTGGTAATTTAATTCAAGTTAATATATACATATGCTATGTGTACCATTTATTATAAATGTCTGTGTATCAAGCATCACCTGCAGCAAGAGTATCAAATCACTCCCCTTCTCCCTGTTAGTGTTACTTGAATGGGATTGACTTGGTCAGGTTTGGCTGTGGAATTGTGGAGTTTTACCTACCTTTTTCTTTTGTTGGTCTCTGTAGATAGTGTTGTGACTTTGTATTCCCCTTTTGCTTTGTTTGTCTTCTTAGACTAATGTAGAGTTATACGATGGTTGAGGGTCATCTCTCTCTCTCTCTCTCTCTCTCTCTCTCTCTCTCTCTGTGGATCCCACCTGAAATTTTGTACAGCAAGGTTTACCGTACCATTCAACAAAGATTCAGGTGGTGAATTACCACCTTTTCTTTTCTTTATAATTTTTTAAAAAATTTTTAGTGTTAATTGAAGGAAAAGTTGATGTGAGGGACAATGATGCTTTTAGTGCACCCTAGTGTTTCTAGGCCTGTGGACGGTCTAATCATAGATATGAAAAATCCACTAGCTTCGGGCTCAATTTGATGGGCTACCATGAAAAATTCAAATTGATTGGAGGATGCTAACTTTCCAAATATTGGCGTCTGATCAAAATGATTTATCAAAGAATAGACATATCCAAAGTGGACTCTTTCAAATGGTCCATTCATATTGATTAATGGACCACTTATAGATCTTTATTTATGTATGACATTAATCAAATGGAGAAATTCATGTCGTTGGTGTGAATCTTTTGTGCTGACCCTTGAAATAATGGTCAAAACCTAATGGACGGTGCAGATTAATGACTTGACCGTCCACACATCTAAAAGGAACCTGCGGACCATGCGTACCATTGCAAGTCGAAATCACTGAAGTCCACCCCTTGGCTGAAACATGTTCACATTCATGTAAGCCCCACAACGGCATCTTTTAAAAAGTGCACGCAGCCTTGCCTGACTGAGTCCATATTTCCCATGGTCGTGAGGATGGCTCATATACAAAGAAAAAAAAAAAACCTACAATATTCTTGTAATTATTTTTATTATCTTCGATTAGGGTGCGTTTGGTTGAACCAAATATAATCATGAAATTTCATGATATTTGGTGCACTCAAACCCAGGGTCGAAAAAGCCTACCTCTTAGTCTTCTACAGGAACAAAAGTAATTGGGTTTTAAGCTTATTAACTTCCTTTTCTTTATTGAAATTTCTATATAAATAATCTCAATGTACTACTAAAGTAGATGAACAGATTCGTCGCATGTCGGCGTATCAGATTTCAATATTCATGTACGCTTGATTGTGACATGGAAGCGTGTTTATAAGCTCACTGTTCCCACATTTTCTTTGGATAAAGTTCTTGTCACCTTCCAATCTAGAACTTTGATTTGTCGCTCAGATCCTTCTGTGAAGAATCCACGGCACACGTGTCTGTGGTAAAAATAATGATGAATGATAATCAAAATCATCACAGGATAATTTGTCCTTGAAATAATAGATTTCATGAGCGACTCAACAGGAATTGAATCAGATTCCTTGAAAAGAAAAAAAAACCAGAGAGATAAGGTAGCCAGAGAAATTCGTCTTCATGGAAAATAACACCAAGAAGTGCTCCAGGGCTAAGGGAATTCGAATCAAACTCATTATCAACTTATTTACCAGAAGAGATTTACCTGCACCTTAAGCTAGTTTAAGCATTAAGTGAACCCTAAAGCACTAAGCAAGCCCTAATAGACTCTAATTCATCCATGTTTGTTAAAACATGAAAAATAGTAGCTAAAGAAATTACGACTAATAATATATATGGCCCACCTGTAGGTCCAGTCTTTACGTGGACTGATCTGGCTGTGGCTCCACTCTTTAGGTGATCTTAGCCATCAATCGTGGAAAGATCAGACTCCCCATTTTAGAAAAGTATGTGGCCTCGAGTTTTGAAATTGTCTTGGAACATCACCATAATCCACTTTCACCTCTTCATTATGTCTTGGATGCTGCTTCAGCTTCTTTAAAAATGGATTTATTTGCCTTCAAAGTTGGAATGTTGGTTGTAGCTTCTTTCCTTGCTCTCGATTGGCTTTTTTTTACTTACAATGTTGATTGTGCTGCTGCATTCTGATTGTCATTGGGATTAGACTAATGCATCAATATCAGTCAATCTTCTTAAAATTAGACGAAATGATTGCCGGATCATCAACTATCTTACACATTGACATTGCATTTCACCTCTTATTTCTTCTGCAATAGCTCCATTGATAAGACTTCTATTGATCCATCTGTAATTTTATAAGACAATCCAGAAGTGGGTTCTTAGCATTATTTGTTGTCATTTATTGCAATTCTTCTTTTTGTTGGGGGCCTTGCACAAAACCTCAGGATCTAGCCTCCCAAAACAAACTAGAATTATGAGATAATAAAGCAATGAAATAAATCAAAGCACAAACCACACCATACAAGAGAATTTTACATGGAAAACCCTCAAAGAGATAAAAACCATGGGACCTCGTCCAGATCAACAATCTACTATGAAGTAGAACATTACAACCTTCTTCACTCACGCAGGAGTGGATAAACAATAAGAGAATAAAAGAAAAACGGAGAGATCTCACTGATCACGAGGACGTAGAAACGCTGAGATGTTGATTGCACAGTAGATTACCTCCACGAGTATAACCTCCCTTCTACAAGCTCTCTCTCTCTCTCTCTCTCACACACACACACACACACACACCTTTGATAGCCCTAAATCCTTTAGCAAACCCTTGCAAAACTTTAGGAAACCCTCTTGCATTACCTATAAAGCCCTAGGTACCTCTTATTTATAGTTTAGGAAACTCCCTTCCGCATCCTGCTGCGAAAGGCCTCAGAAATCCGAATCCCGCACAAAATCGGACTAGAATCTGCATAACCTAGACTAGTCGAGCAGTGTCTTCGTTAGTCGAGCACCTCCCTCGACTGGTCGAGCACTATGGGAAAAAATAACCCAAAGTTGCTGGACTTTGAGTCGAGTCAGGGCTCAAATGGTCGTGCACTAGCCCTCGACTAGTCGAGTAAAGATCACGACCGGTTGAGCCTAGGGAAAAAACTCCATCAAATCTCTCCCTTTTTGACCCAGGAGGGATTTACATTCTTCAAATCGGCCTGGTTTCTACAAACCTCAAACTTGCCCTTGAGCAAAGTCTTAGTCATCATGTCTGACCCATTATCATCTGTATGGACCTGCTCAAGCTGTAACATCTTCTGTTCCAAAGTATCTCTGATCTAGTGATACTGAATCTCTATGTGCTTCGACTTGGAATGTTGACTTGGATTCTTGCTCAAGTGCATAGCACTCTGACTATCACAATAGACCACATGTTGCTCCTGCTTTAGGCTAATTTTCTGTAGGAACCTCTTCATCCAAAGTATCTCTTTATATGCCTCTGTGACTGCAATATACTCGGCCTCTGTCGTCGACAATGCTACGACCTTCTGTAGCTTGCTCTGCCAAGAAACCGCTCTCCCTGCAAACGTGAACATGAACCCCGATGTAGACTTCCTAGAGTCTATGTCACCTACCATATCTGCATCTGTGTAGCCCTCTAACAAAGGTTTTCAGTCACTATCGCATAGGCTCAACCTGGATTAGCCTTTTAGATACTGCAGTATCCACTTCACCGCTGCCCAATGCTCTTTTCCAAGATTGGCAAGATACCAGCTGACAACAGCAATCACATATGCTATATCTGGGCATGTACACACCATAGCATACATCAAACTTCCTACTGCTAACGCGTAGGGTATCTTCTGCATCTCTTCCACCTCTGCCTTCGTCTTGGGACACTACCTATCTCTCAATCTGAGGTGACTATCCAGTGGAGTACTGATTGGCTTCGCTACATTCATATTTTACCGCTCTAGGACTTTCTCAATATATCGCTCTTGTGACAGCCAAAGCTTCCTACTACTTTTGTCACGGGTTATCTCTATTCCTAGGATCTGTTTAGTCGGGCCTAAGTCTTTCATCGTAAACGACTTGCCCAACTCCTATTTCAGTCTGTCGATCTTCTTGATGTCTTTTTCCATGATGAGCATGTCATCAACGTATAAAAACAGAAATAAGAAATCACCATCTCAGAACTTGCGCATGAACACACAGTGGTCCAACTCCGTTTTATCATACCATGCTGTAACATGAACGAGTCGAACTTCTTGTACTATTGTTGTGGAGCTTGTTTTAACCCATACAAGCTCTTCCTCAGCCGACACACTATATGCTCCTTGCCCTTGACTTCGAACCCCTCTAGTTGATGCATGTAGATCTCTTCTTCCAAGTCACCATGAAAGAATGCAATTTTAACATCTAACTGCTCTATCTCCAGATTCATGCTAGCCGTCAACCCAAGCGACACCCGTATGGATGTCATCTTCACCACTGATAAGAATATCTCCTCAAAGTTTATGCCTTTCCTCTGACCAAACCCTTTCACCACAAGTCTAGCTTTAAACCTCGTCTGTGAATTCTTCTGCTCAACCTTCTTTTTGAATACCCACTTGTTACTCAAAGCTTTCTTGCCCTTAGGCAATTTCACCATACCATAGGTGTGGTTCTTATGCAAGGATTTCATCTCCTCTTGCATAGCTTTCAACAACTCCCCCTTATGCTCGTCGGCTAAAGCCTTGGAATAATCTTCTGGCTCTCCCCCATCAGTGAGCATAATGTACTCATGCGGCGAGTACCTCTTGGACGACTGTCTGTCCCTAGATGACCTCCTCACCTATGACTCAATAGGTGGATAAGTGGGGGCTGCTCTCCCGGTCCATCTTCTGTAGGAACTCCCTCGGCCTCAGCACCTTGCTGTACTCCTCCGTCATCAGGCACTACGGGAGGAATAATCGAATTCATGTCCTCTAGCTCACCTGAACTAGACTGGTTCTTCTCTAGCTTACTAATATCTTCTATACACTGATCTTCAAAGAAAACAACATCTCTGCTCCTGACGAGCTTCTTCTCAATCAGATCCCATAATCTATAACCGAATTTTTCATCACCGTACCCCAAGAACACATACTGCTTAATCTTCATATCGAGCTTGGACCTCTCATCCTTTGGTACGTGAACGGATGCCCTGCATCCAAACACCCTGAGATGACTGTACGATGGATCTTGTCCAGTCCACACCTTCTCAGGTACTTCTTCATTCAACGAGGCTGATGGAGACCTATTTATCAAATACACCGCTGTATGCATTGCTTCTCTCCAGAACTTCTTGGGCAACTTCGCATGGGATAACATGCATCTGATTCTCTCTACAATGGTGCAATTCATTCGCTCAGCCACACCATTATGCTGCGGGGTCTTGGGAACCGTCTGTTCATATTGTATACCCAGGAACTTACAATACTCATGAAAGTCGTCAATGTATTCACCACCATTGTCAGTGCGGATGCACTTCAATGATCTACCTGTCTCTCTCTCGACCATAACATGAAACAATTTAAACACACCAAAGACCTTTCCTTGGATTTCAAAACATAAACCCAAACTTTCCTAGATGTATCATCTATAAAAGTGATAAAATACAATACCCCACCTAAGGTTTTTGTACCCTCATAAGACCATAAACATTAAAATAAACCAAAGCTAATGCATGCACTTTATTAACATAAGAAGCAATTTTAACAAATAAAACTCTATTTTGTTTCCCTAATAAACAATCAAGACAGGTTTTGAGAGGTATACCTATCACGTCTGGAAGGAACCGCTTCCTCGCTAGTAGCTGAAGCCCCTTTTCACTCATGTGGCCTAGACTTCTGTGCCACATGTCAATAGTTGAATCTTCCTTTGCATTCAACACATCCTTGCACATACTGACACTTGTCTTGTAAAGGGTGCAACACTTCTTTCCTCTAGTTGTGATCAACGAACCCTTGATGAGCTTCCAGCGCCCACCAGCAAACCGGCTTTCATAGCCATCATCATCCAGCCTTCCCGTTGACATCAAGTTGAGGCAAAGGTCTAGAATATGTCTCACATCCCTAAGAACCAATGTGCAGCCCACATCAGTCTTCACACGATTATCACCGACCCCTACGATCTTCGATACGCCAAAATTTTTCATCTTCATGGTCCCATAGTCACCTGACTTGTAGCTTGTGAAAAAGTCCCTGCGTGGAGTCGCATGAAAAGAGGTTCCTGAGTCAATCACCCGGTCGGTGTCCTGACTCGTAGCTATGAGACATACATCACCTGCAGAAAGAATAACTACAACGTCGCTATCTGAAGCAATCGCAGCGGAATCTGATTCTTCTTCCTTCTCATTTCCTTTTCCTTTCTTGTCGTTCTTATTCTTACGACATTCATGCTTATAATGGGCATTCTTGCCACAGTTCAAGCATTCAACATCCTTTCTATTACTCGACTTACCTCTTGATTTATCTCGGGCCTTCCCGCCCTTCCTGTTCTTTCATCTCCCCCGTTCCTGTCTCACAAGGGCCTCTTGCTGAGTAGACCCCTGAGACTTCCTCCTTATCTCCTCATTGAAGAGACAACTAGTAACTTGTTCCATGGATATCTTTTCGTCTGGTGCAGAGTTACTTAGAGACACCACTAATGTCTCCCAATTGTCAGGTAATGAACTAAGCAATAGTAAAGCCTGCAATTCATAATCCATGACCATCTTCATTGCAGAGAGTTGATTCACTATATTGCTAACCTCATTCATACGTTCGGTCATAGAACCACCATCCTTGAACTTAAGATTAACAAGTCATCGTATCGAGAAAATTTTATTACCGGCTGTCTTCCTCTCATACAACCCTTCCAATTTCAGCCATAGGCTAGCGGCTGAGGTCTCCGTAGACACATGGTGGAACACAGAATCATCTAGCCATTGTTTTATAAACCCCACCGCCTTTCAGTCCATCTTCTTCCAATTATCATCAGACATATCCTTGAATTTTACTGATATGCCTAAAATTGGAGAATATAGGTCCTTGCAATAAAGTGAGTCCTCCATCTTAGCCTTCCATATGGTCCAGTTAGAACCATTGAGGCTGATCATCATTGATGAGCCACCTTCCATAATTCCAAACCGATCCTGCTACGCTCAATGAACTTTGCTTTAATACCACTTTGTTGGGGGCCTTGCACAAAACCTTAGGATCTAGCCTCCCAAAACAAACTAGAATTATGGGATAATAAAGCAATGAAATAAATCAAAGCATAAATCACACCACACAAGAGATTTTTACGTGGAAAACCCTCAAAGAGGTAAAAACCACGGGACCTCGTCCAGATCAACAATTCACTATGAAGTAGAACGTTACAACCTTCTTCACTCACGCAGGAGTGGATAAACAATAAGAGAATAAAAGAAAAATAGAGAGATCTCACCGATCACAAGGATATAGAAGTGCTGAGATGTTGATTGCACAGTAGATCACCTCCACGAGCATAACCTCCCCTCTACAAGCTTCCTCTCTCACTTTCTCTCTCTCGCATACCTTTGATAGCCCTAAACCCTTTAGCAAACCCTTGCAAAGCTTTAAGAAACCCTCTTGCACTACCTAGAAAGCCCTAGGTACCTCCTATTTATAGTTTAGGAAACTCCCTTCTGCATCCTGCTGCGAAAGGCCTCAGAAATCCGAATCCCGCACAAAATCGGACTAGAATCTGCGTAACCTTGACTAGTTGAGCAGTGTCCTCGACCGGTCGAGCACCTCCCTCGACTGGTAGAGCATTATGAGAAAAAATAATCCAAAGTCGCTGGACTTTGAGTTGAGTCAGGGCTCGACTGGTCGTGCACTAGTCCTCAACCAGTCAAGTAAGGCTCACGACCAGTCGAGCCTAGGAAAAAACCCCATCACTTTTGAACCTCCAAATTAAACATGTTGAGTGTGACCTTCCTTTTACATTGACAATAAATATTGTTTTTGGAGCTTCCTATAGCATTCTTCCACTTTTTCGAATATCGTTTATTGCAATCGGAATTTGGGTGATGGAAAGAACTCCAATAAGAAACTGAGGATGGTTAAGTGCAATCGTAATATTGAGAAGAACCTATATAGGAATAATTATATTTGTACAAGGCGTATGGCTAACCTCTCAACAATGAAGAATGGGCAAAAAACCAATTAAAATGGAAATAACTATGGATTGATTTGGATCAAATCTGACATTTGGATTTTCATGTGGGCATCTTTAGATCAACTAAAAGGTAATATGGCCCTAGGATTAGAAAGAGAACCACTCTAATACAATGATGCAACCCTCTTCAAATCCATGATGCAGGATTCGATAACTTCTCTCCACCCGTCCCTGAGAGAGCCTCAACAACGGGTCAACAATGGCTAGCTAAAACGGGGATTTGGCAATTGACTCAATAGGAACAAAGTTGGAGTTCTTCAATAAAGAATGTAAGTGAAAAATTGCTTTCTATAAAATAATACTGAGTAGAACCTTAAGACTAAATCAAACCAAACCATTATTACAGCTTATTTACAAGGAAGATTTGCTTAAACCTAAAGCTAAATTTTAAACCCTAATTAACCAATAAATAAGCCTAATAAACCCTAATAATGCCATGTTTATGAGAACACAAAAAATAACAAATAAAAAGAGGTAGAAAGTAATAACATCTATGGCCCATTGATGGGTCTGGTCTTCAAATGGGACCAATCCGGTTGTGGGGTCCACTTGTTAAAAAATTTTATTCTTTGGTCATGGCTACATAAATTGCTCATAGATATGTTAATTTCCTGTTACAGCCTTGTGATTAAAGGTTGAGCAACTGAATTCGTAATCTGATTCGAAGATCATCATCGCACTAGGTCATTCCAATTTGGTCATTTACACATTCTTACTCACCACTAACGACTATTCATATCGTTGGAGATTGTATTAGCAATAATTTACATTTGGTAACCCAGCTAAGTATCCCAGCTAGTGTGACCCCACGTCGGCCTCAGTTGGAGCTATGGGCATTTCACTGAAAGCCCTAAAAAACAACTCAAGCGTGTGGTGTATGTGAGAATGGCTTTTTTTTTCGATCTCTTTATTTCGTCAACTATTCTCTGCCTAATGGATGGACTAGCTTGATTTTTGTACCACAATATCTACATAGAGTGGCCCTCTTGATGGACTAATTGGACCTCCAAAGTGTAGGACCCACTGAAGATCGGTCATTGTCCAAAAGTTATATTAACCAAACCTAACTGCTAGTTAATTCTCATTTCTATGTTGAACTCGATTGGTTGACTGAATCATCACACAAGTCTGTTGAATCAGGCGAACTTGGACACAGGCTGGGTCTATATATTCTGCCCTTCGAATTTCCACTTTCGCTTTTTTTTTTTTTCCCCTTTAGAATTTTAAATTCAAAGACGATTGAGAAATATAAGAGAGATCAGATGTGATAAAAGTAAGTCCTATCCTCACCGGGACTCCTCACGTATTCTTTATGATCCGTCCCTTTATTAAAAGAAAAGGAAGGAAGATATTCCACGTTAAAAGCATTTCAATTGGAGTGAATTTTCCCACTAAACGATATAAGTCGTGAATTGTAATCCAGGAACTATTTTAATCATTGATCAGTGAGATGATTAAATCCTCTATGCTCCAATAGTGATTAGGCAAACTATTGGATGGAAACTGTCCATTTTTAGTTTTGTGTGTAATGTAGGACAAGAATCAAACACATTCCTAACGTACATGGACTGGAAGAAGCTAAAGGAGAAATCGACAAAATTCAGTATAGTTTCGACAAGTTAAAATTCCACCAAAAATTCCATATTGCTTATTAGTTGATTTTGGCCAGTTTAGACAGGTCGAAATATTGTTCCAGATTGCTTGTTGGCTGATTTCTGTCAGTTTAGACAGGTCGAAATACTGGTCAATCGATCGGGTTGACAGGTCAAACATCACAAAATTTTCGGTTTAAATCTCTAGACACTTTTTGGTTATTTCTACCTGTTGACTCGACAAGTCGACAAACGGTGGAAATTTACATGTTTTTCGGAATTTGTTTCCTTATTTGATTAGAACTCATTAATTACGATTTTAGGATTTGTTTTGGGTTATCTGAAGGTGTTAAACTCGTTTTATGAAACTATTTATCATTCATTCAATCAATAAACCTCTTAAGATTTTTTTATTTTTTTTAAATTTTTTCTCTAATAGATTCAAGAAATCTCTTGTGTATTCAAGAGTGCCTCATGGATTCAAAGTGTTTATTTATCGAGGAAGGCAGTGCTCAACCTCATCACATACTCCGTTGCGTCAATTGGTATCAGAGCGAGGCTTTTCCTCAGGTTGGTGGCTTCTAATGACGAGTTAGGCACAAACACATGGGTGATGCTCCAAGGAATTATTCTTGAACGACAACGGCTTTTAAGGCGGCGCAACGAGAGAATCGGCAAATCATGTCGGGGCTATAAGCTGCCATCGATCGCATTACGGAGGCTCTAGGGTAGCTCCATGTTCATGGCAATGATCCATCCTCGATAGACGTTGAAATTCGTAATCTAGCTAATCGTATAGGGCAATGCTGGCAGTGAATAGGAATGTACACGAACTAAGCTAGCTCGGTCAACTCGCTCGACTTGGCTCGAAAAAGCTCGAATCGGTTCGGTTCGAAGCTGAGTTTGGTCCGAGTCGAGCTGGTTTTTAGAGCTTTAAAATGAGTTCGAGCCAAGTTCGAGCTAGCCCCAGCTCGACTCGACTCAATTCGAACCCAACTCGAATCAAACTTGGATTGAACTAGTTCGGTGACTCAGTTACTTTGATATTGATGTTGCTCACCAAGTGTTTGATGAAATGACTCAATAAAGTGTCAGCTAGTGGTAAGGAAAGTATGTTTCATCAAACAAATCCCCTTTTTTCTTGATTTTGATGTTGCTTAAAAGGTGTTTGATGAAATGCCTGTAAAACCGCTGCTAGTGTTTTACATTCAGTAAGAATTTGAAAGTGCAGTCCATGTGTTTGTGAAAATGTTGCATAGGTGAACTCAGCTCGATCTTGGCTCGAACTCAGCTTGAACTGGCCCGAGTTGCTGACCGAATTGAGCCGAGCTGACCAGTCAAGCTCGAGGACCGAGCCGAGTTCGAGCTGATGTCAGCTAGTGGTCGAGCCGAGTCGAGCTGAGGCCAGCTCGACTCGATGTACACCCCTAGTGAATCGGTTCGACTCGATGTACACCCCTAGCAGTGAATCACAGAATCACACCTGAAAAGGTAAAATTCAGCAACATGATTCCCCAACATCCTGGATGAGGCATTGATCGGATAGATCGGACGGATCGAGAATTCATGATAAAAGACAATTTTTCTAATTTCAACGACCAACTCCACATCGATGACTTTCTCGTAGATACGAGAAACATCTTGTGTATTCAAGAGTGTCTCGTGGATTCAAGTTGTTTATCTATCGAGGAAGATGATGCTCAACCTCATCACATCCTCCACTGCATCAGTGTGATTGTCTTAAAATCGTGTAGATATCATCAGATCTTGTAGGCCCACTTATCTTGATTGTTTAATACAAGCGAGGTATATGAAATTGAAAGACTGTATAACTATGAAGTGTTCCCTCATTAAAAAGGCAAGTTCCTCCTATCGCCATTTTTCACTAATTCACCCCAAAGCCCAAAACACATTTTACAACTCAAATTTGTACCTTGTGTATATGGGGCCCAGTCTCGCCCGTTTGGATGATCCTACCCATCCAATTGTATTGTGTTGCTTAAAGAATGTGATCATTGGCCCTAACCATATCCATGCAGATGATCGTCGGATCTGCTGAATTTTCCAATGCATGGGATCTTTGCAGCATTGTCCGTCCACGAGGGACCTATAGCACGAAACGGCTCAATCACGAAGGGTAAGTCTCACGTACAGCAGATGCCTCAGAAACTACAAGTTTATGTGTTCTTGCAGCTCAATCACGAAGGGTAAGTCTCACGTACACAAAGAATATTACACGTGAAAATCGGTCATACACATGCATTCTCTTGGGAAAAAGAAAAAGGAACATTAGCTTTAGTAAATGGAGGCTACATTGATTAGTTTATACAATATATTAGCCCTGCTTGGATATCCCTTGATTTATGGGAGTGTTTGGCCAACCAATAATACAAAATGTTCCTGCATTAATCACCCTTGATGAGACAACTAACCACTTGCTCTAAAAGTTTGAACTGATATAGTGTGGCGAATCAATCTCTTTATCTCATAGCTCAGGCCCACTTCACATGGGTCAGGCTCTAGGCCGAACCCTAATCGTGGGACCCGCATCGACCGCAACTCCTCCACGAGGAATTGAGTAAGGGCGGACTATATTCCTCTTCCTTGTAGCAAGCCAAGAGAATGCAGTACCAGGAACGGAGGTCACTCAGTTCACCATGATTTGGATGTTGTATATATACCTGTTGAGGTGTGTTCATGATATAAATCCCAACTGAGACGGAGGTGACTGACACCCATATCTATTTGCAAAAAAAAAAAACATCATAGTAATAAGGGTGGAAAGGCCACGTTAAGCTTGGGCCCGGCCCAACATTAAAACCAAGGGACAAGCCCAGAAAACCTAACCATTAGATTTGCAGTAAAGAGGAGAAGAAGAAGCAAGTCAATCTTCGGATTGCTCCTTCAACCGTTCTAGTAGTTCGAATTAAATTTTGAGTCCAGAGATTCTTGGGAAGCATGATTGTTTTCTTCTTTGCTTGAGATTTTCTATCTATGGAGATGAACCTCTCTCTCTCTCTCTCTCTCTCTCTCTCTCTCTCTCTCTCTCTCTCTCTCTCTCTCTCTCTCTCTCTCTCTCTCTCTCTCTCTCTCTGGAGATGAACCTCTCTCTCTCTCTCTCTCTCTCCATGTGATGATGGTCCATGTCAAAGGAGCCCCCACATGATGTACGGTCTAAATCAAAGGCAGGTCCACATAATAGATGGTCCACATCAAAGGTGGGCCCACATACCCACATAATATGGTTCACATCAAAGGTCAGCCCCTAACGTAAATGGCCCACTGTATGATGGAGGATCCACTTCAAAGGTAGGGCCCATACCATAGATAGTCCACATCAAAGGCGGGATCCACGTGATGGGCAGTGAACATTGAAGGTGGGCCCCATATGATGGACAGTTAATATTAATGGTGGTCCTGCATGATAGATGACCCACATAATGGGTGCTTCACATCAATGGTCAGTCCCTAGTGATGAATGACCCACATCCAATGGGAGCCCCGCATGATGGACGTCCCACATTGAAGGTGGGGGCCACACAATGGAAAGATGGGCTCCACATGATGGGTGATGGACATTGAAGGTGAGCCCCACATGGTGGAAGGCCCACATCAAAGGTAGGGCCCACACGATGGAAGGTGGATATTGAATATGGCCCCACATGATGGACAATAACATTGATGTCAGCCACCACATTAAGATGACCCATATTAAGGTGGGTCCTGAGTACAAGTCACATGGAAGGTTGGCCCATGATGATGAATGACCAACATCCCAGGCAAGCCTTGCATAATGGACAACCCACTTCAAAGCTCGCCCGCATGATAAACAGTCCACATTAAAGGTGGGCAAGCATGATGGACGGTCCATATCCAATGTCCAACATGATGGACTGCCCACATCCAAGGTGGGTCCCACATGATGGATAGCCCACATCAAAAGGTGGGCCTCACAAGGTGGATGGTCCACATTGAAGATGGCCCCACATGATAGACGATTCACATTGAAAACAGAGCCAAGGCGGGCCCGACATAATGAACAGTCGACATCAAAGGTTCACCACAGATGATGGATATTAAGGGTGGACCAAGCAAACTTTAGGAATAAGTGCTTATGTGATATTGGAAACCAACCATCCTTTTCCAGATTTTGGCTAGTGAGAATGTTATTTACCAATCATACATATATGCTACTTACGTAAATTAACTTGGGATCCAAACGAGCCACAAGTGATCAGGAAGGAGACTCTTCTTGAGTCGAATGATGCATTATTGGTTAATCTATGCTCAAACCTACGCCGTGGTTTCCTGTGTTATGGCCAGAATTTTCAGCATAAGTTACCAATACTCTGCTATTTTGAACTAGAAGTAGTCTATAATAAACTCCATGATTTTATTAGCATGGTCAAGACGAATAACTATCTATTTTTGTCTGATTCAATGAAATTAGTACTTTGTGTGAGCAGCCAATTCCGTAGATGACTCTTGTTCATTCACCCACCTGTGCTTGCTGAGGTTCACATAGAATATTGCTAGCAAGCCTGCATTAAAAAAATCATATTTTCACAAAATTTTAATTCTGGTTTATGGTGCTTTTGATTGCACCAAATATCCTGATATTCCATGGTTAATCAAGTCTAATTTTGTGCAGAGTTTCTTGGTATCTCATGAAATTTGATGGAATCAAAAAGCATTCATAAAACTTGATTTAATAAGTTGGATAGGTATGTGGTGAAATGAATGTGACCCTACATTGAGAATCCATTTCTTCCGCCGTTGATTATCCTAAACATCATATTACAAGCATTAAGATAGACAATTGAAATGAGAAGTAACAGTCGTGAATTTCTTTTTCTTTTTTTTAATCAATGTCTAATGGCCCACATTCAGCTGGAAAAATTCAAAGAGTACGATGTACTGATAGGGTGGCTTTTGGTCCATGACCAATCCACATTAGGAGTATAAAATGGATAGCTCTGATAATCCAACCATTCAACCCGCTCATTTTTTACATCACATTTTTATATAGTGTACCTGTAGACATCCCACAATCAAAACATAACCATGTGGCTTGATAACTTTGGTGGGCCCTCGATCTGAGCGGCTAGAATCACCACGGGAAGGCAACCAATGGTCCATATTGAGCACCTGAGTGCCGGCTTTTGGCATAAAGCCAGTGTTGCCAGTGCCAGCTTTGTAAAAACCGGTGCTCCGTCCTAGGCTCAGTTACTCTTATCTCTTCTGCAAGCTTGCCAAGCTCAGGCTCAACTGCTCATCTCTTCAGCAATGGTTCTGTTTGCCCAAGCCAAGCATTGATGCCAAAGCTCAAGGCTTGAGAGAACAAACCTAGCCACACATCCCTCACCAATGCCCCTATAAAAGGGAAGAGTCTGGCGAGCGAGTATAAGAGAGAGATTGTGTAAGAAAAAGAAAGTGAGAGACAAAGACAACTTCTGCCCCTGCCCTCTACCATCCAAAAAGCCAGGAAGCTCGGTTTTCCATCAGTTCTCTCAATCTCCTTTTGTTCTCTCGATTGCTTCCATTCTCTCAATTTCATCTATTTTATTTCAACTTCAAAGCCAACGTTGTATTCTCGATATATCATTTTTCAGTTTATATTTTTCAACCCCAATGCTTTGAACACCTGAGGTATTAGGATATGCTCTGATATCACATAAAGTATTATCTACAATTGCCTCTGTTGAGGATCTTATATATCAGAATACGTGAGTAATTGAAACTCTATGTTCTTTTTCTTTTCCTCAATTTTATCAGAAAGTCTTTTCTTCTTCCATTTCCATTTCAATTTCAATTGATTTTTTGTAGCTAGACATCTAAAGTTTAGTATTTTTACTGGAAGTTCTTTGAATCCCTTCTGAAAGCGTACAACCTAGCAAAGTAGAGACCGTATTCACACAGGCGGTAAAAGAGTGCCTAACTCCTTTCTTTTTCGTAACTGATTCCCTTACCCAGAATCTATGGCACGTATCAAAGCAGGAGTCACTCAAGTCGGAAATTCTTCAGTTTTCCCGATCTCAAGGCAATTCTACGGATTCTAGTGGGCAGCCTAGGGAGAAGTTTCCCTGAGCGTTCACATTACCTTTCCACGGATGGATGAAATATATGGGACGGGCAACACATGTTGAGCCTCACCTAATATAGATGGATTTCCAATTTGGAAAAGTGGGGCCATGCTTCCGTAATATGGACCACTGGCCTTGTGTCCCGTGTTCTAGGAGGAACAAACCAATGGTCTAAATTACCAAAGCATGCGCCTCATTTGTCAGGATTATCCCCTTGCCTATAATTCCTCACAGATAGATGGTTGGATTGATCATACGTGTCTGATGAAAAAATGGGACCACACTTATCGGAATTGTTCACATATCCTAAAAATAAAATACATGTTCAACTAGAGAAGCAACGACCTTAACCAGTAAGGTGTTAGTAATATTGTTGCTTAGGGTTATAGTTTATATTTACTAATACAAGAACTAACTATTTAAAATATCTATCAACAGTCCTAATATTTTCAATTTATAATAACTAAATATCAAGTCAAATCGTGTTGAGTCGAGTCAAGTTTTTGGTTTCAAATGGTCTATCTCAGGAAAGATATGATCAGGCCCATAAGAGAGCCATCAACATTGTGTAGCCAGGCTCACCCACATGCCAAAACAGTATAGGAGATTCCACATGAGAGAGAGACCCAAATGGGTCAACTAAACTGACTTACAGCTGATAAGTGGTCTATTTTGTTAATACAGTCAGACAGGTCCAATAATACTGTTCCCATACTTAAGGCAAGTGATCGGTTTGAGTCACACTGAGTCATGTCAAGTTGACCGACCTACCAAGTCAACTCGATGAGTCTCTCCAAGTCCGAGTTTCCCAGAGACTCAGCTCAAAATCTCCATTCAAGTCGAGTAAGCGAGTTCTAGAATTATGAAACAGACAGACAGGTGGGATGGCTCTCTTATGGGTCTGACCATATCTTTCTAGGCGGACAGATAAAGTGTATGGCTCTCTTATGGTCTGACCACATCACTCCCTAGATAGACAGATAGATGGTATGGCTCTCATGTGGGTCTGACCATATCACTCCCTAGAAAAACAAATAGATGGTTATGGCTCTCTTACAGGTCTGACCATATCATTCCCTAGGTAGAAAGATGGTACGGCTAATCATTCAGTACATGTATGGATCATCAGGCATTCTCTATGGGGTGGTTTAGCAGCATGGATTATGGCCAGTTAGGAAGTGGAATCCAGGACATTCAATCCAAGCCATATTTGGCACCTCCCAATATCCTGGATTTTCAAATCTAACTGATCTCTCCTCTCTTTTTAGGCCCCTCTTACTCCAGGCTGCCAAACAATTCCTGAATTCCACAGGATTGAAAACCCAAGCTGCCAAATGCAACTGAAAGAATGCAAAATCCAGGAATCCAAATCCATGCTGCAAACGACCCCTAATCAGCAGGAGCAAATATGGAAATCAACAATCTTTTCAATGATATAAAAGAAATGGAGCGATAGGCACTGAGGATTAGGATTTGGCATGCAAAGATGCAAATAGATCATGAAAAGAAACCCACTATTTTACACAGACCCTGATTGATTCCCTTACAACCATTTTACCGTTTTGGGAATCAAAATTGAAAAATACTGCGTCGATCTTCAAATCGGAAAATGGGTGGAAGCCAATCAATCAAGGTGGGTTTTGATATCAATTCCTAGAGAAAATACACGATAAAACTCCTCTAAGGAGTTTATGCCGCTAGAAATGGAAATTTCACATACATGTTCTCATCAGATACATAATGTTGAATCCAATATCTCCATCCATCAACGCAACTTTCTCTCACTCCTGTACAATGTGATTCAAGTCATTAGATTGTTCATAGAATGATAAGAGTGCAGATTAAAATTAGATATGGCAATTTGCATGTTAGCCCAACATAGCAGCTTTTATTGTTTGGAATGTTGGGGGACCGCGGAAGCAAATCCCGAATTCGTATCAAACAAGCGAAAGATAAACACAACAAAGCATGCACAGGAACATGACTTTACGTGGAAAACCCTTGCGGGAAAAAACCACAGCACAAAGATACAGTAAAATCCACTATGAACAATGAATTACAAGAGATAGAATCACTTATTGATGTGAAACCCTTCAAAAAACCCTAGCCTCTCTTCACAACCCTCTTAGAAACGTTTTAGCTCTCTTAATCATGCCCTAATCTCATATTACACCCATATTTATAGTGTTACACCCGAAATAGGAAACAATTCGCGCATTAATCAAAATTGCGCACGCCATCAATCTAAGCATTGATTGATTGAAATCGATCGTGCAACCCTCGATCGATCGACAGCCACATGTTCGATCGCTCGAACATGCTCAAAAGGATCCAAAGAGTTTACAAGTATTTTCCGAATTGTGTCGATCGACTGAACCTATCTAGAACTACCCGGAGACCAATCTGTATAATCCGAGGCTCACTTTATTGATCGATCAGTCCGGTTGGTCGATCAAGACCCTTGTATCATGTACAAATTGAAGACATCTAGACGACATGGAAGAACTATAAGAAAACTAATGCCTGCATATTGGAATTTTGATGATCTAGATTGCTCGAGAAAGAACAAAAAAAAAACACAAACAAACACAACACAAATGTCGCTTCCTAGTCGCACTTCCCAGGTACAACTGAAGAGTCAAGTGATAAGGCAGTTTCCATGTAGATGGAGTGAGGAGGTGATTCACAAAAGACATGCCAACATGCTGGGACACATGCCCAATATCATTCATCAGATGGGGGCCACTGCAAACATGGGCTGACCCAAAAATCAGGTTAGCCCACTCATCAAGGACAATTAGAAAGATGGCCTACAGTATATCCAACATACCCATCGGGCCCACCTTACTAGTGGACCTTGATTTTCAGCCAGGGAATGTTCATTGCCGTCCCCATGTATGGGTGGCCTGGATCCTGCACACATGCACGTGCGCCATGTTTGCGTGTGTGACATAAATCACCACTAAGATCCAATTCAAGTTACCAGTCATGACTTAGATGACCCATGTCCAGCCACAATTGCTTCAAAATGCATTACTATTGATATTTTATTCCAAACAATTAAAATGTTCCTTTATTAGGAAGCACTTGGATTTCCAATAGAGATAATACCTACCTATCCACCCCATCGATTTGAGACCATTCATCTAAAGATATTAAAATCATAGACAATTTACAGGAATTACTGGGTCATATCATGGTGAACGGAAACAATTAAAGGCATTGGTGCAGACAATGATGGAGACATAATGCAACATCCTCTCACAATACGGAAAAAAATAATAATAATAATAATAAAAATAAAAAAAATCATTTAGCATGCTATACATAATAATACAGTAATGTGTTATAATGACAAAAATTCATGCTTAATAATATCAAGGTATTCAAAAACAGTTACATAACAGCCGTAATAGAATTTACACATTACAGGGCTGATACAGGTCTTTTCCAAAGAAAATGCCCAATCTCCTAGAGGCTATGCCTTGCAAGGAAAGAGAAGAGGAGCATCCAAGCATCAAAGAAAGAGAAGAATCAAGGATCAAAGATCGCTTAAATCTTCCTAGTGCAATTGGTAAGACAGTGCACCTCACCCCAGTGATTTTGAGAAATATCTCCCGAACCATTGCTAGAAGCAACATTTAAGAGTTCTTCCCTCTTAAAAATCTCTAGAACCAAGCCTCTCTGTAGATGGACTTTCCCATGTTGAATTGCAACATTTCCCTTTTCCTACAACCCATTCTCCTAGACTTTCTATCTTGTGAAGGAAGAGAAAAGTACTAAAGTATCAAGGAAAGAGAGCAGTCAAGGATCTAAGACCCCATTAATCTTCCTAGTGCAAGTGAGGATTAAAGACTCCAGTCTCAAGCACCGAGGCCCTCCACAGAGAAATGCAACGGTTCAAGATGGAGTATTAGGACACTGACTCTGCTACAATTCCCCTTCTCTGCTCTGTTAGACCGGCTCACATACCTTGTATAGATAGCATACCTTGTATAGTTAGTTTCCATATGTAGAGGATTTTGATTTTATTATTTTCCTTGTATAGATGACTGTAATCTCTATATATTCAACCCCTTTGGGTTGTCTCAAATACAGAAAAGCTTTCAGCTCCTCTCGGTTTTCATGGTATCAGAGCATTACTGATCCAAAACCGGCACCACCTGTTAGATTTGACCACCCCTGTGTCGTCCGACCCTGCTCGCCCGGTCCCTCTGCGTCCCCTCTGCGTCATCCGGTCCCTCTGCACCCCTGCTCGACCCCTCTGCGTCGTCCGGTCCCTCGTCCGATCCAGCGCCCCTCTGCGTCTGCGTTTGCATTTGCATCGTCTGGTCCCTCTGCGTCTGCGTCGTCCCGATCCAAATCCGAACTTGTTGCTATTGGTCCCGATACTCTGTTCGTCCCGATCCAGATCCAGATCCGATCCGCTCCAGCGCCCCTCTGTTCATCCCGCTCCAAATCCAAAACCAGATCCAGATCTAGATCACAATCCCGATTCAGATCCAGATCCAGAACCCGTTGTTGTTGTTGTACGGTATATTTAAAACTTTCTTTTGTTGCAACTCCTTAGGTGCTTTATAATACTTTAGCTCAATGGACAAGAACCCATCACGTCAAGAGGCCCCACGTTGTAGTTTTGATGGTACCAACCATTCTCTATGAGCCATCCATTTTCAGAACTTCCTAAAGGGTCATAGTTTGTGGGGACTAATTGATGGATCTGTTCCTATCCCCACTTCCACCGATGCCGACAAATTAGCTGATTGGGAAATGAACAATAGACAGATTATTACCTGAATTCTTGATTCAGTCGATCGTTCCATTGCTGTTGGCCTCACACCTCATTGCACTGCTAAGGCAATGTGGGACCATCTCCAGACAATTTATCAACAGAGTAATGCGGCCCGGTTATACCGCCTGGAACAGGATCTCATTAACCTTACTCAGGGTGACGACAGTATTCAATCATTTTACTCCAAAATTGTTACAATTTGGTCAGAGGTGACTATGATGGATCCAACATTTCCTCATGACTATAAGATATTCCAAACTATGCGCGAGAGTGCGCAAGTTCGACAATTTCTTATGAAGTTGCGTCCGGAATTTGAGCATTATCGGGCTGCTCTTGAACCGTAGCCCTACTCCTTCATTGAATTTGGTTATTAATAATTTATTGGCTGAGGAACAACAACTGAAAGTTCTCTCTCTTCCTTCCTCAACTCCGGGATCATCTGATATGGTACTTGTTGTGTCCACCACTACACCAACACGTGGTTCCACTCCTTTGACTTGTCGCGGCTGCAACAAGGTAGGTCATGTTGTCGCTTAATGCAAAGAATGGTGCGCTTATGATCGACGGACTGGTCATGGTATTCAGGACTTTCGTACACGTGCCTATGCATCTTCTTTTGGCCGTGGACGTGATGGTCGTGGTCATGGGCATGGTCATGCTCTTTCTACTACTGCTGCCACTATTTCTTCCGAGCCGTCTGTTAGTAATTCTGCCTCTACTGTTTCTGCTAAAGGTCTTTTATCACCTTTGACTCCTAAAATGGTCCAACAAATCGTTCAGGCCCTTTCTGCGGCCGGTATGTCAGGTATTTCCCCATCTTCTACATGGTTCTTCGATTCGGGTGCTTCCAATCATATGACTGGTGTTGTATCCCATCTTCGTGATATTCGTCCCTACATCGAAAACCAAGTTATTTCTACTGCGGATGGCACTAGACTACCTATTTAGTCCATTGGATCATTGACTTTCTCTCCTTCTACTCATTGTCAATTCACCCTTCATGATGTGTTTCATGTCTCTAACCTCTCCTCCAATTTAATTTCAGTTAGTCAACTCACATCCAATAACTGCTTAGTCATATTTCTTCCCAACTATTGTTGTATAAGATCTGGCAACGAGGAAGGTACTTGGGATGGGTAGGCGGCATGGTCGTCTGTACGTACTGGACTTTGATCCATCTGTCACTCCGGCTCGTTGTTTCTTTTCTCTATCTTCATCAGATATTTGTTCAACAAATAAATTGTGAAAATTGTGGCACTTTCGTCTTGGTCATCCACATTCCGATCGGTTAATTCAGTTATTTTCTTCTGGCATGTTAGGGAACGTTTCTCTTAATAAAAAAGATTTGGATTATTCTTGTTCATCTTGTTGTCTTTCAAAAAGTAAGTGTATTCATTTTCCTTTAAGTATTACAAAATCATCTTTTATGTTTGAACTAGTGCATACAGATGTCTGGGGTCCTTCAACAATTATGTCTCTCTCTGGGTTACGATACTATATTATATTCATTGATGATTTCACACGTTACACCTGGATTTACTTCCTGCATTCGAAGTTACAGGTTTTTGAAAAGTTCAAGATATTTCACTCTATGGTGGAGACTCAATTTCGAGTTCCGGTCAAACTCTCATTCACTCGGGGGAATATCTCTCAAAAGATTTTCGTTACATTTCTTCAGAGGTCATGGGATTATTCATCGACCACACATTCCGATACTCCACAACAGAATCTTAGCCGAAAAAAATCGTCATATTGTTAAAACTGTCAATACCCTGATGACAACTATGAATGTTCCTCATTCTTTCTGGGCAGAAGCTATGTTACATTCAGTCTACTTGATTAACCAGATGTCAACCAACGTTCTAAACAGTAAATCTCCATACTTTGTTCTCAACGGCTCATCTCCTGCATATTCCACATTTCGCGTTTTTGGTTGTGTCTGTTATGTTCACCTCGCTTCACGTGAGCATAACAAACTATCTCCAAAATCGATCAAATGTATGTACTTGGAATTTAGAGAAACTCAGAAGGGTTTTCAATATTATGATCCGGTTTCTTATCGTGTTCGGATTTCACGACATGTTTTTCTTGAACATATTGCCTTTCATTCATCTTTTCTTCCTCCGCACGCCCCAAAATCTCCTAGTTTAACCACCTTTCCTGATATTCCTTTTGCCTCGAGTACTCTCCCTCGTCCGTTGCAGGTTTACTCCCATCGACCACGTACAGCTCCACCACATATTCCTCAACCCGAACCTACTATACTTGTTACAGATCCTGAACCTACCTCGCTACGTCATTCCGATCGCGTACATCGAGCGCTTGATCGCTTGATATGCTCTATTCTGCCATAAATGCTACTCTAGATACTGTTTCTATTCTTACTTCATACTCTCAGGCAACCACTCATGATTGTTGGAAGAAGGCTATGGCAGAAGAAATTGCGGCATTGGATGATAATCATATGTGGGACATTGTCACTCAACCCGCTGACCAACAGTTAATTGGTAGCAAATGGATTTATTCTGTCAAGCTCAAGTCTGATGGATCATTGGATCGATACGAGGCTCGATTTGTCGCTCAGGAATACAAACAGGAATACGAAATTGATTATGATGAGACTTTTGCTCTTGTGGCCAAGATGAAAACTGTTCGTACTCTTCTAGCAATCTCTTTTGTTCGCTCTTGACCACTTGCTCAGATGGATGTGAAAAATGTTTTTCTTCATGGAAACCTCCAAGAAATAGTATATTTGCAACCTCCTGGCTCTTTAATCCCTGACAATAAGGTATGTCACCTAAAAAAGCCCTTTATGGCCTCAAACAGGCACCTCGAGAATGGTTCCAGCACTTTCACGATGTTGTTACAGGTGTTGCCTTTACTCAAAGTAGTCATGACCCATCCTTATTTTTGCGCACCACTGCTTGCGGCATTGTCATTGTTCTCGTCTATGTTGATGACCTAATTCTGACTGGTAGCGATGTTACTGGCATCTCGACTTTAAAGGAAGTTCTGCAATCCTCCTTCAAGATGAAAGACCTCGGGCATCTCACATACTTTCTTGGGCTTGAAATTTCACGTTCTAAACGTAATCTTCAATCGGCAAGAACGCTAAATATACCAAAGATCTTCTCGCCTTGGCATCATTGACGAATCAGAAGAAAGTTCAGACTTCCTTAGAGCTTAACGTTCAATATGGTCGTGACGATGGTGATCTACTTGCACAGCCCGACTTATACCGCCGTTTAGTTGGGAGTCTAGTTTACTTAACTATGACTCGCTCTGATATTGCTTACGTTGTCCAAGTCGTCAGTCAATTTGTTTCTACTTCATATGTTAATTTGATTGTTGCATCACTACATGTTAAAAGTGGAGCCACATACATCTTTTCGTGTCGCAAGTCCTTTTGCCATAGCCGGGATGCGAAAGGAGTTTCGCGAATTTCGTGTCGCAAGTCCTTTCGCAACTAGGATGCGAAAGGGAAGTTGCCAAAACTATAATTAGGGTCCCTAGGGCTATTCTAGGGTTAAGGTGAATATTAGAAAATTATTCTAAGGTTTGGGCAAGAGATTTTCTCTGTACTTCCAAGGGAGAGGTTAGTATATTGCCTTGTAATCTTCGTTTCTCTTCATAGTGGAATTTTGCATCCATGGTTTTTTACCCTAGTTTGGGGTTTTTCCATGTATATCTTGTCTTGTGGTTTGTTTGAATGTTTTTATTCCTTTCTAGTTTATATTTCTTCCTGTTTATCGTTTGTAGGTAAGGCCTGAGATTGGATCTAGGCTCACCTGCGTTGTTGGCATCTTCTTGTGACAACAAGTATCAATATTGATTTAGTTCTTGGGAGCGATGGCGGAAGATGGAAAACTAGGGTTGAGAAGTTTGATTGTTCAAACTTTGCCCTGGAAGATGCGGATGGAGGATTATCGTATCGGAAGGACCTCTATATTCCTAGGAGGAAAGAGAAGAGACCTAAAAGATGACAGGATGATGAATGGTTTTTACTTGGATAGGAAGGCTTTAGGAACGATCCGAGGCTTTCTTTGTCTAAGAGCGTCGCCTTGAATATATCAAAGTAAAACGACAAAAGAATTAATGGAAGCCCTAGCCACCATGTATGAAAAGCCCTCAAGCATCAACAAGTTTCATCTTATGAAACAGCTATTCAACATGAAAATGTCAGATGGTGGGAGTGTGGCAGAACATCTAAACGAGTTCAATACAGTCGTGAGCCAGTTGGAATCCGTTGACATTGCTTTTGAGGATGAGGTCAGAGCATTATTGATCTTATCTAGTTTGCCAGACAGTTGGGATGGTTTGGTGATTGATGTGAGCAATTCTTCAGAAATTTGATGATGTGGCCGGTCTAATTCTCAGCGAAGAATCTAAAAGGAAGGCATCGGGAGCTTCGGGGACTCGGGAATGTCTAAACGTTGAAGGAAGAGGAAGATCGTGAACAAATGAACGATAAACACGGGCGTTCTAAGTCGAGGAAGAAGTCCAAGGACCGAAAGACAAAGACGGGTGTTGGCATTTGCGGCAAGAAGGAGCACATGAAACGTGATTACAGGGCGCTCAAGAAAGCAAGAAGGAAGCTCTCGAGGTGGGAAGAATTCGGTGAATCAATGTTCGAGAGAGAGCAACACGGAGCGTTGATCTTGTCTCTTGATCAATGAATGAGTCTTGGGTTATAGACTCGGGTGCTTCGTTTCATGCCACTTCGTGTAAGGAAGTTACATGATTATGTGTCGGTGACTTTGGGAGAGTCCACCTGGTGATGATGAGCCGTCTGATATTGTTGGAAAGGGGATGTTCATGTAAATCGAAAGACGGAATCGGTCTTGAAATTGAAGGATGTCGAGACATATGCAGAGTTTGAAACGTGTCTGATCTCATGGGACATTGGCGATCTAGGTTATGTGACGACATTCACCAGGTGACTCTGAAGATCACAAAAGGTGCCTTGGTAATATCTCGAGGCAAAAAGGAAGGTACTTTGTAGGTGACTTCGAGGATCGTATAGTTCACTCGCAATGTCGTATCAGCTGGAGGTGAATGGCGCGCTTATGGCATCGAAGAAATTTGGGACATATGAGTGAGAAAGGGATGAAAGTGTTATTGTCAAAGGGAAGCTACTGTGGTCAGTCTATTGACTTGGAATTCTGCGATGTACCATGCGTGTATGGCAAGATCCCAAGAAGACGCGAGACGCGCAAAAAACACATCTGTGGAGCTTGTACACCGATGTGTGGGGGCCAACCGTATTATCTCTTGGTGGCTCACGTTATTTTGTTACCTTTATTAATGATCTAGTAGAAAAGCGTAGGTCTCTTCTTAAAACATAAATCGATGTATTTGATGTATTTAAGAAGTGAAAGTTATGGTAGAAAATGAAACAAGTAAAACAATAAAGTGTCTCGCAGATCTAACAATATTATAAGAGGTTTGAGGTATTGTCTGGAATCAAACATCGAAAACATTCGGGGACACCACGAAATGGTGTGGTGACGCGTCATGGACCATCCTCTTGAGCGCGCCAGATCATGAGGTTACATGCGGGGTTGCCCAAGACCTTTTGGGCAGATGCTGTGAATATTACCGCATATCTCATCAATAGAAGTCTCTCAGCACCATTGGATGGTGGCCTACCAGAAGAAGCATGGACTGGGAAGGAAGTAAACCTTGCACATCTCAGAGTGTTCGGTTGCATTTCATATGTTCACATTGATGCAGAGCACGAAACAAGCTTTGGATCGAAGTCCGGAGGTGCACGTTTATAGGCTACTGGCGTACATGATTTTGGCTACGAGTTCTCGGAATGCGAAAAAGCAGGAAATCATCGAAGCAGGACATAGTCTTGGAAAAGTGATACATAAGGACAAATGTGAAAAATAAGGCCGAGAAAAAGGAATCGTAGAGTTGGAAGAGTTACGGACATGGGTGTTACGACGCCACGGGATGAGGCAGAGCCGCATACACTTGTGAGGAGGTCTACTCGGGAGAGGAGACCCATGATCCGATACTCACCCTCACATTATCTACTGCGACCGACGATAATTGTGAGCCGAGTGTTTGAAGAGGCGTTACGATCGGATATACGGGTTAAGTAGGAGCAGGCCATGGATGATGAGATGGACTCCTTGAGTCTAATCGTGCATGGGAGCTAGTCACTCTACCCATGGTAAGAAAGCTCTTCATAACAAGTGGGTTCTGGATGAAGAAGGAGCATGATGGTTCGAAACTGCATAGGCAGTTGGTTGTGAAAGGGTTTCAACAAAGGCGGTATCAATTTCACCGAAATATTTTCACCCCAGAGTGAAAATGTCTACGATTCGCATGATCTTGAGTATAGTGGCTTGAGCAGAGACTTACATCTAGAAATGGTAGATGTTAAGATGTAATTTCTTCATGGGGACCTTGAAGAAGAGATATATATGCATCAGCAGACAGGATACATGGCACCAGGTAATGAGAACAAGGTATGCAGACTGAAGAAAAGTCTATATGGCCTGAAGTAAGCCCCGAGGCACCAGGTAATGAGAACAAGGTATGCAGACTGAAGAAAAGTCTATATGGCCTGAAGCAGGCCCCGAGGCAATGGTACAAGAAGTTCGACAGTTTCATGTCGGGAAACGATTTTAGGAGATGTCATGCAGACCACTGTTGTTACTTGAAGAAGTTTGATACGTCTTACATCATCCTTCTTTTGTACGTTGATGATATGCTTGTGGCCGGTTCAAGCATGAAGGACATCTCAGATCTCAAAAGACAATTGTCTAGAGAATTTGCCATGAAGGATTTAGGAGCTGCAAAACAAATCCTAGGCATGAGGATAAAGCGTGACAGAGAAAATAAGAAATTAGTTTTGTCACGGTGCAGTACATAGCCAAAGTACTTGATCGATTCAATATGGGAGGTGTTAAGCAGGTTGTACTCCATTAGCCAACCACTTCAAGCTATCTAAGGAGCAAGGTGCAAAGACGCAGGAGGAACAGGACTACATGGCTAAAGTTCCATACGCGTCAGCTATTGGGAGTCTCATGTATGCTATGGTGAGCACGAGGCCAGACATTGCTCAAGCAGTGGGAGTTGTTAGCAGGTTCATGAACAACCCCGGCAACGAACATTGGAAAATCGCTGAAGTGGATCCTAGGTACTTGGTAGTACTAAGGACATAGAAATTTGTGTTATGGTGGATCGGAAATCGTTACAAGGCTACGTGGTTTAGATTTAGCGGGAGATATCAACAAATGTTAAGAAGCACTACTGAGGTTATGTTTTTACTCTGGGTAGTCTTTGCATGATCATTGGTCTCTCGATTAAAAAGATAGTATTTATCAGTACGACATAAGCAGAATATGTTGCGACTACAGAAGCATGCAAGGAAATGGTGTGGGTGCAAGGTTTTATGGAAGAATTGGGTAAGAAGCAAGCAGATTGCAAGTTGTACAGTGACAGTCAGAGTGCAATACATTTGGCTAAGAATTCATCATTTCATTCAAGGACCAAGCATATTGCCATTAGATATCACTCCATACATTCGTTACTGAAAAATGGATCGATTGCTCTGAAGAAGATTCATACAAGTGAGAATCCTATGGATATACTAACCAAGGAGGTCATAAGGGAGAAGCTGAAGCTCTGTTCAGCTTTGATTGGTCTTCAGGCTTGAAGACGGGGAGGTGGTGCACTCCGGATGAAGAAGACAAAGGTTTATGGCGATGTGTCTTCAAGTGGGAGATTGTTAAGAAGTGGAGCCACATGCGCGGATTTCGTGTCGCAAGTCCTTTCGCAACTGGGATGCGAAAGGAGTTTCGCGGATTTCGTGTCGCAAGTCCTTTCGCAACTGAGATGCAAAAGGAGTTTCACGGATTCGTGTCGCAAGTCCTTTCGCAACTGGGATGAAAGGGAAGTTACCAAAACTATAATTTAGAGTCCCTAGGGCTATTCTAGGGTTAAGGTGAATATTAGGAAATTATTCTAAGGTGTGTGCAAGGGATTTTCTCTGTACTTCCAAGGGAGAGGTTAGTATATTGCCTTGTGATCTTCGTTTCTCTTCATAGTGGAATTTTGCATCCGTGGTTTTTACCCTAGTTTGGGGTTTTTCCACGTATATCTTGTCTTGTGTTTGTTTGAATGCTTTTATTCCTTTCTAGTTTATATTTCTTCTGTTTATCTTTTGTGGGTGAGGCCTGAGATTGGATCTAGGCTAACTGCGTTGTTGGCGTGCTGCGCAACACTACAGTACCTACGTGGAACTCTAGATACTGTTCTTCTCCTCCGCGGCAACTCTGGACCTTCGTGCTTCTTTGGATACTGATTGGGCCGATTGCGCTCTCACACGAAGATCTACCACTGGCTACTGTGTTTTTCTCGGCACTTCTCTCATCTCTTGGAAGTGTAAGAAGCAGGCCACTGTTTCCAAATCAAGCACAGAAGCCGAGTATCGGGGGATGTTCGCTGCGTGTAGTGAGCTTGTCTAGTTACGTGGACTTCTTTCCGACTTGAGCATTCCTCTGCAGAATCCTACTCCACTCCATGTTGATAATCTAAGTGCCATTCAGATTGCCTCTAACCCGATTTTTCATGAACGGACAAAGCATATTGAAGTTGACTGTCACTTTATCCACGAGAAATTTCAGTCTGGGCTCATTTCTCTTCCACATGTTGCATCCCATGATCAGATTGCTGACATTCTCACCAAGTCCCTCACTTCTGCACGTCACTCATTTCTAGTTGGCAAACTATTACTTGTCGATGACCAGCATTAGTTTGAGGGAGGATGTTAGACAGGCTCACATATCTTGTATAGTTAGTTTCCATATGTAGAGGATTTTGATTTTATTATTCTCCTTGTATAGATGACTGTAATCTCTATATATTCAACCCCTTTGGGTTGTCTTAAATATAGAAAAGCTTTCAGCTCCTCTCGGTTTTCATGCTCCCCATTGCTTGTACTTTCTTTTTCTTTTTCTTCTTTTTTTTTTATCTTTTTTTTTTCTTTTTACTATGAAGACTTTATCCCAGTGTTCTGATCGTAGAAATATTAAATCCCATAACACACTATAGTCTGTACACATGTATGGGTGGAGAAGTTGCTTAAACACAGTCTACGTAACCGAAGTCCTTGCTTTGATCTTTGGAAGCTAACACCATATTGGAGTTATTCAATCAAATCGTCAATCTTAACCCTTGGGTTATTTAGCTCTATGAATTCTAGCCTTTCATAGATCTAAGTTTTTTTTTTCCCTTTCTGGTGGCGATTCCTTTCATTTTATTGTGCAAAAAATTTTAGGCCGGCGATCTCGTCAATATGTTCCTCAAGTGGTTAGCTTGAACTCTTTCTCCCTTCTTCCTTCGAGTACAGGAGTGTTTGCATGTCCCCACAATATTGGTGGCGCTACTATTAGCTGAAACAATGCTTATCAATTCAGCTTCCCATTTGGGCTGGTGTCTTTTACACTTCAAATCACCAGTAACAATTACTTGAAACAGTGCCACTGCAGATTTCGCTGGACAAGGATTCATCCAGCCTGCTTTTCTTGGGGACATCCAAACACAAGGTAAGATATAGATATCGGTTATCAGTTAGAAATGAAATACTACATAGACGATACATAAAAAGAAGACATCTTGAAAAGAAAATCAAGCAAACAAAGCAGAAGAGTGGGTTTACCGATTTTACCATTGCGAGATCAGATCGTCAAAGGAACTGCAGTAACTAGGGTTGGAACCTCCCTGCGACTTAGCATGCACCACAAGGTAATCTTCCTTCAATTTCATCGGGTTGTTAACTGACTTCTCAACCTCAAATTGCTGTTTTTGAAACGGAGCACCAGAAATCGACTGGCCTCCCAAAGTCATGTCCACCTTTCTATTACAGACAGCATTGCTTTGATCGACGTTCTGGTTTACCATGCTGACAATACCATGGTTAGGCAACAAAGAGTTCGGAGGAGAATCGAACATGACATTTGGGTTTTGAGCATAACCCAATCTATGGTCTTCCAACTTCTTTGGAGCATAGTTCATGTTCATATTCTGCCCAATGGTATTGGCCATGCTTCCAAAGTTTGAGAACTTTGAGTTCTCATTGATGTCTCCCAACACATCCAGCATGTTAACCGAGCTAGCTTGGCACCGTGAATCTCCTGTCAACAAATCACACCAAGGGGCTGTTGCTATGCTGCTGGGAGAAACCTTGAGTGGATTAATTGAGAATTGCACTGCCAAAGTAGGATTTTGAATCCTACCCTCCCAACATGTGGCGATGTGGAAATGTGAGCAAGATTTGGGCTGTTCATCTGGTAGGAAAAAAAAATGCACCATGGCACAAGGATCAGGCCTTCCTGGTCATTTGGGTCACCAACATGGATGAAGAATAGAAGGACGGTTAAAATATTTTTTGGCCAACAGTCCACACTCAACATGCACCTTGACTACCCTGATGACCAGAGTGGACTCTTTTTGGCCAACAGTCCACACTCAACATGCTGAATGATCCAGGTCTCACAAACATGCCACATTGGAAATGTGTTGGAACATTTAGGGAGAGCAGGATATGAAATCCTACTATCACAAGCCATATAAGGGCCTTGATTGATCTCGATATGTGTACAAATATGCTCAAATTACCTGAAGACAGATCATCGTAATTTAACAGGCCACCAATGGGCAATGGGTCTGTTGAATATCTGGTCAATGGAGCAGTACTTTGCCAGTTGTTATTACATCTACCATGATCAGGCAGGTGGGACAAAACCCCAACACCATTATCAAAAGGCTCTGTGTCCAGTGTTGCCATTCCAACGGAAGATTGTTGGCTCGATCCCTCACATACTGTCCGTTGCTGATGCCCTTGTAAAAACAAGGGGCTGTCCGCAACAGTGAGATATGATGAGCTACGGCTTCCGCTGCCTACCCCACCATCAGTAGAACCACCAATAACAGTTGGCTGGTGTGGGACAACGGAAAAGGCTGTCGAATCATTGAAGGAAGGAGATAACTCTCCAGTGCCAGAGACAGGCTTGTTTTGTCGCAGTTGATCAAGATCCGAAGAAGGCGGCATCCTCGGAAGTAAATTCCTATGTGGGTTTCCAAGAAGGGCAGCCAACTGCAACTTTCCGTAATCATTGACAGAATTATACGAGTTCTGTGGATGGCCGAGTTGAATCATGCCCGATGAATGAAGCCCACTCAAGCTGAAACCAGTTGGGCTGTTTAATCGTGTAATCACCCCACCATTTTGGGGAGATGAAAAGGCAGGTTTTGCAAGCTGCCTTGATCCAGACAAGGCGTGAAAATCTCCAAGCGCATCCAAAGAACCCACATGCAAATAGGAGACATCTTTGCCTCCAAAGGCAGCAGCAATATTCGCCTGCTGGTTTGCCATGCTACTGATCCTTTTCAGATAGAGCCTATATTTCTGCAATGCAACATGAGAGAGTAAGGCTTCAAACCACTTTATGGCGTAGCAAGCAGTGAAAGATGAAGTCTGAAAGCAGAAAATTGAAGTCAGAGAAGAGAGTATAAACTAAGAAAGATCTGAGAATTGATCCTGCCTGAAGATGGCTGGCTACATTTTCTCTGGTAAGCTTTTCGACGTTCATAAGATCAAGAATTCTCTTAGGCACAGCCTCTGTATTAGAAACCACAGAAACATGAGAAAGGATGGGTTGAAGAATTAGGAGAAGCAGAAACATCAAAATAAATAACTGTGACCCAAACAATATGAAGAAATATAAAATGTTCGATCCAGCATTTGCTTGTAGGGCTGTCAATGGGTACCAAGACCTGACAGAACCAACCTGATTTTACTGGGACTGGGTCCCCTTTTTTGGACACATTAGGAAATCAGGTCAGTTTCAGGTCTCACCTTTTGGAATCATTTAAGCATCAGGTCTAGTTGGTTAGGGTGGGGTTCATGTGATGGACCCAATTAAAGCTGGACCAGTTGGGTCCAGCTAGTTTTTGTAGTAGAATTATACATTAATGTATTGATGATTCTAATAACAAATTAAGGTTTCCTAAGCCACACGCATGTAGAAGAGGCCATTTACACACCATGCGCTTGTCAAGGTGGCATATGAGCATGTGATATAATCCATCCACCAGGAGGGGTGGGTTATTGTCCCACACGAAACTTGAAACCAAGATCCAACGACCTGATTGGTACACAACAGGTACCCAAACCCAATTCGATCTGGGTTTGGGTCTTCAAGAACTAGAACCGGACCCAGACCAGGCAAGACTTGAACCCAGTTCTCCTCGGTATGGGTACCATAGGAATCCACCTGAACCCGAGTTGACAGCCCCATTTGCTCAGCCCCTCCAACTTTTTAGATAGTGCCCACATTCTGTGAACCAGATCGCTCATTTGATCGGCCCAATCACAGATCCCGCCCAAAAAAATATATTTTAAAAATCTCTGTTTTGATGATCAACCATCAGATTCAGACCCTTTTAAATATAGACCAGCAATTGTCGACTTGTCATTATCCATTCCCATAGGAATGTAAGGATCAAAGGGAGGTACCACTGCTGGGTCAAACAAAAACATACACTGCTGCTTTCAATCTAGCATACCATCATTGCTATTGGGAGAAGAACTTACTGTCAATGCCTAACTGATTAACAGCAGCGACGAATTTGCGGTGCAGCTCCACAGACCAAACAACCCTTGGCTTTTTCTGGGTCGACGAGTCTTCATTCCCATGCCCATTTTCCTCACAATCATCGTCATCCTCTTCAATTTGATCCTTGCGTTTCTTGCTATGTTTTCCGTTCACAACAGAATCTTGCGCACCTTCACAAACTCCATTACGTGGGTTCTGGCCATCATCTCCATGCCCTGCATTGTTCTGATCTCGGCAGTCAATCTTCCTCCTCCGGATTACATGTTGCCAAATGTTCTTGAGCTCCTCAATCCGGACTGGCTTCAGCAAATAGTCACAAGCACCATGCGTTATCCCCTTCATCACAGCTTTGTGGTCGCTATTTGCGGATAACACTGCATTGCAAAGATTATGCTGTGATGAGTAAATATCAGTCCAGCAATTTATTCTCCAAAAGCCAACCGATTCAAAACATTACAAATGAGACAATTTAATGCAAGGCAGCCTTATAAATCGCCTGGTCCACAAGTGATGATCAATCAAGGAAGTTTGCTTCTTCTTTTTTTTTTTTTACCACGTATAGATTAATGATCAATCGAGTAACTTGCCTGGTCCAAAAAACATACATTTGGGACCCACATTACGGTGATCCAAATGGTTCATATGGCATACTGTATCTTGGATATGAGATTCACTAAAAAATTGCACATCTGATGATTCTGACGGCACCCAAAAGATGGTGGCCCAGATTACCAGATGGCCTCCATCTGGGTCAGTGCTGGATCAAATGAAAGGCACTATTTCTTAATATCAATCATCTTATATTTCTTCTCACTTCTATTTAGAACTTAGCTCCGAAAGAAGTAAATGCATGTATCATGAGGATAAATCTCTAACTTTTGCTCTCATCAGTGTATGGAATGCATTCCACATGTTCAGTCTCTCCCTTTTTTTTCTCTTTGTTTTTTTTATTTATTGTTTTTTTTTTTTTTTTTGCCTGAAACGGTATTAAGAAGAAAGAAAGAAATTACATAAGAGAATCAAGGCCCATAACATAGAGTACAAAGAATAAGACGCAGATACAACATGAAAAATCAAAGCATAAGAAAAAAAGCTGCTAGGAGCCAGAGGAATCTCTGTCCAATCAACAGTATTGGACGGCAGCACCAGAAGCGAAATCCCCTCCATGGCTAAAAGAGACTTCCTCATAGAAATTCAAAAAATGAGATTTATGAAAGAAAAAATTGATAGAAAAAATCCCACTTATAAGACAACAAAGAATAGAAAACCCACACTCAGAAATGTCCAAATCCCAGAAGTGATTTTCAGCTACCCAATCTCGTGGGTCCCCAAACCTGACACATTCATAATAAGTAAATTGTACATGAACCTGTCGAGCGATCATGATCTTCAGACACCAATCTATCCTTTGATTTTAAAGAAAAAATTTAGTTGACTCAAATCATTGTGATCTTCATAAACCAATATATCCCTTTGATTTGAGAGAAAAAAATTCCGTTGATTCAAACCATCACATCTTTAGAAACCAATCTATATTTTTTCTCCTTTCCATTTCTCTTCTTCTTTTCTTTTCTTTTTTTTCCCAAAGAGGTTCAGAAGCCAATCCATCCCTTTGATTCAAGAGAAAATTTTCAATTGACCCAAATCATTGTGATCTTCAGGAACCAATCCATCATTTTTGTTCTCTTTCTTTCTTTTCGTTTCTTTTTAAGAGAGGTTCACAAACCAATCTATCCCTTTGATTTGAAAGAAGAATTCAATTGATCCAAATCGCATTTCCAAAACTAGAGCAAAATTGTACATATCAGAGTAAATTTAGAGTAAATTTAAATTCTCCATCTAATGAAATTTTAAAAATAAGAGAACAGTCTAAGTGAAAATATAGTACATAAAATTCTTTTAAAACAGATGAATTAAAATAACCCAAATGCACTCAATGACTTACTTATAACGGGCAGGTCCATTTCGAGGCCTACAAGTTCCAAAAGCTTAAAACCATCCATGTCTGGCATGTGGACGTCACTGATAACCAGGTCGAATTTATTCTTGTTCTCCCTCAACAGTTTGAGTGCAGTGATAGCTTGACCCGATGTAGTAACTGCAAAATAACATCAACCATGTAAAACCACACCATATCCTACCTTGTACACACAAAGGAATTCAAAATTGAAAGTGGGCCTTTAAAATCAAAGTATAGTTGCTGATCAAAATAGATGACTGATCAGGGAATAAAGAACCAAACAGATCTGCAATAATGCAACGAGAAATGTCCAAATCTCAAAAGAAAAAAAAAAAAAAAAAAAAAAAAAAAAAAAAAAAAAAATAATAAAAAACCACTCAAGACTCCAAAGAAACATTGAATAAGTGAATTGAAAGGAAGAATGTGAAATAGTCAAAATCTAATACAGAAAAATCTCTTTTTTATTATATACATCATCATCATTTTAACCTTCTTCCAGCAATTTGTGAGTTGGCTTTTTTATTGTATATATGTGAATAAAAAAATCAGAATCTCTGTAACCATATACAAAAAACCAAGAAACCATCATCTCAAAACCAAAAGGTCCTGTTTGGTTGCTACTTAAAAATGATTTCTTCTCATTTTAGTTGATATTAATGATGTATTAGAGATCATAATTTATATAATTTATGGATTACCAAGATTATATTTAACCCTTCTCTATACATAATTGCAGTTGACTAAAATGAGATGAATTCATTTTTAACTCGCAACCAAACAGGACCTAAATTGCCAGAAAATGCAAGATAAATAGAAACTAATCCAAACCCATTTCCAATTTTTATTTTTTTATTTTTATTTTTTTGACTTGCGTAAGAAAAACATGTAAATCTGACTGACCAACCATTAACTAAATTCTAAATTTCCCATAATTCCTAACCCACAGAAAATAAAATAAAATAAACCACAGAAAAATCAATAACAACAAATTAGTTGAAAATCCATGTAAAATAGCTTTTCCTTTTTCCATTTAATGTATAATGACAATGTCTCAGCCAAAATCTACAAGAAAACCAACATTCCAAAACCACCAAAAAATGCAAACTAAATAAATAAATAAATAATAGTAATAATGAAAAAATAAACAAATAAGATAATAAATGAAACTTTACATATGCGAAAATCATTAAAAACACGTTTGCAAAAACTTCTGTTTTTTTTTTTTTTCATGTGCATTTAATGAAGAATCTAAGCAACCATGAACAAAAATCTTAAAAACCCATCAATCCAAATCCAAAGAACATATATCTATATAAGAACTATTAACATGAAAACCAACCCAATTCGAAAAACTTCACTTCTCTCATCTATATTCACGAAAACACAAAATTCTGATTGATCGACCCAAACCCAAACAAAAAAATCATCCGAAATCCAGAAACAAATTCAAACAAGTACAAAAGAAAAAAAAAAAAAAAAAAAAAAAAAAAAAAACAGTGAGAGAGATCAAACCATGATAGTCGCATCGGCGTAAAAGATTCTCCAACACTTTCAAGCAAGTTGGATCATCATCCACAGCAAGAACACGCATACCAACAGGAAACCGATCTTCCACTGTCATCTTGAACCAATCCCTTCACACCCCAAATCCTCAAAACTATCTACTGAAACTCTTTCAAAACCAAAAACAATACAACAAAAAACCAAAATAATTCTTCTTCTTCTTCTTCTTATTCTCTTTAAAACCCAGAAACAGTTCAAGGAAAAGAACCCAACAAAGCCCAAAAAGATCCAAATAGAGAGAGGAGAGAGGAATCAAGTAAAGAATACAAAGAGAGAGTAAAAAGGTTGAAAGGAATGTCTGATAGAGAAATGAAAGAGACCCAAATCAAGAGAGTGACAGAGACCCAATTCAAGAGGGAGAAGCTGTCCTGCGGATTAGAAAAAGGAAAGGAAATTTTCAGAATTTTGAGGAAAGCTGCTCTCTCGGGAGCTATGCATGAGATGGCTATAAAGAGAAGAAGCTTTCTCTTCTTTTTCTGTTTTTCATTTTTACCAGTTTTGTCTTTTTCTTTTATTTTTAAAATTTCTTAATGGAATAAAACTCAGCTTTTGTAAGCGAACACGCGTGTGTAATAAAGAAAATCTACACGTCACACGTGTGCTATAATGGAAGCTAAATGCGAGATCCAATCCATCCATCATGTTCGTTCGATCCCCCCCTTTTACATTGTGGGTCCCCAATATTGGAAAGTGGTTGATGGATTAGTAAACTCCATCCAAGTTTTTATGGCCGTACATTGGTTTTGAAATGTATGGCCCACCTGACAATTAGATCAAATTAATTATTAGTTTGGAGGATCAATATGGTGGAAGAGTTCTAATAGAGAGGTTGGATCTTGGACCTATAATGCAATGCTCGCACGTATGTGGCGTGTACTTGAGTTTATTGCACGCGCGTGTGGTATTAGCAACGGAATCTGATTGCGTCCTGGCCCCGCTGGACGGAATCGGTCTAGGCAGGGTTGTGTGGGACCCACCGTGATGTATGGGTTTAATCCACGCCTTTCATCCATTTTTCCATATCATTTTAGGGCAAAAGCTCAAAATGAGGTATTTTTAAGGCTCAAGTGGTCCATTTTGGGATTAAACGTACACCATTAAAAAATTATTGGGGGCTAGAGAAGTCTTGGATCAATCTGGAACTTGTTTTTTCATTTCATCCATGTTATTTTGACCTCATGAACGGTTTGGATGGAAAATAAACATCATGATGGGTTCTGTAATGGTTTCAACGGTAGGCATCATTATCAACGCTGCATCCTGTGGTGTGGTCCACCTGCGCCTTAGATCTCTCTCAATTTTTGGATCATACTATAAAATGATTTGGAAATTTGGATGAACGATTTTGATAAATCTCATACATCACAGTGGGCCCCTACCTGGACCGATTTCGGTCTTGGCGGGGGCAGGACGCAACGTTCAATTACATAAAGCCTTGCAAAGCGCACACACGTGTGAGACAATCCTCTCATGTGTACGTCACACATGTGCAAACACGTCAAATAGGTGTGAGATCAAATCCAACCATCAAGTTCATCCGATCATTTAAATACTGCAATCTGGTCCACTCAGCATGTGAGCCCCAACATATAAAAAAAAACAAGCGAATGTGTTAGAAAACTTCAGCCAAGGTTTTTAGACCAGTAAAATTATTTTGGAAACTATGGCCTACCTGACGAACGAATCAAAATAATTGTTGTTTTAGTGGGTCAATATGGTATTTTAGTTATGATAGATGGATTGGATCTTGGACCTACATTTCCATTCTGGTACACGTGTGGCTTGTACAAGAGCATTATCGTCCATGCGTGTGCACTTAGGTAATTGATATTTTCAGCTGCTCTTTTGATAGATACACCCTATTACTTTTGCAAGAGTGCTAAACACGATACCAAGCAAATTGTTTTATCTGGTAAACAAGTGGGTACGGTACATGCAGTGAGAGAGGGAAAGCAACGGCCAGAGAGAAATCGGGTATCGGGTATCGGGTCAGGACATCCGTCTCAGTGGAGTTCGAAAACATTATTTAAGAATTTTCTAAAATGTTTCTTCCTTTAAAAGTCCACATTGAAAATAAGATGTTATGTTGCTATTAGAACTCTACCTATTTTGGTGGACCATCACCTACTGTATCATTTTCCAGGGGGTGATTTGGACGGACGTGGATGGCCTGTGCCCGGGGCACAGTAAGTTCCTGTAGTCGGAATCTGTGTGGGGCCTACAGAAATGCGTGTGACAAATCCACCCCGTCCATCCCTTTTTCAAGACCACAGTAGGATAGGAATCTAAAAATCAGGCAGATCCCAAACTCCTGTGGGCCACATCACACGGAACAGTGGGGATTGAACGCTTGCCATTGGAAACTTTGTGGGGCCCACAAGTTTTGTACCAGGCCTGCAGTTTATTGGAAGCAGATTGCCTCCTTCCCCGGCCTGTGCGATTATTCATCCAGGCTATGTGAGGCACCATGATGTATGGGTTTTAACCACTCCGTTACATTCATATTTCCATATCATTTTAAGGTATAAACTTAAAAGAGAAGCAAATTCAAGGTTAAAAGCTTCCATGATTAGGTTAGAATGGAAAATAAACATGGTGTGGCTCCTTATGAAAGGTTTTAAAGATGAGTGTTAACACTGTGGTGGCCATTGGAAAGGTTTTAATGACTAGTGTTATTATTTGAGTTGACTTATATAAGTCCTAAGTAACTTGTCTTAGTAAAATTGAGCTCAATAAAAGCTAATGTGCATTGTCACCCATAGACATCCTATTCTAAGAGTGATAAGTTAATTGAGTTGGAACTAATGAGCTATTAACCAAAAAGCTAATCTTAAACCCTAACTTTAAAGGCTTTAACCCAATCAACCCAACCGATTTAATCCTAAACCTTAGGACCCTAAAATTATGGAGCCTTAGTGAACTCGACGTGTCAATTTACTGAGCTATCTCACTGAGTCAACCCATTCGGTCGGCCTACCTAATCTAAACAACCCAATTAACTCATCCAGTTAAGTCCAAAACTAAGCTCGAATCAAAGCCCAAAATCAAGTCCAATTGGAGTATAGTGTGCAGCAACAATGCAGCCCCCTTCACAGTAGAGCCTCCACATGAGTGAGGGATGTGGCTTGCCGAAGGGGGAGTTCCAAGTGTGGATCAGTGGCAACCTGGTTGCTGTTGGCCACGTGGCACTCCTCTTCGAGCCAAGCATCCCTGAAGCATGTAGAGCCCTTCTTTTCCAGACTCTAAGTGTGCGTTTTGATATGTATTTACTCTGATGCTCATCTCATTACCAAAATTTACCATTTTACTACCTCATCATAAGATGATGTCATATATTAATCTCAATTCCTAGCCCTTCAACCACCTTTTGCCCATAGATTTTACAAGAATTATAAGAAAATTGAGTTTTGAGTCTATAAATAGTCTATCCTTTTTCTCGTTTCAGGCATCCACTTGATGAGTTTTTTGACCCGTCTCGACTGGTTGTGAGCCTTGCTCGACCGGTCGAAGGCTGTGGTCGACCAGTCGTGGAAGACGAATCGTGGCACGACTCAAAGTCCAGCGACTGTGGACTATTTTTGTCTGGGGTGCTCGACCAGTCGAAGGAGGTACTCGACCGGTCGAAGGTGGCTCTCGACCGGTCGTGGACTCGTTTCGACCAGTCGAGGTTACGCAGATTCGTTCTACGATTTTGCGTGAATTTCGTATCGCAAGTCCTTTCGCAACTGGGATGCAAAAAGGAGTTTCCTAAAACTTTAAATAGGAGTTGAAAAGGCCTAGCTATATGTCCTAGAGGGGGGGTGAATAAGACTATGCCAAATAAAACTTATAACAGCGGAATTAAAAAGAATATGATAGCCAAAATAAATCACAATGCAGGAAAGTAAAACAACCTCAAAATTCAGATCTTGAGATGTTGATACAAATGTTGTTCTAAAGACAACCTTACACCAAAAATCAGAGTTTATGGTAGGACAACCTTATTTCTAGAAAGATCTTTGTATCAAATCTCAAACCAAAGAGGAATATAGAAATAAACACAAACTGAACTGAAATAAATTGTAATCACAAATGTATTGTTCTAGGGACAGCCATACACCATAAAAATGGCAGGGCAATCTTGCTAGAACAACTTTGAAGGAAATTAAATATCAAGCTGATAAAGGAATAGCAGAAAATAAATTCTAAACTATTACAAAATTCCCACAATGCTTGAATTAAATGATTACAATATTCACCACCATACATACATCCCACAAATAAATAATTAAAGATTAGAAGTATAAATCATTCAACCATAACACAAGGGATTATAGTGGTTCGCCTGTGTGTTCACCAACTGTTAAACAACAGCCACACAGAATGCTACTCCACTCCTAATATCCTCACACAGGGGATATTAGCGTTCACTAACAAAATAGGTTTTCACAGGTTCACTCAAAACCTTTACAATTGTGTCTTTGTCTATGGGCTTACACAATTAAAAAAACCTCACTTCTGAGTTTTCCTGGCTCTCCTCAGATAACCAATACAACAAGATTTTTCTGGCAAATCTTGAAAGAAACCAAAACAAAAAGGAATTTATAATTAAATGTAAAATACGATTATCTCCTTCGTTGTAGCGAGGTAGAACCAAATCGAGTAGATGATTGAATGTTCAAGTTCAATGTCCAGTACTCAATTACAATGGTTCTAGTTCTAATAGATTTTAAATAAAACCAAATATGGCTTACCTTAATTGATTTTGATTCCAAAGAAAGGGAATAACAATTCCTCTTATCAAATTAGATTGGAATAGCAAAAACAAAATCAATTAAATAAAGCTAAAGAAAGAGAATATTAAATAAGCACACTTAGCTTAGATGGAGCACAGAATTATCTCTCAGAAGTTTGACGAAGATTAGCTTGAATGGATTAATTAATTCTGTTTATTCTTCTGAGATTCGTGCTCTATTTATAGTTGAGCAGATCGCGTCTTCGACTGGTCTAGGGAGCTCTTCGACTAGTCAAAGAATTAACAGATTTGAAAAAAATCGGGCGCGATAAGCTTTGACCATTCTACGGCTGGTCGAAGGTTTCCTTCGACTGGTCGAATAACCTGAATTTCATCGCTGGACTTTGAGTCGAAGACTTTCGACTGATCGAAGATGCAGTCGACACTGTTCCTTCGACTGGTCGAACAGTTCTGGACTAGTTGAAGCCTAACAGAAAATATCCGAATTTTGTAACAAACTCACGACTGATTGAGGAATTTCTTAGACTGGTCGAAGCAAAGCTAAGACTAGTCGAAGAAAGCTTAGGACGAGTCTTAGAACTGCCCAAACTCATGTAACTTAAACATATGGCTTATGTATCTAAAATGGCCTACTCCTAAGGTCAACCTAAGGTCAATCAAACCTCAACATGAAGTAAGGACATTGAAACATTAGAAACAAGTGACCTTGAAGTTTAAGCCTTGAAGTCTTGATGTACTTCAATCTTGAAATCTTGATGTAGCTCAACCTTGAAAGCGTCTTGAGTTCTTTACGAACTGCCTCGTACTTTTCTTGAAGTCTTGCATTCTTGAGTCATGTCTTGTGAGCAATACTTGCAGTCAAGGTTGATTTTTGAGTGAATCTTTGTACTTGTGAGCTTTGCTTGTTCATGAATGTTGATCTTAGAGAGAGCTTCACTTATGCAAGTTATATAACAGTGATTTTGGCATCACAAATTTGACAACAGACAGGGATATAAACTATAGCACTTACAATCTCTCCCTTTGTCAAATTAGTGACAAAACATATAACCAAGATAAACATAAAGTAAAACAACTGGTTAAAGAATCATGAACCAGTTAATATATCAACTGGCTTACCTGCAAATCAATATTCAATATTCAACATTCAACATTCAACTAGTTCATTCAACTAGTTCAAACATACTCCCCCTGAGTAACATAACTAATGCTACTCCCCCTGAGTAACATAACTAATGCTACTCCTCTCACAATCACATCGTTAAGAACAAACCATTCTCCCCCTTTTTGTCACAATATGACAAAGGAAACAACAATGAAGGAGAACTAAATAAAGGGATATATGAGAGTAAACATGAGGAGTTATGAGATTATAGCAAAAACTAGAGATAGAAATACTCAGCATAGTTTCACATAGAACAAATACCCAACATAAAACAAAGATAGTATTCAACTCCAAATCAGTCAACCTTGTGCTAAGTTATAAAGTTATTACAGACCAGAAAATCCCATATAAACTAATCAGAACCAGAACCAGATGACAGAGCAGGAATAGAGGAATCAAGTCGGTGCATGCCTTTGTCAATCGCCTAAGATATTTGCGCATGTACTTGAATTGTAAATCATGAGCAATAGACATGTTTTCCATCTTTACATTTATATTCTCAACTTTATTCTCCAATGTACTCAGACGTGCATCAACATCAGATGGTTCAAAATCTGGATCATTTGTTAAATCAGAATCCAGTTCCTCCAAAATGTCATCCATATTAATGTCATCACCAGCTTCTTCATGACCACCACCACCACCACCTTGTTCAAGAAGTAATTCCAGCTTCATCTTATTGATATTAGTATTGTTGAAAATCAGATGATGGATGGTGCCTCATCAACCGGCATATCGACTAACATATGTGTAGCCAATACAGTCATTAAATAGGCAAAAGGAATGTCACTATGACCGGGATGGAGTCTAAATGAAGAATGAAATGATGACATTAAAGATGGTAAACAAATCTGAGTACCACTGGCAATAACATGGATAACACGAACCATAAACGAGGTCAAGTCAGTTTTATTACCCGAACGAGGATACAGATTAGACACAAAGATTTTGTGGAGAACTCTGTATTTGGGTAACAAATACCTTGCGGGAAGCGCATTCCCTTTTTGTGTCCAGTGAACATCCATGTTGCACAAGTCTCTAGTGAGCATACGTTTTTCAGAAACTGAGGGTTTATCAGTTAGGTTATGGATAGAAATACCCTCATCATTCATAAGAACGTCCATAAGGGCTAAAATTAAATGACGATCAATGTCAAAAGGCCCTTCTCTAGTAGATATTTTAAAAGTTAAATTATCCTATGAGAAGTCACTAATACATGCAAACATGGATTGGGCAATGGACCGGTATGCTGGCCCACCCCAATGTAATAAGTTAACCCAACCTACAGCTTCAAGCATAGGAAGGATGTCAAAAGGTGCAATATGATTAACATCAACAGGATGTTCAACAATAACTTTACGTAATCTAATTCCCTAACATAAGATGGATTGTCATTGGGAACAAGAAGATGACGCTTAGTGATAATGGTCGATCTGGAGGAAGAAGAAAGACCACGGGAAGTAGTTTTTCTACCTCTAGAAGCCATTTGCAACAACGATAACAAGGAAATAAGAAGTTACAAAGGATTGAGAAGTGGGTTTACTCAAAACAGATTTTTCAAAATTCAAACCCCAAATCTCAATGAAATCCAAAATAGAAAGCTTCAAGCTAGAAAAGGAAACAATCTAGATACAAATCTGTAATAAAAACGTATATGGAACACTAACCTTGAAGAACAAGAACAGTGGGTTCAACAAGTCGAAGCTCGGTTCCTTAAAGAGAAAAAACGGAATGAGGAAGAAAGCAAAATCCCCAAATTTTAAGTGATTCTCGAGATCTACGACTGGTCGTGGATATCTACGACCGGTCGAAGTTCGATCAAGTCGAGTCAGTATACTCACTCGGTCGAAGAATGTCCAAAAATTTATATTTCTTGCAAATTATTCAAAAATTGGAATTCAACCTAGCAAATATATACACTATGATACAAGTAGGCATAAATAATCATTTTAAAATGCACATGCCAAGATCAAATTTCATCTTTTTGAACCTGCTTTTATCGAGAGGTTTTGTGAAAATGTCAGCTCGTTGATCTTCGGTAGGAATATATTCCACAGATATAACTTTTTCTTCTACTAATTCCCTAATATAATGAAATCTAATGTCAATGTGCTTAGTATGAGAATGCTGAATAGGATTTTTTGAAATATTTATCGCACTGAAATTATCACAATGTAATAACATAGAATCCTGTTAATTCCATAATCACTTAGCATTCGTTGCATCCAAACAAGTTTATATGTACATGCATTACAGTGCGATATACTCAACTTCATTGTTGAAAGTGATATAGAATTTTGTTTCTTACTAAACCAGGAAACTAGACAATTTCTAATGTAAAAGTAACCACCACTGGTTGATTTTCTATCATCTAGATTACCGGCCCAGTCAGCATTCGAGTACCCAGCTAATTGGACAATAGTCTCATGAGGATACCAGAGACCGAGATTTACAAGATTTTGCGACATATCTAATAATCCACTTGACAAAGAATCAAGTGAGATTCTTTGGATCAGATTGATATCTTGTAAATACCAACACTTAGAGAAATATCGGTCTACTAGCAGTTAAATATAACAAACTACCAATCATACTCCGATAAAGTTTTGTATCAACATTTTTACCGTTAAAGTCTTTTGAGAGTTTCAGAGTAATACTCATAGGAGTATCGAAATTCTTGCTATTCTCAAATCCAAATTTCTTGATTAGATTCAAAGTATACTTAGATTGAGAAATGAATATTCCTTCAGATTATTGCTTTACTTGCAATCCAAGGAAATAAGTCAATTCCCCAACCATGCTCATTTCGAATTGTGATTTCATCAAATCTGCAAACTCAGTAGTCAAGTCAGTACAAGTTGATCCATAAATGATATCATCAACATAAATCTGTACCATTAAGATATGATTAGTATGTTTTTTAACAAACAAAGTTTTATCAACAGATCCCATTTGAAAATTATGACTAAAAAGAAATTTTGTTAGTTTCTCATACCATGCCCTAGGTACTTGTTTTAATCCATAAAGTACCTTTTTAAGCCGATACACATGATCAGTATTTTTGGGATCTTCAAAACCCATTGGCTGTTCAACATAGACTTCTTCATGTAAATCACCATTTAGAAAAGCACTTTTCACATCCATTTGATAGATCTTTATCTTTCTAAAACATGTAATGGATATAAATAGTCTGATAGATTCAAGACGTGCTACTGGTGCAAAAGTTTCATCAAAATCAATTCCTTCAATTTGAGTATAACCTTGTACCACTAGTCTAGCCTTGTTTCTAATTATATTTCCACGCTTGTCAGACTTATTTTTAAAAATCCATTTTGTTCCAATGATTTGTTTATCTTTAGGTCTTGGTACGAGATGCCAAACATCATTTCTTACAAATTGGTTAAGTTCTTCTTGCATCGCAACAATCCAGTTCTCATCAGCAAGAGCTTCTTTTACGTTAGATGGTTCTATTTGGGATGTAAAACATACATAATTACATATATCCTCAAGTTGTCTACAGGTGCGAACATCGGTGAGAGGGTTTCCAAGAATTTGTGTGGTTGGATGATCTTTAACAGTCCTCAACTCAGAATCAGTCTGATTCGATGAAGTGTCGGGTTTATCAATGATTAGAACTTCATCATTATCTGAATTAGGGATTGGCGTGTTTAAGTGATCATCAATGACAACATTGATGGACTCTTGAATCACACCAGTTCTTTTGTTCGAGAACCCTATAAGCTCATTTGTTTAGGAATATCCTAGAAAAATCCCTTCATCACTCTTCGTATCGAATTTTCTCAAATTTTCACGATCTCGTAAAATATAGCACTTGCTGCCAAAAACTCGAAAGCATTTGACAGTAGGCTTTTTATCGAACCACAATTCGTAAGCCGTTTTATTATTATCTTTGCTAGTGTAGACTCGGTTAATAATTTAGCAAGCTATGTTGACTGCTTCAGCCCAAAGATTTTTAGAGAGCTTCATGCTATTCAACATGACATTAGCCATTTCTTGAAGCACCCTATTCTTTCTTTCCACAATTCCATTTTGTTGTGGAGTTTTGGGAGCAGAGAATTCATGTAATATTCCTTGGTCGGTACAGAACTTCTCAAAATTGCTATTCTCAAATTCAGATCTATGATCACTACGAATCTTACTGATTTGAGAAGATTTTTCAGTTTGAATCCTTTTGAGAACTTTTCTTACTTCTTTAAGGGTTTCAGATTTATCCCTTAAGAAGACTACCCATGTGAATTTGGTAAAGTCATAAACTATTACCAAGATATACTTTTTTCCACCACGACTTTCCGTTCTGGTAGGTCCTATTAGATCCATATGGAGGAGTTCGAGTGGTCTTGATGTGATATTTGAATTCACCTTTTTGTATGAGTTCCTTGTTTGTTTGCCTATCTGGCACTCACCACATATTTTATCTAATTTCTGAAGTTTGGGTAAACTTCTTATAAGTTCTCGTTTGCTCAATCTATATAAATTTCGATAATGTACATGTTCAAGACACTTGTGCCATAAATCAGTCTCGTCTGTATGGACCATGTAACATGTTTGATTAGATGAGTTGGATTCGCTAATAATATAACAATTTTCAGACGTTCTACGTCCAGTTAATATTACAGAACCCTTATTATTTAGTATCTCACAGCTTTGATTAGAAAACCGAACGCTATGGTTATTATCACATATTTGAGATATGATAAGCAAGTTATGTTTTAAGCCTTCAACATATAAAACGTTTTTAAACACAGGAAGATTAAAAAGTTGAACCGTACCTTGGCCTATAATCTTGCAGTTGCTACCATCACCAAATGTGATTGAACCATCAATCATATCTTTTAGATCCGTGAATAAAGCTTTGTCATCTGTCATATGCCTGAAGCATCCACTGTCTAGGTACCACTTTGAATGACTTGTTGCTTTGAAAGCAGTGTGAGCAACCAAGCGGGCAACTTTAGGAACCCATTTCATAAATGTTTTGGGTTTAGGAGCATAGTTGGTCTTCTTTTGTTTATAGTTGTAAGAATGACCCATAGAGTTAGATTTTAAGAGCTCCTTGAGTAAATCAACTATCTTTTTAGCTAGTGGATTTCGTTTCTGATTAATGTTGACATGGCTGCTTCTAGGTTTTTAAAAAGTTTTTGAATTTCTAGAAAAACCTTGATAAGTACTTTTCCCTTTTGAGTTTGAGGACTCTCCTTTCACAAACATAGGAGGAGTATACTTTTGTTTAGGAGATAAATTTTTATCATAGCCCAACCCGGATAGATCGCCACATTTTCTTGATCTGGATAAAAGTTTTTCTAACTTTGGATCACCTTGGGCATATTTCCATGTGTCCTTTAGACTCAGAAGAGAAGATACTTCATTTTTGAGTTTATCAATTTCAGATTTCAAATCAACAATTAGGGAGTTTTTGAATTCCAAATCGCATTTTGATTTTTCAAAACAATCTGAAATTTGTGATTTTTCTAAGACAAGTGATTCAAAACATTCTTTGAGTTTAGAAAACTTTTCTTTTTGAAGTTTAAGTTTGACAGCAATTTTACAACTTTCCTTATATAGGGCATTGTAAGTGTCTTAAAGATCATCTTCATTTTCACATTCACTACTCAGATTTTCTTCACTTGTTGAGTCATTATCTGAAAATGTGAATTTGGCTAGAGTCATAAGAGGTTTAACTTCATTGCCCGACTCAGTTTCAGAATCTTCTGATTCAGAAGAAGCCTCAGAATCAGATGATTCATCCCATGTAGCCAACATACCCTTTTTCTTGGGTTTGTCCTTTTTAGAACATCTATTTGCTAAGTGCCCATATTCTTGACAGTCGTAACATTGACTATCTTTCAAAGATTTTTGAGATTTGGGTCTAAACTTCTTTTTATCATTCGATTTTTGAAAATTAACCCTTTTCTTGCTTTTGAAAATCTTGTAAAATTTCTTAGCTAAAAGAGTCATATCATCTTCTGAATCAGAATTTTCTTCTGAATTACATTTAGAGGATTTTAGTGCGATAGATTTACCTTTAGGAGCTTTAAAGTTTAACTCGTAGGTTCGTAAAGAACCAACTAGTTCTTCTACCCTCATATTATCCGTATCACGAAGTTTCTGGATCGCGGTTACTTTAGAATTAAACCGTTCAGGAAGTGAGCGTAATATCTTTGCACACACTTTACTTACTTGGATTTTATCGCCAAGACCCCACATTAAGTTTACAATGTCATTCAATCTAGTGTAAAAGTCCATAAACATTTCATTTTCCTCCATATGAATTTCTTCAAATCTGGTTGTGAGGAGTTGGACCTTAGATTTTTTGACAATTGTAGTACCCTCATGTGTTATTTCTAATATATCTCAAGCTTGCTTTACAGTATCACAGGAAATGATTCTTTTGAACTCATCCATTGATAGTGTGCAAGTGATTGCATTTAGTGCATTAACATTTGCACTACTCTCACTTTTCTGAAGTGTGGTCCATTGGTAACATGGTGTGACTTTTATAGATTTTGAACCATCAACCCCAGTAACTTTCATGATAGGAGGATTCCATTCAGTCACTGTGGCTTGCCACACACTCTCATCCATTGATTTGTGGAAGATCCTCATTCTGGCTTTCCAATAGGCATAGTTGGAGCCATCAAAGGGTGGAGGCCTAGTGACTGAAAGGCTATCAAAATTTGACATCTAAAATAGCTTAAATCGTTAGCTCAAGAATTAAATCCAAGAATTAAAATAGAGCTGTTAGGCTCTGATACCACTTGAAAAGGCCTAGCTATATGTCCTAGAGGGGGGGTGAATAGGACTATGCCAAATAAAACTTATAACAGCGGAATTAAAAAGAATATGATAGTCAAAATAAATCACAATGCAAGAAAGTAAAACAACCTCAAAATTCAGATCTTTAGAGGTTGATACAAATATTGTTCTAAGGACAACCTTATACCAAAAACCAGAGTTTATGGTAGGACAACCTTATTTCTAGAAAGATCTTTGTATCAAATCTCAAACCAAAGAGGAATACAGAAATAAACACAAACTAAACTGAAATAAATTGTAATCACAAATGTATTATTCTAGGGATAGCCATATACCATAAAAATGGCAGGGCAACCTTGCTGGAACAATTTTAAAGGAAATTAAATATCAAGCTGATAAAGGAATAGCAGAAAATAAATTCTAAACTATTACAAAATTCCCACAATACTTGAATTAAATAATTACAACATTCACCACCATACATACATCCCACAAATAAATAATTAAAGATTAGTAGTATAAATCATTCAACCATAACACAAGGGATTATAGTGGTTCGCCTATGTGTTCACCAACTGTTAAACAACAGCCACACAGAATGCTACTCCACTCCTAATATCCTCATACATGGGATATTAGCGTTCACTAAGAAAATAGGTTTTCACAGGTTCACCCAAAACCTTTACAATTGTGTCTTTGTCTATGGGCTTACACAATTTAAAAAATCCCACTTCTGAGTTTTCCTGGCTCTCCTCAGATAACCAATACAACAAGATTTTTCTGGCAAATCTTGAAAGAAACCAAAACATAAAGGAATTTACAATTAAATGTAAAATACCTGATTATCTCCTTCGTTGTAGCAGCCCGGTAGAACCAAATCAAAGTAGATGATTGAATGTTCAAGTTCAATGTCCAGTACTCAATTACAATGGTTCTAGTTCTAATAGATTTTAAATAAAACCAAATAGGGCTTACCTTAATTGATTTTGATTCCAAAGAAAGGGAATAACAATTCCTCTTATCAAATTAGATTGGAATAGCAGAAACAAAATCAATTAAATAAAGCTAAAGAAAGAGAATATTAAATAAACACACTTAGCTTAGATGGAGCATAGAATTATCTCTCAGAAGTTTGACGAAGATTAGCTTGAATGGATTAATTAATTCTGTTTATTCTTCTGAGATTCGTGCTCTATTTATAGGTGAGCAGATCGCGTCTTCGACTGGTCTAGGGAGCTCTTCGACTAGTCGAAGAATTAACAGATTTGAAAAAAATCGGGCGCGATAAGCTTTGACCATTCTATGACTGGTTGAAGGTCTCCTTCGACTGGTCGAAGAACCTAAATTTCATCGCTGGACTTTGAGTCGAAGACTTTCGATCGTCGAGATGCGATCCGACATCGTTTCTTTCGATCGTCGAATGATTCTGGACTAGTCGGCTTTAACGAGAAAATATCCGAATTTTGTAACAAACTCACGACTGATCGAGGAATTTCTTAGACTGGTCGAAACAAAGCTAAGACTAGTCGAAGAAAGCCTAGGACAAGTCTTAGAACTGCCCAAACTCATGTAATTTAAACATATGACTTATGTATCCAAAATGGCCTACTCCTAAGGTCAACCTAAGGTCAATCAAACCTCAACATGAAGTAAGGACATTGAAACATTAGGAACAAGTGACCTTGAAGTTTAAGCCTTGAAGTCTTGATGTAGTTCAATCTTGAAATCTTGATGTAGCTCAACCTTGAAAGCGTCTTGAGTTCTTTACGAACTACCTTGTACTCTTCTTGAAGTCTTGCATTCTTGAGTCATGTCTTGTGAGCAATACTTGCAGTCAAGGTTGATTTTTGAGTGAATCTTTGTACTTGTGAGCTTTGCTTGTTGTGAGCTTTGCTTGTTCATGAATGTTGATCTTAGAGAGAGCTTCACTTATGCAAGTTATATAACAGTGATTTTGACATCATAAATTTGACAACAGACAGGGATATAAACTATAGCACTTACAGGAGTTCCTAGGGTTTTCTAGGTATGACAAGAGGGTTTCCTAAAGCTTTACAAGGGATTTGCTAAAGGGTTTAGGGCCATCAAAGGTGAGAGAGAGGGAGAAACAGAGAGAGGAAGCTTATAGAAGGGAGGTTCTACTCGTAGAGGTTATCTACTGTGCAATTTATATCTCAGCGCTTTTATATCCTCGTAATCGGTTAGATCTCTCCGTTTTCTTTATTTCTCTTATTGTTTATCCACTCCTGCATGAGTGAAGAAGGTTGTAACGTTCTACTTCATAGTGGATTGTTGATCTAGATGAGGTCCCGTGGTTTTTTACCTCTTTGAGGGTTTTCCACGTAAAAATCTCGTGTGGTGTGTGATTGATGCATTGATTGTTTTCATTACTTTATTATCCCTAATTCTGGCTTGTTCTGGAGGGCTAGATCCTAAGGTTTTGTGCAAGGCCCCCAACACCACTTCTGTTTCAAAGCCTCCTCATCCTTTAAGAATTTAGTCATCTAGTTATCACATCCCTCTGAAGAGAGAGAGAGAGAGAGAGAGAGAGAGAGAGAGAGAGAGAGAGAAAGAGTCTAGCCTTGATCTAGCCTAGCCTAATCAAAACCCAAGCCACCTAAGTCCTAATTCGAGCTACTCGATCTTACCTTTGCGACATCACCGTCTATTCAACCATTCAAGTTTCAATCAGTTGCATTTAAGTTAAAACATTAGCATTGTGCAACACTCATTCCCTTATCAACCTCACTGCTCCTCAAATACATTATCACTGCATTGCATTTTATCATTTTCTCATATCTAATTAGCGGGTGTATGCTCAATGACTTACCGATATAATCAGAGTCAATCCACTAGAAACTCAGCTATTTAGCCATCGCTTATCATAAGCATCAACATAGCATTGAGCATCCCACACATCACATTTTGACATACTTTGCACACTGCATTCGATCGATTTAAACATATGTCCCGCCATTTACCGATATAATCAAATCCTGCCCATTATAAATTTAGATCGATTAACCATCAATATTATTACATTACATCTCAATATTTTGTATGAGAATTAGTCTTATTTATCATAAATTAGTCAGATCTTGTAGAGTAAAGACCATACATTCGTATGGATAGAGTGGGTGCCTAATACCTTCCCTCTTTGTAATTGTATTTCCTTACTAAGAATCTCTGGAACACAAGATCAAGAATCATCTCAGGGGTAAGGATCTTCGTATTCTCAATCCTAAATATTTCTATAAGGCCTAACCGACTATAGGATCGAAATTATTGGTTAGTGACAAGTCTAGTCAAACATAACATCCTCTTAACCTAAAAGAGTCCTCGAGCGAGACAACCATTGAAAAGAGAGTCAATCCTTCACCCGGGATCCAACATCGACATTACCATAAGGGGTCGTTTGGCACCATGGATTTGGGGGGATTTGAGGGAATTTCAAATCCCCTAGGTTGTTTGGCACCATAAAGTAACTAGGGGTTTCAAATCCAGGGGTTTCAAATACCCTCAATCAAGGGGTTTGAAATCCAAGGTGAGACCTTGGATTGCATCTAAAACCATTCCCATAGTTGCATGTGTAACATGCCTATCACTAAACTATTAATCTATTGGACACATGGCCCACTAATGATATCCTAAAATAATTAGATAATCAATTGCATCACTATAATTACTTTAATACGATGATCAACACCGTCCAAACATTGTCCATGTAAATCAATGGTTAAAAATCGTTGGTTAGTCACTTGGACATAATCTTGTGCTTGTGGCCCATCCGAGACTTGGAATTTCATTATTTTTTTGCAGCAGGCTTATTACAACCATTGTGTCAAAAATTACATAAGTTCACTCATTAGAGATATTAAGTTGATTTAGTAATTAAATTCAAACTCCGCAAATATACTATGAATAGCTACTTTTGGATTAAAGTTGATTCTCAATCTAGGGTGCCAAACACAGCAAGAGGATTTCAAATCCACGCTCCCAAACAGGCCTTAAGTCACCTACATGAGTCACAACCCATCCTAGTTTGTCCGATCTACACCAATTCAACTACAACTTGGATGAGTTACAACTCAACTCAAATTCAATCACTTTGTTACAAAGAGTGACGACTTCAAAGAGAGAGAGAATAGTGAGCTACATACAAGTGAGGAGAGAAATTAAGGTGTCAATACATACCTCTCTAATAGTTGAAAGCTTACACTTTTTGTCAAAATCAATTTGAGCAATGCATGTGTCGGAAAAAAATACTCTACTTGGATGTTCTATACACACGAAGGGTTGGCACATGTGGGCTAGCAAGCCTCCTTTTTTAGCATCAGTTGCTTGGATGGGGTCTAGAGCATGGTTAGTTATTTGGCGAACAAAAACATTGTGTGGAAAAAGTTCAAGTGTACTTTAGTGTAGACAAGAAAAAAGTAGTTAAAACTTTGGTTATAAAGTGCAGAAACATTATATAAAAAAAAAAGTTCTAAAATGGATATGTTGTGGTATACAACTTTACTTGAAAAATTCAGTACAAAAACTTCACACACACACACACACACACACACACACACATATATATATATATATATATATACGGAAAAGGTACTATGAGGTGAGCTTTGCAGGCCCCACCGTAATGTGTGATAAATATCCATCATATTAATTAGATGCACAATTGCAACCTTATATATATATGGGAAAAGGTACAATGCGCTCGAGCTCACGATAAATATATATATATCTATATTACATTTGCAACATTTGTGATAAATATCCATCATATATCACAATAAGCTCTTGTGAGGTCGAGCTGTGTGGGCCCCACCGTGATGCGTGTCAACCATCAACACCGTGCATTTGATGGGTCCCCTTTAAATTATGGGATATCCCAAAAATCAGCCGTATACGGAACTCAGGTGGGCCATACCATCTAAAATCATGTGAAGGCATGCCGAAAATATATAAAAGCACTTGGTGGGGCCCACCTGAGCTTTGAATGCTGCTAAAACTTGGTCTGAACCCTCATCCAAGTGGGACACACATAATGGATGGGTTGGATTTGCAAACCACATCTCGGGGGCCCAAAAAATGATTATGAATGTTGTAATGGTGCACGGCCCCTCTCCACTTCTGTATGTGGTGTGGCCCAGGCAAGTTACGGATTGACTTGATTTTTGAGACCTAGGCCCACGATGGAATGGTGCATCTGACTGATGGGGTAGATGTTCGAAACGCATCACGGTGGGGCCCACACAGGCTCGACCTCATGGGGCGTTAAAATCGCTTCCGAGCGCATTGTACCTTTTCCTATATATATATATATATATATATATATATATATATATATATATATATATATATATATATATATATATATATATATATAGGCCCAGTGAGATGCGGTTTAGACACCAACCCATCCATTGTATGTGCCCAACCTAGATGAGGAGTCACACAAAAATTTAGGCCATTTCAAAACTCAAGTGGGCCCCACCAAGCTTTTTAGATGGTTTAGCCATGATTTTCCATAATTCTAGATTGTATGGCCACGAGTTCTAAATATGAATGAGTTTTTGTACATCCCACAGGGGACCTACCAAATGCACGGTGTGCATGTCTTTCACACATCACAATGGGGCCCATAAAGCTCGGCCTCACAGAAAGCTCCGATGAGGTCAATCTCATCGCGCATGTGTGTGTGTGTGGACACACACATAGAGAGAGAACTAGTTCTCATGAAAATTTCGTGAGAACTTTTGATATGTGGTGTGGGCACAAAAACTGAACAGTCCATGATCACTTATAGTATAAGATATATGAACATACCTAAGATCACTTATAATATTGATCTGCTAACTAAAAAAAGTAAAACTTAATAAGAAAAAAAATGATTAGTTTAAAAAAAAAGAGAAGGCAACATTTCAAATTCAACATTCAAGAATGGTTCACTTCATGCGCATGCCACCCTGATTTTTGACACATGGGTTATTCATAGTGCACTGTTATCTAATGAATTGGCTGCATCTCTGACTAGGAGCAAGACAACTAAGAAGGGAGTCGGCTGAGAATCTCTAATTTTTGACACATGGGTTATTCATAGTGCACTGTTATCTAATGAATTGGCTGCATCTCTGACTAGGAGCAAGACAACTAAGAAGGGAGTGGGCTAAGAATCTCTGATTTTTTATTTTTTTTTCTGCAAATGGGCCCTTGTTCTCTGCACATGATTCAGGACTATCTATCTAAGACACCATTGCTGTGAATGACTAGCTATAACAGCATTCTAACAGGACTGATGCTTGACTGGGTGTGTCCTGCAAGGTTGATGGTTTATGGTAGTTTGGTTGAGGCTGAAGAGAGAGGTGAGATGAAGCTTTGCAGCTAGCAGCGTGTAGTTGTCAGCAGGGCCAACCAGTTGTCTGAGTTTCTCCAATTGATGCTCATGTGGGGCAGTAGTGGGTCCCTGACTTCAGCGCCTTGCCTGAAGTAGTTCCCTCTCTTCCAGTTTCTTCTTTTCTTTTTTCTCATTTTTCTGTTTGCCAATTAGGTGAAATGGTAGGTGAGGCCAAATGTTAATGTGGAGGCCACTCGAAAGTTCGGTTTGTACATCCTTATTTCAAATTAACAAAGATATAGGAGCTACTCCCCACTTAAAAAAAGAAAAAAAGAAAAAGGAATTGGCTGCATTTCAGACACACATGCTTTATGAATGTGGGAAGAAGGCACCACATAGGAATCTCATCATTAGGCTAGGTTCAATATGATAGTTTTGCATCATTTAAAGATGGTTATCACTCACCTTTCTCATATGTAGCACTCATTTACTACTACCTATGCAATTCAAAGGGGGGGGGGGGGGGTTAATTATGGATAGAGCATATCTACAAAATTACATAGATCAAGCAATCCTAACCATCCCATTTATGGCTATCAAATGAATGGTAGGAACTAAAACAATGAGGGGTCCATATTCTAAGGATGAAATAGATGGTCACCATAATCTTCTTAATGTCATTTTAAAGTTATGCGCCATCCATAATTGGGTCAAATATTTGGATGGTTGACCTTATTGTTGTACAATTGTACTAATGTTATGTTTGAAGAGCCGCCATAATTTTTAAATGGTGTAAAAATATCATTGGAGTATAACCCATCAAGTCCTAATATTATTGCATGAGACCTTTGTTATGATTGTATACTCATATGTGTGTACAACACAACTAAGATACATGTCCTAACAACATGGCATGTAGCTTTGAGATATTAGTCGTGGTGATGCGGGACAAAGTTAAGGTCAATTTCATGGATGGTTAGGAAGGAAATAATAAGGGTCCTCATTCTTGCCCCAGTGGTAGAGTCACACGAGTTTCAACACCAGATCAAGGGTTCGAGTACCCATAGGTGGTGAAATCTCACTATGACGCGAGTGTGGAGGATAAAAAAAAAAAAAGGAAGGAAATAATTTGGGCTAGGAAGTTTGACCCAAGGGTCTGGCACGTGGTAAGGTTTTCGATGGGAATAACTTTGTGATTGGTTATCCATTTCATGCATATAATATGTTCTTAGAAAGATATTGACGAGCTTTACATTCTAGCCCATGCTCTCAAATATTTTTATAATTTCAATTATTTTAAAGAATAGTTTTGTATTTTAATTTAAGATTCACTATTTTTAGTAAATTACGGGCTTTACTATTTTATTAAGTTATGATTTTTACTATTTTGGAGCACTTTAAGGTTTGAAGATGTTCGATTTTGCTTAAAATCATTGTTTAAGCCACACAAAAGAGTTTGAGTCACTTCGTAAGTCATTTACTAATTTTTGTAATTTTACAATTTTAGAAAATTTTACTATATAAAAAAAGTTATAAATTTAGTACTAGGCTTGTACAAGTCATATGAAAGTGTTTTGTAGAGAGACGTTATTCAAGCATTATTCATTATTTTCAATAATATTTTTTCTTTAGAGGCTTTTTGTTTTTTACCTTGTGACTTAAAGATTCTTCATGATTTAAGGATTATCGTAAATGAAGAAGACAATGATTTCTTCCCTTCCCTTTACACCTTGCACTTGCCATGCTAGTAGATATAAGTCACTATGTTACCTACTCACTTGTGAATAACACTCCAATGCAATTACAAATGCTTTGCCTGAATATAAAAATTTTCTCATAGCATAAATAAAAACACTCCAATGTCAATTTACTAGAACTTGTATTTCCCACACAGAATTTAGTTGTAAATGCATTATATAGAGAGAGATAACAAGTTGTAAACTTACAATTTCGTTTAGAGAGATTTTCTCAAGTAATCAAAGGCTTTGCAGAATCCAATATGGATTAATTTGAATTGGTCATCTGTAGTTATCTTAACGATTATCACTTGAATTCGTTATTAAGAAAATTTGAGAAAATGATGTTTCGTAGAAAGTCTTTTTTTTTTTTTTTTTTTTTTTTTTTTTTTTTTTTTTTTTTTTGTTTGTTTAAGAGGAAATTACGTAAAAGTAAAAGTGTTTCTCTTAATTGTTTTTTGATGAGTTTTTCTTCAGAAAAAGAAAAAACCCTCCATTTCTACATCTATTGTTTAGCATACAAAACTTTTTCATAAAAAGTTTACAGATGGAAGGCGGCACATACGTTGAACATTGTCACATTATCAGATGGGACATTGGCAAGTGGGGCTTGAAGATGGAGAGTGTCATATGTTGCACATGTGGGGCATTTAAAGATGATAAGTGCCAGATGATGCACATGTCGCACAGCATTAGGGCTATCAACAGGTTGGATCCTAAAGAACTCGTACCTAAGTTAATTGGATTTGAGTATCGCGGTGTCCATATTTCATTCTTGAAGACGTGGATTCTAATTTAATCAGATTCGGTACCAATTAGGTTCCTTTTGGTCTTTAGATCTTGGTTTGTGGTCAGGCCAACTCAATGAATGGCTTTTATTGCAGGTATATTTGCCATTTTGACATATGCATTTGTGTATAAATGTGCTTTGGTACATGCATGTGGTTTAAGAAACATTGATTCATTCCTTTGCAACAAGCGGACTTATTCTACTCTTTTATTGACATAAAAGGCTTCATGAGCCAGGAGGATGAGGTAGACTTTGCTGATGAAGGAACCCAAGTGAAGCCTACCACCTGAATTTCTGACTCCACAGTATCTTTCTTGATTGGATTTAACTCTTAGAATATGGTTTCTTCTACCGGTTTTTCCTCATCCACTAGTGAAGAGCATGTGCTTTCCACACCAAACAAGATGATCTTTACCAAGAGTGGTTGAGACATAATGAATTAAAATGAGAATACTGTACATCAAAATTCTGTTTCACATCAATTTTACATCATAAACAACATTGAAGAATACTATTCTAGCATTGAGGGTTGTTTAAATCTCCCCGGGAGGTTTAATGAGGTGTTGCTTCATTTGCATTGAGGGATTTTGTTTAAATGACTTCTCAAAAAGTTCGCATGAGTTTAGTGTGAATTAGTGTGCATCTGAGCATTTTGTTTTTATATATATATATATATATATATATATATATATATATATATATATATATATATAAAAACTCACTCCGCGGAACTACTACGCTGAACTTTTTTGAGAACCTATCATACGTGATGGGGATCCAAAATCTAACCGTTCAATGAAGCGACCTCGTGAAACCTCCAGGCCCAAGTTTTACTTTGATATAAAACTTTGATGGGAAATGAAAAATGAAAACATTTTCCTCTCTTGATTTTCATTTCTCTTTGCTATGGCCCAACAGAATTTTAAATCGGAGTGAAACTTTGTCACATGGAGTTTCATGAGATTTCAAATCACATGGACCGTTCAGATTAGACACCCATAAATGTGAAAGGTGCGCAATGCGTAGGTGCGCAGGGGAGAATATATATATATATATATTATATATATATATATATATATATATATATTCATGCTCACCTGCGGAACTACACACGTGTCATGGGTGTCTAATCCGAACGGTCTATGTGATGTAGAATCCCATGAAATTCTAGGGTACAAATTTTTACCTTGATCAAAAATTTTGGTGGCCTATATAAAAGAGAAATACAAATCAAGGGAAGAAACTATTTTCATTTTTCATGGCCCACCAAAGTTTTGGATCAAAGTAAAAATTGGGCCTAAGAGGTTTCATGAGGTGTTGCTTCATGTGGACCATTCAAATTTTAGAGTAATATCACTCAGGCCAGGGGGTTTCATGAGGTGTTGCTTCATGTGGACCATTCAGATTTTGGAGTATTATCCCGTCTAATGATTTCTCAGAACAGGTTCGCACGAGTTTCGTGCGAAGCTAGCATTCCACTTATATATATATATATATATATATATATATATATATATATATATATATATATATATATATATATATATATATATATATCTCATCAAGTCAGTTTTTTAATAGTGAAAATGCACTATAATGTGAGTGTTTGGGTGTGTGTAGGGTGTGAGTGCCCATGCACATGTAAAAAAAAAAAAAATAAATAAAAGGGTGAGTTTTTCGGTACCTATTTTGTAGAGTGGATGGTAAAATAGGTCAGTTTGCGGCAAAAGGGTTTTAGGCGTCACTACCCACTTAGAGGTTTGCATCCAAAGAGACCCCTAGGAGTATGACACATCATACGCTTGCAAGTGACCACTATACAAGTAGCATGCATATATGTACCTCAGTCGATCGATTCAAGAGGAGGGATGTAGAAACTTGTTAAGCAATTAATGGACATTACCATTCTGATAATTCCTTTTAAAAAAGCCTTTTATGGACCAGAATCATTTACAATAATCCTTTATGCACTGCTGAAAATGCCCAAGCTCTATGGGGTCCACCATCTTATATGTATATGTATCATCCACTCCGTCCACAGGTGAGAAACTTTACTTGAAACATGCTAGAATATCACATCGACAGAAAACTTTGATGGGCCACATCAATTGGAAACATGCATGATGAAAAATGTCACTTTGACAGATAGCTCTGATGGGCCACACCAACAGAAATAATGTAAATTTGCTCCTGAAACCTTAAGTTTATCCTGTGTAACCGGCCTAAGTTTTAGATAAGGGCTGATTTTTGTGTCTTCACTGTATTTTAGTGAGTTAAACTTGATTAACGGGTTTAACTAAAGGCGCATATTATGGCGGTCCACATATGAACCTATGGCTGGCATCCCATCCCCCATTGTCCCCTGAGGTGTGGCCCACCTGAGTTATGGATTTGGCTGATCTTTCACTCTATAAACGAGAATTGAGGATAGAACCTGATGGATGAAGTTGATTTTACATGTACAACTTCTTGGAGCCCACAAAGCTTGGGTGTTTTTAATTTTAGGACGTTGATCGAGGGGTGTTTTGAGAAAAAAAAAAAAAAATGAAGGAATCAAGCAGGCTTTGTTGTTTTGAAAAGGACAATAATTTCTACGGAGAGTTTCTCCTTACCCAAATTCAACATAGACGTTTGCTAGAACTAGAAGCAAGGGTGACAAATGTTTAGTATTTTTTCAAAAAATAACTCGATAATATTGTTAAAATAATTCTAGTATTACATAATTATATATTAAAAATTTTAAATAACTTATTTATTTATAATAACTACTTAAAGGATTTTTTTTATTTTTATTTTTTCATTTTTAGTGAGATGTTCCCAAATCATATTTTGAAAAGACCTCAAAAATGTAAAAATCTCCTAAAATTAATTAGACGGTTGAGATATTTTAATCTTGGAGTTTGTTTTGTTATCCCCATTCAACGTAGCGCATCATATAAACAAACAGTTTGATTGATTGAAAAAGACGTTGATATAACAGCTAGAGTCCCAGTGCATTCCACTCATACCTTAGTGGATATGCAACTCATGTGAAGAAGGAGAGAGAGAGAGGGGTAGGTGGTTTGCAAGATGTCGGAAAAAGCTAAAGGTGTAAAGAAGAGCTATTCATTACTTAGGTTGAGGGTGAGGATTGGCACGTAGAGGCTTTGAATAAGTGGCATATATTAGTTCAACGAAATCATGTGGCGGTTGCATTACATAGATTAATTTGTAAATTTAACATTCATCTAATGTTTACTACCTTCTATTAGTAAATACTTATTTTTTGAATTTGGACGTGAAAGTTTTCCTAGATGGGTGAGCTTGCATGATTGGACGGTTTATACAATGTTGGAATCTTTGTAAAGGTTGAAGATGAACGGTGAACGGTCAAAGATCTATTTAACCACCAAGAACGAAAAGAATCTTATCACCCATCTAATTTTACAGTTAAAATGGCTTCTGATTACGATCACCGGCTTATAAATGGTGATCTTAAAACATTTATTGCGTAGGTCAGATGGACATAATATGACTATACATTTTAAAAAAGTAATAATAATAATAATTTGGGTTAGCATGTTAGTACACACTCCATGTTAGCCTCCCACGCTAGGGATCCATACCAAGACCTCGAGTACCTCGAGTGTTGAAACGAGGTATCTCCACTCAGCCTGCCAGTTGAGCTATGGATTTGGGTGTATATGAGCACACATATTATCTCTCCTGCTTCTTGAAAACTATCAAATTTTGGATGGGATTAACAAGAAAACCTTCCTTTTTTAAAGAAAAATTTATAACGGAGGGATTAGAAAGTTTGCATGAGCTACATCTCACACGAGCTTTCCATCTTTTTAAATTTATTTTAGAATTAGAATCAAATTTTAACTTAAAATTTATATATATATATATATATATATATATATATATATATATATATATATATATATATATATATATATATATAATTTCAATCTTTTAAGAAAAACAAAAACTTAAAATAAGAAAAATAAAAATCAATTAGACTCGGGTCCTACTGGTTGCCCATAAGTAAGCCTCATGGGCCTATGTCACTACGACTTTTGACTATTTACATTTGACCATTCATTAAACATTCACAAAGTAGCCATTTGGAAAATCAAATCAATATTTTTTTTTATAGTAAAAATACGTATAAATCTAAACCCACAATGTAGGTAATTTTAATTTTAATTCATTGCCTCTTCATAAAAAGGAGGAGAACACAAGCAAACTTACATGCTTTAAAAAAAAAAAAAAAAAAAAAAAAAACTTCCATATCCTTCAAATAAGGCAAAGCTTTACATCATCAAAAAGGTAATTAAAGCAAACCTCTTGCTCTCCACGCATGGTTTCCACTTTCAGTTTTAAAAGAATGTGGACCTTTGATGGAACCTTGAACATACCATCTTCTAGCACACTCATGACTCATCCAGCAAGTATCACATGAACTTTGAATTTGGACCGTTGGATTTTTTCTAACCGTCCATTTTTTTTTATTTTTTTTTCTGGTACAAGTATGATCTGCGCCTGATGAACGGACCAATACTATTTTCTGTCCATGGCATGTTTACAGTGTATATTACAATCTAAGGAATGGCGTGGATCTCTGACACGTGTGGCATCCAACTGAAGAAACCAGGCTTCGCATGGTATCTGTGATGCGGGGCCCATCATTCCATCAAAAGATCTAAAAGATCCAAATGACAGGGAGAGAGAGTCTGAACTGCAATATTCAAAGCTCATCGATATGGGAAAACGAAAAGTGCTTTGTTTTGCATGTAGAAATTGGTAGGATTTGATGTAGACAGTAGAGTAGCCATATGGCACTGTATATATATAGGAGATAGGTGACCGTACACGTGGCATGAACACCCAAATAGTGGGACCCATTATAGATGGATTATTACTTCAGGTTTCCACTAACATTAATGATTGTAATTGTTTGATTGGCTGACATCTAATGACCGTAAAAAAAAAAATTAAAATATATATATATATATATATAAAAATATTTTTATATAAAAATTAAAAAAATTTAAAAAATTTTCAAAAAAAGCAGTAAACGGACCACTTGTGTGATCATTCTGGTTTTGATTACTTCACTACTCTACAGTGGGTCCCACTATTTGGGTGGTTAGGCTTTGAATCACATGCGCTGGGTATGGCCGATAGGCACCGGGCGGCAAGTTGGGATCGACGATATGCATGAGATCTACACCGTCCATCAGGTGTGCTGCCTGATATTCACCATTAGTAGAACGTGGGGTCCACCATGGTTTATATATACCGTCCAATCCGTTCATCTGACGTGAATCACCAGGACGAAGGACTTCCCAAAATTCACAATATTCTGAAACTTAGGTGGGTCACACCATCTAAATTAGAGGTTTTGGCCAGAATTTTAAACTTTTTCTTATGGCGAGGGCCACTGAGTCTTGGATCAGATGCGATGTTTGCAATTAAGGTCAAGCATCTGGTAGCTCAGCCTCGATTGCGTGTGCCTCTTCCAGACCTTCAACGTCCTCCTTTGGCCCGTCTGGCCTCCAGCGTCCAATTGTTTGAGTATCGTTTGGCACATGCAATGAAAAATACAGTTAAAATTTTGGTCATAAAAAATTAAAAAGGCTAAAATAATTAAAGAAGGGTATATTTGAATATAATAAGATTTTACTCGGAAAGTTTGGGATAAAATTTGGCAACTATAGGTTATTCTTAAGGATTTTTTTAATGTTTGTTTGTTTTTCTTTTTTCTTTTGGTTAAATAGGAAGAATTAGAGATTACAAAGGGTTTTATATAAGTTAAAGACACATTTTAAATTTAACAAAAGATGGTGAATTTAAAAGTTTAAATATGGAAGTACAGCATGTGTGTTATCTACAATCGAAACCCAAGCCAGTACATGTGCTAGTGTAGCACGCATGTGAGAGCTTCCCACTAGGTGGGCCTTGGTGTGTAGATGTTGACCTAAGAATCAAGTTGGCCATGCATCAGGTGAGACAGTGAATGAAAAAGGAGGTCAATGGTCCACTCGATGTATACACTATTGATAGAGATCCTTTAATATGATGCAATGTTATTCGGTCGACCGAGATCTGTTTCGGTTGACTGGGAGACTTTGTTGATGTCTTAGTCGACCAAAGGTGCGATAGAGCCGAATGTGTGAGTGTGGATTTTTATTTTTAATTTCATGTGAAAGTGTATAAATAGGCTTCTAATTATGCAATTAGGATTGATCAAAAGGAGCTTAACATATTTTTAAGAATTTTGAGGGAGAAGCTAGAGTTTTCCATTTATAAGTTGTTTTATTTCTTTTAATTTTCTGATTATAGTGGATTATTTGTTTCTTGGTACTGTGTTTGTATCCCGTAAGGATTTTTTAACATAAAATTTATGTGTTCTTTGTGGTTACTTAAAATTTTCTTTTCCTATTGTATTTTGTGATTCTATCCGAGGTTGTTTCCGCGCTGAAAAAGTTGTGTTAGGGCCTGCTATGTCCCCAAAAAGTGGTATCAGAGCAAATGTTAGGTTTTCATATTGAATCTGAGACATAACATCAAGGGGATTGAATGTAAAGTTTGAGACAAATAATTTAATGGGAAAAACTATTTTTGAATTATGGAGGTTGAAGATAAAAGCCCTCCTAATTCATCAAGGGTTGTAAGCAAGCATTTCTTGGCAAATAAAAAAGTCCTGAATCGATGAAAGAAAAGGATTGGGATGAACTTGATCAACAGAATATTATCGTAATCCAATTTTGCTTAGTCGATAAACTCTTTTATAATGTCATCAATAAGACGAACACTAAGGGCCTATCCGCGAAGTTACAAAGCATCTACATGACAAAGTTGTTCTCCAATCGTTTATATTTGAAATGACAGTTGTATAATATGAAGATGGCAAAAGGTTCAAATTTCTCTAAGCACATCAATGCCTTTAACAGACTATTTTATAAATTGACAAGTGTGGAAGTAAAGATCGATGAAGAAGACAAAACATTAATTTTCTTGACGTCTCTTCTGGATTCCTATAAGTATCTGATAGATACTTTGTGCCATAAAAGGGATACTTTAGACCTTGATATCGTTATCTTATCCCTTTAGGCAAAGCAGTTAAGAAGGAATAACAGTGGGGAAGGTACATCTACGGGGGCATTGGTTACTAGGGGAAGATCGTCTGAACAAGAGAAGGAGAAGTCACGATTGAGGTCCAAGTTAAAGGGTAAAGGGAAGTTAAAGTGTCGGAATTATGGAAGAACGGAATATATGAAGAAGGACTGTACAAATCCTAAAATCCAAAAGGAAGAGAAATTAGATGATTTGTGAAGGAGGTCAATTTAATGGAATCTAGTGAAGGCATGAGTGGTTGTAACGTATTTTCTGTCTAAGGTTGGACACTTATGTAATGAGTGGATTTTGGATACAGGGGCATCGTACTACACGTGTCCTCACCGGAGTTGGTTCACCATGTACAACGAGTATGATGGTGGCCTAGTTCTTATGGGCAACAATCATGCTTGTAAGATGATCGAAATTAGTTTGGTTCACATCAGATTGTAGATGAGGTGGAGTGTACTTTTACTGATGTGAAGTATGTTTTGGATTTAAAGAAGAATATGATATCTCTTGGAGCACTTGGGGCACTCGAATGCAAATTCGTTGGCTATGAAGGTGACCTAAAAGTTTCTAAAGGGGCACTTACTGTTATAAAGGCACAAAGGAGAGGAAACCTTTACAGGTTGATCGGGAGCACTGTATTAAGTAGAGCCGCAACGTCTATAATGGAATCCACGTCAGTAGGTGTGTGGCATACACGCATAGGCCACATGAGCAAAGGCGGTACAAAGGTATTTTTTTATGGTTTTTGATTCTTAATTTTAAAAAAGGTACTTCTTAATCCTAGTTTGATTCCTAGTTTTAAAATTTTTTATTTAAATATATGTGAGCACTGCATATATGAGAAATAATCAAGGTTAAATTTTAAAACTGGAAAACATGTTAGTAAAAGGCAACTTGATTATGTGCACTCGGATGTATGGGGGTATTCGACAGTCGTTTCTGGATAAGGGTTGTCATGCCCCAAACTCGGAGATCGGACTCATAGGAATCCCGATCGCCGAATCCAGTACTGACAGCCTCTGTAGTACCCCATTCTCGGCTCCCAGCGCCCATACGCCAAATTTCGATCCTGGGATCCTACAAGGAGGATTTTTCAACGTACATTTATCTCGTAAGAAGCATAACCATAAGTTTACCTAAATCACAAAGACAACATCATCATCACATATCCGCTATTATAATCACTTGGATACAATGCTGAAAGAGAATTACATATATTGAAAATCAAAGCTCCAGAGGTCCACTGCATGCTCCAAGCTCAACGCTGCTGCGACCTAATACCACCTGCACGCATCTATCATACATAAGCTTACAGAAAGCTTAGTAGGTGGTGAAAGTGTGTGCACAAGGTAAGTACCAAGTAAGTAATATCAGAGTAATCAGAGTAAGCGGAAATATACAGGTAAGTCCATGAGTGCTATCAGTCGTATGATGAGGGTCGAATATTGCATATTAGACCCCAACTATTACCTGATTTTACGTACATGATAATGCTTAATGCCATATTTTAATTGTGTTTTTATTACAGGATGAAATTAGGAGCGTGTATTGAAAAATGATGTTAAAAGCGTGGATTTTACGCTCCAAAGACACCAGAGCACGGGATGAACCTCAGAGGACCAATATTGAAGAATTTACATGCCTGGGACCCGAGGAAATCAAGTCGTTCACGTTTAAAGAGGCCCGAAACTGGTCCAGAATGAAAGATCACATGGTTCCCTCCATCCAATTGGCTCGAAACTTTATACATGGGATTAGGGACATAAATTAACCGTACATTTCAAATTTCAGCCCTCGGATCACTAGGGAAGTGCCCCAACTGACAGATCAGTCCATAAACCGTTGATTCTGGACCCACCTGATATCTGGAATTGCCTAAAAATTGGTATCGATGGTTTAAATAATACGGGAAGCAGGATGGACGGATCGATATCTTCAAAACATTGCAAGTGGACCCCACATGAGAAGCGAAGTGCATATGTGCACCATGCACAAGAGCCGCACCACAACACCTTCCAAATTCAAACACCCGCTGACCGTCATCTTCCAAAAAATGGCAGTTGCCGTTTTTGCGGCAGAAACGGACGACGCTGTTGGAGTTTGCGGCTGACTGTGGGACTCACTCATCACCTATCTGGATGATCCAAGCCGTCCATCTTGAAGATGGGCTCGAATACTATAAAACCATGTTTCTATTTTACTCCCATGCGTGCACACGTGTGCGGTACAGAGGCCACAAACGGATCTGCTCTGCAACGTCCAAATCTGATTTTTCGTATTTTCTTCTCTCCGCAGTCATTGGACGTTCAAAACCACTTATTCTTGACTGAAATTTTGTTCTGAATCCAATGGACGGGATGGATTTCCCAGAAAACACTTCTGTGGGCCCCACCGATCACGACAGTGAAAGGGTGCGAAAGGTTTCGCATAATTTGAAAATCCGGTTTTCCAGGCGGTTGTGGGCCACCATCTTTGATCATATGGCAGATCTGAACCGTCTATCATGTAGAGGACCCAAGAAAGTCCTAAGGGACGGTGTTTGTTGGAATTTGAACGAGGAAAGTATGGTGTTTTGAGGTCCCGAACTTGGCATAAAAGGAATTTTTGTCATGCGTGCGACAGCTTTCCCAAATCCGAATTTCACCACTCCACCACTCCATCAGCTATAAAAAGAGTTACAAAACATGAGGAAGGGCATTCAGAGATTGAAAAGGGTGGAGAATTCCAGATCTAGAGCAAAGGAGAGAAGAAAGAGAAGAAAGAAGAAAGAGAGAAATTGTTTTGATGTTTGTTATTGAATTTTATTTATCCATATGTTTAATGGATTTTATGGGTAACTAATCTCTCAGCTAGGGCTGAGATGAAACCCCTAATTTGAACACCTCTTTTTATATGTTGATTTTATTTTAATTAGATTGGTTTGTTTCTTTCCCTAGTGTGCTTGATTGCTTTAAATTCTATACTTCTCCATCTATGAACTTGATCAGAGTCTATGGATGGATGTGGTCTGGATGCTTATTCTAGGTGCTTGTATCTGATCATGAACAGGTTCCTGAGAGGAAGAAACAGTGCTTTATCGAATCAGATATTCCATATGCCCAATTTGGACATGGGATATGTTATTCATGGCATTGCTTGAAGGAATTAGACAATCTGTATGCCCGATTAAGGACACAGATTGTGCTTTCTCTAGATAAGTTAGATCAATCTATATTAAAGTGAATTAACAGATAAAACAAGGGTTAGGATAATTAGGGGTGGATTCGAAAGTCCTAGTGCTCTTTCTCTTATTGAATTTTCTTCCCTATTCTCAATAGTTATTTTCCATAAATTTGTGTTAGTAATTTGCTCCATTATTTGTTGAATTAGTTAAGGAGGATCACAGATTTGAATTGTGACGATCAGTCCTCGTGGGATTCGACCTCGATCTTACCGAGTTATTACTACATCACACCCTACACTTGGGGAGTGAACATCTGTAAGACCCGTATCCTAGCCCGTACCGTTCCATATGCTTCTGCGGTCCTCTCGGGAGAATCCGGTAAGCCGCAATCTGTTTTCGACATTAGCACACAGCCCTGAGTCGTGTCCCATATTCCAGAGTCAGATCAACCCGAGACTTGTACCAGTGCGACCGCGCCGTCGTTGCGGTTCCGATGCCGCATCTCGCACGCTGAGGCGGTACCCAGGCCAGGAGATGTGGGGCCGCGTTCAGTTCGAAGAAAACACCGCATGTTGCAAATATCGAGGGAATTTCTACGAAATGTCACATCAATCAACCCCATCCATCACTTTACATGTCAAGTACAAGCCACCATACTTTCTCTTACAAAAGTACTCCAAAGTCAACTTTCCTATTACTTCACCCATCCCTCTTCCCATCACTCCATCACTCACATCATTTCTCTCTCTCTCTCTCTCTCTCTCATTTCTCTCATTTTCTCTCAAGCAACCCCATGAGAGCACCCAACGTCCATGGCTCCCATGGAGAGCAAGTGTGGCCACCTTCTTATCTCCCATCTCCACCATCCTAAGTCGATCTCAACCGTTGAAGTGCATCCATTGGATCTCTGGCATGCATTGATGGAAGAAAAAGTCCAAGAAGATCAAAGGTGGGTGTCTCTTTCTCTCTTCCCCCCTCTCTCTTTCATTTTTCGTATGCGATGATGTGGCCGTGTGGCCCACTTGAATGTACCCCACTTGATGTAGGTGTTACCCACACCATCCATCCATTTGGTGGCCCATCTGAGCAAGGTCCACCCTAATTGGTGTTGTACCCAAAGCCGTCCAGCGTCCCTGGACGCTGGACGTTACTGGGGTGAAAATAAATATCAGCTTGATTTGAAAACTTGGGGAGGGTCACTCATATAGGCCCCACTGTGATGTATGAATTCAATCTACACCGTCCATCCTATTTCCCAATTCATTTTAGGCATTGAGCCGAAAAATGAGGCCAATTTGATTACATGGCGGGCCATTTCATGGAAAGCAGTTATTTCTACCATTAAAATTCCGTTTGATATTTCTATATGTCGAAATACCCTGAATATTGGGCTCATTTATCCTGTTATTAGCCGTAGGATCCAATGGTTAGGACGGATCCTTCGATGCGGCCCCACATCCACAGAAAACATCTTTAAAAAAAAAAAAAAAAGAAAAAGAAAAAAAAGAAGCAAAGAAATAACCGATCGTCTGGGACGCGCAGGCGTCTGCGCTCGGGCGAGATGGGCGGGGACCGTTGGGTCCCAGCCGTGGGCCCCACTTCGATGTGTGCGATGCACATCAACACCGTGCATTTTGACGGGTTCCCTAGTGCAATGGGTCTTCCAAAGATCACCGATACGTTGCTCAGTGGCCCACACTACATGAAGCAGCAGATTGAACGTTTACTACATTGAAACCCCGTGTGGGTTGCGAGGTTTTGGATCATTATGAAATTTGTTTTTCCTTCTCCATCCGGTTCCGTGTGACCTACCGATGGATCGGATGGCGATAAACGTTATGGTGGGCCCCACATGGGACCCACTGCAAGTGAATTGGTCGGCGCATCGCACCAGCCAGCCGTTGTTGTCGCCGATTGACATCCGCAGGTCGTGTATCTCCGCACCGTCCATTGCCGGACGGTGCCGTGTGTGGGGCCACCTCGATGTGTTGTATTTGCACCGTGCACCCAGTGTGGGGTCCCATGCCGCATGCAAGAATCGCCGCTCCACGTCGCCAGCCTGCGTGGCACCCACCGTGTGGTATGTTTAAATCCAGGCCGTCCATCAGTAACGTCTACGGCTGGACGTTGACGTTTGTAATATATATATCTGGTGGGCCCCACGTGGGGACCCACTTGCTTTGTGAATGAATTAACTAGGTACCTCATACCCGTTAGGTGGCTGGTGTATTGATGCCACTAAGCTATGTGGGTCCCACTACTGATGACGTCAGTAGGTTGTTTGGACCCCACCGTAACGTATGTTTTGTATCACACCGTCCACTCCTGGACGATGTTGGATGGGCCACACCTGACGTAGGGGTTCTAACGATAGTCCATATGGCTGGACGATGGGCTGTTTATGATGGGTACATTACATCCAAACTGTTTACCCATTTGGTGAGCTCATTCTCCGGTGGGCCATGTTTGTGGACCCCACCCTGATGGATGTGGTTCATCCAAACCGTCCATCCATTTCGTGAGCCACTCCTTGGATTGAGACTAAAAACAAGACAAATCTAATATTAAGTGGACTACAGTACAGAAAACAAAACAGTGGGATGAACGTCCACCATTGAAACCCCTTGGGTTACAGGATTTTGGACCCGTTTGATATTTGTTTTTCCTCTATATCCAGGACCTTGTGACCTTATGAACAGACTAGATGGAAAATACATGTTTTGATGGCCCCAATGGGACTTTTGTACAGTGGAAATCGCTGTCTCCACTGCTATTTGTGATGAGGTCCAACTAACCATTTGATCACCATCACCACTGTTATTTGAGGTTTGATTCAGATGATCTTTTGATATGATTCATTTTTATCCAATACTCTAAAATGACTTCTAGAAATATATGAACGGTGTAGATGGTGCGGCCCAAGAAATGCAGCCCACTTATTGTATTTGAGAGGCCCAATAAGTTGTATTTGGGGCCCATGGATTAAGGCTAATTGGTGTCGCCCATTGATGTGGCCCACTCGTTGTATTTGAGGTCCATGGGTTACAGCCCATCATGATGTACTGGGGCCCATGGGTCGTGGCCCATTGAAATGTATTCCTGACCCATATGGCTTGGCCATTGTGATGTTTTTGTGGCCCATGTTATGAGGCCCATTGTCATGTATGCAAGGCCCATGGGTTATGGCCCATTGCAATGTACGTAAGGCCCAATTGGTGCGGCCTATTCAATATATGTATGAGGCCCATGTAATTAGGTTCACTATAAATTTGGCCCTACGAGGGCCACTCCTTGGGAGAAATACTGGTTGAATGTCCACATTGTGACCTTTCCTTAGGCCTTGTTAGGCCCATGCTCATCATTCCCTTAGTGTGTTAACCCAAATAAGTGGGCCCTATTCACCATAAACGAATGGTTCCGTGTTATCAGATTTGACATGACCATGGCCATGGGCCGATCTTTATATTATGGTTGATCGGTCGTCCATCTATGGACCTCGCCTTGTTTATAGGCCGATTACCGATTCTGCTTGTCGTGGCCGATTGACCGATTACCGATCGTGGCCGATTATCGATTGACGTGGCCAATTGACCGATTACCGATCGATGCCGATTATCGTGACCGATTACCGATCGTGGCCGATTATCGATTGACGTGGCCAATTGACCGATTACCGATCAAGGCCGATTATTGTGACTGATGACCGATCGTGGCCGATTATCATTGACGTGGCCGATTGTCGATTCTGCTTGTCGTGGCCGATTTACCGATTACCGATCGAGGCAGATTGTTGATGCCGGTTATTAATACCGATTATGAGTAGGTGATAGCATAGCATCATGATACATGCCCATACGCATCATTTGCATGTTTGTTATGAGATGTGGTTGATCATTGCATATGTCATTGAGCGTGTTGTTATGAGACTCCCTGATAGGCGGAGGTCATCTCACATGAGTGCATGGTATGCGCAGAAATGATGCATGACTGGATTGCATGTTTCATACATCTTGCATTATGATTACTGTACGCCCTAGCGACATCAGGGTCGTAGCCTCCACAGGCATATCGTGGATGGCCAGACGGGACACCGGAAATATTTGGTTCTAGCATACGGGCGCCATAGATGTCCCTGGGTGAAAATCCCTAAACCTCCGTGGCCAGGAGATGACTCCAACGTCGAGACCGAGTGGATATATGAGCGCATGAGGGCCAAATACCAGGAGGCCGCGTCTCTCACTGTGTCGTGGTCGGTTGGAAAGGAGTGGTGGCCTTACTCGCCCGAGAGCAGGGGGCATTACTAGGCTGAGTTTGACCGGGCTCTTCTAAATGGGTTCGCTATCGACGTGCCGGATAGGTATTGGCCGACTATTGGCCAGGGCGGATAGTGAGGTTTCTTACGCTCACTTGACTGTGTCGCTTGGAGAGAGACAAGTACCATTTGGAGTGTACTAAACCCCGTGATGATCCCGCAGACGAATCAGATCGATATGTGGACTTATTGAGTAGGAGTTGTATGCTCATTCATTCATTCATTCACTATCCACTCGGGCTGGTGGTGCGCAACTAATTGTTGTGTGCCTTCGTTATGGCAAGGATTTCGGTTGGGGCGCGCGACTAACCTGAGATCAGGAGTTTACCACATTGAGTCTGACTATCCAAATTTAGGTATGGGACCGGTTTGGATAGAAGGCCCTCAGTGATGGACCCCATAGCCTGCGATACTACGTACTATCATCCCGACTTCACACTCCAAAGATGGTCATTCCATTCGCATAGCGCATTACATCTACCGCATATGGCATTCCTGGTTCTTTGTGTTTATGCATTTATACGGTCTAGATACGATCGATGGTATTTGTGCACTCATCAGGAATTGCGTACTGCATCGCATCCTTAGTATCTGATGTTTGGCTCCTTATGACTCTTCATTTATATAGATGTTCTATAATGAGTATTTTGATATTGATCGACTCATGGACTTGTCTGTATTTTTGCTTACCCTGTTATTGTATGATTTGTGACCTTGTTAATAATGTTGTTTACTCGGATACTCATGCTATTGTCAGTATCTCTGCTTATTTCTGATATTGTATGATTTATGGGTTGTTAGTATTCTCGCTTACTCTGATTACTCTGATATTGCTTACTCGGCACTTACTTGTGCACACACTTACACCACCCTCTAAGCTTTCTATAAGCTTATGCACGATAGATGCGTGCAGGTGATGTTAGATTGCAGCAGTGTAGATCTTGGAGCGTGCAGCGGTCGTCTGGAGTTTGATTTTTGATTTATGTATTTCCCTTTCAGCATTGTACTCAATTGATTATATTAGTGGATATGTGATGATGATTTTGCCTTTGTGAAATGGGTAATTTTGTGGTTATGCTTATTGCGAGTTAATGTACAAAAAAATCCTCCTTGTAGGGTCCCAGGATTGGAATCTGGTGCATGGGCGCTAGGAGCCGAGAATGGGGTACTACGGAGGCTGTCGGCACCGGATTCAGCGATCTGGATTCCCGTGAATCCGATTTCTGGGTTTGGGGCGTGACAACATCGTACTAAGGCTATGCGATGCAAGGTATGAATGTTAATGGCCATATCAAGGCTGTGCGATGCAAAAACATAATAAGCCAATATCAGATGCCGATGATGCAATGCAATACACGGTGCGAATGGAACGACCAAGCTGGAGTGTGAAGTTGGGATGATAGTACGTAGTATTGCAAGCTATGAGATCTATCACAAAGGACTTCTATCCAAACCAGTCTCATACTTATATTTGGATAGTACAAACTCAATGTGGTAGACTCCTGATCTCAGGTTAGTCGGGCACCCAACCGAAATCCTGGCCATGCGAAGGTACACAACAATTAGTTACGCACCACCAGCCCGAGTAGATAGTGAATGAAATGAATGCATGAGTATGAAACTTCTACTCAATAAGTCCACATTTCAGTACGGTTCCTCTCTGAGAAATCACCGGGGTCTATTACACTCCAAACCAGATTGCCGCCCCATCACGCGCAACAAGGTGAGTAGAAGAGACCTCACTATCCGCCTGCCAATATCGGGCTCGGCTCGTCGATAGCGGACTCATTCCTCGAGCTGGTCAGACTCAACCTAGCATTGCCCCCTTCTCTTGGGCAGGTAAGGCTGTACCCCCTTCCAACCGACCACAATACAGTGAAAGATGCGGCCTAATGGTATATAACCCTCATGCGCTCATGCATCCACTTAGTCTAGACGTTGGAGCAACCTCCGGAACCAAGAGGGTTCTGAGACTTTCACCCAGGGATATTTATAGCACCCTATGTAGAACAGATTTTCGGTGTCCCATCTCACCATCCACAATATGCCTGTGGAGGCTACGACCCTGATGTCGCTAGGGCATATAGTAATCACAACACACAATGCAAGATGCATGAGTCATACAATCCAGTCATGCATCAATTATGCACATACCGTGCGCTCATGTGAGATAATCTCCGCCTATCAGGGAGTCTCATAACAACCGACACTATGGCATATGCAATGGTCAATCATATCTTGTAACAAACATGCAGATGATGCGTATGGGCATGTATCATGATGCTAAGCTATCACATACTCATAATCGGTATCAATAACCGTCATCGACAATCGATCTCGACAATGTGGACATCTAACTAATATTGCCCCCAAGGAATGACCCATATAGAACTTAACATATAGTGGACCCATAGCCTCACACAAGGGCCAAATATACAACACTACAGGCCTTACTCAAGAGCTTAATATACATCACAATGGGCCTTTCACATGGGCCCAACATACATCACAATGGGCTCCATCACCTGGCCCCCAAATGCATCATAATGGGCCTTATCACATAGGCCTCATTACATCACATCGGGCCTTAAACACGGGCTGAATACACATACAACTGGCCTCAAATACGGGCCGCATATGCATCTCAGTGGGACTCGATAATCGGAATCAAAATCGAAATCGACAATCAGAATCGGTATCGACAATCAGAATTTGTCTCTACAATTGGAATCGGCCTCAACAATTGGCCTCGACAATCGAATCGGCCTCACAATTGGCCTCACAATGATCCCATCTCTGATCAATCGGCCGGCCTGATAATTGGCCTCGACAATCGAATCGAAACGGGTCACATCGATAATTGGCCTCGATAATCGAATTAATAATTGGCCTCAATAATCGGTCCAACACTCATAATCATCGGCCTCGAATCGGCCCGATAATCGAAATCGAATTGAATGATCAGACAATCGGCCTTGACAATCGAATCGGAATCAGCCTCAACAATCAGCTGACAATCGGAATCAAAATCATCCTTAACAATCGGCCTCGACAATCGGAATCGGCCTTGACAATCGGAATCGGTATCGACAATCAGAATTGGCCTCAACAATTGGAATCAAAATCGATAATCAGAATTAGTATCGACAATCAGAATCGGCCTCGACAATCAAAATCGAAATCGGCCTTAACAATCGACCTCGACAATCAGAATCGGCCTCGACAATTGGAATCAGCCTCGACAATCGGAATCAAAATCAGCCTCAACAATCGGCCTCGACAATCGGAGTCAAAATCGACAATCGGAATCGGCCTCAACAATCGGAATCAGAATCGGCGAGAATGAGCCTAACAAGGCCTAAGAGAAGGTCACAATGTGGACATTCAACCATCATCGTCTATCAATGTGAACATTCAACCAACATTGCTCCCAAGGAGTGGCCCACATAGGGCCGAACATTCAGTGGACCCACAGCCTCACACAAGGGCCCCAAATACATCAAATGGGCCGAATCAAATGGGTCGTATCAAATGGGCCAAATCATATGGGCCAAGTCAAATGGGCCGAATCATATGGGCCAAGTCAAATGGGCCGTATTAAATGGGCCAAATCAAATGGGCCGAATCACATGGGCCGATCGAATAGGCCGAATTAAATGGGCCAATTCAAATGGGCCAAGTCGAATGGGCCAAGTCAAATGGGCCTAAACCAACCACACCATTCATCTATTATTACAGATTATTTTAGAGCTTTATATCATGGGCCCATGGCCTCACACAGGGGCCTAATATACATCACCATGTGCCTCACTTTAAGGCATAATATACATCACATGGGCCATAAACCATAGGCCTCGAATATATCACAATGGGCCTCTACCCATGGGCTCTAAATACATCACAATGGGCCTTAACCCATGGGCCCCAAATACATCACAATGGGCCTCAACGAATGAGCCGCAAATACATCTTATTAGGCCTCATATATCACATCAGGCCTCACCAAATGGGCCCCAAATACATCGAATGAGCCGTATCAAATGGGTCATACCAACCACACCATTCATCCATCTATAGAGATCATTTTAAAGCATTATCCAAACAAATGAATCATATCAAAGATCATTTAGACCATACCACAAATAACAGTTAAAATTTAGAGGGCCCACCATAGCGTTTATCTTTCATCCAGTCTGTTCATAAGGTCATTAAGTCCTGAATTAAGAGGAAAACAAATATCATGTTGGTCCAAAACTTCTACAACCCAAAAGGGTTTCAATGACAGACATTCAATCCCACTGTTATTGGTAGTGTGGTCCACATAATAACTAGATCTGTCTCATTTTTAGTCTCAAACCTTGAGACGAACTTGCCAATAGAATGGACGGTTGGATACAACACATACATCAGACGTGGGCCCCATCGTCCAAGGTCTGGATGGTGAGGATGCCACATATGTGACCTAGCTCCACCATCCAGAGTATTGGACGGTGAGAGGTACTCCAACCAATCAACAACAGGAGGGTCCCGTATGGCCACCTCATACATGTATATTATATAATATCATATGATATTAATATTAATATTAATATTATTATTATTATTATTATTATTATTATTTAAAAGGATCTCCAGCGTCCAGATGGACGGTCTGGACAGTTGGATAACCCATACATTGAGGGCCCTATGGAGGGACAGTGTGTGCGCCACACATATATAAGGTGGGCCCCACCCTCACACGTGCAGCATGTGTGGGGTGGGTCCCACACATCCAGCCAACAGATGGACGGGATAGCTGAAATACATACATCATTGGCTCCCCATGCAGCGTGTCCCAAATGGACGGTATAGATATGGAATACATACATTACATAAAGGTGGGGTTTACGCCCTGTCTGGACAGCATGGATACCACACGTGTGGGCCCCACATGGATGGCATGGATCATTTGAGAATGGCACATAGCTCATTATCAGACCCAAGGAACTTGCTAACCAGTACAACAACTACATCAGCTAATCTGCTTCCCACACCATCTAGGATTTGATGGTGTGGATTAAGATTATACACCACAGTGGGCCGCTGCCTCTGACGGCCTGGATCCACATACATTGGGTGGGCTAATCATATAAGGAAAGAGAGAGAGAGAGAGAGAGAGAGAGAGAGAGAGAGAGAGAGGGACCCCGCCACTATGAGCCCTCCCAATACAATGCATACATCAAGATGGGTCCCACCAAATGTGGGCCCTTAAATCACAAAAATAAAATAAAGATCACCTACCTATGCTTCTTCTTGGACTTCTTCTTTCATCAACACATCCTAGAGCCCCAAGGGATGCATTTCAACAGTGGAGATGGTCTTTGGATGGTGAGATTGAGTGGTAGGGAGGTGGGGCACACTAACTTCTCCTCTCTCCCATGGAAGTATTAGACGTGGGTTGGTTGGAGAATGAATAAGAGAGATGAGAGAGAGAGAGAGGGTTGTAAGGGAGAGGGATGGGTGAGTGAGTGATGGGTGATGGGTGATGTGTACTTTGACATGTAAGGGATGAGTTACTTTGACTTTGGGGTTGCTTGGGGATGAGGTGTTGTACTTAACATGTGAGGTGATTGATGGGATTGATTGATGAGATGTGATGTGATTGATTTGAAAGATTGTCTTGGTTTTGTAAATGCGCGAAGTTTTCCTCGAACTGAACACGGGCCCACATTTCTTGACCTAAGTATCGCCTCTACGAGTAATACGCGGCGACAGTGCGGTCGCTAGGATACAAGTATCGGGTTAAGCCGACTCTGGAATACGGGACATGACTCAGGATCATGCGTAAACGCCAATAATAGATCGGGTTGTCAGAATTCAACTGGGAGGACCGCGGAAGCATACAGAACAGTACGGGCTAGGATACAAGTCTCACAAGGGTTGTGATTCTTTATTTCATTCATTGGCGATTTATTTAAAAAGGTTTGAGTTTATTTCTGTAACGCCTTGAAAATCGGTACCCAAGTACATAGACTCCGGTCTTAAGTTCCCAAGAGTTAACTTAATAAAACACACATGTGTCATCATTCAGATTCAATTTTATTTCACATACAGATAATCAGAGTTGCGCAAACTTAACGGAAACAAAGCGAGATGGGGATAACAAAAATTCATAAATATAGGGCTAATGGTCAAAAATAGAATTCCAATACTGTTGATCGCCTCAAAATGAGGATTATACAAGTCACAATGAATATACTATAAAACTTACACATCAAGCACAACTTTAACATATACATGCACAAAATTAAGTAAACGAAAAGACTTCTAACTTTGTTCGACGCTCCAAAAGCATCATGACGAAAGTGTAAGCCGATCCAAGCCTATCCATCGGAGGCCTCGTCAGTATCTGCATCAATAATATTGTCTGGTTGGTGTTTTAAAACACCGTCCTAGGTGGAAGTGAGTAGCTAACTCAGTGGTTCTATTAGTTCTAAGTTATACATGTTATCAACCCAATCAGCGCAATTAATAATAAACAACTAAACAAGCATTTCCTAAATACTCTTGTTAAATACGCATATGAAGATATGACATGATGCATGCTCTTTCCAAACAACATTTCCTCAAGTAACTCTATCTATACGTTCGCATATGACCAACACTCTCTCAATACAACCTCAACTGCCAAGTCGTCAACCTAAACTAATGCGATGAATGTTCAATTTAGCCGAGTAATTATTAAGTTCCATTCATCTAGCATATTGGGGAAGTTAGGGTACCCTCATTTTATCGTTGTCTCAACTGAATCATTAGGCTCGGGGCGGTCAAAACGGCTCCTCAGCTGTGTTCCTTAATTCATATTCGGGTTACCACCCAGACGACAACTCCCCAATCAATGTGAGGCTAACACTGGCCCAGCCGATCACTAAGGACCCGGATGACACAGTCCGGATGCACAGGGTTAGGCGGCCCATTGACGGGTGGAGGGCACCCACAAATGATATAAGAGTTGTCACCTAAACACAAATGTGAAGTGGTTGCGACATCATTATATTTGGATGCACCAGGCTTATAGCTTTCTTGATTGATCATTAGTCATTTTGGGGAAGCTCGTCACCTCAGTGTGGGTCGAGGGCTCAGACACGGTGTCCTATACCATTATGCCTAGCCAATGAGTTTTATAAATCGTATCACTAACAGTTAAAAGTAAACTTATTCAATGGAAATGGGGTATCCTAGATTCTATTCGGCGTTGTCATATATTGTGAACACACATGGTCAGTCAACTATTAGGCTAATTCAATTGACTTGGAGAATTCCGGTACAACTAGCATTGGGTGCGAGCATCTCGTGTAGTCCAACTACTGTCGGTTGTCCATGTTTGACCCAGGTCGATTGAACAAGCCTAGGGTGGCTGACCTAAATTGGGCCACCCCTTAGTTCGGATAGTTAGCCAATTGTCCCATCATTGTAAGTAATCCTAAACATCGTTATGGACTTAATAATTCGTTATGTAGTCATAGCGAGATTCATATGAAGCATGGATTCAACGACACATCCACTTAGCCATTTCATCAAACATATGAGCATACGTGGAACAATACATTCACTTGGGCATTTTATCAAACATATGAGCATCAATAGAGTAATACGTTCACTTAAGCATTTCATCAAACATGTGAGTACCAATAGAACAATACATTCAATCACTTAAGCATTTCATCAAACATGTGAGCATGCATAGACAATCAAACACATATTATAATTAAACACAAAATATGAACATGTTAGCTATTTACAAATCATTCACTACAAGAAATCATTAACTACGACTCTCAAGGGTCAATAAATGGAAACTTAGGCATAATGGTCTGCACCTTTGCAATGATTTGTCCGACTCAAAGTGCTCCTATGATTAGGGTTATAAAGAAAATCCATCAAAGTTTAAACAATCACACAAACCATTGTAAGGACTAGAAAACCTAACACAAAAGACTATATTAGAGAGTAGATTCTATTTCTTACCTCCGATCACTACCGATAGAACTCCATAAAGGATCCGAGAATAGTAATGTGGCTATAAAGAGGGATGAGAGAGTGAATGTGCACAAACCCTCACACTCCAAGCTCCCTCTCTCTCTCCTCTCTCTTCTCCCATTCTCCCTTATTCTCTTATTGAAATTCGTATGGGAGGAGGGGGTGCCCAAACAAGGCCCTTATATGGTGACAGAAGTGGTGTAAATGGTCCTAATGTCCTTTTATCCATTATATTAACCCTAAGGGAGGTTGTTTCCCACTTATAGGGTCTTTCCGGGGGCCTACTGACTCATCCACGTCAGGGAAAAAGTGTCCCACTATAGGATCTATGGTTTAGCAGAATCGGGCGACAATCGGACTCTTCGATCAACTATGGGGGGCCCACTTACGATGGACGGTCGTCGGTGATCGATTGGGCCGCTGGTATACGGATATTAGCAGAGAAATATCCTTAACTCATACCTCGAGTTTGGTTTTGATCTAATGGTTGGAAAGCCATAACTTTGCGAAAGAGCGAAAAATTTATTTTACTTAAGTTTCAGACTTCAGCCTAGGGTATTTACGCATTTCAAGCACTCAGCTTCTAGCCTAAGTTGCACAGTTCTGGGTGCTATCTTGATTCTCCACCCGCGATGGACATCAAGCCCAGTGAGACGGACATTATTCTATTGTTTCGAAACTAGTGACTTACTAATGAGCGGTCTAAAGCTTATTCAAAAAATCAGGACATTTCTGGAATGAATTAGGCATCAAGATTTCTTGTGCATAATTATTAGGGTTTAGATTAACTACGTTCATAGTGTGACCTATTTATTGTCACGCCCCAAACCTGAAAATTGAGCTCGTAAAATTTTCAATTACCGAATCTGGTGCCGACAACCTCCGTAGTACACCATTCTCGGCTCCCAATACCTATATGCCAGGTTCCTATCCTGGGAGAGAAGTGATGGGAGAGAGGGATGGTGAGTGATGGATGGGTGTACTTGGTTGTAAGAGAGAGAGTTGACTTTGGGGAGGGGTGATTGTACTTGGGGATGGGATATGGTACTTGATATTTGATGTGATTGATTTGATATTTCTCTTGGAATTTGCAACGCGCGGCATTTTTTCTCAAACTGAACGTGGTTCCATATCTCTTGGCCTAGGTATCACCTCGGTACGTAATACGTGGCGTTGGAACCACGGCGATGGCGTGGTCGCAGGGGTGCAAGTCTCGGATCGACTCGACTCTGGAATATAGGATGGAATTCAGGGTCGTGCGCAAATGTCGATAATAGATTGTGGATTGTCGGAATTCGACTGGGAGGACCGCGGAAGCCTACGGAATGGTACGGACTAGGATACGGGTCTCCCAGCTCTCCCCTCTTAATAAAAATTTTGTCTTTAAAATTTAAACCATAACACAACCAATGTAGAGTTCACAAAGGGAGGAAGATCCTACCATTATGGATATAATAATTAAACACCTAAGAGATGGGGACAATGCCTACGAATCTCAACCTCTTGCTCCCAAAATGCTTTATCGGCACTACGATGACCCGACTAATTTTCGAATCCCGAATCAGAAATAATCGAAAATGGAATATTATGCAGCCTCACAATCTCAATGGTAGGGAGCTAAGTCAGATAATTTCTAAGTTATTCAAACACGGGGATCTAATTATTCTAAGTTCTCAACAATCATAGAATACAAGGTAGCTATTAGCAAATATGTGATGTTATCTTCAGGTATTCCCAAGTTATGCTCTGATATCATCTTCTGTCACGCCCCAAACCCAAAAATCAGGCTCACAAAATTTTTGATTGCCGAGTCTGGTACCGACAGCCTCCGTAGTACCCCATTCTCGGCTCTCATTGCCCATACGCCCGGTTCCGATCCTGGGAGAGAAGTGATGGGAGAGAGGGATGGTGAGTAATAGATGGGTGTACTTAGTTGTAAGAGAGAGAGAGAGTTGACTTTGGGGAGGGGTGGTTGTACTTAGGGATGGGATGTGGTACTTGACATTTAATGTGATTGATTTGATATTTCTCTTAGGATTTGTAACGCGTGACATTTTTCTTTGAACTGAACGCGGGCCCATATCTCCTGCCCTGGGTATCGCCTCGGTGCGTAATACACGGCATCGGAACCGCAGCAACGGCGCAGTCGCAGGGGTGCAAGTCTCAAGTTGAGCTGATTCTGGAATATAGGATGAAACTTAGGGTCGCGCAAATGCCGATAACAAATCGTGGATTGCCGGAATTCGATCGAGAGGACTGCGGAAGCCTACGGAACGATGCGGGCTATTATACAGGTCTCACATTTATAATTAGCAAAAACGACGATTCAGTCTTAATAATATTAAACTGCTGGTTTTTAGGCTGAAGGAGTAATTGGATTGATTTGGTTTGTTAATTAAGATCTGACCCCTACTTATCTCGGCTTTGGTTAGATCTTATTTAGTTACAGTTGTCTCGATTATTCAGTGATAGGTCAGCTAGATTTGGATCCTACGTGAACAAATATCGAGGCTAAGCTCGATGTTTAAGTGATCGGGCAGATTCGTTAGCTTCCTACGGTTAATTAATCGAATTTGTGCAGTTCTTTATTGATACTACAAATGTATAGGCTCATTTTGAGCGTCAAGGGCCAATAAGCGACAACGTAGGCTAGTCATATCGAAGATTTTCAAGAGTTTTTAGAAATTTAAAATAACGAAAGTCCAGGACGTTACAATTTCATGAAATAAAATTTTGATATTTTTTCCATTTTCAAGATATGGAAGGCAATAGTAGAAAAGCAAACATGGAAAAAATTGAAAATTCTAAGGGTAGACAACGATAAAGAGTTTATGTCTAAGGATTTTAATCAGTATTGTAAGAATGATGGATCATGAGGCATAACACAGTGAGGCATACACAAGAGAAGAATGGTGTGGACAGATGTATGAATTAGATTCTTTTGGAAAGAGACTAAAGTATGTTAAGTAATGATGGGTTGGACAAGGAGCTATGGACTTACGCCGTAAATATGGCTTGCTACTTAGTGAATCAATCTCTGTTAACACCGATTTATTGTAAAAATTTGAAGAAAGTATTGAGTGGTCATGAAGTTGACTACTCGAGGCTTTGCATATTTGGTTGTAATGCTTACTCTCATGTACCGTTCATTGAGAAAGATAAGCTAGACCAAAGAGCTAAAAAGTGTACTTTTTGTCAGTTATAGTGATGGAGTGAAAGGATCCAGACTGTATGACTGGATTTCACGCAAGACCATATTTAGCCGAGACGTCTAGTTTGATAAGGGTTCCTTGTTTTAGAAGGATAAGCAAAAGGAAATGAAAAAAATCAATGATTGATATTGAAACACTTAAATAATCTCAGCCATAGACAGAGGTACAGGAAGAGCTGGTTGCACTACCTGTCAGGAGAAATCCATCGATGGATTGCAGAGTACCATTGAGATACAAGGATAACTTTAATATTACATGTGTCCTCATTAGGGATGAGGGAGATTTAACTACTTTTCAGCAAGCATTAGAAGACAAAGATGCTGAGAAGTGGATGGTCGTGATGCATAATGAGATGGATTCTCTTTACAAGAATGAAACATGAGAGTTAATGGAGCTACCCGTTAAGCGAAAGGTGATTAGGTGCAAGTGAAATTTGTGTAAGAAACTAGATAGGTACAAGACTATATTAGTTGTGAAGGGTTATACTAAAAAAGAAAGTGTTGATTTCGGTGAGATATTTGCGCTTGTGGTCAAGTATCTATCAGATTCATATTAGCGTTGGTTGCCCAATGTAATCTGAAATTAGAATAGTTAGATGTGAAGACTGCATTTCTACATGGAGAACTAAAATAATAGATCTACTTAAAGTAGCATGGGAGCAAATAATAATGTTTGCAAGTTAAAGAAATCGTTTTATAGCCTAAAACAGTCGTCTAGCTAGTGGTGAAACACGTTTGATTCTTTCATATTGAGTCAACGATTTATCAGACACAAAATTTTTCATTATGATCTACATCAAGTCACTAAGTGATGAGGAATTCATTATTCTCGTAGTGTATGTTGATGATATGCTTATTGCTAACTATAACATGTCTGAAATCAATATATTAATGGCTTAATTATTGCGGACATTCGGGATGAAAGATTTGAGGGCTACAAAAAGGATTCTCAGGATCGACTTACACAGAGATAGGAAAAGGAGCATGACAAAGTTGTCTTAGGGAGAGTATCTTGAGAAAGTCTTGGTCAAGTTTGAGCTTGAAAAGGCTAAACCAGTTAGCACATCCTACCCTGCTCACTTTCATCTTTCTTTAGAGTAATGTAATATGTTAGATGAAAAAAAATGATATGTCCCATGTGCCTTATTCGAGCGTGGGTTGGCAGTCTTATGTATGTCATAGTCTATACTAAACAGGATATTTCACATGTAGTGGGTGTTGTGAGCATATATATGTCAAACCTCGACAAGCAACACTGTGAGTTAATGAAATGACTAATTTATTACATATGAGGTACGATGGACTATGTCTTGAATTCGAAAAATCTAAGAAGAGACTTGTAGGTTATGTGGATAAGGATTATGTTGGGAATATGAACAATAAAAGGTAGACTTTTGGTTACTCGTTTGTATCAGCAGGTGGAACAATCCGTTAGATGTCGACGCTTCAGTTTGTTGTTGATCTTTCCACAATTGAAGCAGAATATATAACAATGACAGAAGCATTCAAGGAGGCTGTTTGGTTGAAAGGGATATTGAATGAGTTGAGGCTTTAGTAAGAAGCCATGCTTGTACACTGTTACAGCGAAAGTGCGATCAATTAGGCGAATAACTCGATGTACTATTCTAGGACTAAAGACATTAATGTGTATCATCATTTTATTCGTCAGATGTTAGATGAAGGCAGTGTTACTCTTGAAAAGATTCACACTAGTAAAAATCTAACGGACATACTTACAAAGGTGGTTCATGCAGAGAAGTTTAGATTTTACTTGACTTTTTGGACTTGGCAAAGAATGAATGAAGATGAAGTGTACACGAGAAGCGACGAGGATAATGCTATTATGAAGGAGAGTAGAGATAGTAATAGCAACTTGGAACAGTGGAGCTGGATGATTAAAGCTATGTTGGAGATTGTTGATAGAGTGTCTTTAACTAGGTTTAGTGTTGTTTGGCCGATCGAGGAATTCGTGGGTTGACCGAAACACACTACGATGTTCCTGGTCGACCGAGATCTGTTTCGGTTGACCAAGAGACACTATTGATGTCTCGATCGACCGAAGGTGCGACCAAGCGGAATGCATAAATGCTAGTTTTTGTTTCTAATTTCATACGAAAGTGTAAAAATAGGCTTTTAATTATACAATTAGGATAAAACAAATGGAGCTTAACAAGTTTTCAAGAATTTTGAGTGGAAGATAGAGTTTCTCATCTGTAAGTTGTTCCATTTCTTATAACTTTTTTATTGTAGTGGATTTTTTGTTAGTTTGTGTCATTATTTTTTCCCGTAAGAGTTTTTCCACATAAAATTCATGTGTTCTTTATAGTTGCTTGAATTTTTCCTTCTCTATTGCATTGTCTGATTACATCTGAAATTGCTTCCATGGTAGACAAGTTGTGTTAAGGTTTGTTGCATCCCTAACATACTTATGTGCCTTGCCTAATGGAAAGTCCAATCTTATTCTCTGTCGGCGAAGCTATAAGTTGAGTTCACCCAATTGATGGCTTGGATCTCACATATGTGCCACTTTGGCACATATTGAGTATGTACACATGGGATTAGCAAAGTTTTATATGGACTTTGATTTTTTTTTTTTTTTAATGGGCATCCTCGACATATGCTTCATGACTTTAGCTATGACTTAGCTTCTTTTGCGTCATGTTTTACGTTTCATTTAATTTCTTGAAATAGTTATTGCATGATTTTCTTTGTTTTCTTAATTGATGGTTTTTTTCTGTTTTTATTAGGCCATTTGTTTTCTCAAACTTCTTATTTTTAGTATTTACCCTTCTCCAATATTTTATTTTGCTTAGGGTGTGCGTTTGGTTGCACCAAATTTCATGATTAATCAATGTAATGCAGTGTAAATTTTCATGACATTTCACGAAATTTGGTGCAACCAACACACCCTTATCAAATAGACCCGTATGAAAATGACTCACTAGCTGGTCCAGCCCTCAATAAAGGAACAGCGTCTAGAGTAGTTAGGTGGTCCATCGAAAACCTTTACCAAACAATCCTGAGTACTGTTTTGAGTCTATTTTTTAGCTAGGGTTCCCCACTAAGTGACAGGCACTTACCAAGAATAAGGCCTTTAGATGGGAATAATCTGTGAAAAGGGGATTCTCAAAGCCTACACCTAAATAGCCGGACAAGACTATGATAATGCTGTTTGAGAATGTAGCTTAATGCTCTACAACCTATGTTTTGAAAATGAGATCTTGTGCTTGATCCATAGATTAATTAAAAACTCGAAAAAAAAAAAAAAAAACCCCACCTCAAAGTTGAGGTCTGCACCCACCTTTTAAACTATGGTTTGCACTCACCCTACCTGCAAAAAGAACAAATACAAAAGGAAAATGCTTTAATACTCTAGTAGAGTGTGATGGATGATATGCAGCCACTTGGAAATTACTTTAAAATTGCACATGTGGCATATAAGTAACTCAAACAATGCTGTCCAAACTATCGGGCCCCACTTTAGATGTATCATGAACCAAAGCGCATGCGTATTGGATTATCAGACTATTAGATTTGGGGACATTTATTGTCTGGTTAAAAATGAAGAAAAGTATCAAATAATCCATTTTAACAAATAAGTGTCCGTGACTAAGAGGTTAGGATTGTTCACACCAATATGATTTTGGGGACTGTAACTTAGCAACCATGGATTCAACAATTTCATTAGTTTAAATTAAGTTAACACGTAAATAATTTCTAATTACATGCGTATCAAGCATCATGCTCTGCAAGGGTATTAAATGACTATAGAAATGCATCTGGTTGAAAATTGGTTAAGAGTGTATGCATTTTTCATCTTGCCAAAAGCAAAAATATTATGAATAGTAGTGAGTTGAGCATCCTCGTACCAAATGTTCACAAGGGGCTAATTATATAAGAGATTTAGCTGATTAATTTATGCTCTTCTTAGTATATTAGAGGCTATGCATAAGGTATTAAAGTAGCATGGAGAATTCTAGAGAATGATGAAATAATGTTAGTAGTGTCGATATCTCTAGTTGGGCCAGTCTTGATTTTCCTAGACCCCATAGGATAATATATATATATATATATATATATATATATATATATATATATATATATATATATATATATATATATATATATATATATATATATATAAGGATTCAAACACTTAACCTTAGTCTTTTATATTGTGTCAAATAACCACTTGGTTTAAAAGTTCGAGCTATTAGAGGATTAGTGTATAGGATTTTAATTAACACTAGTTTTCAAGTAGGGTCTCTTAGAGAGTAATCTAGAATAGTTTGGAAGCTTTTTGTAATCTAGAATAGTTTAGAAGCTTTTAAGAATATTCTTGACCATTAGATGATTATTACATAGCACAATCTTAACCATTCATGTGAAGTAGTTAGAATGTTCTTAGCTTCATATAAGTAGGATGCGTCTTCATTTATAAACACCCTTTGAAGTTGTGAGTTCTCTTAAGTTCTTAGTGTAATACAAAGCATTTATTAAAATCTTATATTTCTCTTGTTGTCAGATGTCTTGAATCTGGGATGCTCGACCGGTCGAGGCCCGCTCGACTCAAAGTCCAGCGAGCGCATGTTTTGGGTGTCCGTAATGCTCGACCAATCGAGAGTCAGGCTCGATCGGTCGAGCGGGTTACTCGACTAGTTAAGGCCCTCCTTTGACTAGTCGAGGGTTACGCAGATCCTGCGCGGACTGCGTAAATTTGAGGCAGTTTCCGGACTTTTCTAAAGAAGGTGCGTAAGTGGAGTTTCCTAAACTATAAATAGGGGTCCCTAGGGCTATTCTAAATGATTCTAAGGCTTCCTAAAGGTATTTTAAAGGGTTTTAGGATTATCAAAGGGTGTAGCAAGGGTGAGATTCAAGATTGTTTGAATCGAGTAAGTTCTCTTTCTTTGTAATTTATGCTTTCATGGTGGATTTTTGTCGCTTTGTGCCATGGTTTTTTTCCGCAAGAGTTTTCCACGTTAAATCTTTGTATTCTCTTGTGTGTGCTTGGTACCATTGGATTGTTATCCTAGATCTAGATCTGTGTGATTCTGTAGACCAAATCCCCAACAAGTGGTATCAGAGCCAAGTTGGGGCACAGATTTGAATCTGAGGGATTAGTAATAATGGTAAGCACTAGGTATGATATTGTGAAGTACTCAGGAAAAAATAATTTCAGTTATGGAAGATCAAGATGATGAGTTCCTTAATCAAGTAAGGCGAAGATGGTACTCTTGAGGAGCGAAAGTCTATTATGATTGATAATGAATGGAATACTCTTGATAAGAAGGCTTTATCATTGATCCGTTTATGTCTCACGGATGAGGTTCTCTATAATATCATGAGGGAGAAAACTGCGGCTAAGTTATGGGCGAAGTTAGAGGATGTCTATGCAAAAAAATCCTCTGAAAATTGCCTACACTTGAAGCGGCAGTGGTATAACTTCAAGATGGCAGATGGTGGAGATCTAAAGGCTCACATCAGTAACTTTAATAAATTGGTTTGCAAATTGTTGGAATGGAGGAAGTGATGAAAGATAAAGAACAAGCATGTATATTGTTGAATTCTCTTTCAGCGTCGTATGAGTCATTCATGGACACAACGTGCTCCATGAATAAAACCCTGAGTGTCAACACCATTATCTCAGCCCTTCAAGGAAAGGATATAAGAAAGTTTAACATCGACATGGGGATATCTTCTGAAGCACTGCTTACAAGAGGTAGAAATTCTGAACAAGGTACATGTTCTTCAAGTTCTAGATTCAAATCCAAGGGCAATGGCAAAGGAAAGGTAAAATGCTGAAACTGTGGGAAGGAAGGACATGTGAAGAAGGATTGTGAAAATCCTAAATCGAAGAGAGAAGATTTTGAGGCTTCATATAGGAAGGTTAATGTTACCACGTCAGATGGATCAAGTGGATGCGATGGTAATGTTTTATCTGTGTCTATGATCAGACGACCATACGATGATCGTAAGGGCGAGTGGATGCTAGACACAGGGGCATCTTTTCACATGATTCCTCATCAGAGTTAGTTCACTAGCTACAGGGAGTGCGAGGGTGGACGAGTATTTATAGGCAATGACATTGCCTTTAATGTTGTGGTTATTGGTATGGTGCGTATTAAGATGTTTGATGGGGTGGAGCGTACCCTGATTAATATAAGGCACGTTCCTAACATGAAGAAGAATATGATTTCTCTTAGTGTACTTGAGGTAATGAGCTGTAAGTTCACAGGTATTGATGGTGATCTTAATGTATCTAAAGGGGTATGGGTAACCATGAAAGTGCAACGACTCGGTAACATGTATAGGTTGATCGGGGGCACTTCTAAAGGTAGAGCTATAGTTGTTGTAGTGGATCCACTTCTGCACGTGTGTGGCATGTTGGACATGGCCACATGAAAGGGCAGGGCAAGAAGGCTGAGACACGCGGATAGGGATACAGAGCAGGTGGAGCAGCCACCTATGAGAAGAATCACACTGTATAATCGTAGGATATCGGCGAGGTACATGGACGACTCCAATATCGCAGAGGATTCATCTTCTGTTCAAATGAGCTTAGTGTTGAGAAGTGGAAGGTGACTCTGGGCGATGTGATGGACTCGTCGTACCAGACTAATATTTGGGAGCTGGTGGAGCTTCCAGTGGGCCAAAAAGTGGTTGGATGCAGGTAAATCTTCAGGAGGATACAACATAGATACAGAGTGAGGTGGTAGTGAAGAGTTATACTTAAAGAGAAGGAATTGACTTCTTAGAGATATTTGCATCGACGGTATAACATGTATCTATTAGACCTGTGATTAGCGCTGGTTGTCCAATGTGATCTTGAGCTAGAAGGATGGATGTGGAGTCTGCACTTCTGTATGAAAAATTTGAAGAGAAGATCTAAATGAAGCAATCAGAGCAGTTTGAAGTTAAAGGGGCTAAGAAAAGACTTTGTGGGAGATTGTGGTACGACTTGTCGCCTAAGCAATGGTTTAATTCCTTCATGGTGGGTCAAGTATTGTTTGTTGATGACACGTAGATCGCTAATTATGACATGTCTGAAATCAATGTACTGAAGACTCGGTTAAGTGGGACATCAGGATGAAAGATCGGGGGGCTGCAAAGATGGCTCTCGGTATTGAGACTGGAAGAGGAGTAGGCTTTGGTTATCTCATGCAGAATACCTTGGGTAGGTATTGATCAAGGAGGTGATGGACCATGTAAAGCCGGAGAGCGTTCCCTACGCATTTCTCCTCAAAGTTTTTCTCAGAACATGTCTCAAAACAGATGAGGAAAAGCAGGATATCTTATGAGCCTTATTCGAATGCAGTTGGCAGTGTATGTCATGGTCTGTATTAGACTGGTTATTTCACTGGCTATCAATGTTGTGAGCAAATACCCCGACAATCAATATTGGGAAGCGATGAGATGGTAAGAAGACTACGTCTTTCCTTTTGAGAAGACATGAGCAAAGGTGGTTGGGCATGTGGATTTCGATCCGGTAGACATGCTCACCTAGATCGTTCCTACAGAGAAGTTCAAGTTCTATGTAACTTCTCTGAGCTTAGTGATGGCGTAAAAGAAGGACAGAGTGTGCACGAGAAGCTATGATGTGATGCAGAGATAAGAGAAGAGGTCAGAGAGTTATACGGTTGTAGATTAAAGACATGGTGTATATTGTTGTCAGATGTCTTGAATCTGAGATGCTCGACCGGTCTAGTGGACTGCTCAACCAGTCGAGGCCTGCTTGACTCAAAGTCCAGCGAACACATGTTTTGGGTGTCCATGATGCTCAACTAGTCAAGGGTCAGGGTCAACCAGTAGAGGCCCTCCTTCGACTAGTTGAGGGTTACGCAGATCCTGCGTGGACTATGTAAATTTGAGGCGATTTTTGGACTTTTCCAAAGGAGGTGTATAAGTGGAGTTTCCTAAACTATAAATAGGTGTCCCTAAGGTTATTCTAAAGGATTCTAAGGCTTCCTAAAGGTATTCTAAAGGGTTCTAGGCTTATCAAAGGGTGTAGCAAGGGTGAGATTTGAGATTATTCGAATCGGGTAAGTCCTCTCTCTTTGTAATTTATGCTTTCATAGTGAATTTCTGTCACTTTGTGCCGTGGTTTTTTCTCGCAAGGGTTTTCCACGTTAAATCTTTATATTCTCTTGTGTGTGCTTGGTGCCATTGGCTTGCTATCCTACATCTAGATTTGTGTGATTCTGCAGACCAAATCCCCAACATCTCTTACATCCTAATTAGAACTTAGGTGAAAGCACTTGGTGCTTGTGCTTGAGGTGCTAACTTGTCTACTACGATGAGATTGTGTATTAGTTGTGAAGTACCGGATGAAAAAAGAAAAAAAAGAAAAAGAAGAAGAAGAAGAAGAAGCTTGAGTCATGTACAATGTTGTTGTCTTTAAAGCAATATTTATACATACTGATTATTGAGACGGTCTTGCAAGAGAATTAAAGACAAATCTACTTCTAAGATTAACTCAAGCCTTCAACTCTACAAGAGAATGTGTGCTTTGACTTGTAAGATCCAAGCAACACCCACCAAACACTCAAAAGGACGCTTACATGCCGACGCTCGGCCTAAAAAACCATTTACGGATTGGAGAATATATTGCTTTAATAGAGAAAGTTGATGTGTTTCCGGAATGATAGGCCTTATAGACTTGGATAGGATAGTTTGGGCCCTTTGAATGTTCCTGATCAGTACCGAACAGATATAGTCACGTACCATTCACGGCACCCCATGTTTATTTTTCTTCCAATCTGCTCATAATTAGTCACGTAGACCTGGATGAAGGGAAAACACAAACGTCAGCCTGATCTGAAACTTGTGACCCCAAGAAGGTTTTAATGATGCACGTTCAATTCCCACTGGGTGGTCCACTTGAGCCTTGGATATGCATTATTTTTGGGCTTATACCCTAAAATGATTTGGAAAAATTGATGAACGGTATGGATGAAACTCGTACATCATGGTGGGACCACAGAGCCTCTGCCTATATATAAACTGATTCCTTGCATGCGGGGGCATGACGCAATCCGCTTCCATCGTCCAGCATGCGGCATTTTTACGTTTAGAAGAATGACATTGGATGGTCTGCATTCAATGTTTATGTGTTGCTTACCAGATCAGTCATTGGACTGGCTTTATTATTATTATTATTATTATTTATTTATTTTATATAAGAAATGTGCTTACGTTTGATAGCATTATCACTTCGTGGGGCCTTTGTCAACGCATATGCGCTTCTATTTCTTGGACGGGGCAGCCTTGAGACTCGGTCGGTATATCCTTATGACCGGACTATGTGGGGTCCACTATGATGCATGTGTTTTATACACGTTCTTCATTTGTTTTGTCAGATTATTTTAGGACATGAACCAAAAAATGAGGCAGATTATTAAGTCAACTGGACCACACCACAGGAAAAGTGGGGATATTGACTCCTACCATTGAAACCTTTCTATGGACCACCCTGATATTTATTTGCCATCCAACATGTTCATTAGGTTAGTTTCACAGATCTGGATGAACCGAAATACGGATATCAGCTTTACACAAAACTTCTGTGGCCCTGGGAAGTTTTCAATGGTAGGTGTTCGATCCCCATTGTTTCCTCAGGTGTGGTCCACTTGATCTTTGGATCTGCTTCATTGGGCCTTAAAATAATCTGGAAAAATGGATAGATTGTATAATTAAAATACATATATCACAGTGGCCCCGCAGAGTCACCGGATATCCCTCGAGACCCCTCTACAAACAATTTGCGCCCCCACCATTGTACCTACCATAGTTAGCAAAACATAGAAGCAGATTGGGTAGTGAGTAATAATGTATGTCTTATCATCATGGTCTATCCATTTTTCTAAATCATTTTATACATGAGCAAAAAATTAAAGCATATCCAAAGCTCAAGTGGATTACACCGCAAGAAACAAGAAACAATGTGAATTGAATGCCTATGGTCAAAAACTTCTTATAGGGTCTGACTTTATAAACAGGTTGGATGACACAAACATTACTGTAGGCCCCAGGAAGGTTTCAATGGTGAATGGCATTATCCCCAATGTTTCCAGTACTGGTATGCTCCACTTGAGACTTTGCATTTGCTTCAATTGTAGGCTCATCTCCTAAAATGGATGGATGGTGTGGATAAATCAAATACATCCATCGATGGGCTTCACAACGTTTACTTAGAATGTTATAGTTGTTGAGATTTGTGCTGCGTAATCACACAGATATGGATCTAGGATAGCTATCCAATGGTACCAAGCAAACACAAGAGAACACAAAAATTTAACGTGGAAAACCCTTTCGGGAAAAAACCACGGCACAAAGCGATAGAATTCCACTATGAAAATAGAAATTATAAAGAGAAAAGACTTACCCTATTCGATCAACCTCGAATCTCACCCTTGCCACACCCTTTAGAAACCCTAAAATTCTTTTAAAAACCCTTAGAATATTTTTAGAAAGCCTTAGAGTCCTTGAGAATGGCCCTAGGGACTCCTATTTATAGATGGGAAACCCCACTTACGTACCTCTCTAGAAACCGCCTCAAATTTATGCAGTCCGCACACAAACCGCGCACCATCTGCATAAACCTCGACTAGTCCAGCCTGGCTTCGACTGGTTGAGCATCCCAGAATTTCCAAATACACCGTTGCTGGACTTCGAGTCGAGCGGGCTTCGACCAGTCGAAGGGGCCTTCGACTAGTCAAGCCAATCCCTTAACTGATCAAGCAGCGCGGTGAACAAGATTTAAGACATCTATTTTATAACAATAGCTTTATGTTTTTTACACATGCACTTGTACCCACACACATCATAATGGATGCTGGAACCCATGGCCTTAGTGTTGAAACTCTTGTGAGTCTACTATGGAGCCATGAGTAGGGACCCCTCGGGATGCTTGATCATATTGAGTTAATTAGCATGTAATTCGATTTTGCAAAAGACTAGTCTAAACTTGATAATTTTTTTAAGTGACTAAATGTTTTAAACTCTATGTTTTTAGACATGTGTGTGTATGTATACATACATACATACATACATACATACATACATACATATATATATATATATATATATATATATATATATATATATATATATATATAATCCAAACAGTCCATGTGATGTGGCATCCCATGAAACCCCAAGGTACCAATTTTCACCCTAATCTAAGGGATACACACACGTGTGTGTGTGTATACATATATATACATACATATATATATAAATATTGTGCGGTCGAGCTCATGGGAACTTCCCATGAGGTCGAGCTGTGTGGGCCCCACTGTGATGCGTGTCGAACATCCACACCATGTATTTGATGGATCCCCTTTAAATTATTGGATATCCTAAAAATCATCCGTATACGGAACTCAGGTGAGCCATACCATCTAAAACCATGTGAAGACATGCCTAAAACATATAAAAGCACTTGGCGGGGCCCACCTAAAATTTGGATGCATCTGAAACTTGGTGTGACCCCTCATCCAAGTGGGACACACATAATTGATGGGCTGGATTGTGAACCACACCTCGGTGGGCCCGACAAATGATTATGAATGTTTTAATGGGAGGTTAACCCCTCTCAGCTTTTGTATGTGGTGTGGCCCACAAAAGTCATCGATTGACTTGATTTTTAACCCCGTGGCCCATCATGGAATGGTGCATCTGACTGATGGGGTAGATGTTCGACACGCATCATAGTGAGGCCCACACAACTCGACCTCATTGAAGTTCCCATGATACATACATACATACATACATACATACATACATATATATATATATATATATATATATATATATATATATATAGAGGCATGCTCACCTGTGCACGTGCGTACCTTTGCGCACGTGTCATGGGCATCTAATCCGAACCGTCCATGTGATGTGGTATCTCATGAAACCCCAAGGTGTCACGCCCCGAACTCGGAAACCAGGCTGACAAAATACCCGATCGCCGAATCTGCCGCCGATAGCCTCTGTAGTACCCCATTCTCGGCTCCTGGCAACCATATGCCAGATTCCGATCATGGGATCCTAGAAGGAGGATTTTCAATATGAATTTTTTTAAAGGAGCATAACCACAAGTATAACCAAGTCACAAAACAACATCACCACATATTCACTATATCAAAAACTTTGAGTACAATGCAGAAATGGAAATATAAATATGGATATTGAAACTCCAAAAGCTCAGCTACACGCTCCTGCCTCAGTACTGCTGCGATCCAACATCACCTGCACGTAACGGACATGCATAAGCTTACGAAAAGCTTAGAGGGTGGTATAAGTGTGTGCGCAAGGCAAGTGTCAAGTATACGATATCAGAGTAATGCGGAATATGTTGGCAAGTCTATGAATGCTACCAACTGTACCAAGGCTATGCGATGTAAGGCATGAATGCTATCAGCCATACCAAGGCTATGCGATGCAAGGCATGAATATTATCGGCCATACCAAGGCTATGCAATGCAAGACATGAATGCTATCGGCCATACCAAGGCTATGCAATGCAGGGCCTACATAGCCACTGTCATATGCGAGATGCAAAACATGCATGTCAGTCCTCATCAAGTACATATATCAGTACAATTCTCCTCTGGGATATCACCGGGGTCTAGTACACTCCACACTGCTACCACCTCCCTAGCCGCATAACCCAGTGAGTGGAAGAGATCTCACTATCCGCCTGACCAGTAGTCTGCTAATACCTACCCGGCTCGTCGATAGCAGACTCATTCACGAGCTGATCAAACTTAGCCTAGCTTACAACCCCCTCACTAGGGAGGATAAGGTCATACCCCATTCCAACCGACCACGACACAGTAGGAGACGCGCCCTACTAGTATTCGATACTCGTGGCTCATGTATCCACTCGATTTAGACGTTGGAGTATCTCCTGGTACGAAAAAGGTTCTGAGACTTTCACCCAAGGACATCCTATGTGCCCACAGTGTTAGAGATAATATTTTCGTTATCTAGTTCGATCATCCACGATGTGCCTGTGGAGGCCACGACCCTGATGTCGCTAGGGCGAACAGTGATCATATCATACAAATGCGAGATGCATGAATCACATTGTCTAGTCATGCAGTAATCTTGCACGTACTGCACGCTCATGTGGCCAACTCCTATCAGTGAATCCCATTAACAATCTGCCCAATGACATATGCTATGATCAGTCACTCCTCATATCAAACATACATATGATGTGTATGGGCATGAATCATGGAGTTATACTAAGCATGTTATATGGAGATGAACTATCTTCATAATGAAGATGGGCCTAGACGGCCTACACACAACAAGTATGGGCCTAACAATGGGCCCTAGGGAGAGTTACAATGCGGACATTTAGCCATCATTGCTCCCAAGGCATGGCCCGTCATAAACATCATTACATACATCATGGTGGAATCATACATTGCAATGGACCTCATATACATCACATTCGGCCCCACACAAAGGCCTCACATACGTCTCATTGGGCCTCACTCATGGTCCTTATATACATCACATTGGGCCTCAACCCATGGGCGTCAAATACATCATAATGAGCCTCATATACATCAAGTGGGCCACATTACATGGGCCGCACCAATGGGCCTCATATACATCAAGATGTATATGGGCCTCATATACATCAAGTGGGCCGCATCACATGGGCCTCATATACATCAAGTGGGCTACATCAATGGGCCGCGCCATCTACACCATTCATCTATTTTAAGAGGTTATTTTAAAGCATTACCCAAATGAATCATAACGGAAGATCACCTGGACCATACCACAAATAACAGTGGAGATAATGTTTTTCGCCATTAGAATTCCCATGGCCCACCATAACGTTTATTTTCCAATCTATTCATGAGGCCACAAAGACCTGAATTAAGAGAAAAAAAATCCATATTAATCCAGAACTTCTGGAACCCCAAACGGGTTTCAATGTGTAACACAAGGATTTTCGGACCCGAGTATACAACTCGTTTCCGAAAACCCCGACGTTACTGATACTTAAAGAGGTAATTAAACTAACCAAAGTGCGATTAAAGGAGAACTAAGCGTAGTATAAATGTAACCCAACTCAAAGCAATATCCTGGGCCACTTTGCTAGGGCCCATATACAAAACCTCAAATATCAAAATGTACTGAAATGAACATAAGTAAATAATCTACTAATTTAATCCAAAATAAACAGCTAGCTCCTGTTGCGACTCCTCATCATAGAACTCTTCCTCGACCGCAGCCACCTCCGGGTCCGCTATGTATCCATCTACTCCTGTATCTACATCCTCTGTATGGTTGAACATTGATAAATGAGTGGCCAGCTCAGTGTGATTTTCCCTCAAGATTACATACCGCCACCCTAGGCAAGAAATAACATAAAAGCAACAAGGCACACAAAACAATACATGATGCAGTCTTATTAGATGCGTGGATGTATAAGTGTATATCAATCAGGGATGCTTATCCTATTGACTTTCTGGGCAGGACTCATGCAATGCGGTTGGTCACCAGCGAAAGTACATAGTACGAGTGTAGTGCCATTTCATCATTATGGCCGGCCACTAGTGAAAGCACATAGTGCATGCATAGTGCCAAACTTGCCAATGTAACCGATCACCAGCGAAAGTACATATTACGCGCATAATGCAAAAACTCACCAATATAATGTGTTATGTATGCATGATTAGCCCAACCATTATTAATCTGTTACAACTAACAAGTTTAATCGAGCTCAAGGTCACTACGGGGAGCTCATAGCCCAGCGTAGGCCGATGTCTTTAGCATAGTGTCCCATGACTACCATCCCCGGCCCATGAGTCTACCGCCTTAGGGTGTGTATAGGACCCGTCAGCACGTGGTCAATCAATTCTTCATATATGGAAAACTACCATCGTAAGCCGGCTAGGAATGAACATTGAAAACATTAAATAGATCGACTAAAGTGAGACGGTATGTATGATTCAATAGCAAGTAAACAACGGTAATGACAAATGTGGAAAAGGTCATTTCATAGTCGACTAAATGGGATCACTCTGTAAGTGGTAAATCCCACGAATTAACTACCATTATCCATAACCACCATGTTGAGGGCCTAATCTTACTACAATCTATCCCGTTACACTTTAAGTACAGACTCTCTTTAAATAGAGGTTTCCATAGAGAGATTTCAGTTGATATGTGACTTACAACCCATGCAACCATATGGAGATTTAGGCACACTTCAACATTCAAAGTAAAGCTCAAATATACAATAGTTCAAGAGTCATGTTTTCGTAACTTGGTCAATTTCTAAGGCATATATCTCAAAGAAAACAATTTAAGTGGCTCCTATACTTGAGTAATTAGTAAGACAATTCTTAGAACGTGTACTCAAGTAAACTAGTCAACGTTCTAAATAATCCAAATCATGCTTTTAAGTAAAGCTAATCAAGTACTCCGACTAACTCTAGGACATTGAGTTAAGCTAATCAAAAATTCTACTAAGTGTTAAGTGAACTAAACAGATAGTTTATTTCTACGACATGTAATGAACTAACTATACAATTATTCTTAACCAATTCTAATCAAGTCTAAGGCATGAGTTAGATTATTCAAGTATCTAAATAAGTTTTAAATCATACTTCCAAGCAAATCGACCAAGTATCAATCTACTTATAAAACATAGATTTCAACAATTGCCCGAATGATTCACCGTCATTCGATTTTACTATAAAACTATCCTTAGCCTAACTTGGAGATGGAAAGCCCAAGGGGAAGAAAATCATCACCTGAGTTGTCATGGTCCTGTCCTTGATCCAAATATCTGTGTGTAGCTAGCGGCCCCAATTTACGCAAGTAGCTCCCTAGAGGGTTAGTTTGCATTAGATAACACTTCCTAAGCATAATAAAAGTTTGTGGGTTTTTGAAGGGCCTATAAATACATTTATTTGGGCCCACTTTAGAATGGCTAAACCCACCAGATCTTTGTTTCTCAAATGGCTTAGATTGGGCCTGACGTTGGCTTGATTTGGCCCAATGCCTAGCTGGCCAGTTGTAGCCCAAATTGGGCCTACTCGTGGCCCATCGTGGCTGGCCATTGATGGCCCGGCTATAATTTGTAGTGAGGCCCACTGATCCCTTGTCTCACTTGAGGTGGTTATCCCAAACCTAGGCCCACTACGCCTGGCTTGACCTCAGCCTGAATCTCAGGCTCCATACAACGGCCTATAACAACATGGGCGAGGCCCACTGTTAAGGGTTGTGTGGCTCGCTTGAGCTTCATACCTGGAGCATCCCACCCATGTTTCACACATGGTACAGCCCACGGCTCTGTAGGGTGTGGCCCATTGAGATTTGAAACTCAGGTGCGGCCCACTGCAATGTGCAGCCGACTGCGGTGTGTGGTGTAGTCCACTGCAAGTGAGGCCCACTGATGTATGTGGTACAACCCACCAAGACGTGAATCCCAGGCGGGACCCACTGCTTTAGTTGGTGTGGCCCATTTGGAAGACGTTTTGAGCCCAGTCGGAGGCTGGTTTTGTTTCAAACCGTGGCCCAGTTGAGGACCTCAATCATGGCCCTGATTAGAGGCTGATCTTGGCCCTTCCTCCTTACTGGAACTGGTTCTGATCTTAGCTCAGGTATAGCTTATCAGGATGGGACTTATGGCCTAGCAGAAAGGCTAGTTTCAACTAGACTTAAGGCCCATTTAAGGCCCTGGTATTACTCAGCCTTTGGCCGAGCTATAAGGCTTGTGTATGGGCTCAAATCAGGGTCTCTGTACGACCTGATTTTGGTTCAGATCATGGCCCACTTATGTTGAGGGTCAAATATTGTATATTAGACCCCAGTTATTACCGGTTTTTATGAGCACGATATTGTTAACATCTTCTTTTAAGTGTGTGTTGCAAGGTAAATTTACCAGCTTAGACTGCAAAAGGGTACTAAAAGCATGGATTTAACGCTCTGAAGACACCAACTCAAGGGATGGCCTCCAGGGACAGATATCGATGATTTTGCACAGCCGAAATTCAAGAAAATCATGTATGTTACACTAAAAAGGCTTGAAGAGTGTCCTGAATGCGAGATTACAGGGTTCCCACCATCCGTTTGGCTCGAAACTCTATATCTAGCCTGAGGACCATAAATGAACCGTACATGTCAAATCTCAACCCTCGGATCCTTGTGGAAGGGGTATAACTGACAGATCAGCCCATAAATCATTGATTCTGGGCCCACCTGCAATCTGGATATGTTTCAAATGTTGGATCAACTCCTTAATCTAGCTGAGAAATGGGTCGGATAGATTGGATTTCTCATACCCATTACAGTGTACCCCACTTAAGCATGAGTGTACATAGTGCACAATTGCACTAGCCATGCACGATAATAGAGAGTCGGTCAAACCGACTCTTGACTGATGTTTTCAAAAGAAGGAAGTTTCCTTCTTTGTGTAATTACGCAGCCGTCTGTTAGGAGGCTGCGTGGCCCACCACCGTTGATCATGTGATTCATCTAGACCGTCCATTCATCCCAGGAGGTCAAACCGACCGTACACATGGTTGGTTTTTAGACCCAAGCACGTGTACGCATGGAAACAGTGCCACTACATCTAACGGACGGTAGGTTTAAAATTCAATGGGCCACACTCAACCTAATCTAAAACCGCCCATATCTGAATGGTTTTTCCGCGTGAGTCGAATGAACTGAATGGATCTATCAGTTAAAACCGATCATGGGCCCCACCGACTTTCATAGAGCAATGCTGCGCAAGCTCTGTTTCGCAATAGAGCTGCGGTCGATCCAGGTGGGCCACCATCATTCATTAGGGTCTTGATCCAGACCGTCTATCTTGTAGAAGGGCCAAAACTATCCGTAGGGACGTTTTTCTTTATGTCATTTGACATCACGAATACCAGCAAGAGGGAAATTCTGGTCTTTTACGTGTAGTTGTGCACGTTCTATAAAAGGAGTGCGTAACTCCTTACGCAATATCACCGGCCAGCGTTTCTCCACTGTCTTTCATAGCTATAAAAGGGAAAAGAAGACAGAAAGAGTGGCATCAATCCAGTGCTTGAAGTCAGAGAACGTCAGAGAGATAGAGAGTTTTTTTTTTAGAGTTTTATTTATTTATTATTTTTTTTAATTATTATTTGAGAGATTCAGCCCAATCATGTCTGGCTAAACTTCTTAGCTAGGGCTAAGAGGTGAAGCTTGTGGCGTGATGAGAATAATTCTATGCTTTAATTCATGTTTTAATTGAACTCTTTTTTTATTCTAGTTTGATTAATAGGAATGCTTTCAGTTTTTAATGGTTTGTTGTGACTTAAATTACAATGGATCTGCGATAGCTTTGAGCATGCTCTTAACATTATAAGGTTTGTGAATTTGGGAACCCTGTCATTCACCATCGTCTCCTGGGCATGGTTGGATGACGGAATCCTTTCTAATGTTCATAAATTCCTTAGATTGGATGTGGATTGGTTAAAATTATGTTGTTTGCTTTGTCTCATGGGCATGGTTTTCTGATGGAATCAACTCTAATTCTCATACCTTTCATCTCTTTGAAAACTAGACCAAAGGAAGTTCAGATTGCGCTTTAGTGATATATCTTCTAACTGGATAAAGATGGGACTCGAAGTCTAGTTGAGTTCATGAATCAAGCGTAGATCTCCCTGATCTCTACAAGTGGATCCTCTGAATCCCTAGTCCTCACCTTTGATTTCTACAAATTTTAATTTCTTATTTTCACAATTATTCCCTCAATTATTCGTGATTTAGATTTCATCTTATTCTAGTCTTAGTTCTGGTTACTTTCAGATTACATACAAGTTTCAGTCCCTGTGGATTCGACCTCGATCTTACCGAGATTATTACTACTTCGCAACCCTATACTTGGGGTGTGAACAACTTGCTGGCCATTTTTGGGTTGATATAGAGCTCTTTTAGGAGCCTGCTTTCGGCCACAATCTTGGCCCAGAACTTGGCCATTAAGTGGCCTGATTTCGGATCGAAACAGAGCCATGACTTTACCCTGGTTTCAGCCCAAAACGCAGCCATTGGCCTAGTTTTGGTCTAAAACTAAGTTTGTTTTTTGGCCTTGTCTTGGTCCAAAATGCAGCCATGGATTGGCTTGGTTCTGACCCAAACTACGACTGTTGTTTGGCCTGGTTCCAGCTCAAAACAGAGCTTCCATCTTGACCGGCTTTCAGCCCGACGCATGGCCATTGTTTAGCCTGCCTTTTTCCTGAAATTCAGCCATTGGTTGGCCTGGTTTTTAACTCGTATACTACCCATCATGCTATGAAAGAAAAGCAGGGACGATAGCCTATTACCTGGTCTGGAACTCGGTGGGGCAGCCACCAACTCGGTCGAGTCGAATTGAGGACAGGGTGAGCTGAGCTAACCCGTGCACTCGGCTCACTCCCTCTTTCTCTCTCTCTCTTTCCACTCTCTTTCTCCTTTCTCCTTTCTCTTTACTCGATGTGAATCCCAAGAGCTATAGGGCTCTTTATATAGCAGTGGGAGAGGTCCCAACGGTTGGAAAGCGGCCACTTCTCGACGGTTTTGATCAACAAATGGCCGCGCGTGGGGCCAATCCAATCCTAGGGATGGATTGATGGTGACTTGGTTCATCAGAAAAGCAATTTTTCGGGCCCTATGGGGTCCATCTCGTGATTGGGTTTAAGTGGTTGTACGGAGAAGATGAGAGAGCCATTAATGGAAACTCCCTAACTATGGTACATTCCTGAGATCTGGTCCGTTTGGACGGACCAGATGGGGTTTCTGATCAATGTGGGGTCCACTTTTTGGACCCCAAACATTAGTTTGGGAAGATCTCATGAGATCTTCAAGTTCTCACCACTCCTCGTGAGATGGAGTCTTTCTCCCCAAAATCTCTTTTGGCTTTACAGAGGATGGTCGGGATTTCTCCACGTGGCCAGGGGACGGCTGAGATCATGCTAGCAATTGCTTTCCTAGAGAGGAAAGTCTCCCCTTTGCTTTTCCATATGCAGGCCTTGCCCGACCATTTCTAGAAAAGAGAGAGCATGGCTCTCCCCGGCGATGGACGGATGAGATAGCCTAATCAGGATGATCACGGGCCACCCATGCGGTCCAAGATGGGTCCGACCTCGCGGATATCTGCCGTGCAACCATTGGACGGTGGCAACTTATTTTCCTCGTCTTTTTACACGTGCTTAAAATCCTATACCGTTATGTTAAGGTGGGTCCCATGAGACCATTTGACAGTTCAGATTGCTCAGAAAGTGGCCAGGGTGGGCCACTTTGGGGTTTAAAGATTAATAGTTTGAATCTTAAATGGGGCGGAGAAATCCGCTATTTTTTCCTTTTTTGCAAAGAGCTCGGTCAAAGCTCATTTGACTGAGCCCAATGTCCCAGTGCACATCGTGCACGATTGCATGTGGTGCACATGCACTTCGTGTGGGGTCCACTACAATGTTTGTGACCGATCCAAACCGTCCATCCCTTTGAGGATCATTGCCTAGGGGTTCCTACCCAGTTTGGGGCGGGACCGAGGCCTAAGTGGGCCATATCGTCCATCTACACCCTCTATTGGCCCACATACTTAACTCCCAAGGTTGGATTGTTTTGAATTCGGGTTTCAATGGTCAAAATAGGGTCCAGGTCATGATGAGGGTTTGATTTGTCACTAACTCTCCAGAGTTGGTTGTACGAGCATTGTCCCTAATATGATTTAATTAAATGACACAGAGCTTCTATAAGTTAGGGTTTTTGGTTGATCTTACCTTCCCGACCGTCATGGAGTTCGTCTCAGCTCCTAGGGCCCCTGATGGATGACTTTAATGCTGATCGAAACCCCATCCTGCATACGTTCAATTCAGACTATTTGATTAATCCATTCTGATTTTGGTTGATGCAAGTTTAAAAAGGGTAACACCCGTGTACAAGAGGTACGGGGTGTTACACAATGGTAGGCGTTTAACCCTCCACTGGTTTTTGCAATGTGGTCCATCTGATAGGCAGATGTGTCTTATTTTTAGTCTCAAGCCTTAAGATGAGCTCACTAGCTGGATGGATGGTTTGGATGTAACACATACATCAACAGGAACTACAGATGTACAATTGGGATATAACACATATCTCATGATAAAGGACCCACGAAACCCATAAATGTCAATATGGCAACTATCTCCCACCGTCCAGATAGTGGATGGTGTGGATGAAACACATCCATCAAGGTGGGCCTGACAGATGGATGGCGTGGACATAGAATACATACATTACGATGGGTCCCACGTACGCATTACAAAGAGAATGAGATAGATTCAAATTTCAGGTGGGACCCACAGAACTTGCAGACGTCATACAACAACTATATAACTGGTGTGAGGCTGCTGGCCCACCGTCCAGATGGATGGTCTGGATTTCACACATGCCTCGATCAGACCCACAGACTTGCTGACGTCAATACGGTAGCTGTGGTGTTGGGCCGTCCATCAGATGAACGGCTGGGATATAACACATCTCTCATGATCAACCATGAAACTTGCTGACATACGTACAACAGCTGTTGGGCTGCTGGCCTAGTGGCTGAACAGTTTGGATATACTCATACCTTATGATCAGACCGCTACTGGCCCACCAACAGATAGACGGTCTAGATTTAAGACATATACATTAGCGGTGGGCCTCATATAAGATGGACAACATGGATGTAAAATAGATGAGCGGCGTGGATGTAAAATAGGTGGATGGCGTGGAATACACCACATAAATCATGTGGGCCCCACAAAACTTGCTGACGTCCGTCAACCAAACAGATGGACGATAGGAATATACAATAATGCAACCTTGTGGGGTCCATGTCCCTGGACAGTGGCATGGATATAACATATATATCAGGTGGGTCCCACACATGTGGCCCACCTGCATTAGGATGAAGTTGATATTCATGTTTTCCCTCCATCCAGGGTCCGCTTAAGGACGGCAGCAAGGTGCTGCTGCTGGACGGCCAACATGGTGGACCTGCTTGGTGGACGACGTAGATAAAATTCATGCATCATGGTGGGCCGCAAACAGGAGAGAGAGAGAGAGAGAGAGAGAGAGAGAGAGAGAACGGTGAGATGGAGGTACCTCAACACTATGGGCCCTCCCTTCCATGCATTACAACATACATCAAGTGGGTCCCTTTACATGTAGGCCCACCAATTAAAATCAACGGTGGAGATCCCATCTCTACCAAAATGCAAGGTCTAAATGACCTTTTCATCCAGGAAATAAACATCATGATGGGGTCCATGGAGAATGGCCCCATCATGGAATGATCATGTGAATCATGGTGGGCCATCGACTACATCTAGGGTCCAAAGTGAGATCCATACCATCAATCGGTAGGCCCCACTTGACCCATCATCAAAACATAAATCTAATCCTATAAAAATCCTACCGTTGGATCTTCTTGGTTCTATGAAATGCCAAACTCCTTAGCTCTCTCTTTGATGACGGAAGATGAGAATTGAAGGGCTAGAATAAGGGATTTTGGATAGAAAGTGGGCCACACACTTAGCTTATTTTCTCTCCTTAAGATTCTTCTCTCATGGTTGCTTAGGAAATGGTAGAGAATGGAGTGAAATGAGAGAGAAGTGGGGTTGTGTAAGAAGGATGGGATGAGAGGAATGGGTAGTGTAAGAGAGGGTGGGTGTGTGTAAGAGAGTTAACTTATGGGAGGTGAGGTGGCATGGGGTACGGGTTGCTTATCTTTGTTGGTAAGAAAGGGAAGGGAGAGGCATGGGTTGTGTACTTGACTAGTACTTAATTGATTGATGTAATAGGTTGTAAATATTCTCTCAAAATTCGCAACGCGTGATATTTCTTCGAAATATACGTGGGGCCACAACTCCTGGCATGGATATCACATTGGTGCGCAAAACGCGGCGTTGGAACTGTGGCGACAGTGCGGTCGCGATGGTACAAGTTCCAAGTCAAGCCGACTTAGATCTGTGAGATGCGACTCATCGTCGCTTGCAAATGTAGATTACAAGTCGCGGGTTGCTAGAATTTGACAGGGAGTATCACGGGAATCTATGGAACGGTACGGACTATGATACGAGCCTTACACAAGGTATCAATTCTCACCTTAATCTAAAACTCTGGGGGCTATAGAAAAGAGAAATGCAAATTAAAGGAGGAAAATGTTTTCTTTCTTCATAGCTAACCAAGGTCTTTGGTGGTAGACTCTTAGGAGTTTCAACACTTGGTCAAGGGTTCGAGTACCCATAGGTGGTGAAATTCCACTACAACGTGAGTGTGTGGGGGTATGTGTGCATGTGTTTAAAAAAAAGGTTTTGGATCAAATTAAAAGTTGATCCCTACGGGTTTCATGGGATGCCGCATCATGTCGACCGTTCAAATTTTAGACTCACATCAAGTGTGATGAGTTGTTAAGAAGTTTACACGAGTTCCATGCGAACTGGTGCGCATCTGAGCATTCAGCTATATATATATATATATATATATATATATATATATATATATATATATATATATATATATATATATATATATAAGCTTGGCAAGTTAAACATGTATTACAACACCAACCTCGGTGCTAATAGATACTAGAAAAGCTTTGTGAGCCTCATCATTGCATGTGTTTCATCCCTACATTCATTCTCTGGGAGCTTATTTAGGGCATGAACCTAAATACGAGTTATATCTAAATCTCAAGTGGACCACATAACACAAAACGATAGTGATTAAAAACTAACAATTAAAAACTTTCCAAGGCCCAATGTAATGTTTATTTGCCATAACCTATTGATTAGGTTACACGGACCTGGATGAAGGGAAAACACAAGTATCAACTTGATCCAACACTTTTGTATCTCTCGACAAGTTTTTAAACGATGGATGTACTATCACCACCTTTCTCTTTGGTGTGGTCCACCGGATATTTGGATCTGCTTGATTTTTGACATTATAACCTAAAATGAGCTTATAAAACACATACATCATGCTGCGGTCTATAAAGCTTTCATAGTACTAACCATTACCGATGTTGTTGCTATGTGCTACACTATGCAATTCCAATATACTAAGTGGATGGTCATCAATTTGATATGAATTTTATTTCATGATGCATCCGCTATTGTGAGAGTTCATGACAATGGGTATTCGAACTCATGACCTCATGTTTAAACTTTTGTGAGTTGACCACCGAAGCACTTCGTACTAGAATTTATGTAATTTATAAATGTCTATATAGTGTTCATGGAACTTTGCTCGAATTGGAATATTTTTCTTTAATTATAGACCCCATTTGGGCACCATAGAATGACAGCACACAACAATAAATAATAATGATAATAATTGAAAATGAAAAAATCATATAGGAAATGTTGATGCTCAATTCAATCTTGATCGACGAAAAGATAGTAGAATCGACAAATGGCTTGAAAAAATGGCTAATAATTGGACAGTTAAACGTAAAAACATCCAATGATTCTATCTTAACAAACATGTCTGAAGGAATTAGGTGTTGGGATTGCTCAACTAATTTTATCTTTGGACTGCGACTGATGGCACTGAGTCTACAGTTTATGGTTAATCACATGTAAGTATGCCACTGATGCAATTTTTTCGTGTATCAAGTGTCATACACTATCAGAGTATCAAATAACTTCCTAAATTCAACAACTGCAGACTGGCGACGTTTGGACTTTCCGTGGGATAGTACGGTACTATCTGAACCACCGTAGAGATACGTGGCGAAAAAACGAATGCATATGGAAAATCACTGATCGGGCCATAAGATCCGATTGGACACGTGGATCCGAATCGTCCAACAGGCTTGTCAGATGGCCGTATATTCGAAATCGGATTGCGTACTGACTAACTCAACACGCTCTTATCGTACTGAGTAAACTCTGTTGGGCCAATCGTGAATTTATGAAGTTTATCTATACCGTCCATCCGTTTTTCCAGCTCATTTTAGTGGTTGAACCCAAAATTTAAGTATATCCAAATCTCAAGTGAACCATACCACAGGAAACAGTGGGAATAATGATTTTCACCGTTGAAACCTTCTTACGATCTACAGTGATGTTTACTTGTCATCCAACCTGTTCATAAGATCAAAAATACATGGATGAAGGGAAAAAAAATAATCAGATTGATCCAAAAATTCTTTGGCTCCCATGAATTGTTCAACGGTTGAAGTTCAATTCACACTGTTTCCTATGGTGTGGTCCATTTGATATTTGGATATGCTTAATTTTTAGATTAAATACATAAAATTATCTAGCAAAATTGATGGACAGAGAGGATAAAATAAATATACCACGGTGGGCCCCACAGAGTTTTCTCAGTACGCATAACGTACTGAGTTACTCAGTACGCAGTCCGCTTCCGTATATTCCCTGGGGCGTTTCTGGGAACGGCGGGGACCACTTCTTTAAAGCCGGGTGAGCGAACACGCGAGTGCGCGTGCTCCCGCATCACGTGACTGCTTCGGCGATCGGTGTCATGACAGACGGCAGATACTATTCCCAGCATATGTATCATATTTCACGCCTGTAAAAGATCTTAGCCGTTCATAAAGTCGGCCCACTTTAGAAAATAACCTGCAAGGAAAGCCAAGTGGGATGGATGATTGGATTGGGCAACTCGTATACTAGAAATACATTGTAAGTAAAATGATGACCAACGGTCTGTAGTCAACATGCATGTGTTATCTGGCTTTTATCTTCTACCCAGGCCATTTAACGGTTGATACTATCTAGTGGATGGTCCAGATCTGTAACATATATCATTTTTTCCTAAGCGGGACGCGAATTATCTCTTCCATCTTCGTCGCGCGGTTGATAGTGGACTGAGCGGTCAATATTTTAGTCTGAAAAAGGACGGAGTGGATTCTTCGTTTCTCTGTTTTATTTTGGCTTTATTCAACAGTAGATTTTTCATCCCAAAATTTTTCGTTCTGGGCCCCACAAATCGTAAATAAATCCTTACGTGGTGGAGTTTTATATTATCTTCAACTGAGAGTGTACAGATGGTCCAGAGAAGTGGCATTTTGTATGGTTCATGTTTCAAAAATGACACTTATTAGATTATCATGTACATCACTTTTCTGTACTTCCACACCTATGGTTTTAATGATTACCATGTTTATTACCACCCTTTGAAGGCTCACTCATCAAATGGCCAAGATTATTCGAGATTTTTCATTATGTACAAGTTGGGTCTACCTTTTTATTTTGTACAAGTTGGGGCCCATAAATCTAAGGTTATAAAATAAATAAGTGTATTTTGGTAAGATTTTTGTTTTTGTCCGATATTAGTTGAGGAGAGAATTTTGATCTTAATTGGGGATCTTTACTCTTCCTCGGGTGGAAGGCTCTTAGGAGTTTCAACACCCGGTCAAGGGTTCGAGTATCCACGAGTGGTGTAATTTCATTAGTGTGAGTGTGGGTGCGTGTGAAAAAAAATTGGGGCTTGGCTTCTGAGATTTTCGTTAAGGTAAATGGGATATATGTGTACCACATGGAAACGGATTGGCTACTCCCTGACACCAGCCCCGTGGCTGATGGTTGGTGCTATGTGGGCCCCACCATGATGTATATGTTTTATCCCTTCCGTTCATTCATTTTTAAAGATCATTTTAAGGCTCTATCTTAAAAATGAGCGGGATATAAATCTCAGGTGGACCACACCACAGAAAAAAATAGTGTTCCATTCATTATTTAAATCCTCCTAAGGCACATTGTACTGTTTATTTGACATCCAATATGTTGACTAGCTCATAAAGACTCAGATGCAGGGAAAAAAACAAATATCGGCTTAATCCAATACTTTTATGGCACCCTAAAAGTTTTTAATGGTCTAAGTTCATTCAACATTGTTTCCTGTAATGTAGTCCACTTGAGATTTTAATATATCTAATTTTTTGTGTAATACCGTAAAATGATCTAGAAAAATAGATGGACGGCATGGATGAAACAAATATATCATGGTGGGGCTCACGGAGCACCGACACGGGCTGGTGTCAGGGGAGTAGCCAATCCGTTTCCGTACCACATGCCCTTTTTCACAGGCCATGACTGTGATGTCGCATGGCACGGTGGGATGTGCGTACTTCTTATTTATATATATTTATATATATATATATATATATATATATATATATATATATATATATATATATATATATATTTTTGTGTCTTTTCAAATATTCCTACTTTAATACATATACAATACTAAATACTTTAAATTTGTAATAATTTTCTTTTATATAAATTGGACGCGGATTGCGTCCTACCCCCGCCCGGACGGTAATCCATCCGGGTAGGGCTCTGTGGGGCCCACCGTGATGGTGGTATTTTATCCACACCATTAATCGTTTTTATACGATCATTTTAAAGTATTATATGAAAAAGGAAGCAGATATACAGCTTCAGTGGACCATATCAAAGTAAGCTGCAGCGATAATGACAACCACAGTTGAAACCTTTCTAAGGAGCACCGTGATGTTTTTTTTTTTAAAAACTACCCAACCTATTAATAAGGTCATGCAGACTTGGATGAAGTGAAAACACATATTTCAACTTAATCTTATGCTTCTTCAGCTCTCAAGAAGTTTTTAACGGTGGACGTTCAATCCCCACTTTGTGGTCAACTTAAGCTCTAAAACTACCTCAATATTTTGCTCAAACCTTCAAATAATCATATAAAAACAATTAACGGTATAGATAAAATACCTATATCACAGTGGGCCCCATAGATCTCTGCCCTGACAGATTACCGTCCAGCCGGGGTAGGACGCAATTCGCGTCCATATAAAATACGGCTAATTCTAATCCTTAAAAACGATAAGGAGTCCTTTGGGGTGTGGAATTGAATGGTACTGAAATGTAAAATGATTGCATGTAGGAAATACCATGGTAGTATAGTTATCCAATCCCATGTTTGGGATAAAAACTTTTGCCACAGAAAAAAGACTCGGACTTATAAAAATCATGTTAGGTGAACCATGGAATTGTAATCAACACATCAAATTCACAACATATGTCATTCACTTGTACACGTATATAACCAGAACATCATATGTAAACGGTGTATATGGATGGTAGTGCATCAGAGATTCCCACCTAGTCCCAACCTGTCCCATCCTCCCCAAATGCTGAAGTTCAACCAAATAGAAATGATCCTCTCTCTCTCTCTCTCTCTCTCTCTCTCTCTCTCTCTCCACTACGATCCACCATAGATTTCTATTTCCGATTGTAGTGAATCAGAGATAGAAGTTTCACTTATGTGATTGTGTGTGGTGGAACTAGTTGTGAAGACATTGACCTGGTCATGCTCGACTCATCCATCGTTATGTGGGTCTTTGACTCAAAAAGCCTACATGGTCTCTGGTTAATTACATTTAGCTCCAAAAAATAGCAAGCACTTCGATTTCATTGTTTGTCCTTGGCCATCTCTCTAGGGGTCGACTACGTAGGGGCCGTTTGAATGTAAGCAAATTTGTTATTATTATTATTATTATTTATTTATTTATTAATCCAGACTTAGTTTTATCGCCTTGGATTAGCTATCAATTATCTAGGTTATCCTATATCAGCCTAGTTGTTCTATTACCAATTTAAGCACCTCGGACAGATATGAAAGACAGAATGTAACATATGAAGATCGATGATGGTACATCTGAAATTTAGAGTGTTTAAGCATGGATTCTATACATTTGGCACATATGTATGTTTGTTATTCAACAAGTTAAGAATAAATTTCTTCACAGTTATTCAACCTTTTAGCAAAGATATGCTATCTTTGTTACCCATCAAATATTGGGACATACCATCTTTATTTTCTTTCGTTTTTGTGCATAAATGAGTTTTGAAAAAAAGAAGCAATGTACGTTGTTCTTCTCATACATCTTTTGCACAACATAACTTAGCGCCGTTTGGATCATAAGTAGCTTAAGATAACTACTTATTCCACAAGTGTTTTGTCTTACTTTCTACCTCCTCTCTTTTCTCTCCCGATTAGATCCAAGCATCAGACCGAGTCGGATCGGATTGGGTCCAACTCGACTTGGTCCGAAATCTACATAGCCTGACCCGAACTTGATCTGATCCGGGACTGAGTCTGGGTCACTTGACTCGAACTGATCCGAAAACTATATGACCTGATCCGATCCGAGTCTGACTCGGTCAGAAAAATCAAGTCGGATTGGATTGGGCACGGTTCGGATCGGTCCAGATTTTATTTTATTTTTTAATTAAAAAAAAAAAAACAACATTGTCAGTACACACTCCAAAATCTCGCCTGTCCTCTATGCCATTTCTCCACTAAAATCTCACCCCCACCACTGCAAAATCTCAGCCCAGCTTCAATTCTTACCACCGCTGCTTCATTTTCTTGTCCAAGATCTCACCACCTTCAAGCGAAAATCTTGTCATCGCCGCGGCATTCCGTCATTTTGAACATTTACACCCTCAAAACTTTAAAATCTGAACCCAAAACTTCACTTCAGTTGGGACAATCGCCCCTCAAATTCTCGAAAATGGCATTTCTCCATCTCACGTTCTTCTCATTACTTGTCTCTTTCTTCTCAAAACCGATCACAGCCGTCGATTCTCATTCGGGCACGATTTCTCTACTCAACTTGAAATCCTTCGTTGAATCCAACCCTTCAAATCTCCTCTCAGATTGGAACCCCACACTCAAGCCTCACTGCGATTGGCACGGCGTCTCCTGTGATGGATCCTTCAGCAGAGTTATTTATTTATACTACCTGACTACCCACTCCGAATCGGGTTGGATCTGATTGGATCGGATCCATTCGGATCGGGTTTTAGATCGGATCGGTTCGGATTGATCATAATTCGAACTCAATCCGAAAACAATTCGGATCTGAATGACCCAAATTGATTCACACCAATCTAAGCCATCGGTTTGGTTCAGATCGGGTTGGATCCACCGGATCGGGGCAGACATACCCAGCTCTACTCCAGATGCCTCTCTTCAGAAACTTATAAAAAGTAGAAAAGCTAAAAAATTAACTGAAATGATTAAGTACTTTTAAATAAAAAAGTTACTTATAAACTAATCATATACCAAACTTACTTATCTGAAATAAGTCACTTATCTACTACTGTGAGTAGAAAAAGCAACTTATTTGGTGGTATCCAAACAAACCCTTAGTGACCCAGACCATTGGTCTGTTATGCTTGACAATGGATGGATCATGCCTCAAAAATCTCTTTAACATTGCAATTCAATTTATAGCTCATAAGTAGCAGGTTGGTAAGAAAAATACAAGTCTATATTCACTTAAAAAGGTCCATGTCAAGACCCTAGAAACTTCAATTAACCATATTCTTGGGGCATGGTGCGTTAATAATGGGTTGAACTGATCCATGTTTTGGATCACTAAACCATGAACCCAACTTGTACAAACTCAAGACCTAAGAGCAGGTATAGTCATTAACATGCCTGACCCAATCAGCTACTCAAAATTCCCTGCCTTGTAATGTTAAATAAGTTCTTCTGGGCTGTTATGCACCACAAAGCCCATATATGGTCCATGTAGTTTAGCAGTGAAATTTCATAAATAATCATCTAAGCCCCTCAAAATACATTAGACTCTCTTGGGGCTTTTTTTTGTTTGGTTTTTTAAGTAATTGAAATAGGTGCTTTTAGCACCACAACCAACTGCTCAAACTTCATGCCCTGTGGACGTGTGTCGGTCTGGATGTTGTTGCTGGCATACCATACACAACATGGTTTGTGTTGTGAGAGTTGCTGAAATGTTATCGTTTTTTCCTTTATTCTCCTCTTGCTATGTGAACGCTACACTTTTGAACTATGCATTGATCTTTGTTGCTGTGAAAGATAACTCAGGGAGCTTGCTTTTGTGGTAAAGATGTTGTTTTGTTTGCTTTTGTGGTAAAGATGTTGTTTTGTTACTCGGCTTTGCTATTGGGGATACGCTTTGTTGTTAACTTCGTTTTTAAAACTTTCATATATGTGCTTCTTTGAAAATTTATCCTACATCTAAGGTGAAGTTGAAATGTGATTTATAGAGGGTCTTTCCTATATAACTATTATTTAAGATATCTCCAAGTTAATATTGGTCTAACAATGTGTGAACTGTAGACATGGGTACGGGCGGGATGGTTGCTTGGATGCATTGTGGCACACTTGGCACTTGGCACTTGGTATGTGCATGACACGATGGGCTAAGTTAAACGGCCTCCGTCATAACTCTTTTATTTTTTTTTTTTTTCGATAGACCTATCCATTGACCGTGGCTATTGAAGATTTTGGGTGTTTTCTCTAAATCAAAACAACCCTTCAATTAGGTGCACCCCACAATGACGATAAAAAATGAATTAAGAATCTTGTTGATCCAATCAAGTTCTTGATGTTATATATATATAAAAAAACAATGTCCACTTTGTTAATTTTCTTAATGCAGAATAACAATGACCGAGCTATGCATCAGATACGGAGGTCCAAAAGGCTATAGGGTGTACCTGATTGAGACGCCATTGTTGTAGATAGGATCGCTGAGGTCTTCCTCTCCTTACACCCTTTAGAGAAGCCATGATGGGGCTGAAACTTCTGTCGGTGGTATTGGATTGGGGACCCAACCCTGTTTTATAATACTGAAGGCAGAGGAGTTTGAAACCCATCAAAACTCCACTTCCTATGACTCCACACGAATTTGACAATCCTAGTTCCTCTAGAATACTATGTGTGTATCACAGTTGTAGCACTCCACCCCTTACACGAATTTCTGAATATATCACAATATAGTGGGGCCCACTTATATGCCCAATCACATTATCCAACCCTTAGGACAATCCAAACCGTTGATCAATAAGGCCCACCTTATAGAATTCTTACACACTCCCCAAAAACCTCCAAATTCATGTGAGCCTTCCAACAATGAAATGAGCTTGAACGTTACAATGTTTGATTATCATGGTGGGGTGCACATTTTGGATAGGTTGAATGCCATTCACTCATCACCTAGATTTGCAATGCTCAACTCTACCTAGGGGTGTACACGAACTGAGCTAGCTCGGTCAACTCGCTCGACTCAGCTCGAAAAAGCTCGAAACGGCTTGGTTCGAAGCTGAGTTCGATCCAAGTCGAGCTGGTTTTTAGTAGAGTTGGGCATCGGTCCGAGTCAGATCAGATTGGGAGCAACCCGATCCGATCCGAAATTTGAATACCCTGACCTGAATTCAATCTGATTCGAGACCGAGTTCGGGTCACCTGACCTGGACTGATCCAAACTTTACATTGTATGATCCGATTCGAGTCCGACTCGGTCAGGAAAACTGAGTCGAATCGGATTTGGCCCGGTTCGGATCCCACCATGTCTACACACATGACATCAGCTATCTTGTCTTCTCTTGGATCTGCTCAAAGGCCCCATCCTACCTTCAATCACAACGGTCCATTATCCAAACACCACTGACACACAACGAAAGAAGATCCAAACCCTTAAATCAACCTTACTCAATCTAATTAGTCTGAATTTATAATCATCCAAAATCAAAATACCCAAATACATGAATACCATTTTCCCACTTTCTCCTTTCCAAAACACAAGTTATTTAGCTTCCGTTAGTAAAATATCACATTTTGAGGCACGTCCAAATGCACCCAAAAGCAAAATACAAATCTTTAGAAGTTAGAACTCACGAACACACTCTCAAATTTGTATATTCACTTGAGCTTTCTACTACAAAGCTAAAGAATTTGATTCTAGCATAGACGGATACGGATACTCCCAGTGTATATCCGCTACCTAGACCCGCTCATCAAAGGTCTCCTGCATCTCTTTCGGCACAAAAGAAGTCCGACACAATGGGCATGTTTCTGATTAAGGTCCATCCAACGGTCCAAACACGTCCGATGGAATATGTGACGGCAGTTCGTCAACCGTTGGATCACTTCTCGACCCTCGAACTCATAGAGACAGACTGCACAACTGTCTGACATGGAATTGCCGCGTAGATCTTCGTATAAAACAACGGGCAGGATCTCTCGTATCAGCATCGCTGTAAATGAATGGTGTCGATGCTGATGGGTGGGATTGGTGGGCCATGTAATGTCCAATTCGATGAATTCGCTGAGACCCAAATAGCGAAAGGTGCAGAAGATGAGTTTTCTAATGAAACCCAGAAGAGAAAATGCATGTATGAGGGTTCAGGTGCATGCAGAGAGGGGCGGGTAGGTAGGGTTAAAAGAAAAAAAAAGGAAAAAGTTATATATATAGTTACTAAACCCGGTCCGGACCGGATCGGATCGGATCCAAACGGATCGGAATTTGGTTCGGTTCGGTCGGATTTACTACTTACCCGAATTCGATACCGTTCGGATCTGCTCGCTCCTACCCGATCCTAACCGATCCGAGTCATCGGTTCTGTTTGAATCGGGGCGGATCGGGTCGGATCCACCGGATCGGGTCCATCTTGCACACCTCTAGTTTTTAGAGCTCGAAAATGAGTTCGAGCTGGCCCCAGCTCGACTCGACTCGGTTTGATATATGGCTTGAACTTGGCTCGACTCGGGTATTCTCTAATGTTTCTCACCAAGTGTTTGATGAAATGACTTAACGAAGTGTCAACTGGTGGTAAGGAATGTATGTTTCATCAAACAAATCCTTTTTTTTTTTTCTTGATTTTGATGTTGCTTATAAGGTGTTTGATGAAATACATTTATGTGTTTGTGAAAATCTTTGCATTGGCGTTTTACATTCAAAGCGCTAACCCCAACGAACCGAAGAATTTGAAGGTGCAGTCTATGTATTTATGAAAATGCTGCATTGGCAAACTCGGCTCGAACCTCTTAACAAAATAATAATAATAATAATAATAATAATAATAATAATAATAATAATCTTGAAGTATTTTGTGGTAAATATCCTAAACGAAAATTCAACATAACTGGCAAAGAATCTACCATGTTCATATATAAAGGCTTTGTAATTCCACAGGCATATGTTCCATTTGATGGGCTACAATCTTTAGATTTATTGCAGCCATTTTACACTTTAGTCCTACATGGCAGAAGGCATATCACGTTTGGCCACCAAAAAGGGGTTTTTTATCGTAAAATTCCTCCAAATCCACATTTACCAAGTGATGCCTCCACAACTTGAACTGTGGTGCTTTTGGAGAGAGGGAATTATAAAAAGGCCCTTGTTCTTTGAAAAGTAGTGGAAGTCACAGATTTGTACGGCCAACATGATATGTGTGAAACATCCAATCCGTCCAACATATAGACCCGGCAATGGTTGTCACATGAACAAATCATCAGACTAATTAAATCATGAGATAGGCTGCAATTGAATTTGGATGTTTTGAGTGTTATTATATATATATATATATATATATATATATATATATATATATATATATATATATATATATATATATATATATATTATGGATTAGCTAGACTACTTTATGATTGGATCATCCATAATTTTGGTTCATCCATATAATAATAATGTTGGTTTGCATCGGTTGACGGGTCGGATGCTGGACACATACTACATAGCCCCACAATTCTCAATCTCCACTTCATAAAGAAAATATCAAAAGGGTAGTAGTGTAAATTCATCTCTGAAAATTGTGGAGTCACTATTTGGTAAAATCCCATTAGAGGAATTTTGCAATAAAAATCCCAACTAACTATTTTAACGGTCAATTAGGGAGATCGAAGCAATATTTCCAACATGATGGGAAGCTCAGATCTCGCACAAGTATTGCATGTGCCCAAGCGTGTGTGTCGAATTAGCAAGCTCTTATGTATGATTATTTTTGAAAAATGTTCCTGTATCCTGAAAACACTAGTGCTCCTAGCTGTATCAGTTTTACTGGACAGTCAAATCAATTGATTTGAACTGTCCACTGATTCCAAAACACATTTCATTGATTACCATAGAAAAAAAAAGCGCATCGGTTGGATGATTCAATCAAATCCTTGATTTGGTTTTATTGTCTATAGCCATCATTTTTCCTAGCCATGGATGTGACCCTTGCAATTACCTAACAAAAGTGAGTAGTAGAATCATCAGCAATCCATGGTTGGCCCTAACAATTAGATGAGTCCAGTTGTTGATAGATCTAGTTTTGTGTGAATCATCTTGATCGTCCATATTAAAGACCATTGATCAAATGGTTAGTATTTGTCATATCAATGTGAAGTTTTCATGGTACCTTATGAAAGGTTCTCTGGACGTGATGAACAGTCTAGATCAATGGATTGGACTGTTTAACTATTCTAGAGCAACTTTGAGTTGACCAGATGTTGTTCTCATGTGATTGTACGTGCCGTCTGATCTGGTATTTTGATGCATCCCTAAAGCTGTTGTGTATAAAACAATGGAAAATGAGGCTAATTTAATCAACAGGTGAGTCACACCATATAAAACAATGGAAGGGATGGGATGGATTTTAAGGTAACGATGGTGGTGTCAGTGGATTGGTTTATGGACAAGTTCACTGGGTCTGTTTGGCACGCCCGGCATATCCCTAGATTTTACCTTCCAATCAGTCTAACCAAGGGATGGGATCAATTTCAAGGTAATGATGGTGATGTCAGTGGATTATTTTAAGATCCATGGGATTGCTTATATCCCGGGAAAAGTACACCAGGTCTGTTTGGCTCGTCATGCATTTCCCGGGATATCACGATCCCATCCCTCCTAATACCGTGTGATCGGTCTGGCCAAACAGGCCCTAAAAACCTTACAAATTCAAGTGGTGTTACTCACCTGATGATTGGATTGCCCTAATTTTTATCACGGTGGGGCCACCGCTAGGATACCACACACTCACCATGTGGGCCCCAAACGCCAATCTAGGTGTTTTCTATGATGGGAGTCATTTATTGTTGCCTATTGTGTGGCCCACCTAGCGATTAGATTGTTTTAGTTTTTCATTATCCTCCATTATTTCTGGGGCTGCAACTGATGGACGGGTTGGATGGAATACATGGACCATGTGGACCCATTCTCCATTGAGAATACACTTCTTCAAGATTCATTTTGATTCATGATTGAAGATTCTATGTTGTTTAATATAAATTAAGAATATGATATTTCTTTTGGTGGGCCACACACCATTTTCTATATATCCCAGGTCCATCCAAAGATGCCACCAGTTTGGATGTGCACTCTCCCTATATAAAATTAAGGGTCCGCAGACATGTGCTTTTTTACTAATATTTAATGGCTGAGATTTTCCTGTACATATATGGTGATATTTAAAAACTCTTAAAATATCCATATTCCTGCAGTCACTTAGTCAGCCATGTGAGGATCTTGAATCGGTAGGTGGGCAACTGTCATTTCATGATTTTGCGCAGGATTTGTCTACATTACAATAAGAAAAGTCCAGTCCAAAAGTCGCCCTGTCAGGCATCAGGTGCAACACAGCTGTAAAAAAAGGCAAAGGATTGGTATTGGGTAGAGTTCGGGTCCGGTCTGGATTTTCTGATCCGTTCGAACCGTCTATTAATGGGTCTAGAATCCATGCCTGAGCCCAACCTGTGACCCGAGCTATGGGTGGTAATGGTTCGGCTCAGCCAACTGGTTGACTGGTCCAACCCCATCCTGAAGTGATCTTGGCCAAGCTATATGTGCATAGGGTCGGGCTCGGGCTAGAAATGTAACCCATTTTAGTAAATAGGGGCTTGGGTTGGACCCTGACCACTTGACCCACCCATGCAAGTTATCGATAGGCTCGACCAGATAACTGAGCTGACCCAACCCATGGTCCGAAACAAAATAATAGAAGATAATCATACATACATATGTACTATGTGTGCATTCACTAACTGGGTTAGGGTATAGCATGCTATACGTTTAAACTTGAGTAGGTCAGGCCAGGTTGTCTGAGCTTGGGGGTCCTTGCTCTTGCTCCTGTGGTAGACTCTTAGGAGTTTCAACACCTGGTCAAGGGTTTGAGTACCCATAGGTGGTGAAATCCCACTGCAGTGTGAGTGTGTGGCAGTGTGTTACAGAGAGAGAGAAAAAAAAAAGGTTGTCGGAGCTTGGCCCATTTACAAGTAAATCGGTCTGTCAATGAGGCCTATGGTTGGATGAATTTTAAGTGGGTTGGGTCAGACCACATGTTAATGGGATTTGCAATTGGGTTCAGCCAGAATTCTTGGCTGGTTTAGTAAGTGAGTTGGACTTGGCCCCACTTTGACCTGATCCGAACAAGACACATGGGAGTTTCCATCCATCTATACTAGGGCTGTCAACGGGCTGAGCTGGGCTTATACTACCCAATCCCAACCCAAAATCCTCTATAACTTGCTTATATTACCAAAATAAAAAATAATAAATAAATAAATAAAAAATAAAAACTATTGCCAAGCTGAGCCTATATGACAATTTCTGTGCCTTGATCAGCCATGTAGGACCTGCCCATGAACACTGAGTTATCCAAGTTAAATGATGAATAAATTTATAATTCCAATTTAAGTCAATCATACATCTTATATTACAACATACATTGAGTGTGTGTATACGCAGAATGCTCAGCTACACCCTAGTTTGGACTCAACTTGTGCGAACTTTTTTGAGACCTCGTTATACTTGATATGACTCCAAAATCCGAACAGTCCACGTGAAGCGCAGCATCTCATGAAACCTCCTGAGCCCAATTTTTACTTTGATCCAAAACTTTGGTGGGCCATGAAAATTGAAAATAGTTTCCTCCCTTGATTTTCATTTCTCTTTGCTATGGCCCACCAGAATTTTAGATCAAGGTGAAAATTTGTCCCTTGGGGTTTCATGGGATTCCGCATCACATGGACCGTTCGGATTAGAGGCCTACGACATGTGTTCAAAGGTGTGCACGTATGTAGGTGTGCATGCGAACATGACTCTCTCTCTCTCTCTCTCTCTCTCTCTAATATATATATATATATATATATATATATATATATATATATATATATATATATTGGGAAATGGTCCTACGCAATCGACCTCATGGGAACTTCCCATGAGGTCCAGCTGTGTGGGCCCCCCAGTGATGTGTGTCGAACTTCAACACTGCGAATCTGATGGGTCCCTTTAAATGATGGGATATCCCAAAAATTAGCTGTATATGGAACTCAGGTGGGCCATACCATCTAAAATCATGTGAAGACATGCCTAAAACATATAAAAGCATTTGGTGGGGCTCACTTGAAATTTAGGTGTGTCTGAAACTTGGTCTGACCCCTCATCCAACTGGGATACACATAATGGATGGGCTGGATTTGTGAACCACATCTCAGTACAAATGATTATGAATGTTTTGATTGGAGGGTAACCCCTCTCAACTTTTGTATGGGCCCACACAAGCCATGGATTGACTTGATTTTTAAGCCTGAGGCTTACCATGGAATGATGCATCTGACTAATGGGGTAGGCATCACAGTGGGGCCCACACAGCTCGACAAAGTTCCCATGAGGTCTGACTAATGGGGTAGGCATCACGGTGGGGCCCACACAGCTCTACAAAGTTCCCATGAGGTCGAACCATTTCTTATATATGGAAAAGGTTCTATGTGGTCGAACTCATGGGAACTTCCCATGAGGTTGAGCTGTGTGGGCCCCACCATGATACATGTCGAACTTCTACCCCATCAGTCAGATGCACCATTCCATGGTGGGCCTAGAGCTTAAAAATCAAGTCAATCCGTGACTTGTGTGGGCCACACCATATACAAAAGTTGAGAGGGGTTACCCTCCATTAAGACATTCATAATCATTTGTTGGGCCCATCGAGATGTGGTTCACAAATCCAGCCCATCCATTATGTGTGTCCCACTTGGAATATGAGGGTTCAGACAAAGTTTCAGACACATCCAAATTTCAAGTGGGCCTCACCAAGTGCTTTTAAATGTTTTAGGCATATCTTTGCATGATTTTAGATGGTATGGCCCACCTTAGTTCCGTATATGGCTGATTTTTGGGAAATCCCATAATTTCAAGGGGAACCATTAAATGCACAGTGTTGATGCTCGACATACATCATGGTGGGGTCCACACAACTCGACCTCATGGGAGTGTGGCTCCATTGTAATGTATGTCGAACATCAACACTGTGAATTTGATGGGTCCCCTTTAAATTATTGAATATCCCAAAAATCAGTTGTATGCAATACCTCAGGTGGGCCATACCATATAAAATCATGTGAAGACATGCATAAAACATATAAAATCACGTGGTGTAGCCCACCTGAAACTTGGATGGGTTTGAGACTTGGTCTGACCCTTCATCCAAGTGGGACACACATATTGGATTTTTAGACCACATCTCCGTGGGCCAACAAATGATTATGAATGTTTTAATGGGAGGGTAACCCCTCTCAACTTTTGTATATGGTGTGGCCCACACAAGTCACGGATTGACTTGATTTTTAAGCCCAAGGCTCAACATGGAATGGTGCATCTGACTGATGGAGTAGATGTTTGACACCCGTTATGGTGGGGCTCACATAGGTCGACCTCATGGGAAGTACTTCCCATGAGGTGGACTGCATAGAACCATTTCCATATATATATATATATATATATATATATATATATATATAGAGAGAGAGAGAGAGAGAGAGAGAGAGAGAGAGAGAGAGAGAGAGAGAGAGAGAGAGCCAGTCTCCTACGAACCGTCCATACGTAATATATGTGCGAGCATTCATATACGCCGTAGGATGAGGAGCGCGGTTGAGATTCCACTTCATTGAGAGAGGGAGAGTCTTTGAAGAAAAGACTCTATACATTCATGGAGTCTCATGTGAAAGTCTTTCCCATAAAGATCCCATTTAGAGAGACCCCAACAAACGCTTCCAGGGCTCTATATGTCTAATTCACATGTTCATTTTGATTGCCATGCATAAGTTTAGGGCACACTACTAATTTATATGTGAAATCTACTCCGACCATGAGATAAGTCCTGACATGTTAGGCCTATGGCCTCAAAATCAGCCTAGTTCAATGTTCAAGTGGACCTCACAAAAGAAACAGTTGGAAGGGAGATAGACCCTTCACTTTTTTACAGGGTCGGCTGTGATGTGAATGTGAAATCCACTTAGACTTCAGATTTTTCATTTCATGTTAGGTCATAGGCCAAAAAATCAGGCTGGTCCATAATTCATTGTCAATTGTTGTTAATCATATTCTTTTTTTTTTTTTTTTTGGGAGGGGTAGCGCACATGGGCTGACTTATCACTGATCTGAATTATTCATTCAAAGTGTGAGCCATGGTGCAAAAATTAGCGAATCGGATGGATCCTAGGCATCAGATCCATGGCATGGAAAATGGGCAACTAAGATTCAAAGGAGAAATAAATAGCTCCACTCATCATATTGAAACATCTAGTGGATAGATCCCACTCTGTATTGCTCATGATTCCAAAGGAGTATTTTAGTTAGATGATTCTAATCATATGATCTATGGGCAACATATGGTTGTAACAAATTATCTCCATTGAAGTTTTATAATCATGTGATTTTGCACCATGACTTCCTCTCATCGGTATCATTGAATGAACCACTCCTATTGATGATTGGGCATCCCTCATGGCATTCGAAAGGTTTGGGGACTCTAAAGATGTGTATGTTAGGAAAAACACGCACACACACAATAGAAGGGGAGAGGGGGGTACTCACACCGGGCATAAATTTGTTCAAACTTTTTCCCATCCAATGGGGCAAAAAGGCATGCTCCAACCCAGCCCACATACCTACCAATAAAAGCCCACAGGCTCTGGCCCATTGATTGTCTTACATATGTGAGAGGAAGGAGGAAGTCTCTCTCTCTCTCTCTCTCTCTCAAAATGACACCCAAAGAGGCTTGGGATGTCTAATAAGGCTCTCTTCTAAGTCATCTCCCTTTAAAATAGGTATACATATATACATGTAAGGAAGATTTAGTATTTATAAGGAGATACTAGTTACGGTGGACTCCACCGCAATATAAACTTACGATATTAAAAAAATTATAATCCTCTCTTAGTCATGCACCCCTATTGGCCAAATTCTCCAACTCATTATGACCACCATCTTTAGCTAATATCCATGTTGGCGTGAGGATGGATCACCAAATCATACATTGGATGTATATTGGCCTTGGTTTAAAATAATTTTCAATGATCGAAATTAAAAATTAATCGTTAAAAACCTCGATTAACCAATAGAAAACTTTTGATGTATTGGACAACCTTTAAAATCTTTGATGAATTGCCTAGACCATAAAATCAAAGACCCGCTCGATGGCATCGAAGGTAACTCAGACAGGTCTAACAAGAAAATATACATATTATCTAATTTTTTTGATGGTATCGAGGAAACCTTCGATGGCATTGACTGAGCTATTTTTTGCCCCCCTCCACATTTTTTGTCATTGGAACTCAAACTTTTTATAAATGACATTCATTTATTAGGCATTTGGATAGATTTTTGTTACAATAGAAGCTTAGAAGATTCTATGTTCATATCCTTCATCTTAAGTTTCTATTCCATTGAGTTCGAAAGCATTTTTCTTGAGATCAATACTCTAACGAGGATTCCAACCTCTACTTTGAAGATGTGGTTGAACTCTTCCATTTTCTAGATATTAGACTTAACCTGTATAGTTATACCATTTTCTAAATCCTCTATAAGACCCATCTAGGTGAATAACCTAGGAAATACAAAGTCTCATTAGTTTTAGCAGATTCTACCTACCTCCCATCACCTTGGTCACTTCAAAGGATCATTATATGCAAGGTATTTGATCTTGGAGCTAAAGTCTTAGCAAAGCATTGGCATCATGATCGTGGGAGCATCAAGGAGCTGATTGAAGCATGGGAGAGCGACGATCAAGCAACCAAAGACAAAGCTGAAAAGAGGACTCAATCTGACAATTTGTTGAGTGTAGGAGTCCATATACTCTCTTTCCTTGTGAATGATTGAGGGTAAGAGTTCGTGACCCAAGTCTAGCTGCATTTTCATTCATTTTCATATATTGAATTGTTTCCTTTATGTATTTGTTAGCATGGAGACATTGGTTTGTATAAATCCAATGGACAACCGCTCATATATCTAGAATGTGTATGCAAACTTTCCTTTATGCTTAATTGTTTCTCTTCGGTTGAAAAACTCATTTTCAAAAGAAAAGATACACACACGTGAAATTGAGTTATCTTTAAAAATTATCATCTGGGTTTTCAGAAAACGAGTACTAAACTTGGGTTACGAAAGCCAAGGCATTATAGTTTAATTGAATGTTCATTGTAATTTGTTATAAATAAATAATAATGATTTAATTGGGTAATTGGAGTAACATCTCCAGTGAAGATGTTGACAGCTACCTCTTTGAATGGCATATGACTCCAAAGTAGATGAGTGGAAGACATTGCAAGTAAAAACAGTAGGGCCCATTTGATGTGGGTGACTGGAATCCAAATCCATTGGAGAAGATGGGTTCTTAGATCTATAGTGGTGGATGATTGTAACAGAAGAGGGTTGTCAATCCCTATCAAGATCAAAAGGTTGCGATAGTGAGGCCAGCAATAGGTTTCAAACAAAGGTGGCGCCGACGGTAGTGGTGGTCAGAGTAAATGAAGGAGGCAATGGCGTAGAAGTTTAACGGCATTGGAGATGGGGTAGTGGTGCTTTCATAGCAAAAAACTAGATCTAATGGGTTTGGATGGGTTATAGTGACATCAGATTTGATCCTAATGCAATTGATGGAGAAGTTATTGGAGATGATGATGTTGATGATGAATTGATGGAATGAGGAGAGGCAAATGAAGATGGACGTCCAGTATGAAGGCCAAATCATAGACTCAATACGATGTTATTCTCTAAAGATTACATTAAAGAAAATATTGTTGTGTATAAGGAATAAAGAAAAATACTTAATAAGATGTGAGAAATTTGTAAGAGACCTTAGTAGGGATACACACATTACTTTGATATGCACGACTACAAATGGACAAAATGTCTTATATTTTATAAGACAGACAATGATTCAAAATATTACAAATATCAAGCTCAATGATTTTATCGAGTATTCCATTGGTTAGCACATCCACTACAAGAAAAAATACATTTATTGGCCGTCAAAAGTGCTAGTGAATTTAATTTTTTGTAAAAAAAACGCCGCTAAAACTTTAACGGGTCTCAGACAAGCGCTGACAAATGGGTGCATCGGTCAAGAATTTAGCGGCGCTAATCATCAGTTACTAGTGCTTTTGTGGTTGCCATAATTGAGTAGACTTTTCGGACGCCTATTCTCCTTTTACCAGCGCCTTCTGGTGGTCGCCTGTAGTCGCTAAAAAAACATCTGGAAAAGTTGAAAAAGCGCGCATAGAAGTCTATCCAAGCGCTAGTAAGGGTATTCCAAAGCATGGTTTCTAGTCACATTTAATCATGGAAAAGCGCCGAAGGTTTATGCAAGCGCCGGTTGATGTCTTCTGAATGGCTGTAGAGATTTGAGAGGCTCCAGTTAAAAAGTCGTGCAATCCGCAGTTCAGGCCAGTAAATTTTTTTTTTTTAAAAAAAAAAAAAAAAAAAAAAAATTCAATTAGAACCTGTATTTTAAAAACATATATATTTGAAACTAAAAAAATGTTGCAATACAATTAAAACAGAATATTAAACAAAAATTATATTACTTCACAATAAAAATATATATAATATTTACAATAATAAGTTGAAAATGGTCTTGAATACGTTTAAAAAATCCTCCATGTGGTCCACTCCCAGAATGAGTGGCGTCAAAAGGCTTCTGTGCTTATGTGCCTAAATTTAGGCGCAATTGATCAATATCCTACACACACAAGGAAAAAAAGGTCAAAAACTAGTATGCCACTAAGATAGAATTAATGAATTAAAAAATAAGCCATTAATTGCAAGGTTGAAACAATATAACTTATCAATGGCTAGATGGGCCAAACGTATCTAGGTCAAATTGGGATAGTCCAAGCTCCCTAGTTATGCCCTAAGTGATGCAGGCCTTGTCTGGGCTGAACTATCTCCACTATTGATATGCATACGGCCTGCAATTGAAAGGTCTTCTATGCAGTTGGATAGTTTAATCATGGGTGATACTAAAATCAACACTTGATAGTAGTTTGCCGTAGATAAACTTAACCTGGAACTCATCAAATCAGAATTGAGAGAATTCAAGACGAAAATAAAATCAAGTAGTGACAATGTAGGGGAGATGCCAGGGCAAAAGAGACCCATAAATTAAACGTCGTATCTATGACGCAATGAAAAAATAAAAATTTACCGAAACCTAAATATCTCCTTTTTGGCAAGTGAAGAAACTCAACATGCTTGTATGTCCATTGTCCGTCTTGTGTCGTTACATAACCAATGGCCAACATGTGAGAATCCCTTCAAGAATACCACAAGATACACTATAGAAAAAATTCAAAAAGTTAAAAAATAAAAGCAAAAGAATAAAAAATTCAGAACTCCAACCAAATTCCATATGAAGAAAATCCCACCCGACGATGCTCTTCAAAACCAATGATTTTCCAGAACTCTGCAATCAAATGAAATAAAATCAAAGTATAAACCACATAAATCAACAAAAATGAAGAAGTTGAAGTATATGGAAACAGAATACGTGTTTTTTCAATTCATTTGTCAGTAGGGCGACACTAAATGCTCTATTTGAGAATATGGGCTTTCATTTAGATTACAAACAGAGATGAATTCGAGCAGGAATTTCGCATGATCAGAAATAACACTTTATTTAGATAATAAGTGACATGGAATATGCAGCAACTGTTCTAGATTAGTCATGTTTTTATTAGGACTGGCATTCCATACACGTTGCCCCAAAATTCAGCAATTGCATTCAATTGGTGGGCTCCGCCATGGATAGACAGATAGTACAAAGAGTCAGAACCATGGCCATCCAATAACTGTCTTGTGAATGGAACGTTAAAAAGGAAAATTGGCCCATGACCCATATGCAACCGGCATAGTCCACCAACTGGGTGGTTGTGCTTGTTTAATGAGGAGATTTTGGGTCCACTCATCTGTAGAAGAGCACACTAGATGAATGGTCTGGATCACTTGGAATTGGGCCCACCAATATGGATTCCTGACCCAAATATAAAACATTTGCAATTCGTGCCAGTCACTGTAAAATACCTTGTGAGCAATAACCAATCAAGAAACAATTCCCATTTGCTATCATTTCCATCTATGAAGAAATTTAAAATAATAATAATAATGCTAACAGATGATGTATATTCAAATAAAGCTCTTTTTTTCTCCTGTACAACAGAACATCAGAACAGGAAAAGGCTAATCTGATGGATGGGCTTCCTATTCAAATTTCCAACGTATTATTGAATTTCAACTGTTTCTTGAAATTTAGATAAGAAGATTGTTGCCATTTCCCAAATCATAAATAGCAACGAGAAGTTTGTGTGTGTGAGAGAGAGAGAGAGAGAGAGAGAGAGAGAGAGAGAGAGAGAGAGAGAGAGAGAGAGAGAGAGAGAGGATCAGTTTCATGGAACAGATTTGGAGAATGCAAACATGTCCTGCTTACCCCGTTGATGCGAAGCAAGACAAGGCCGATCTCCATGCAATGTTAAAACTTAGTAAGCATACCATCTCAAGTTCCTTTCACTTCCTTGAGAGAGAGGACATCATTGTGTGGATGAGCTTCTTCCACTCGAACATCTGTTTCATCTTCAAACTGTCTCCCTACTGACACCAAAGCAGAACCTTGAATTCCAACCTACACATAAATAATTAACTCATCACCATCTTGCAGCCAAAGGAAAAGCCAAGTTATCTATGAAAATTCTATGCAGGAGTGCACCCCTGAAACTCAGCTTACCACAAAGATTTATTGGGACAACAAAGCAAACAAAAATGGAGTCCATTTGACAGTCCCTAAATTCAGGTTTCGGCTATTTTGATGTATAGAAATGTCTCACTGTGACAGGCTCATAATTTTTATTAACAAATAGGAGAAGTGTCCTTTTACATTTGCATGCATACACAAGTGATGGAGATTAAATCTGGACACTTGATCCAGAATCAATTTTCAGTCCAAAGCATTGCAGGATCTTCATAGATTTTTCCGACCTCTAGAATGGGCAGATTATACTCTTTTTAAGCTTAAAATCAGATAAGTCTACACACATAGATTTTCAGCTAAAAACAAACAAACAACTCAAACATAATTTTCTCAATATTTGCTAAGTTAACTTCAGTTGCAGCAAGCTTTAATAAAAGGAAAATCAGGAAGTGGGGCTGGAAGCATAACTGCAGCCCAATCCCATGACATATAATTAAAAAAACAAAAATAAAAATTAAACATGAACACATGATCTGATTCATAAATAAAACATGAAAAAATTATTTGATTATCCAAGCTCCCTAGTTATGCCCTAAGTGATGCAGGCCTTGTCTAGGCTAAACTATCCCCACTGTTGATATTCATACGGCCTGCAATGGGATCCCTAGTTCTTTTCCTCTTTAATAATTTTTCTATGCTTATCTAACAAATTCGGGTGTGGGAGTAGGGAGGCATCTGTTTCAAAATGTTAGCAAGCCTAAACAGCCAGTCTAAAGCGCGATTTGAAGCGGGAGCAATGCCTGTTTAGAGGGACTGTACAATTCACTTGAATCTCATAGCAATGATTCACCTTGCAAATTGAACCAACTTGAACAGAAAGCATAGATGTACCCCCAAAATAAATATCGTCAAGTTTCATGGTTGTTACTTGTTAGTTATTTTGGAGATAGATTTATTTAAATGAACTAAACTCGCAAGTAACATTCTATGACAAACAAATGCTTGATGACCATGTTCCACTGCTTGGAAGTGCCAGATGCTCTAAATGGTTCATGACTAAACAGAAACGCCACATAATGTTACAAAATGAATGAGTAGAGTTTGGGTAAATTGTCAAATCCTGGTTGATGATGGGGATTCCCAAGCCTACCTGATGCAGTTGGTGTCGGCAGCATGGAAAAGGCAGCTTGCAATAACAAGGCAAGCAATTTTCTGCCTTTTATGACCCAAAATGTGGTGATTAGCACATGAAGAATCCATTCTTATCTCAATCACAACATTTCTATATCTTATCAAGCCCACACATAAAATTAAAGCTGAATGTTAGAACATTGCTTGTCAGGATTCCCCCATATCAAGATTTTCAAATTAAAATTCAGAAGTCTTATGATTTACGATCTGAATTTACAACGCAATTCTTTCTTACAATACACAATCTAATTCACTGTCCGGGATATTGGTTCAAAACTTACTGAAAGTCAAGGGAACTTGGGTATATTCACTGACAATACTGTAGTGCCAAACAGACCATATTGTTGTTCTACTTATATGGTCTGTACATGGCATAGCCAACTCCAAAGAAAACACAATATCCAATAAATAAAACATCTAAGCCATTTAATAGTGTAGATTCTATTACTAAGCCAATGCTGGAGTAATCGATGTGATGAAGATTCCAGATGATAATAGAATTGCCAGACAACGATAGAGAAATAAAATTCCCTCTCTTTATTTTAAAATATATGTACATATTCTCTTTTTATATTTTCCAAAAATATTCTGCAAAAAGAAAAAAGAATGATGGGTATGCCAATATTAGGTTTAAAAAGTTGAAGCATTTGATTGATTCAACGTGAAAAGAAGGCGGCATCAGTATGTTAACTTGAGGATGGAGGAAGCTACCTCTTGCCATGAAATGAGGAGCATGTATGGCTGTTGTTTCTTCTGCATTCTCCATACAAGGAGAAGTAAAGCAGTGTATGGCTTCTTGCTGTTCAGATTTCTTCGGGAACTGTCCATCTGTTACATACAAAAAATGCATGGTGAGTTATAATATTCAAATCAGTGACAACCTGATTAAAACAAATCAATAGGAGAAGAGAGAAATTTGAAAAATGTATTACCTCAGGATCAGGCAGATCCTTCAACTCCAGATATCCGCAACTGATGATGTCCTCGAACCCATCATAAATCTCATGATCACCATGATGGACTACATCTTCGTTAGTACTTTTATGAGGAATGGATGCATCAAGCTCCTGCAAAAAAAATCAACAGACAGAATACATAAATGCACTAAGCAACGTTCAAATACAAATGATAACCAAGGTTTTGAATATTGGTATTTTGGTGTGTACAACTGGATTTATTTTTTTGGCCGAAAAATTTTGAAATTTTATTTGGAAAATATGAAAAAGAAAATGTAAAACACCAGAATCCATCATTTTCTGTGTTTTTAACATAAATTCTATGGTGTATCAGACCATACATTGATAAGAACGATGTCTACCCAGTGGAACCTGCTCAAAGTCAACCAATTAGACTCTAATTGAACATATATGAAGCATGACCTGATGAATTAGAGCAAATAAGGAAGGGATATGGAAGAACCATTTGCCAGATCATCCCAATTGGCCTTGTTAAATTGTGCTCCATGCTATTCACCATTTTTTGGGCCTCGGCCACTCATTTTGAAAATTTTGCATTAGTGAGCTGAAGATGGTAAATGATGAAAGATGGTAACAAGCCAAGGAGCTTCACATGTTCATTTTATTGACCATTTTTCCAATGAGTGAAGCATAAGAAGAATAGAAATGCAAAATATAATATGGTTCCCTGAACCAAATGGAACCTATAATTCATGCATAACAGTCTAGAATGAAGGAACAAAATAGTTTCCTAAAAGCATCAAAACAATTAATACCTACATGTGCTCGTCAAAACAATTGCTCGGGCCCCTCGCAGCCTGAGCATTGGGACAGCTATTCAACTGATCAAGTCCACAAAACATACTTTACAAATTAATTTTATTCTATGATGTTATTTTTTGCAATTTTAGTAATACTAACTTATGCATAATATATATACAGATTACTATTATTTATATCCAATCCCATAATGCAGCAAGATGGATTTCTGCTGTCGGAAAACATGTAACAAGTAACAACATGTAATATTGAAGTCACCCATCTTTCAAAATGGAGCTTAAAGTTCCAAAGAAAACAATTTCCAGTCATGTACACAAGCATCTGGACCATGCACTCAGACAAAACATAAAATCTTTAAATTACTCATGCAAATTAAAAAAAAAAAAAAAGAGAGAAAGAAAGAAAGAAGTTCTTCACGAATATATTCATGGATGAACTGAGATAAAAATTTAACATACTTATAATAGACTGGTTGTTGGGTTCAATTTCGAAGAAAGAGCATAGATTAAGCCAAGATGTTATCATTCACATCGCCACCTTTTTCTTTTCTTTAAAAAAAAAAAAAAAGAAGAAGCTACAGTTGCACTTTGAAATTGGAAGCAGAGAGATGCGTTCTTGGGAGAGACCTTGATTGTAAGTTCTAACTGCTTAGCCTAAATCTAGTAATTCCTGTAGATTGAAAATAGGATTATTAATCAAGCAAAATTGACACAAAATCAAGGACTTTCTTTTGACAATAAGACTTCTACGCTATAACTTCGGATTGTAATAGTGATAATGGGGTCCACAATTTAGTTGGTTTGAATTAATATATGCCCCGTAAAATTTATTAATGCCTGTGTATCAAGCGGCAGAGTCTGCCAAAGTATCAAAGAACTCCCCATATGCATGATTTCCCTAGAAATATGGCCATGAGGCCCATATATATATATATATATATATAAAATATAATATAATATAAAGAGCTCTTTAATGCACAACTTGAACTCTTTTGCCTCCTGAATATATGTATAGGCCCTTGGGGCTCGGGCCCACCATAATAGGCTAAAACAGTCCCCCATCTGGAACTAAGGAACCCACAACTTGATCACCTAATTTAAACTGTAAATTGTATTATTATCTTTAAAATTTATTAGAAATATACACTCATGCAAAAAAAATAAAAAATAATAATAATAATAAATGAACTCATGATACCATGCATTGCTTATACCCACTTACAAACCCCTGAAACAAAAAATTCGCAAAGCACACCGTATCACCCTCCCTTTGACCCTTTGAAAGGCAATCTCAGTGCCTTGGTGCCTCAAAAGAAAATACCTAGAGTTTTTTTTATACTGTTTCCAAATTGGAATCCAAAGCATATCTACATGGTATGAAGGGAAAAAATGCTACCCCTGTAACTATGTTTTTGAGAGATAGGTAAACATCATTATATTTTAATAAAGTAGGAATGTTTCAAAAACAAATGCCAAGGACCCTGCAAACTAGTAACCTGACCAATGTTGGTGAAAAGCACATGAAAAAATGAAAAGGACAAACGTCAACTTATTTCAAATCATTTAACTTACAACATATTTCCGTATTGTTTCAAGTTCATCAGGAGTTCTTTTAGAAAGTCTCTCTTCATAATATATTTTTTTCCAACCTGATTCTCCCAATTTGACCCAACAACATGGATATCAAATCTGTAATTTACAAAGTAATCAGAAAAGCCTAAAGATTTATGCCAATACGATGAAATACAGGTGAACTAATAGACAAAGCAAAAATCATGAACTTTAGTGAAAGCAAATAATAATAATAATAATAATAATAATAATAAAATAAAAATCATACAAATACACGGTTGTTATCCTCATTTGAATGCCAGTCAACTTAATGATGAAATAAGCTCTAAAAAGCCGGCTAAAAGAGGCCATTCTAGATACCTCCACCAAATATCACATAACATCAACTGCTAAAAATGATTTTGCCTTTCAATATAAAAGAAATAAATATTGGCATGATTTAATACCATTTTCAATAACAAATACAATAATTACCACTCATAAAAAAATCCACTATGCAGTTCTCACCAAGAAAACCAACATCATCTGAAGACCAACTAACTGGAATCAGCTACTATAATCATGTTCTGCCGTTGCACTCCATCAAAGACCATTCTCTCAATTAAACCAGTTCTCATGAAGGAGATGCATCCCTAAATATGGCCATTTTGTTGATAACCTTGGTTGGCTGCATTGGAGGGGCAGTTAGGAGCTCTGAATCACAGTCATCTTGTCAAACAACTTGGCTGAAAACAAGGGCAAGGGCTAGTTCAGGCTGTAAATTGGAGTCATTATGTCAAACACCAAGTTGAATGAATCACCATAATTTATCATGTAACACCTGTGGCAAACTCTCAACAGACAATACATGATCAAGAAAATAACAGGCAGATTGATTAAAAAAAAGAAAATAGAAAAACATGCACTAATCATAATCACATTCAAATTTCAAGCATAAAATGTAGAAAAAGAACGACTAACACATAATCCAAGGAATTTTCAAAAAGCACAAAAAATTCATAAAAAAACTCCACAAAAAAAAAAAAAAAATCAAAAAATCAAAATCAAAATCAAATCCACAACCTGAAAAAATCTAAAAAACAAAGAAATATCACCAAAAGGCAAACCAAATGCTAGAAAAAAAATCAAGTTAAACTAAAATTCATTACAAGACAGAATCGAGGAAAAAAAAAAAAAAAAAAAGAGGTAAAAGATCATTCCACCTTTCTTATGCTCGCAATTCGACAAGCAAGAGGCATGCATGAGATCATATGAGGCGTAGCCTTTGGTGAGGTGCGTCAGATTGTGGAGGGAATCTGAGGAAGGACAGTCAGGTTTGGGGAGGAAGAAAATGAATGATGGTGCGCTGGGGATAAATCACAGTGGGCCCACAGTCAAATGGGTATGTTGAATCAGCTTGAGAAGAGAAGATCGGGAAGAGGAGAAGTGAGGAGAGATCTAGGATTTTGTTTATGGGGTTTGTGAGATAGGGAAGGGAATCGGGGGCAGAGAGGGCGGGAAGAGAGAGAGAATGAGGGGATCGTTAAGGTTCTCTTCTTTTTTATATTTAAATCAGGGAGGACCCAAAAACCATCCATGGCGATTATTATATATGCCGGCGGTAAGTGTCGGCTTGAAAAAAATGCGCCGACACTTTCCGCCTCGCGCCGACACTTACTGCAATGCTTATTAACCGCTGGAAAAAATGCATAAGCAATGCTTACATTTTTTGCAGTGATTCCACACACACACACACACACATATATATATATATATATATATATAGAGAGAGAGAGAGAGAGAGAGAGAGAGAGAGAGAGAGAGAGAGAGAAAAGTTACTTAAATAACATATTTATGATATTCTATGTGATTGGAAACATCATTGGCCGGAAAGCTTTCATGTTAAATTATTTTACTTAGTTTAAATTAGACATTAATTTAAGTAATTGAGTATTAATATATAAGCAATTATCCTCGTCACCTCCCATCAGAATTAAGATATAGCCTTCATTTTATAGCTTCACTAGGCTTCCACGCATTGCCATAGTATCCTACGCCACTTAAAAATTTAATTGGTACTAGAGCAAGTAGCTCTTCAAAGCTTAACTTGGTTGATAAAATCATTGAGTTGTAGTATTGGGGCCTAACTCCATTGGTCCCATTTTGCAAAGATGTATATAAATTTGGGCCATCATCCAGCCAGCTAGCTGTACATTGAATGGACAAAATCCAACTTTTGAATTACGTAGCAAAGAACAGTTACTTGACCACCGTTCAACTGAGAAGCACAGCACACAAGAACATAGATTGTGTTGTTATCATGGCCCATTTAACATTTGAACAGTGATGTGAAATCCAGATGTCTATGTGCATGTTATGATATTTTCCCTACGTACCCTATGAAATGGGAAATCGGATTGCGCACTGAGATACTCATTTCGCTCTTATTGTACTGAGTAAACTCACCTTGAATGTATGTGATCTATCCACACCGTCCATCTATTTTTCCATCTGATTTAAGGGGTTGAGCTCAGAATTGAAGCATATCTAAAGATCAAGTGGATCATACCACTAGAAACAGTGCGGATAATGATTTCCACCCACTACAAGAAAATTGGTCTTTACCGGCGGTCAAAACCGCCGGCAAAGGCCAAAAAAACCGCCGGTAAAGCCTTTGCCTGCGATTTGCAACAGCCGGTAAAGGCTTTACCGATGGTCGTGTTCCCTTTACTGGCGGTTGTACAGGCCGCCGCTGCATGTGGGATTTACTGGCAGTTGTACAGGCCGTCGCTGTATGTGGGATTTGCAGACAGTTTGTACCGCAGGTTGTATTATTTGAATTTTTGGCTCTTGATCCCTATGAGACTGATTTAACTTTACTAACACTTCAATTAGCATTTAAGTTCCTAATTCCATAATGCATATGCATTTGTAAACGCATCTATAATTGTGATTTGGTTTTTTTTTTTTTTTTTTCTCTATGCCTTACTAGTTAAGCTCTCTTTTCCATTGCCTATGGTAGCTTCATGTTGCCTGCAGTTTCGGATGTACAGGCCCATTAGATTGCAAACATTCAATTTATAATAAAAGAGAAAATGACACAAAATATATGCCTGACTCAGTGAATTTTATGAGTTCTGCCTCTCCAACTCATAAAATGATGAACCTTAACCCTTTTGGTCAAGGCCCACTTGATTTCCCATTCCTCTTAGGAAGTCATTGTGCCTAGTGATTGTTTTCCTATTAAAAAAAAATACATGTCTATGTGGCCCTTTCACATGCATCGAGTTGCCGCGAATAATATTTACAATAATAAATCAAATAGTTTCAAATAAATAAATAAATAAATAAAATCCTTCCTCCACTGAAGCTGCCACATTCTGAATGTTGTAGTCAATCCGATTGACGATGGTCCCCTGCTCATGGAAATGGACCCAATAAGCCACCCTAAAATAATGACGGTTGTAGAGCTTGGGAAGAGGGTATAGGTGGTATACCTTCTAACCTGGTCTATGACTAGGACTGAGAGATCCTTCATGATTTGGGCAAGCTCATTTACTGATTCGACAACCTAATGACACTTCAGGTTAGACAAGGACAAGGTCTATATCAGATTGAGAAAGGAATCAACGGCTGAATTTTTATTTTTATTTTACTTGAGTGATCTCTCTCCCCTTTCTGCACGTGAATGCCTCACTTTTCTTTTCAGCTTGGACATTTGGTACTCGTTAAAATCCTGGTCCTCATTGAGGAGAACAGAGAATGGAATATCAAACCAGCTAGAAATGGTGAGGCGGCCCATTTCTTTGAAGGAAAGAAACAACAGTATAAACATTCAGGCCAAAGGTCATTCTGCTCCATTTGAATTTATGAAATTCCAATACCACCCTATTTGACCGTCATGAACAAATGAGTAGGCAAAGAAAATGGATGAACTGCGAATTTTTACTTACATCGGCTTCAATGTTTGCAAGAGATTCATCATTGAACCTGAAAGCAACTCACTCGAGCAATGAAAACTCAGTATACAATAGAGAAGCTAATGAAAACTCAGGCATTGATGGAATCCCAATGCCTACAGTTCCACTTGTATCTCATGTCAATATGAATGCTGCGACTTCCATAGAAAAAGTGAGCAAAGAAAATTGATGGTCTTTCATCAAGATAATATTCGATCAAGAAAATCAGAAATAATTAAACCAAATAGCATCAAGTACATACACATTGTAATGTTTTATAAACAGGAATTACAATCGCATCTTGTTTTGATAATTGATGAGAAATTACAGTCATGTCAAAAAATTGCTCGAAATTTTGCAATTTCATAGCAATTTGATAAGCAATTTTATCTCTTTAAGGCAATAGAAGATTGAAGAAATTCTTTAAAAAGTTCTATTCTTGGTGAACAGGATTGTTGGTGTAGTGGCCCACATAGCTATATTCTAAAATCAAGCATATTCTACGATTCTAGCCATCCACGCAATGGTCCATCTATCAACAATGGTCCAAATTGCCACATGTACCATGAGAGAACTTCTACAACGTGAGGTTAGCAAGGCTGTAACTAGATTTTTTTAAAACCCCAAAATTAAACTCGTACAAATAATGAAATGTCAAAGAAACCATAAGAATTCAAGTTAGCCTGGCTGATTTCTTCCAAATCGCAACACAAACATTTTCAATTCAATGTCATTCCTGTTAGAAAATGCTGAATACATAATCACACAAAACCTACATATCTCAAAATAAAACAAGTAGGAAATAGAAAAAGAAAAGCAGCTCAAATAAACAAAGATCTGAATTAAGATCCAAAGCTTAATTTTTCCTGTAAACAAAACATCAAGAGCTAAAGAAAAATAAGAAAGGAAAAGAACGGAGAGAAAAATCACAAATTAGATCTCCAAAACTTGAAACTGAGTTCAGAGAAAACCTCGCAGAACCTGAAAGGATGATTATATATGTTAGACGTAGACCAGTGGGGCCCACTTGTGAGCAATCACTAGTGGGTGGGTCCTATATGGTTAGACTTCTTCCGAGGTTTTTCCTTTCCGTTGGGATATCAAATTCAATTTTGAATTTGATTTTGTATAGGAGATAGAGAGAAGATCGGATAATCCGTTCTCATCCTATCTCCTTCCTTTCCTATAAAATGGATGCGCTCTCTCTCGCATGACAGAATACAAAATACCGAGAGTATACAGAGAGATATAGAGTGCGCTATAGTCTGTCCATCTCGGCTTGTCCTTGGGATGATCTGATCCATAGATCGCAATCCGGGGCCACTATATACCATAGGATCAGAGGTGTGAATAATTCCATTTGCTCTAGTAGTAGATAGACGGGCCGTTGGAACACCGTCCTTCTGCTTTGTGAGGGTCCCAATCATCATGTAGACCGTCAGATCTTGAGGGCTCACCTTCCGCATTTCCCAACAGTGGTATCAGAGCTATTTAACGGCGGATCTCCGATTATATTCATCTAAAAAGGTAAGTGACCCATCTTTTCCTTTAAGATTGGATTTATGGCCCACCATTTAAATCATCGTCAGACATGGTGTTAAGTGGAAAGGCAACACATGTGACATGGTACAACACGTTACCATATCATATGTGATATGGTAAAAGCCTACGGCACATGTTGTATGACAGAGTACTTTTAATGCATGTGTTTTGATACAACACGTGTTTTTGGTACAACACGTGTTCTTGTAGACACTTTGTTGTTTTGGTACAACACATGATAAACACATTTTAATACTACACGTGGCAATTGTTGCCCTGTTTGGATTACCGAACGGTGCACATGTGTCATGTAGTATATAAGTGGCAATCATTGTACACATGACAAGTGGATTCTGCCTTCCAAAGTACACATTGATAGTAAAACCATTGAATGCGTGTTTATAAGGTACCCTATGCATTCAAAGGGATATGTTCTAGTTTATGAGGACCATGGATGATGGATTGAGATAGAATCCCAAGACGTGACCTTCGTTGAAGATAGATACCCAAGCCGAATGAAGCAAAAGGTTCCAATACAACTTTTTGAAATACCCGATATATCTCAGGAGAGTGGGAATTCTGCTTCATAAGACGATGATACTCCTATAGTTCGTCAGGACAATGGGAGGACATCTCAGCAGGCTCCTGAGTTATGTCAAAGCAAAAGAGGATTGATTCCCCGAAGATACTTCGATATTGAAGGGCAAATATTTTCTTGCATTGTAGTTGATGATAATGAACCTGATTCGTATCAGGATGCATTATTATCATCTAACTCGGCCGATTGGGTGAATGCTATGGACGAAGAGATCACTTCCATGGAGAAGAATAAAGTCTGAGAACTTATTGATCTGCCTTCCAATCGCAAAGTGATAGGTAACAAATGGGTACTAAAGATCAAAAGAAAGACAGATGGTACAGTGCACAAGTATAAAGCACGATTAGTTGCTAAAGGTTTTACACAACAAGAAGGCATTGATTACGAGGAGACCTTTTCACCTGTTGCAAAGTTCTCATCAATCCGCATGATCTTGTCTATTGTTGCAAGTTTAGATTTAGAGTTATATCAGATGGATGTAAAGACCGCATTCTTAAATGGTGACTTGGATGAAGAGATATACATGCAACAGCCCATGGGTTATGTGGACAAAAAGTACCCAAAGAAAGTCTGCAAATTGTTGAAATATATCTATGGGCTGATGCAATCTTCAAGACAGTGGTACATGAGGTTCCACTTGGCCATCACCACTTTTGGATTCACGACGAGTGAAGAAGATCATTGTATATACCTAAAATGGTCTGGAAGATCTTTTCTGATACTATCTCTATATGTAGACAATATCCTGTTAGCTGGTAATGACATGTAATTGTTAACATTGACTAAAGATTAGCTATTCTCGAACTTTGAGATGAAAGACCTTGGCGAAGCCAACTTTATCCTTGGGGTAAAAATCATCAGGGATCACCCTAAGAAATTTTTAGGCTTATCTCAAGCAACCTATATACAAAAGATCTTAGAGCTATTCAGGATGAAAAATTCAAAAGCTGTTGAAACCCCTATGGATAAAGCTACCAAGTTAGACAGGAAATCGTATCCCCAGACTGAAGCCGGGAAATTGGCTATGTCCTCAGTACCTTATGCAAGTGTAGTAGGGAGCTTAATGTATGCTATGCTTTGCACTAGACCAGATATTAGCTATACAGTTGGCATAGTCAGCCGTTATCAGAGTAACCCGGGATAGTCTCATTGGCAAGCCGTCAAACGTATATTTCGCTATCTCAGAGGAACAAAAGACCTAATGTTGTGTTATGAGGGCTCAAGCCTCGAGCTCAAAGGATATTCTGATGCTGCTTGGGATAATGACGCCGACGAGAAAAAGTCTACTTCAGGATATGTATTCTTACTCGGAGGAGGAGGTATCTCATGGTTGAGTAAAAAACAGACATCCACAGCTCTTTCATCTATGGAGGCCGAGTACATTACATGTTGTGCTGCAGTTCAGGAGTGTGTATGGGTTAGCAGATTTCTATTGAGTCTGGGTGTTGTACCGAGTGTTCGTCAGCCTATATCACTGAAGATTGACAATACTTCTGCCATTGACTTGGCAAAGGATCCTAAACACCACCAGAAATCTAAGCACATTGAGATCAAGTATCATTACGTCCGTGATCAAGTGAGAGATAAAAAGATCGCCCTCAGCTACATTCCTACCAAGGAGATGATGGTTGATCCCATGATAAAACCTATAGTTAGAGATCTATTTCAGGTTCACATCAGGCAGATGGGATTGAGGAAAACTTGATTGATGTACTTATTTTGTAGTACCTTTGATCTTTCATTAATGAATAATACATTTCATTTATTCAATATTGAACACTAATATAAACTAGGTAAGAAGATCATCAGCATTTACCTTGAGATCATGTAGGATTTCTATTTTTGTCGGCAGGCCGGTCACCCACTTGTATGGGTTAACCAACCTTAAATGTACAAGAGAGGTACATTTGGAGCTATGTTTATACATTGAGGTACGAACTTCCCTTTATTGTGAATAATAAAGGATGAGGATATGAGTGAGTCGTATCTGCCTACAATCTTATAAAGATTGTAGATGAGACTGATAAAGTCGAATAACATAATCGCACCATTCCTTTACATGTGATCAATGTTATGGCCTGAAATTAAAGCCAGGTTATGAGGTTATGAGATGAGTCGTACCTCATGTAGAATAACCTACGTATTGTAGACCCGACATACACTTAGTATTGTCTACTTTACGACGTGGATTGTAGCCACGTGCTGGGACCTTTTACTTACAGATTGCTTTGATTCGATCTAATCATTGCAACGTGCAAGTAGCCAGTCCCGTAGGTGACTCCTTGTGTCCTTAGCTACCCTCCTCTTGTGTATATGAGGAGGAGATTAAGTGTCGCTACTTTAGTGTACAATGACGAAAGGTCCTTAATTGACTAGACTCAGTTACGCTAGGAAAACAGCTTGATTAATTCCAAATTACATATCTGTGTGGGGAAGATCCCGTGACAGCTACACCAAGTTTCTAGAACTATTAATACGCACTTGAAGACTTATCCGCCGGCAGTATTGAGTTGTTTTTATTTGATTTTTTGTAAATAATATTTTTCTTAAAAAGCATATATATAAGTATTGCTTTGAATTGGTTTTAGTCGAAATTTGTGAAAAATCAAGTTTTCAGAATAACTCGATAAGTTGGATAAGTGCGTATGTTGGCCGAGTACTCCAGATCGAGAGTTAACTCCATCCGGTGTGGTTATGCGGACTACGACAGACATTACAAAGCTTGGGTTACTGAGTACTAGTTAGGTGGTCACTTAGTACTTAAGCACCTGTGAGAAGATTATGGTGATCCAGCTGGTCCCACGCCTCTGATTCTTTTGATTGTGATTTTTTGGTATTTGATTGTTATAAGGCAAGTCAGTTGGACAGATTTATATGCCTATCCCACAATGTGATTGAGTGGGAGATGTTAGACGTAGACCAGTGGGGCCCACTTGTGAGCAATCACTAGTGGGTGGGTCCCATATGGTTAGACTTCTTCCGAGGTTTTTCCTTTCCGTTGGGATATCAAATTCAATTTTGAATTTGATTTTGGATAGGAGATAGAGAGAAGATCGGATAATCCGTTCTCATCCTATCTCCTTCCTTTCCTATAAAACGGATGCGCTCTCTCTCGCATGACAGAATACAAAATACCGAGAGTATACAGAGAGATATAGAGTGAGCTATAGTCTGTCCATCTCGGCTTGTCCTTGGGACGATCTGATCCATAGATCGCAATCCGGGGCCACTATATACCGTAGGATCAGAGGTATGAATAGTTCCATCTGCTCCAGTAGTAGATAGACGGGCCGTTGGAACACCGTCCTTCTGCTTTGTGAGGGTCCCAATCATCGTGTAGACCATCAGATCTTGAGGGCTCACCTTCCACATTTCCCAACAATATAAGAAGATGAATTTAGGACTTTGAAAAAGTAAATTTTTTTTGAGCTTGTATTCAAATATAAAAAAGTCAAATGTCATGATCATTCGTGAAGCATGAATAAAAGATTATAACTTGTATAAGATAATAATGAGAACATGAATGGTTCATAAGATCATTTTAGAAATAACCTTACATGAAAGTACACCCCAATGGTACTGTGGTGCTTGATACCATATCCTATCAAAACCCATTTGAGGTCCATGACTGGGAAATGGACCAAGCACATGTACAAGTGCTTGCGTACTTACTAGTAAAAAGTAGGTGCATGCACCAAAAGCACTTTATTGTAAGCAAGCCCACTTGATGGACAAACCTCACTTCCTAATTGTAATTGCTGATCATCTGTTGGACTATTAGGATAATTAGGATCCAATGGTTGGTGATTAGTTCATGATTTGATTGGCATACATGTATGCCACATGTACATTGGATGAGCTAGCACCACTTGGAAATTTATGAAAATTGAAAATTATGGTCTTGTCAAGGTTTTGAGCGATTTCTATGCCACCAAAAACACACTATATCTATGTATGGCCACATAGAAATCCTAAAACGAGTGACTAATTATCTAACTTACAAATCACAAGTCACAATTATAAACTAACAAGTCACAATAATAACTTAAGAAAAAAAAATGTAATACATATAAAGCATACTGCCCGAATTTGTATTTTCCTATTGTGACTCACGTGAGCACTGGATTTGCATAAATTTTGATATGACCTTGCAATATAAGTCAACTCAATAAACATACAAAGCATATATCATATGGTTATCAAGATTAACAACTTCATTCTCATATATAACAACTCTGAATAAACATACAAAGCATATATCATATGGTTATCAAGATTAGCAATAAATGTCATTTGAAGTTTCCTGGTAAAGTAAAGAGCAGGTTTGCTTCCATCAAAATGAAGGAATCTGTATCTATTACATCTTACTTGTCTTTGTAAATGTAGTTGTCTTAAACAAATAGGGAGTTCGTCCAATGTGGACTCAGAGCTGAGATAAAGGAAACTGTCCAATGTACTTGGTGGGTTGAGACAACACTCTTACTAAAGAATGATCTGTTACAAGTTAATAAAATCATTAGATGGGTTGAGACAAGACTCTTACTAAAGAATGATCTGTTACAAGTTCTAGGAAACTGTGGGAAAGGAGAATGATCTGTTACAAGTCAAGAGTAAGCTAAGTATCTAAGCATATCCATAACAGTAGTAAACAATAAAAGATTGCATATTGATTAGAAATTAAAATTTTAAAAATTAAAAAGCTATAAAGATTGCAGCTAATCAATGAAAAAATAAACATAAAAATTTTCAGCTATAGCAAAGAGAACAATGTGAATAGGAAGTTACAGTCTGTTACATGTGTTACTAATGAGGAATATCATATATTAATGGAAAGCCACCTAACCTTATCTGTTTTGGACTTAGATGACTTGCGCACCAAAATGAGGTTGTTCAGATGTACTCAGAGCTGCAAATATCCTGTTTAATCAAGAAGATATTAACTTAACACCAAAAAAATAAAAATAAATTAATACAATATTGTAACACCCTGAAAATTGGGGGTCGAGTATAACTCAACTCCCGAGTTCCAACGCATCACTTATGCAACATAATTAATGATGATTAAATATTGTCTGTGTTAGAGCAATAAGCATGAGTGAGATTATACCAAAACAGTAATTCATACTCCAGAACATTTGTATAAAGGCAAGCGGAAGACTGAACTGTATATATATGTATGTAAAGAAACAAACGTCGTTTCATTTTCCAGAGTATGAATCCATCTGAGTCACCATATACATATGATTGTTTTATGAACAAAATGTCAAAAATAAACTAAGAAGTGATCCCTGCAAATCCCATCAATCCGGCAGCCTAGTCGAAGCCGCCAGAGTACTGCATATAAGAGAACTCCTCCTGGTCCTCGTCATAATCAGGCTCCGCCTCCTGAGTCATCGGCTCGCCTAAACCTGAGACAGAGTCTGGTTGGTGTGTGCAACAATGTCCCGTAACGTAGGAGTGAGTAGCTAACTCAGTGGAACAATAAAACATAGATTAACATGTTATCAATACAATCACGCAGTAATGATAAATCAGTAAAATCAAACACTCCTAACTACTCTTATTAATGCAAGTATGGATGCAGGTATGATGTATGCCCTCACTGACATACTCCCTCATGCGACACCCTCTTCGTTCGAGGCATGCTTTCATCCCTCAGTTCTCCACATCTTCCAGGCACATGCAATGCATGATGAGCATGATTACCGAGTTTTTAATTAGTCTATTTCAAACAGCAGGATTGGAAAACTAAGGTACCTCCCTTGTAACATTCCTAAACATGATCCATTCTAGGGTTGTCAGTCCTAGTTAATCTCATATGATGGTGTATTTCTAGGTCGCTGCAAGGGCTGTTACACAGAATCGTTGCACCACTCCCCCATCACCTTATCAATACAGGCCTAGTTTATACTCTGTTACTACGGGAAGGCTCATAGCCTCACCGCAGATTAGAGTATGCTCGAGGTCACTCCACTGACACCCTACCAACTGGCAGTCTATTTTCAAAGCCCGACCAGTCCGCTTATTGAGAATGGGATCCGGATGCATCTCGACCGGGACCACAAACAGGCCAGACTGCACAAGATAAAGGCCGACAAATTTCGAATATAGTGTCTCATACCACCATAAACGGCTCACGAGTCTGGTTGCTCACTGGTCACTACGGGGAGGCATGTGGCCCCAGCGTAGGCCGACAGCTCGACCACAGTGTCCCATATCACCATGTTCGGCTCATGAGTCTTAGCAGATCGAGGTACCATGGTTAACGGGATTCCACTGGTAAGTTTGGTATCCTAGGTTCAAGCAGTAGTGACCAAACATGGTGAACATATATTAGACATATCGGGTTACATGATGAGCCTAACCAGCTCGAGCGCACAATCAATTGAACGATATGAAGTGTATAAGCACTTCACGTGGCCTAACCACTGTCGCCAATTGACATACGACTCGGGTTCGTCAAACGCATCTCATGTGGCGACATGAACCTCAGCCACGATCTCAAATCTGGTACCGATTGTCTGGACTATAAGCATAGTCACAAACTCAGTCAATTCTCATCCATAACATGTAGAGTAAAGCATGATAAACAAAGTAGTTCAAGCATGCTAGTAGGCATGTTATAAGGCATGTTATAAAGCATGATAAAAAGCATGTTGTAAAGCACTACATCAATAGGAATACAAACACATGTATTGCAAGTAAGCGGTTTAAGTGATCAACCTCATGGAGGTAATCATACATGTTGCTAGGGTAGTTGAGAATCCAATCTCAACACCCTCCTAAGGCATCTACATCCAAACACTTACTCACCTTAACATTTCCACAAACACTTCACATACACTATTTCAACATACATAGTGTATGTTAACAAACATGTGTTAGGGCGAGTCCTTTCGCCAAGCAAGTATTTTATGCACCCATAATATATTTATACAACAATTAATCATGGCAAACACATCACTAAAATATACATGTATACGGTACTTCTTACAATACCGTATTTCTACATACATAGTGTATATTAGTAAACATGTATTTAGGCGAATCCTTTCGCCAAATAAGTATTTTATCCATATATTGTATATCCATACGACAAATAAACATGTCAAACACATTTTCAAAAAAAATACGTATACGGTATTTTATACAAATACCTAGAATATGTGAAATTCCATATTCTACAACTTTAATCGAAACAGAAAATGGAAAGCACTTTGTACATGTGAAATTACATGCAGATCATGAATCTATCATTATCTGACATTGAAAGCATTGAAAACCGTAACCTATACACCTAAAGTCCTCACTTTACTCCTTGGAATTGCAACGAATCAGCTAGGTTCGTTAGGCTTCCGTATTCGGCGGTATTGTAGCCTAAAGAGTGAAACCGGTTAGCTATTTCACAACCTATACCCTTCACACCCCAAAACAGATCTAGGGTTAGGGTTTCTTACCTTAAAACGGAGTCGGTATCGCCGAGAAAGTGTCAAGAAAGGGATGGTGCAGCCCGTGTGGTGATTAGAAACAGTAGGAGGGAGATTCTCCCACAACTCTCAAGCTTTCTCTCTCTTTTTCTCTCTTTTTCTTAGAGTTTATCCCAAATTCGTATGGCTGTGAGAGGGGATGCTCTAAGGCCCTTATATAGCCTAAAAGTCTCTGAAATAGACTTATGTTCAAGGTATACTTGGGTTATATCCAAATCGGTTCTTATTTAGCTTAAAAGAGGGTTTCTGGCGGCCCTCCTTGAGCCAAAAGTCAAACTTAAGCTCACTAACCCTGGATCTACGTGGAGTTATGTTTTCATCTCAGTCAGACTCCTAGATCACGCATGGCAGACCAATTTCAGTTCAACGGTCACTGGACCTTGATCCAAAATTCCAAGTACATGTAAATATTCTTGAAATTTTTCCTGATCCGAGGGTGTATTTGGGTCAGATTCTGACGGTCTGATTTCTTATAAATTGACCGCAAGTTTCAAGTCTCAGATCACTATTCCAGATATTTATTTTCTAAAGGAATAGTGTGTTTTCATACTCCTTCGCTCCGGGCTCAAGTGAACAGACATGGGACACTGTCTGGACTTGATTTCTGAGATGGTTGTCAAGCCCAGTAAGGCGGTCTTAATTCCTTAACTTCGTATTATTTGGACTCCCGATGTGCGGTCTAGATCTGATACGGAGTTTCAATATGGTCCCGAGAGCAGTCGGGTAATGAGTTTGATCCTAGATTTTAGGGTAACCTAGCGTCAAGGATCGTATTTAAAGCGATTCAATTGGATTTAAAGCGATTCAATTGGATTTCATGGCTAATTTAGTTTAGTACTTAGTTAACTTTGTCAAATTTCTAAAGGATTTAACCCTAAGTGATTTCTGGTCGAGGTGGTACTCGAGCCATTGTACGGAAATTTACGGGTCGTTACAATCTACCCCCCTTAAACAAAAATTTCGTCATCGAAATTTGTACCTTTTCGTATTCCTCGAGAATCTGAGGGTAGTTCTTTCTGACCTCGACCTCAGTCTCCTAAGTAGCTTCCTCCACTGAATGATGCGTCCATAGTACCTTCACAAGTGGAATGACCTTGCTACGCAGTACCTGCTCCTTCTTGTCAAGTATACGCATCGGACGCAGTTCATATGTAGCATCTTCACTCAGCTGTACCTTCTCCCATCTGATGATATGTGAAGGATCAGGAATGTACTTCTTCAGCATAGATACATGAAATACGTTGTGTACAGCTGCAAGCGGTGTGGGCAAAGCAAGACGATAAGCCACAACACCCACTCGATTCAGTATCTGAAACGGACCGATAAATCTCGGTGTAAGCTTTCCCTTCTTCCCGAACAGAAGGACTCCCTTCATAGGGGAAACTCTGAGGAACACATGGTCACCGACTTCAAACTCAAGCGGGCGCTGCCTCGTATCGGCGTAACTCTTCGCACCTCGCTCATCACGGCCAGTAAGAAGCCGACGCCTGATAATGTCGACCTTCTCTGTGGTCGCCTATACCAACTCTGGGCCGATCAGACTACGCTCGCCAACCGCAACCCAACAATGCGGTGCTCTGCAAGGACGACCATACAATGCCTCATATGGCGCCATACCAATACTCGCCTGGAAGCTATTGTTGTAGGCGAACTCTGCGTAAGGAAGACAGTCATCTCAGCTGTCCTTGAAGTCCAACACACATGCTCACAACATATCCTCTAGAATCTGATTCACCCACTCTGTCTGCCCATCAATCTGAGGGTGAAACGTCGTACTGAACTTCAACTTCACACCCATCGCTTCCTGGATACGAGTCCAGAAGATAGATGTGAATTGAGCGTCTCTGTCCGACACAATCTCAAGTGGAACTCCATACAGACACACAATCTCTCTGATGTACAATCTAGCCAGCTCGTCTGCAGAGTTCGTAACCCTCATAGGGAGGAAATGGGCCGATTTGGTCAACCGGTCCACAATCACCCAAATGGAATTGTGTCCCTTCCTCATCTTCGGCAGCCCTGATATGAAATCCATGGAGATGAAGTCCGACTTCCACTCTGCTATGGGCATGGGCTGAAGCAGTTTAGGAGGTCGGCGATGTTCTGCCTTGACCTGCTGGCACGTCTGACAATGAGACACATACTCAGTGATGTGGGCCTTCATGTTATCCCACTAATACGACCGTCTCATATCCCGGTACATCTTCGTGCTACCAGGATGCATAGCGAGCTTCGAGTTATGAGCAGACTCGAGAAGCTCCTGTCTCAAGTCAGGACTATCAGGAACACATAGGCGGCCACAGAATTGTAGACCCCCATCAGAACCAACTCTCCACTCGGAGTCCTCGGCGTCGCTAGCTTGCTCTCGAAGCTCAGACAACCGCACATCACCCTTCTGGGCCTCAACGATCCTATCATCCACCAGTGGTCGCACCCTAACGTGCGCAACACACTCAAATGGCTCCTCCACGGTGAGTCTCTACTCGAAGTCCCGCACGAACTCAACCATGTCCCATTCTGCTACCATCAACGGAGCCGCAAATGCTATAGCCTTCTTGCGGCTCAATGCGTCTGCCACAAGGTTCGCCTTGCCCGGATGGTAGGAAACCTCGAACTCGAAGTCCTTCAAGGTCTCCATCCATCGGCGTTGTCTCATATTCAAGTCTCGCTGCGTGAATATATACTTAAGGCTCTTGTGGTCGCAGAAAAGCTCGAACTCCTCTCCGTAGAGGTAATGTCTCCAGAACTTCAATGCAAAGATGACAGCTGCCAACTCCAGGTCGTGTGTAGGGTAATTCTCCTCGTGCTTCCTTAATTGTCTCGAGGCATACGCAATCACCCTGTCCTTCTGCATAAGGACACGACCCAGACCAACGCGAGACGCGTCAGTGTATATCGTGTACTTCACCCCTTGCTCTGACAATACTAGCATAGGGGCGGACGTCAACCTGTCCTTCAGCTCCTTGAAAGCTGCTTCTGCCTTCTCATTCCAAGCGAACTTCAGGTCCTTACGTGTCAACTGAGACAACGACCTAGCAATCTTCGAGAAATCCCGAATGAAGCGCCTATAATACCCTGCCAGACCAAGGAAACTCCTCACCTCGGTAACCGAGCCAGGCTGCTGCCAATCCTGAACCACGGCTACCTTTGCAAGGTCCACTGCAATCCCATTCTTGGACACCACATGTCCGAGGAACTTGACTTCCTCCTGCCAGAAGTCGCACTTCTTATACTGTGCGTATAACTGATTCTTCTTCAACGTATCCATCACCGCCCTCAGGTGCTCCTCGTGCTCCTCCCGACTCGTAGAGTATATCAAAATGTCATCAATAAAGATGATGACGAATCGGTATAGGAATGGTCGAAGTACTCGGTTCATCAGGTCCATGAATACGGCTGGTGCGTTCATAAGGCCGAACGACATCACTAGAAACTCGTAGTGCCCAAAGCATGTCCTGAAAGCCGTCTTCTGCACGTCCTCATCTCGGACGCGCAGCTGATGATACCCTGACTGCAGATCAATCTTCGAGAAATACTTCGCCCCCTTCAACTGATTAAACAGATCATCTATCCTGGGCAAAGGATACTTGTTCTTCACCGTGACCTGATTTAACCTACGATAATCAATACATAACCGTAATTTCCCGTCCTTCTTCTTCACAAATAGGACAGGTGCTCCCCAAGGAGACACACTAGGTCGTATGAAACCCTTCTCTACTAGCTCGTCAATCTGTCTCCGCAGCTCCTCCATCTCACATGGAGGCATACGATAAGTCGGCAATGAGATGGGTGTCGCACCAGGGGTAAGATCAATGGTAAAATCGATCTTGCGCCGAGGAGGCAAACCAGGAATAGTCTCAAACACACCTATAAATTCCCGAACCACCGGCGTATCTTCCAATGTTGGACCATCGATCGACGCTAATAAAGCAGTATAATAGTCAACACGGCAGGGCCAACTGACCTGCACTGGAAACGTGAAAGCTGCGCCGTCAGATCCATAGGCCGTCACGACTCGAGTATCGCAATCTATCTCCGCCCTCATCTTCGAAAGCCAGTTCATACTGAGAATAACATCGTAGTGCCATAGCGGAGCAACAATGAGGTCGACAAGCACTGTGCTGCTACCCAAATCCATAGAGCAACTCTCACATAACCGTGCGACATCCAAAAAAGTCCCAGTGGCTGTAGTGAGTCTCAATCCCTTAGTGGGAATAGTATGCAAAGATAGACGTTTAACTACCCCATAAGAAATGATAGAAGTAGTGGACCCAGTGTCCACCAACAAGGAAACGGAAGTACCGTGAATGTGAGCCATACCCTCAAAAGCTGTCGGGGCCGAAATGGACGTCTCAGGTGCCTCAGCAACGAGCGTATGTACTCAAGCCTGCTGCTGACGGTTCGGCTGTGGGACCAAGGATCGTTGCGGCGGCCTGAAGCATGACACAGGAGGTCGGAAGGAAGGATGAGCAGGGGCAGTCTGTAGAAGTGGAGTCGATAAAGCCTGTGGGCGAGAACGACTAATCATCTGCGGCGGAGAGAACCCACTATCCTTCATCCATGCAAAATAACTCCCAATAGAATGACCCTGTCTCCTGCAATACGTACAAGTCATAATAGGGCGCCCCACCGGAGCCACTAGCACTGCGATCCTGGGAGGCGAGTCAGCACGAGGCCTCTTGCCTAGGATAGGCCTGCTCTGTACCTCCTGTCGTGGTCTCACAACCATAGCACCACGAGAACGGGCCAGCCGTTCAACATCCTGCTCGGCCATCATAGACATGCGCACCAGCTCTGCATAAGAAGGTATACTGATGCAGCACATCTTCGACCGTATGTCAGGTCGCAAACCTAAGGAAAAACGACGCATCCGTATCTGATCATCAACTAGTATAGTCGGGACAAAGCGGCCCAACTCTGTGAAGCGATGCTCGTACTCCGTAACCGTTATGCCTCCCTGCCTGAGGCACAGAAACTCATCCTCCCGCTCATGTCTGTACGTCTGCGGGTAGTATTTCTCGTGGAACCGGAACTTGAATGCCTCCCAAGTCCACACGTAGTCCGCTGCGACAGACCGCAGCACACTATCCCACCATAGACTGGCCTCCCTCTCAAACATGAAAGCGGCCAGCTCGACCTGCTCTGCCTCAGTGCAGTGCAGCATTGGTAGCATCTTGGAGATGCGGTCTAACCAAAACTCTGTCTCTTCGGGTCTATAAGAACCCATGAATGAGGGAGGCCTTAAGCGCTGAAATCGCTCGAGTAAGCTGCGAGTACCAACATCTCCAGTAGGAGGTGCGACGGGTGTGGACAGAGGCACATCCTCAAACTGAGCAGGAGGCTCCGAATGCTCGGTAGGACGTGCAGATGTCGTAGGTGGAGTCACACTACCACCCTGGGATAAGGCCTCAGCAATAGTGGCCATAAGCTGCTGGTGCTACTATCTGCTGCTGCTACATCTGCTGCTGATGCATCATCAACATCAATTGCTCGATCCTATCAGTAGGTGGAGCACACGTGAGTCGTCTTTAACGCGTGCAGCATGATGATGCCCGTGCATCGCTCATGAATCGAGGGCGTGTAAGGTGGCAGTCCACCAGTATGACCAGCAGGAGGCTGATCAGAATCTAACCCTCGATCCGCAGGACCACCCCTACCAGAAGGAGTTTGGTCCATCGAGCCGGTAAGAAGAAGGTGTGCTGTGCTCCGCGTATACTGCCGCGACATGCCCTATACAACATAGGGTGCAACGTTGGTGAGATTAAAGCATATCAACACATTATTTAAGCACTTTAAGCATTCCATACATCTCATAGCAAAAGAGGCTACATGCTTTTCATTTACCCAAAATTGTCATAATACATGGACTACAGAGTTACATGAATCATGACAGAAATTACATACAAGCTAATTACATCCAAAGCATCAAACACTTAAAACATGTTTCTAACTACTACATCATTAGCATGAAAGCATAAACTGCCTAATGCGGTAAGCAAAACAACCACAACAACAACTTGGATGACTAGGCATCCGAATCAGGCGATGGAGGAGGAGCATTCTTGTCCTGTAGACAACACAGGATGGCCTTCAAGGTGTGAGACACCTTGCTTAGCTTAGTTTAGACCCGCCCGACTTCCTGTCGCAGGGCGGCTTGGCCCTCCTCGAGACGTGCTAAATGCGCATCTATGGAAGCCCGATCGGTGCCCTGCTCCTGAGCCGCAGGAGGTGAACTCTCCTCTGTATCCTGGGCCTCAGGTTCCTCTTCCTCTTCTTCAGCTTCACTCCCATCTTCACTCTTGTCTTCTTCGCTCTCAATCTCATCCTCACTCTCCCCATGTCGGGCTCCTTGTCGCTGTGCCCCAAGTTTCATCTGCTTGAGAGTATTTTCATCGATTTGGTGGACCGGTACTGGCATTTCCACCCCCAGACTATAGCCATACTTCCGTGCAATCCTGCATATGAGTCGGCCGAATGGAAGCGAATCAGAGCTCCTGGTGGAGCATGCAATATTCACGATCTGTCGCAACATGAATGTGGGTACACACAAGTTTGCCCTCTGCCCCACTTGGTACAGAAAGTCAACCATAAGGCGCGTGCACTCGCTGCGATTACTGTGTCTGGGGTAGAGGTTGTATGTGAAGATGTGATGTAATAGGCGGAAGTCGTCTGACATGTGGGACGCTAGCAGGCTTTTGTTCGGCTGCCACTCAGCTAGTCGGCCACCACAAAGGTATCATGTGCGACAATTTCTTTCACGAGCAGTCCCCAAATTCAGCTCGCTAGCATGTACATCACTAAGGGGCATATTCATAAGCCGTGCGATCACCCTCACATCAATGGTGACGAACAGATCCACCCCAACTAAGAGCCAGAACTGCAAAGGTTCTAGTGTAGGCTCACGAATGTTGGCGTAGAAGGCTCTGAAAGTGCCAGAATTGGTGCGACCTCTGACCTCAAATAGCGAACCCCAGAGGGCCGCCTCCACTTGCTCGAACAAATAGTATTCCCCAAATAGCTGTCCATCTACCTGGGCTTTAAAAAGAACTCTGCGGTCCTTATAAACTCCATGAGGTAGTGCCGTCAACTGTACCCGTTCACCAGGGATCCGGGGATCAAGGTCCCGCTTCGTGCGAAACTCCCGGGCAAAGCTCGAGCTAGTGGCGGTGTCTCTCGGCCGCCTTGATCGTGCAGGGCGACTAGGCCCAGCCTCATCAGCGGCACCCTTTCTCTTGCCCATCAGAGAGAGGATGGTGGAGATGGAGAAAATGGCCGCCACAACTTCAAAAAGGGCCATGGAAAAAAATGGAATAGGGGAGAAAGGGCTGGGAATATTATTTCTCCACAGATTTAGGGCCTAACAGATCTTGTAGGGGCCAAAACGAGAGGAGATTAAAAAGGAGAATGGAGAGAACAGGTGGGTGAGGAAACTCCCACGAGTTTTGGAGCTCCAATGGCGTGTGGGGGGTCCAAATGAGAGAAACGAAGAAGGAATGGAGAGAGGGGCTGCAATGCACGATGGAAAAGGGTAGGCTGTGGTTGAAAACAGTAGAGAAGAGGATTGGAGAGGCGATTTGTGAGAGAGGGCAGCAATGCAAGAGGGAAAAACGGCTTGAGGAGGGCGTTTGTGAAGGAGGTGCAATTTTGGGTGATGAGAATGGGGCGGTGTGGGTACTAGGGGGTTTATAGAACCCCCAAACACAATCGGCCCAAGCCGCGGGCCCGGCCCAGCTAGAAAATCGGCGAGGCCTCGCCTACCCGGCGAGGGCCTCGCCAAAAATTTTTAGAATTTTGAAATGGGGCCCCACGGTTGTGATCCTCCAATCCCCTGGGCCCCAAAAATCACTGGGTACCACCCTGGGTACCCCTGGAATAGCATGGGTAGGCCCCCGACCCCGATTCGCTCTATTTCAGGCACTTTCGGGCACACACTGACATTTATAGATTTTTGACTGCTGTGGTAAGGTGTATTGTGATCTAGACACGTCACTAGACGGTCTAAAAGTGATTTGGGTTCGATACGTGCGGTCAGGATCGAGTACGAACTCGATCAAAATGCCTATTTTCGATGAACTTCGCCGAATGACGAAATCGGGAAAACTAAGGACTGTTTCTATATGTTTCTCGCACCCTCCTAGGTTGTAATGCGTCAGTGTACGTCGTGGGAACATAACTCAGGTCCGGTTTAATCAAAATCATGCTCTGATACCAACTTGTAACACCCTAAAAATCGGGGGTCGAGTATAACTCAACTCCCAAGTTCCAACGCATCACTTATGCAACATAATTAATGATGATTAAATGTTATCTGTGTTAGAGAAATAAACATGAGTGAGATTACACCAAAACAGTAATTCATACTCCAAAACATTTGTATAAAGGCAAGCGGAAGACTGAACTGTATATATATATATGTCAAGAAACAAAAGTCGTTTCATTTTCCAAAGTATGAATCCATCTGAGTCACCATATACATATGATTGTTTTATGAACAAAATGTCAAAAATAAACTAAGAAGTGATCCCTGCAAATCCCGTCAATCCGGTAGCCTAATCGAAGCCGCCAGAGTACTACATATAAGAGAACTCCTCCTGGTCCTCGTCATAATTAGGCTCCGCCTCCTGAGTCATCGGCTCGCCTAAACCTGAGACAGAGTCTAGTTGGTGTGCGCAACACCGTCCCGTAACGTGGGAGTGAGTAGCTAACTCAGTGGAACAATAAAGCATAGGTTAATATGTTATCAATACAGTCACGCAGTAATGATAAAACAGTAAAATCAAACACTCCTAACTACTCTTATTAATGCAAGTATGGATGCATGTATGATGTATGCCCTCACTGACATACTCCCTCATGCGACACCTTTTTCGTTCGCGGCATACTTTCATCCCTCAGTGCTCCACATCTTCCAAGCACATGCAATGCATGATGAGCATGATTACCGAGTTTTTAATTAGTCCATTTCAAACAGCAGGATTGGAAAACTAAGGTACCTCCCTTGTAACATTCCCAAACATGATCCATTTTAGGGTCGTCAGTCCTAGTTAATCTCATACGATGGTATATTTCTAGGTCGCTGCAAGGGCTGCCAGGGCTGTTACACAGAATCGTTGCACACTCCCTCATCACCTTATCAATACAGGCCTAGTTTATACTCTGTTACTACGGGAAAGCTCGTAGCCTCACCGCAGATTAGAGTATGCTCGAGGTCACTCCACTGACACCCTACCAACTGGAAGTTTATTTTCAAAGCCCGACCGGTCCGCTTATTGAGAATGGAACCCGGATGCATCCCGACTGGGGACCATAGCCAGGCTGTGCCAGCGTAGTCCGACAGCTTGAATATAGTGTCCCATACCACCATAATAGGCTCACGAGTCTGGTTGCTCACTGGTCACTACGGGGAGGCACGTGGCCCCAGCGTAGGCCGACAGCTCAACCACGGTGTCCCATACCACCATGCCCAGCTCATGAGTCTTAGCGGATCGAGGTACCATGGTTAACGGGATTCCACTGGTAAGTTTGGTACACTAGGTTCAAGCAGTAGTGACCAAACATGGTGAACATATATTAGACATATCGGGTTACATGACGAGCTTGACCAGCTCGAGCGCACAATCAATTGAACGACATAAAGTGCATAAGCACTTCGCGTGGCCTAACCACTGTCGCCAACTGACATATGACTCGGGTTCGTCAAATGCATTTCACGTGGCGACATGAACCTCAGCCACGATCTCAAATCTGGTACCGATTATTTGGACTATAAACATAGTCCCAAACTCAGTCAATTCTCATCCATAGCATGTAGAGTAAAGCATGATAAACAAAGTAGTTCAAGCATGCTAGTAGGCATGTTATAAGGCATGTTATAAAGCATGATATAAAGCATGTTGTAAAGCACTGCATCAATAGGAATACAAACACATGTATTGCAAGTAAGCGGTTTAAGTGATCAACCTCATGTAGGTAATCATACATGTTGCTAGGGTAGTTGAGAATCCAATCTCAACACTCTCCTCAGGCATCTACATACAAACACTTACCCTAGCATTTCCACAAACACTTCACATACACTATTTCAACATACATAGTGTATGTTAACAAACATGTGTTAGGGCGAGTCCTTTCGCCAAGCAAGTATTTTTATGCACCTATAATATATTTATACAACAATTAATCATGGCAAACACATCACTAAAATATACATGTATACGGTACTTCTTACAATACCGTATTTCTACATACATAGTGTATATTAGTAAACATGTATTTAGGTGAATCCTTTCGCCAAAGAAGTATTTTATCCATATATCGTATATCCATACGACAAATAAACATGTCAAACACATTTTCAAAAAAAATACGTATACGGTATTTTATACGAATACCTAGAATATGTGAAATTCCATATTCTACAACTTTAATCGAAACAGAAAACGGAAAGCACTCTGTACATGTGCAATTGCATGCAGATCATGAATCTATCATTATCTGACATTGAAAGCGTTGAAAACCGTAACCTATACACCTAAAGTCCTCACCTTACTCCTTGGAATTGCAACGAATCAGGTAGGTTCGTTAGGCTTCCGTATTCGGCGGTATTGTAGCCTAAAGAGTGAAACCGGTTAGCTATTTCACAACCTATACCCTTCACACCCCAAAACAGATCTAGGGTTAGGGTTTCTTACCTTAAAACGGAGTCAGTATCGCTGAAAAAGTGTCAAGAAAGGGATGGTGCAGCCCGTGTGGTGATTGGAAATAGTAGGAGGGAGATTCTCCCACAACTCTCAAGCTTTCTCTCTCTTTTTCTCTATTATTCTTAGGGTTTATCCTAAATTCGTATGGTTATGAGAGGGGGTGCTCCAAGGCCCTTATATAGCCTAAAAAGTCTCTGAAATAGACTTATGTTCAAGGTATACTTGGGTTATATCCAAATCGGTTCTTATTTAGCTCAAAAGAGGGTTTCTGACGGCCCTCCTTGAGCCAAAAGTCAGACTTAAGCTCACTAACCCTGGATCTACGTGGAGTTATGTTTTCGTCTCAGTCGGACTCCCAGATCACGCATGGCGGACCAGTTTCAGTTCAATGGTCAGTGGACCTTGATCCGAAATTCCAAGTACATGTAAATGTTCTTGAAATTTTTCTTGATCCGAGGGTGTATTTGGGTCTGATTCTGACGGTTTGATTTCTTATAAATTGACCGCAAGTTTCAAGTCTCAGATCACTATTCCAGATATTTATTTTCTAAAGGAATAGTGTGTTTTCACACTCCTTCGCTCCGGGCTCAAGCAAACAGCCATGGGACACTGTCTAGCCTTGATTTCCGAGATGGTTGTCAAGCCCAGCAAGGCGGTCCTAATTCCTTAACTTCGTATTATTCGGACTCCCGATGTGCGGTCTAGACCTGATACAGAGTTTCAATGTGGTCCCGAGAGCAGTCGGGTAATGAGTTTGATCCTAGATTTTAGGGTAACCTAGCGTCAAGGATCGTATTTAAAGCGATTCAATTGGATTTCATGGCTAATTTAGTTTAGCACTTAGTTAACTTTGTCAAATTTCTAAAGGATTTAATCCTAAGTGATTTCTGGTTGAGGTGGTACTCGAGCCATTGTACGGAAATTTACGGGTCGTTACAAATATCTTGCAGGAGTACTGAAATATGAACGAATAGAAAAAATACAAAATGTTTGATTCAAGCATTTAACAGGGACACCAATCTGCACATGCAGGTCCAATCATGGCAACGGTTTTAGATAATGACTTGCCTAGACAACAGAACCAATACGATTCCTAGGGTTTCAAAAGAGCGAATGATCTATAGATCGAATAGATGAGAACTGAAATTTCTAAGAAAGCATGCTTACATAAATATCACAGACGTGCTCGCACGTGTGCCCATGCAGATGCCCTTTCCCGTGCATGCACATTTGCATTGTGCAAGAGCAAGTGTGGGAGCAAAAGCCCAAACAAAGAGCAGAAAATAAGGAGTTTTAAGACCCGAAACATCTAGAAGTCGCAAAATTCCAAAGTGGGATGATTATGATTAACTAAAATGTGATGAACCCATTTTCAGGCGTCTACCAAACAGGCCATAAGCATTGAAGACATGCAATATTAATCAGGAGAACCAGGAAAAGATAAGGAAATTCCACATTGAAACAGAAATATCATCAAAGAACTTACTCTAGTAGAAATGGGACAAAAAGAAGAAGAAGAAGAGGAAGAAGGATGTACAAAAAACATGCATATCTAGGATGGCAGCGTCAACGCAAGAAGCTCAGAAAAACTAGCTATTCATGTCTGATACCACCCCAAAAGTCCAAAGAAAACTTGTTTACAAACAGAAAAGAGAAACCCATAAATCTTATATCCAAAGAACAAAATGTTAAACTAGAGAAACTACACAAAACCCATAATAACAGCATTTTAGAAATATGAAAACCAAGTTATAAGGTAACAATAAAGCTTCAAAAGTAAATATAGAAAGCAGATTTTACAGAAACCAGTTTCCTAGCAGGAAGCTTCAAAAGTAGAACATGCATTTCTTGGATGACAACATTAATCAAACACATAAACAAAAACAAAATGTCTTGAATGAGCAAAATAACTCTCCAAAAAAAGACCACTTTTAATAGAAAAAGCCCAAATCCAAGAGCATTTAGAAAAATCATTTTGAGAGAAAAACAGAAAGAAACTTGAATCTACAAATTTACAAATCAGGAGATAAAACCTTTGTTTCTCACCCAAAAGAAAAGAAAGGAACATGCATTTCTTGGATGAAAATATCAATGAAAGAACTGACAAAGAACCAAAGAATCCAAGTACAAAACCATCTTGAATAAGCAACACACACTCCAAATTGGCATTTTTACCAATGAAAAGAAGAAACCATTAGCCCAAATGGCCAGAGAAAAAAACCAAAAGCATACAAAAATCCCCACTTGGAGAAGAAGAAAATGATGATGATGAAGAAGAAAATGGAAATCTGCAACTTAGACATTCAAAGATCCCAGTTTTTCTCATGCATTCCCATAATAACAACATTAATCAAATAAAAGGCACTTCACTGGCAAAATAATAATAACAATAATAAAAACCCATATCATCATGTTTGACACCTCAAGTTTATGGGTAAAACCTGTAAAGTCCAAAAGGCCTGTTTGGACACACCTCAAAAGGGGCATTTGACCTACTTTTAAGCCAAATCCGGGTTTTTGATGTGTTCGGATGGACTTTGCAAACCCCTGTTTCACCATACCACTCGGATGGCATTTGACCTACTTTCACCATTCTTTTCTTAAAAGAAAAAAAAAAAACTATAACAAACCTGAAATCCTCACAAGTTTAAGGTGGAATGCTGAACCAGTGAAAACGTTCTACTCTTCTAATAGTGACTATAAATCTAGAACTCCAACATGTCGAGTTGAGCAAAAACAGATGAGAATACCGTTCTGGTTTTAAGACTCGGCAACTGGGACCCACTTGTTCGATCCTGAGTTATGATTCCCACCAAGAATTTAAACGCTGGTCGATCAAGCTGTTGAATATTGGAAACAAGCTATGAGGCTTACTCGAGGGTCATGACTCAAAGTGACTGAGCAATGACTCCCTAGTTTCTATTTTGAATTGCGGTGTGTTGAAGCACATCGTCCAACGAGTTCGAGTTGACCCGAACAAGTCACACGGACATCTCCGAGTCTTAATGCCTAAAAGCGAGACTATATCCTCTTTTAATCTTCGGAAGAATTAGCGAGAAATGACAAAGATTACCCTTCTAAACGTGACTAGAAACACTTGAACACCAAAATAACAACATCATAGACAGGATTCGAACTCACGTAGCTCAGTGGTAGATGGGGTGTGCGCATTTCAATACTGACCTCTTGGGTTTGAACCTAGTTTACCTAAAAAAATAAAAATAAAAATAAAAAGACCAAAATAACACAAGCATCATAACTCTAACTAATAACATTTTCAGAATTTGTGGTGTAAGGAATACTAAAAAAATGAAAGCAGGTAAGTGTGAATATTCAATTTCTAGTTACAAAATTGCCATAACTAACATTGCACTTTGGGTTTCACTCCAGTCCAAGTAGTTGAAGAGTTTTACGTATGCTTAGACATACGAGGGCCTGTTTGGTTGCCACTAAAAAATGAGTTAATCTCATTTTACTTTAAATATCAATTACAATAAGAGATCATAGTTTATATTAGTTATTGGTTATATTTTTAATCCCCGCTAAAATATATAATCACCAATTCTTAATTATGATAAATAAAATGAAATGAACTTATTTCTAAGTGGCAACAAAACAGGCCCTCGGTGAGCTAAGAAAGAGTATTTTTGTGGACCTAGTTGAGAGTTGAATTTGGCTCAAGTCAACAACATTACAGAGATGCCATAACTACAATCTACAAGTACCATAAAAATACAAGGGGTTTTTATAAACTACCTAGTTATTGTGGCATTTTCATCCCAGTACCTCTCTTAAGAAGGTTTTCATTAAGCGACCTAATTACTTTAATTGTCGTTAAGACACCTTCTGTTAGATTTCTCTAACGACAGTTTAATAAAGAGGAGCACTTTCCCCACAACTGCGACTGTTTTATTCAGCCCCTCCAAGATGTCGCTTATAGTGGCTTTCTTGTATGACGAATTCTCTATAGTACAAAAGAGAAAAGCAAAACAATCAGTAAATTTGAAATGGTTCATTATTGGAAATGCCTATCTGGAGTTTTTTTACTGTAGAACGCATGCATAAGTTGGGGTGCTTACCTGTAGCCTCGCCCAAAGATGATGCCACTGATGCAACTAAAAGAACCACAACAATATACTCAGAAAATTATAGAAATTATACGATTTAACATGAATTAAATGCATTCTTGGTCTAGTGCCCAAGATTAAATGCTTGCCTATGATGAGGCTAATTACTTTCTTTCTTTTCTCTCTGTTTTTTCTTTTTTTACTTTTTCCTTTTTCTTTTTTTCTTCTGTACTTGTTTTTTCTTGTTATTTTTTTCTTTATTTTTTTTAATAGCAAAATGAGGCTGATTACAGTGTCTGAACTTGTGTCGATGCTCCTCAAATATAAACTAAAACATGAATAAAACTATAACAAACCTGAAAAATAGCTATACAAGAACTTAAATGTGTAGGGGGTATAAAACATCTTTCAACATCACTCTTTGAAATACACATGCATGCATCTATGTGCATGCCAAACGTGCACGTACCATGATTGCATGCTTGCACATGTATAGGAGCATATGATGAATTATCTACACTGTCATGAACCTGAAGAATTATGTTACAACTTACAACTTCAAAGAATACTATGAGGGTGTCAACCAAAATAAATAAATAAATAAATAAATAGAGAAAAAAATAGAGAAAAAGTTCTGAAATCATTTAAAATGGTTATCTTACGAACAGATCTACCACACACACACACACACAACACAAAAAAAAAAAACTAACAAAATTAATAAGCATAATCCAAACATGAAATATACGAACAATCTACCACAAAATCAAACTACTACAAGCACCAAAACCTAAACCTAGATCATCCCGATCTATCAAAATCAGCAAAATCCCCCAAAAAGAGAGGAGAAAACGCAATCTAGAGATATGGAAGCTCAAATCTCATTAAGAACAGATAACAAAAACTGAGATTCAATACTCTCAGTTGGAAATCGCAGCAAGAAAAAACGCATCTACGAAGATCCAAAGGTGCAGAAACAGAAAAATTAGGGCGAGAGATGGGAAAATCACCGCTATGATGGAATCGAAGATCAAGCTCTCACGAAAGACGACGAAAGAGAGCAAGGGTTTTTTTTTTTTTTTGTTTTTTTACCGATTCCTCCGATCTCCGCCGTGGAGATGAAGGAACGATATTGGGTGAGCAGAGAGGGAGAGGGAGAGGGAAAGGGAGAGCACACAAGAGGGAGAGGGCCGGAGAGGTAGAGAGAGGAGGGAGATGGAGAGGGAGAGGGCCGGAGAGGTAGAGAGAGGGAGGGAGATGGAGAGGAAGAGCACGAGAGAGTGAGAGTGAGAGGGAGAGAGAGAGAGAGAGGGAGGAAAGCGTGCGAGAGGGAGAGGGAGAGAGAGGAGAGCGAGAGGCAGAGAAAGGGAGATACAAAGCAAATGGCTAGGGCATTTTTAAAAAAAAATAAATATAAAGGGACCCTTTGCCCACGGCCGTTAAAACTGACCGCGGGTAAAAGGTAAGCCCATCGGTCGGCTAAGCCCCATTTTGTTGTAGTGATCGTTGAAACCTTTCTAGGCCCCACAGTGATGTTTATTTGTCATCCAACCTTTTTATAAGATCATCCAGACATGGATGAAGGGAAAACACAAATATAATCTTGATCCAAAACTTCTGAGGCCCCCAGAAATTTTTCAACAGTAGACGTTCAATTCGGTTGTTTCCTATAGTGTGATCCATTTTAACATTGAATATGACTCATTTTTTTTTTTTTTTTGTCTCAAGCTCTAAATTTATCTTATAAAATAGATGGACAGAGCAGATAAAATACATAAGTCAAGGTGGACCTCACGAGTTTACTCGGTACACTAAGCATGGTGATTGAGTTACCACGCAATCCGCTTCCATGAAATGGATGGGTTAAATTTCACGACCATCTTGGCCAGGTGGGCCAATCATATACTAGAATAAGGAGATGATTTGAAATGTAACCAGGCAAAAATTGTCCTTCAAAATTTTAGAGGCCAAATAGAAACCACAAGTTATCTTGTCTGAGTATTAGTGGCCAGTGAGATGCTACAGTAGTACCATAGTATCCATATATTTGGTCCTTTTCAATTTCATGGAGTGGGGCCAAGGATTTAGATATCCAAATCGTTACATTAAAATTGGAAGATCGTAACACCAAATTCTCATCCACACCATAGAAGACAGCGTGGGACACAGTACACACAAGATAACCACAATACTAAACTAGTTGCAACAAATTCTCATCTACAACTGGTAGTGTAGGATATATATATATATATATATATATATATATATATATATATATATATATATATATATATATATATATATACTATGCGCTCGAGCGCATACGGCCGTCCATGAGGTCGAACTTGCCGTTCAACATCTACCCCCTCGATGCACCATCCCAGTGGGGCCCACACGGATGAAAATCACCTCAATCCGTGACTTTTGTGGGCCACACCACGTGATGGAGAGGAGCCGTGGACCATTGAAACATTCAAAACCAGCTTGTGGGGGCCTTTCGAGAGGTTTCTTCATGATCAAAACCGTCCATCATGTGTGTCCCACTTGAAAGTAATTTTAAACCACTTTTCAGGTGGTATCCACATCTCTGGTGGGGCCCACCAAGTGCTTTTACATGTTTTTGCTTATATACTTATGTTTTCAGATGGTATGGCCCTCGATCACGGTGGACGGACGATTTTGGGTCCAGGCCCAAAATGGGACTCTGCATCTCCCAGTGGACGGTGTGGATCTTCGAACGGAATCACGGTGGGGCCCACCCCAGCTCGACCTCATGGACGACCGCTTTACGCTCGAGCGCATAGTACCTTTTCCATATATATATATATATATATATATATATATATATATATATATATATATATATATATATATATAGCTCATGGGAACTTCTCATGAGGTTGAGTTGTGTGGGCCCCACCATGATGCGTGTTGAACATCTACCCCATCAGTCAGATGCACCACTCTATGGTGGGTCTAGATCTTAAAAATAAAGTTAATCCGTGACTTGTGTTGGCCACACCGCATACAAAAGTTGAGAGGGGTTATCCTCTATTAAAACATTCATAATCATTTGTTGGGCCCACCGAGATGTGGTTCAAAAATTCAGCCCATCCATTATGTTTGTCCCACTTGGATGAGGGGTCATACCAAGTTTCAGACGCATCCAAATTTCAGGTGGGCCCCACCAAGTGCTTTTATATGTTTTAGTCATGTCTTCACATGATTTTAGATGGTATGGCGCACCTAAGTTCCGTATACGGCTGATTTTTGGGAGATCCCATAATTTAAAGGGGACCCATCAAATGCATGGTGTTGATGTTTGACATACATCATGGTGGGGCCCACACAACTCAACCTCATGGGAAGTTCCCATGAGCTCGACAACATAGAACCTTTTCCATACATATATATATATATATATATATAATATTATATATATATATATATATATATATATATATATCCCAACTTACTAATGAGAGTAAAATGACATTTACCTTTATTTTGAGAGGAGATGGAAACACGAGATTGATGATATTATTAAGGGGCAATTAAGGGGCACATGCATGGACAATAAGGTTATTGTACACACTCCACATGCGCCAGCATGGTACATATGGGTGAGATCTAATCCATCAAACATGTGAATGGGTTGGAGAAAAACTTCATCCAGGCCTTTATGACCGTTGAGAACTCCCCGAGGATCACATTTGTTTTGGATCAAGCTTATATTTGTGTTTTCCCTTCATTTAGGTTTGTGTGATCTTATGGACAGATTGGATGGCAAATAAAACATCGCAGTGGGCCCTAGGAAGTTTTCAAAGGTGGGCATTCAATCCCCACTTTTTCTATGATGTGGTCCACTTGAGCTTTGAATAAAACCATGCTCTAAAATGATATAGAAAAATGGATTAATGGTGTGGATGAAACACATTCATGATGCTTGGACTCACGGAACCGTGGGCCACATTGTATCATGGGGATATTGATCTCGCTGGTGCTACAGGCAGACAGTAACTTCCTGCAAATTAAGGCTTTCGCAATAGTTCCTATGAATCTAGGTGGGTCCACTTTGATATTTTTGAGAAATTTATCCCGTTCATCTTTAAAAAAATAAAAATAAAAATAAATAAATAAATAAATAATCTCATTTTAGGATATGGGACAAAAAAATAAGTGGATCCGAGGCCATGCAAAAGGGAAAATTGTAGAAGAAATGTCTATAGTTGAAATCTTCATGTGATCCACCTTGACGTTTATATGCCATCCAAATAATTTATAAGGTCATTCCCACCAGGATGAACTGAAAACATAAAAAGCTTAGTCTGATACAAAACTTTTATAGCCATATGACTGGTCCAACGGTGGTTGTTCAATCTTCACTGTTTCTTCTATCATAGCTCACTTGAGCTTTTGATCCGCTTGATTTTTGGTTGCGTGTCGTGAAGTGAGCCCACATAATGAATGGACATGGTGAATATCTTACAAACATTACGTTGGACCCCACCTAGCTTCCCAGGGAAAACACTTTTTGGGAAAGGCTTGGTAGGAAATCTGCATCCGCCGCAGTGATCCCTATTAGTCGATGTCATGGGTCCCACCATAATGCATGTATTTTATTCATACTGGCCATCCATTTTACCAACTCATTTTAGAACATGATAGAATATATGTGGCAAATCTAAATTTCAGGTGGACTACACCACACGAAATAGTGGTAATTGAATACCCACCATTAAAAATTTCCTGGGGCCTACAAAAGATTGATCAAGCTGATATTTTTGTTTTCTGTTCATCCAGATCTGTATGATTTAACCGACATGTTGGATGGAAAATAAATATTACAATGGGCCTTATAGACTTTTCAACATTGGGTGTTCAATTGCCACTATTTATGTGGCGTGGTCCACCTGAGATTTGGATCTACCTCATCTTTGGTCTCATTCCCTAACGAGCAGAAAAAATGAATGGACAGCTTAGATAAAAGACATGCATAATGATGGGTTAGAACCAATCAGCACAGTCCTACTGGGAGGGATCACCACCGAATCCCACTCTAACACAGGCAATCCTCAAGTCCCATAAAAGATCGTCTTTTCGAAAAATGTGATGGATGATATGCAGTTACTTAGAAATTACATACATGACACATAAATAGTCAAATTAAATTACAAATACGTTACATAAGTAGTTAAATTAATCCGTTCAAATTATGGTACCTGGTGTGGATGGATCATGAATCCAAAATTATTGTTATTCCATGATCAAAATGGCAGATTTGTGAATATTTATTGGATGGTTAATGTAAAATATCCAAAGGTTCTTTTTTACATAAACAAGCATCCATGGAAGAGAGGGTACAATTGTTTGACTTGTATATAGAGGGTTCAATCTAGTCAAATTTATTTGAATTAATATGGGCTACATGTACAATTTATGAGTGCATGCTTATCAATTGTCATTCGTCCTAAGTATCATAAAAGGTCTCTTTAAAATTTTTAATTTTAGAGCATTGTTAAGCTCACATGCATGTGTAATAAAACTTATGCACCAACATGACACTATAGGTCTGAGGTCCAATCCATCAATGAAAATGGTACCATCTATCAATGCCCTAACTCAAGAATTAGGTTAATCTACCTGTCGTGTGGGCTAAGGTTTATTAAACAAATGTACAACCTAAAATACTTTGGATGAGAATTTTTTAAAACCATCCACGTATATATTCTAATATTGAGGCCTGCATGCTAGTGGAACCGGATTTTCTTTTTAGGGAAACATGTACAAGGTTAGATGAACCTGATGGATGGATGGATTAGATGTCTTATATATGTGGGCTTTAGTGCACATGCCTGTTTGTGTAACTAAGCTCTTAGTTTGTCTTTCATACGGTTCTCACAGTTTTCATCTCAATTTTTCATAATAAGGGCATATGGTTCATTTCATCCTCGTCAATAAGCTCAGAAACACAATTCCGTAAATATGAAAGTTGAAAGTATCTTTACAGAAAATCAACAGTTCTGAGGTATTTTCAGGTAAAAACCCCTTTTCATAATTAGTAATGAAGAGATGCTCTGATGCTTTCAGAGCACTATAAGTTACAATGCTCCATGTTGCATTGGTTAATTTGGACAGTCCAATCAATTGATCTAAACTATCCATTAAGATCAAAACATAGTTTTTAGGCAGCCATGAAAAAGTCGCATTGTTGATGGGATGATCCACTCCATCCTTGATTTTACCTTATTTTCTGTCTTTTTACCAAGCGATGTATAGGATTATTACAATTGCCTAACAAAAGTGATTTATCATAAATAATCTATGATGGTCCCAAATGAATAGATTGATCAAATTATTGCTTATAACTATTTTTGTGCACGTGATCTTAAACATCCATATTTAAGGTCATTGATCAAATATTTATGTTTGTCATATCACTATGGTGTTTTCATGGTAGCACGTGAATAGAATGTCGTAACTAATGAAGTATAGATCAATTGATCGAACCAAGTGTCCCAATACAATTATAGTGCATTTAAGAGCTTTTTGTAAATGAATTTAAAATCAAATATAAAAATTACAAATGCTAAAACAAGGGTAAATTTTTACTATAGGCACGACTTTTCACCTATTCGACCCAATGCGACCGACCACAAACTTAGATAACCAAAATAGACCACCGACTGTACGGAGAACCTATTTCGGACGAAAATAACCCTCCTTTTTCACCTGCTTCTTACCCTAACCCGAGGGTATTTTGGTCAGTCTGTACCCTGAAAATCGCCTTCCGTCGACTAAGTTTCCCGCCAGCGAAAAAGCTAATTACCTTAAAAGACACTGTCTACTTTGCTAATTATTTCCTAAAACAATGAAACAAATTGATAAGAAGAATTGAATAGTTTGAATAATTAGTGAATAAGGTAAAAAGAAAATAGAAAAAATTTCTCTTTATCAGTAGGTAATTAAAAGTAAGAATTATATGGTTTAAACACTAATTGCAAAGGAGATAGGTAAAACAAATGCTATAAAAAATTGAAAATTAATAAATAAAAACCTAGTGAGAACAATAAAATTTATTACAAATACCTTTATGAGTAGAATTCTTATGAAGTAATGTTGTAAAAAAACACATTTAATGAAAATATGAACACAAGTCTGGGATGTCAGATGTATGGTTGTAAGTTAAAATATAATTATACCCTGAAACACAAGGGTGAAGGCGTTAGCAAATTGAGACAAAGTCTTTCATGGATAAAATACCTGTGGGGTGGGGTATACCATCCTGGCCAATGCATGCGGGAGTGTGGTCTTATTGAAGGTATTTTGGCAATGGTTTAAATTTACTCCAATATCTCATCTATTAGTAGTTGAACCTGTGAAGTCATTCAAAAAAAAAAAATGATACGAAGTCTAGTGCAATGTAATCCACCATTAAATTTGATGGTTCTAGTGCAAATGTTTTTTTTTTTTCCTTTTTCTTCTAGTGTATGAATAACATATAAAAAAAAAAACATATACAGAATATTAATGGTGTGATTTATCACACAACTATTACCTTTTATCCATTAAACATGTGAGATGTATGACAACAAATGAATTGTTAGTGGGGAATTATCACATGAAGTGCACTACATCATAAGTTATTACCAAGGAGTTGAGGTTTGTGAGGATACATGCTATGTGCATGACATCCACATGTCCATCATATGTGCCCTCCTGTGTTTGGCCAGCCACCAAGAATGAATTCAGGTACTTAACTTTGGTGAGCCATGTTGGGAATCCGTGAAAACAAACCTCGAATTCAGATCATATGAGATTAAGCAAACATAAACAAAGAATCATAAATTTTACGTAGAAAAACCCTTGCGAGAAAAAATCATAGCTCAAAGCTACAAAGAATCACTATGAAAGCAAAAGTATAAGAAATGGAATCACTTACAATGCCAAAAAATTCTCATTTTCTCCACCCCAAACTTTAGAAACCTTTTTCCCTTGATTAAAATCCTTAATCCTGCAATTACACCTATATATATAGTGTCGCACCCGAAAAAGGAAACAATTCACGCAATTAAGTAAAAATGTGCGTGCCATTGATCCAAGTATTGATCAATCGAGCACGCCTTCAATCGATCGAGCACTTACGTTCAAGCGATCAAACATGCTCAAAACTGTCCATAGAGTTTACAAGTATTTTTCAAATTATGTCGACCAATTAAGCTGAGACTTTGATCGATTGAGACTGTCCAAAATTATCCAGAGACCAACCTATATAATTTAGAGCTAGTTCGATGGATCAACCAAGGTGGTCGATCGATCGATCGAACCTTTGTTTTGTGTACATATTTAAGACATCTCATAACAATCTCCATCATGACTTCAATCCCCATCCATGAACCACCACTCCAACTCTAATTTGCCTCCATCATAGCTTCTCCATTGCTATTGTTTCTCATGCACACTCTGTCTTCATCAACCTTTTGTCAAACACAGAGAAGTCGAACGAAATCGGAACTTCTCTAAGGGAATCACCTTTATCAACATGTCTGTCAGATTCATGCTTGTGTGGATCTTCTTGAGTGTGACACCACCTTCCTCAAGCACTTGTCGGATAAAATGATGACGAACATTGATATATTTAGTTCTAGAATGGTAAACCAAATTCTTAACCAAATTGATCGTACTTTCACTGTTACAATTAACCAGCACAACCTCATGTTGAAGCCTAAGTTTGTTCACCATTCCTTGCAACTAAATGCATTCCTTTAATACTTCTGTCACTACTATATACTCAGCTTCTGTTGTGGAAAGAGCGACCACATACTTAAGCTTTGACTTTTAAATGATTGCTCTGCCCGCTAATATAAATGAGTAACTGAAAGTTAACCTTCGGTTGTCTACATTTCCTGTATAATCTGAATCAACATAACCTACAAGCTTTCCCTCTGATGTCTGAAATGTCAAGACGTAGTCTACTGTACCTCGTAAATAACGAAGTAGCTATTTCACTGCCTCCTAATGTTGATTGTTAGGGTTTGATATGTATCTGCTCATAACATTAACTGCATGTGAAATATCTGGTCTCGTAGAAACCATGACATACATCAAACGACCAATTGTGCTTGAATATGGCATACGAGATATAATATGTTGTTCTTCATCTATAATAGAATATTGCTCTAAAGAAAGCCTAAAGTGAGTAGCATGTGGTGTGCTAACTCGCTTAGCCTTATCCACCCTAAACTTTACCAATACCATCTCAAGATATTCTGCATGGGACAATTAAAACATACTCCTCTCCCTATCTCTGTTTATGTCTATGCCGAGAATCTTCTTTCCGGCCCTTATATTTTTCATTTCAAATGTCTTTGATAGACGAGTCTTCAATATATTAATTTCGGACATGCTTTGACTGACGATAAGAATATCATCAACATATAATACTAGTAGAATGAATCCTCCATCACTTAATATTTTGAAGTAGATACAATGATTATATTCACTCCTACTAAATTGTTAATTCATCACGAAAGTATCAAACTTCTTGTACCACTGTCTAGGCGACTGTTTCAGGTCGTATAATGACCTTCTCAATCTGCAAACCTTATTATCTTATCTATTTTCTTTGAACCCTTTTGGTTATTTCATGTAGATATATTCTTTTAATTTCCCATGTAGGAAAGCATTCTTCCAATCCATTTATTCCAGTTCCATATTGTATTGGGCAATCAGTGTCAACACAAATCTGATAGATAACAGTTTGACCACTGACGCAAAAATATCTTTGAAGTCGACGCTCTCCTTTTACGCATACCCTTTCGCAACCAATCTTACCTTATATCTATCATATTAATTTCTTCTTGCAAATCTACTTAGACTCAATTGCTTTACGCTTAACGGGAAGCTCCACTAGCTCCCACGTCTCATTCTTATATAGAAAGTTCATCTCGTCTTATGTCGTCGTCATCCGCTTCTCATCATCTGGATCATCTAGTACTTCCTGCAAGCTAAAAAGATCTCTCTCATCTGTAATGAGAATGAATGCAATGTTCGAGTCATCTCTATATCTCGCTGGTAATCTATGATCTCTAATTGGATTTCTTCTTAGAGGTGGTTGCTCTACCTACTCTTATACTTATTGCTATGACTTAGCTTCAACTTGTGTTTCACCCTTATCAATTTCAACGTCTATCATTCCTGATTTTTCTAGTTCTTTTGTTCTTCCATACAGAATAAATAATCTTCATCAAACTTGACGTCATGGCTAATCGTGATCTTCCGTGTGATGTGCTCATACGTCTTGTATCCCTTCACACCATTACTATAGCCAACAAAGATACACTTTTTCACTCTTTTGTCTAGCTTATCTCTCTCAATTGACAATACATAAGAATAAGTATAATTGCTAAATATTATTAGCTTTAAGAAATCAACATCATGACCGCCCTACACTTCTTTTAGGATTTTACAACAAATTGATGTAGAAAGAGATTGATTCACTAAGTAACAAGTTGTGTTAATGGCCTTAGTGCATAACTCTTTGCCTAGCCCACCATTGCTCAACATGCTTTGGGCTGTATTCAAGAGAGATTCATTTGTTCTGCTACATTCTGCTCTAGTGTATGCCTGATTGTGTTATGTCATATGATTCTTTCATCTTTACAAAATTGGTTAAATTCATTCGAAGTGAATTCATCACCATTATTTGTTCTAAAAAAATTTAACTTTCGTTCTAACTGTTTTTCTACCATTGTCTTTCACACTTCGAAGGTGGCAAAAACGTCTGATTTGTACTTCATGAAGTATACCCAAACCTTTCTAGAGTAGTCATCTATGAATGATGCAAATAATGATGACCCCCTCCAGAAACTATGGGCGACGACCCCCTCCAAAAATTATGGGCGACAACTCCCATACATCAAAATACACATAATTTAGAGTACCCCTACTAACATGCTTTCCACATTTAAAAGATAATTGTGATTGTTTACCATATATACAATGCTCATATATATCAAAATTAATACTTTTAAATGCAGGAATTATGGAACGATTAAAAAGTACATTCATGTTACGCTCGCTCATATGACCTAGATGTGCATTCAATAAACATGTTGACGTAGACTCTGCTACAGACGTTGTAGCTCCACAAGATACGGTATTCCCAATTAACTTATAAATGTTACCATTTCGTTATGCCTTCATCATTATGAGTGTCCCCTTTGAAACTTTTAAGACACGATCAAAATCGGTGAACTTGCACCTAATTGCCTCAAGAGCTCCCAAAGAAATCAGATTCTTCCATAGGTCAAGAACATGTCTCACATACATCAGAATGCGTTCCATCTCATCAAATATCCTGATGCGCACCGATCTGATTCCAATGACCTTTAAGGCAACACTATTACCCATAAAAACCTAGCAACCATACCATCACGTTTGTTGTATGTGGTGAGCCAATCTTGATGTCGAGGTCTTGTGGTATGACACCCCCGTATCCAAAATCCATTCAACGCTGAGATAGTTGGATTTTGATGCGGTCAGAACATCACTAGTATCCACATCTTTATTCGATTCCACTGTGTTGGCCTCTTTCGTGCTTCATCTACTTTATATCCCTTTTGGGCTTTAGTTCTTCAACCCTTCTTCATGCGCGCATATTTTCTATAGTTCCAACACTTCATCTTTTCCTTGCCCTTAGACTTAGGCCGTGAACACGATGAATTTCTCTTCTCCCACTCTAAATTCCTTTGCTAGCTACCAACACATTTGTAAAGTAACCTGCACTGTTATCCTTTTTTTGCAACACCAACTGAAGGACTAAGATGATAGTCTCAACATTGATGGTATCTATACAGTAGCACATCATGTTTACAAAGCTATTGTAAGACTCTGAATGAGAGTTTAGTAGAATTAGATCTTGATCCTCCTCACCCATCTTCACTTCCACACTTGTCAATTTGTAAAGGATCTGATTGAATGCATTGATAGACTTTGATTTCTGATTGTCAATTCATTGAGATTTGACCCTACTTCCATCTTTAGATTATAAAATTGCTTATGAGGGTCAAATATTGCATATTAGACCCCAATTACTACCTGGATTTATGAACATGACACTGCTTAATGGTTTATTTTAATCGTGTTTGTGATTCAAGGTGAATTTAGGATCGTGGACTGAAAAAGATGCTAAAAGCATGGATTTAACACTCAGACATTACCAAGGCATTGGACGAGACTCCATGGGACCAAGATCGAGGATTTACACGCCGGAGATCAGAGAAATTCCAGTCACTCACTTTAAACAGGCCTGAAAGACGTCCATAATGCAAGATCATAGGGTTCCCACCATCTGATCGTTCCAAACTTTATATATGGACTGAGGATCATGAATTAACCGTACATGTCAATTTTTATCCATTGGATCCCTTTAGAAGTGCCCCAACGGACAGATCAGCCCCTAAAATCTGGATTCTGGGCCTAGCTACAATCTGGATATACCTCAATTTTGATCCCAACTGTTAAAAAGATAAGAGAAAAGAGATGGATGGAACAGATCTCTCATACCCATCATAGTGGGCCCCACTTTAGCATAAATGTACATAATACATAATTGCACTAGCTGTGCATGGCAATAGGGCATCGGTCAAACCGACTCTTGACCATCTCAAAACGGAAACTCCTGTTTCCGTCTGCAAAAACAAAAGAACAGAGAGCAGCGGTTGAGTTTTGTGGGCCACCACCGTGTTTCAACGATCCAATCTGAACTGTCCATCGGATCCCCATGAAGCCTCTTATCATTGCCTAGGTGGCAGAATTGCAAGAGATCGCGAGGAGCGAATTCCAGCCGTTCAAGCGGAGGATAGACGGTAGAGTAAAAAATTAGGTGGACCGCATCAACAGACAACTAAAACTATTCATTCTTGAACGAAATTTCGTCCTAAATCCAATGAATGGATTGGATTTCACTTTTGACATCAATGTAGGCCCCACCGAGCATCGCAGTGCTATTACATGCAAAAGAGGACATCCAGACGCCGACCGATGTTTGCCGAAGTTTTACGATCCGGATGATGATCGGATGGAAGATTTGATCCATCCATCATAAAGGTCATTCAAAAACGTCCCCGGAGACGTTGATTTTACAGACATAATGCAAGTTTTTTTGGTGAGTTTGAAGGCACCGAACTTGGCTACGTAGAGGGTTATAGGATGTTGCTGCGAAAGCCTTTTCCGTAGCGGACTCTTCCGCAACCGACTCCAGCCTTCCAGCCGACCTCCAGCAGCTATAAAAGGGCCTGAGGAAAGTTTGGAGGGGGTATCAAGGGAAGAATAGATCCAGAGCCAAGGAGAGGAAAAAGAAGAAAGAGAAGAAAGAGAAGAGAGAGAGGGAGGAAGAAAGAAGGGAGAGAATAATGTTTTTCATTTATCAATTTTGTTTTTCTCTCTTTCTACTTGATTTTATGAGTTGCTAAATTCCTTGGCTAGGGTTAAGATGAAGCCCCTGATTTGAATAACTCTTGTTATGTGTTGATTTCATCTGAATTGATTGATTTATTTATTTCTCTAGTGTGCTTAAATGAAAACTCCGTACTTCTCCATTCTATGAGCTTAACCAAAGTCTAGAGGTGGATGTTGTTTGGAATCTTATTTTAAGTGCTTGTGTCTGACCATGAATAAGTTTTCCTATAGAGAAAGAGATAGGAATTTACATCTCTTCATACCTGACCATGGATGGAAAGATGTGATCCTTATGCTTTAAGGGATTATACATTCTGTGTGCCTGACCAAGGACATAGAGTGTGCTTTATTTATTAAATTTATATTAATCTAAATTAAGGTGAATCAATAGGTAAAAACAAGGGTTAGGATATTAGGGGTGGATTCAAAAGTCCTAGTATTCTCCTTGATTGAATTTTCCTTATTGCTCTCGGTTCTTTTTCATAGATTTGTGTAAGTAGTTCGCTAAATTATTTGTTAGATTAGTTAAGAAGAATCGTAAATTTTGAATTGTGACAACCAGTCCTCGTGGGAACGATCTCATAATACATACCATATCTACATCTGATTCGTATACTTGCGAGTTTAAAATCATTTAAATCAGGTTTATTTAAGTAAAACATCAAGTTTTTGGCGCCGTTGCTGGGGACTGTTTCGGTCCAATTGGATTTAGGATTCTCTCTTATCATAATTCTTAGTCTTAGGATTTTTCTCCTATCATTTTGGGAAACTTAATTTTTTTTTTTTTTTTTTTACAGGAATTGAAGAAGGAAGCTGAAAATAACATTGTCTTCAAAGTAAAGGAGGAGCTCCCAATTCTTCGAAAATCAATCATCTCATTTTTCCAGTTCTTTCTTCCAATTCTTGTTTGCATAGTTTCATCTTGTTTTTAGGAATTCATAATTTTTAATTCTAGTTTTATTTATCTTAGGTTGCATCTTAACGTAGCTTTCTTTCTTGCATTGTTATACTCAGTTTATGCTAGGACGTAGATCTCTGAACATAGAACTAGCACCTTTTGATCCTAAAATAGAAAGAACATTTCGTAGAAGAGTGAGAAACAGTCTATTTGAAATGGCGGACGAGAATGGAATTAAAGCTCTTAGAGATTATTCAACTCCTATCCAATTTAATGTACCTTCATGCATAGTATTGCTAGCCACTACGACAACATACTTTGAACTTAAACCTGGAGTCATACAATTGTTACCCTCCTTTTATGGTTTAGATAAGGAGGATCCATATCATCATGTGAAAGAATTTCTAGACATTTGCTCTACCTTTAGGTTCCAAAACTTTTCAGATGATTCGATCTGTTTGTGCCTTTTTCCTTTTTCTTTGAAGGATAAGGCGAAAGCATAGTTGAATTCTCTAGAAGTTGAGTCTATCGCTACATAGGACCAACTATCTAAGAAGTTCTTAAATAAATTCTTCCCTGTTCATAAAACTAATGCTCTCCGTAGAGAAATTACTAATTTCACACAAAAAGAGGGTGAGCACTTTCATGAATGTTGGGAAAGATGGAAGGACTTGCTTCTTAAATGTCCACAACATGGTTTGAGAAGTGGCAACAAGTTCAATACTTCTATGACGGTTTGACACTCCAAAACCGTCGCATGGTTGATGCCACCAGTGGAGGGTCATTCATGACCAAAAGTGATATCGAAGCTTGGAATTTCTTTGAAACCTTGTGTGAAAACTCCCAGCAATGGGACTATTCAAATAGAGGTGAAAGAAGTCCCCAACCACAGAAGAAAGGTGGTATATATGAGATAGGAGTCATGCCAGATCTTTATGCCAAGATTGATAGCCTGACAAAGAAAGTTGATGCTTTGATACTAAATAATGGACCTCCACAAACAACTCAAATCGAGTCATGTGTCATATGTTCCAGTCCTACCCATCCTACGCAGTCTTATCCATCTGGTGCAGCATTTCTAAAATTTCTCTCTGAACAAGTGCATGCTATGAACACCTATCAGAGAACTGGGAATGATCCTTACTTAGACACCTACAACCCAGGGGTGGGCTAGACATCCAAATTTTTCTTAGGTAAAAGGACCACAACAAGGAGGACCATTTGGAAATCCTCCTATGCAACCTTACCCCCAAGTTGCTAGTCAACAACTTCAACAATTTTCGCAATATCAACAACTTCCTTCACAATCACGGAAACCATCTCTTGAAGATACACTCAATCTTTTTATGCAGAGTTCTCTTCAGTTTCAAAAAGACACCTAACAAATTTTACAAGCTAATCAGCAAAGCTTACATGCAAATGTATAATCCATTGCCAAGCTAGAAGTACAGATGGGTCAACTGGTTAACGCATTGAGTGAGAGAGAGAAGGGCAAGTTCCCTAGCCAACCTGTGGCAAATCCTAAGGGATAGTATGAGATTGGCTTTAATTTAAACCAAGAACAATACCATGAGCAAGCCAAATCAATCATTACCCTTAGGTCTGGCAAACAGATCGAGAACAAAGTAAAGATGCCTAGGGAAGAATCAAATTCCAAATCGGAAGACCAAAATGAAGAGGAGAGATACACTAGTGCATCCAAAGTCCAAAAGCACTCTGAATCTCCAGGAACCACTCACGTGTCATCCTATGTGCCTAAAGCACCTTTTCCTCAACATTTGGCACCAATTAAGAAAGGAAATAACTTTAATGATATATTGGAAATGTTTAAGCAAGTTCGAATTAACATTCTGTTGCTTGATGCTATCAAGCAAGTCCCTGCTTACGCTAAGTTTTTTAAATATTTATGCACTCAAAAGCGTAAGCTGAAGGTTCACAAGAAGCTCTTCCTTGTGGAGTGACTTAGCTCCATGATTCAATACAACACCTCTCCTAAATTTAGGGATCCAGGAGCTTCCACCATTTCTTGTATCATAGGAGATCATAAGATTGAGAAGACATTGCTTGATTTAGGGGCGAGCGTTAATTTGTTGCCATATTCTGTATATGAGCAGCTAGGACTTGGTGAGCTGAAATAAACCAAAATAACACTTCAACTAGCTGATAGATCTGTCAAGGTGCCCCGTGGTGTTGTTGAGGATGTGCTAATCTAAGTTGATAAGTTTTATTTTTCAGTGGATTTCAACGTTCTAGATACTAAGCCCGTCCAGAATCCTACTAGTCAAATCCCGGTTATCCTAGGACATCAATTCTTGGCCACATCCAATGCTATCATAAATTGCAGGGATAGAGTTATGAAGTTGTCTTTTGGTAACATGAAGATTAAACTCAATGTTTTTAATGCTGGACAACAACCATCAGACTCGGATGATATATTTGAAGTGAACATGATTGAGAGTCTAGTGCATGACTCTTTCCTTAAGTCGTCCGACGACACTCTTGAGACTTATTCCATCCAAGAAGTTAATGCATTGCTTGACTCTAATCCTATTTTGGATACTACAAAATGGAAAGCTAAAGTGGAACTTCTTCCACCATCTGAGTCTAAACTGGTCCCGTCTATTGAGAAACCACCCGAACTTGACCATGGTTGACTTAGATTGATTGATTCATGATCCATGGTTGCTTGCATTGCTTGTTTGGCTGAAGACGTTAAACTTAGCGCTCCTGGGAGGCAACCCAGTCTTTTATTTTATTTTATTTTAGTTAGTTCAATGTTTATGGGTAACATTGCTGTAAACCGTCACGAGACTACAACTCGTCCACTAGGGGCAATCTAGGGGTTTAAAGGCTTGTTGCATACGCTAAATGCGATCGAGAGTACCTACGAAAGTGGTATAGGTAGGATTTTATTTTTGTTATTTTTGTTTTACTTTTGTTGGTTTCTCTCTTGTGCTGACCCGCTCTTACGTTGATATCTTTGGAAAGCCTCTTGATTCTTTCGTCCAGATACTATCTTTCCATCACTTCTCTTTTACTTTCGTTGTCCCATGTGCATTGCCTGTTTATTTCTTTTATATTGAGGACAATGTAGATTTTAAGTTGGGGGTGGGAGATTAAGTTACCTAATCAGTATTTTCTTGGTTTTGAACAAAAATTGTGAAAATTCTTAAATTTTTCTGGAATTTCATGTGAATTTGAAGTGATTTTGATGGCCATCTTGGATTTAGAATTACAAGATACAGAATGTTGGTAATTTATGACTCTTGGATTCAGCCATCTGTTAGATTTCACAATTAAGTTTGAATTGTTAACCCATGATTAGAAGTTTTAAATATTAATTGAGTCATGATTTCACAGGACACATCTCACTTACACATTAAGGTTTCAGTTCGATATTAAATTGTAACTTGGTGATCACTAAGCATGGAAGGAACCAACCTGGGGAATTTGTCCATCATGTTCAATAAGAAGAATGAAAGAAAAAGGAAATACCCAGCTACAAGATAGCTACCTGCGGAAAGGGTTGGGCGATCGAACTTCACCATTGAAAAGGCCAAGTTATATGTCCTAGAGGGGGGGTGAATAAGACTATGCCAAATTTAAAATAATTACAACGAAATTTAAATAATCAGATAGTCAAATAAAGTAAATCAATTCACAATTCTGAAATGAATAGTAACCTCAATAAATACGTATTGAGAGATTGATACAAAAGTTGTTCTAAGGACAACCTTACAACAAAAACCAAAGTTTATGGTAGGATAACCTGATTTCTAGAAAAGTCTTTGTATCAAGAACTCAAACATTAGAGGAATAAACAAATTGAAACTATACTGAGGAATAGAATGCAATTTCAAATATTGATTGTTATGGGACAACCATGCACCATAAAAATGGCAGTGCAACCTTACTAGAACAATTAGAGAATCTAAAGCTCAAACAAATAAAGGAATAGATTGCAGAAATATAAATCTAAATTATTACAACATTCCCACTGAGCTTGAAATAAAAAGATTATAACATTCACAACCACATATACATTCCTCAACTGAATAATTAATGATATGAAAATAAAGTACACATCTACACAACACAGAGTTATAGTGGTTCGCCTGTGTGTACAGCAACTGTTCAACAACATCCACACACAATGCTACTCCACTCCTAATATCCTCACACAGGGGATATTAGCGTTCACTATCAAATAGGTTTTCTCAGGTTCACCCAAAACCTTTACAATTGTGTCTTTTTCAAAGGGCTTATGCAATTTAAAAACCCTCTTTTCTGAATTTTCCTGGCTCTTCTCAGATAACCAATACAATGAGATTTTTCTGGCTTAACCTCAAATAAAACCAAATAAAGTAAATTACATAAATTGTAAAATACCTATTTTTCTTCTTTGTTGTAGCAGTCCAGAAGAACCAAGTCGGAGTAGAGATTTGAATGTCAAAGTTTAATGTCCAATACTCATTATATAATGGTTCTAATTTCTAATAGATTTTAAATTAAAACAAATGGGCTAGCTTTAATTGATTTTGATTCCAGAAAAAAGAAAGACAACACTTCCTCTTTTCAAATCTAATTGGAATACAAGAAACTAAATCAATTAAGAAAGCTAAAGAAAGAAGATATTAAATATACAAACTTAGCTTAAACATAACACAGATTTATCTCTCAGAAGGCCGAATTTTAATTTCTTGAATGATTTATTTTATTTTGAAATTCGTGCTCTATTTATAGGTGAATAAATCACGTCTTCAACTGGTCTAAAGACCTCTACGACTGGTCGTAGTTCCAACAGAAGTTTGAAAATTCGGGCGCGATAAGATAAGACGGTTTCACGACTAGTCGTAGGGCACCTTCGATTGGTCGAAGGTCACACACGACTGGTCGTAGCTAAGGGAAATTCATCGCTGTAGTTTGAGTCGAAGGTCTATGACTGATCGAAGAACTAGTCGACACTTTTCCTACGACTAGTCGAATAGTCCTCAGGACTAGTCGAAGCCTAACAGAAAATTTCTAAATTTTTCAACAAACTTACGACTGATCCAAGAAAATCTTAGACAAGTCGAAGCAGTGCTAGGACTAGTCGAACAAAGTCCAGGACTAAGGTCAAACTCTCTTATATAAAATATATGAATTATGTATCCAAAATGGCCTACTCTAAAGGTCAACCTACAGTTAGTCATACCTTAATAGTGAAGTAAGGACATTGAAACTTAAAGACACGTGACCTTGAAAGTAGTGAAGCTTGAAGTCTTGATGTAGTTCAAACTTGAGATCTTGAAATTGAACTTGAAAGCTTCTTGCATTATCCTTGTCTTTAAATTAAGTCGAACAAACTCACTTCCTCGAGTCTTGACTTATGAGCAGTGCTTGTCCATCAAAGTTGATCTTGAGTAGAGCTTTGATCTTCACATATGGCACTTAAATTTGACAACAAAAAGGGCTATAAATAATGGCACTTACAACCATAGGTTTGTTCCCTATAGGTGTAGATTTGATTCCCCATGGTTGACATTTGGAAAGCATTAGGCGATTAGTTTTCAACATAGGTTTGCTCCCTATAGGTGAGGATTTGATTCCCCTCCTTGGCGTTACTGTTAAAAAAAAAGTCAAAATCTAGAAGAAAGAAAAAAGAATGATCTGTGAGGCACATTTAGTTTTTGGGTGTCCTGAATGCTCTTATTGCTTACCAATGGTATCATGAAATAACAAAATGAATTTTAATGATGATAAGCCGAGATTACACTATACACTCATGGAACTCAATGTTTAGAATTTTTCTTCGAATTAATGGATTAATATTTTGAACTTGATTATGAAGTTTACCGTAAGCTTGATTATAGGGAAAAATTCTGCTCACCATTCATGAATCTTAGAATTCTCATATCTCGACTATATGTTCACAAGTCACTCGAGTTTACAAGAACTGTCTTTTATTTCTGAAATTATTTTTTGCATACTTTGCTCGAGACTAGCAAAATGCTGGTTGGGGGTTGTGATGAGGGTCGAATATTGCATATTAGACCCCAATTACTACCTAGATTTACGAACATGACACTACTTAACGGTTTATTTTAATCGTGTTTGTGATGCAAGTTAAATCTAAGATCGTGGACTGGAAAAGATGTTAAAAGCATGGATTTAACACTTAGGCATCACCAAGGCATTGGACAGGACTCCATGGGACCAAGATCGAGGATTTACACGCCGAATATCAGAGAAATTCCAGTCACTTACTTTAAACCGGCCTGAAAGATGTCTATAATGCAAGATCACAAGGTTCCCACCATCTGATCGGCTTTAAACTTTATATATGGCCTGAGGATCATGAATTAACCGTACACGTCGAGCTTTATCCATTGGATCCCTCTAGAAGTGCCCCAACGGACAGATCAGCCCCTAAAATCTAGATTCTGGGCCCAGCTGCAATCTGGATATACCTCAATTTTGATCCCAATTGTTAAAAAGATAAGAGAAAAGAGATGAATGGAACGGATCTCTCATACCCATCATAGTGGACCCCACTTATACATGAATGTACATAATACACAATTGCACTAGCCGTGCATGGCAACAGGGCATCGGTCAAACCATCTCAAAACGGAAACTCATGTTTCCGTCTGTGAAAACAAAAGAACAGAGAGTCGCGGTTGGGTTTTATGGGTCACCACCGTGTTTCAACGGTCCAATCCGGACTGTCCATCGGATCCCCATGAAGCCTCTTATCATTGCCTAGGTGGCAGAATTGTAAGAGATCACAAGGAGCGAATTCCAGCCGTTCAAGTGGAGGATAGACGGTAGAGCAGAAAATCAGGTGGACTGCATCAACAGACAACTAAAACCATTCATTCCTGACCGAAATTTCGTCCTGAATCCAATGAATGGATTGGATTTCACTTCTGACATAAATGTGGGCCCCACTAAGCATCGCAGCGCTATTACGTGCGAAAGAGGATGTACGAACGTCGACCGATGTTTGCGGAAGTTTTACGATCCGGATGATGATCGGATGGAAGATCTGATCCGTCCATCGTAAAGATCATTCAAAAACGTCCTAGGTGACGTTGATTTTACGGACATAATGCAAGTTTTTTTGGCAAGTTTGAAGGCACCGAACTTAGCTACATAGAGGGTTACAGGATGTTGCTGCGAAAGCCTTTTCCGCAGCGGACTCTTCCGCAACCGACTCTAGCCTTCCAGCCAACCTCCAGCAGCTATAAAAGGGCCTGAGGAGAGTTTGGAGGGGGGATCGAGGGAAGAATATATCCAGAGCCAAGGAGAGGAAAAAGAAGAAAGAGAAGAGAGAGAGGGAGGAAGAAAGAATGGAGAGAATGATGTTTTTCATTTATCAATTTTGTTTTTCTCTTTCTAGTTGATTTTATGAGTAGCTAAATTCCTTGGCTAGGGTTGAGATGAAGCCCCTGATTTGAATGACTCTTGTTATGTGTTGATTTCATCTGAATTGATTGATTGATTTATTTCTCTAGTGTGCTTAAATGAAAACTTCGTACTTCTCCATTCTATGAGCTTAATCAAAGTCTAGAGGTGGATGTTGTTTGGAATCTTATTTTAGGTGCTTGTGTCTGACCATGAATAGGTTTTCCTACAGAAAAAGAGATAGGAATTTACATCTCTTCATGCCTGACCATGGATGGAAAGATGTGATCCTTATGCTTTAAGGGATTATACATTCTGTGTGCCTGACTAAGGACATAGAGTGTGCTTTATTTATTAAATTTATATCAATCTGAATTAAGGTGAATCAACAGCTAAAACAAGGGTTAGGATAATTTGGGTGGATTCAAAAGTCCTAATATTCTCCTTGATTGAATTTTCTTTATTGCTCTCGGTTATTTTTCATAGATTTGTGTTAGTAGTTCGCTAAATTATTTGTTGGATTAGTTAAGAAGAATCGTAAATTTCGAATTGTGACAACCAGTCCTCGTGGGAACGATCTCGTAATACAGACCATATCTACATCTGATTTGTATACTTGTGAGTTTAAAATCATTTAAATCAGGTTGGTTTAAGTAAAACATCAATTGCTTTTTCAGGTACAAACAATTTGACAACGATTTTATCATGTACAAGCTATCTAACTTTTTTCAATGTCCTGCGATGGTCTTTTAATCAAGGACATTGTAGACATCGTCTGCCAAATATAATTGGACCAAGATTTCTCTCTTTCATCCAACTCTCCCCACTCTTCATTGATCATAGACATTGCACACTTCTTAACATTAGGGAGTGCGTGTTGCAGCCCTTGTTAGACTAGAAGGCATAACATCTTCACCTTACTTAGGTCGAAGTTGTTTTTCCAGTGAACATATCTTTTTCATACTTCATGTTTGATCCCTTAATCGTCATGACCCAAATCCAAAATTGAATCCTAACGTTAGATCGTATACCACTTGTTAGGAATCCATGAAAGTAAATTTTAAATTCTGATCACACAAGATTGAGCAAATGTAAACAAAGCAATTAGTATCACACAGATTTTATGTGGAAAAACCCTTGAAGATAAAAACCACAGTACAAAGTGACGGGGAATCACTATGAAAGCAAAATTACAAGAGATGAAATCACTTATAATGTCGAAAACACTCGTTTTCTCCTCCCCAAACCCTAAAAACATTTTTCCCTTGATTGAAATCCCCAATCCTGCAATTACACCAATATATATAGTCTCGTACCCATAATAGGAAACAATTCGCACAATTATGCAAAACTGCACACACCATCAATCTAAGCATCGATCGAGCACACCTTCAATCGATCAAGCACCCATGTTCGAGTAATTGAGCATGCTCAAAATTGTACAGAAAGTTTATAAGTATTTTTGAAATTATGTCGATCAAGCTGAGACTTTGATTGATTGAGTCTGTCCAAAATTATTTAGAGACTAATCTATATAATTCGAGGCTGGCTCAATTGATCGACCAAGGTGGTCAATTAATTGAACCCCTGTTTCATGTACAGATTTAAGATATCTCATAGCAAGTCACACCATAGGGAATAAAAGGAAATGTAGCATCTATCATAAAGACCTTCCAATTAGTTTGTGAGACCCATCAAAGGGTGTACACGCCATCCAACCCATTCATTAGGTTGCCTTACCACAATGAAGGACTCAAAAATCAGCCAATCCAAAACTAAGGTGGGGACACCATGTGAATTTGAGTATTTTGGGCTTGATTTTTTTTTACATAATTTCCTTCAAGGAAGCCTAGCTGAGTTTTGGATCGGCCTAAATTTTGTGCTCAAGGCCAAACAAGGGAGGGGAAAAACTATATGTACTATTTGAATGTCATGCAGACATGTCTGCCCCGCAGAGCTCGATTCCATTATATATGTTACATTGCAATAGTGGTAAGTTTTACAAGTAATCCATTGGACTTATCATGAAATTATCAAAAGCAAACCATTAGCTATTTTAGACCGCAATGTATTATACAAGATTTTTTTTTTCCAGCAATTTCTTGATTTTTTTATTTTTATTTTTTTTTGTAGGGGCAACATTATGCTAAAATAATTTCACAAATTATTACTAATGTGTCATTAGAATGTTTCATGCACACACCACAATCAAATACTAAATGCAAACATTTGACTTGTAAGCTTCATACTCTATGTTAATGGAAAAATGCTTATTGTTCATTTCCCTGTTTATATACATTATATGATTTATTACAAACACATGGATTGGTTGGAATGAGTTTATAGAATGACATCATGGCTAGTCATGTGCATTGGTCTTGATATAGTGAAATAGAGAGAGATAATTAACAGTTTCTTATCTATCCAAAATTGGTTTGCTACTAATGATGGGCCTGGTCAGCTATTAGAAAGTTGCCATGTGATCAAACTCAAATATTACATGTTTAACCCTATTTAGGCATTTTTTTCCCTTGCATTCAAGTGATAAAGTCAATTATATATTGTTTCTATATGCAGGCTAATTTTGAAGTCTAAGTTGAAACTAAGCTTAACTTGATGAATTAAAGCCCAAAAGAAGTCAAGCTGAAGAATTGGAGAATTAAAAACTATTTGAAGATAGAAAGACCCAATGAACCAAGAAAAAGAAGTATCGAAGGTTTAAAAGTGCTAGAGATCAAAGTATACATCAATTGGAAAAAAAAAAAAAAAACTAGCAGAATCTCGAGCAATCGAAGACAAGGTTCGATCGATCGAGGAATCTTTAATGCATCTTGATCGATCGTGAGAAAGCCTCAAAGAAATTCATAATTATGGTTGAAACTTGTTAGACAAAATTTGTTAAGTTCGATCGATCAAAGTTAATGGTTCGATCAATCGACCGTGTAATAAACAAATTCCGAGTGTTAGCTATATAATAAATGAATACTTCACTAATCACACCCTGTTTTTTTTTTTTATCATTTAAGATATTTTTCATGTTTGCATGGTATCCATCACATAAAAATAGAATAACTGAACTTTGTAATTAAAATTGTAAACATTACATACATCAACTACTTGTCCACTCAGCTAGGGACTTATTACAAATTGAAATAATCAAAGTTCTTTTAAAGTACAAATCTAACAACTCTAAGTCAAGTACGATAGCTCCTCCACTTGATCGATCCTTTAAGCGCAATATAGCATTTTTCTAGTCCTGCATCACCTGATTGGTGTTTTAAAACACTAAAAGTTTTTCATGTGAAAATGGTGGGTGGGCAATTTAGTGAAACTCCCGTCCCCCTCATGATTACACATCCATCGCCAAGGGCAAGTATAATTCATAAACCAAAACAAAACACACATTCTCAAATATGTGAATTTTTTTTAGTGCATGGATAAATGAATGCATATCAGCGTGAGGATGCACATCCAACCGGTACATGTGTCAACGGACACTAGGGGCAATCATCGATATCACGATATAAAATAACAACTATGGCTCTAATTCCTCGCCCTTTACCACCACATCATACACATCTCCAATTTCCCTAGATTCCTTCACAAAATCTCAAATGGTCAAGAGGGAGCTCCCCTCAACTTTAGAAGCTTCGGGGTAGTTCTCTAGTGCTATAGGGGCAAGGATCATCTTTTAACCATCCTTGATGAAGACATAAACATTGTCTCGTCCTCGGTGGGTCGCATCACTGTCCACTGTCCAATTACTATGGTCGACCAAATAACATATGTCACGCCCCAAACTCGAAAACCGGACTCACAAAATTCCCGATCACCTAATCCGGCGCCGACAGCCTCCAAAGTACCCCATTCTCGGCTCCCAGTGCCCATTCGCCAGGTTCCGATCCTGGGATGCTACGAGGAGGATTTTCAACATCAATTTAATTCGTAATAAGCATAACCAAAGGCATAACCTACAAACAACAACCAAAAACTCCATCACATTTCCACTATGATCAAAAACTTTATAAGTACAATGAGCATAAAGGAAAATACAATGATAATGGATAAAAAGCTTCAAGATGATCTGTTATGCGCTCCTGCCTCAGCGCTGCTGCGGTCTAACGTCACCTGCACGCAACGGTCGTGCATAAGCTTATATAAAGCTTAGAGGGTGGTGAGAGTGTGTGAGCAAGGTGATAACATAATTATGAGTATCAGAGTAATGAAGAACATGCTAATGAATCCATGAATACCATTAGCCGTACCAAGGCTATGCGATGCAAGACATGAATAATGCCGATCGTACTAAGACCATGCGATGCAAGATGCAACTCAAGCATATAAATCCTCATCTAAGTTCACATATTAATACAGCTCGACTCTGGAATATCACTGGGATCTAGTGCACTACAAACCAGATTGCCTCCCCATCGCACGCAATAAGGTAAGTGAAAGAAACCTCACTATTCGCCTGCCAATATTGGGCCCGGCTCGTCAATAGGGGACCCATTCCTCGAGCTGGTCAAACTCAGCCTAGCTTTGCCCCCTCCTCTCGGGCGGATAAGGCCATAACCCCTTCCAACTAACCACGACACAATGGAGAGCGCGACCTCCTGGTATTCAGCTCTCAGCACTTATGCACCCACTCGGTCTAGACGTTAGAGCAACCTCCTAGTACCATAAGGGTTTAGAGACTTTTACCCAGGGATATCTATAGCACCCCATGTAGAACAAGATTTTCGGTATCTAATCCTTCCAACCACGATATGCATGTGGGGGCTATAACCCTAATGTCGCTAGGGCGTATAAAATACATGTCACATAATGCGAGATGCATGAATCACACAATCCAGTCATACAGCAATCATGTGCGTACCGCGCGCTCATGTGGGCATCTTCCTTTTCCAGCGTAACAATATGCCCAATGGCATGTGCTATGATCAATCACTCATCTCATCACAAGCATGCAGATGATGCGTATGGGCATGTATTATGATGTTATATTATCACATACTCATAATCGGTATCAATAATCAATATCGATAATCAGGGTCGATAATCGACGTCAGCCTCGACAATCGACATCGATAATCAGCATCGATAATCGGCACCGATAATCAGGGTCAATAGTCGGCATCGGTCTCGACAATCGGCATCGATAATCAACAGATAAACAAAGCGGGATCTATAGATGATCAGCCGATCAACCATAGTATAAGGATCAACACCCAACCGTGGCTATATTAATCCAATAGCACGGAGTCATCCGTCTACGGCAAATGGGGCCCACTTATTTGGGTTAACCCATGAAGAGAATAGCCTAACAAGCCCTAAGGGAAGGTCACAATAAGGACATCTAACCATCATTGCCCACTAATGTGGACATCAAACCAACATTGCTCCCAAGGGGTGGCCTACATACGACTAAACGTATAGTGGGCTCATGGCCTCACGTACAATCATGATGGGCCTCATTTACGTCACATAAGCCTCGTCACACGGGCCAACATTCATCACATCGAGCCTCGAATACACACAACAGGTGGGCCTCGCACCAGGGTCTCGAATACATCTCAATGGGCCTCTTATGTCAAGCGGGCCACATCACATTGGCCACACCAACGGGCTTCATGTACATCGAATAGGTCGCACCAATGGGCCTCATGTATATCAAATCGGGCCCACCCTTATGTATATTTGAGATCCGACCTATTCACAAGTTAACATAGAGATAAATGAAGTGGAAGCAATATTGGGAACTACGGTGGCCCATGAAAGTTTTGAACAATGGATGTCACGGTACACTATTTAAATGGTGGGGTCCACTTGAACTTTAGATCTGACCCATTCTTTTACTCACGCCATAAAATGATATCTTAAATGGTTGGACGGTTTGTATACAACACACACATGCCTCATGATGGGTCCCATAGATAGACCGCGTGAATGGAATAGGTGGGGCTTACAGCAGTAGGTCTACACGTCACATGGCAGCTATATAGCTGCCATACATGCAGCTAATGCTGCTTAAATAACAGCAGAGGTGGGTCTCACGTAGGGCCCACCCTCATGTACATATATATAATATATAATATATAATATATAATATATTTTATAAACATACCTGCTGCTGTGCAGCTTTAAGCATTTAAAAGGTATATTTATAAAATATATAATATATTTTATAAACATAGTTGCTGCTAGTACAGCTTTAACCATTTAAAGATAGAGGTGGGTCCCACGTAGGGCCCACCACAACATCTACTGTAAAGTAAATATATATATATATATATATATCATTATGTTATAATATAATATATAATATTATATATAATATCCCACAACATCCAAGCCCCTGGACGGCCTGGACATGCACATACATCAAGGGAGCCCACACGTGGGGTGGGTCACCCCATACACACCCCAGTGTGGCCCATCCTAATGGGTGGACGGCGTGGATGAGTCCCATGGACCCCACAGCCAGCTCACACTCCATTGCTAGCCACTCCCAGTATGGGATCAGTGTCAAGACCTCAGCGTTGAAATGAGGTATCTTTCACTCAGTCCGCCAGTTGAACTAGGGTCTGGGCCCCACGTTGAAATGAAGTGTCTTTCACTCGGTCTGCCACTTGAGCTATGGATCTGGGTGGGTTAACACGTCAAGGAGGGCCCCACACGTGGGGTGGAGGGTGTGGATGGGTCCCATGGACCCCATGTCAGTCCACACTTCACGGTTAGCACACCCACTGTCAGTGCACACCTCCACTGTTAGCACACCCACTGTCAGCACACCCACGCCAGTCCACACTTCCACTGTTATACACGTCCAACGTCCCTAGATGCTAGACTGGATACAACATAAGCATCATGGTGGGTCCCACTTGGACGTGGCCCACCATATTTGGATCAATCTGATATTTGTGTTCTCCTACATCCAGCCTCACCCAAAGGCGGTCAGCAAGGTGGGCCCTACGGATGGGACGACGTAGATCATACTTCATTGTGGGGTCCACAATACATGAGAAAGAGAGAGAAGAGAGGAAGGTGGAAAGAGAGAGAGAGATCAGAGATAACGGAGGGGCCCCGCCACTATGGGCCCCTCATGGATACAAGTATATATCAAAGTGGGTCCCACTACATGTGGTACTTTAATCACAAAAAAATACAAATGTGGGACCAAGATCACCCACTGTTCCTTCTTGCTCCCTAGGCTTCCTTTGCTCCTTAGCTTCGATCCTAACGGAGGAGATGGAGTTTGGATGGTTGAGATGGGAGATGAGGGGGTGGGAAAGTGGGCCACATTTGTTGCTTGGCAGAGCTTGGAGAGGCTTGGACGTATGGAATTTTTGGGTTGCTTGGAAAGTGGTTTGAGAATGAGAGAGAGAGGTTTATAAAGGGAGAGAGAGAGAGAGAGAGAGAGAGAGAGAGAGAGATGGGTGATGGAGTGATGGATGTGGTGAGTGATAGGTGTAAGAACTTTTTGACTTTATGAGTGAATAGTGTAAGAAAGGTATGGGCTTGTGTAAGAACTTTTTGACTTTGGGGTTGCTTGGGAATGGGTGAAAGGTGATGTGTACTTGACATGAGATGTGATGTGATTAATTGATTGATGGGATTGATTTGACATGTTGTAGAGATTCACTTGTGTTTTACAACATGTGGTGTTTTCCTCAAACTGAACGCGAGTCCATATCTCCTGGCATGGGTATTGCCTCGTTGCACGAGACACGACATCGGAACCGCGGCGACGATGCGGTCGCTAGGGTACAAGTCTTGGGTTGAGTCGACTCGGGTTGGCGATGTGTGACTTAGGGTCGTGCGCAAATACCAGTTAAGGGTTGAAAGTTGCCGAAATTCGACCGAGAAAACCGCAGAAGTCTACGGAATAGTACAGTCTAAGATACGGGGCTTACAACATATGACATGTTTTCATATCGACCATGACACAAAGTACTAATTCGTAGCAATTGAAAATGAGACAGTGCATTGTTCGATTACCTTGGTCTTATTCACCTTTTTTATCCAACCAATCAAGTATGGGGAGAGATGCTTTATCGTAGGTAGTTGTTATGGGTGTCACACATTGAGGCCTAGATGTACCGCTCCCCATGTCATGGTTTGTGGTTGTAGGAGGTTGAGGATGTCTTCTTATTAGTTCCTTTTCTTTGGCCAGCAATGAATCTTTGCATGGGACCCATCATGGGGGCCGACTCGAAGGATAAGGCCGAGTAGGGACTCTTGCAAGCTGCATTTTCGCATTACCTGCTAACTGAACAGCTTCATCCATGGTCTCGACTGGGTGCATATGAACTCAGTCTTGAAATTTTAATCATAAATCACCTATGAACCATGCTACCTTCTGTGATTTCATCTCCGATAAGTCATTCTGCGTTGCCAACCGCTGGAATTCTTCGGCATAATTTATAAAAATTCGATTCCCCTGTCGACAATTTTAGTATTGCTGGAATAATACTTGTTCATAATCACTGGAGAGGAATCGTGATCGAAGAAGGCGTCTCATTTGTGGCCATTATCTAGAGAAGGCCTTGTTCTATCTGGCACATGATAGTTATAATTGCTCCCACCATGCAGAAGCACTGGATTCAATTTGAATACTACTAATTTTACCTTCTTATGTTCCAGCACATCCATGTAATCAAAATACCATTATACTTCGCCTTACCAATGGAGGAAATCTTCTATACGCAATAAGCTATTAAAACTAGGAAGTTCGGCCTTACCTCGATAGTCTCTTTCAGCACGATCTAGTCGATTGTCTCCAAGGACCTGTCGTTAGGCAATGCCACCACCGATGTTCTCGTGGCTGAAGCTTGACTCATCTAAGGCAACCCTATGATTCACCCCTGAAAGTGCTATACAAAAATCGAAGTTATGTCGTACAATGACAACGGGTGGCTGAGCATCGCCTTGGGCTAGGGATGGAATTAGCTTATCCACAATACGATCAAGGGTTTCCTTCGGCCCTTGTATGGTCAATTGACTCTCCCAATGAAAAGCTTCCATTATTCCCAATATATAACGAATCTCTAGATCACCATCCACATGATTTTGGTCCATTCAATCGTTAGTTAAAATCAATCTAAGGGGAGTCCTTGCTCTGATACAAATTGACATAGGGAATGATGTGATGAGGTCAATCATTGTCTTCTTCAAGGATAACTATGAATCCATGGAGCTCTCTGGACTCCTCGTAGAGATTCCTTGAATTCACGAGGAATGAAAATAGAAAATAATTCTAATAAATTTGAAATAAATTGATTGATGATTAAACAACAAAATCACAATCCTTTAAATAGTGAACTCAAACCTAGGACGGAGTTTTAGACTCTAACTTTAACTCAAACTCCCAAAAAACAAGACTTATTATAAATGCTAAACTTACTATTTATAGACGATTATGATTCCTACTAGATTTCATGGTTTTCAGCCAAAAATAGTAAGTGTCCAATTTGGCATAACCACATTATTCTCCTAATTTTTCTAAGCCCTTTTCATGTTGGGCACGACTCTTAAAACTCAAAGGATAAATTGAATTAAAACCTACTATTTATAGTAAAAACAAAATTAAATTGGACTTCTGACCATTGATCCGATAGAATCTCGCAAATCTGGTATGGGTAACCATGCGTATTAGGGTTGGTTGGCTAAAGAAGCTTCTCCTACCCCAAAATCATATATGATATGTCGAAAAAATCATTCCGGTTTGTGAGATACGACTGTTTTAAGGTTCTATCAGTCCCGATCACTTCCGCCTCTGATCAGGCCTTCTTTAGTCCATCTTGGTGTTGAGGGTCAAATATTGCATATTAGACCCCTGTTATGGCTTGGATTTACGCACATAATACTATTAACGATCCACTTTAATCGTATTTGTGATGCAGAGTGTATTTGCGAACATGGACTGAAAAATGATGCTTAAAGCCTGGATTTAACGCTCTGATGACACCAAGGCAAAGGACGGACTTCATGAGACCAAAATCAACGAATTTACATGCCAGGGATCCGAGAAGATCGAGCTATTCATATTCAAGTGGCCTGAAAGTCAACCAGAATGCAGGATCATAGGGTTCTCGCCATCCGATTGGCTCGAAAATTCATACATGGCCTGAGGTCCATAAATGAACTTACCGTCAAATTTCGATCCACAGGCCCTGGGAAATAGCCCAATGGACAAATCGGTCCACATATCGTCAATCTTAATAACGGGATACGCTTCAATTTTGGTCGCGACGCCTTAAATAATGTGGTAAAACAGATAGATGGAGTAGATTTCTCATACGCATCAAGGTGAGGCATATTTGTGTGAGAGAGAGTACACACTGCTGTGCACTCACATCGCACCGAGCCAACAAGCAATTTGACTGCAAGTTGACCCGTACCCGCCGAAATTCCTAACAGAGACGGACGTCTCTCATACATGTGAAACCGTTATCAATCGTAATGGACCACCATCATCATCTGAGTTGACGATCCACACCGTTCAATGAATCCATTAGGCCAAACCGACCGTACTCTCGTCAGCGGCTCAAATTGGTCGAACTTTACATGAACATGGAGCGTCAAAACACAGGATGGACGGTTGAATAGAAAAAGCAGTGGACCGCACCAAAAATCGATAAAAACTAGTCCATTCTTTCAAGAGTAATCTAATGGACGTGGTGGATTTCATCAAAAACATCACTACGGGTTCACCGAACACGTCAGCATTTCACTCCTCGCGTTGATTTTACGCAGCATGCGTCCGGATTTTGGGGAGTATTGGGTCATGATCGTTGATCATTAGGGTGATCCTACCGTCCAAAAGAATCATATGGGGGTCTTTACCCCAACCATGGAGTCAATCGAGCTTCCCCAAAAGATTCCAAACACAAGCAATTTTTAATCCTGCGCGAACCGGATCTGTTTCCGCCGTTGCTGCGAAAGAGGAGTGCGTAACTCCTTGTTCTCCGACTCCAGCACGAATTACACTTCTCCCTGCTGCCTATAAAAACAAGAAGAGAATTCAGATCTGGGGAGAGAGAGGAGGACGTGAACAGACAGAGAGAGGAAGAGCCTAGGGAATTTTATTTTTATTTTTATTTCTTTTCTTTTTCTCTTCTTCTATGATCATCTGGAGTTTAGTTCATCCATGTTAGGCTAAACCCCTTAGCTAGGGCTAAGGGGTGAAGCTTGTAGCAAGATGGGAGTTATTTTATGCTTTTGATTTGACCTTGAGTTATGAACTTGCTTTATTCTAGTCGTTTATATGGAATGCTTTTATTTTTAATGGACTTCCGAATTACAATGATCCGATGGCTTTGATATTTGTTTCTCTTTATGTTTATGACGTCGGAAATTTTCACCATCGTCTCCTGGCATGGTTGGATGGGTAAACCTTCATGCATGTTGATTGGTTGGTAATTAGTTTAATTCTCTACATTGTTTGCTTTGTTCCAAACATGGTTTGGTGATGGAATCCATTCTAATTCATATACCTTTCATCTCTTGAAAACTATATCAACGCTTCTCATTAATTTTCCGATTTTTAATCCAGGCATAAGATCTCCCGATCTCTACAAGTGGATCCTCAATCCCTAGTGTCTTTTCTCTGATCCTAAGTTTTAGATTAATTATTTCACCATTATTCCTCAAATCATAATTGGTTTAGATTTCATCTTAGCCTAGTTCTAGATCCCAAAAGCGTACAAGTATCATGTCCTGTGATTCGATCGGTCTTACAGTTTATTACTACATCACAACCCTATACTTGGGGAGTGAACACTTGGCCATGAAAGTGTCTGCGACCTGCTCTACGTCAATATGCTTTCTATTCTTTACAGTCGGTCAAACTAACAAAGTACTAATTTACCGGGAAAATGGGCTTTTAATGTTCTATGGTCCAGGGTATTGATGTAATATGGATTCTATTGGTTAATCATTTTACTAAAATATTCGATTTGGAGCGTTTTCACACAAGCTCTACCTAACTACACATTTGGGGTTACATGGAACAGGGATTCGATGATCCGGGTCCCACAAGTATTATCATATGGTTTGATTCATCAATATACAGAGTGATTGAGTTAAGAATTCTGTGGTCTAAGTTTTTTACTTACAATCTTTAAGTGTACGAGTTCAAAATATGTGTGCATGTGCGATCACATAATTTAAGTGAAAAAATTTCTAGGTAATAGCAAGGACAGCCAATACCCAAGTATTGGAGGGCCATGGTATTATAGCAATTCATGTTCATTTTATAAAATCATCATGTTGGGTCATGTAAAATTCAAGGGTGGATGTCTCTCTCTCAAATATTTTCTTTGGTGTAGCCCACATGAATCATGAGTCAACCAGACTTTTTAGATTTAGACATAAATTGAGATTAGCAAGTAATTGCTAGAGTGTATTTTGCATACACATCATGGTGGGCCCTGCCAAAAATTCACTAGTGCATCCCTCTTCAATTGTACGGAGAGTTTATTTAGAATATATATATATATATATATATATATATATATATATATATATATATATATATATATATATATATATATATATATGACATGTGGCTCTTCGTTTTGATGGGGGCCACCATGACAGTTATGTAAAATCCATTGCTTGGCTATTAAGTCCCATACTAGGCATAGAAAAAAAAAAAAAAAAGGTTGACCTACTATTCTAGTGGACTACACCAAAGGAAACATCTGGGAGAGATACTTATATAATTTTTAGAGGGCCACCATGATACTTATATGAAATCCACTCCAACCACTAGATTATGCGAAAAAACACGGAAAGGCTCATAGCCCAAAAATCATTATTATATATAAATCACTTGGGCTACACTGATGGAAACTGTTTGGGAGGCGAGCATATGTCGTGTACATTGTTTCCAATCAAATAGTCAACTGAATTATAGATGGAACTGATTTTTGGCCTCGTTGCCTAACATGAGGTGACACACATAGTGGTCAGGATTGATTTTAAATAAACTTCTTAGTGGGGCCCACCTGAGCCACTAACCCATTTCCTGGTTAAGGCATCTACGAGTGGCCGGGACTTGAATTGAGTAGCCGTAGCATACACCACCAACGGTGGTAATATGTGCTATTGGAAAACTTCTGTTAGCCTATCATAATATATGTGTTTTATCACACCATCTATCCATTTTTACAGATCATTTTAGCCCATGTGCACAATTTAGGCTATCATCTTAGGTGTACCACACCATAAGAAACAATGGCCATAAACTTGTTAGGGGTGGATCAAGTTGATAGTTGTATTTTTATCTTAATACATGTTTTTGTGAGCTTATCAATATGTTGGATGACAAATAAACATTACAATGGGCCCTAAGAAGTTTTTAATGATGGGTGTTCAATCACCATTGTTCCCACGATATGTTCCACTTGAGATTTGGATCTGCCTCATTTTTTCACTCATGCTTAGAGCTGAGCAAGATCCAACCCGAACCAACAGATCCGACTCATTCGAACTGATCGGATCGTATCCGACCCAAACCGAAAGCCAGGATCGGGTCGGATCAAGTAGACCCACTCAGATCTGACTGCACATCGAGTCGAGTTCAGGTCAGTAGCCAATCCGATCCGATCTGATTGGGTAGTGTAAATAATTTTTTTAAAAACTTTAACTTTTATCCCTCTTTTACCCGAACGATGAACCCTAACCCATCCCTACCCGATCGGCACAGTACGAGGTCCTTCTTTCTCTCCTCATTTCTCTCCTTCTTTCTCTCCCAATTTCCCTCATCTCCTTCTTTCTCTTCTCCTTTCTCTCCCTTTCTCTCCCCATTTCCCTCTTGTTTCCTTCCTAGTACGAGAGTCTCCAGCTTGGCTTGACTCAGCCCAGTCCGAATTGACCGGATAGACTCAAATCGATCTGACTCGATTTTCTTGACCGAGTCGGACTCAGTTCGGGTTAGGCTAGTTGGGATTCGGATCAAATCGAGCCAGCCCTGTTGGACTTGGTCCCGGATCGGATCGAGTTCGAATCAGGTTGTTGGAAAAATTAGATCAAGTCAAGTTGGACCTAATTCAGTCCGACTCGACTCAATGCCCACCTCTACTCATGCCTTAATATGAGCTGGCAAAATAAATGGGACAACGTGGATGAAACAAAACTATCATGGTGGGCCACACATATTTTTTAGTAGCATAGTATTGATGTCGGTGCTCTGATTGTTGCAACCTTGGATCCCATACGTGATATGGGTAGGATCTAACTGTGGGGCCATCTCAATGTATGCCTTGTATATTTATCTGGTCTATCTTTTTTTTTTTTTTCCATAGTATTATAGTATTTTAGGAAATGGGCCAAAAAATGAAGCAGATCAAAATCTCAGGTTAACCACACCACAAGCAACGGTATTCATTTATCGTTAAAAATTTTTTTAGGCCACAGAGATTTTAAATCAAGCTAATATTTGTTGGAAAAATCAGATCAAGTCAAGTTGGACCCAATTCGGTCCAACTCGACTCAATGCCAACCTCTACTCATGCCTTAATATGAGCTGGCAAAATAAATGGGACAACATGGATGAAACAAAACTATCATGGTGGGCCACACATATTTTTTAGTAGCATAGTATTGATGTCGGTGCTCTTATTGCTGCAACCTTGGATCCCGTACGTGATATGGGTAGGGTCTAACTGTGGGGCCATCTCGATGTATGCTTTGTATATTTATCTGGTCTATCTTTTTTTTCTTTTTTTTCCATAGTATTATAGAATTTTAGGAAATGGGCCAAAAAATGAAGCAGATCGAAATCTCAGGTTAACCACACCACAAGCAACGGTAGTCATTTACTATTAAAAACTTTTTTGGGCTACAGAGATTTTAAATCAAGCTAATATTTGTTAGAAAAATCGGATCAAGTCAAGTTGGACCCAATTCGGTCCGACTCGACTCAATGCCCACCTCTACTCATGCCTTAATATGAGCTAGCAAAATAAATGGGACAACGTGGATGAAACAAAACTATCATGGTGGGCCACACATATTTTTTAGTAGCATAGTATTGATGTCGGTGCTCTGATTGCTGCAACCTTAGATCCCATACGTGATATGGGTAGGATCTAACTGTGGGGCCATCTCGATGTATGCCTTGTATATTTATCTGGTCTATATTTTTTTTTCCATAGTATTATAGTATTTTAGGAAATGGGCCAAAAAATGAAGCAGATCAAAATCTCAGGTTAACCACACCACAAGCAACGGTAGTCATTTACCGTTAAAAACTTTTTTGGGCCACAGAGATTTTAAATCAAGCTAATATTTATTGGAAAAATCGGATCAAGTCAAGTTGGACCCAATTCGGTCCAACTCAACTCAATGCCCACCTCTACTCATGCCTTAATATGAGCTGGCAAAATAAATGGGACAACATGGATGAAACAAAACTATCATGGTAGGCCACACATATTTTTTAGTAGCATAGTATTGATGTCGGTGCTCTTATTGCTGCAACTTTAGATCCCGTACGTGATATGGGTAGGATCTAAATGTGGGGCCATCTCGATGTATGCTTTGTATATTTATCTGGTCTATCTTTTTTTTTTTTTCCATAGTATTATAGAATTTAAGGAAATGGGCCAAAAAATGAAGCAGATCGAAATCTCAGGTTAACCACACCACAAGCAACGGTAGTCATTTACTATTAAAAACTTTTTTGGGCCACGGAGATTTTAAATCAAGCTAATATTTATATTTTCCCTTCATACAAGTCGCCGCAACATTATTAACAACAGGTCGAATAGGAAATAAACACTACCGTTGATGCTAAGAAGTAATTTGGAAAAACAGATGGACTGTGTACATACAACGTAGACATTGAGGTAGGCAGAGATCAATGTCCCACCGACATCACTGGACTTTTCTTTAGAAAGGTGGGAGCACACGAAATCAGATTGCCTACTGAGTAAACTCTGTTGGGCCACGGTTAATGTATGTAGTCTATCCACACCGTCCATCCATTTTCCATCTCATTTCAGTGGTTGATTCTGGAATCGAAGCATATCCAAAGATCAATTAAACCACACCAAAGGAAACAGTGGAAATAATGATTTACACCCTTAAAACTTTTTTAAGGCCCACATTGATATTTATTTGTCATCGAATCTGTTCATAACATCGTGTTGGGATGCCTTGTACAAACCTTAGGATCTAGCCTCCCGAAACAAACCAGAATTATGGATAATAAAGCAATGAAATAAATCAAAGCATCAATCACACACCACACAAGAGATTTTTACGTGGAAAACCCTCAAAGAGGTAAAAACCACGGGACCTCGTCCAAATCAACAATCCACTATGAAGTAGAACATTTACAACCTTCTTCACTCACACAGGAGTTGATGAACAACAAGAGAAATAGAGAAAACGAAGAGATCTAACCGATTATGAGGACATAGAAGCGCTGAGATATAAATTACAAAGTAGAAAAACCTCCCCGAGCAGAACCTCCCTTCTATAAGCTTCCTCTCTCTTTCTCCCTCTCTCTCACCTTTGATAGCCCTCTTGTATTTTTCTCATCAACACAATATATATAGAAAAATCCTAGGGACACCTTTTTATAGTTTTAGGAAACTCCTTTCTGCATCCTAGTTGCGAAAGGACTTGCGCATCCTAGTTGCGAAAGGACTTTGCGCATCCCAGTTGCCAAAGGACAACGGGTCAAAAAAATCCATCAAATCTCCCCCTTTTTGACCCAGGAGAGATTCACCTTCTTTAAGCCAGCCAGGTTTCTACAAACCTCAAACTTGGCCTTAAGCAAGACCTTGGTCATCATATCTGATCCATTATCGTCCGTGTGGACCTTCTCAAGCTGTAACACCTTCTGTTCCAAAGTATCCCTTATCCAGTGATACCGAATCTCTATGTGCTTTGACTTGGAATGCTGACTTAGATTCTTGCTCAAGTGTATAGCACTCTGACTATCGCAATAGACCACGTGCTCCTCCTGTTTTAGGCTAAGTTCCTGTAGGAACCTCTTCATCCAAAGCATCTCTTTACATGCCTCTGTGACTGCAATGTACTCGGCTTCTGTAGTTGACAATGCTACGACCTTCTGTAACTTGCTCTGCCAAGAAACCGCTCCCCCTGCAAATGTGAACATGAACCCCAATGTAGACTTCCTAGAGTCAATATCACCTGCCATATCTGCATCTGTGTAGCCCTCTAACACAGGTTTTCCGTCACCATAGCATAGGCTCAACCTGGATGAGCCTCTTAGATACCATAGTATCCATTTCACCGCTGTCCAATGTTCTTTGTCAGGATTGGTAAGATACCGGCTGACAACACCAACCGCATATGCTATGTCTGGGCGTGTACACACCATAGCATACATCAAACTTCCTACAGCTGACGCGTAGGGTATTTTCTGCATCTCTTCCACCTCTGCCTTCGTCTTGAGACACATCGAAGTGACCATCTAGTGCTTGTACCGTCCGGCTTCACTGCATTCATATTGAACCGCTCTAGGACTTTCTCAATATACCGCTCTTGTGACAGGCAGAGCTTCCTGCTACTTCTGTCACGGGTTATCTCCATTCCTAGGATCTGTCTAGCCGAGCCCAAGTCTTTCATCGCAAAAGACTTGCCCAACTCCTGTTTCAGCCTGTCGATCTTCTTGATGTCTTTTCCCATGATGAGCATGTCATCAACATATAACATTGAGAACTAAGAAATCACCGTCGAGAACTTACGCGTGAACACACGGTGGTCCGACTTCGTTCATCATACCCATGTTTCAACATAAACGAGTCGAACTTCTTGTACCATTGCCGTGGAGCTTGTTTCCCCCATACAAGCTCTTCCTCACCTACACACCATATGCTCCTTGCCCTTGACTTGAACCCCTCAGGTTGGTGCATGTAGATCTCTTCTTCTAGGTCACCATGGAGAAAGGCGGTTTAACATCTAACTGCTCTATCTCCAGATCCATGCTAGCTGCCAACCCAATCAACAACCGTATGGATGTCATCTTCACCTTGGTGAGAATATCTCCTCGAAGTCTATGCCTTTTCTCTGACCAAACCCTTTCACCACAAGTCTGGCCTTGAACCTCGTCATGAATTCTTCGCTCAATCTTCTTTCTGAACACCCACTTGTTGCTCAGAGCTTTCTTGCCCTTAGGCAATTTCACCATGTCATAGGTGTGGTTCTTATGCAAGGATTCCATCTCCTCTTGCATAGCTTTCAACCACTCCCCTTATGCTAATATTCGGCTAGGGCCTCGAAATAATCTTCGGCTCTCCCCATCGGTTAGCATAATGTACTCATGCGGCGAGTACCTCTTGGACTATGGTTCATGTCTGTCCCAGATGACCTCCTCACATGTGGCTCAACAGGTGGATCAAGTGGGGGCTGCTCCCCTGGTCCATCTTCTGAAGGAACTCTCTCGTCCTCTGCATCTTGCTGTACTCCCCCGTCATCAGGCACCATGGGAGGAGTAATCGGATCCATGTCCTCTAGCTCACCTGAACTAAGCCGGTTCTTCTCTGGCTTACTAATGTCTTCGATACACTGATCTTCAAAGAAACCACATCTCTGCTCCTGACGAGCTTCTTCTCGGTCGGATCCCATAACCTGTAACCAAATTTTTCATCACCATACCCTAAGAACACACACTGCTTGATCTTCATATCGAGCTTGGACCTCTCGTCCTTTGGTACGTGAATGGATGCCCTGCATCCAAACACCACAGAGATAGTATGTACGATGGATCTGTCCGGTCCACACCTTCTCAGGTACTTCTCCATTCAACGGGGCTGATGGAGACCTGTTTATCAAATACACCGCTATGCGCATTACTTCTCCCCAGAACGTCTTGGGCAACTTCGCATGGGATAACATGCATCTGATTCTCTCAACAATGGTGCAATTCATTCGCTCAGCTACACCATTATGCTGGGGGGTCTTGAGAACCGTCTGTTCATGCCGTATACCCTGGGATTTGCAGTACTCGTGAAAGTCGCCAATGTATTCACCACCATTGTCAGTGCTGATGCACTTCAATGGTCTACCTGTCTCTCTCTTGACCATAGCATGAAACAACTTAAACACACCAAAGACCTCGTCCTTGGATTTCAAAGCATAAACCCAAACCCTCTTAAATGCATAAATACAATGCCCCACCCAAGGTTTTTGTCCTCATAGGACCACAAACATCAGAATAAACTAAATCTAATGCATGCACTTTATTAACATGAGAAGCAGTTTTAATGAATGAAACTCTATGTTGTTTCCCTGATAAACAATCAAGACAGGTTTTGAGAGGCATACCTGTCACGTCTGGAAGGAGTTGCTTCCTCGCTAGTAGCTGAAGCCCTTTTTCACTCATGTGGCCTAGACGCCTGTGCCACATGTCAATAGCCGAATCTTCCGCTGCGTTCAACTCAACCTTGCACATACTGACAGTTGCCTTGTACAAGGTGCAACACTTCTTTCCTCTAGCCACGATCAATGAACCCTTGATGAGCTTCCATCGCCCACCAGCAAACTGGCTTTCATAGCCATCATCATCCAACCTTCCCGTCGACATCAAGTTGAGGCGAAGGTCTGGGATATGCCTCACTTCCCTGAGAACCAATGTACAGCCCACATCGGTCTTCACACAAATATCACCGACTCCCATGATTTTTGATACGCCAGAATTTCCCATCTTCACAGTCCCATAGTCACCTGACTTGTAGCTTGTGAAGAAGTCCATACGTTGAGTCGCATGAAAAAGAAGCTCCCGAGTCTATCACCCAGTCGGTGCCCGACTCGTGGCCGTGAGACATACGTCATGATCCGTAGAAAGAATAACTACCATGTCACCATCGACATGCGGTGGAATCGATTCATCTTCCTTCCCTTTTCCTTTCTTGTCGTTTTTCTTACCACGACATTCATGCTTGTAGTGGCCCTTCTTGCCACAATTCCAGCATTCAATATCTTTTCTGTTACTCGACTTGCCTCTTGATTTATCTCGGGCCTTCCCGCCCTTCCTGTTCTTTCCTCTCCCCGTTCCTGCGTCACAAGAGCCTCTTGCTGAGTAGACCCCTGAGACTTCCTCCTTGTCTCCTCATTGAAGAGACAACTGGTTACCTGTTCCATGGATATCTTTCCGTCTGGCGCGGAGTTACTTAGAGACACCACCAATGTCTCCCAACGTCAGACAATGAACTAAGCAATAGTAAAGCCTGCAATTCATCATCCAGGACCATCTTCATAGAGGTGAGTTGGTTCACTATATTACTGACCTTATTCATATGCTCGGCCACAGAACCACTATCCTTGAACTTGAGATTTACAAGTCACCTTATCTGAAATATCTTATTACCAGCTGTCTTCCTCTCATACAGCCCTTGTAATTTTAGCCATAGGCTTTCGGCTGAGGTTTCCGTAGACACATGGTGGAACACAGAATCATCCAACCATTGTCTAATAAACTCAACCGCCTTTCGGTCCATCTTCTTCCAATCATCATCAGTCATATCCTTGGATTTTGCTGATATGCCTGAAATTGGAGAATATAGGTCCTTGCAATAAAGCAAGTCCTCCATCTTAGCCTTCCATATGGTCCAGTTAGAACCATTGAGGCTGATCATCCTTGAGCCACCTTCCATAATTCAAAACCGATCCTACCCGTTCAATGAACTTAGCTCTGATACCACTTTGTTGGGATGCCTTGTACAAACCTTAGGATCTAGCCTCCCGAAACAAACCAGAATTATGGATAATAAAGCAATGAAATAAATCAAAGCATCAATCACACACCACACAAGAGATTTTTACGTGGAAAACCCTCAAAGAGGTAAAACCACGGGACCTCGTCCGATCAACAATCCACTATGAAGTAAAACGTTTACAACCTTCTTCACTCACGCGAGTGGATGAACAATAAGAGAAATAGAGAAAATGAAGAGATCTAACCGATTATGAGGACATAGAAGCGGCAGATATAAATTGCAAAGTAGAAAAACCTCCCGAAAGCGAACCTCCCTTCTATAAGCTTCCTCTCTCTCTTTCTCCCTCTCTCTCACCTTTGATAGCCCTCTTGTATTTTTCATCAACACAATATATATAGAAAAAATCCTAGGGACCCCTTTTATAGTTTTAGGAAACTCCTTTCTCAGCATCCTAGTTGCGAAAGGACTTTGCATCCTGTTGCGAAAGGACTTTGCGCATCCCGATTCCATTGAAAAGGACAACGGGTCAAAAAAACTCATCACATCGCACAGACATGGATGAAATGAATTCACAAATATCAGCTTGATCCTAAACTTCCATAGCCCCTAAGAATTTTTCAATAGTAGAAATTCAGTTCCCACTCTTTCCTGTGGTGTGGTTCACATAGCTTTGGATATGCTTCATTTTTTTGAATCAAGCTCTAAAATTACATGTTAAAATGGATCAACGGAATGGATAAAATACATAAATCACAATGGACCCCACAGTGTTTACTCAGTTGGCAATCAGCTTCCCAGCACCACCACCTGGGACGCGGATTAGATACTAACAGGTCGAGTAGCGAGATTGGCTACAGAAGTGACGTCATCAAGTTCTGTAGGACCCACCATGATGTATGTGTTGTATCCACACCGTCCATCCATTTGGAGAGATCGTTTTAGAGTATGAGAGAAAAAATGAGTCATATCCAAAGCTCGAGTGGACCCCATCACAGAAAACAGTGGAGAGAATAACGCCCACCATTGAAACCTTCCTAAGGTCCACTACGATGTTTATCTGAGATCCAACGTGTTCATAAGTTAAGACGGACATGAAAGAAGGGAAAACACAAATTTTAGCCTGATCGAAAACTTTTGTGGCACTTAGAAATTTTTAATGGTGGGTGTGACTCTCTCCACTGATTTCTATGGTGGGGTCCACTTGAGCTTTGGATCTGAGTCATTCTTTGTCTCATCCCTAATTTGATATCTCAAAATGGATGGACGGTGTGGATACAACACATATATCATGGTGGGTCCCACAGAACTTGGTGACGTCACTTCGGTGGGGAGTCTCGCTACTCAAACTTTCAGGCTTTCGGTATCTAATCCGCGTCCCAACCACCTGTAACTATCTTGACTTCACTGAAGTTTTTGGTCTCAGCTAAAACGCGTCATTGAATAATGTAGTATAACGCTACATTCCTTGATAATCAAGCGGTATTTTGTAAATAATCTTTTATCCTAATAAATTACTGTAATGATGTCAGCATAGAAGACGTGGCTCAATTAAAATTAAGGACACAGTAAATCCCTGTGTACTGGAAACAGACGATCCGCACTCGAATTTTCTTTCATAAATTAATACAGCTCTTTTAAAACTCCAGTCATACTGCTACATTAATCCTACAATCCTCTCTCTCTAATGGCGTTTCAAAACCTTCTCTTTCTCTTATTCTTCTCTATATTCCTCCTTCAACTACAACCGTCCATCGGCAAACCAACCGTCAAAGCCGCCTACTGGTTTCCAGCCAGCGAATTGCCAATATCCGACATAAACTCCACTCTATTCACGCACCTCTTCTGCGCATTCGCCGCTCTCGATTCTCATTCCAAAAAAGTCACGATCCCACCCTCCGACCAGTCTGCATTCGCCGCCTTCACCAGAACCGTCCAAAAAAAGAATCCGTTTATCCAGACTCTCCTATCGATCGGAGGAGGAAGCTCTAACTCGTCTATTTTTATTGCCATGGTGAGCCAGCCAAAAACACGGAAGAACTTCATCGACTCATCTATCAGGAATGCTCGAGCCAATGGCTTCTTTGGCCTGGACCTGGACTGGGACTGGGAGTACCCGAAAACTACCCAAGAGATGGCGAATTTGGGCATTTTCTTCAATGAGTGGCGGGCCGCGGTGGTGTCTGAGTCGCAGTCATCAGGTCGGCCGCAGCTGCTTCTGACAGCGGCTGTCTATTTCTCTGCGACTCGTGACTCACTGAGTTACCCAATCCAGTCGATTCGGAGGAACTTGGACTGGGTTAATGTGATGGCGTATGACTTCCTAGCACCCAATTGGTCGCGAGACTCGACGGGTGCACCAGCTGCACTCTACAATCCGTCGAGCTATATCAGTGTCAGTGCTGGGATTAATGTCTGGATCGGGGCTGGACTTTCTGCTAGGAAGATTGTGGTAGGTTTGCCATTTTATGGATATGCATGGAAGCTGGTTGACCCAAACCAACATGGTGTGGGTGCACCTGCGAGCGGGCAGTCTACCGAAGAAGGCGTTGCAAGTGGTGGGTCGATAAGTTATAGGCAAATCAAGGAGTTCATTGGAAAGACTGGTGCTGCTTGGGTGTATGATCCGACGTTCGTAACGGAGTATTGTTATTCTGGGTCTACTTGGATGGGGTTTGATGGTGCAAGGACGGTTGCTGCTAAGGTTTCGTTTGCTAAGGATAAAGGGCTCTTGGGGTATTTTGGGTGGTCTGTGAGTGCGGACAGTGACTGGGAGCTTTCACAAACAGGTAATTAAACTTAGATTAAGGATAAGGGAAACATGTGTGTGAATGGGGTAAAACATGTGTGTGAATGGGGTAAACCAGATGCGGATTGCATGGCGACCCCAATACCATGTAGCTCGGTGGTGTTGATAATGGAGAGATTTGATGGGCTGTATTGGCTCTGTTGGCCGCAAGAGATGGAAGCCGTATAAAGTTTGTTTGAAAGTTGTTAGATTGAATTACTCTACTGGATGCATCTCCACTAGGCTAGTCCAGTACCGATCAAATATCACCGCATTATGACTCAACCCACAACACTACAAAATCGGATTGGTTGGCCTACCACACACCACCAACATGGCTGGTGTGTTGACATCACTAAGTTTTGTGGTCATGTGGCATGTGTTATATCCAAACTGTCTGTCTATTTGGCGAACTAGCTAGTATTAAGGCTTGAGGCGAAAATTTGGATAGATCCAAAGATCAAGTGGACTACACTACAAAAAGTAATGGGGGATTGAATGTCTACCATTGAAACCCTTTTGGTGGTCATGGAAGTTTTGGATCAATATGATATTTGTTTTTCCTTTTCATCTAGGTTTTTGTGGCCTTATGAATAGATTGAATGGGAAATAAATGTTATAGTGGGCCCTATGAAGGTTTTAACGGTGAGAATCATTGTCCCAACTGCTATTTGTGGTGTAGAGCTTTGGATATGACTCAATTTTGGACTAATTTTCTAAAATAATCTCGGCCAAATGGATGAACAGTGTGGATATAATAAATACATCATTGTTGGGCCCAGGTAACTTTGATCTCTTTTGAACCTACCGTACAACTCAGGAGCCGAGAGGCGTCATTGCTCGTCTTCGCACAGCACTTACTCACACCATGGAGGTCGGTAGTGTGTGGTACACCAACCAATTCACCTACCATCTGTAGACGCAATGGCAATATATATTCAACAAAACACTTTCAAACATGCTTTGTAAAGCATGGGCTCTATTTCAAACGGACATAACTTAATCAAATTCCACCACGCCCGAATACCCATGGGAAACCATTGAATAATGGTGCACAGAATCTTATCATTTAGTCAATAAGGCCCTTAAAACTTTCATTTTCAAACCCAATTCCCATTCTCACCTAACTTTGGACATGGGATCACATGGCTCAGTGTTATGCAGTGTGGGTTCAGGCCATAATTCAAATTAAATAGTCTAACTTATGCATACGAGTTTATATGCACCATAAACAAAGACGGTTTTTTTTTTTTCTTTTTTACTTTTTTGAATTATGTGATTTGTCAGCATTTATTGGACGGTAAAGAACACAGTTCAAAAACTCTCGTTGACTTGACTTTGAACTTCCCCGCATGCGTTGGTTTCGGGTCGAGTTGTCCTGTAAACTCGAGTATACCAGACTCGGACAAAACTTGGATGACTGCCCGTAACTTGTTAGGCACGACGATTGGACACTCACTGCCGAGTCCGGTAAATTTTCGGAAGATGGGAAGTCGTTCCGTACAGGAAGTCCGAAGGCCTTATGATACTCAGATAGCACGGGATGATTGATAAGCCCATACTAAAAAATTGCACAAGTAGTGTTGATGTAAAAATCCGGTGGTCTAGATAAACTTAAGGGTACACGTATAACCAACACAACAATGGAGACCTGGCTAGGACAGGGAATCCTCCAATGCCAAAGTCAGGTAAACCGGACTAAGATCTTAGCCGGGAGTAGTCCGACTTTTGATTACGTACCTTTCATGGTAGATGGAGGCCCTATTTTACGTGTGAAAAGACGTTTCCTAAATCACATGCTGGATTATAGGCGCACAGGCAGCGAACGTTTCTCATTAGTTTCATGAGATTATCTGTGAGGATAAGATCAAGTGGTCGAGGTCGGGAGATGTGCGACCGATCAAGGTTTACCTCCCGAGCTGCCCTCTATAGCTGCTTTGAGGGAGAGCATCCCAACTTGGGCTTGGTATCCCGAGTCGGGTTCTTTAGTGACTTATGGTCTGGTCTTCCTTCAACCTTCGTAGTTCATGTCGTGGAATGCCATTAGCATCGAATTCTTACGTTCCGATCATATCACTGACCTACCAGCACCAGTCGTGCCCGATCAATGAGATGGAGCTTAGATGGCTTCAGGGATTACCATTTGCTTCATCTTATCGCATGGTGCAGGGCTTCTCTGAGTGTAGCAGCTCGGTGTCTGATGGGAGCAGAGATACTTCATCTTCTAATAGTCGAGCTCGAGGAATAGGCGGGTTTCCCAGCAGTGGATTACTACTTTTATGGCCGTTAAGGAACTCCTTGGTCATGCTCGGCACTAGCTTATCACACGACAATCACAGATGTCCGAGCTGGCCTCTTCTCCTTGGTCAATCCATTTTTACTTATAACATTAGCCTCCTTACTTCCAAACTTGCACAATAGGCTTGGAAAGTAAGTCAGTTTAACGAGGTCGGACTATCTTGCGTGTGGGGTGTCGAACCTGCTTGTCATTAATGCAGAATAAGGCGGTAAGCGTGGGGATCAAAGCGGATCCACGATGATGGTACGGCACGCTTGAGGTAAAGTGCACTGGCAGGCACCCACTCGGCTCCCAACTTATGGGACCCGGACGTGTGGCATCTCCTGGGAATTCGGGTCATCCGTCAGGTGGTGGAGCTCCACGTGGCCACGCGCAGCCACCAAGGAGCCTTTTTTGTTGTCGCATTAAATGCGGACCATTAGTACTTATGGCCAAATTTCCTATAAAAGGGGAAAGCCCTATCAATATATGGCCATTTGTTCCCGTTGCCTCTCTGCTTCTTCCCGGACTTAGCGATTTTCGGTAAGTCGAAAATCCATTCTTTTGGCGAGCTCTTCCTTCTCTGATCTTCTTCCTTCCTCCCTTCTCTTTTATTTCTCTTGTCATTTTCATTTTCTAGCCAAAAATGTCTTATCTGTTGAACAATTGGTATGAACCAGCGGCATTCCGGGGTGATTCTGAGCCGGAGGAGCGGGACAGGTCGAAAGAAACTTTCACGCGATCCACCATCTCCGATCGTGATGATGAGCGATAGGGAGATTGCACCGGCTCTAAGGGTGAGAGCTGCAACTCAGTCCTCTACCAAGCAGCCCATGGGTGTTGACGCGGAGTTAGCTCCGGCAAGGGAAGAGGCAATTCAGTCTTCCTTGGAGTTTGAGAAGATCGACCCATTTGGGTCAATTCTAAGGGAATCCGACTTAGTGTGGATCAGGGTGGAGTATCACAGGCTTGTCTACACCAGAGGGTGGGTGTCCCACCATGGGATTTATATTACATAATAATTTGGCGGCAATTGGACGGTTGATAAACCGTGAGGACCCCACTTGCGATAGACGGTCATCGGTGGTCGGTCGGGGTCGCGTTTATACAGATATGAGTAAGGAAATATCATTAACTCATACATCGAGTTTGGTTGCGATCTAACAATCGGAAAGCCACAACTTCTTGAAAGAGTAGAAGGTATATTTCACTTAAGTTTCAGGCTTCAGCCAATGTATTTGCACATTTCAAGCTCTAAGTTACGCAGTTCTGGGCACTTTCTTAGTTCGCAACTCGCGATCGACGTCAAGCCCACTATGACGAACGTCTTTCTATAGACTCGGATTTAGTGGCCCACTAATGAGCGGTCTAGAGCTTATTCGGATAATCGAGGCATTTCTGTAATGAATTGGGTAAAGAGATTTTTTGTATGTAACGATTAGGGTCTGGATTAGCTAAGTTCATAATACGTCCTATCAATATTAGCGAAAATGGCGATTCAGTCATAGTCACTCTAAACTATTGGTTCTTAGGCTAAAAGGATAATTGTGTTACTTTAGTTCGTTAATTAAGATCCGACCCCTGGTTATCTTGGCTTTGGGTAGAACTTTATTTAGTTGCAGTTGTCTTGATTACTCAGTGATAAGTCGGCTAGATTCGGGCCTTATGTGAACAAATCATAAGCTAAACTCGATGTTTAAGTAATCGGTCAGATTCGTTGGCTTTTTAGGGTTGATTAATCGAATTTGTGCAGTTCTTTACTGGTATCACCCACGTATAGGCTCACTTCAAGCATCAAATGTTAGTAACTAACAACGTAGGCTAGTTATATAAAAAAAATTCAAGATTTTTTTTTTGAAAATCCAAATAACAAAAATCCAGAACATATGCAGTGAACTGGCATCGACTTTTTCTTATTCTCCTTCTCTCTCTTCTTTTGTATGTCAATTCATGGGCCCGTTGCATCATCCATGTGGCATCCACTCCGTTCATAAATTCAAGACGTGAACACAAAACTCAAGTGGTCCATGGTGAGTTTGATTTCTCGGTCGTTGGGCCATATTTAATTTTCCTGGCCACTCATGGGAGAATATATTATTGAGGCATATTTTTCTGCTGACAGAATTCGAACATAAGACATTCTGTTCTAATACCATGTCAAATAACTACTTTTTCTAAAATCTCGAGCTATCAGATGATGGGTATATCAATGCATATCAAGGGACTGTTTAGATAGTCATCTTTTTTTAAGTAATGGATGGGATGGTTAAGATTACTTAATTGTTTGGCTTCAAATTTGGCTGTTCGTACGTGTGTATTGTCACGGGCGTGTCAGAGCCTTTTACAGCTTGATCCGAATCGAACACCTTTGACCCTAAGCATTAAGATAGACAAAGAGACCAAGGGCAATCGTTTATAACTAAGAACTAAAGTAGTTCGATCGTCTATTCAACCACCTATATGCACAATCACACTATTTCCAAAGATGAGGGTTCATCCTTTGAGTTTGTTTTGCTTTCCAGCTAAAAGAACTTTTTCTCACTATGATAGTAGAGATAATACAATTCGCACAATATGAGCGTAGAATGAATTCAATTGCATTAATTGAAATAAAAGTAAAAGCTTATATCCAACATCTGTGGAGTAGATGGCAAGGCCCCTAAATTTAAATCTTCCTTAGTCCAGGAATTCAAGCATAGATGAAGAGAATTACACTACTGTAAAAGAAAGGAAAAGGTCTTTCTTGCAGTCCAGAGCTTGGCTCAGATGGAAAGGAATTACACTACTCATAGTCTAAGTTGGTCCAGTATAGTAGTGTAGACAAATGAGATTACACTACTCCTATGCTAAAGCAGGTCCAGCGTAGTAGCATAGACGAGTTGTCCTATATTAAAATAAGTTAAGAAAAAAGATAAGCAACACTGCACTATAGATTTAATTTGATGTGTTAGGTTGGCAAGAGCCCATAGCTCTTCGATCTTTCTTCTAATTATAGAATTTTGGGATGATTTTATGGAGAGATCTTCATAGGCACTTCCCTTGTTTGCTGATGTGGAGATAATCGTTTGGATCCAAAGATAGTCGTGGCCTATAGGCAAGACCACGTGTGCTAGTTATTTGTCATGGGTTGGCCATTGGTTGCAACTTGCATGCACATTCTACCACTATTACATGGATAAAAATTTCTCTTGTATTGCCACATATTGGTAATAGTCATAATTTTCTCCACACTAATGTGAATGATATACCATGAAACTAGGCCAACTTATCATAGTCATTACTCTGCTCCTCAAATATTTTCGGTCATATAAACTATGTGAGACGCCATGGTGCGTCGATTGAACTCATTACTTAACATATGACTGTGTTTCGGTCAATACCCAACTTCGGTCATGAGGCCATCATAGTTGTTAGCGGGCTTTGTGATGTGAATAAGATGCGACACGTGTCCTTGCTGTAGTGAAGAAATCTTCTTTCTATCTCTTGTTAAGATTTTGCTGCCACATGGCATCATCTAAATAATTGAATTTGACATAGTTAGATCAAGTTTAAACATTGAGAAAAGTGATCTTTAGAATCATAAACAATTCATAGTGGTCCTTAAAAATAGACCAATCAAATTGTTTCTTAGACCCATTTTTGTGTAAATGATATTGGCCTTCCATATCTAAGGCCATTGATCACATGGTTAATATATGTGATATTAGTCTGATGTCTTCAAAGTAGCACCTAGAATATGCATTAGCCCTAATGAAAAGTCTAGATCAATGGACAAGCTAAGTGGGAGCACTATAAATTATGGTGCTCTGATAGCACTAGAGCATTTCTCCTCACTCAAAATCATGCTATTTTGAAACACGAGGTGGACCACACAAGCATAAATAAACTTGCTCAACCTTAAAATGTCCAGTGACCATTTTAAAAAGTTGGCAACTAGCTCGATTGTCACATTGGGTTTTGGGTAGGATTCGATATATAGGATGGACCTGGCTTGGGCCTGTATAGATCGACCCGAGCCTATAAGCAAGCCCATTTGTTAGGTGAGTTGGGTCAGGGCCTAGGTTTTGAAGAATTTCTATTAAGGTCTGCCTAAGCTTCAGAACTTGCCGATTAATGATTAACAAGCAGGTTTGGACCTGAAAATTAAGACCCAATTAACGTCCATTAACATATGATCTGTGAATTCTTAGCCAATGGTGGTTGTGTCTAGCTTCATTTTCCGGGGTTTCGCTGTTGTTTAGGGTCAATCCTAACCTTGATTAATAGTGACATTTGATTCAGTTATGTTAACATACTAATGATCATGTTGTCTTCATTGTTGCAGCTTCACAGACATGGAATTCATAAGATATCTTCAATCAACGGTAGGAAATGTTTGACAGAATAAGGGAAAGGCCTGATGAAGTCTTCAGTGAAGAGGACAAAAAAAAAGTAGTTTATGAAGAATATGTATGACTAACTGTATTAAGTTCTAATAAATTGATTTGTATATGCTCTATATCCTGTGACCATGCCAATACACTTATTCTATTACAAATCTTCTTGTACGAGTCAGGAGTACTATGGCTCTTATTAAGTTTATACGTAGTTTGATTAAATAAATCCTGTGGGGGAATAATCACATGGGTCTAAACATATTGCATTTGCTATGTGTTTTAGGGCCTGCCTATGATGTTTATGTGTAATCCAGACCGTGCATTTTGTATACCTCCTCACGGTCACTGTATAGCCCTAGAAATATCTCCATCAAAAACGCAATTGGACACACCAAAGAGATCAAGGTAAAATCGTGCTTGTAAACGGTGCAAGTCACTGGACTATGGGTGTGAACTCCCGTGGTGGCAAGTTGTTTGTGAATGGTAAATGACATCAATTCTACCGGCTACCTGATAATGATCTTGGAATCTATGGTCAGCTAGATACCGTATGACCACATTAGGCTAGGTCTTGGACCTTGCATGTATGACCCCATTAATTTTTGGTTTTGACTTTGTTGGCACTTGGTTTATTTTCTATTGTGTGTAGCCGGTCCAAGCGGTGTGCCAGAATTGATATAGCAACTCCATTCAAACTGAACAACATTGACCCCAAATACCGAAATAAAAAAATACATCTAATATGAACGTATATGACTAGAATACGTACGACAAGATGGGTCGCCTACCTAACCGCTTGAAGAATATTTATAATGATCAGGTAGGGTAGTACGTCGAGTCGAATCGAGTCGAGGTGGCATGGGTCAAGCTCGGCTTGACTCATCCATGCTATACTCGAGCTCTCACCCTCGAGCTCAACATTGAAGCTTAGTTTGTTTGTCAAAAATTTCGAGTCGAACTAGTGGTTCGAGTCGAGTCAAGTTGAGTTTACCTCGGTAGGGTAAGGGAAAGAAAAAGGGAGAATGGGGACGGGTAGGGCCAGGTAGAGTTTTTTAGTAAAAACTTTTAAGTTTTAACTTTTTTAAACTTATACATATATATATATAATAATATTATTATTAAAATATATTACTCGAACCGAGTCGAGTCGAGTTGAAATGCACCATGGTCGAACTCGACTCGAACTTAACTCGAGCTTTAAAAAACAAGCTTGACTACACCCAAATCCATAACTCAAGTGTTAGATTGAGTGAAAGATACCTCGTTTCAACATTGAGGTCTTGGTATCAATTCCCTAGTGGGGGTGGCTAACAATGAAGTGTAAACTGACGGTGGGGGTACTAACAAGCTAACAAAAAAAAAAAAAAAAAGGCTTGACTCGCCCTGAATCGACCTTGCAAGTCGAGTCAATCCGAGCTGAGTCGAGCGAGCTTTTCGAGATAGCTCGACTAGTGTACAGCCCTATGATCAGGCGATTATCAGAAAGTAGGGTTCTCCCTCTAAAAATAGGTTGTGCATTGCCTTTTCATAAGAAATGATTTTTTAGTATATCAATACAAATAAACAAAAGAAAAAACTCAGAATCGGTCACTAGGAGCGATTACAAGAATGCTTCTCTTAAAAGAACTATTGATATTAGATAAAGATCAAATCTAGTGTATGAGCATAGACCTATATTACGATTAAGGATTACTTTTACTAGATTATCACTGCTCCTGTGATAAAATGAGATAAATTTAATTGATAAATTTAATTTGGTTTGATTAGTATGAGTCAACTTGGTCTATTAATTTCTTCTGCTATTTATACATTTCTTCCACAACAATTCATCGTACATTTCTCTTCTTTAATTAACTCAATCCATTATGACAATTGAAGCATCATTGTCAAGATCTTTCCATTAGTGTGTTTCCTTCTCATGGTTCCTCTTCGAATGCAGATTATTTATTTAGTTATTTGAAAATGTTTATTGTTTTTGTGAATGTGTGTCCCACCTGATCAATGGATGGATTAAGGACATTCAAGTGTGAAATAAGGATTTCACCAGTCTTTTACAGGATGGGCCCAGTTGGGCCCAGTTCAACCAATTTCTTCTAAGATTTGGGTAGTACCAGGCCCGGTTTTGAGTCTTTATCATAAACTCACTTTCATTTACTGTACGTATGTATTGTAACTTTTCCTAATACACAAGATTCGGTTATTTACAAGCATAGAGCATGTTCCGTGAATGGAAATGGGGAGGGGATTAGGTGAGATCCTGGCTCACCCAAGATGGCGCGGCCCTTACTGTGGGGCCCACCTTGATGCATGTATTATGTATCCACGCCGTTCATCCATTTTTCCAGATAATTATAGATTGTTATACCAAAAATGAAGCAGATCCGTTTATCAGGTGGACCATAAAATAGGAAACAATGTCGATTGAATATTAATGAGCCACGAAAGTTTTTGATTAAGCTGATATTTGTGTTTTTCATTCATCCAAGTCTATATGACCTTATCAACAGATTGGATGATAAATAAACACTAACTTACACATTAAGTTGCACCCTAAGAAGCTTTTAATGGCAGAGCCTTCAATCACCACTGTTTTTTATGGTATGGTTTTTCTTTTAATTGGTTCGGCCTCCTTTTTGAGATAATGCCTTAAAATGATACGAAAAAACCGATGGACGGCGTGGATATAGAATACATATATCAAGGTGCGCCCACGGTAATGGTCGCACCGTCTTGGGTGAGGCAGGCACGTGACTGCCTATTACGTATTTAGAGCTTGTAAGTGAGTCAACAGTCAACATTGAAAAGCGCTTAATGTCAATAGGCCATATCTCTAAATGGTGAGATCTTTGTCTCGTCACCCATCCATAGTTGAACTTACTAAATGGATGGTCCAGATTCACCTAACATGCAATCACGTGTATGAGTTGCACCTAACCCTTTTGTAGGCTCTCATATGAACAGTTAAAACCGAGCCCACAGGACGCGGATTGCGTCCTGCCCCAGCTCGGTCCTCGAAGGGCTCTATCGGAACCATCATGATGCGTGTCGTTTATCCATGACGTCTATCCATTTTTACGTATCATTTTAGAACACGTATCCAAAAAGGAGGAAGATCCAATCTTTAAGTGGACCACACCACAGGAAGTAGTGGTGATAATGATGTCCACCGTTTAAACCTTCCTATGACCCTCCTTGAGGTTTATTTTCCATCTAACCTGTTCGTAAGGTCACATGCATCCGGATGAAGGGAAAAAAGACAAATATCAGCTCGATCAAAATGTCTGCGGCTGTTAAGAAGTTTAATGGTGACCGTTCAATACCTAAGGTATGGTCCACTGATACTTGGATCTGTCTCATTTTTTGGTTTAAAATTTAAAATGATCTAGTGAAATGGATGGACGGCACGGATAAAACACATACATCACAGTGGGCCCTACAGAGACTCTGTAAGGACAGAGTCTGTCAATGTAGGCTTGGTGACCAACATGTGCTCTAATACACGACGTATTGCAGTAGGGTACATCGGGACTTTAGCTTTTGAATTGAGTCATCTTCTAATGATCCAAACCGTTTATACGAAAAATATCACTTTCTACAAAGAAATGACAACAAACAAAAGCTTTCAATGAGATTATTTCAACCCTTTCAACTTGAACCGGTCATCGTAACCTCCATATAATCAATAGTTTGAAATATTCAAATTGAGATTTCTTTTGGGCATACTACATCCAAGATTAGTCCTACCAAATAAACGGTTTGTATCAGTGAATAGAGCCCAAATCTAATGGCTAGAGTCTGTTCGTATCGTGGTGTAACACGTCGAGTTGTTTTTAAGCAAACGGTGCAAACCTCCCGTTGACTGGACTAGCAAACGGTGTTGTTTGGAGGCGATTTAATAGATGAGGCCAAGCAAAGCGTCGAAAGGAGGGAGCGGATACGGTTTTATCGTAGTGAGTTACTCGGTACGCAATTATCTTACCGAGTAAACTCTGTTAGACCCACTATAAACGTATGTGGTTTATCCACACCGTCCATCAATTTTTTCTACTAATTTTATGGGTTGATTCCAAAATTGAAGTATATCTAAAGTTCAAGTGGACCATACCACAGGAAACAACGTAGAATAATGATTTTGCACAGTTGAAACCTTCCTAGGGCCCATAGTGATGTTTTTTTTGTCATCCAACCTGTTTATAATATCACAAAGATATGGATGAAGAGAAATCAAAAACATCAGATTGATCCAAAACTTCTGTCGCCTTCAAGAACCTTTCAATGGAATAGGTTCAATCACACCGTTTCCAGTGGTGTGGTTCATTTGAGATTTGGATATACTTAATTTTTGGATTCAAGTACTAAAATTAGCTTTTAGAATGGATGAACGGAGTGGATAAAATAAATAAATAACAGTGGACCACACAGAGTGTACTCAGTATGATAAGGGTAATGAGTTACTCAGTACGCAATCTGCTTCCGCTGCCTAGACCGTGGCGCTACCCGTTTATATCGACACCGTCCATCAGTTTTTCCAACTGCAAACAGTGGTCATTAAACAACCACCGTTAAAAACTTCACAGAGCCCACCGTAATGTCAATTTGCAACCAACCTGCAGTTGATAAGGTCGCACGGACGTGCCTGATCTAGGGAAAACAAAAATATCAGATTTTTCCAAAACTTTTCGGGCCCAAAATGATTTTAATGGTGGAATTTGATCCTTATTGTGTGGTCCACTTGAGAGCTATATCTGCTTTATGTTCTGGGTAATGCCTTAAAATGATATGAAAAAACTGATGGACGGAGTGGATATACAACACGTACATTAATGTGGGCCCCACAGTTAGGGAAACACCCACTGGCATGTTAGCCGGGTAACACCCAATCCGCTCACTAGAAAGGGAACTGGGTCCTCATCCAGTAAAGGCCCATGTGAGATTAAGGGCCCGTTTGGCCGGGTGGATTGGAAGGGAGTGAATGGTATTAGGGTGGATGGCGTGGATTGCTAGGTAATGATGGTGTTGTCAGGGGATTGTCTTGAGATCCATGGGATTGCTGTATCCCTGGATTGATACATCCAGTCCGTTTGGCATGCCCGGCCAATCCAAGATTAAAGCTTCCGATCCTGTCCAATCCCACGTATTGAGATGGATAGGATGGGATTTAAGGTAATGATGGTGTTGTCAGTGTATTGTCTGAAGATCCATCTGATTTGGATTAGATCACCTGCAATGTTTGGCACGCCCGGCCATTCCAGGGATTTACCATCCAATCCCTTCCACTACCATCTAATCCCTTCCAATCCAACCGGCCAAACGGGCCCTAAGTAGAGGTGGGCATCGAGCCAAGTTGAGTCGAGGTGGGCCAAGCTCGGCTTGGCTTGTCCATCATGTACTCGAGTTCGAGCTCGAGCTCAGCCTCGAGCTCAACATTGAAGCTTGGCTTGTTTCCCAAAGCTGCCAAGTCGAGTTCGAGTCTAGCTAGTGGTTCGAGTCGAGCTTACCTTGAATCGAGCTCGAGCTTGTTGGGTGAGAGAGTAATGGATTCTGTTCTTGATCCTCCTCTATTGATAAAAGTTTCACAAATCTTAAGAGAATCTAAGCAAAACCAGATGAAAAAATCAAACAAAGCTTCGAATCGGATGAGGAAACCTATAAGAACCGATCTGTTCTTGATCTTCTTCCATCGGCCCAGAATCAAGCAAGTACTAGAAAAATAAGAAATAGAAAGTTAAACACGGATCGAAATCTAAGTAAAGAGCTCTATCCAATCAGATCATTGGATTTCCTTGAAGCTCTAACAAATCTGAGAAGAACCCATAACGGATTTCTTAGGTTTCTCGCTTAAAAAGTAGATCTCAAGTGATTAAAATCATACTATTGTGGAGCTGAAATGAAAACTGGTGGTGGTGGTTCGGGCAGGCGTGCGGTTGATAGTGGGTAGAGAAAGAGAAGAAAGGGAAAAGGAAGGGGGTGCGTGCGGTCGGGTAAAACCTCTAGGGTTTGTTTTTTATTTTTTTATTTTTAAGTTTAAACTTAAAACTTATATTAATAATATATATATATATATATATATAATATTTAATATATTTATTAATCGAGCTCGAGTCGAGCTCGAGTTCAAGCTTTGAGTCGAGTTGAAATGCCCCCCAGTAGAACTTGGCTTGAACTCAACTCGAGCTTCAAATAATTAGCTTGGCTCGATTCGAATTGGCCATTCAAGCCGAGTCATTGGTTCGGGGTAGCCGACTCTCTCTAGCAAGTCGAGCGAGTTTTGGTCCTGAGCCGGTTCATGCAAAAATTGACTCATGAACAGCCCTAGCCCTAAGTGGTTTTGCTATTACCGCACGGATTAAGTGCTCCCTGGCCTCACTGAAGACAGTGCGGCCCTCACAGTAGGGCCCCACCTTGATGTATGTATTCTATATCCATGACGTTCATTCAATTTCAGATTATTTTGTGGAACGAGCCCAAAAATGAAGCAGATCAAACTCTCAAGTGAACCATGCCATAGGAAACAGTTTTGATTAAACTTTCCACTGTTGAAATATCCGAAGGACCCATCTCAGTGTTTTGGTAGTTTTTATTTTACATCCAACCTAATCATAAGCTCATATAAACCTGAATAAAGGGATAAACTTGTATCAGCTTGATTTAAGATTTTTGTAGCCTACAAGATGTTTTTAATATTCGATCACCACTGTTTCGCATGGTACGATCCACCTTATATTTAGATCTATCTCATTTTTGGGATAATGCCCTAAATTGATATTTCAACAAGAATGGACGACATGGATATAGAATAAATACATCAGGGTGGGCCATGACAAGGGCAACACCTAATCTGATCTGATGGTACTAGTAGAGCTGGCATCGGACTGAGTAGGATCGGATTGGGTCCCACTCGACTCGGTCTGACTTCTGCAGACCCAATCTTGGTTCCATCCAGGACCGAGTTTGGGTCATCTGACTCGAGCCGATCCTAACCTATGCTGGCCTGAACCAATCCAATCGGATCAGATTTTGGGTCGGTGCAGTCCGAATTAACATTGACCCAACCACGTGGGATGCCGCGTCCCGGCTGGCCTGTCCCCCTTTACAATGCACACATAGGTGAGATTAAGAAACAATTCGTCCATCAAGAGGACCCCAGGCTGGTCCAGTCATCGCACGGGTCACAATCTTAGAAAAAATATTTAAAAAAAATGTTGACCGAGCTATTACTAGCCATTCATTTCTTTCATAAACTGTGCTCCAAATGACAAGTGGGCCTGCATGACTTTTTGTCAAGGATATCTACAATATCAAATCCAACTTATCGACGGCTCAGATCTCTTACTTGTATGAACACTCTACATGAAAATCATCCACATCCATGCCGTCTTCTACTCTATAAATACAACTTCAAAACTTTAACAAATCAAGAACTGCTACAAGCCTCTATCTCTATAATGGCGTTTCGAAACCTTCTCTTCTTCTCCTTCTTCTCTATATTCCTCCTTCAACTACAACCATCCATCAGCCAAACAACAGTCAAAGCCGCCTACTGGTTTCCAGGCAGCGAATTCCCGGTATCTGACATAAACTCCGCTCTATTCACCCACCTCTTCTGTGCATTCGCCGCTCTCGATCCTCAATCCAACCAACTCACCATCCCAACCTCCAGCCAGGCCGCATTCGCTTCTTTCACCACAACCGTCCAAAAAAAGAACCCGTCCGTCCAGACGCTATTATCTATAGGAGGCGGAAGGTCCGACCCATCTGCTTTCGCCTCCATGGCGAGCCAGCCAACATCACGGAAGAGCTTCATCGACTCATCCATCAGGCTCGCTCGAGTCAACGGCTTCCGCGGCCTCGACCTCGACTGGGAATACCCACAAACCGCTCAACAGATGGTGAACTTGGGAACCCTCTTCAATGAGTGGCGAGCCGCGGTGGTGTCCGAGTCGCAGTCGTCGGGTCGGCCGCAGCTGCTTCTGACTGCAGCCGTCTATTTCTCTGCAAACCGTGACTCACTGAGTTACCCGGTCCAGTCGATCGGAAGAAACTTGGATTGGGTTAATGTCATGGCGTATGACTTCAAAGGACCCGGATGGTCGGGAGATTCCACCGGTGCACCAGCTGCACTCTACACCCCGTCGAGCCGATTCAGTGGTAGTGCTGGGATCGATGTCTGGATCGGGGCTGGGCTTCCAGGTAAGAAGATGGTGCTAGGGTTGCCGTTTTATGGATATGCATGGAAGCTGGTGGACCCGAACCAACATGGTTTGGGTGCACCTGCGAGCGGGCGAGCTACTGAACAAGGTGTTGCAAGCGATGGATCGATAAGTTACTGGCAGATCAAGGCGTTCATTGAAAGGACTGGAGCTACTTTGGTGTATGATCCGACGGTTGTAACGGACTACTGCTATGCGGGGTCCACTTGGATGGGATTCGATGGTGTAAGATCGGTTTCTGCTAAGGTTTCGTATGCTAAGAGTAAGGGGCTGTTGGGCTATTTTGCATGGTCCGTTAGTGGAGACAGCAACTGGGAGCTCTCGCAACAAGGTAATTTAACTAAGCATAAAAAACCATGGTGGTGTGAGTGCGTGTGTAAATTAAAATAATAATAATAATTAAAAATTTTTAAAAATAAAATAAAAAATACTGAGCATAAAGATGAGGAAAAAGATGTGTGCATATGGTTCGCACTGTTACTTGGTGAACCTAATATTAAATAGCTTAGTGGTGCTAAGATAGTAGGATTTGATTAGGGCATGTGCTGCTTTTAAAAATAACTCAAATAAGTATAAATAGAAATTGAATACTACTCATGCCTAAATAACCCATAATGTGAATGGTTTTTATTTAACTAGCAGGGGCCACTGTCAAAGATGGGCTATGGAAAAGCATGTTTGAAAGTCTTCTGAACTAACTCCACAGCTCTATTGGTTGTGAGAGATGGACTTATATAAAACATGTTTAAAAGTTGCTGGGTTGAGTGACTCCATGTGAGCACATGATTGAAAGTGGGTTGGTAGAGCGATTCTACAAGCCCATCTCTCACATAAGCTGGCCTAGCTGCATTGGGAATCAACGGACATGGTAATACTCAATTTGAGTTACTCAGCATAACAGCTTTCAAACATACTTTTATGTTCTTATCTTCAGCATAACAGCTTTCAAACATACTTTTATGTTCTTATCTTCAACAATCCCATATGGCTCTTTTATGGTCTTATCTTTAACAATCCCATATGGCCCATTTAAATTCATGCATGTAGGATCACCTAGCTATGTGATGTTGGGAAGCGAATTCCTTCGGTTTAGGCAGACCCTATGTGACGCCCACCATAATTTATGGGTTTTATCTATCTCATCCGTTCAGCAAAAAAACAAAAGGAAATCTCAAAAAGCAAAAAGAGGTGATACAAAGCTTAAGTTGACCACAACACATGAAGCAGCGGTTGAATGATGTTGATTTGCCATCCAACCTGTTGATAAGGTCATATGCAGCTGGATACAATTAAAAAACCAAAAATATCAGCTTGATCCGAAACTTATATGGCTTCCAAGATGTTTTTAATGGCAGCTGCCTAAATCTCGATGTGGGGTCCACTTGATTCTTGTATGCCTCATTTTTGGAGTCATGCCTTAAAATGATCCAAAAAATTGGATGGACAGCATGGATAAAACACATAAATCACGGTGGGCCCCATAGAGCCCAGCTTAGACCGATTCCCTCTAGGCCGGGGGACACCGTGCAATCTGCTTCGGTGTGCACCGACATTTATTGCGCATTTTTAAATGACCGTTCAACAATGGTGGGCCGGAATACTGACATTTATTCAAGAGGGCATTTTCAAACGCAATTTCCATTCATATGTAACTTCCGTTTAGACATGAGAAAAACTTTAATACTCTGGCCGAGTGATGATACTACGCAGTCACTTATAAATCGCAATAAAATAGGCCAAAACATAATTGATATTACACCGTCTAATTTATGTACACAAGTCCAACAAATCAATCTGAACTGTCCATTTAGGTATAGAACACATTTCATGGGATCTGATGATCCATTCTATTCGTGATTGACCTTTTTTCTATAGCCATCATTTTTCCAAGCCATTGAAGGAACGGTTAAGATTACCTGATAAAAGTGATTCTTTATAATCTTAAACAATTCATAATGTTCCCTAAAAAATAGGTGGGTCAAATTCTTGCTAAGACTCATTTTTGTGTACATGATCTTGACCGTCCATATTTATGGACATTGATAAAATGGTTAATATTTGTGATATTAGTTTGATACCTTCACATTAGCCCCTAAAATATGAATTGGACCTAATGAACAGTCTAGATCAATAGATCAAACTGTCTACATGCATACGAGCAATGGAGCATTTCTCCTCACTAAAAATCATGCTATTTTGAAACTAGAGGTGGACCACACAAATATAAATAAACTTGGGTCAAGCTTAGAATGCCCAACGGCCAACTAGGAGCTAGCTTGATTGTCAAGTTGGGTTTTGTTTAGGGTTCGATATGGGTTGGGCCTGGGCCAGTATAGATTAAGCTGAGCCTTTGTAAGGTGGGTCAGGTCAGGGTCTGGGGTTTTACAGAATTTCTCCACCCAAGCTTCGAACTTGCCTATTAATGATTAACAAGCAGATTTGGGCCTGAAAGTTAAGAGCTAATTAACGATAATTAACATGTGATCCGTGAATTTCTAGCCAACGATCGATGTCCGATTTCATTTTTGGATGGTCATTTGTTCTATAGGGCTAATCCTAACCTTTGATTCATTTATGTTAATGTACTAAACATGTTGTCTTCATTGTTGCAGCTTCACAGACATGGAATTGATAAGATATCGTCAATCGACGATAGGAGAAATATGACAGAATAAGGGAAGGGCCTGATGAAGCCTTCAATTAAAAAAGAGAAAAAAGAAGTTTAAGGAGCATATGTATTGTATTAAGTTCTAATAAATTGAAATGTATATGATCAATACAAATACACTCCCATTATAAAATCTTGTTATAATTCAGTACTTAAGTTCTTGTTATTAAGGTTACATGAAGTTTGATTAAATAATGGGTCTGAACATATTGCATTTGTGATGTTCGTGTAATCCAGAGACCTTGCATTTTGTGCACTTCCTCATGAGAAGTGTACAACCCAAGAATTATAATCATAAAAAACTCAAGTAAGACACCTTAAGATCTTTATATGGTGGGCCTTATTGATCAACGGTCTGGATTGTCCTAAAGATTAGATAAGCAATTGGGTTAACCAGTGGGCCCCACTGCGCTGTGATGTATCATGAGATCTGTGTAAGGGGTGGAATGCTATGACTGTGATTCGCACACAGTATTTTAGAACAACTAGGATGACCAGCGTGTGTAGCCTTGTGAAGAAGAGTTTTAATGGGTTACAAATTCTTCTTCCCTCTAACCTATATTAATAGGGCTGGGTCCCCAGTCCTACACCACACCATCTCCATATTCGATGCATAGCAAGATCCATTCAATTCCGCATATTTAAAAAAACTTACAGTTGGTATCAGCTTCAAACCCTATTTGAAATTGTAACCCTATCGCCCGTGGTCATCTGATCACCGCAACCATTGGTATTAGAGCCATTGTCCATCAGATTCCATCATCCAATTCTTACATAGATGAAACAGAGTGGAAAAGGGCAATCCTATCCTGAACTCACTCATCATCAGGAAGGAACTTGCGACTTTAAACCCTATTCGAAATTGTAACCCTATCGCCCGTGGTCAAGGAGCTCTGTGCACCTTGGGGCCACCTCATCCATATTCCATAAGGGCCTGTTTGGCCGGGCAGATTAAGAGGGATAGTATGGTAAAATCCGATCACCATCATTACCTTAAAATTGATTCCATCCCTCAACCATAAATGGGTAGTAACGGCCCCATGTCATCTTCTTCCCAGTTCCGACAACCCGTCTACCCATCTTTAGAAGTTGATATAGACCACTGGAGTGAGGATGGTGAAACCTACCCATTTGTTTCTCTTTAAGACTCCTCATTTTCCCAACGATCAATATCAACCACCTTGTGGGCCAATTCAGACTTATTTAAATAGTTAATCCATTGAGGACAGGATTAAAATTGCAATCCTAAGTCAAAATTTCGTGAGATTGAATCTGGTTGTGTTAGCCACCACAATGACCTCAATCGGTAAAAAATTTCACGAATCTGGGTTTGTGATATTGGGAATTAAGTTAAAGGATTGCATTCAGTTGCGTTCACATTTCATGCGAATGGTGACGAAAACAAAAACGATCACCTTTTGACAGGAGCAAGAACAAGGTGGAGTAAAGCGTGCTTATGATGTAAAGCTGAAAGACTCATCTTACCCGCAGGTGTTGAGTGTCTCAGATTTACAGAATTAGCATCACTTAGCTTCATGTTCAAAAAAGTCACTTGCATATACACCCAGATCCATAGCTCATATACACCCAGATCCATAGCTCAACTGGCAGACCGAGTGGAGATACCTCGTTTCAACACTCAAGGTCTTGGTATCAATCTCTAATGAGGGTGGCTAACATAGAGTGTGTGTACTGACATGGGTGTGTACTTACAAGCTAACCCAAAAATAATAATAATAATAGTAAATAAATAAAATCACTTACATATTATCACTACCTCTCACAGGAGGAGTGATGATGATGTAACTGATTCTCGCCAAGATCGAATGTTTGGGCACATCTTCATCCTGGATAGTTCAGTTGAAAGCCCCAATCAATTGAATTGATAAGTTTGGCTAATATTTGGTTTTATTCATGAATTGTTCTATATAAACAATTTGCTAATATGAGTATATTTTGCAACTAGTTAAAATTTCAACTCAAATGCATCAAGTTTCCATCCTAACTAGGTTTGATTATGTTCAATGAATAAAGGCCATAAAGACAATCAGGGGATGATTACATTCGGAGATTACTCCAGAAAATTCTGAACTTTTTAAAATCTTTTGAAAAAAAACAGAATGTTAATCTCGTAACCTCAGGACATATACATGGACATAATGGAAACGGAAAAAGGAAATATGGCTCTAACGAGGGATCCTCAGGACCTCACGGTCCTCCAGGTTCTCCAGTTGAAAACCGACCTAGAAATGTATTGAGTCGCAAGCAAGCTAAAGGTAATAATTGCTTCCTTTGTAAGAAGTCGGGCTATCAAAAGAAAGACTGCATAAAGTATAAGCAATGACTCATAAATAAGGGTAATAATTCTATTTTAGTCTGTTTTGAATCCAGTCTAACTGATATGTCAGTGAATTCTTGGTGGATAAATTTAGGAACTACTATTCACATATGTACTTCTATGCAGGACTTACTACAGACCAGTCCACCAATTAATGCAGAGAGCTCAGTATACGTAGACAATGGTGTTAAAGTCAATGTAGAGGCAATTGGAGTCTATAGGCTTATGTCAAAGTCTGGTTATTTATTGGATTTGGTAAATACATTTTATGTGCTTTCTATAAAGCGTAATCTAGTCTCTATTTCTTGTTTAGATAAATTGGGATATTCCTTTCAATTTGAGAGTAAATGATTCAGTATTTACCTTAATTCAATTAAAGTTGGCACCGACTCTATGATGAACAACCTATACCAGTTGGACTTGATTGCCTCATACGTCTATAATATTAATGTCATGTCTGGAAATAAAACAGGATTTAAATTTAAACTAGACTATGAGAATTCCTCCATGTTGTGGCACAGGCGATTGTGTCATATATCTCGTGAGAGATTGAACAGGCATGTGCAAGAAGGGATTCTTCATTCTCTAAACTTCTCCAATTATTGATTACACAAAAGGAAAACAGACCAGAACCAGAAAGAAATGTGCAACAATGAGTGTAAGACTCTTAGAGATGATACATACGGACATTTGTAAACCATTCCTTACTGTATCCTGGAGTGGATACAAATATTTTATTACCTTCATAGATGACTATTCTCGTTTCGGACACCTCTATCTTATCAGATGCCTTGAACGCTTTTAAAATCTTTTAGGTCAAAGTTAAAAATTAATTCGATAAAAGGATTAAAGTTGTCAGATTTGACCGTGGTGGCGAATACTATGATAGATATGATGAATCACGTCATAATCTAGTGTCATTCGCTAGATACCTATAAGATCGTGGCATTGTCACCCAGTATAATATGCCTGGTACTCCAGAGAAGAATGATGTAGCTGAAAGGCATAATCGCACCCTTATGGATATGGTGTGAAGTATGGTTAACAATTCGACATTGCCAGAATCTCTTTGGGGTGATGCGATCAAAACCACAATTTATATCCTTAACAAGGTCCCCAGCAAAGCAGTAAGCAAAACCCCCTTTGAGTTATGGAATTGGAGAAAACCAAGTCTCCGATATCTACATGTTTGGGGATGTCCTACTGAGGCTAAAATTTATAACCCGTATGAAAGGAAGCTTGATCTTATAACCATAAGTTGTTTCTTTATTGGATATTCAGAAAGGTCAAAAGGCTATTGATTCTATTGTCCTTCCCACTCTATTAGGATCGTTGAGATTGAGAATGCTATATTTATTGAGGACACTGAAAACAGTGGGAGCATGAACATTAGAAACTTTGTATTTTAGGAAAAAAGGATTATGACTCCGGTCATAGTCACTCAGGATCACGTGGATATAAATATTGCAGTCGACTCGGCAATCGCCACATTGAACCCCTTATACAACCCACTGATGAGGAAAACTAAAATCACACCCAATAAGTTGAACCATTGAGAAGATCTGAAATAGAGAGAAGACTTGTAAATCTAAATGATTACATTGTATACTTGTAGGAGTACGAGTTTGACATAGGAATGAAAAATTATCCTGAATCTTTTGCACAAGTCAAACAAAGTGCTGACCCTTCTCGTTGGTTTGATGCCATGAAAGATGAGTCGAAATCCATGAGGGACAATAAAGTATGAGATCTTGTTGAGTTACCCTCTGGAATAAGGCTAATTGGTTGTAAATGGGTATTTAAAACCAGGCGGGACTCCAAGGGGAATGTCGAAAAATATAAAGCCAGACTTATTGCCAAGTGTTTTAACCAATGTGAGGGCATTGACTTTAAAAAGACTTTCTCACCAATATCTAAGAAAAACTCATTCAGGATTATAGTGGCTCTTGTAACTCATATAGATTTAGAGTTACATCAGATGGATGTAAAGACAACATTTCTCAATGGAGATCTGTAATACCTCGTACTTCTAATACTCGGGTGTTACCTTGTAACCTAACTTAGTATAAATACAAACCTAGCCTATTTGAACATTTACCTTAATTATAGCTTAAATAGACCATTAAGAGTAATCTTCATCCAAAGATTATGCCATCTGATCGTTAATTTGGAAGATCCACCGTAGATCTCCATCTCAGTAGTTACAAAGTCTTGTGAGCCAATTAAATAGCAAATTTTAAGGTCACCAGATTGCTATCCTTGAATAAGAGAAAATCTAAATGATCAAATAGAGAATAACCACATCAAGGAAAAATTCAGTAGAATTGACCATGGATCTGAAGAATAGACCATGCTTCTATATCATAGTGACCAAGGAGCTCAAGAGAGACTCGATCTACGTCTATGGGTGATCTGACTGCTCAATTAAACTTATTATAAACAACCACTTCAAATCAGTAAATGGGGAAGTAAGTTTAGATGATTCGAACACTCCTAACCATTGGATCAAGATCAACAATTCTTAAACTTGATCCCCACCATTGGGTCATATGGCCCCTAAATTTAATATAAACTATCACTCAAAAAGGAGTCTAGAACACTTTAGACCATTGATCATTTCTGGTAAATTAGTCTGACCATTAAATTATCTAGGGTCACTGGATAAGATCTTAAAACTCCTTTTAGAGGGCCATTTAGAAACAAAAATCATTTAAATATCATATCGATTGTTAAAGTATGATTAATAACCTTGGGTATCACTTGAAGGTTAGGGGATACACACTCCACCTTAAAATCAACCATTAGATAGAAATTAAACAGCCCTAAGAACCATTAAAACCATGTAATGTGGACTATGGAAGGCCCTGACCATAAATCATTTTAAAATTTGAGGACCCAATTCGCTAGATCCACCATTTATCGGGCCTACGACACTCAAGTTCTCAGCCCACTACTAGATCATCTTTATCTTAGCCTTTGTAATTAAATTTACCATTGAAATCCACTTAAATAGGACCTGGGAACCTTCATAATCGTTGATGTTCAGGTTTGGAGTGATCCGACCAGCAGATTAATGGGAATCCAAAATTAAAATAAAATCATCCACTATGGCCCACCTAAGCTTTAGATTTACCTGATGTGGAGTTAGAGGCCCCTACTGGGTCGTCTAAAGTGAACGGATGGAATGGATTCAAAAAATACACCACAGTGGACCCCACCCTAGTTGCATGTGTACCAGTGTGCACATACACACGCAACACACTGAACCGGCTAGCTTGTCAAACGGGTGCTGACCCGATGGCTATTTGAAAAAGAGAAATTTCCTCTCCTTTTCCTTTTTTTTTCTCCAGCAAACGGACAGCCGTCCGTAGTGCTGATCATGGCCCACAAATAGGGGCCCACTTCCATCATCTGAACCGTCCATCGTGTCCACAACGCAAATCTGACCACACACCATCCATTTTCGCACGTCCTAACACGTGTGCATGTGCATGACCTCCGGCACGAACGAATGCTCCATATGGCGCGTTTCCAAAAACGGAAACCATTTTAGTTGCCTCGCTGGCAACCTGTCCCACGACGATCTAAACCGTTCGTCGTGAGTTAATCCTAGTCGTTCGTCCGTAGAGTGAGCTACTTAGGGTTTCCATCACAAAAAGGAGAAACGACGGAAAGAATCTTAGTTGTTCATTTGCTGGCACAATCTCAACCCTTGGTTTGCTTTTAAAAGCCCATCCAAATCAATCCAAATCGTCAAAAATTAGATATTTTATCTGTGAGAATCCCAAAAACCCTAGTTCCCAGGAGAGAAACTGCAGTTGCGACAGTTCTTCCTAGTTTTTCTGAAATCGAGTCGTTTCCTTCCAAGCTCGAACCCACCATTCAAATGGCATCCGAGCTTTGTTCCTTCTGTCCTCTAAGCTTTCTAGGATCCCTACAGATTGACTGAAAGAGTCAGATTGACGGGTGAAGACATCATTAATGGCTGCCTTCTTCCTCACCAATCTTCTTCATTAGTCCAAGCGTTTCGAGCTGCACGGTGAAGTCTAAGTCCAGACTCCTCTGGTCATACGAAGAGTGAAAATGGGAGAAGGAAGAGGGAGAAAGAAAGGTGAAGAAGGAAAGAAAGAAGAAAGAGAGTGAGAGGGTGGGTGCCTTGTTGCACCCGCTCGAACCGAACCGAGCCGTCGAGTCCCGGGTTTTCACCAGGTCTATCCAACCAGGTTAGAACAGCAAAAGGGAAGAAGAAGATAAGAGAGAGAGAGAGAGGACTGAGTCGGGGCTGCTAGTCATCCATGCCGCACTGAGCCAGCTCAGTTCGATCCGAGTCTGGGCCGAGTCCAAACCCACCCATGCTGTGAAATAAGAGAAAGAGGCGGGGCAAGAAGAAATAGATGAAAGAAGAAGAAAGAAGGGAGGTGTGGGTCAGTTCGTTGCCAAGTCGACTCACGAACTTGGGGCGGTTTGTTGATTCATTTGGGGTAACTCGGACCCAGTCGAAACAAGGCCCGAGTTGGCTGGACTCACCAACAATGAAGAGGAGGAAGAAAGCAGGGAAGAAGAAGAAAGACGAAGAAGATGAGGAGAGGGAAGATGAGAAAGTGATCGTTGAGTTTACTCAAGAAAACTGACTGAGTTTTAGGCTAAGTTTGGGGATGACTCAGCCTTCTCTCGCCGAGTTCGTCCTCAAAGCGAGTCCGGTCGCTGTTTAGAAATAGCTGCTAGATTTCTGTTTTAACTAGCACGTGGTTGTGGGGCTTAGAATGGAACTGAGTTAATTCAGTTGTGGCTATCAAGTTCACCCAAGTCAAGCTCATTATGGGGGTGTTTTAAGTTCAGCAGCACTTGGATGCCTTACTAAAGGGATCTTGACTTCAGTAAGTGATAGAGAACTCAATTTTGGGTAAGTGAATTTCTAACTTTCATTATTTAAATCTCATGTTATGATTGAATTAATCTTTCACATTCAGATGTGTTCTCCTAGAGTCGGCTTAGGATGAGATCGAGCTATCTCAAAACGAGCGGATGGCCAGTTGAGTCCTAAGCTGGCAGTTTAGCTAAACCTCTAGGTGAGTCACTTTCCATTTGAACTAAATTAGAGTTTAGACTAGACTAATAATATTAAATATTGAAATCGGATATTGAGTGAAATTTTAAGGACCACGATTATACCTATTTAGTTAAAATCCAAATTATGGCCAAATCGAGTTTATAGCAAGTTGCGTCGATCAAATCGAGTTAGCGTAGGGTGAACTAAACTCTCTTATTCAGTAAATCTAAAATTTTCCTTAATTTTATGTTAATTAGGTTTAATTTCACGTAGGAGATCAAAGCCCGAAGTTATAATCTTAACAGTAGAAGGTGCATGGAACTTAGATCCGACCCGTTCGAGTTGGATTCGTGCATTGGAACGCTCATATTGCGATCATCTAATTTAAGGTGAGGATTACTTTCAAGCTTTTTCTACATCACGATAGTTAGCTTATTTATTCATTCTTGTTCATTAATCTTTTTAATTGCTTGATGTGGTTCATTATTCTTGTTGATTTTGATTACTTATAATCGATTGATGAATTGGATTTAAATTCATATATCTGAACATGCTATGGATTTTAAATATCTCTATTCTGTCTTAAAATGAATATCTTATATGTGTAAGTGTCATTGATATTGTTCATGGCTTGTTTGACCACTTATGATTACTTTATGGTGCATTTGGAGGTCCTCGAACTAGTGGCCATTCTATCTAATAAATTAAATCAAAGTTTGTTGTGGACCTACCATCTAAGGAATTGTTGTGCCTTTGTGGCTTTTGGGGTCAATCCCTTTCATCGCATCCTGGAATGGACTATTTGCCCTATGTGACTTCGATTGGCTAGTTTCCCTTTGTGGCTTTGATTGTATGTTTGCCCCTAGTGGCTTGATGGAATAATTTACCTAAGTGACTTTTATGAATGATTTTCTTACAACCTCACGATGGTAAGTTCCACTTGTTTAATTAGTACTGCCCACTAGTTGGGTAAGTTACCTTTAAACATCCTATTTATTAGTTTCATAAGCCAAGGATGGTGGAATGAGACACTATGCACTGAAATTTGTCGGCCTATCTTTGGGTGACAACCCCCTCCCCCCCCCCCCCCAAGTGGCCTTTGAGCTTTCTTAAAATGATTGTTTGAAATTAGAATAATAATGGTTGGGCTAATCATGCATTTTCATGGCATGTGGACTTTACCGGGCAGTCGATGTAAGACACAGGGGTTTTCTTGGATCACTATGGGCTGTACCATAGAGTATTTTACTAGGTGATCCTAAATCATTATTTCGTGCATTCGTACCGCTATGGGCATCCTTGTTGCATAGACTTTTCCGGGTGCCTAGTCCTCCTTAGGGCGTACCTTTGAGTATTTTTACGGGAGACTAGTTCACCTTGGGTGTCCTCGTTACATAGTTTTTTCCGGGTGGCTAGTTCTCCTTAAGCGTACCTTTGAGTACTTTTCCGGGTGACTAGTTCTCCTTGGCCGACTTTTAACCAGCTAGATATGCATCCCTAGGCCTGTGAGCATTTGCATGTATCCATGCATATAAACAAGATTATCTTTATGAAATTTATTTAATGAATGTGTATCTGATGAACCTTAGTTGATTTCTATGATAATCTTTGTGAAATATTTGTCATACATTGTTCCTAGTAAATATGCTTAATTTTCTTGATGATATGATAAATCTTGGGGGTATATCTCATCGAGATAGCCATTGACGCTATCAAACCGTATTCAATGTGTAGGACACATGGATGACGTATGAGTTGACTCTGGTGCATCGCGTAGAGAGATCAATGGCTATGCGGCTCTAATTACTCTTATTATTTGGTTGTTCAATATTTAGTTATGAGACATTGGTTTGTATAAGTTTTTAGGTAACCACTTGAAATCTTGGTTATATATATATTTGAACTTCCTCTTATACTTGATTTGCTTTTGTCCCGCTAGATTACTAAATCTGATAAAAAGAAAAAAAATGTACGTGAAATTTGGGTGTTTTCAAAGGTTAACGCTCGGGTTTTTGTAACACAAGTAGTGTACTCTGGTTTCAGGAACTGGAGTGTTACAGGATCTGAATGAGAATGTATATATGTTACAACCCGAAGGTTTTGTAGCCCATGACTTACAACTTTTGATTTGTAAACTAAAGAAATCCATATATGGGTTGAAACAAGCATCACAACAATGGTACCTAGAGTTTCATAAAGTAATTTCCTCATATGGTTTTGTAGAAAACACTGCAGTTGAATGTATTTACATTAAAATCAATGGGAGTAAGTTCATTATGATAATTTTGAAGTTCATTATGATGATTTTGTATGTTGATGATATTCTGTTAGCTAGCAGTGACATCGGGATATTGAGCGACACCAAGAAGTTCTTATCTCAAATATTTGAAATGGAGGACCTTGATGATGCCTCTTATGTCATTGGTATTGAGATTTGTCATGATAGATCTCGTGAACTGCTCAACTTGTCACCGAGGGCCTACATTACAAGATACTCGAAAGGTATGACATGCAAAATTGTGATCCTGGACAATCACCCATTGTAAAGGGTGATAAATTCGGTCAATTCCAATGTCCTAAGAATGATTTGGAAAAGAATCGAATGAAGGAACTTCCGTACATATCAGTAGTAGGGAGCGTAATGTATGCTCAAGTCTATACGTGACCAGACATTGTGTTTGTTGTTGGAATGTTGGGCAGATACCTGTCCAATCCAGGAATGCAACATTGGATAGCTGCAAAGAAAGTGTTGTGGTATCTACAGAGAACAAAAGATTTCGGACTCACATACAAAAGATCTGATCACCTAGAGTTAATTGGATACTCAGACGTAGATTTTGTAGGCTGCGTTGACACTAAGAAGTCCACCTCAGGCTATATATTCATGATGGTTGGAGGAGCTGTCTTGGAAAAGTGTGAAACAATCTACCATGGAAGATGAATTCATTGTCTGTCACAAGGCATCTAATCAGGTATTATGGTTACAGCGTTTCTTTTCAAGTTTGCGGGTACTATAGCATATCCGGAAACCATTAAGAATATTTAGCGATAATTCAGCCGCGATTTCCTTTTCTAGTCAAGGTCGAGGTATATCGACATCAAGTATCTTGTTGTAAATGAAGAGTTTAGAATCATCAAATATCTGTGGAGTTTATTGGCACTAAGCAGATGACTACAGATCCACTCACTAAAGGACTTCCTATCATGTCATTTCAGGAGCATATAACATCCATGGGAGTCATTGATCCCATAGATGTTTTTAGTTAGTTTTCAGTTAGTGTAATTTTGAGTGTGTTTTATCCTTTAAACATTAAAGAGATCTCATTTAATAAATTTTTTGATGAATCTGATATAAAGTCAATTTCTACTTCTCTCTAAGTATGAGCAATCTATTTTGAGTAAGTAGAACTACAGTTATGTCTCATTGGAGACATTTCAAAGCTTCAGGACCTCTTAAGGATAGACACACATCATCACACTACGTGTGTAATCCTTATACCACACTTCCTAGTTCCTGATCTCTGTCATTAAGACTGATAGTATTGTGACCGTGCTTAGCGTCACTTCGCTTAGATTAAATGTTGTGATGACTACCGCGATCCGATACTAATAGCCTTGATGGACCAAATTGTAATAGCATTCTAACAATTGTATTGGTTAACCAATTGGATGTTTTCTCAAAATTAAAACAAAATTTTAAAAATATTTTCTACGGATTAATCATTAACATTGATCAATGTGGCCCAAGTGGGAGAAACATTAGAATCGGAATTGGAGGTGGCTCATATGAGTCCTGAAAACAGGATGCACTACATACAATACAGATGGGCCTAGCAAGTCAACTTGACGAGTAGATGGGGTGCAGGCAAAGCATGACCCAAAACAAATAGCCCTTAAAGACCTTCTTATTCAAACAGTCACTTGGAAAAGAGGAAACCTTATCCTAACAAAAGGTTGCCGCCCGTTCCCCATCTCTTCTAAGACCATCCACCAACGTGTTGTCCGGTCACCACCGCCTACCTTCATGAAGACATGATGACGACCCATTGAAGTCGGTTGCTGCAGCCGATGATTCTAGTCATATGGAAGCACCGCCGATGGTCGGAAATGGATCGCAAAAGAGAAAATCTCATGATATATCACAACGCAATGGGGCCCACTGGTTTACCCAATTGCTTATCCAACCTTTAGGACAATCTAGACCGTTGATCAATAAGGCCCACCATATAAAGATCTTACAGATACGTCATATAGTGCAATGTACAATCATGCTTAAAACTTACATATTAATTCTATATTCACTTCTTCATGACTACTTAAATTATGGAATGGCTTAAGCCTGGTTGGGTGGACCCCACATTCCATCTGGGATAGTTTCTACTGTTGGCATCCCCCTCCTCAATGGGACCCGAATTGCCTGTCAAAGGTTTTTTTACAGGGAGTTCCTGTGCTGGGAAGCTAGGTGGGGGCCACCGTGTGTTTTTTTTTATATAAATCTACCTTGTCCATTCATTTTGCCCGATCATTTTAGGATATGTAGGTAAATAATACTATGAGGTCGACGTCATGGGAGCTTCCCATGAGGTCGAGCTATGCGGGTCCCATTGTGATGTGTGTTGAACATCAACATTGTGCATTTGATGGGTCCCCTTTTAGGTTATGGGATATCTAAAAAATTAGCCATATATAGAACTTAGGTGGCCCGGGCCATACATCTAAAAACATGTGAAGACATGCTTAAAACATATAAAAGCACTTGGTGGGGCCCACCTAAGTTTTGGATGCTGGTGAAACTTGGTCTGACCCTCATCCAAGTGGGACACACAATATGGAGGGGCTGGATTTGTGAACCACATCTCAGTGGGCTCAATAAATGATTATGAATGTTTTAATGGGAGGGTAATCCCTCTCAATTGTTGTATGTAGTGTGGCCCTTCCAAGTAACGGATTGACTTTATTTTTAAGCTCGTGGCCCACCGTGGAATGGTGCATCTGACTGATGGTGTTGATGTTCGACATACATCACGGTGGGGCCCACATAGCTTGACCTCATGGAAAGCTCCCATGAGTAGAGGTGTACACGAGTCGAGCCTGGCATAGCTCAAGTCGGCTCGACCACTCGCTAACCCTAGCTCAAACTCAGCTCGGCTCAGTCCTCGAGCCTAACTGGCTAGCTCGGCTTAGTTCAGTCAACAGCTCGGGCCAGTTCGAGCCAAGATCGAGCCTCTGCAGCATTTTCTTAAACACATGCAGTGCACCTTCAATTTCTCAAGGAATGTAAAGCAGCAGCATCAGTTTATAGGTATGTTATCAAATACTCAATGGGCAACATAAAAATCAGGATACAAGGGTATTTGTTTTATATCCATACCTTTCTCGCCACCAATCAACACTTCTTGAGTCATTTCATCAAACACTTTTTGAGTAACATCAATATCAAAATAACTGAGTTACTGAACTAGTTCGATTTGAGTTGGGGTTCGATCCGAGTCGAGTCGAGCTCGAGCTCAACTTGAAATTTTTTTAAGCTCAAAACGTCAGCTCGAACTCAGCTTCAAATCAAGTCAAATCGAGCTTTTTCGAGTCAAGTCGAGTAAGCTAACCGAGCTAACTCAGTTCATGTACAGCTCTACCCATGAGGTCAACCTCATAGTACCATTTCCCTAATATGTGTGTGTAATGTATTTATATATATTTATAATATTATAAACACTTAAACCCCTTAATAATTTTAAAGTATATTATATATAATATATATAATTATAAATTATACAATCTAAATCAAATGGATGGATGGTTGAATTGATGCATGAATGGATGGTTGGATGGATGGATGTGAGGTGGGGATGGTTGGTTGGATGGATTGATGGATGGATAAAATGGTTGGGTGGATGGATGGATGGATGGATGTATCGTGTATGGGATGATTGGGTGGTTAGATGCATGGTTGGATGGATGTATCTATTAGTTTGTTAAATTATTTTTAATTTGTTATATTGTTAATTTATTAGATTGTTATATTATTATATTATTTTTAATTTATTAATTTATTAAATTGTTAAGTTGTTTTTTATCTGTTACTGTTAGATTGTGAGATTATTTTAAATTTATTAGTTTTTTTTGGATTAGATTGTAACGATAGATAATTAGTTACCCATTTGAGGATTTTATGTTGCCAAACATAAACACGGTTTATTCTTGGAGGCATAGAAAAATATTGATCGGCAAAGTTATTATCATTGAAGTATATTCACCATTTTCTTGTTGTGTGTTCAGATCTACATTATTCTTGGGCCGAAGCCATAAACTAATATAAAGAAAATGATGGATGACTTGGATTTCTCTCAACAACATGATGGGATCCATCATTACAACCATCTCCAATGAGTTTGACATGAGGAGTCAAACATGTGAGAGGCGTGGTGGTTATCATTATCCCTTAAATCTTAACGGGGCCCGATTATTCCTTAAATCTTAATAGGCGCCCCCTTTCGTGATGTTCGTCACAAATTGAACTGTCCATAATTTTCTCCATCTCATTTTATGGTGTGGGCTCAAAATCGAGGCTTATTCACTGCTCAAGTGCAATCAACAATAGGAAAAGGTTTGACAACAGCCATTGTTTGTTCGCTTGTGGACTACTTGAGTGGTGAATCTGCCTAATCTTTTGGTCAACCTGGTAAAATAATTTTCCAAACTCGTGAGTGGGATAGATTTCTCTCAAAACCAATGGTGGGCCTGACAATCACAGAAACCATCTCCAATGAAATCTTACTCAAAGCCACAGATGTCGTTATCATGCCGCCATTTAATCTTGGTGGTGCCACTTTTGTGATGTTTGTGACAAATTTGGCTTGTCCACCAGTTCGTCTCATTTTAGGGTGTGGTTAAAACTTAAGGCTGATCCAAAGTGAGTGGATCCCACAGCTAGAAAAAGATGGACGGTGGCCTTTAACAAACCACTATGTTTGCTTGTGGCCCACTTGAGCATTGTATCTCCCTCATCTTTCAGCCCACTAACTAAAATGACTTAATCAAAGTTCTTTACTAGGTGGATTTGTGTCCAACATTATGATAGCCCCAAGTATTTGAACAGTAGTCGCTCGGGTTTTCTAGTAACTTTAATATTATATCTACCTTCAGTTTGTGTGCCCCACTAAACTCAAGCTCGCAAAACTGATGGATAGACTAATTTTGTCTCAAAGATGATGGTGCACTCTACTAAATCAACCGGTGTTGTAGTAATAAATCAATTATGAAGAGGGAAAACTTGTCATTTTTATACTTAGTATCAATGCTCTCTTAATAAAAGTTATCCAAGCAGTAGATTCTTCCCATGTAAGCATTGCTAAGTCCATAATTCTTTTCAGATTCCTCTGAGTCATTGGGCTTCTCGGCCCTCTTCGGTATACTCTTGTCAATTGTTTTTCCACTTCTAAGAGTAGTGATGGATTTAGCTTGTTCCAAATGCTGATTCGAAGAGCTTGGGTCACTTATCTCGCATTGTGGTTTCAAGTTAGGTAGAGGTTGGGCTGGAAAGTCACTTTTTCCCTAACTATATGTGACTCCAATATTTAAATGGACTTGTTAAGGTCCTGGAATGCTTATAAAGTATTCTGATTAAATAGCTCTTGGTTTTCCATATATTTTTGCAACAGATCTTCTTATACTCTTTTCTGATTTAGCAATGGGTTGAAACTTGAAGAAAAAGCCTCCTGAGGATTTTTGCCTGTATTAGTCATTTGCCCATTCTTCTAACTAAAGTTTGGGCGATTTCGCCAACTAGAACTATACGTGTTTGAGATGGGTGCACTGAATGGCCTTTGATAATTGTTCACGGCATTAGATTGCTTGTATAACAACTTTTGAAACACCGGAATTATAAGACACTCCTGCATCAAGAGTACGTTACTAGCACAAATACCACAAACAATCTCAATGGTCTTGTCAAGTTTGACCGTTCTACTTTCGTCAGTTCCATAGCCTTAATTTTTCTTATGAGATTAGCCACCCTAGCATTCAAATCATCCTCTTCCTTTAATATGTACATTCCTACATTCTCTCTAAACTAAGTTCTTTTAGGATTAGTGGGCTTAGACAAAGTATCCCATGACTGCACATTTTCAACAAGCATATCAAAATAATTCAACGTGTCATTGGCGTTCTTGTTCATAAATTTTCTATTGCACTTCGTCTCTATAAATTGGTATATGGACGAAGTCAGTCCATCACAGAAAAAGCTTATGACCCGCCAAATTTCGTAGCCATAATGTGGGCAAGAGTTTAAAAGATCATTGAATATTTTCCATCATTGGAATATGGTCTCTTCCTCTTTCTGAGAATAATTCACGATTGCTCTCCTTATGGTATTGGTTTTATGAACCGGGAAGAACTTTTTAAAGAACTCCTAGGTCATCTCTACCCATGTTCTTATCGATCTCAATCTTAAGGAGTGAAGCCATGACTTGTCTTTCTCCTTTAAAGAGAAAAGGACTAATTTCAATCTTAAGGTGTCATCAAACACATTTTGAAAGTATAGGGTTGTCTCATCAAATTACTTGAGATGTAGATATGGATTTTCAGAATCAAGTCCATGAAACTTCGGGAGTAGTTGGATCACTCCCAACTTGAAATCAATGTTTCCTACATTATGTGGAAACACCATGCAGGAAGGTGTACCCGTCCTCGCTAGTTGTAAGTAATCACGCAGTGTTCTAGGCAGAGGAACATTATGTACATCGCTCTTGTCTAATGGCTCTTCGGTGGGATAATGAGGTTGATTTGCAGCCATAGTTTCTGTTAACTCAGTGGATCTCGAGGTGTGTCTGATCCAGCAATGGATATGCAACCATTCGACTAATCCTCCTTCACTTAAAAGACTTAGAGTGTTGTTACGTACCCACTTGGGCATGAAACACTCTCAATCCCTAAGTCTAAACTAAAACCTAGAAAAGAAAAATTATAATTAAAAAAAAAACTAAGAAATCTGAAATACTACAATAGGAAGAGTTGGAAGGATATTACCAAATTGATGATCCTATGTTAGTTTCAACAACACAGAAGAACAAGGTTAGTATCTAATAAAAAATTAGTCATAATCCTAATATATTTTAGAAAACTGCAACCGAAGTCCCGAGCAACGGTGCCAAAAATTTGTTATGACAACCCCAAGTGCAAGGTTGCGATATAGTAATAACTCAGTGAGACCGAGGTTGTACCCATAAGGACTTGCTTTTGTGCGATTTCTAGAATACTTTAGAATTATAACTATAATATAAACTAACTATAAAAATCTGGATTAAAGAGTAATTGTGAAATAAACTATCAGGAATATAATACTAGAGTGTCAAGGATCCACTTATAGCTTCATTAATGTTAATTTACTTTATTCAATTGGATCACATAACTAGAATCAAAGTCCTATCCTATCAAGTCGAATAATGGAGCAGTTAAATCATCATTCATATATTTCAAAACAGATTTGAACTTCATTGAATTAGTTATCTCATAAAGCATCAACATATTGATTGCAGGGAATTCAAAGCATCTATCATGCCCCGAGTCAATAATAGATCAATGGAATTTATAGATCAAACAATTATAAAACATGTAAGAGAATATTCCTAACGTTCCTAAGCATCCAAAGTGCCCGGAGTCGACAATGGATCAAAGTGAAATGAAAATACTTCCTCATTCAAATAAAAAATCAATGAATTATTCAACATGAAAACCAAACAACTTAAACCAAAGTAAACTAAACATTACAAAGCACTACAAGCTTCACCTCTTAGCTCTAGCTAAGAGATTAGTCAACCATATACACGATTGAACTAAAACTCAAATAGAAAAACATAAAAACTAACTAGAACCGAAGGATTAGAGAAGGACTCATTAAAGCACCACAACTCCTTGCTATACTCCTTCTACCCTAATTCGTATTTAGAAACTCCAAAAATATCCCTTTATATAGGCTTGATTCTCAACAACTTTAAAACCGACTTGATTTTCCTCAGTTATTACAGCTTCGATGACACCTTCAATGGGATCGAACACCTATCAAAGCATCTAGGTGAAATAAGAAAAATATCCAGCAATGAACTTTTAAATTTGTGGAATTTCTTGATGTCATCGAACTTCCTTCGATGGGATCGAACTTGGCTTTGATGGCATCGAAGAATGCTCAAATATTTCCATCAAGAAAATCGAATTTTTCATGATTTTTGTGATTGGATCGAAGTGGCTTCAATGGCATCAAATGTGTCATTGATGTCATTGAATGGTCAATTTCTACATTTTAACTCCTCTATTTTTTTATTTTTTTTTTTCACTTAGTTTCCTTGGATCTTGGACTCTTGAATTCTTCAATCTTGACCTCCATAGATCTAATTCTTTACTTGGTAATTCTTTGAGCATTAAATCTATACTTTAAGCATCATTTTCTCCTTAGCTTTTAAAATCACCTTGTAAGATAAAATATATATAATCGTAAAATAAAACATATATAATTAGATCAATTAAGCACATCCATATTCATAAAACTAATGCATAACGAGGGAGAAATATACAATATTTCATACTCAACGGTGGGTCCCACAACTAGAAAAAGTTGGACCGTAGCCTTTAACAACCTACTATGTTTGCTCGTGGCCCACTTGAGCATTGGATCTTCCTCATCTTTCGACCCACTAACTAAAATGAATTGACCAAAGTTCTTAACTAGGTGGATTTGTTTCCAACATTATGGTAGCCCCATGTATTTGAACGGTAGTCGTTGGAGGGTTTTTTAGTAACTCGAGTATTATTTCTGCCTTTACTTTGTGTGGACCCACTAAATCAACCCATGATGTAGTCATAAATCAATTATGAAGAGGGCAGACTTGTCATTTTCACACTTAATACCAATGCCCTCTTAGTCAAAAGCTATCCAAGCAGTAGAAGGTTTGTATAGAGCTGGGCATCAGACTGAGTCGGATCGGATTAGGTCCAACTCAACTTGGTCCGAAATCTACATGGCCTAACCCAAACTCGATCTGATTCAGGACCGAGTCTAGGTCATCTAACTTGAACTGATCCGAACCACTGTCGGCCTGATCCGATCCGAGTCCGACTCTGTCAGGAAAATCGAGTCGGATTGAATTCGGCAAGGTTCGGATTCATTTTCGGTGAAAATCATTATCCTCGCTGCTATTTTCGGTGTGCTCCATTTGAGCTTTAGATTTGATTCATTTTTTTTTAAATGCTCTAAAATAATCACGAAAAATGGATAAAGGATATGGATATAATAAATACATCATTGTGGAGCGCATGTAATCTTAATTTCATTTGAGTCGTTCGTACAACTCGTAGCTCAAGGCGCGTCTCCAATCATCTTTGCATGACATGTTACTGTGTTGACGTGTCGTGCACGAAACTACATTGCGTGTGGGCGCGAATTAGATATTGACAAGGTCAGTACCAAATTGCTAATGTCACCAAGCTCCGTGGACTCCACTATGATGCATGTGTTGTATCCATACGGTTTAACCATTTATAGAGATGGTTTTATGGCATGAGAAGAAATATGAGATAGATCTAAAGTTCAAGTGGACCCACCATAGAAAACCGTGGGATTAGTCACACCCACCGTTGAAACATTTATAGGGCCCACCATGATGTATTTTTTAGATCCAACCTATTCGTAAGTTAACATAGAGATGGATGAAGTGAAAACAAAAGTATAAGCTTGATCGGAAACTTTCTGTGGCACCTAAGAAGTTATGAACGGTGGATGTCACTGTCCCCACTGTTTTCTATGGTGGGGTCCACTTGAACTTTAGATCTATCTCATTATTTTTCTCATGCCATAAAACGATATACACATGAATGGACGGTATGGATACACCCAATGCATTATGCTGGGGTCCACAAAACTTGGTGACGGCTCTACCGACTTTGTAGTATCTAATCTGCACGGCACATACCTATAGGCTAAGGCTAAGGCTAAGGCAACAAGGCTACAGTGTCAGTAGCGGTGAGAGAAACCCTAGAAAGCAGGAGAGGAACTAGTGAGATGACTGCTATTTATAGCTCAGGTTAGACCCATGTTAGTTTTACACCATTAAGAAAACGGTGGTGATTATCCAGAGCTTAGCCAAGTGATAAACGCTTGTGCAACAAAGCTCATCCCATATGTGCTAGCATGGCATGATAACTCCAAGATCCAATCCATTCATCAGAAAGGTACTGCTATATTGATGCCCTAGCCTAAGAATCAGCTTGATCTAATCATCAGGTGAGCCACGGATTGCAAAACAATGATTTGGCTATGAAAATTAACCCATTGGCCTGTTTACAATATTAGGCCCTCAAGTTGAGTGCTCCGGATTTATTTTTTTTGTGAAAACATGTACAAGGTTAGACCAACCTGATGTACGGATTGAATCTTGGTGCCATGCTGGCAAACGTGTGGCATCTAGCACATGCCTGTACACCTAGCAAAACTAGACTATCCAACTGTACACATGGCACCGTTGTGAGGTAATCCAGACCATCCAAATGAAACTGCTGTGGATGGAGCATAACTGAATATTTGAGACGAAGGTAATGTCAACCATCAATTTGATAGATGTTAATTGGATGGTTAAGATAGCTTGATCGGTGTGACTTCATAGATATGATGGGACCCACAATTTGGACGGTGGGGATAGCTGTGCATCAGTGCCACATGATATGAGATGTCAGATGAGTCACCATCATTTTTTAAATAATGCAAAACTAGCATCGGAGTATTTCAAAACTAGTAGAAGCATGCGAATTATCTTTCGTACACCTGGTGTGTGGTACACCTGCCAATTCGTACTGAATAAACTCTTTTGGGCCCACTGTGAATGCATGTGGTTTATCCACGCCATCTATTCATTTTTTTCAGATCATTTTAATGGTTGAACCGAAAATTTACGCATATCCAAAGCTCAAACGGACCATACCACAGGAAAAGTAGAAGTACTGATAAGAATCACTCCGGATCGGATTGGATCATTCTGGATCCATTTGGATCGGATCGGTCTGAATTGACCACGACCCGATCTCGATCCGAAAAACTGTCGGATTTGAAAGGCTCTACTCAATCCGCACCGATCCGGGCGGTCAGTTCGGTTCAGAACGGGTCAGATCGGGTTGGATCCACTGGATCGGTCAGACATACCCAGCCATAGGTTTGTACAAGAAAATAGCTGATGGTTTTGAAGAAATAGATTAAAAGTGACAGTTTTTCAATATAGGCCACAGACCAGAGCACATACTGCCTATGGAAAAAATCCCGTTAAACAATAGAAGATAAGATAGCTGTCATTATAAACTACATTCGCAGACCGAGATTTTCTCGAATAAATCGGACGTATTGCATTACAGTGCATCGGCACTTTTGCCTTTAAACATGGGCCATCTTCTGATGATCCAAACCGTTTAAACAACAAATCTCACTTTCTACAGTGGAAAGACAACAAATAAAAGCTTTTCAATGGGATTATTTCAATCCTCCATCCAAAGTAAGCCCTTGTATCATTGAGTAGAGTCCAAATCTAATGGATAAGAGTATCGGCGTATCTTGCAGTGTAACATGTGGAGATGTATTCGAGCAATCTTCCAGTTGACCGGACTAGGTTGGCGTGGTGAACCAACACAAGCGACGTAGGTGGGTATTGGTGGAAGGCGATTGGTTTTTCAAGATGAGAACAAGCAAACCATTGAAAGGGGAATTACCACCGCCTGTCCCGACCTCGGCACAGGCAGGGGATTTGAAGGGCCACTGTGATGTATGGTTTTATCCACACCGTCCATTCATTTTTTCATGTCATTTTAGGGTATAATCTAAAAAACGAAGTAGATCTAAGGCTTAGAGTCGATCACAGTGCCGTGATAATGATATACACCATTAAAACCTTCTTGGGGCCCACCATGATGTTTATTTGCCAGCCTGTTAATAAGGTTACTTAGACTAACACCCAGATCCATAGCTCAATTGACAGATTGAGTGGAGATACCTCGTTTAGCTCAGTTGGCAGACTGAGTGGAGATACCTCGTTTCAATACTTGATGTCTTGGTATCGATCCCGAGTGGGGGTGGCTAATATGGGGTATGTGTACTGACAATGTGTACTAACAAGCTAACTCATCCCCCCCCCCCCCCCCCCAAATTTCGGCAGTACCCAAAAAGTTTGAACGATGGGCATTCCATGTCCACTGTGTGGTTCACTTAAGCCTTTGTTAGTTTTTCTTTTTTTATTATTTTTATTAATTTTATTTTTACAGACACTCACGACGTGCTCAGATTTGATTGGCCCGCTGCATGCAGGCCAATGTGATGTCATATGGCCAAAAAAATTAAAAGCAGGCCAATAAAGTCTTGCCATTTTTCCGTGGTCTAGTCCAACACTGAGATCTTGGTATCGATCCCTAGTACTAACAAGCTAACCAAACAAAATGTGGGGAAAGGATTAGGTACCCAAGACGGTGCAACAACCGTTGCCATAGGGCCCACCTTGATTGATGAATTGTATATCTATCCCATCCATCCATTTTTTCAAATAATTTTAAGATATGATAAAAAAAAATGAAGAATATCCAAATCTTATATGAATTGTACTGTTAAAAAAATTGGTGAATGAACATCCTACCATTAAAAACATTCTAGGCCCACCGTAAGGTTTCGGTGATTCGTATTTGACATCGAGTCCCTTGATAAGGGATAAAATAAATATCAGATCCAAAACTTTAGTTGCCCATTTATGGTCAACCACTGGTCCACTACTGATTATTATGCTATGGTCCACCTAATATTCGGATGTTCTTTGTTTTTAGGGGTTATGTGGGCCCTACGTAAGGGTCACACCAAAACCAACCACGTACGCGTTGGGATTACGGGCGGAGATTGGGTACCTACCCGGGAGAGACCCGGTCCTATCAGGCGATATGGGGACATGCGGTGCCCATCATGATATATGTATTTCATACAAGCCGTTCATCCATTTTGAAGATGACAGATAAATTCATGGCATTAGCACAAAAATAAGGAAGATAAAAGGCTCGATGGAAACAATGGGGATTGAATGACAACCGCTGAAAACCTCTTAAGGATGACTGAAGTTTTGGATCAAATTGATATTTATTTTTCCCTTCATCAACATTATGAATAGGTTGGATGGAAAATAAGTATTACGCTGGCCCTAAGAAGGTTTCAATGGTGGAGCACACTGTCATCACTGCTTCCTTTGTGTGGTTCAATCAAGGCTTCAAAATGCCTCAGTTTTTGGCTTACGACCTTAAATGATCTTTATAAATATATATATATATATATATAAATACATATATATATATATATGGTATATATATATATATATATATATATGGGTTGGTACTACAGAGCCCTTGACAGGATCGTCAGTCTCTAATTAGGTCCTGGTGGGGTAATGTACCCAATCCAGATTAACAGGTGGCGTCCCGGCTGACCGGGCGCGGATTGACTACTGGTTAAGTAGCGAGACTGCTACTGAAGTAACGTTACTAACTTTTGTGGGCCCTACCATGATGTATGTTTTGTATCCACGCCATCCATCCATCTGAAGAGATCATTTTAGGGTAAGGTCCAGAGAATAGGTCACGTCCAAAGCTTCAGCATAACCGATCACAGGAAATAATGGGGAGAGTGACACCACCATTAAAAACTTCCGAAGGGCACAAAAGTTTTCGACGAAACTGATAATTGTATTTTCCCTTCTTTAATATCTTTGTTATATATATAACTTTTGAATAGGTTGGATTTCAAAAAACATTATGGCAGGCCTTAGGCAGGAGACATCCGTTTTTCTATTTAATTTAAGGAGTTGAACCCAAAATTGAAACATATCCAAAGATCAAGTGGATCATGCCACATTAAACACTGGGGATAATGATTTTGATAGTTGAAACCTTGATAGGCCCCACAATGATGTTTATCTATCATCCAACATGTTCATAAAATCATATAAAACGTGGATGAATTAAAAACACAAATACAAGCTTGATTCAAAACTTCCGAGGCTCCTGGGAAATTTTCAACGGTTGAAGTTTAATTCAACTGTTTCCTGGAGTGTAGTCCATTTTAACATTATATATACTTTAATTTACGAATCAACTTATAAAGTTATACTGGGTCCACGTAACTTGGTGACGTCACTTCAGGTATCGCTGCTCAACCTTTCAGTATCTAATCCGCGTCCCGGCTGACGGAAGCAACTTGACCGGTGTACCTCACACCGGCTATATAGCTGCCTCATTTACGCCAACAAATTCTGTGGGTCCGATCATAAGGCATGTGTTATATCCAAACTGTCTATTCATTTGGTGAGCTCCTCTTAAGTCTTGAGAAGAAAAATAAGACAAATATAACTATCAACTGGACCATACTGCAAAAAAGCAGTGGGGGATTGAACGTCTACCATTGAAACCCTTTTTGGGGTTATAGAAGTTTTGGGTCAATATGAAATTTTTTTTTTTCCTCTTCATTCACGCCTCTGTGACCTTATGAACAAATTGGATGGAAAATAAACTTTATCGTGGGCCCTATAAATTATTTAACGGTGAAAATCATTATCTTCCCTGCTATTTGTAGTGTGGTCAAGAAGATCTTTGAATATAATTAATTTTTGGATTATGCTCTAAAATGAACTCTAAAAATAGATGAACAGTGTAGATATAATAAATACATCACTCTGGGCCATGTAACTTTAATCTCTTTTGAACCGTTCGTGCCACTCGGAGCTCGAGGAACGTCAGTGCTCGTCTTCGCACGACACGTACCACCTACAGCAGCTATATAGCTGGTGTGTGGAACACCAGCCAATCCCCTTCCCCGGCTGACCTGCCCACATGTACAATGCAACCTACCCGCAGCCCACAACAGGTGATAGCAACACGAATACAGATCATCTGTTTGCGTCAAGCAGTAAAATTGTGGTTGTTGCAATCTAATTGGACCTTGTAATTGTATAATTGCATCGGTGACTAAGATCGACCAATCACCATACAGCAAACAAGGGAAAAAAAAAAAAAAAAAAGCAGAAAAGTCGTGCTTTTGGCAACCAGAGGATCCGGACTCAAACATGTGCACACATGGGGGAGAATGAGAAACAAGCCGTCCATCAAGAGGGCCGCAACATGACCAAAAATCAGATTCGTCCACTCATCACGTGGGCCACAATCTTCAAAACAAATGGACGTACACCTTAAATAATGTTGGTCCAGCTTTTACTAGCCGTTCATTTCTTTCATAAACTGTATCAAACCCAACTTATGAACGGCTCTGATATCCTACTCCTATGTATACCATACATCAAAACAATTCACATTCTTGCTTTCTTCTACTCCTATAAATACAACTCCTTCAAAACTCCAACAAACCAACAACTCATACAATCCTCTCTATATCTCTAATGGCGTTTCGATACCTTCGCTTCTTCTCCTTCTTCTCTATATTCCTCCTTCAAATACAGCCGTCCATCAGCCAAACAACAGTCAAAGCCGCCTACTGGTTTCCAGCTAGCGAATTCCCTGTATCCGACATAAACTCCGCTCTATTCACCCACCTCTTCTGTGCATTCGCCGCTCTCGATCCTCAAACCAACCAACTCACCATCCCAACCTCCAGCCAGGCCGCATTCGCTGCTTTCACCACAACCGTCCAACAAAAGAACCCCTCCGTCCAGACGCTATTATCGATAGGAGGCGGAGGCTCCAACTCATCTGCTTTCGCCTCCATGGCGAGCCAGCCAACATCCCGTCAGAGCTTCATCGACTCATCAATCACGCTTGCTCGAGCCAACGGCTTCTACGGCCTCGACCTTGACTGGGAACATCCGCAAACTCCTCAACAGTTGCTGGACTTAGGCACCCTCTTCAATGAGTGGCGAGCTGCAGTTGTGTCTGAGTCGCAGTCATCCGGCCAGACGCAGCTTCTTCTCACTGCAGCCCTCAATTTCTCTGCGAATGGTGACTCACTGAGTTACCCGGTCCAGTCGATCGGAAGAAACTTGGATTGGGTCAATGTCATGGCGTATGACTTCCTAGCACCCAACTGGTCGCGTGACTCGACCGGTGCACCAGCTGCACTCTACAACCCGTCGAGTCGATTCAGTGGTAGTGCTGGGATCGATGTCTGGATCGGGGCTGGACTTTCAACTAACAAGATGGTGTTAGGCTTGCCGTTTTTTGGATATGCTTGGAAGCTGGTGGACCCGAACCAAAATGGTTTGGGAGCTCCGGCAAACGGGTCATCCACCGAACAAGGTGTTGCAGACGATGGATCGATAACTTACTTGCAGATCAAGGCGTTCATTGAAAGGACTGGAGCTACTTGGTGTATGATTCAACGGTTGTAACGGACTATTGCTATGCGGGGTTCACTTGGATTGGATTCGATGGTGTAAGATCGGTTGCTGCTAAGGTTTCGTATGCTAAGAGTAAGGGGCTGTTGGGCTATTTTGCATGGTCCGTTAGTGGAGACAGCAACTGGGAACTTTCACAAACAGGTGACTAATTTCGTTTTTTTTTTTTTTTTTTTTTTACTGACTCAATGACTCGTTGCGAGTGAACCAAGGTGGTCGATCGTGGTGACCCGTAAATTTCCTGACTAAGCTCAAGTCAACTCGGACGAGTCAGAAGTGAGTAAATAGAGGTGTAGACGAGTTGAACAAAGTCGAGCTGTCACAACTCGAATCGGCTCGGCTACTTACTGACCCCAGCTCGAACTTAGCTCGGCTTGGTCCTCGAGCTTGATTGGCCAGCTCAACTCGGTTCAATCGGTGGCTCGGGCCAATTCGAGCCAAGTTTGAGCCAAGATCAAGCCGAGTTCGCCTGTGTAGCATTTTCACAAACATATGAACTGCACCTTCAAAATCTCACTGTATATAAAACAACAGCAGTGGTTTTACAAGTATTTCATCAAACACCTTCTAAACAACATAAAAATCAAGAAAAAAAAAAAAAGAGTATTTGTTTCGTATACATATCTTCTTTGCCATCAGATACACTTCGTTGAGTCATTTCACCGGTAGACATATATCACAGTGACCCCACAGTCAGGGATCCCACACCTCGGTGAAGCCGCGTCCCATATCCTAACGTTCATCAAGTGGAGCCCAACGTGCCTTTTCCACATATGGAAAATTAGGTAGCGGATTGGGCCGTACCCCCCTCTCCAGATCTCGGGATAGGCTGGGCTCTTAGGGCCTGTTTGGCCGGACCGATCCCACGGTATTAGGATGGATGGGATCGCGATATCCCGGGATATGCATGACGAGCCAAACAGACCCGGTGAACTTGTCCCAGGATAGAAGCAATCCCATGGATCTTAAAACAATCCACTGGCATCACCATCATTACCTTAAAATTGATCCCATCCGTTGGTTGGACAGATTGGAAGGTAAAATACCGGGATATGCCGGGCGTGCCAAACAGACCCAGTGAACTTGTCATGGGATATAGCATTAATCCCATGGATCTTAAACCAATCCACTGACACCACCATCATTACCTTAAGGGCCCGTTTGGACGGGTGGATTGGAAGGGATTGAATGGTATTAGGGTGGATGCAATGGATTTCAAGGCAATGATGGTGTTGTCAATGGATTGTCTTAAGATCCATGAGATTGCTATATCCGGGATTGCTACATCGACAGGGATCCGCCAATCCTCGGATTAAACCTTCCCATCCCATCCCTTGAACCAAACACATCCTTTGAATGTTAGGATGGATTGGATGGGATTTAAAGGTAATGATGGTGTTGTCGGGTGGATTGTCTTAAGATCCACGTTGCTTTATCCCTGGATCAATCACCTATCTGGAACGCCCGTTAATCCCGGTTTAACTTCCAATCCCTTCCAATACTATCCAATCCCTTCCAATCCGGCCGGCCAAACGGGCACTTAAAAAAAACCCATCCCTCCTAATCCCATGGGATTCACCCGGCCAAACAGGCCCTTAGGGGCTACCGTGATGTATGGATTTTATCCACACTGTCCATTTATTTTGCCATCTCATTTTAAGTCATGAGCCTAAAAATAGGGCAGATCAAAGCTTTAAGTGGACCACACCACATGAAGCAGTGGTACTAATGACGGCCACCGTTGAAACCTTTCTAGGGTCACCGGATGTTTATTTGTCATCCAACTGGTTCATAGGGTCATATGGACGTGGATGAAGGGAAAGCGCAAATATCATCGTGATCCAAAACTTCTTTACCCCCAAAAAGTTTTCAACAGTGGATTTAATCCCATTATGTGGTCTAACTAAGCCTTGGGTCTGCCCAATTTTTAAGCTCATAACCTAAAACGACGTGGAAAAATGAATGGACGGTGTAGATAAAATCAATAAATCACGGTGCCCCCCAGGGCCTCAGACTGTACCAAGGTCAGTGTACCCAAACGTGTCCGGAAAATTAGGCCGGTCCTGTGAACCTGTCTGTGGTCACATTTTGGGTGAATGTGAACCTCACCTGATTGCGGAAGCAGTCTGACCTTAATTTCACCCTGCCATCTATATGGTAGTCCATAGACGAACGGCATGGAACTCTTACGGATAGTAGGAATGGGTTGGATGCTCTCATCGCCAATCGTAGCGTTTATAAAAGACCAGACGCTATTGGTCAATCTGGACCGTTAAATGAACATGCAACCTGATGAAGGGTTCAAAAATAAAGCACCACTTGTAATTTCTAATCGTTTGATCTTTCTGGACTGTTGCTCTCGATCCTAACCTAACTTGATCATTCAAAACTCGTTGATGCGATGTGATCCTCATCCATGATCTGGTCCACTAATTGAACCGTCCGGATCCATCATCGCACATGTATGCCAAACACAGACCAATCACCGGTTGGGGTGTACACCGAGTTGAACCGAGTCGAGCTGGCCTCAACTCGACTCGGCTCAGCCATTAGCTAACCCCCAGCTCGGACTCGGCTCGGCTCAGTCCTCGAGCTTGACTGGCCAACTCAGCATGGTTCGGTGGCAACTTGGGCCAGCTCGAGCTAAATTCGAGCCAAAATCGAACCTCCGCGGCATTTTCATAAACACATGCAGTGCACTTTCAATTTCTTACTATGTGTAAAACAGTAGTGGCTATTTACAAATATTTCATCAAATACTTTATATAGGCAACAGTAAAATCAAGGAAAAATGGCATTTGTTTCATATACATACATTCCTTGCTACTAGCTGACCCTTCGGTGAGTCATTTCATCAAATACTTGGTGACCAACATCAATATCAAAGTAACCGAGTCACCAAACTAGTTTGATCCAAATTCAATTCAAGTTGGGGTTCGATACGAGTCAAGTTGAGCTTGGGCAAGCTCGAACGCGGTTTGAAATTTTTTTGAGCACAAAAAATCAGCTCGACTCAACTTGAACTGAGTTGAATCGAGCTTTTTCGATTCGAGTCGAGCGAGCTAATCGAGTTAACTCGGTTCATGTACACCCGTAATCATCGGCTCACCACAAACATATCTTGTCCCAGAAATTGCGTGGTCCACTTTTGAGGTGGACGACACTTGCATGAAAATAGTGGACTGTTATTATTAGAGGAGAAAAAAAAACGATTTCATTCAAATAACACATGTGCCCACCCTATGCATATAACAGCCAGTCATTTGGGCATGTCCGAAAAGGACCTCACCTAATGAATGGAACGGATCTGACACACGTGTGCATAATGGCAAATGGGCCATAAAGAGCACTAGCTCAATTCTTATCATTCTCTCTTAATCTACGTTGCAGCTTCTGAAACGTGGGATGGACTAAATCTTCCGGCGAAGACTACGAGCGCCCGGGAAATGCAGGCAGCGATTTAACGAAGGAGAGATATTGTACTGATATTATAATAAATAAAAGTGTTCTTTTAGTTTTGTCATCCTGAAAAGTTGTAATTAGTCATTGAGTAATGTTTTGTATTATAAATCTTGACTTTATTTAAATTTGTGTCACCACATTTTGGGTGCACCCAAATTGCGGTTGAAGTTCTTCTTTGCGGGTAGATTGGATTACAATTGAAATTAGAATAAGAATTATTTCTAATCTCATGTGCCATTTGGACATAATGCACCCATCAAGGTTTAAGATTCAACCGAGTTCACCCATGTTTGTTAAATTCATCGTGACCAAACAACTAGGGCTGAAAGTCGGGCGGGTTCAACCTTATCAACCCGTGACTGACTCGATATTGGGTTGGGCTCGGGCAAGATATATCAGGTTCAGTCTTGGGCTTGCGCTATACAAACACTAACCCGATAAAACTTGGGTCGGACTTGGATTGAGGTCTCGGTTGCCCAACCCAACTTGAACCTGATTGATATATAAGTTATTTATAAATTATAATTGAGGGTGTCTATGTTGAAGGCACATGAAATTCTAGTGTCATTGGGTTTCAATGGTCTACATCATTTTCGATGACTCAAGCACCCTACATTTCTCTCTCTCAAAAAGATTGCGCTCTACACAACATGACTTTTAAAGTAGTTGTCCTATATTTTTAGTTTGTTTGTTTAGAAAAAATAAAGTTCTTTACGATAGATAACTACATATATAATTAATAAAATCATAGATACAAAAAAAAATAATAATAATAAGACATATATTGAAAATATAATAAACTAATGTAATAATGAAAATATTAGCACCCAACCAACCCGACCAAGCCCGCTTGGGTTGAGAATTCCCAACCCGAGGTTGGGTTGGGCTAGGGTTGATGTACAGGAATCTTGGGTTGGGCAACAACCCAACCCGACTTTCGACCCTACAAACAACTACTAATGAATGCACTTTACAATTATACTATAAATATATTACCTACATGACCATAATTTGAAAGAGTAGTTGACAATGAGCACTTTACAGTGACATTGTAAATAGATTACCAACATGGCCATAATGTCAATGAGTAGTTAACAATGATTGTTGATGGTAATTGCAACTACTATGATACATATATATTGAAAAAACCTTCGCAAGTATAGGGATGTATATAGGCTCCAATTTATAGATAGGATAATTCATGACAATGAAACAAATTGCTTAAATCAATTGAGAATGCATGGATATATAGGAAAATGCTCACCTGCGAACCAGTTCGTACGTACTACGTACGAACTTTTTTGAGAACCCATCATAAGTGATGGGGATCCAAAATCTGAACCGTTCATGTGAAGCAGCACCTCGTGAAACCCCCCGAGCCCAAGTTTTACTTTGATATAAAACTTTGATGGGAAATGAAAAATGAAAACAGTTTCCTCTCTTGATTTGCGTTTCTCTTTGTTATGGCCCAACAAAATTTTAGATCGGGGTGAAACTTTGTTACATGGGGTTTCATGGGATTCCAAATCACATGGACCGTTCAGATTAGACACCCATGGCACGTGTGCAAAGGTGTGCACGTGCGTAGGTGCGCAGGGGAGCATGACTCGGATATATATATATATATATATATATATATATATATATATATATATATATATATATATATATATTCATTTATGCGCTTTATTACTAAGAGAAAAATCTATCACTTGATACAGGGATAATTAATTTAGAAGAGAAGGTTGTGATGTTCCTATGTGCCCTAAGACATGAATAAGGTTAATGATTTAGCTAATTTGGTAAAATCATTAACCCGCATTTTTCATGAAAATAGAAGGTAGTAATAACCCTTCACCTACATTTTGTAAAGCTTGTTAGCTTGCGAATTGGGTGGGAAATTTTGGCATATGCTGCACATGTATTACAATCAACATTCATGAGAATATAAATCTCTCGTTATAGACACCCCACCTAGGATGAATAATTCGGTTAATGCAGTGCTTAATACACAATTGGCTATGATTCCCCGAAACCTGAACCTTGTCCAACCTCCTATACACATAATCCAAACCTTTGAACCCTACTTAAAACCTAGTCTAGCTTAATCCTAAGCCTACCCAAAATCTAGCCTAAAACCTAAAACAAATGCAAGATATATTCAGGCCAAATGTAAGCTAAATCCAAATCAAATTCAAGCCCAAACTTAAGCCTAAATCCAAGCCCAAACCCCATGAAACTTAGTCCAACCCAAAAATCAAAAGCCCAATGAGGTGCATGCCCAAGGTCCACTGGAGCTTCTACTTCAATTTGGGAGCAAAACACGTGGTGGGCAACACATAGTGGCTGCCTACCACTTGCCATGTGGATCATTTCGCAACTCAAGGTGTGCTCTGCAGTAGGAGAGAGAAATCTACCCCCAACTTGAATGTCATGCCTAGGTTTTAGAATGACCAAAATGCCCTTGACCTCTTCTCTTTTCACTAAAATAACCAAAATTTCATCCTCTCTACCTATAAATACCCCTACCTATTTCATTTTCAAGAAAGAATTAAAAGATGAGGAGGATAGACTGTAACCTTAAGACAGGGAGAGGGGAGAGAGCTCTTACCTAATCCATCCATCCACTTGAGGGAGAGAGAGAGAGAGAGAGAGAGAGAGAGAGAGAGAGAGTAATGCCCCGTCCAAAAAGAGAACAATGTCTTGAGGCACTCATGTGCAAACTAACCCAAGACCGAACGATTCTATCACATGTGTGGGCTTAAGACGGGTTAACTAACCCCAAATCACCCTTCCGAACAATTTAAATTAAATTAAAATCGGGTCGAGCATCGAGTAAAGCCGCTCGATCCGAGCCATAATTTTTCGGTCACATTTTTGATCCATGTACGGGATATGTATAGATCCGTTTCGATTCAATCTGACCGATCCCAAGCACGATCCGGATGGATCCATTCGATCATCCATTTTAAAGTTCATGTTAAGTCAGGCTAGATCCGAAAGTTTTTTAGATCGATTTCTGATCCATGCCTACCCGGACCGATCCGATCCGTTTCGATTCGATTCGGTCCGATCCGGCACGATCCGGATATATGTGTTGTATTCATTCTGTTCATCTATTTTAAAGTTCATGTTATGGCTTGGTACCAAAAATGAGAGGAATATAAATCTCAGGTGGACCACACCACATGAAAACAATAGCGGTTAGATATCCACCATTAAAATCCTCCTAAGGCCTACTATACTATTTATTTGATATCTAATCTGTTGACTAGGTCGTATAGTCCCAGATGAAGAGAAAAAACAAAGATCAGCTTAATCCAAGACAAAGATCATGGACCGTCCTTAAAAAGGACTGTCATGGACCGTCCCTTATGAGCCTTCAAAGGACGATCACGGACCGTCCTTAAAAAGGACTGCTATGAACCATCTCTTATGAGCTTTCAAAGGACGGTCATGGACCGTTCTTAAAATGGATTGCTATAAACCGTCTCTTATGACCCTTAAAAGGATATTTTCAAATTTGAGACGGTCAATAGACACCTGTTACAATATATTTCTTCGTATTCTTCCTGATATACACCTGTTATATAATATATTTCATCATATTCACATTCACATCCATCTAAACTCAAACTACGTAAATCCATCCAAACATAAACTACATTCATCCAAACATAAACTACACCCATCCAAACACAAACAATCTTATCCACATTACATTCATCCACGCATAAATATATATAAGTTTAACATCATAAATAAAAAAAGGAAAAAAAATTAGCAACAATTTTCTTTTTGTCTTTCATCTAATAAAAAAATATTCAACCAATAAAATATTATAATTCAGAATCATGAAGAATTGCAGAAACTTCTTCCAAAAAAGTGAGCACTTTTTTAAAATAAAACTGATCATTAAAATAAAACTAATGCATAGGGTGGGCCTTTGTTTTTTCTCTTCATCTGGGACTGTATGACCTAGTCAACAGATTGGATATCAAATAAACAATATAGTAGGCCTTAGGAGGATTTTAATGGTGGATATCCAATCACTATTGTTTTCATGTGGTGTGGTTCACCTGAGATTTAGATCCCTCTCATTTTTGGTATCAAGCCCTAATATGATTTGTAAAAATGGATGGATGGTATGGATGAAACACATACATCATGGTGGGACCCATAGAGCACCGACCAACATCCACCAAGTTTTGTGGGCCCCACTATGATGTATTTATTATATCCACACCATCCATCCATTTTGAGATATCATTTTACGCCATGAGCCAAAGAATGAGGCAGAAGAAAATTTGTAGAGCACCCCGTATACTACGTAAGCAAGGCTATAGTACCCGCAGAGACAAGGTATCCGCCCCTAAAAAATCTAGCGCTCAGCCTCATCGTTTTAGCCCGGAGGTTATGTCCGTACTTCCAAGCCCATTCAGTCGTTGTGTTAACCGACTCCCCTCTCAGACAAGCTCTTCAGAGGCCCGAGGTTTCTAGTCAGATGACCAAGTGGGTCGTTGAACTTGGTGAGTTCGACATCCAGTTTTGTCCAAGGATAGCGATCAAGGGCCAAGTTGTGGCCAACTTCATTGCTGAATTCACCACACCGAGCGAAGAAGAGATCAGTACTGAAGTCGAAATGACTCCACCTATCCCCTCAGGTGATCAAAAGGAGATATCAGACCCGGGATGAGTCCTTTATGTGGACGGGTTGTCCAATATCAAAGGGATCGGGGCCGGAATCGTCCTAATCACACCTGATTTCATGACTATCCAATACGCGATCAGACTCGGGTTCAAGGCCTCGAACAATGAGAGGGAGTATGAGGCTTTACTAGCTGGACTCAGATTGGCTGCAAGTCAGGTGTTCAGTCTCTTCAAGTCCGATGCGACTCTCAGCCGTTAGTAAACCACATTTTTACCGAGTACGAAGCCAAGGAGACAAGGATAATCACTTATCTCAACGAGGCGAGAAAATTGATCGAAAGATTTTGGAGTTGCACTATCCATTAGATCCCGAGAGCGAAAAATTTATGGGCCAGTGCCCTAGCAAGGCTCACCTCCGACGCAAAGGAAAAGATCCCTCGAGTTATCCCTATTGAGTTCATAGAACATCCGATCATCAACAAGGCGGAAAAGAATGGAGTTAATCCAGTGCATGCCAATCCCTGGATTGACCCAATCTTTAACTTCCTCACGTCCGACGAGATTCCCTCGGATAAACTGGAAGCCAGGCGCCTGAGAGTCCAAGCAGCACGATACGTCATCCTGGACGATATCCTATACAAAAAGGGCATTTTCAGCCCTTTCTCAGGTGTCTCCAACCCGATGAAGCAGAATATGTCATTCGAGAGATTCACGAAGGAATCTGTGGAAACCACTCCGACAACCGAGCCTTGGCTCTGAAGATACTCCGAAAAGGATATTTCTGGCCGACCATTAGGAAGGACTCTAAAGGCTATGTTCAGAAATGCAACAAATGTCAACGCTTTACAATCGTGCCGAAGCAACCTGCAAAAGAAATGACTCTCATGAGCAATCCCTGGTCGTTCGCTCAGTAGGGAATCGACATCATCGGCCCTCTATCTACAGGAAAATGGCAAGTCAAGTTCGCCATCGTTGCAGTCGACTACTTCACTAAGTGGTCCGAGGCAGAGCTTGTTGCTAAAATCATAGAACAAAAACTGATTGACTTTGTCTGGAAAAACATCATCTGTCAGTTCGGGATTCTGCACACCATCATGTCAGACAATGGTCGGCAGTTCGACAATGACAAGTTTCGAAGCATGTATCAAGGACTCGGCATCACGAATGCGTATTCTTCTCCTCGACACCCCCAGTCCAATGGACAGGTGGAGGCAATTAATAAAGTTATCAAGCACCATCTTAAAACGAAGTTGGAAAAAGTGAAAGGCAACTGGGCCGGAGAACTCCTATCGTTCTCTGGGCCTACAGGACCACAACTCAATCCTCAACTGAAGAAACTCCGTTCTCGCTCTCTTATGGCTTGGAGGCAATGATACCAGTTGAAATTGGCCTCCATATGGCTCGGGTTAAGAATTACCAAGAAAACCAGAACCCCGAGCAGATTGCGGCTAACTTGGATTTACTCGAAGAAGTCAGAGATATTTCGAGGCTCAAAGTCGCAGCTCGGCATCAACAAGTTGCGCGATTCTACAATTCAAAAGTCAAGACCAGGCGGTTCTGTCCTGGGGACTTGGTCCTTCGCCGAGTATTCCAGAACACCACTGAGCCGGGGGCTGGGGCACTCGAACCTAACTAGGAAGAGCCTTACCGGGTAGTCCGGTTGACCAAACCAGGCTCCTACCACTTAGAAGACCTCGAGGGTTGTCAGCTCCCCCACCCCTGGAATGCCAAGCACCTGAAAGTTTACTATCCATGATGAAATAGCCTTTAAGGCCCTCAACAAATGTACGCCTCCGAGCAACAAGCCTTTAAAGCTCTCAATAAACGTACGCCTCTGAGCGACAAACCTTTATGGCTCTTAATGAAATTCGCCTCTTCTTAGCTACATGAATGAATAATCTACTAAAGAAAAGTTGCCTCTCATATACAGAGGCGGACTAAACGAACTAATCCCCTTGAAGAAGGGATTAGAGCGTTATCCCACGAAAACTCGATAGGGCATCCCTTCTCAGTCAGGGGAAAAGCCAAAAGATGGCCCAACTCTCCAACATAAGAGTCGGCTCATTGCCTGACTAACGGATGAAGTGGAGGTTTCTCGCCAATCGTGGGACGAGCCGACCCCAGTGGGATCGAATTCAATAATGATCAGGTCATAAAGACCTCAAAAATTCTACTAAATGGCATTGGAAGGGGCTGACCTATCAAAGGGTCGGCTCGACGATGCCCTAAAGTAAATCGACCTATCGACGAATTAGTCCAGCAATCAACAATCGACATTCAACATCCGAAAATTAATTACGGATTAAAGGAAAAATGTCATTCATGCACCCTCTCCAGAGGGTCAAAAATCATCATTCATGTACCTTCTTTAGAAGATCAAAAAGTAATTGAAAAGAAAAGCATCAACAAATTCTAAAAAAGGGGGAGGCAAATGATCCAATTTACGCGGTCGGGGGAGGAGGAGCTTGAGAATTGGGGCATTCATCCAGGCAGACGCTTTCGACAGGCTTCTCCCCTACATCTTCAAGCAATAAAGGTTCTAAATTGAGGTCCGAGTACAAGTCCTGAACCGCCTCGATACAAGCATCAAAACCACAATTGTAAAACTTAGCAGCTTCGATGTCCCTCTCCATTGATGCCTTGAAGGCGTCCACTGCAGCAGCCACTGCCGTAGCCTTGGAGGCCTCGTCTTCGGCCCGTTAAGTTTCCCTTGCTTGGAAGATGGCTCGGCTCTACTCTTCTGCCGCCTCAGCTTTAGTCCGCTCTAGGACATCACCCAATCGAGTGTTCTCTTTAGCCAGCGAGTCCACGTGAGCCCTGGCCCGGGTCAGCTCAGTAATTGCCTTGTTGCACCGAGCTTTTAAGTCATCTGCGATCCCTTGTAGCCGCAGCCCTCTAGTTTTAAGGTCAGTCATGACCCTCTGCAGCCGAAGCGCTATAACCTTTCCGTCTTCAAGCTGCCGACGCAGCTCACCCTGCTCAAGTCGGAGAAAGGTGGCTTCATTCCACAAGACCCCCACTTCGGTCTTGAGGGCCTCTACCTCGGCCTCTCTCATTTCTGATTCCCGCGCCCTCTCCCGAGCCTAAATGAGCTTCGGGACAGACTGAACAAAAATAAGAGAATAAACATTCGGAAGTAGTAAGTGTAAAAAAGCAAGGAAAGTTGACAAAAATACCATGTAGAATACGGAAGCCATGTCATTCAAGAAGGACTTGTCCGATTTGCTGAGAATGCGGGTTATATCTTCATCTGGGGCATGTTTGGCAGCCCAAGGTGTCAGGCAAGACAGGTGGTAGCCTGGTTCGAACCTCCCACCACTCGTTCCCACCTGGGCTGAGCCTGCCGCTTCCGTGAACTCAGTTTTGCTACCAGCCGAGGCCTGAGCTTCGAACCCGAGATCATCCCTGGCCTCGGGAGGGGTAATCATGGCGTCAGCCATCCGAAGGCCTCTTCCCGCTCAGATGACGAAGGGATAGCTATGCAAGGGGCTGCAGGATGAGCCTCCTCGATGGGGGGGATGATTGTGGACAGAACGGAAGGAGTTATGGTTGCTGGAGTCAAAACAATCATTGCTGGAGTTAGAACAATGATTGTTGGAGCCCCAACCTCGGCAGGCGCTGCAGTCGTGGTTGCAGCAATAGGAGTTGCAACTGAAGCTGCAGCAATAGAAACTGGACCAGAGAGGCCCTCCCCACGAAGAGTAGTCTGCCTCTTCCGAACGGTTGTCTTCGTCCGGTACTTAACCCTCAGCATTTCATCTGACGTCGGTGTCATGCCCCAAACTCGGAAACCGGGCTCACAAAATTCTCGATCGCCGAATCTAGCGCCAACAACCTCCGTAAAACCCCATTCTCAGCTCTCAGCACCCATACGCCAGGTTCTGATTCTGGGATGCTACAAGGAGGATTTTCAACATCAGTTTAATTCGTAATAAGCATAACCAAAGGCATAACCCACAAACAACAACTAAAAACTCTATCACATTTTCACTATGATCAAAAACTTTACAAGTACAATGAGCATAAAGGGAAATACAATTATAATGGACAAAAAGTTCGAAAATGATCTTCTTTGCGCTCCTGCCTCAGCGCTGCGTCCCAACGTCACCTGCACGCAACGGTCGTGCATAAGCTTATAGAAAGCTTAGAGGGTGGTGAAAGTTTGTGCTTGGTAGTAATGCGATTATGCGAAGACGAGTAATGCGGAACATGCTGGTGAATCCATGAATACCACTAACCGTACCAAGGCTATGTAATGCAAGACATGAATGATGTCGGCCATACCAAAGTCATGCAATGCAAGATGCAACTCAAGCATGCGAATCCTTGTCTAAGTCCACATATCAACACAGCTTAAATCTGGAATATCATCGGGGTCTAGTACACTCTAAACCAGATTGTCGCCCCATCACGTGCAATAAGGTAAGTGGAAGAGACCTCACTATCCGCCCGCCAATATCGGGCTTAGCTCGTCGATAGCGGACACATTCCTCAAGCTGGTCAAACTCAGCCTGGCTTTGCCCCCTCCTCACGGGCGGGTAAGGCCGCACCCCCTCCCAACCGACCATGACACAGTAGAAAGCACAACCGTCTGTTAGTCGGCACTCGGCACTCCTGCACCCACTCGGTCTAGACGTTAGAGCAACTTCATGGTACCATAAGGGTTTAGGGACTTCACCTAGGGATATCTATAGCACCCCATGTAGAACAAGATTTCTAGTATTCAATCCTACCAACCACGATACGCCTGTGGAGGCTACGACCCTGATGTCGCTAGGGCGTACGGTAACCATGTCACACAATGTAAAATGCATGAATCGCACTATCCAGTCATGCACCAATCCTGCGTGTATCGTGCGCTCATGTGGGGTAACACCGCCTAACCGAGAGCCCGTAGACAATCTGCCCAAAAGCATATGTTATGATCAGTCGCTCATCATATCAAGCATACATATGATGCATATGATCATGAATCATGGAACTATACTAAACATGTTATATGGTGATGGATGTTGTTCATAACAAAGATGGGCCTAGACATTTTACAAGTATGGCTTAACAATGGGCCCTAGGGAGAATTATAATGCAGACGTTTAACCAACATTATTCTTACAATGTGGACGTCAAACTAACATTGCTCCCAAGGCACGACTGTCATAACATCATTACACAAACCATGGTAGAATCATACATCTTAATGGACTTGTGTACATCCAATTGGGCCTCGACCCATGGGCCTTAGGTACAACATGGGCCTAAAGTATATCAGGTGGGCCTCGATGGTTGGCCCCTAACTACATCAAGATAGGCCTAATTATATGGGCCTCATGCATATCCAGGTGGGCTTCAACGGATGGGCCACAAATAAACCAAGATAGGCCTCATACAAATATCAAAGTAGGCCTCAACGGATGGGCCACAAATAAACCAAGATGGGCCTCATACATATATCAAAGTGGGGTCCACTTGAACTATTAGATCTGATTTATTCTTTAGCTCATACCCAAAAATGAGATTTCCAATGGTTGGACAGATTGGATGTAACACATGCATCATGGTGGGGCCCATGAAAGCCCATCATCAGGTATGTTATATAATACATAGTATATATATATATATATATATATAAAATATTTACAACACTATATATATATATACATATATACACACATGCACAAACCCACACACACGTACAAGCACGCACGCGTACACACACACACGCACATACACGCATGCACACGCGCACACACACATGCCCACCGTCCCCTGGATAGTGGGAACAAAACACATAAATCATGTGGGTCCCACGTGGGGCCCACCATAATGTTTACTTCCGATCCAACCCATTCATAAGGTCACACAGACCTAGATGAAGGGTAAAAACAAATTTCAGCTTGATCCGAAACTTCTGTGGCCCCAAAAAAGAGTTTCAATGGTAGGCCTTTAGTCAACACTGTTTCCTATGATGTGGGCCGCCTGAGCATTGAATCGGCCTGATATTTAGAGGGGGCCCACTTCAGGGAGGGGCTCACCTCATGGACGGTTTGGATGACAAATATACATCGTGGTGGGGCCCACGGCTAAAGCCGTGGGTTCTATCTTCGCATTCGTCGTCACCGCAAGTCGGCCCGGCGCGCGCGCCTGCGCCCTCTGGCCGTTGTCGGCGCGGCAGAAGAAGCGGCCGTTGCCCTTCTTACTATTTTTTTTTTTAAAATCCAATGTTCTAGCGGTTTTCCTCGTGTGGGGCCCGCAGTAAGTGAATCCACCCCACCCAATGGCCCCCATGGCTCAATACAAGCCAAACAAGCCCAATATTGAGCATATTATGGTGTATAGAAACATCGGAGAGTATTTTAATGGTAACCGCGCTGTTTGTCGTGCCATGGCCCACCAGAAAGTCGGTTTGGTCTCATTTTTCGGCTCAACACCTAAAATGATGTGGAGAATAGAATGGACGATATGGATTAAATCCATACAATAAGGTGGGGACTACATGAACAGCCCACCCAAGTTTGAAATGAAACTAATATTTATGTTTTCTTAAAACGTCCAGCGTCCAGGGACGCTGGACGGTTTGAGTGTAACGCATACACAAGGTGGGTCCAGCTTAGGTGGGCCATCAACACATGTATAAAGTGGGCCCTACCTGTAGATTTCTTGGATATAATACATGCTTCATGGTGGGGTCCATCCGGGTGGGCCACACCATTTTGGATGGGTGGACAGGGTGGATGATCTCATGCTTCAAGGTGGGTCACAAGCCATCATACACAAGAGAGAGAGAGAGAGATCGGCGAGGATGGAGGAGCCCCGCCACTATGGGCCCCTCTTGCATACAAATATACATCAAGGTGGGTCTCACATATATAGACCATTAATCAAACAAAATGAATGAAAAATAAAGATCTAAGATCACCCACCGGCTTCAACTTACACCCATGACTTCCTTCTCCTTAGCTTTGATTCCAACGGAGGAGATGAGGTTTGGATGGTGGAGATGGGAGATGAGAGGGTAGGAAGAGGTGGGCCACACTTATAGCTTGAAAGAGATGGGAGAGGCTTGGACGTGGGATGTGTTTTGGGTTGCTTGAAAATGTAGTTTGAAAATGAGAGAGAGAGAGAGACATGTAAAGGGAGAGAGATAGTGATGGGTGATGGAGTGATGGATGTGGTGAGTAATGGGTGTAAGAACTTTTTGATTTTTATGGTAAATAGTGTAAGAGAAGCATGTGTGTAAGAGCCTTTTTACTTTGGGGTTGCTTGGAGAAGGTGAGAGGTGATGGATTGATGGGATTGATTGTTGATTGATTGATGTGACACATCGTAGAGATTCTCTCTAAATTCGCACGCACGACATTTTCCTCGCACCGAACGCTGACCCACATCTCCTGACCAGGGTATCGGATTGATGCGCAAGTGCAACATCGGAACCACGGCGACGACGCGGTCGTAATGGTACAAGTCTCTGTTTGAGTATACTCGGGTTGACGGCGTGTGACGCAGGGTCGCGCACAAATACCGGTTAAAAGTCGAAGGTTGCCGGAATTAGACCGCGGAAGTTTATGGAACGGTACGATCTAGGATACGACGCTTATAGCTCTCCCCTCCTAATAAAAATTTCATCCTCGAAATTTATACAATCATCGCAACTAGATATAACTCATGAGGGAGAAGGAACATAACACCATCATATAAAATCAATGACAACATACAAGATACAACACATATTAATCATCAAAGAGATGGAGATAGCGCTCTCGAATCTCAGCCTCGCGCTTCCAAGAAGCCTCCTCAATAGAATGGTGACTGATGTTTTATTTAAACCAATATGATTTAAATGATTTTTAAACTCGCAAGTATACGAATCAGATGTAGATATGGTACGTATTACGAGATCGTTCCCACGAGGACTGATCGTCACAATTCAAATCTATGATTCTCCTTAACTAATCCAACAAATAATGGAACGAATTACTAAGCACAATTCTATGAAAAAAATCAATTGAGAATAGGAAGAAAATTCAATCGAGAGAGCACTAGGACTTTCGAATCCACCCTAATTATCCTAACCCTTGTTTTAATCATTGATTCACCTTTATGTAGATTGATACAACTTATATAGAGAAAGCACAATACCCTAATCGGGCATACGAATGTCTAATTCCTTTAAGCAATGCCATGAATAACATATCCCATGTCCTTGGTCCGGCACATGGAATGTACATGACCATTAAAGCACGTTTCTTCCTCTATAGGAAACCTGTTCATGATCAGACACAAGCACCTAGAATAAGCATCCAAACAACATCCATATATATACTTTGATCAAGTTCATAGATGGAGAAGTACAGAATTCAAACCAATCAAGCCCACTTAGAGAAAGAAACAAATCAATTAAATTCAGGATGGAATCAACATATAAAAAAGGTCATTCAAATTAGGGCTTCATCTCAGCCCTAGGTAAAAGAATTAGCCCAACATGATTAAACTAAGAACACATGAAACAAAAGGAAGAAAGGGAAGAAGAAACTCCATGGATACTCCATGTTCAACCACAAGCCGATCTCTCCCTTCTCTTTCTTCTCTTTCTTCTCTCTCTTCCCAAGCCGTGAAATTCCTTCAATCTCCAAGCCGAGCTCTCGATCCCCTTTTCTTCCCCTCCATTCGTCCAAAGATCTCCTTGCTTTTATAGGCTGATAAAATCAGTCATACGGAAGGCGTGTTTACACAGCAGGATGCGAAATCGATACAATCTGCGTATGCAAAAAATCTCACTCAAAATTGCTTTTCCTCCTTGCAACTGGCCCAAACGTCGAGATCCCTTGGGAGTTTTTCGCGACGCAATGAGGTGTGGACCTTCTTCCGACGATGCGGGGCCCACTTCACTTCACTTTTGAGAAATCCACACTTCATTCAACTCACGAAAAAATTTCATTCAGAATACTCAATTCCGATCGTGGTTATGGTGGCCCAAAAGTTTTAAACTCACCGTTCGTTGTTCTATTGAATCGGGTTGAAAACTCAATAACATCATAAATCCAAATTCCGATAGGCAACCCTAGAAACGATGAACGGTCTGGATCGGAAATCCGATCGTGATCCAGATCATGGTGTGGCCACACGGCTCAAACGGGGTAGCGAACTCCTTCAACTCCTTCACTTAAATGGGAACTCCACTCCGTCCATTGGATGGATGGTGAGATTTCGGTCAGGAATGCACCATTTTCTTCTTCTTTTAATGGGGCCCACACGTTATCTCTCTCTACCGTTCAACCCGCTTTTGAACGGTTAGATTTCTATAAGCGCGTTCTTTTAAAATTCGATCACCTACACGTTGGTAACATCGACCTTAGACAGAAAATGGACGGTTTGGATTGGCCATACAGATAATGGATGGGGCCCACTTGCTTCCGCAGAATGGACCGTTTCGTCAACGCTGAAGACGGCAATTTCCTGTTTTGATGAAGACGCGGGTCAGCGCTCTATTTGACCAACGTGACGGTGCGGTGCACAGCTGGTGTCCATGTACACTGTGTACACACTGCATATACTGGGTCCACTGTAATGTTTTTGAGAAATCTGCGCCATCCATCCTTTTTGACTCCGCATTTAAGGCATTAAATCCAACTTTGAGTTAGTTCCAGATATCAGGTGGGTCCCACTTAATGAATTAAGGGGCTGATCTGGCTGTTGGGCCACTTCCTGAGATATCTAATAGCTAAAATTTTACATGTACGGTTAATTTATGTCTCTTAGACCATGTATGAAGTTTCGAGCCAATCGAACGGTGGGAAACCTGTGATCTTGCATTTTTTACCAGTTTCAGGCCTCTTTAACGTGAACGGCTTGATTTCCTCAGATCCCCAGCGTGTAAATTCTTCAATATTGGTCCTCTGGAGTCCGTCCATTGCTCTAGTAACTTCGGAGCGTCAAATCCACGCTTTTAATACTCTTCTTCAATTAACGCTCTTAATTACACTCTACAACAAAAACACAGTTAAAATATCCCGTTAAGCATTATCATATTGGTAAAAGCAGGTAATAGTCGGGGTCTAATATGCAATATTCGACCCTCATCAGTGACCCCACTGAACCTTCACCAATGGAATGACCTTGATCCGGAGGACCTGCTCCTTCCGATCAAGGATACGAACAAGCTGCTCAATATAAGAAGCGTCCTCACGAACCTCTAACGACTGCCAATTAATAATAGGAACGATGTCTGACCCACACTTCCTCAACATAGAGATATGAAAAATATTGTGGAAGCCAGACAACTGAGATGGCAAGGCAAGCCGATAGGCCACGACGCCAACGCGCTCAATGATCTCAAAAGGTCCTATGAATCTCGAGGCAAGCTTGCCCTTCGCTCCAAATCGAACTACGCCCTTCATGGGCGAGACCTTGAGATACACATGGTCCCCTGCATCAAACTCCAAGGGACGACGCTGATGATCAGTAAAACTCTTCTGCCGGCTCTGAGCTGTGCGCATCCTCTGCCTGATGATATCGATAGCCTCTGACGTCTCCTGCACAAGCTCGAGACCTAGGAGACGGCGCTCTCCAACCTCGGTCCGACAACTCGGTGATCTACATGGTCTGTCATATAGTACCTCAAAAGGAGCCATGCCGATGGTCGCCTGATAGCTATTATTGTATGCGAACTCAGCCAATCGCAAATGCTCATCCCAGCTACCCTCGAAATCAATCGCGCAGGCCTGAAGCATATCCTCAAGGATCTGGTTGACCCTCTCGGTTTGGCCATCGGTCTGTGGATGGTACGCGGTGCTGAGCTGCAAATCAGCCCCCATTACTCTCTGGAAGCTCCCCCAAAACTGAAACGTGAACCTTGAGTCTCGGTCAGAAACGATCGAGACTTGAACGCCATACAGTCTCACTATCTCCTCGACGAATAACCTCGCAAGCCGGTCTAAAGGCCAAGTCGAACGAATCGGAAGAAAATGCGCTAACTTCGTCAGACGATTAATGACAACCCAGATGGCGTCATGACCGTGTTGAGTCTTCGGCAAGCTCATAATGAAATTTGTTGACACGTGCTCCCACTTCCACATCAGGACACTCAACGGCTGCAATAGACCAGGGGGTCTCTGATGATCGGCCTTGACACGCTGGCACGTGTCACACTCGGCCACAAAACTGGCGGTTTGACGCTTCATCCCCGCTCAAAAATATTGTCACCTCATATCACGGTACATCTTCGTCAAGCTAGGATGGATAAAAAATCGTGATCGATGCCCCTCGGTCATAAGATCTCTGCGTAACTCAAGAATATCCGAGACACATAATCGGTCTCTGAAGCGAAGTCCACCGTTTGTACCAATCTGCCAATATGACAGACTCTCAGATGTCACCTCAGTCATATAACTCTGCAATGACTTATCAACCTGCTGAGCCTCGATCACCCTTGCGACAAGAGAGGGTTGAATCGACAGGCTCGATAACTGCATGATAGAAGACTGCAAGCCGAACTCAAAATCATACTCTGCCACATCCTTAAGCATCCGCCACTCCTGAATCATCATATGCGCCACCAGGCCTCGTGGCTGACGGCTGAAGGCATTTGCCACCACGTTCGCCTTGCTCGGGTGGTACTGAAGATCAAAGTCATAGTCTTTCAGAAGCTCCATCCAGCGCTTCTGCCTCATATTCAACTCAGACTGTGAGAAGAGGTACTTCAAGCTCTTGTGGTCGGAGAAGAGCTCGAACCTAACCCCATAGAGATAGTGCCTCCACACCTTAAGTGCGAAGAAAACCGCAGCCAGCTCCAAATCATGCATGGGGTAGTTCAGCTCATGGATCTTGAGCTGGCGAGACCCGAAGGCCACTGGTCTCCCGTGCTGCATCGGGATAACACCCAAACCAATATGCGAGGCATCGGTAAATACAATAAATCCATCACTCCCAAAGGGAAGAGTGGGGACAAGAGCGGACGTCAGGTGGTCCTTCAACTCCATAAATGCTCGCTCGCAGACATCACTCCAAATAAACTCCGCGCCCTTCCGAGTCAACCTGGTCAGCGGGACTGCAATACAGGAGAAGCCCTCAATGAAACGCCGGTAGTAGCCCGCTAAACTAAGGAAACTGCGGATATCGGACGTAGTCGTGGGCTGGCCCCACTGATGCACTGCCTCAACCTTCGAGGGGTCCACTGCAACACCCTCCCTCATCACCACATGACTGAGGAACTTCACCTCCTCCTGTCAGAACTCGCACTTCTCCAGCTTCGCATACAGCTAGTGCCCGCGGAGGATCTGCAACGTAACCTCCAGATGCTGCTCGTGCTCCTCACGGGTCCTCGAATAGATCAAAATGTCGTCGATGAAGACTACAACAAACTGATCAAGATAAGGGCGGAAGACCTCATTCATCAACTACATGAAGACCGCGGATGCATTGGTCAGTCCGAAAGACATGACCTGAAACTCAAAATAACTGTAACGCGTCCTGAAAGCCGTCTTCGGAATGTCCTCCTCTCGGACCCGAATCTGATGATAACTGGAACGCAAGTCAATCTTCGAAAAAAACTGTGCACCCTGCAGTTGATCAAACAAATCATCAATCCTTGGGAACAGGTACTTGTTCTTGATCGTGACCATGTTGAGCTCGCGGTAGTCTACGCAGAGCCTCAATGAGCCATCCTTCTTCTTCACGAAGAGTACGAGTCCCCATGACGAATTGCTCGGACGGATTAAGCCCAACTCACGCAACTCGTCCAACCGCTTCTGCAATTCCCACAACTCCAAAGGTGTCATACGATACGGGGCCTTCGAAATAGGCGCGGTACCAGGCACGAGATCAATCTGAAACTCAGTGAGTCGGCGAGGCGATAATCCCAGAATTTTCTGAAACACATCGAACAAATCACAAACAATTGGCATCTGATCAATACAAGCGGCAATAGGCTCCTCAACGGTGCAGGACATCACGCAAGACAATGGCTCTCCCCGGGGCTCTGCAACGAACTGAAACTGCGGCAAGCCTGGTATACAGAATGTGACTGTCCTCGCGGAGCAGTCCAAGATGGCGTGGTACTCGGCAAGCCAATCCATGCCCAAGATAATATCGAAGTCTGACATCGGTAGCATGTACAAGTTGGCGGGCAAGAAAATCTCTCCCACTAGCATGGGGCAAGACGAACAGAAGTGGCCTAATACTATAGTCTTCCCTAAGGGCGTCGATATGGTCAACCCCTCTCCAGCAGACTCTGTCGGTAATCCAGTCGAACGACAGAATCCCTCAGATATAAACGAGTGCAAAGCACCGCAATCAAACAAGATTCGAGAAATGCATGCAGAGACTAGAAGTATACCCTCAACGATTCCTCCAGATAACTGAGGATCCTGCTGGGCCGCGTAAAACCTAGCCTGAGCTGGCTAGGGAGGTGCCTGTTCCCTCTGAGCGTGATGCTACTGCTGCTGTCGCTGAGGCGGTCGAAACTTCGCAGCCGTTCCGCTCGCGATCTCGAGGCCGGTGCCGATGCCGCCGCTGTTGTGGGGGTCTCGTCGCCGCTCGCGGTGGAGGCTGCTATGAACCTCTCTACTATTGTTGCTGGGGGCGAGGGCACTCCCATATACGGTGCCCCGTCGCACTGCATCCAAAACATGTGCCGGTGAACTGCCTCGAAGGTGGTGCTGGAGGTGCTGCTGGTGCTCTAAAGGCTGGGCGACTTGTGCGCCTCTGCTGCAGCGGTCGATGCTGCTGCAAGTCACCGAAAGGAGCGTGCCTCTTCTGGCCTCTCCTCTGACCGTGATCAGACTGAGAACTGACCCACTCAGCCTAAAAAATCTAGGCCTTCTGTACCACCCCCTCAAAAGTCGGGAGCCCATGCCAATAATATTACCTCGAAGACCGTAACGTAAACCGTCCTCGAATCGGCGGGCTCTCCACTCCTCATCATCTACCAAGTATGACGCAAATCTGGATAGCGCTATAAAACAGGCGGCATACTGAGCCACCGTCAGATCGCACTGCACCAAGGCCTTGAACTTCAACGTCCGCTGTCATCGGATGTGATCAGGGAAATACTATCTGTCAAACCGATCCATAAAATCCTCTCAGGTCCATACAAAATCGACGCCTGCTGATCGGGAGATGGATGTCCACTAATGCTCAGCCTCACCATGGAGAAGAAATACGACTAATCGGACTCGCCGCTCGGTCATGCATCCCATTGTATCAAATATCTTCTCCACATCAGCGCGCCATCTCTCAGCTGTCGTCGGGTCTGGCTCGCCTTGGAAATGAGGGGGATCGAGCCGTCGAAACTCACGAAGAAGGGCGCCTACCCTACTCAGCCTGCTCTGGTGAAATAACAGGGAGCCGTCGAAACTCCTGCTCGGTTTGCTCCGGTGAAACAACAAGGTGCCTACCCTATCCCTGAAGTGCGGCCGTCATAGCCTGCAACATCTGCTGTAACTGGGAAGCACTCACGGATACGGTCAGATCCGCATCGGTCTCTGGTGGAGGAGCTGCATCCATAGGCTGGGTAGTAGGAATCTCTGGTAGTGGAGCTGCATCCATAAGCTGGGCAGTAGGAATCTCTGGTGGTGGAGCGGGGATCATCAGTGGTAGTGTGGGAGTCTCAGGTGGTGGAACGGGAGTCGATCGGGTCACTCTCTGGCGCGGCATATCCTACAGGAAAGATCAAAGCCGCCTATCAACTTGAAAACTCTTAAAGGTACGCACGTTAAGGGTCAATAATAGTAGATCACTAAGCTATCTAGACTTGGGACTTAATCATCCTAAACTCATAGCAGACATGTAATGTTGTTCTCAGTTATTCCCTAGTTATGCTCTGATACTAACTTTTGTCACGTCCCAAACTCAGAAACCGAGCTCACAAAATTCTCGATCGCCGAATCCGGCGCCGACAGCCTCCGTAAAACCTCATTCTCAGCTCTCAGCGCCAATACGCCAGGTTCCGATCCTGGGATGCTACAAGGAGGATTTTCAACATCAATTTAATTCGTAATAAGCATAACCAAAGGCATAACCCACAAACAACAACCAAAAACTCCATCACATTTCCATTATAATAAAAAACTTTACAAGTACAATAAACATAAAGGGAAATATAATGATAATGGACAAAAAACTCGAAAATGATCTTCTCTGCGCTCCTGCCTCAGCGCTGCTGCGTCCCAACGTCACCTGCACGGAACGGTCATACATAAGCTTATAGAAAGCTTAGAGGGTGGTGAAAGTTTGTGCGCAAGGTAGTAATGCAGTTATGCAATATCAGAGTAATGCGGAACATGCTGGTGAATCCATGAATACCACTAACCGTACCAAGGCTATGCAATGCAAGACATGAATGATGTCGGCCATACCAAAGCCATGCAATGCAAGATGCAACTCAAGCATGCGAATCCTTGTCTAAGTCCACATATCAACACAGCTCAAATCTGGAATATCACCAAGGTCTAGTATACTCTAAACCAGATTGTCGCCCCATCACGCGCAATAAAGTAAGTGGAAGAGACCTCACTATCCGCCTGCCAATATCGGGCTCGGCTCGTCGATAGCAGACACATTCCTCGAGCTGATCAAACTCAGCTTGGCTTTGCCCCATCCTCTCGGACGGGTAAGGCCGCACCCCCTCCCAACCGACCACGACACAGTAGAAAGCACAGGCTCGTACCGCTGGTCGGCACTCTCGTAAGCACTCCCCACCACCCACTCGGTCTAGACGTTAGAGCAACCTCTTGGTACCATAAGGGTTTAGGGACTTTCACCCAGGGATATCTATAGCACCCCATGTAGAACAAGATTTCTAGTATCCAATCCTGCCAACCACGATATGCCTGTGGAGGCTACGACCCTGATGTCGCTAGGGCGTATAGTAACCATGTTACACAATGGAAAATGCATGAATCACTCTATCCAGTCATGCAGAAATCCTGCGTGTATTGTGCGCTCATGTGGGGCAACACCACCTAACCGGGAGCCCGTAGGCAATCTGCCCGAAGGCATATGCTATGATCAGTCACTCCTCATATCAAGCATACATATGATGCGTATGATCATGAATCATGGAACTATATTAAACATGTTATATGGTGATGGATGCTGTTCATAACGAAGATGGGCCTAGACAGTTTACAAGTATGGCCTAACAATGGGCCCTAGGGAGAATTATAATGCGGACGTTTAACCAACATTATTCTTACAATGTGGACGTCAAACCAACATTGCTCCCAAGGCACGACTGTCATAACATCATTACACAAACCATGGTAGAATCATACATCTTAATGGACTTATGTACATCCAATTGGGCCTCGACCCATGGGCCTTAGGTACAACAAATGGGCCGCATAACATGGGCCTTAAGTATATCAGGTGGGCCTCGATGGTTGGGCCCTAACTACATCAAGATGGGCCTAATCATATGAGCCTCATGCATATCCAGGTGGGCCTCAACGGATGGGTCACAAATAAACCAAGATGGGCCTCATACATATATCAAAGTGGGCCTCAACGGATGGGCCACAAATAATCCAAGATGGGCTTCATACATATATCAAAGTGGGGTCCACTTGAACTATTAGATCTGATTCATTCTTTAGCTCATACCTAAAAATGAGATTTCCAATGGTTGGACAGATTGGATGCAACACATGCATCATGGTGGGGCCCATGAAAGCCCACCATCAGGTATGTTATATAATACATAGTATATATATATATATATATATAATATATTAATAACAATATATATATACATATATACACACATGCACAGACCCACACACACGTACACGCACACATGCGTACACACACACATGCACTCACACACGCACACATGCACACACACGCACATGCACACACGCCCACCGTCCCGTGGACGGTGGGAACAAAACACATAAATCATGTGGGTCCCACGTGGGGCCCACCATAATGTTTACTTCCCATCCAACCCATTCATAAGGTCACGCAGACCTAGCTGAAGGGTAAAAACAAATTTCAGCTTGATCCGAAACTTCTGTGGCCCCAAAAAAGAGTTTCAATGGCAGGCCTTTAGTTAACACTGTTTCTTATGATGTGGGCCGCCTGAGCGTTGGATCGGCCTGATATTTGGAGGGGGCCCACTTCAGGGAGGGGCCCACCTCATGGATGATTTGGATGACAAATATACATCGTGGTGGGGCCCATGGCTAGAGCCATGGTTACCGCCTCACTTGGCCCATCTGAAAAATTACTCTTATCAAGCACCCACCATTGATCTTCGTCATGCCTTAGCTCCTTGTTCGCCAATGGAGGAGATGAGGAATGGATAGCTGGAAAATGAGAAGCACTCTCTTGCGCCTCGTGGTCGTTGTCGGCGACGGCGAGAGAGAGACTTGTAAAGGGAGATGGGTTGCCCTTCTTACTATTTTTTTTGAAAATCCAATATTCCAACGGTTTTCCTCGTGTGGGGCCCGCAGTAAGTGAATCTACCCCACCCAATGGCCCCCATGGCTCAATACAAGCTAAACAAGCCCAATATTGAGCATATTATGGTGTATAGAAACATCAGAGAGTATTTCAATGGTAACCGCGCTGTTTGTCGTGCCATGGCCCACCAGAAAGTCGGTTTGGTCTCATATTTCGGCTCAACGCCTAAAATGATGTGGAGAATAGAATGGACGGTATGGATTAAATCCATACAATAAGGTGGGGACTACATGAAGAGCCCACCCAAGTTTGAAATGAAACTGATATTTTTGTTTTCTTAACGCTGGACGGTTTGGGTGTAACGCATACACAAGGTGGGTCCAGCTTAGGTGGGCCATCAACACATGTATAAAGTGGGCCTCGCCTGTAGATTTCTTGGATATAATACATGCTTCATGGTGGGGTCCATCCGGGTGGGCCACACCGTTTTGGATGGGTGGACAGGGTGGATGATCTCATGCTTCAAGGTGGGTCACAAAGTCATCATACACAAGAGAGAGAGAGAGAGATCGGTGAGGATGGAGGAGCCCCGCCACTATGGGCCCCTCTTACATACAAATATACATCAAGGTGGATCTCACATATACGGACCATTAATCAAATAAAATGAACGAAAAATAAAGATCTAAGATCACCCACCGGCTTCAACTTGCACCTATGGCTTCCTTAGCTCCTTTGCTTTGATTCCAACGGAGGAGATGAGGTTTGGATGGTGAAGATGGGAGATGAGAGGGTAGGAAGAGGTGGGCCACACTTGTAGCTTTGAAGAGATGGGAGAGGCTTGGACGTGGGATATGTTTTGGGTTGCTTGGAAATGTAGTTTGAAAATGAGAGAGAGAGAGAGAGAGAGAGACTTGTAAAGGGAGAGAGAAAGTAATGGGTGATGGGGTGAGTGATGGGTATAAGAACTTTTTGACTTTTGTGGCAAATGGTGTAAGAAAAGCATGGGTGTGTAAGAGCCTTTTTTACTTTGGGGTTGCTTGGGGAAGGGTGAGAGGTGATGGATTGATGGGATTGATTGTTGATTGATTAATGTGACACATCGTAGAAATTCTCTCAGAATTCACATGCACGGCATTTTCCTTGCACCGAACGCTGACCCACATCTCCTGACCAGAGTATCGGATCGATGCGCGAGTCGCGGCATCAAAACCGCGGCGACGGCGCCGTCGCAATGGTACAAGTCTCGCTTTAAGTCGACTCGGGTTGACAATGTGTGATGCAAGGTCGCGCACAAATACCGGTTAAAGGTCGAAGGTTGCCGAAATTCGACCTGGAAGACCGCGGAAGTCTATGCAACGGTACGGTCTAGGATATGGGGCTTACAGTCAGGGTAATTTTCCTCTTTCGAGTGTCACATGCCTCGACCATGCCTACGCAAAGAACAACAAATCAGTAACCAAGCGAGTAAATTTGACCCCTCCTAAGGAAGCGGTAGAAGAACCTACTGAAGGACATCGGGAGAGGTTGGGACTTGCATAGCCCAGACCAGTGAAGGTTGGCGGTAGTGATCAGGTCCGACCAGGAGCGAAGCTCTCCCGAACGCGCCTTGGCCTTGACAACTTGATTTTTTTGGTCCGAAGTGAGGAGAGGCAAACCCCTCGGGAAATCTACAAGGATAAAAAAGAGCTTTAGTCTGACTGGAGTAAGGAGAAGAAAGGTCATAAGGGAAGAAGATACTTAAAGTCCGAACTGGTTTTGAAAATTGGGTGGGGACCCGAGTGATCAGAGTCCCGAACTTTGTTGTCGGCACTCCCATTCGCCCGTAGCCCAGAACCACTTGTTCTTTCAGTCCTTGTTGGAGGACGGAAGGTTCATCACCAATCCTGACCCTTTGCTGCCTCAGGTCGCAAAGTAATACCATGGTTCTTGGCTGTCGTGCTTGACCAAGTATAAACTTGTCAACTCCTCTGGGTTAGCTCTACATTCTTGACCTGACGCTAGATGATATAGGAAGAAATTAACACCTTCCAAGTGATGAGGGTGAATTGACCGAGAGCTAGATCGAGGTAGGATGTCATGACTTGGACGAAGGGATGCAGAGAAAGTCGGAGCCCACGTTGCAGCGTACAGAGGTAAATGACGACTTCTCCCTCAGCAAGTGCGTCAGCGGTGTCAAGGGACTCTAGAGCTCTTATCTGAATGGAGTCAGGGATCTGGAACTTTGAGCATATCCATTCCATCTGAGACTCAGAGAGCACGGAACCTCCTGAGACTACCTCCGAGGCCCGCCCACTCACTGGCATCTTGGCAGCTTTGGTGGTTGTAGTCGGGGGGGCTCGAGCGGTTTTCCTTTAACTAGCCCATTGAGTCCGAGCCCCTGCCTCCTTTTGTCTTCGAGGCGGAGGGAATAAAGGTATAGCTTCAAAAGGACCTTTAGAGGCCCCTCTCCCGCGATTAAAGCTCTCCGGTTCGGAGGAATCATCGTTGTCTCGGGCAGTCTCTAGGTCGAACGACATCTTAAAAGGAAGGAATGAAAAGAGGCACAAGGAAGGAGACTCACCGGACGATCACCAGGAATCGCTTCTGCTGGAAATGTTTGGTTGGTCGAAAAACCCTGATTGGCCAGAATCGCCCTCATCGAAAATCGCCTCATCCGGTATCAACTCAAACACAAAGCGCAAAAGTGAACAGGAATTTCCAAAGGGAGCTTATATAGACCTCGCCAAATCTCTGCATTAACGACAAGGAATTATGGCCACAGTCGAATCGTCACGAGGCGACTTTAGGGATTACGTGGCCACGCACTATTGGCTTGGGCTTTGCCGAGCAGTACGACTTTGACATCGAGCGGCATGTTTCGCATAAACGAAACAATGCTCGAGTAAGAATAGTTCCGCCCAAAATGGTACTCGGGGTATACGTAGCTATCGACCATAGGAAGACGACGATTCGAAATCTTAATCGTCGCCACTCGTTCGCTGAATGTTGGCCCGTGGGCGGGAAACCCTGACGACACGACACTTCGAAATTTGAAATCATGATGGAATTGACATGCACGGCAAGTTTAATAGATGTGGCGGTTGATCTTCCGAATGTTTACTCTCTGAGCCTGTAGCCGACCTCGAAGAGTAGGGGGCTTTTGTTATGGGAAGATCCTAGCCCGTTATAGTTCCGAGGAATAGCATCTTCTCAGTCCGATCAGATACAAGAATACCTGAAAATTCACTGATGAAGAGAGCGACATCTGAACGCCCGAGCCCAAGGTCCGAATATCCGAGCCGAGGGAATGAATTTCTGAGCCGAGGGAACGACCTCCGAGCCGAGGGCTCATCCTCGTGTGAATAAGGATTGGCTCATCCTTGTCCTTATCTTCATATGAAGGAAGACATCCGAGCTAGAGGCTCATCCTCGTCTTCATTCGAAGATGAGGCGTCCCGAGCCGAGACAGAGGCAGAACACTTCTGATGCTAAACATGGAAACTGCCTTAAGCGGACGTGACCGCTAGCTTCGCCCATTGATACGCTGCACAACCCCCGTATTACGCACGGTATCTCCACGATTCGAAAATCCTCCTAACTGAGTGAATCGTGCCGAGATTAACGGACCCAGACCGTCCAACGGTCAGGTATAAATACAGTGAGACCCCATTGCTACAGGTACTTAAGATCCGGCACACACTCTCTCTCTACCTTTCAACCTAGACCCTGATTCCCTTGACTTGACTTAGGCATTGGATGGTCCCCGGCTTAGCCAGAGTCTCTTTTGCTCACCCTTTGTGAAGAACCAGGGTCAATCTGAAGAGCATCGCCAGGAGTGGAGGGTGATTCAGATTTTGTCATCAGCAGACATTATTTTATTTAAATATAATTATGATTAAATATAGATATGATTAAAAAAAAAAAAAAACTAGTAAAGTAATTTGTAATCATAGTTGATCTCCTTAATATTATTTAGATATTGGACAAAACAAATGTACCTATATTTTTTGAGGCGGCTCTTATGAAGAAATTAGAAAAAAATAAAATAAAATTAATCACCCGGTAGGACAAAGAAGGATACGATAAAATAAATAAATAAAGAAAAATAGAAAAAGCTTAGTTAGCTCGTGGGACCAAAAAGATAAAGACATAATGAAAAACATTAAAAAAAAAAAAAAAAACAACACAACACAATCACATTGCAAACCAAACTTCTGAAAACGTGCAAATGGAAACTCTTTCGGTACTATGGAGGGTTGTTGAGTTTATGGCGGCTTAACTGTAATGTGTACGTGTCCTGTGAATAGTGAATATGGTAAGTCCCTAAAAAGGTTAGATCTTCTGGAATAAGCTTTATTTGAAAGCCATGTCGGCTGCACCGTTTATATTGGTGTGAAATTATGCCTAAAATCCGCTAAAATCGCTTGATGGGTCACCAAAGTTTTGAAATGGCCTAAATTTTTTTCAGGCCTCTCATCCATGTGGCGCGACACAATGAATGGTTGGATGTGTGAGCTACATCATGATGGCCCCACCCACACCTACAATGGCGTTAATTCTCAATTGTTTCCTATGGTGTGGCCCACCTAAGTCATTGATCAAGCTAATATTTGGAAGAGGGATGTAAAAGGTTGGGGTGCAGCTGATGAGCCGATTGGATGTCTGAATCATACAGGGGGGCTAATTCCCTCAACACTATGAGAATCAATGGTGCTCATCCCCTCTCTGTGGTTTCTTCTCTTGTGGCCCATTCGAGCCATGAATTTATGTGATTTTTGAATCCATGGCTACACATGAGTGGGCCTGAAGATGGTTGGGTGGATGCCATCAACACATCAAGGTGGGCCCACAGCAAACGTTTACACTTGATCCAGCCTAATGGGTTTGAACATTAAATGGACAGTTAGGTAAGGACTTGAGCCATTAAATGCCTGATGAATTCTAAGTGGGTTACGTCAGGTTTGAGCTAGGATTCTTGGCCCTTTGATGAACGGTCTGATCTACAGTTGATATAAAAGGTGCCATGGTCAGTGATTCCTGGGAGCGGATTAGGTCCGGCCCTGCTTCACCCAATATGGTGCAGCCCTCACCGTGGGACCCACTTTGATGTATTTATTCTATATCATGCACCACACCACATGAAATCAATAGTAATTGGATATCCATCTTTAAAATCCTCCTAAGGCTTACTGTACTGTTTATTTGACATCCAATATGTTGATTAGGTCATACATGGCCAGTTGAAGGGAAAAAAACGCTTGATCCAAAACTTTTATGGCTCCAAAATGGTGTGACATCCAATATTGTACTGTTTATATTTTTTTTAGATGTCTTCACATAGTTTTAGATGGTATAGCCCACCTGAGTTTCATATACGGTTGATTTTTGAGATATCTCATAAGCTAAAGGGGAGACATCACATGCACGGTCTTGTTCGACACACATCATGATGGGCCCATTTTACATGTCTGGTCCATTCACTCTATTTTACTGATCATTACCCTCAATTTGACTTTTCTCGCCTCAATCATACTATATATGAATGAATATTAAACACGAACATCATAATGGGCCCATTTTACATGTTTGGTCCATTCACTCTATTTTACTGATCATTACCCTCAATTTGACTAGTTACTCGCCTTGATCATACTACATATGAATGACTACTAAACACAAACATCAGCTTGATCCAAAACTTCTGAGGCCTCCAAGAAATTTTAAATGGTAGAGATTCAATCACATTATTTCCTGTGGTGTGGTCCACTTGAGCTTTGGATATGCTTCCTTTTCATTCTTTGGACCTTAAATTATCTGTTAACATGGATGAATGGAGTGGATAAAATAAATAAATAACGGTGGACCCCACAGAGTTTGCTCTGGTAAGGGTAACGAGTAATTCGTCCAAATGTAGTGGAGAAGGGTTTCCTTAAAACATTGATCATAATCATATATTGGGCCTGCCTAAATGTGATTCACATATCCAACCCACTCAAAATTGTGTTATGCAATAAAAAGACACCATTTTACGCACATCTTATTGGCGTAGAGATCTGTGTGAGATATCTTGATGTGTGGAATTTGATCCGAATGGATCACATGATCGGATGAAATCTTAGGTATTAAATAATGTATTATAACCTTTGTGGAGTCATTGGACAGATCGGATCTAATCTACGTATAGTTGAATATTTTGTAAGGGGAGTAGCCAATCTGTTCCCCTTATTTGTGGTGTGGTCCATTTAATCTTTGGATATGATTCATTTTTTGGAAAATTCTCTAAAATGATCTCGAAAAATGGATGAACAGCGTGGGTTGATCCCGAATTTTTGGTAAATCCGAAAGTCAAGTGGACCATGCCACTTGAAACAGTGTGGAATAATGATTTCAACTGTTGATACCTTCCATGGGTCCACAGTAATTTTATTTGACGTCCAACATGTTCAAATATCAAAAAGATATGAATGAAGAGAAAACACAAACACATCAACTTGATCTAAAACTTCTATGGCCTCTAAGAATTTTTCAATGGTAGATGTTCAATCACACTATTTCCTATGTTGTGGTCCACTTGGGCTTTTGATATGCTTTCTATTTCTTCTTTATACCTCAAATTATCTGTTTACTCTAATAAAAAAAAACAGTAGACCCCACAGAGTTTACTCTAGTAAGGGTAATGAGTAACTCACCTAAGAGCCTGTTTGATTTCTCATTGCAAGTATAAATACCGGGTGAATGGGTAATTATGACCCTTTCACCTGTTTGAAAATTCCTGCCTTGGAAACCGTTCAAAAGTGCTAGTTGAAATTTTTCGACCTCACTGTGATATATATGACATATCTGTTCCGTCCATCTGTTTTACCACAATATTTTGAGACATGAGCTGAAAAATTATGTAGATCCAACACTCAAGTGGCTCACACCAAAAGAAACAATGGCCCTAAGAAGTTTTTAATGATAAGTACTTGATTCACTTTTTTTTTGTGGCATGGTCCACTAGAGCTTTGGATATGCCTCATTTTTTGGCTCATGCCATAAATTCATCTGGCATAATGGATGAACAATGTGGATAAGCGACACACATCACGGTGGATAAGTGAATTACTCTTCAATTTGGACTGATTAGATTGTCCAAAAATGGTTAAAGGTTCTTCATATTATTAAAAATATATGAATGAATAGAAAACACAAACATCAGCTTGATCCAAAACTTCTATGGCCTCCAAGAAATTTTAAATGGTAGAGGTTCAATTACACTATTTCCTATGGTGTGGTCCACTTGAGCTTTGGATATGCTTCCTTTTTGTTCTTTAGACCTCAAATTATCTATTAACATGAATGAATGGAGTGGATAAAATAAATAAATAAAGTGGACCCCATATAGTTTACTCTGGTAAGGGTAATGAGTAACTCACCTAAATGTAGTGGATAAGGATTTACTTAAAACATTCATAATTATATATTAGGCCTGCCTAAATGTGATTCACTTTTCTAACCCGCTCATTATGTGTGTCCCACTTGGATGAGGGGTCAGACCAAGTTTCAATCGCGTCCAAAACTCATGTGGGCCCCACCAAGTGCTTTTATATTTTTTTTAGATGCTTCACATAGTTTTAGATGGTATGGCCCACTTGAGTTTCGTTACCGATGATTTTTGAGATATCTCATAACCTAAAGGGGACATATCAAATCCACGGTGTTGATGTTTGACACACATCATGATGAGGCCCACGAAACCTTCTAATATCAATTCTTAGGTTCTCATGAGGTCAATAAGTTGGGTCATAATTTTGACCATAATATTTGACCCATTTTATATGTCTCGCCCATTCACTCTATTTTACTGATCATTACCCTCAATTCGACTAGTTACTCGCCTCGATCATGCTACATATGAGAAAGATATTAGGCAAACAAAATTGATCAACAATTTGAGTGAATTTTGATTTAAACATCTGAAGTTATTTACTCTTCAATCAAAACTGATCAGATTGTCCAAAAACAGTTAAAGGTTCAATTAGTAGATGTGCATAATAATTTAGTAATTTTATTTTTCACAGATAAATTTCAATTTCCTTTTAAAAATAACATTTTTTTTTTCAAAATGTATATTTTTTCTCTTTTAACAAAATATCATTTTTATTATTTCAAAAAATATTTAAAATACAAATTCTGAATATTTTTTTTCAAAATCTCAAAAATTTTCTCATATTTTAATTTTTTTTCTCAAAAATTTCAAATTACCGATTTTTTTCTTCAAAAGCATCATTTTGTTCTGAAAATTTTTCTCAAACATTGTTAAAATTTCTAAACTTCTCAATATTCTTTTTCATGTGATATTACAAATCATTTAAATATTACCTTTTAATTTTATATACCTTTTAATTATATATATATATATATATATATATATAAAATTTCTACTCATATGATATAAAAACTACACACACACACACACATTTTTACCGACAAATTTTTTTAAAAATTAAAACATTTTTACATTATTACTAACGGTTTTCAGCCGTCAGGAAAAAGATTTAGGAAAAACACTTTTACCGACAAACATTTTCGTCGGTAAAAGTCTTACCACGAACATTTCTAAGACAGCGCGAAAATTTTTTTCGATAAAATTCAAAACACCCTTTAGCGATGTACATTTTCATCGCTACAGGTGGTTTTTAGCTACGAAATTAATTTCGTCACTAAAAGGAAACTTCTTGACTGTTTTGACTTTTCAAAAATTCAAAACACCCTTTAACGACGAAAATTTTCGTCGATAAAGGTGACTTCTAGCTATGAAATTTATTTCGTCGCTAAAAGGAAACTTTTCAACTTTTTTGTTTTTTTTCAAAAATTCAAAACACCTTGTAGCGACAAAAGTTTTCATCACTAAAAGTGGCTTTTAGATATGAAATTAATTTCGTCGCTAAATGGAAACTTCTGGACTTTTTTATCTTTTCAAAAATTCAAAACACCCTTTAGCTACGAAATTAATTTCATCGCTAAAAGGAAACTTCTCAACTTTTTTGTCTTTTAAAAAATTCAAAACTAGCTACGAAATTTATTTCGTCGCTAAAAGGAAACTTTTCGACTTTTTTGTTTAAAAAATCAAAAACACCCTTTAGCGACGATAATTTTCGTCGCTAAAACTGGCTTTTAGCTACAAAATTAATTTCGTTGCTAAAAGGAAACTTCTCAACTTTTTTGTCTTTTCAAAATTTCAAAAAACCCTTTAGCGATCAATATTATTGTCACTAAAAGCCACCTTTAGCTACGAAATTAATTTCGTCACTAAAACGAAACTTCTCAACTTTTTTGTGTTTTGAAAATTCAAAACACCCTTTAGTGACGAATATTTCATCGCTAAAAGCCCCTTTAGCTACGAAATTAATTTTGTCGCTAAAAAAAAATTCAAAACACCCTTTAGTGACGAATATTTTTGTCGCTAAAAGCCACCTTTAGCTACGAAATTAATTTTGTCACTAAAAAGAAACTTCTCGACTTTTTGTTTTTTCAATAATTCTAAACACCTTGTAGTGACGAAAATTTTCGTTGCTAAAAGTGACTTTTAGTCACGTAAAAAAATTTCGTCGCGAAAAGTAAACTTCTACCGACGAATAGCGATGAAAAAAAAATTTCATCCCTAAAAGTTTCGTCGGTAAAAACCCTCTTTTTTGTAGTGCTAGCATACAGATGATATGTAGATACACTTTGTATAAGCATATTCATTTTATTTGTTTTTACTTATATGTAGGCTCTCAAGTTTTGGGAGAAAATATTTCTTTTCTAAACCATCCTAAGTACACTAACCTAGCATATAGATGATATGTAGATAAACTTTGTATAAACATATTCATTTTCTTAATTTTTACCTGTATGTAGGCCCTCAATCTTTGGTAGAAAAATATTTCTTTTCTAAACCATCCTAAGTACACTAACCTGGCATACAGATGATATGTAGATGCACTTTTTATAAACACATTCATTTTCTTTGTTTTTACCTATATGTAAGCTCTCAAGCTTTGGTGGAAAAACATTTTTTTTCTAAACCAATGTAAGTACACTAACCCGGCATATAGAGATGAAGCTTTACTGTACGATCGAAACTGCAATGCCTTGGGTGGCTATGGTCATAATGCTCATCTGTTAGTCTTTTTATCGCTAATAATACAATTGAGTTGTATTTTATATTACATATTGTTTGAAAACCTTTCATGTCCAACCTCCATTATTCTTAAGAATCATATTCAACTTCATTTTATTAATTTTATTGGCATTCTTCCTTAAGCTCTACGGTTGGTTGCTCTTTCATTATAGATTTTGGTTTATTGGTATTATGAGGGTGATGTGTTCAGCTAATGAATTATATGTAATTTGGTTTAGAGTTTCTGCTGAGTTTAGGCTTATAAGTGGGCTTGAAATTACCTACAGATCTAACAAGTGGACTCTTCTAAAATCAGTTTCTTTAACAATGTATGGGTCCCACATGAGGCCCACCAAAATACCATTTATCTGGACTCGGGGTTGGGCTAGGCTTTGTATAAATGATCTGGGCTAGGCTCTGGGCTGGACCTTTTAGCCCATCATGGCCCAGACGAGTTTGGGCTTAAGTTCAGAAATGCAGCTGGGCTTGGAGGGAGCTTAGCCCGGCCCTACCCCGGCCCATTAGAAAGTTTATAATGGTGGGCATTCAATCACCATTCACCACTGTTTTCCTGTGGTGTGTTTACCGGAGATTTGGATCTGTCTAATTTTGGGCCATCCCTAAAATAATGATCCAAAATGGATGGACGGCGTGGATAAAACACATACATCATTGTGGGGCCCACAGAGCACGTGTTAGTATGCAATCCACGTCCGTTATTTTTGTGCGGACGTATGCAATCCTCGTCCGTTATTTTTGTGCCCACCTGTCCTGCAATGGGCCGAAATGACGGACGGAGTGGATTCGCATATATCACGGTGGGCCCATTGCTTTTTGCGAAAGGGCCCGATTCACAAATTCTCTTGTAGGCGCAGTACGCATCATGCGCATTTAAACTGCGACCTCTGCCCCTCCGCCAAGACTCTCTCATGGATCTGCCGAGCTCGTGGGACACGCTGCTGCAAACAGGTAAAATTCCAGTTCTGCCCTTTACTGATGATCGAATTGTCCGAATGGACGGTCAAGATCTCTCTTTGATTGGTCCGTCTTTCAAACCTAGGACGCATGTATTGCCTCCATTTTTCTCAATTTTCAAGAATCTCATAGTAATCTTCTAAATCGCGTTTGGCTGCGCAATCCAATTGAATTGCAATTGTTAGTCTAATTGGGTTTTCCTTGCATTAGCATTCATGTTGAGGGTTTTGAGCTCCAATTCGAGGGATGCTTCTTTATCAGGAAATTTCCATCGTTTCATCTGGATTAAACTGATCTGGACCGTCCACCATGTCCAGCCTACACTTTTCGTGGGCCAACCATGGAAAAAAAAAAAAAATTTATAATCAAAATCTGCAGTTTGGGTTATGGATGATAAAGAAAAGCCCAATTATCAATCTGAACCATCCACTCAGTAGGAATTGTCGTTTTGATTAGACGATTGTAACCATCCAATTCGTGCCTTCGGAAGCATTGAAAAGAGGCCAACGACTGAATGATTGAGTTCATTCAACCAATGTGAATTTTTTACTATGAGCCGTAGAGAGTAGGTTGGGCCTAATGTGCGGTTTGGATCGAAGATCTGATTGTTCAAATGTGAAAAATCACTAGGTTGAACTTACAACACGTCCAATGCACTTCAGCATTCCTATGAAATATATACCATTATGTAAATTAAAGTCCACAAATGAATTAGGTTTTCAAATGGTGAACATGTGTAAATACTGCTAAAATACCAAAAAGAGAAGATAAAATATGATTTCCTTTTTCCTAATAGAGTGCAACAAAATTTTATTTTTATTTATTATTATTATTTTTAATGGAGTTCCTTGTTACAGAGCTTGCATTTTACTATAGCTAGAGGAATACATCCGAAATCCATGCATCATGGAGTACTACAATGAGTACACCTAAAACTTCTCCATTGTATGCATGACGCTTTTCTATGGTTCATATCCTAAGCATGGTGATAGGTCATATCCTAAGCATCAATAGGACTAGACCATAACTACAGGGAAACCCATTTCCCTCACAAATATAAGTGCTTTTCACTTCTTATTTGCCACATTTGTTTGGTGCTTCTAGCTAAATACTATTAGGGGGTGTTTGATTTTCAATTTCCACTGGTAAATTCACGGAATTACCTGGTTATTGCTTACTACACCTGTTTGAAAGTTGCCAGTAATTACGTTTCGAAAATCGGTCCATACAAATATTTGTATTACTGATTTAAATATGTGGGCCCCACCATGACATATATTAGTTATCCACATCATCTATCCTTTTAAAAATACATTTTAATACATGAGCCCAAAACTGAGGAAAATAAAAAGCTCAAGTGGACCACACCTGAGGAAACAGGGATCATTAAAACGTCAATGGTTGAAAGTTGTTTTCTCCCTAGGGCCCACAGTGATGTTTATTTGTCATCCAACCCATTAATAAGGTCACACAGGCATGGATAAAGTGGAAACAAAAATATCAATTTGATCCAAAACTTCCAGGGTCTTCAAGAAGTTTTCAATGCTAGGAGTTCAATTCCCATTGTTTCCAGTAGTGTGGTCTACTTGATCTTTGGATCTACATATTTTTTTGGCTCATGCCCTAAAATGAGTTGGCTAAAGGGATGGACGGTGTGGATAATACAAAAACATCAAGGTGGGCCCCACAATTTAACTTTTTTTTTCATCGGGTGACGTGAGGAGTGCTATAAATGAAAGGTGGCGGTCAAATCACCTTGGAAAATCAACCGGAAACACAAGGATAAATAATTATTACCCATTTACTTGTAATTACCTTTGTAATTCGAAAATCAAACAGGCCCTTAAAAGTTGTTGGAAAGTGAGATGTTTCACACATCCATTTCTCTAGTTGCTTCCTGAAATTGCTATCTTTACAGCTATGCGTGAAGTGCGGAAGCTTGGCGGAGATAAGAAATGAACACTATGTCCTAGAGGGGGGGTGATTAGGACCTATTAAAAATTTTAGCCTTTTGAAAATCCAATTGCCTAACGTAAACTAATTAGTAATTAAACTAAGACAATATAACTCTAAGGCTTCCAAGCCAATAGTGGGTCCTATCATATAGACTACAACTGATATGCAATTAAGGCAACTAGTCTATATCATGATAGTGAACATGTGTGTGTGGGGTGTGCTAACTATCAACATCTAGCATTCATTTGATCATGCATACATATACTTAAGCATTCAATCACATAAGCATAATTAAACAATTGCTTAAAAGACAAACCAAATACAAGCATGTATAGTGGTTTGGCTATTTGCCTACTCTATTCTTGACGGACGCACTCAACCCATGAGTGTAACGGATTTTACTATTGGAGGTTTTAAAGCAGTTTCTCCTCTAACCTTTACAGCCCGAAGGTTTTAAATCAGGTTCTCCTCTAACCTTTACAGCTCTACACAAAGACTCTAAGAATAAGAACTCGGGGATTTAGGCCCTACACAAGAGCCAAGGTCCTACATAAGAACCTAGGATTTAGACCCTACACAAAGGCCAAGGTCCTACACAAGAACCTATGATTAGGCCCTACACAAAGGCTAAGGTCCTATACACGAATCTAGTCGAGTTTGGGTTTGCAAACTCTTACACTCAAACCTACACAATGAAAGAGTGTACATAGACTTTACAATTGACAACTTTACTTGTCGAATTGAGCTCCGTTGACGTGCCTTCTTGGGTAGCTTGATCGTCGCTCTCACGTGCTTCAATCAGCTTCCCATTGCTCCCCCGATCATGTTATCGTTGCTTCTCTAAGGCTTTAGCTCTACGATCAAACATACTGCATGTAGTGTTCCCATGCGGTGACTAAGGTGATGGGAGGTTTGGTTGAATTTCCTATAATCAATGGGAAATTAAGATGCCTAAGGGATTCACCTGGATGGACACTCTAGAGTTTGATAGACACTTTGGATTTACCAATAAACATGGTGTTTATACTCTAGAGAAGGCTTAGGATCATGATCTTCTTGAAGAGAAGCTTGAAATGCTCATTAGAGTAAAGATTCATTAATAAGAGAGTATGATTTTCATTGGGATAGAGTCTAGAATGTTTGGTTGAGCTTGGGATGCACTAGGGTTTCTAAAATGCCAAAATTCATCATCTCTACAAAGATCCGAATGATAGTTTTATAAAAGAAAAACTCCAACAGATCTTTAACGGCTAGTTTTTTATTGCACCGAGAGGTTCTTCGGTTGCACTGAAATATCTTCAGTCGCATCGAATTATTGTTCGGTCGGATTGAATTTTAACTGAAAGCTGCTGGGCAGTTATGGTCACTTTTGGTTGGACTGAGCTTGACCTTCGGTTGGACTTGGGACCGAAGGTTATTGAATTTTTGTAGTTTTTTCAGTAACTTGAAACCTCTTGAGCCAATATAATAGTACAAGTTTAGACTCTTATGTTTTGGTCAGCTTCGGTCGCATCGAGTCCAGCCGAAGGCCTGTTCGGCTAGAGCCGAATTAGCTTGTTTTCAAGTCTGAGTTCACTGTCTCATTTTGGCTAGTTTCGGTGGGACCGAAGGTTGCTGAATTTTTGTAGTTGTTTCAGTAACTTGAAACCTCTTTAGCCAATATAATAGTACAAGTTTAGACTCTTATGGTTTATGAGATGATCAATAGAAGTATTACTAATTGGGTCCCTAAGATCATCTAAAGGTAGGTTGTTTTTGGTCTATGGTTAGGGTCACCAAGGCACTACTTTTACCTATTCAATGCTCCTTGATGTTTCAGCTTTGCTCATGTCTTCAGTCTTCACTTTCCAAGGGCTCATCCAACTATGTGACACAAGGACTCACGTGATTGACAAATAGGGTGCATAAATTAGTTCGCTTACACTTCCCACGTTCATTTCATTGCCCGGTAACTATGAATTGGACTATGGTAACCCACCTGATTAGAGTCTTGAGAAAGTCATGCAATCTGGTTATTGAATCAGTGAGATCTTGATACCTGAATCGCAAAATGGATGAAGACTCACCCACAAGAGTATTGGAATAGAGAGGGAGAAATAACTACATTGAAATAGAAAACTTCTTCGCTGACAAATACTGGAATAAACCTTGCAAAACTCAGGAAATTGGTATGCCGTACTTCCTAGACCAATCCCCTTTTATGGACATTAAACACCTTAAAATCAACCTAATCCATCTAAGATAAGCTACAACTCTACATACAAATATTTGACCACATTGTAATGGCCTAAAAATAGTAAAACTTAATCTAACAGATAATTCCCAAAGTCTATAGAGAAACAACAATCATATATTCGAAATCAGCAACCCTATCTTTCAAACATAGAAAATGTAGTCTTTGAAACTTAGCCCCAAAACTAGTAGAGAACAACCCAAAATTCAGCACATGTTGGCCCCCCATTACTTCCTAAACCATTCCTCTTCTTTGCAAGGCTGGTCCATGTAATGGTTTCTTAACCTCTAAGTCAAAGGTTTGAGGAGTTGGTGCCAACATCTTCAAAAATCATTCCATCGGGCTGGAGACCACTTGACCCTGGCAAGTTAGATTCTTCGTATGAGTAATATAGTTTCAGATCGAATCGTTTACGATGATCCATATGCATTCATAATAGGCTTTTTCTTCAATTTCACCAGCTACTGCTTGTATTGGCCTTGTCGTGTGTCAATGGTGGTCAAACGTGACACATTTTCAACTTCCTTCTTTTTGTTAGGGAGCTGTTTGTCCATTCTAACAACCTTAGTTTGCTCATTAGTTTGGTGATGGTGAGCACTATTATACTTCCTCTATACCCATTTTTACCCACAAGATCAAAAGTGATTCATCTGGACCATCCCTCACGAACCCCCTTTGATTGTAGGGCTAGATGTAAAACAGCCCATACTTGGGATATTTTGGCTATTTTGGGAAACTTTTAGATTCAAGTCTTTTTCGTGGTAGTTATTTTCCCTTTGGATTTGAAACTGAAATGTCCATCTTTGGGATATGATTTAGATCTAAATTAGTTAAGTCTAGATTTGAAAGATCTCTTTAGATCTCTATCTTTGAAATTGAAATGTCAATCTTTGGGATATGATTTAGATCTAAATTAGTTAAAGTCTTTATTTGAAAGATTTCTTTAGATCTTTATCTTTTGTCTTTAGTCCTATCTAAGGCCACATATATGGAAAAAAAAAATTTTGATCAAAATTGGGATTGCAATCAAAATTTAACATATTTGAATCGTGTGGGTTGTGCAAAAATCCATTCTCCTCCTATTTTCTTCTTTTGCATTCACATCATACATCAAATTGGCTTTATAGTCAATTTATCCATGTTCTTCTATGAAGCCAATGGTGAGCAATGAGAGGAATGTTGTGGAGGAAATAGAAAGGACTTGCGAATCTTATGATTGAACGGAGGGAATCCATCATGACATTTTCAGTCAGTTTGGCAATTTGACAACGTCAAGGAGTGCCTTGTGCTCAATAAAGTGGCCACTTCTAGAGTTGGATGTTAGTCATTCTAATGGTTTTCTGTTTGATCATTCTCTTGATAGAAGAGATCATCGATTGGAGAATCATGATGACATTTATGTTGTAAAACTTGAGATGTTCTTGTTTTAAAAAGAATCTAGGAATTTCAAAGAACAGATCTAAGATACCGTGAAAATGATGTGCTAAAATCAAGGAAGATGCATGTGAAGAGTCTGTGGAGGGATTGATAAATGAATCTATTAATGGATCAGTGGATGTATTAGTTGATGGAAGAAACAACAGGGCAACAATTAAATTCATGGAGGAATAGATGATCAGCCCAATGGCTGAACAGACACATTCTATGGCTTATGTCTAAGTTGAAGTGGGCACATTGGCCCCATCCTAATGACAATCAGAGCTCATAAATTGAAAGACCACATTGATAAGGACAATACCATGCTGATAAGGAGCTGATAGACTCACCATCCCATTTCCGCAAAAGTGGGAGCCACAAACAGAACGAGGAAAACACGAAATGAAAGAAGAGGTGGCATGATCTACAACACCATCCGATGCAAGCAGTGCCGGTCCAAGACTTTGGCCATTGACTGCCTCCAAAGCCAAAGAAGACGCTTTATAAAGTCTGATCTGTCCACCACATTGCTATCAGCTATCAAGTCGAGAATTATTTCTTTCAAAGCTAGGAAGAATTGATACATCAAGGCCATCCATCCCCATCAGACCGATCCCCTTTTATTGTGGGGCTAGATGTAAAATAGTGTATGCCCAGGATATTTTTGTTATTTTCAGAAGATCTTTTTAGATTTAAAATATTTTTAGTTAGATGTCCCATTTAAATGTGAATTTTAATGTCAATCTTCAAGGCATGGTTTTTTTTTTTTTTTTTTTTTCTCTTAGTAAAATCTAGATTTGAAAGATCTCTTTAGGTCCTATATAAAGATCTATAAGGCCATATTTATGAATGAGTAAAAAAGTGTGTGCTTCGGGGGAATTTTTTTCTCTTGCTGAGTGTGAAAGATTAACATATTTGAATTGTGTTGGTTGTGAAAAAATCCATTCTTCTCCTCTTAATTCACATCCTACGTTAGACATCACTTAGAAACTTGGCATCCCTATCTAACGTGATTCATTTGGGAACAGCATGTAACCTAATCACTTCTTTGAAGAATTGATCAATGACTTTAGGCACATCAAATGTCCTTCGACAGGGAATAAAATGTAACATAATAAAAAAAGCAGTCGACTACCACAAATATAAAATCCCCTCTTGTTGTCTTTGGCAATCTATGGATGAAGTCCATGCTGATATCAGTCTAGGGAGCACTTGACATAGGCAATGGCGTGTAAGGACCATTATTCTGTGATTACCTGTTTGATACGTGTCAATTTCAGTAAAATTCATATATCACTCAACATCTCGTTTAAGCCTAAGCCATCTGTATCTTTCCTCCACCAAAGCAATGGCTTTTGCAAGCTCAAACAATCTCCCAAGGCCTCTACCATAAAGTTCCTTAATCGTACTTCCCATAAATGGCCATTGTGCATGCGTAAACTCATTCAATAGAAGAGGACCCATCTGGCATGATGAACTGAGATGTAGAATTGAGAGCGCGTTCATTGCACATCACCCAAATCAGCCCCATGTAAGAGTCCCCCTGATATTGATCTCTGATCAACTCAAACCTAACCACTTCTTGTGTAATCGTGTTCATGAGGCATAGGTTGCCTATGAGATGAACATGTACTCTTGCAGAACTTCTCCTGACTTGTTTCTGGGCACTCTATCCACATCAGATGGTCGTGGATTGACACTAGATGCTCTGTCTGTGCCCAATTTCCAATGTCTAATTGATCACTTTTTCCATGATCCCTTCCCTTTTACTACTATTTATTACTGCCTGATATCAACACCCCCTTGAAACTCCTTCCTTTCAAGAGCCCTTCTAGTGATTAGTCTCCTTGTGATTTCCATTAGCTTCTTTATCAGAATATCCTGTTATTGATTCTACTCTGTCCATATGCTCCACAAGATTTCAAAAGGAATAGTTCTCCACTTTATTTTTCCTCTTCTTTACAATTCCCCCACCCAACTCTTAGTATCACCATTACCTTGTCTTGAAATATTGATGAAACCTGAAAGAGCTTATGAAAGTACACCCTTATCCTCCTTGGTGCTCACCTATGAACAGACAAGTAATGTTCAAAGTTGGGCAATCTACAATCTTTGGTTGAAGATGCTCCAAAGTTGTGATTTTGTCACTTGATGCTCTCCAACAAATTCAGAGCTCTAGACAGGATTGATTTCCTCCATACATAGGCACATGTGGACAATGTAGCAGAATAGTTTCATTGTGACATTGCCTGCCATCCATTTTCAAATTCCCACCTTCTGTGTCCCTAGACATGTAAACTTCACACAGAAACCTCACTAACACCCCCATGTGAATCCATTATATCCTACCTCAAATTACACTATACCTAATATTCTTGACCAATGAATTCATAAAAAAGATGTGCCTTTTGGGAAGATAAACCAACCCCACCACCTTCCTTTTGGTGCCCATGATTCTGCGAGCCAGACTGTTGATCTAGTTAGCCCCACATGGATGAGGATTCCTTGAAAAGATCCCCAATGAAAAGAAAAAAAAAATGAGAAACTTCCGATCGCTAGGCTACAAATGGATGGTTCAGAAACATTTTCCAAGGCAGCCCAGTTTCAACAGGGTTAAAAAAGGCCAGAGATTTGACGGCTATGACTGTCCGATCTTGGAGATTTCTGTGACATTCCCCATCCACAGTATGTTCATCAGATCAATGTTCTGAATAAATGAACCATGCACCCCACCTGTATGGAGTCAAGTCCTGAGGATTTTATGCATATCCTCGTGCATATATTTCCTCTCCACTGTGAATGGTTGTCTGAAAATATGTTATCTGTCAAAAGCTAACCTATTGTTTTGTTAAAAATGATTGAACTGCAGGAGTTTATTGGCTCCACTCTAGCCTTAGAGCTATGCAAGAGCATGCAGCACTCCTTCAAGATTTTAGGGACTCTAGTAGGCTAAGAGGTGATCTAGAAGAGAATGGTGGGTTGGAATCATGGCTCTCCTTAAAGAACAATCAGCCGTAAGCATAAGTGCAGGACAGGTATCGGGAAACATGCACACCTTCAGCATTATTTTGCTGAGGAGTGCTAGGGTGGCAATGCAGAGGGTGGTCGAAAAGGCAATTTGCAGTACGCATGCTCATGCCACTCACATGTGAGATCTGGTCATTCATTAAGTGGGGGCTACCCTATGCATGTCTTGGACCATAAAACAGGCCAGTCCACTCATCAGGTGGCCATACATGTGTGACAGAAATAGACGGTTGGAAAGAGATACTAGTGGTCTCTACACATATGCCACCCACCTGATGAGTGGACCCTGATGGGTGTGGTCTGTATCTCTAACATGTGTTTGATGGCGCATGTCCTGTTGTTTGCCTCTCTAGTCTATCCTTTAGTGATAGTGAATCATCTCTTTTACTTTGTTTTTAGGATGTTTGAATACTGGCGTTTTGTTGATGAATGTCGTTGAAGCATGTCATGGGAACTACTCAACTAATGCCCAAGGTAGTTAAATTCTGTATTGTACAAGCATTGATCAAAAGATCTCTCTGTGTGAGTATTGATGCAATCAATCAGGTTAGGCTGTGGACAACGTTGAATCTGTTTGCAGGTTAGTTGCAGTTAAATTGTGCTGATTGGTTGAGAACTAAGTCCATAAATGGATGTATGCATGCATTTTACATTGTGTATATTAAGCATAGGCTCCTCCAATGCTATTTGTGTTAAATGAGCCAATGGATGCTTTTAACAGTTCTACCTGGAGAGGAATTACAGGGACCTGGTTGCAAATTAGGGATGCAACTTGGGTTTGGGTGATTGACCCAACCCGAGTTTGGGCCGGGCTGGGTTGGGTCCTCAGGTTAGGTTCAGGGGTTGGAAAACGCTGACCTGATTTGAAATTGGGTTGGGTTTGGGTTGAGCAAATTCAAGTTAGGTTTGGTCAAGTTGGGAATAATCACGCATGTATTTGTGTCGTATTGAGTCAGGTCTGGACAGGTTGGGTTGGGTCAAGTCAGGTCAAGTATAGAGGAATCCGGGTTGGGCATCTTGGTTCAGGTTGGGTCCTCTTGAGGTTGGGTCTGGGTCTGGCTGACCCTCAGCCTGATCCAACTCGCCTGATTTATACCGCTACTGCAAATGTATAGCTTGTGAAAGTGTAGGATTTCGTGCTGGTGGGGCAAATGGTTCAGTGGTCCAAACCGATGATATTTTGGGCCTCACCATGCACGGGACATGCCACAAAACATGTCTATTGTGGCTTACTAATTAACAGTTGAGAACAGGAGAGAGATTGTGAAGGTATTGTCCCATTCTTGGACATTGACAGTTTGGATCATCAAAAGATGGACTCCTTGTGCAAGAGATCCTAATTACCAGCAAACCATACGGGGTGTGTGTGTGTGTGTGTGTGTGTGGTACTTGATCAGGCGGGGGGCAGTTTGGTTTCGTGCAACACCCCTGCACTTGCGCACACACGCACACACAGTTTCTTTCAATTGTGGTTGCTATTGGAATGAACAATGAAGGGACCACATGTATCGTGGTGACATCTGGATTCTGGAGTGCTTGTCAGAATGGATCTTAACCCAAAAGTCACACAGTCAAATAATCCTAACTGCTTGAGAGGACTTTTGTCCATCGAATGTGGACTGCTGGTTGACTTTTGTAGCTCTCCTATCTTGCCACTAAACTACAATCTAATGCCAATCCAGAGTGTTTTTTATTTTCATCTTTAGCCCATCCGGGATAGGGCCTACTGGATGAGGGATCATAGGTGTACCCCCATGGAGTATGCGAAATTCGGGTATGATAATTGGAAGTGATATCAATATTTGCTCTGAAGAAACTACACTTCGTCTTAAACCCAAACAAATATCTTGCACTATGCAGATTGATACTGTAATTTCCCAAACCCAAGCATTGATGTTTAGTGGTATCAGTTCGAAGATGAGTATTGTCAGCAGCTGTCTCCCATTAGTTTGCAATCTAGTTCCTTGTGATAATTGTACTTTGAAATGCTTTATTGGTCCTTGCACTGTGGGGTTCGTTTGGATGCACTATCAAATAAATTACAATTTTATTAGTCTAATGAAATGGAAATTACCAAATTGTAATTACCTTCCTTGGCATTCATATTGAGGGCCTGGTGACTTAACTGCAATCACATTACTTCGAGTTGGATTGGAAAGGAACGAAACTATAATTTGGAAGCATCATTCATTTTATCATTTCTTCTTGATTAAACAGAATGTTTGCAATTCAATTCACTTGTGTGTCTCTGTCATGCTGACTATAATACACTTCACATAATCATGCAGGTGAATCATATTCTCTCAGCAATCAGAAGGAAAAAGTCAAACGATTCTTCTTTCATCCTGTACCTTGCTGCCTCTATTTGCACATTTCATTATCCTGGTTTACTGTCTGACAAAGCAAGGTATGCTTTTGACTGGAGCATTTGGATGATCTTTCTTTGTATTTCAATGTATACACCATTTTTAGGTATCCGTGCATTGTTATCTGGACAGTTCTTTTTCTTCTTGTAGCACAGACATTATCAATATTTGAAATACATACTGACTACTTATGTGATTCATGTCTGCCATTGTGGTTTTGCTCCAAAACATTATGGTAGCTATTAGGCATGCAGACCTGGCATCATGTAATATTTCAGGCACTAGCAAATAGAGTGAATGGTTTATGGGATGTTGACATTGTCACTTTGGGAATGTGCCAACTGGACATGCATTTGACAGTATGAAAACAAAGGGTTGTATCAGGAGGGGTGTGCTTAAGTGGTACTAGTACCACTGTAAGCTTATAGTGGTGTCGGATAGATGTGGGACCCACGCGACGTATGACAGGCCATCCAACCTGTCCATCAGATGAGTCACAGTTGATAGAATGTGCCAAAAATCAGCCCATCCAACAATCAAGTATACAAGGAATATTGTGAGAGGGGATGCCCACCCTTGATTTAAACAGGGGCCCACCTGAATTTCAAAATAGCTTGATTTTGTCTGACCCTTCGTCTTGTCTAGATAAATGGTCTGAATGGCCTGGATTCATGTACACAACAGGGTGGGCCCTCCATGTGAATCAAGGGTGTTCCCTTCCAACCTGTTCCCTGTGGTGTGGCGCACCTGATTTACAGATCCACCTGATGTTAAGGCCCTGGGGGTAACATGTGCTGATGCATATGATGAATGGGTTGGATTTTATGCATGCATCATGTGGGCGCTACATCTATCCAGTACCATTGGAGTGTGCCCCTTGTAAGAAATGAGGTTTGCTAACCCCTCATGCAGCCTCTCCACACACACACCTACAAACTCATCCCTAAGCATGTGTGTGGGACATCTTAGCCATGCATAACATCGGCATCGCTGTACAAAAGATTTGGTGCGAAATTGGGCTGGTACACACATCTGGTGGGTCCTTATATGGAAACAATGGCTGATCTGAAGAGAACTTGCCAATGGTCACGTGTGCCTTGCCTGATGAGCTGTCCTGCATATTTTTCACACCTGGTCATCTTGTAACCCACCTTTTGAATGGCTTAGATATCCCACACATGTGCTTGGTTGCACATGTGCTGCATGTAAAGGTGTTTCAGGGTCTAGTAAACTTATACGAAAAACTAATACTCTGAACCATCATTTGAGGAACTGCTAACTAAGAGGGAGACCTATTGGCAGATATTGAACTCAACTCTAGCTGTGTTACCATTGGAAGGATTGATTCTGGTAGTCTTCAAGACCACCGAAATGATTGATCTCTTGGGGCCCCATTGGTAGAAACCATGGGATGCACCTCTTCTATGGAGACCCAGCCACGCACTACCGCAGTGGGGGCTATCATTTCCAACCACTTTCATGGTCCAGCTGACCGTGCATCGGTGTAATGATGTCTTCCTAAAGTCTAATGTATAGCTTTTCCCCACCAATCGTTTTGTTTGTGAAAGGTTAGGAGTAGGTCAAGTCATGGATTCCTGCAGTTAGAGGATGAGCTTTTCCATCTCTTCCTCAGACATGAACATGCCATGTCAATATGATGTGTACCATTGTATCTGCTCATTTTGTTATTTTCTCACCTACTATCGTTAGGTTAAAAAAATCAAACCTAAGTAAATTCTTATTTGGGCACAACTTGACTAACTAGTTACAAATTAGGTTTAACATATGGCATGACGTGCTATTCGATGCATTGCTTGCTACAAGTTAGTGCCGTTCATTCCTAAGTTCTGAATTTTTACCTTGTATGATGAGTGCACTGACCTGATTTTTGGGTCATGGTGGATATGCGGTGGGGCCCATTTGATGTGGCATGTGTGGGGAGAGTACAATGTGGAATCTGACTTGCAAGTAGCCACCCCGTTTCTCAAGTGCTGATTTTCGTAGCATCCGGTGAATTGATTAGGCATGTATGGCGTGGCTGACTTTTTAATATTTTCTTATTTTAAACAAAGCTTTCTCTCGCAGGTGGAGTACTCCGATGATAGCGGCTCCTCACATTTCTCTGGCTTGAGCTGTGGCTCACCATACATCAGCCATTTGGCCAACGTCACACGCCACAGAAACCGCAAGTTGGATTGGTTGACTCAACATGTGACTTGGGTGCGAATTCATGCTGATATTTGCTGATTCCACCAATCCGAGTGTGCCGACGATGACACTGTTGGGAGCATCTAGCCTTTGAAACAGGTGGGACCCGCCATGCAGATGAGCAGACTTGAAAATCAGGCCTCTCCACTCATCAGTAGAGTGCACCTGCGTTGAAAATGGATGTATTAGCTATGGATTTCTTATTACAGTTAGGCCCTACTGATGGATGGATCTCCCAATTTTTAGGATCAGGTCATTTAGATGGTTGGCACACCTGTTGTACCATGCCGCTAATCTCCACGCTCGCCATGTTGGCATGCGCGGGGCATGTAATATTTGTGGTGGGTCCATGGGCAGGCTTGTAGGATTAGCCAACCTATTGAAGTGCCTGCAATGACTTGCTTGAAGACTTGAAGAATGTAGATTATCAGAGTTGTAAATTTTAAAGTGTGAAAGTAGCTTTCAGCCTTGTGTTTTGAGATGATGGGCCAATGGATTTGGCAATGTGATGATATGGGAGTCTATTAAAATAATCAATAAAGAAAGAAATTCCTTGTTGTAGTTGAAGTAAATTGGATATCATGTGCTTCCTACTGCTTGCATGTGAAGTCGACTCTACCATTCTCAATGGTACTGAGGTGTATTATACAGTCCCTGACCTGATAGCATCTACAGTTTTTCAGTTTATCCAAGTGGGGCCCATTGTTATGCAATCCTAACTGTTGATATGATGGGTTTCCCGTCAGATGACACATGTACAGAACATCTCCCAAATGGGGAAATTCCAACCCTTCAATTGGGATTGCAATGATGATCCAGTCTCTTGTAGTCATTCCAGTGTGGGGTGCTTTTTTTTGGGTGGGGTATCCATGATGGGACCTTTCATGTGAATGGTTTAGATCATGGACTGGGGGGGCCCCACTTTTCCAAACTAAGTATTGTTTCATTGAGAGTTGCTTTGTTTCTGTCCAAATCCATGTTAAAATGCTTCAGTGAAGATTGGGAGAAGCTTTCAGAAGATTAAAATAGGGTGATTATGCATGGACCTTGTCAATCCCAATCTTAGGGTTTGTTGGGTGGATAGAAGTCGACCGTCTGATCGTCATCTCGAAAGCTACTGAGTGGAAATCAAAGTGCCTGATTATTTGTAAGTGGACCAGGTCCACATTAAAAAAATAAAAATAAAATAAAAAACTAACTTGCACAGTTCTTGAGGAACATCAATGGAGTGGACCCCACCACTTGAAATGAATATTTTCTTTATAGAGATTGGATGTTCTCTATAAGCTTTTGAGATCTGTAGTCCTGATTGTGACAATGTTTGGCTTGTTCATCTGTTGATACTGTCGCACTTTGGACTATGGCCATCCGTACATGGCCCTAACGCTACTTTAAATACGTCCCGTCCATATCCGTCAACCAAACGTCTAAATCACGGGGGGGCCACTGTAAATCAGGCATTTCCCCCAAATCAGATCGATTAGCTAATCCTAGCCGTCGATTGATGGACATTCGGACTCTTTCACGTTAAAACCGTTCATTCGATTTACCAAAAATCAAACGGTCTGCATAATCAATTCCAAGCGATTTATAATCAACAGGCAATCAAAAACAGGCAGTAGGAAGTGGACGGTGGGGATGGAGGTAAGGATGAGGATGCAATGGAAGAGTGGGAAAATAGAGTGGTGTTCCAACATGGAGTGAGTGATGTGGACATAGAAATCCCAAAGGGATATGGTCGAAATAGACGAGACAAGCAAGCAAGGGAGCAGATAGATGTGTGAGTAGTTAGACAAATGAAAGAAGAGAAAAAGAAAAGCAAGTGCACACTGATGGCCAATAATTCCGTGAGATCATGACCCTTTATTTTGGAAGTGGGGGAGAAGTGTGTTTAGTGGACCCTTGTTTGGTGTGATAATTAAAGGGAGAAATGCTTATCTTTGAGGATGTGACCATGTTATAATAATTCACATTGCTTTTATAGCGTAGGACAGCACTGGGTGGGGGTCCAACGGGGACGATTTGCCACGTCAGCTACCCACCTACCTGTCGGCCATTTGTCGATCATCGCCCACATGCGACAAATGACTGCCACATGGCATGTTTTGATTGGTCGTTGGGGTCCACCATTTGGCACATGGGGCTGTTTTTGTGCCTGTGTACTTCAGATGAGGAAGGCTCTATCTGGGGGCAGAGGATGTTTGATCCTATTGGATGAGGTGATGGGGCCCACTTGAGTGGGCCTGTACTTCACTTCTTTACTGATCTTCATGTTTTGTAGTTTTGTTGAGAGTTGAGGGATTTTGTTTAGTAGATCACTGACTATTTGGTTGAATGTCCTGTGTTTATCTTTTTTGTGTGATCAGAGCCATTCATCTGGTTGGTCCACTATAGATCGGTCACTGGACGAGAATTCTACCAATTAGATGATCCTAACCTTCAAATTGGTGGACTATAAAAATGGACGGTTAAAACTTCAAGACCAACATTTCATGTCTATCGTGACCATCCAACTAGTGCTATTTTGGGATTGGATCATCCACTACAAGATTCAGCAGATGATCGGCTCTGATCACCATACAGATCAACGGTTCGGATTTTTTGAACACGACAACACTGAATACGTTGGGAGAAGTTATGAACGGTATGAAAGTTGTATAACATGCTTTGAGGGTCATCAAAGGGACATGATGAGAATAAACTGATTAAATGCTGTAATTTCAAGAAACATCATTAGAGACTATTGAGGTTTGCTAGACCCACAACCACCCATCTACTCTTGCAATTTACACGTAGCACACGTGTCAACCTGGCAGGTGTGTGGGGGCATCTGAGTGGTGCATGAGATGTTTCACACACCCACCTGCACACTTTGAATCCTAACCGTAGGGAAGTCTCTCTAAACAATCCCTTCTCTTCGTTTAGGGGTAGCCCACTACCTGATGATCGGACGTCACACATATGTACCACGTTGGAATGTATGGTGACGCATGTGGGACGCGGTTTGGCTGACGCTGCCACTAGCCAGGTGGCTAGTTGTCGGTTCTCTGTGGGCCCCACCATGATGTATGTGTTTTATCCACTCTGTTCATCCATTTTTCCAGGTCAGTTTAGGACTTGATCCCAAAAATGAAGCAGACTTAGATCTCAGGTGGACCACACCATAGGAAGACGGTAGTGATTGAATTCCCACCATTAAAACCTCCTAGGGCCCACTGTAATGTTTATTTAACATCCAACCTGTTAATTAGGTTATAAAGGCCTGGATGAAGGGAAATAAAAAAACAAATATCAGCTTGATCCAAAACTTTTGTAGTCTACAAGAAATTTTTAATGGTTGGAGTTCAATCAACACTGTTTTCTATGATGTTGTCCACTTGAGAAGTGGATCTAACTCATTTTTGGGCTCCTACCATAAAATGATCTGAAAAAAAATGGATGAACTACGTGGATGAAACACATACATCATAGTGGGCCCACAGACACAGAAGAGTCACTATCCAATCCGCGTCCCAGCATGTGGAGAGGCTGAAATGAGTAGTGCCCAATAGCAAAACCCCCGTACATATTATTAAAGGTAGGTCTCAAGTCCAATTAGCTGGACCATAAGTTAATGTACATCCAACTATAACTCGCAAACTGTCATATGTATGAAAAATCCAATCCATCCAATAGTTTGGTCCCATCATGTATATCACTTTATATAAAATAATCATCTCTCAAAAATCATTCGGACCACACTTGTGTCTTATTATTTATCAGCCGCTAGACATCATTTTCAATGATCTGACACTTAGAGTCGATGGATGGGGCTGATTTTTGTATAAGTTGATCCTCATGGTGGGGCCAACCTATTGGAAGGTCTAGATTCTGCACCCACATGATTATTTGGAAGTTATCAGCAAAAGGGACGGTTACGAATGACCCTACCAATTGGAGTAGAGACAGCTAAAGGGGGTTCGTTTTTAAACCATGCAAATATGGAAATGATGGAATCCTAATCCTACCCAAGTTGAACAAAACACAATCACCATTTCCTGGCGTTTGGATTCACAAAGATTATAGAATGTATGGTGAAACAAAAGGCAATTTTATTTTATTTGGGGGAAGATCCTAAGGCAAAGAAATCTGGATGACAGAAGTAGAAAGACAAGAGAAAATGCTATTTTTATGTGATGTGAAAGCAATGAGATTAGGTTAGCCATATGGGACTTGGTCCATATCTTACATTTATTATGGCTACAGGGCTTCTTTCATATCTACTCTGCCTTTGTATCGTGCTTCATACACATGCTTTTAGATACTTTATGTGAAGTGTGTATGTTATTCAACTTAAACCGTCCAAATTGTGGGTCCCACTGTAGATATGTGATAGGCATAGAATTGTACTAATTGGAGTATTGTAGTCTCTGATTAATGGACATTTGTTTATTGAATATAGACCGTTGATTTATTTTTATTTTTATTTTTTTCTTGTTAACTATCTATACGATCTCTAGTGGTCGGCCAGTTGGGACATTTGAAATGGGGCCACTATTTGGACCGTGTTTGAGTTATGGATATGTTAGATATGTGTGTGTGAACTGTCGTATTCGCCATGCACCTGTGTGTGAAGATCTGGAACGTTCATAAGATGGGCCCCATCGTTTATATGCCGTTACATGATAATCAGGCGGGTCAGGTGTCCAGGTAGGCTCGCCATGCACGTATCATGGTCCTAGAATCAAGCTGCTCCTATGATCACGTGTGAAAAATGAACGGTTGAACTGAATTCGCCGACATCTCACATCAGATAGACAGATCCTGGCCACAGCAGCTACTATAGCTCAAAAGACTCCAAAAACAAGGAAAAAAAAATTAAAAAAATGAAAAACTCGACTCGTCCGAGTCAACTCGAGTTTTTTTTTTTTTTAATACACAAAATAGAGAAATGTTTACAGACAACTAGTTGGCGTACGTGGGACCCAAATAATGGCGTTTTTATGCCATCCCATCCTTTACAGAGTGATACTCCATCAATGAAGATAGGATGTCCCCAAAATCAGGTCGATCCAACCATTAGATGGGACCCATATGAACATGATGGTTTCGGGTGGTAGTTCTTTGTTTTCTATGGTGTGGCCCACCTGATGGTTGGATCAATCTGATTTTCAAGGCATCCAATTTTCATGGTAGGATTACTTTTCTAGACGGGTTAGATATTATAAAAACACCATGGTGGGCCCCACAAACTAACTAGTTGGAGGTACAACTAGTTACTAGAAAAAAAAAAAAAAAAAAAGTCGGAGTCATCAAGTAGTGCTCTTTTTTAAAAACTGTGGACACTGTGGGCCCCACAATGGCACACACGTGTGGGTAGAATGATTATTTTATATTTATTATTTTAAATTTTAAAATTTTAAAATAAAAACCCAAGATAACACAAGCCATTTAAGATACAATTTACAACCCTCTTCTTGCCAAGCCTTGTTTTTTCTTTGTCCCAAAGTCATTGCATTTGCTATTCTTAGCCCATGTAACTGTAACATAACACATACATTCCATGCTTAGAACTTTGTATTTATTCCACTTCAATACATACATACATATATATACCTTTCATCTCTTCAAATTCAACCATTTCAATCTCCCACCCCCAACAAATCTCTATCTCTAATGGAAGCTGAAGAAGGTGAAATCAGCATAGAGAGATCTCTCTCAGATGCATCCAAAGCCTCACCACCAGACTCTCCATTCCAACAAAATCAACCACATGATGATAACAAACCAGAACAGAGAAAACCCAACATTTTGTTAGATCTAAGCCTCTCAAACAACGATTCAGATCATGAATCAGTGCTCGAACTCGACCTTATCGGCTGTTTAGATGTGGGTTCTTCTCAATTGTCGCCAGAAGACAAGACAATCGCTGAAGCAGAGCCCAGAGTCTTCTCTTGTAACTACTGCCAGAGGAAATTCTACAGTTCTCAAGCGCTTGGAGGCCATCAAAATGCCCATAAGAGAGAAAGGACGCTTGCAAAGAGAGGACAGCAGATTGGAGCTGCCACAGCTGCTGCTGCTGCGCTGCTGCAGCAGCTTTCGGACATCACCAACCACACCGGTATTCCAGTATGGCGTCGTTGCCGCTTCATGGATCTTTCAATAGATCGCTTGGAATTCAAGTTCATTCCATGATTCATAAACCGTATCTGCCGGTTTCTGGCTCTAGATTTCGGTACGGTCATCATGGGTGGGATAGGATGCCGATAGATCAACAACCTGCAATTGGGAGATTGACGGCGGAGAATTTTCTTTCTGGCAGTGGTAGTAGTAGTAGTAGTAGTGTTGTTAGAACGGGAACACCACAGAGAGGGGGAGCTGCTAGATTTAATAGCGGTTGTAGCAGTCGGATGTTGGTTTCTCCTCCAGCGATTGTTTCAGAGGATCAGATTGATGGGTTTTGGAGAGAAGGTGGTGGTGTTCTTAAAGCTCATCAACATCAAGAGGAAGTGCAAAAGATTGATTTGTCTCTTAAGCTTTAATTAGATTTTTTTTTTTTTTTTTAATGTTCTTGTTAGTAATTTGTACATTCATGAATCATGATAGAGTTTTTGGTTTTCTTTTTTATTTCTTTTTTGGTGGGATTTTGAGTATTCAAATATAGGTTGAGGTTTTGTTTATTATATTGAATTTGGGTGGTTTTCTACCTTTCTGGGTGGTTTTCTACCTTTCTTTAGATTTGAAACTGAGTTTTTGAAGTATATAATTACAAATATTTGAGATTTATTTATTTTTTGGTTTATGTTAGATGGGGTTGTTTTTCTTGGAAAAAAACTCCCAAATTTGTATTTGATACTCCAAACATGGTAAAGACTTCTAGAAATTGGATTTGAAAACACCCAACTTGGTGGATAAGCATACAATATTGATGATTCTTTCCTCACATCTTTTCTTTGATTTTGGGATGTTTGACCAAATGAAAATACCCCAAATGGCACAAAGGATTTTTATTTTTTAAAATTTATTTTTTATCTATTTTTAATGATAAAGAGATATATGCTGCAATGCTCTCATAGCAAGTGCTCCTGGTTATACATTGGGACACTTAGTCCAATGCATTGATCCAGACTGTTCATTAAGTCCAAGCCACATTTGATTGGCTACCCTACAAACATTACACCAAACTGATAAATATTAACCATTTGATCAATGGCCCTTTATATAGATGGTCAAGATCATTTACAATAAAATACGTTCATTCAATTATTTAATCCATCTATTTTCTGGGAACCACTATGGATTGCCTATGATTCTAAAGAATCACTTTTGTTCTGGAAATGTATCCATGTCATCCATGGCTTGGAAATAGAATGGCTATAGAAAATAAGTACAAATTAAGGATGGATGTGATAATCTGATCAGTACAATTGTTCCATGGTAGTCTATCAAATATGTTCTGAACTTAATGGACGGTTCAGATTGATTGATCGTATTGTCCAATTGAAGCGATGCAACTAGGAGTACTATAACTTATAGTGATCTTGAGCGCACCAAAGCATCTCTCCCTGATAAATAGATAGAGGTCCACATATCTAGTAATTAATTAAAGGAGAAAATAAACACGCTAATTGAAATAGATTTAGTTTCATAAATGTAACCTAACATATACAATAAGCTTGGAAAAGCTATTTCCACTCCGTTTTAGTATAATTTGGTGTCTGTGTGTCTCTATATATATATATATATATATATATATATATATATATATATATAGAGGTGGAAATAACAGCTGTTTCCTTCTAGGAATTTCACCGTTTTCAGGACTACCTACCTTCTGAATATGTAAAAGGTTTCTTTCAATGCTGTTGCATGCTTGTAATAAATACGTGGGGCTGTATCTTAATTTAAATTGAAGTGTATCAATTCAAAATACTCAATTAAAGGGTTACACTTCAAACACGGCATGAATCTCAAAGACAACAAAGGCATGCTTCCATAAAAGGTATGAGAGTAACATCTCAAATGCTCGCGGAGATTTTGGTAATTAAATCTCTCGTTGTCTATGTTTGAATTGCTCCATTTATTTCAATGGAAGCTGAGATATTGATACCCTCATGTTTTGGTGCATACCCCACTTTTCCTACTTATGGTACTTTCTTTTTTGGTTTTTATGCATACACCCATTTTTTGTACTTTTGCTACTAGAATAATATTAGTGGGTGTACTATTCTAAAAAGTAGAAAATAAGGTGCATTTGGGTCAATGGTAGTCCGTGGGACCCTTATTGTGAGTGGGACCCACGCATTGAGTGATCAGGATGGCCTGAGGGGGGAGAGGGTTAGGTAAGTCCGAGGTAACAGTTTAGTGGGTGAGTCTGTCAGTGGGGTCCACTTGATGTATGTGTTGTACATCCATTTTGTTTATCAGTTTTTTAGCTCATTTTAGAGCATGGTTCCAAAAATAAAATAGGGCATAGTTCCAAAAATAAAATAAACCCAAATCACAAGTGCATATAGGTGATAAAAGTTTTGTATTAAGCTGATATTTGTATTTTCCCTTCATTTAGGTATGTATCACCTTTTTTGGTTTTTTTTTTGTTTTTAAAGGAAGATCTATAAAATATTATTTCTAAGGAAGCCAAAGGTCTAAAGAACAAAGCCGACAAGCTCGAAGAAAATAAAAAGATCTATAGCGGTCCACCAACAACCTGATCTAAGAGGAAAAAAAAAAAAACATAAACAAATTAGATGGCAATTAAACATTATGGTGGGCCCTAAGAATTTTTTAATAGGGCCATTCAATGATCATTGTTTCCTGTAGAATGATCATTGTTTCCTATGGTGTGGTCCACTTCAGATTAATTATATCTGTTTCATTTTCTATACCATGTCTTAAAATGAGCCGAAAAAATTGATGGACAGAGTGGATGTACAACACATACATCAAGGTGGGCCCCATAGTCAGGTACTCACCTAAGCCACACACCCCACAAGTGAAATAAAGTATTATTCATCAGGCAATACAACTAAATGATTTTCCACATCTATTATCCAGTTTGGAGACTAAGTCTCATCCTCCTTCAACTCCATGTCTTGGTTGACACTGGGGCTTGCTTTTTCCAACTATGATCCGTCCTGACTCGGCCGAGTCGCAATAGACTCGGGCCTTACGGCAGAGTCAGGCTAGGTCGACCCGATCGACTCTTCCAGGGGAGAATTTGTTTGACGAAATCTGATTTTAAATCTGACCATTGAAACACATAGATCTGCAATCCAGACAGTGTCCCTTTGTTGTGTCCCCTAGTGGACAGGCATGTCTTGATATTTTCTTCAATAAGACAAACTAACCTTTCGATTTATGGCCTACAGATGGACAGATGGATGGTTAAAAAGAGAGAAAGATGGTACACATTCAACTGAAAAAGGACCTCATACAGGTTGTAGCTCATGATAGGTTACTTTCATAAGAACTCATGGGTAGAACTTTGATAACATCGATACCGTCCATCAGGTATGATGCCCTCATTGTTCACCATGGAACCCAAAAATCAGATGATCCAATACTCATTAGAAATAGTTGGGATGGGATGCCTACATGAGTTTTTTAAGGCCTATGGTGGGGTTTAATGTCATAAAATTCATTAATCTAGTGTACCTCGTCAAGAAGAAAGAATTATTCAAAAATCATAGTATTTTAAAATTCAAGTTGGTCATATGACATAAATTTAAAGGTTTCAGGTATAATACTCCATATGAAAGGATTATCGAAAAATCACAATATTATTTAAAGGTTTTATGTATAATTGATAGAATGAAAGAATTACCCAAAAATTACAGTATTTTAAAACTTAGATTAGCCATATGACCTGAATTTAAATGTTTTAGGTATAATCAACAAGATAAAAGACTTACCAAAAAATTACAGTATTCTAATACACATATTGGCCATATGACATAAAAGCCATATGATGTGAATTTAAAGATTTTAATTATAATTGATAAGACAGAAGAATTATATAGTTTTATAGTATTCTAAAACTCAAGTTGGCCATGTGATATGATTCATAAAGATAAAAGAATTAACCAAAAATTATAGTATAGTATTTCAAACTCAGGTCATCCATATGATGTGAATCAATAGAATTAACATAAGTATCAACATTCCAATTAATGGTTTGGATTACAAAATCATGGGCCCACTCAATCAAAATTGGAAAAAGAGGCTTTTTTTATTATTATTATTTTTAACACATGCACACACATTGCGAACCCTTAACCAGGTGTTGAAACTCCTAAGAGTCTACCACTAGAGCAAGAGCAAGGACCTAGAAGAAAAGGAAGAAGAAAGAAAGAAAGAAAAAGGCTATAATAAGGTTCACATAGACTCATTGGGTCCAACTAGACTCAGAACTGGATTAGGTGGTCTGAGTCACCGAGTCTTAAAACCGTGATCAGTACCACCTACCCTTGTATTTTAATCACTCATTTTTAGGCCAATATAATACCCATGAGATCATCTGATGGGGGGCGGCTCAACATTTTTGGTGGCCTTAGGCAAGTCATAAAAATGAGGCTTAGAATTTAGGTTTTTGAGAACTTAATTAGCAATAAAGTTGGTAGTGGTCCTAGGTTTTAGGAGAAGAATTTATTGGGAATGATGCTATTATTTTGAAAAGAAATGATAGAGTTAGACTAATTATTGATAATGCTAGTTTAGGTTTTTATTTTCAATTTCAATTTGTAAGGTTTTTAGATGTTCTTATTTGGTAGTAGGCCTTTTAATAAATTTTATTTCAAAAATTTTAAGCTTTTTTCTTTTTCTTAATTTTAATTTTGACTCATTTAAAAATTTTTAATTTTGCTATAACATAGTCAACTAGGGGGGACTTGTGTACTGAGTAACTTGGACAATTAGGTGGTCTGAGTTTTATCACATTTTAGCAAATGAGTCTTAAAAATGAAGCCGGTCAAATCAGTAATTGAACATCTACCATGGGGGCCACAGAAGTTTTAAATCAATATATTTATATTTTTTTAACTTCATCCATGTCATATTATGAAAAGGTTGGATGACAAATTATTTGTAGTCCATAGAAAGGTTTCAACGATGGAAATCATTATTTCCACAGTTTCTGCAGTATAGTCCACTTGAGCTTTAGATATACCTCAAATTTGGGCTCAGCCACTAAAATGATCTGAAAAAATGGATGGATGGAGTGGATAAGACAAATACATTCACGGTGGGCCCAACTAAGTTTACTCAGAGATCATCTGATGAGTGGGATTTTTGCACCTTGGGTAATTCTTGATTCAATGGCCCAGCTGATCAAATCAAATGAATCACTCCGACTACTGGAGGTGGGACCCACTTAAGGTGGACCTTTTCTACATCAAAATATCCAAATATTCCAAATCTCAGCCTTTTTTATTTTTTAATGTTACAGTTTTACTACTACTATTATTATTATTGTCCATATACTCTCTCTTTTATCTCTCCCTCAAAATCTCCCTTTCTCACCCCCAGATATAGGTGGGCTCCACCACCTAGATAGTCTTACTCAAAATTCAATCTGGTCCACTCATCAAGCTAGCCCCTGGTTCACATCAAACGTGGACCATTGCCAATTCTTTTCCAACTGCATGTTGTTTTTGTACAAACTGTACGTATCCTACTTCATAAATTGACCGGCTTGATTTTCAGACCACGACATCCATACATTGGGGCCCACCTCATGCTGCATGGCTCGGATATCCAATACTGACATTACATCTGCCTAATTGGCACGTGCGGCTGCTCCAAGTGGGCCATGTAGGCTTAGCCACACCTCTAGAGGCCCGGCATTTCTGTGCCTCCATATTGTTTATACCACACATGTTAGACACGTGTATGAAGATCTGAACCGGACATCCTATGGGTCCAGCCTTTGATTGACCGTTAATCAAATTATTCTTTGATTATACGATCTTAACCATCTAATAAATGAGCCTTCGCTGGTTTTTTTTTTTTTTGGTCTTGGAGTTTTCAGTTACATGCCACCAAGGGCTGGAAATCTCCAAACGCCATGTTTTTTGGTCCATGGCCCAATCACTGTTGGAAAGATGAAATGGACGGTTTTGATCTAATCCAAGTTTTCCACGAACTCAAGGTGGAGGCACGAAAAGTGCCGCAATTTGCTGAAATGATACAGTTGGCTAAAGTTTAAGAAAACTGTCTCATGCTAAAGTTGCATTTGCACTTATTGGCATCTATAGAACATATCTGGACCGTCCATTAGTTCTGGTCCATTCTTCTTCCAGTACTATGAAAAATCACATCAATCAGTTGATCCTACACATCCGTGACTGGACCTATCTTCAACACATGGTTTTGTCCATCCATCTTTTCTCCGGACGCAAATTGCCTGTGCTCCGGCCACAGACAGAGATGCCGATGACAAATCCACTCCGTCCATCAGTTTCTCAAGATCACAATGAGACAGGATTTAAAAAACCAGGCAGATTAAAATCTCAGGTGGGCCACACCACACGAAACAGTGAGAACGAAATTGAAACCTTCCTAGAGCCAACCATGATGTTTATATGCATCCAAACCCATAAGAGGGTTATTACCACTCAGATAAACTGTATTCACAAATATCTTCCTGTTGCAAAACTTCTGTAGCCCCCACAAAGTTTCCAATATTGGCCATTCAATCCCCACTTTTTCCTGTGGTATGGCCCATCTGAGTTTTGGGTCTTCCTGATTTTTGTATTTCTGTTCTATTGTGATATTGAGAAACTGATAGACGGAGTGGATTTCTTATCGGCATCTCTGTGAGCCCCGCATAACTTCCCACTGCAGGAACTTCCTGTGGCCAAGGGGTAAAGGCAATTCGCATCCCGTTTGCCTATACTGGACGGTTTTAATCATCAGACTAGAATGATTTTTCCACCTTTTTCCACGTGTAGTCTAAGAAGAGTGGGTCAGACCAGGTGAACGGTCCAGATTGATGATATGGATTGTCCATGTGTAGAAATACAACTAGGTGCATGGGATGGTTTCATACACAGGCCATTCCTCTATTAATAAACTAGTGGGCCCCACCTAACCTTACCCTTAGATTGTAAAATAAATAAATAAATAAACCATTCGTGGAAGAAATGTTGGGAGGGCTCCAAGATCTAGTGTGGGATTTGAGTTGGAGCATGGTCTATGGATTTTCTGTGTTGGATGGATGCATGTGTCATGTACTCATGTGAGCTTCCATGCATTTTCTCTCTCTCTTTTTTCTTATATTCTTTTGATTTTAATATATATATATATATATATATATATATATATATATATAAAATAAATATATTCTTTTGATTGTTAGTGGGCATAGATTGAAATGAAAGCCATGTAAGAAGATTGGGTGATGCATTGAATAAACGAGTGGATTGCGTGGGGCCCACCAAAGCTTTGATGCCGATTGGCGAGAAATTGTAGCATTTGAAAGCCCTTTTAGTAGAAAAGGACAGGACGGCTCTCAAATGCTATCCGCATTCACCAAACATATGGCATGGATGGTGGTGATGATGTTGATGATGATGGCCATCTTAAATGTTAGATGTCTTTCTAAGAGTGGAAGGAGTGAGAACTGATCACATGCAACCGTTGTATGTATATGAACTTTCACTCAAATACAACCTTCTCCTTTTTTCTTGCACACGTGCCACTTGTTTGTAACATCCGATCCGTACAAAGGGTGGGGCACAGCATAAAAGATTAACAGGGAGAAAATCAGACGTACCCACTTATTAGGTGGGCCTCACCGTTCATTGGATTGGACCATTGGTTGTCCATTGATTTTTGTTGCCTGGATAGCCTGATGAATGGACGATCCTGTTTTTCACCCCAGGTGATCTTTATGGTTACAGATAAGAAATTGTTGTATGTGTAAGTTAAGATACAACATTGTATTGAAACGGGTCTTTAAATTAGGGCTGTAAATGATTAGATATTGGTCGAATATTGCAATATCTATATTCATTTCCTTACTTAACATTGGATTCAGATAGAGATCTTGTTTAAAGAAATCGGATATCGTTCTGATATGGATATTATACAAAGAAGTTGGATAGTTGGGTAATTGGATATCTAATTAATCATTAATTAAAATTTTAAAAAAATTAATACCTAATAAAAGTAACAAAAATATCTAAAAATGAAAAAAAAAAAATCATATATAATTAGTTAATATCAAGCTATAAATCTTAAATTATATAAACAAAAATTATTGACTTTGAAAATTTTTAATTCTATAGTTATTGCTTGAAAGTAAATAATGATATATATTATATATATATATATATATATATAATATATATATATATATATATATATATATATATATAAAAGAGAAATGCAAATCAATGAAAGTAAATAATTTTGTATATAAAATATATATTTCATATATATATATATATATATATATATATATATCTCCCTATATATATATATGAGAAGGAGAGTGCAGCACAATATAAGTAAAACAGTAAAAGCAAAAATTAATAAATAATAATAATAATAAATAGAACTGTTTGGATTGTTCGAGATCTTGAGATGTAAGTGGCAAAAGAAGAACATTGACACTATTTCATAGAAAAGATGATCGGGGTTCTTAGATTCCCTACCCTACTCTATGATATTTAGGTCACAATATGATGTATTTTCAAGGCTATGGGATATGGCTATGGCTTATGTTAAAGATGGACGGATGATGACTTGGATGAGTTAGATAGCTATGATGGGTTAGATGGTTAGGAAGGATTGAATGGTTAAGGTGGCTAGGTTTGTTTGAGTTGAATGGCTAAGGTGGTTGGGCTAGGTTAGCTAAGGGACTAAGGGCTAAGGATTCATGCTAAAGGTAGGATTTAAGGGTTTAAGATTTAGGGTTTTGCGATTTGTTTGATTCCGCTAGAATCAGTCATTCCATGTAAGTGTTGTCCACAATTCCATCTTAGCCATGCCACAACAAAATAATAATAATAATAATCTCATTATGCTATGAATATATCATATATTAGTATTTAATATTTTAGTAAAAAATATCATTGATGGAGTTTTTGATTTTATTTTATTTTTTTTTTATTATTATTATTTTTTAACATACACACACTCCCCCACACAGATTTCACCACCTATGGGTACTCGAACCCTTGACCAACTGTTGAGACTCCTGAGAGTCTACCACTGGAGCATGAGTAAGGACCCTTGATGGAGTTAATTATGAAAAATACTTTTTGAGTAATGAGGTAAGTGGATACATATATAATTATATCCATATCTGACTCGCCTAGAGCTAAACTACTCAGGTAATTGTGTAATTTTTTATTTTTTTTTTAAACTTAGATAAAAATAATGTTTTCTTACTTAGATAAAAATTTCATATCCGTATCCAATTTTCTCCGGAGATTTGAGAGGAAAACATTATGTGTGAAGCCTTGCCATCCACATGCAAACACTTGTCCCATATAAAATACATATAAAATACTTGTAGGAGGTCAGATCCTTCCTACAGGTGGTCCACGATGTTTAGATTCTCTGGCCAAAAATTCCGGCTACTCTATCTCTCAATTGGGCCACAGTCTATAAAATAAATGGATGGGTAGAAAAATACTTGTAACTATTAATATAATTAATACAGTGTGATCCACCTGATGAGTGACAGTGACTGATTTTTTAGGCAGAAAATCCAAGCAGTATTTCCAACCAGATGCAGAACTCACGTCTCACACAGCACTTGTGCCTGTTTTTGTATAGGCACAGCAGTTTCTTTTACCTCATGCATAGAGGCATCTGTATGTGGTGATCAGGACCATTGATTTGATTGGCTTCTCATGGATGGGCCATATCAAAAAATAATAATAATAATAATAAATCACCATGGCCAGATGATCACAGTAATAGCTTACATTGGAAGTGTCCGGAGTAGCAATGGGTCCATCCAACCGTCTATTTGAGCCAATCAAAGGGCGTGTCGGCACTTTTCTCACATGCATGTCACATCTGCAAATGGACCCACACATACACCTCGAGACAGGCAGGTTGGGGGCTGGTTCAGCCCTGAATTTTGAAGTGGTCAGGCCTTTCAAACTATTGATTTTCCCTGGCCCAGTGCAGCCCTACCTAAAGGCCGGCAGGGTTGACATGAAAGTCAATTTGGACCATTCATTCTCATGCTATCCATGGTCTATTAGCTCACAATGTTTTTTTTTTTTTTTTTTTTTTTTAAATGGACCGACTCGACTCATTTTCGTGGACGGTCCAAACCATCCTAACAGCTGGTCCGACCGAGTCAACTTGTAGCACCATCACAAAGTCATAATTAAGTTAATTAAAATAGAAAAAATAATTTTAAAAATAAAATAAATATAAAGGCTAATGGTTCCACTACAAACCATTGGATCAGTTGGTTTTGTTTTTGGACCGGTAACCAGCAGTTCCAATTAAAATGGGTTTTATATCAGCACAGACCAGAAAGGCCACCAATTCTAACCTAAATCAGTCAGATCAGCTGGTCCGTTGCGGTGTTAAAACATTGATTTGTAGGGATCCAAGTGGGTCAGGTCGACTCGACAGGTCATTGGACTCGACCAGTAATACGTAGACCCGACCTAGAATCCAACACAAATCCAAGATAACTAATTAAATAATATAATTAAAGCAGTTAATTAATATAAATATAACATATGGTTAATTAATTAATACTAAGTCATGACGAAGAATAGCAATTTCGCACTGTTTGGATAGCCATTCGAAATCGTTGATTTTGAGATTGCTAACAGAAAATGTCTTTTAAAGAAGTTGCATCCAAACTAGCCCTAACCCCATCCTAAGTTTAAAATGCAAATAGACCTGTTTGGTTCAAAGAAATTACATTGAAATATTATTTGAGTGAAAACCCTCATGTAATTTTAATACCCAATCCTTGAAATAAATGGATCAAGCATCCATCTTCCTACACCTAGACCTGTCCCATTAAATAAATGGGTTAGCTTTATTATTATTTTGACTTATCCCTGACTAATTAAATTGGGTCTAGGTCCAAAATTTTGACTTAATTATTAACCAAATTGGACCAGAACCCCTTGACCTGACCTGACCCAACCTGACCCATTGGCACACCTACTAGTAAGCCACATGTCAGCAAACTGGGTTAGCCTTGACTGTTTATAAACTGGTCCTCTATCCCGAACCCAGACCCAATCTATTTTGGTTATAAACAGGTTTGGGCTCATATCAGGGTTCAGTAGAGAAGATTGACAAACATGGCCCATAACTCGAACATCTGAGAAAATAAGCCAACTCAATCTACAGGTTCCAATCCAATTATTTTCAAGATTTATGCATGTTCACAAGGGAACCAAGATCAAATATCACCATAGACGATAGATGACACAAGCGATCGTGAAAACGAAAAACAGGTCACATGTGGCGGGCCCCACTATTGTGACAAGCACCGACGAGATTTTCAAATATTGCAATATTTCGTCAAAAATGATACTATTGCAATATTGTGAAATTCACGGCGGTTTTTAGTTCTTCATGATTTTATCAAGATTTTAATGAAAAAGATATACAAATGTTAAGAGAATTCATATTTACTATGTATTTAAAATTATTTGTTATTTATTCTAAATATTTTTAATGTTTTATTTTCACCAAGATTTTTTTGATAACATCAAAATCTGAAAATCTCCCAAGAAATTCCCACGCCGAGAACAAGATTTGCCTCCATGCCCGTCACATCCATGGCATGCGCAATTAAAATCATTTGACGCCGGCAACAAATGAAAATCCGACACAATGTTAACCTTGGAAAAGAAGTTCCGACCGCCAAATGTCACAAAACCATTGGCTGCTGTGAACATGTCAACTTTCAGTGGGCCCAGTGTACTAATTCAAGTGGATGATGACAAATCAACAACTGAGTGAGTTGATTGAATACCCATTTTGGGCCATACAAAAAATGAACATTTTCGTGCCATTTGTACACAGTCATCACCAGTCACTAAGATTGATCTTTAATACTTGTATTATGCATAGTCCATGAACCCAAGTACTGTCCTGGAATCATGTCCAGCTAGGTTAAGTTTGACTGGGATGCTTGATCTTAACTTGACTCGGTATTTCATTACTTGACTCAAAATTTCATTAGATTAAAAATATTTTAATAGTAATCAATACTATATATGAAGTAACTAGCTTTCAGATGTTTTTTGCCCCATAGTTTAGTTTCCAATGGGGAGAACTTTGAATATTGTAAGAGAATGGAAAAATATTTTGAATAAAGTTGGAGGTATTTTTTATAATGAAAAATATAGCTGATGTCTAACATACGATTTAGACTTCACCCACAAAATTAGTTGATTTAGATTTCATAGGCAATATTAGTTTTTTTTTTAGAAATTTGAATATTGTAAGAGCATGGGAAAATATTTCGAATGATGTTGGGGGGTATGTTTTACATTGAAAAATATAGTTGATGTCTAACATATGATTTAGATTTCACTTGCAAAATTAGTTTCTTTGAGAACTTTGAATATTATAAGAGCATGTGAAAATATTTTGAATGAAGTTGAGGGTATTTTTTATATTGAAAAATATAATTGATGTCTAACATACTATTTAGATTTCAATCACGAAATTAGTTTCTTTGATATTGTATGAGCATGGGAAAATATTTTGCCCCATAGTTGGGGTATCTTTTATATTGAAAAATATACTTGATGTCTAACATACCATTTAGATTTCATCTACAAAAAGCCTTTAAACTGTTTAAATCTAATACATAAAAATTAACAGTGAAAATATTTTAATTGAAGTTGAGAGTTCTTTTTATACTGAAAAGTATAGTTGATGTATAACATATGATTTAGATTTCACATGCAAAAAGCCTTTAAATAGTTTAAATCTTATTCGTAAAAAATAGGAGAGAATATATATATATATATATATATATATATAAAAAATTAATTTTTGCTCCCTTATGCAAGTAGCTTACTTTTTTTTATTTTTTATTTTTTGCATGTAAATGGCTTTAATAGTACTGCTAGGGAGTCATGTAACAAGCAATGTAAGGCCCACTACAACAATTATGAAATCCACTTCATACATTTATTGTGTTGCCTCATGTAAGGATGTCTGCTAAAAAATAAGATAGATCTAAAACTTGAGTGCATTAAAGCATTGAAAAAAGTAAGAATGGAATGTATTGTCCACAGTCGAAAATATTCATCTTTTTCTTTACGTGTAGCATACAGTTGCATCCTTTTTCTCCTTTGTTCTCTATCCTACTATCCTTCAATGCAAGTTGCATGTAGCATACACCTAATAAAATTTCCAAGAGGAGTTATTTGATACTCTGGCAGTGTACAATGCTTGATACATAGGCACACAAAAGTTTTATGGGTGGCCCAGCGTAACTCAAGCTAAACCAACTAATTTGCGGAACCAAATGTCCTAAAAAGTCACATCATCAAAATAAGATTGCTTGAACAATCCTAACCGCTTATTTCATGCACAATGGTTTGGTGAAATAGGGCCACCATATGCTTTTCATTGTCTATTGTCCAATCAATGTAGGCTTTTCATTGTCAATTGTCCAATCAATGTCCACCAATCAAGTTAAATAAAATAAAAATGTGTTCATTATCCATCTAGGCATGCACCCATTATCAGAACAGCTTAATGTGAATTATTTGTATGCCATGCATGCAAGTAACCATCCATCACACTCTGCCATAGTATCAATGTTTTTCTCATTAAGGAAAATGCTTACGTCCTCACACTCACAGAGAGAGAGAGAGAGAGAGAGAGAGAGAGAGAGAGAGAGAGAGAGAGAGAGAGAGAGAGAGATGGAACTGAAAGCAATGTCTTTCTGTAGCACCCCCAGCGCTCCATGAAAGCATAGAGAGATGGAACTGAAAGCAATGTCTTTCTGTACGATACATGGCAGGGCACCATTACCCTTACGTAATGGCCTTTATGGCATGCCATGATCCCATGTGATGGCATATGCAATCAAGGCCATAGAAACCGTCTATCTGGCCTGGAAGAAGGGCCAGGCAAAATCCACTATTTTGCCACTCAAGTGGACCATGGTGAACTTAAAGGATGGGCATCCCCTCCCATTTTGCTGTGGCCCACCCGCTTTTTGATTGGGCTGATTTCTATGCTGTAGGGGTTTCATAAGGTGATGAATCTGATGAATGGTTGGATCTCATGTACACATCATGTGGAGTTGGTTTTCAAAGGGTTCTCACGAGTTCTGTTCCGAATCGATTCTTTGCAGAAATTTCCACCTGTAATATTCTCATGTTGGTGCAATTCAAGTTCTTCAATTCCACTCTCTCATGTTGTCTTGAGTTCTCTCCACTTCTCTTGTTAGCTCTAGCACTTGATAGCAAAGAGCAAGATTCCTAAAGAGATAGCAAAGAGCTGATCAGCGGCTTACCCTATCATGGTAAATCCTGGCTTACAGTATCATTTCCCTATGAAATATTTAAGCTACATCCAAACAGAAGGATAATGGAGCTAAGACTCGTCAAATCGCTGAAATATAATTTTCCTACTTTCAAATAAATCAAGGTATGTAAAGGCTTTTTGCATGAAAGGCGCCACTGAAAAATGTATTGAACTCCTTTACTAGCCAATTCGATAACTTTAATTGTCGGCGCCTGTCGGCAACATACCCCACTTGAAATTGGTCCTCATACTGTGACCCTCCTAAATATAGGATAAGGTAGCCCACATCACGTCAACGGTTTAGATCTTCCAAATTTGTGCCCATTTGGCACATTTTATCGTGGGCAGAATAAACAGTCTCTAAAAGCATCTAAAATAGGCGGGTACCCGCAGTTTTCTTGGTCCAACGGTGCACAGGGACTGCACAAGGAACGTTGTTTGTAGGATAATTCTTCTGACATCGGCATCGGTTGCCCTAGTCGATTAGCTATACCCTCTTTTTTCCTTTTTCTTTTTTGCAGCGTTCACTCAACGCCCATGTTAAGACTCAATCCTGGGCCTATCCGGTCCTGAGAGTGACACACACCAGCTGGGACACTGATGGACACTCGGAAACAACCCCAAACATTTGTTGAAACCATAGTTCAAAAACCCAAAAATTCGACTCTGACTTGATCTCCAAACTTTCTGAGATGATAATGCAAACAGGGTTCAAGCCCATAGTTTGGTGGACAAGGTGTGTTTCAACATTGAGGTCTCTGAATGGTTAGAAGACCCGGCAAGTCAGCCCGACTCACTGGGCCCCGAGTCGAGTCACAATTCGCCCAAGTCCCATGGTATCAAACCGGATTGGTCCAACTGAGTCTGAACCAACCTGGACGAGTTGCTCAAACTCGTCCAAGACTTCAATCTACGGTCTCCGGCACAAGCCCAGCTCATCCATCAACCGAAAAATAAATAAATTTAAAATTTAAAAAAAAAAAAAAAAAAAAAAAAATGAAGAAAAAGTTATCTCCCACCTAATTAAATAAACTCGAAGACTCGATCAAGTCTCCTCTGACTCAATATTCTTTAATGACTCGATATTCAGTAAATAATATATGAAAATAGCAAACAATGGCTGGTATTGTGGTTGCAGGTGTCTTCTTCCTCACTGGACGTTGTGAGCGCGAAACTCAATTGCTCATCTTAAAGTTTAATGTACTTACATTAAACTGAGAGACTCAGCTCAATTCACCATGAGTAGCATCGAGTCAACCAAGTACACGTCAACTCGACAATTCCCTTCAATTCAAGACCAAGTCACACAAACAAGTGAGTTTCCGAGCGATTTGGCTAGGAAGCCAGTCGAGTCCATTTTCCTCTTCCTCCTTATCCACAGTTTGGTGTGTTCGAGTTCTGAATCATCTAAATTTATCTTTACAAACCTGTAGAAGGAATTTAAGATGCCCATCTCCTCTTTTTATGTTTCCCTTGGCCTTTGACAATTTAATAGGCCCTATGAACCGAATAGATCCTAGACATGGAAATCATTCACTGAATCCTATGACCGAACCCTACCCACTACCATAATCTTCGGTTTTGTTGAGGTCATTTATCTAGGTTTGAGATTCATCTCTTTGCTCGGCCGAAAATTTGCATTTCATAATTTCCCTTTGTTCTGGTAATGCTGATCTAAAAACTTGGTATGCACCTGCTTACTATCTCAAAGGGATAAATCATTTTTAGAGCTTGAGAGAGATTTGGGACTTTCGTCTTGGAGTATTCTTTTTCTTGTTTTGAAAATTGCCACAACACAAGTTGATGTCGCGTTCCCATCTGGCTTCACACTCTGGCAAGTTATTCCATCTTACCAAAGACTCAGTATAACAAAACTACCCGGCATCTAAGAATAAATCCCTTTTGTCTTAAGTAATGGAACCTCTGATAGAGTTGTTGCTTTGTAATCTGAAGGCATGAAAAAAAAAAAAAAAAAAAAAACAAGTTGCATCTACCACAAGCAAAAATGAAAAATAACTTTATCACCATGGATCTAACTTTTTTTCCCTTGTCCATCATCTCCTTCCAACTGAAAAATCGACCAATACCTGTCAAACCAATCTAGTTTATCCCATGATTTAAAATGATCTCCAAAAACAAATTGCACCCTCTTTATAGGGCTTCTATGATCCAATAAAGGCCAAAAACTGGAAGGTGAATCCTTTTACATAAATCATCATCGTCATCATCTATGCGTTATCCCCAACTAATTGGGTTGGTTACTTGTCTAGCCATTCTCCTATCAAGGGCCATTTAACTTCAGGTAGAAAATAGGTCGTCAAGTCTTTTCTTACTACCTCCACCCACATCCTTTTCGGCCATCTCCTTACCCTTTTAGAGACTTCAATTTGAACCAACTCACTCCTTGCTGGTGCAAATCCTTTTACATAAATAAAGCCCCTAGAAATCTCCCATAAAGTAGGATTTCAGCACCTTATCTATTCCATCCTCCGAAAAAACCTCCAAAATCAAATCGTTAAGGCCTTCCAAGGCCTTTTTTTTCAATAGTTGCATGAGCATGTGTTAGTTTCAGGCATGAAATCATCATCCCGAACTCCTAAAAATCCCATGCATGAGGCTCTTGTACCCATTAATCTTTCCTGAAAATCTGGCATGAGGCCTTTTTGCATAAATTAGGCTTCGAACAACCCATGAAATAAGACTTAAGCTTAACTCCTATGTATATGTCCTGTCAGACCCCTTTGAATAGGCTGAAATGCTATTTTTCTTTCTTTTCTTTCTTTCTTTCTTTTCAAAATTCTTGCTCGTGCACGAGCCCCATCTATGGAACCAACATCCTTCTCACGCTCTTCATATTTGCAGCCAGCAGTCACATTGCTCCATCAACTCGCTTCCAAAGACAGGCTTATATTTTTTACAGGTCAGCTTATTATGGTTGATATAAGATTGTTGACTGCATTTTTTTAAGGATAACTGAGATTTTATTAAAGCAAAGTAGCAGAGCCACAAAAGAATACAAAAAAGAAAACTACTAAAATGAAGACCAATCCAGGCCTAAGATTACAATCTCTGAGCTTTGGGGATTACAATCTCTGAGCTTTGGGGAAACAGCCGTCTGACTAATAACAAGAGATTTCGCCTTTCGGAGCACACTCTTTGCATTCCTGGATGAATTGTTGAAACATCTACTGTTCCTCTCATGCCATATGCACCATAAACCTGCGAGAAGCAACAATCTCCACACCATTCGGCCTTGCTTTCCCACCCCTAATGCTTGCCATTGAAAGAGGAATTAGACCACAGAGTAGGGCAGCACCCACGCCACCCCAAAAATCGTGCAAAAGAAGTCCCAAACTTCTTTGGCAAAAGCACATAACAACAAAAGATGGGTTACCGATTCCTCGTTGCTCAAACACATTGGGCATGCATTAACAACGACTAGCCCCTGCTTCCTCAGGTTGTCCATGGTTAGGATCCTTTCCCAACTTACTAACCAAGCAAAAGCTGACACTTTAGAAGGAGCCCCATAGGACCAAAAAACAAAAGCAACTGTGTTTCGAGACTCATACACTTCGCTAGATAGAGATCGGAAAAATGAACTTACAAAGAAAACTCCAGACTTACTTTCCACCAAACCGTATCCGGATCCTCCAACACAGTCACCCCCTCTAAGAGATTAAGAAGGGATGGCAGCTCTTCAGCTTCAGCGTCTTTAAGGTTTCTTCGAAACAAAGGAAGTCAAAAACCTGTGGATCCTTGTTTCATTTAGCATTTATCCACTGTAGCATCCAAATCCAAAGCCATGCGTACTAGATTAGGAAATTGATCCAGCAACCTGCTTTCACCTAACCAGATATCTTTCAAAAATCAAACTTTAGAGCCAGAACCAACACCAAAGCAAACCCCTGCTTGTATGGGTCCTTTCAACTACATGATTGCTCTCCAAACCCCCAATGCCCTGTACAACAAAGAGCTTTTGGTCCACCAGCCCTCTTTCTCCACCCCATACTTTTTTACTATCAGTTCCTTCCACGAACTTTTCTCCTCAGCCACAAATCTCCACAACCATTTTTCCAAGAGAGCCATGGTAATAAACTCAAAAGCTATCAACCATGGTGTGCCGTAAAGACCATTATGAGGGGTGAAGGCCGTTATGTAAAGGTAACGGTGGCAACCATTACACGTTACGGGGTTGTAATGGTCATAACAGCCGTTGTGGAAAAAATGACATGTAACCGCCATTAATGGCCTGTTATGCCCCCCTGTAAAGGCCGTAACAGCTCCGTAATGGTCTGTTACAGGGCAAATATATAATTTTTGAATTTTTTGTTTTCAATGTTACAGGGCAAATACAGGTTTTTCAGGTTTTTTCTTTCAATTAAAAAGAGAGATCATAATGGCCGTTACGACTCGTATCGTGAAGGCAACGGTAGTGGCTGTTATGGCCACCATTACCATTACGGAATACCTTGCGTCTCAGCCCTAAACCACCCGCTTCCTTGGGCCTACACACAGCCTCCCAATTCAAAAGATGGAACTTCCTTTTCTCCTCACCCCCTTGTTAAAGGAAATCCCTTATCTTTTCAAGCTTGTTTAGCACACTCTTCGGACAACACTGAAAAATGGACATGAAATAGGAGGGAAGATTTGAGAGAACCACCTTCATCATTGTAACTCTTCCTCCGAGAGACATATATCTCTTCTTCCAGATTGAAAGCTCCTGCTCAAATCTTTCAATGACAGGGTCCCATAAATGCTTCACTACCTTTCCTATACAAAGAGTGAGACCTAAGTATTTGCAGGAGAAGGCCCCCACTTTACAGCCAAACACAGCAGCTAGAGACCCTGTTTCTTCCACCAGAAGATTAATACCCAGAAGTTCAGATTTCCCCAAGTTAATATGAAGTCCCGAAACCGCTTCAAACCAGAATAAAGCTTTTCTAAGGTTGTCTATCTTCTGGGTATCCACCTCACAAAAAAGAATTGTATCATCTGCGAACTGAAGGTGCGAAATTTGGAAATTCCCATCATTGACCTTAAGCCCACTGAATAGACTTAAGGACACACCTTTCGATAACATGCAGCTCAGCACTTCCCCCACCACCACAAACAGGAACAGAGATATGGGGTCACCCTGCTTAAGGCCCCTTAAAGCTTTAAAGTAACCTTTCAGCGAACCATTCACTAAAATCGAGAATTTTGCCGAGTTAACACATTCGAAGTTCCACTTTCTCCATTTCGAACCATACCCAATTCTACAAAGCATATAATCAAGAAAGGACCATTCGACATGGTCGTATGCCTTTTCAAGATCCAATTTACACATGACGCCAGATTTACCCATTTGATTGTCGAATTATATCATGTGCAATCAGCAAGCTGTCCAGGGCCTGTCATCCTTCCACAAACGCTCCCTGTTCCAAGGGTATGATCCTACCCAAAACAGCTCTCAACCTTGCAGCAAGAATCTTAGTGACAATTTTATACGGCCCTCCAATCATGCTAATTGGATGGAAGTCTTTTAAACACTCCACACCTTCCTTCTTTGGGATCAGTGCGATGAAGATCACACCCAATTCCGTAGCCAGCTTACCATTAGACCAAAAGACTGAAATAAATCTTCATAATGCCATCAACATTGTCCAAACAGTTTGGGGTTGCTTTTGGATCATGGATTGAAGGAAGCCTCACAACTGCCCACCAGACATCAACTTCCCTCTTTTGCCTGACGTTTGGAACTAATCATCACAGAGGATCCCAAGCTGTCACCAATGAATCTTATGCAAATATTGCATTAGTGTTCTGATCGTAGGATAACTTGGGAAAATTTTCAGACCGAGCATGCTTTTTGGCTTTGCAAACTAAGTAAAACCCACAACCTGAAGGGAGAATGATTAAATCATGTATAAAACATCATCCGCACATAAGAACTTGTGAACTCGTACAAAACGTCCACCAGACATCAACTTCCCTCTTTTGCTTGACGTTTGGAACTAATCATCACAGAGGATCCCAAGCTGTCACCAATGAATCTTATGCAAATATTGCATTAGTGTTCTGATCGTAGGATAACTTGGGAAAATTTTCAGACCGAGCATGCTTTTTGGCTTTGCAAACTAAGTAAAACCCACAACCTGAAGGGAGAATGATTAAATCATGTATAAAACATCATCCACACATAAGAACTTGTGAACTCGTACAAAACATCCATTTTCTCAAAGACTTCACACATCTCAATGATTATGAGACCCTGTCTGGCCCCCAAAAGGGAAAAAGGGAAAAAGGAAGATTGGTATCAGAGCCTAGGTTTTAGATTCTATATGAGGACCTAGGATAACGATTAAATTAGTGACCTTAATATAGGACCCTTACTTTTATAGTGATTTAAATTATAAATATGAACTTAAATTCCCTTGCATCTAAGTTGATATCATATATGATCATATTTAAGTTATGCACTAAACTAACAACCCAAATCTAGACCCAAAAGAATTTTTAAGAAATTATTACTAGTACAGTAAGTTGGACGACAATAATAAACAAAAAACACCTGGCTTACAAAAATCATAACTAATTAAGTACAACTCCATTTGAGGCGATTCAAAAGCCAAAGCTTAGATTGATAAGTTTAGTTTCATAGAAAAATAATTAGAAATTATAATTCTATACTTTTGTTGTACCGATTTTCGGTTGTTCTTAAACTATCCAAAAATCGTTTAATTCTAGACAACCCTCACAGTCTGAATTTTAGTATTTTTTGTAGACCTCAGATGATGCTGAAATTTTGCAGTGTGCTATTAAACTTATTTATGTATCTAAGAGAGAGAGAGAGAGAGAGAGAGAGAGAGAGAGAGAGAGAGAGAGAGAATTATCCAATACCTACAAGTCCTTGAATTAATAGCAAGAACGGCAACTTCGGAACCTGAATTCTCTGCACCTGAACCTTGATACATATCTCAACACAATTTCTCTTCAACCTCTGTGTATAACTCTTCTAGACCATCCGATCTTCTTTGCAATCTGATAAAATCTTCAACATATTAGTTTTCCTTCCAATCGATCATAAATTATACCTATAAACGATACGAGTCACAACGCTCCATCAAGAACCCTTGGATCGATGCCATTGGGAGCGGATTTCTTGCGAGTAGAATAGTTAAGCCCCTAGACAATCTTAAGCACATTGGTAGCTTGCCAGGAAAACTTTAAATTAGACACAATGTTCAACCAAACCAACATCCATGTCATCCTTGCCCTACTTTAAAAAGCCTACTACAACTAAGGATTTGAAGACCATGTTGCACGCCATGCCCAATCGCCTCGCCCCCAGTACCAACACAATTGTCATCTCCACATCCTAGAAGCTGCTACATTGTAAACTCAAGGGGCATCTGGACCTCCACATCAACAACTGTCACAGCTTCGCCAACCACAGAGTTAAGGGTCATTGACTCAACAAGTCTACAGACCATCTCCACAACCTACGTCGCCATCTATGTACTAACAATTCACATTGTACTCTTCAACACTACCGTCACCCCGAGCTCACCTCCACTGAGGCGCGACAGTCGTAATTGAAGTTACACCAACAAGAACTATCCACGAGACATCTAAGAAGCCACCTCAATAGCCGCATCTACATGTTAGATCTCTCCAACATCAACAACCAAGGCTAGAAGGACAGGCACCAGAAACCAAGCACGCCATTATGAAACCACCACCGCTCTTCACCGGAAATTGTCATAATTGTGTATGCATAGGTCATCCTGCCCGCCTCTACCCGACGGCCCTCCCATTTCCAATATTCGTAGAATCAGGGGCCTCCACAACAGGTATACCGACCACCTCCATTATCTGTGCAACCAATCCCACACTGGCCACCTCTGCAGCCTTCTCAGGGTACATAGTTGACTCCGACACAATTGTAGCCATATCCGCAAAGATCCGCGTAGCCTCAGCAAATGCAACAACAAATTAGGCCTCCCTCGTATCAGCAGCCGAGACCAGAAATCCAGACACCACGATTACCAGCTCAAAGACGTGTCCTCGCCCTAACATCATCCAAAACGATCTAGCTCAGCCTCAGGAGTACGCACCTCAGCAATACGAGGACCATGTTCAAGGTTAAGTCAATCCGGTACCTTCATAGGACGACACGACGCAAGAGTATGATGCCACTACACCACCATGCGAGGAGACAATGTTATGAGTGGATTATACCCCACAACCAGACACGAAGAATTTTAAAGGTACTAGCTTCGCACTTACATCTTTATCTAAGCGACAAGGAATATGATCTAAAATGTTTCTAAGTTGCTACATGAGAGAATTAGAACTAGAGACCCCGTAGTGGATTATTTGACTAAGATTAGGCCATATGGACCTTGCCTACCATGAGAGAGAACAAAGAACTCCATCAATTGATCTCATAGTCGCACCAATGAAAGTCTATAAGGACTTCAGGAAAAGCTGGAAGCAAATAGATAAATAAGCCTGAATCTGGAGCAAGATCACATCATCTGTCGCGCAACTGACTGAATAAAGAAACAGAGGACCACACCAACCATCCGCATGGGTAGCCACAACATTCGAAATCTCAACAGCAGTACTAAGCTTCTCAACCATACCAAGTATCTCAAAGACAATGATGCCAACAACCTTCGTCGTACCCGTCAACATTGCAGCCATACCAAGGACCGCACCAAAAACATAGGCAACTATTTTAACAACATCAACATTTACAGCTATCAAAACCTTAAAAGACTTGACATCAACAACAACGATCTAAGCCAAGAGGCCGCCATCTCATCCGTCAATTCAAGACACGTCATCACATCACTAGAAAGGAGCAAGCTTTGATACAAGTACACAAGTTGCCTCTTAAAGAAGTGCCTCAACTGGAGGAAATGAGGGCACATAACCACCGTCGTCGCAAATGCACCACGTGATTTTTTTAGCATGGACGATAGTGTAGTAAATTTTGGAGGCAAAATTTTGTTAAGGGGGGTAGAATGTAACATCCCATTTTTTTACACAATAGGTATTTCAAACCCCACTGATCCCTTTAGTGTGGCCCACCACAACTTTATATTGTCTTCATTTTTGAACCCATGCCCTAACATGACTAGGCAAAACAGATGAATGGAATGGATTCCCTGCAACGCCACTTTGGGGCCCATTGGGTAAATAAAAAATAAAATAAAATATTTTTCCAGTGACGTGCGTTACCAATCTTCCCGAGCTTCTCTCCTTTTCCGTTTTCTCCACTCACAACAAAAGGCTCCCGGACCCATCTATTACCTCCAAACAACTGGGAAAGTGGGCCCAGGGTCATGATCTGAACCGTTCATTCGGTGGATCTTGTCATCTTAACCTATCTTTTTCTTTTTTTTTTCTTTTTTTACAGAGAGAAATGAAACACACACACACACACACACACACATAATGTGAAACATGCGTCAATACCAACCAATATCCTGAACCTCTCCCACTTCTCCCATTTTCTTAACTCGACAACGGGATGATTCCGCATCCAAAACCATCTGAACCATTCATCTTACGAAAAGAAGGAAAAAAGGGAATATATATATATATATATATATATATATATATATATATATATATATATATATATAGTGTTGATAATAATGGTAATAATCAACGACGTGCGTTGTGCACGCACGCCGCCTCAATCACGAAACCACGAACCTCCGAAACCACTGACGAATCTCCATTAAAGCCTTGATCACTCACCTCCCAAGCTTCCTACATCAAACTTCATTATCTTGAAGAAGGGAATCGTCGAAAACCATTGATCGACAAGTCGTCATTACAGAATGTACCAACTTCCTTGGCAAAATCATCAACTGCTAAGTTGTGTTATAGCCGTCTCTTGACACAGGTCATGCATCAGGTAGGTGATCTAACCCACACCCCACACCGAGTTTTATACGTAAATATCATAGGCATCGAATCCCTTTGTGCTGATGTGTTGTTGAATAATGTACACATTAGATTGATGACTACTCGTGCATAAAAATCTTGAATATATTATTTTTGTTCCCTCCTAGTATATGCCTTCTTGAGTAACCATCAAATGTTTATTATTTCTAATTATAAAATTTATGAATTCTCTTTGCTTTATTAAATAAGGTACACATTGGATTGATGATTACTTATATGCAAGTATATTATGTTTGTTTTTCCCTTATAGTGTATGCCTTCTTTGAGTTACCATTAATTGATTATTATTTTATTTATAAATTTAAATTTTCATAGTATTATTGTTGTAGTTGTTTCTCAATGAAAAATTGAACCGTTATATATGTGGTATGTCAATTTTGGGAGAATACTTTGTTGATTTAATGTAGTTGTAATTAGTTATATTTGGTATACAAAAACTGTGAAATTTTAGAATATATGGCTAAAATATCGTGATACGGGTGCTCTGCCCGAGGTCATTCCCGAAAGATCAGCACGGATGCTCTGCCCTGGGTCATTCCCTAAAAGATATACACACGGTGCTCTGCCCAGGGTCACTCCCGAAAGATCAGCACGGGTGCTCTGCCCTGGATTGACTCCTAAAAGAAATCATGTGGTACTCTGCTCAGGGTCGTTCCCTAAAGATATCACGCGATACTCTGCCCATCTTTCTTAAACCATATGTCATCAAATCTTTCCTTACTTCACCCAATCTTGTCATCTACCAGCTCAGTCCCTTTCCTAGCAAGCTCATAGGCTAGATCACCTAATAAAATACTTTATACCCTCCCAAAAATAATAATAATAAATAATAAATAAGAAAGATTGGCTTATACAGGCTAGTGGTTATTAGCATATCCATATCCTAAAAAATAACACTGATCGGATGATTGAAAGCATTTGGGTAAATGCCATTAATTATATTATTACATTCAATGAGCAAATTATATGGTTAAGATCGCCCATCAATATTATTTCAAGTTAAACTCCATCATCAATTTGGCAATGATTTTGACGGCTCGGATTGGTAAAAAATTGTATTTTAGGTTATAGATTCCCGAAATTCTATTGCATCCTGGACAAATTTCTATAAAGAATGCACAAAGTATTCCCAAAACAAGCTCAAAACAACAAGAGCTTGATCAACGGCAACTAACATCTGGAAATATGAATGGTCATTACGAAGACCTACATGGGCTTTCCTAGGAATGGCCAATCTTGGATTATTGATTCCTATATAAGCTGATCTTTTGTTTGGTTGACATTGGGAGTCAGAAATATAAGAACTTGCATATACGTTGTTTGGCTGACAGTTCTTTACAGGAAAGAATGCTTTTTTTTTTTCCTTCCATACGACACAGTGGACTACACAATCTATTCCACTTTTACTTTTAAGATATCTAGTCCCTTTTATTTGAGTTAGTATATATGCCACGTGTACAGTTTCTGAGCGCATGAATATCAAGCGTCGAACACAACCTAAGTATCATAACTCCTCTATTGACGTTTACCCAAAAAAGAAATTCTCCTTTTAACAAGGATAGATAAACCATTCCAATCCCCAGATTCACAAATCCCCTGATTTCTTCAATCCAATTAGTAAAGCGCCAAGGGTATAAGGAGGCGGCGGATGCTTAGTTTTGAATGCAAGGAAATAATTTCCTTCAACAACAGGCATAGGAGCATTTCTACTGCTGAGCTGCTTGAACCCAAACCAAAGGGTTCGCACTTCAGCTTCTGAGGTGTCATCAATTGCAAAAGGACCCACAAAATCTCCTTGAATTTCCCCCAGGCTATTTCTGGTGACTCCTCTAATTCTTATCAAAGTATCGGCCCTAGCTCATTTTAATCTTCTCCTCAATTTTGGTATGAGTAAAAACAACCAAGAAGGTTTCTTTGAACTCCCTGATTTCTTCAATCCAACTAGCATAGTACCACAGGTATAGGAAGGTGGCAGATGCCCAATTTTGAATGCAAGGGAATAATATCTTTCAACAATAGACATAGGAGTGTTCCTACTACTGAGCTACTTGAACCCAAACTATAGGGTTCACACTTCAGCTTTTGAGGAATCAACAATCTCGTTAGGACCCGCAAAGGCTCCTTGAATTTCCCCCAAGCTGTTTCTAATCTCCTCCTATTCCTGTCGGGCCCTAGCTCATAGCAACCTTTGAAAATAGTATTCCTGTTGGGCCCTCGCTCTAATTCCTGCACCAAAGTGTTTGCATTTGCTTTTCCCTCCTCAACAAGATTGACCTTTTTTTTTTCAAAAAATCAAATGGAGAGAAGAATTTGCCTCCAATGTGATATTTTAAATGGCAAGTTTGGAGGGAAAAAGGTTTTCCTTTGTGAGATTGCAATCCAAACAGTTGCAAATGCAAAGGAAAAGCATTTTCCAGGACTTTCCTTTAGCAAAACAAACAGGAGCAAAGAGTTTGTTTCCCCTAGCATTGGAGTGAGTTTGCCTCCCATTTATGTCAAGTTTCTGCTTTCCCTTGCATTCCCCTCGTTTACCTTCAATCCAAACATGACCTAAATCTCTTCTTGTTCCTTACAAAATCTCCACCATCACTTTGCTAAAAGCACTCAGTTTCTTTGCTTGGTTGCATTGATGCCAATAACACTTTCCGTTGATTTTTTAAACTCCCTCCAATTCATAGGACCACCACGACCATCCAATAAGATCTCTTTGAATTGGCCTTTTACCAAAAGAAATCTCTCTGAATTTTCTCTAGCTTATTCCAACTTCCCACTACCCTCCCATGAGAAACATCTTTGAATTTAAATACTAAACCTTTGAGATATTAAAATAAATAAATAAAACCAAGAGAACAAAAACTTTCATACCGTGCACTACAACAAAATTTGAAGAATTACATTCTATCAGTGATACAGCATAGGATTAAATACAACAATGACCTTACAAAGGGAAACAAAATCAAAATAATTTCTAAACTTGAAGAAGATTTGTAAAGACTAAAAAGGCTTGTAACTACCAGGACACACTACCAACTAAAACACATAAATCGGCAGCCGTATTTCAACTCATAATAGAGAGGTAAGTTCCAAGACAAGAAAGCTATATTGAAAGCTGACAAATAGTAACAGGAAGACAAACAAAAGGGATACACAATCAATAGATGTCAAGAAAGAAAACATCTATTTCTCAACATAAGATTTCACATTTCCAAGCCACCGAATAAGCTCAGTTTTATCTTTGTTCACCATGTATTCATGCAAGAAAACAGCAAGATCATCATTTACCCCTCGCGCCTCCAAGAATTCATGGAGAGCATTCTGAAATTCATCGTCCAAATCTCTGTAATCAATAAATGCAAATGAATCAAAAACACCAAACCATGCAAAACAGGAAAACAGTATCCCACTGCGCTACCTTAAATGGTTGTCCCCAATTCCCGCCGTACATATGGCCACGTAAAATGATCAGAACCTTTGAACAAGTGGGCTCCAACAAGGATGGGCCAAGGCCCAAGAATCACGACCATCGAAGAACCCAGCCTGATCAATGGCCTCCAAACAGACAGTTTTAAAAAGTAGAAGAAGAAGAAGAAAAGGCCAGGAAGAATCCATTTATCAGACTTTGTGGCCCGCTAGATAGATGGCAACAATCAGCAGGCATCAGCCATTTGTACAGCGGCTATTGCGGCAAGCCTCCTTCTGTGTCTTTCTTTCACAAATCAACCAATAATACCAGAAAGAAACCTTACTTAAAATCGGGTCCGATGTAAGGCTTTGCCGCCATCTGATCACGTTTAAGCATGAAAACCTTCTGAATCTCCAAGCTATCAGACCACGCCGAGCAAATGAATTCCAAGACATTGTCGCAATTCTCCCCCCTCAAGACATCAACAATCAAGCTGATGTGCAGCTTAACATCGTCACTGTTGCCATCATTACCCAGTCTCGCAGCAGGAACGGACCCATCAAACATCGTAACTTCAACTTTGATCTCTTCCTTCTCACCGTGTTTACCTCTCAATCGGATCCATTGCTCTCCCGGCTTATCTTCAACCGTGAATGAATTGAATTCCGTAACAGGCTTTATTTAAAAGAGCAGATAAATCAAGGGTCTTGATATAGCACAGTTAACCATGCTGTACCTAGGATACAGGTGAAGCTCCCTTCCATATATACGGCATGTACTTCAAATCTCAATCACCCAAATGGTGGGACCCACTGCTGATGGATTACAACCCAAATTTTACATGGGAGGTGTGATCCTAACTGATGGAAGTCTATTGGAATGTGAAAAATAAAGGCAGTCAACAGTCCGGATTGACAAACAAATGTTAAAATTAATCAGAGGCTGCAGGATTGTCGAATGAATCTGATTTTTAGTACATGGCCCCATCTAAAGTGGTTCCCACTATTTGGGTGGCTTGGATTTGAGGAACCTGCCATTTGTACAGTGCAGAACATCGCCCATATCCTAGACAAAGCAAGTCGACTGGGCTCTATCAAAACACATAAATAAACAAACAGAGATTAGAAATGCTGCTTGAATTGAAGCCATGAACCAGAGACAATGGAAAAATACGGATAGTCCTACGCGACAACCTGAAACCATAGACTCTACAATCCTCCACTAAACATGTGGCCCACCTTTCTTGATCAGAAACATTAATCCAGAGGTCCCAGCCGTTGATGGCCCATGTTTCAAAAACCCAACTGAACAAACCGTCCAATAGGCACTGTCTTGTCGAGTAAACGGACAGTTAAACAACAATGCAAAGGGGTTCACATTGTATAAGACTATAAACAGGGCACTTAGGACTGTCGGATCAGTCTCACCTTTACATGGTGGGGCAACTAAACCCGACCCAGCAGATGAACGGTTCTGATCAGAAACGACGTCCGGGCCCCATGTAAGATGAAGGATTAGCGGACAACAATAGTCCTGCAGAAGAGTGGTTGGAAAACCCAAGTTGTGGAGATGGGGTTTTGGTACCTGTTTGGGAGGAGCGTATTCTAATTCGTATTGGATTTCGGTGCGGAGGATTCTGAGGATGTTTCCTTCGAAAGCGGATTTGCGCATTTCAGCGATGTATTGACGAGTCTGGTGGTGAAACAGAGGAGAATGAGGAAGGCATTTTGGGAAGATTTTTGAGGGGATTAGGGTTTTGGTGGTAGAATGGGAGGAAGAAGCCAAAAGCGTTCTGCGAGCAACTTGCAGGAAGCGAGCCATGGCGAGAGAGAGAGAGAGAGAGAGGCTTGGTAGGGTTTAAGGGTTTAGAAACGGATTGGCTACTCCCCCTGCCACCAGCCCGGTGGCTAATGGTCGGTGCTCTGTGGGCCCCACCATGAAGTATGTGTTTCATCCAATCTGTTCATCCATTTTTATAAATCATTTTAGGGCTCGATCCCAAAACTGAGAGGGATATATATCTAAGGTCGACCACACCACAGGAAAACAATAATGATTGGATATCCACCGTTAAGATCCTCCTAAGGCCTATTATACTGTTTTTTTGACATCCAATCTGTTGATTAGGTCATACAAACCCAGATGAAGGTAAAAAATAAAGATCAGATTGATCCAAAACTTTTATAGCCCCAAAAAGTTTTTAATGGTCGACGTTCATTCAACATTGTTTCCTGTAATGCGGTCCACTTGAGACTGGAACATACCTCATTTTTTGTCTCATACCCTAAAATGATCTAGAAAAATAGATGGACAGCATGGATGAAACACATAAATCATAGTGGGGCTCACAGAGCACCGACCACCAACCATTAGCCCGTGCTGGCAGGGCCGTGGTGGCAGGGGAGTAGCCAATCGGCCACGCCTTCTATCCATTTTGTTAGCTCATGTCAGGGCATGAGCTAAAAAATGACGTAGATTCAAAGTTCAATTATACGACACCATACAAAATAATAGGAACAGAATGCCTATTATTAAAAACTTTCTAAGCAGATGATAATGTTTTATTCACCATCCAATTTGTTCATATAGGTCACTAAGATGTTTTCCAGTGTGGGTTTTCAATACCCCACTTGAGCTTTTGAGCTTTGGATCTGAATTATTTTCAGGTTCATCCTCTGAAATGAGGTAGAAAGAAAAAGGATGAAGGTGGGCCCATTTGGTGGCGAGAGATTTCTAGGGGAAGCCGATTGCATAATGAGTAGGGTATTGAGTAAATTCCGTAGGACCTACTATGGGTTATTTGTCTTGTCTACTCTGCCCATCCATTTTGCAAACTTATTTTAGAGTTTGATACTAAAATCAAAGTATATCCAAAACTCGAGTGAACCATACCATACGGGATTGTGTCAATTAAACATTTACCATTAAAATTATAAGGGGCACAAAAGTTTTAGATCAAGTTAATATTTGTCTTTTCCCATCATCCATGTGAACTTATGAACTAGTTGGACGGCAAATAAATATCACTATAATCTTTAGGAAAGTTTCAACAATAGACATAATTGTTCTCATATTTCATCTGGTGGAGTTTACTTGAGCTTTAGATATGCTTCCATGTTGAAGGCCCTAAAATAAGCTGAAAAATAATAATAATGGCAGAGTTTAATTGATAAGCCATATACATTAACGGTGGGACCAGCAGAGTTTACTGAATACGCAATCCACTTCCACCAATGGAAGCGGATTGCCTGGTGATTGGGTATATCCCGTGGGAGTAGGACCAGATTCCTATTCCCCAGCGGCCACACATGGCAGCATGGTGCATGCATGGCGTTGATCAGGTGGGCACCCAGCTGAAAAATCAGGCGAGCCTCATCAAGTTAGGACATCAATCAATTTTTTTAATCTGTCCATTGTTAGAGCATATGAGGCCCACCTCATTAGGGTGGGCCATCCTCATCTTTGGCACAAACTAACATATACAGCTTCTTGCATCATTAATGGCCCAGATCTCACCTGTTAAATACGATGGACCACTGGCCACCATTAAGTTGGGCTCTCCTGATGAGTAACCAGTCTGATTTTGGGCCCAGGCATATTCACCACGGGCTCCACCAGATGAGTGGCCCAGATCGTGTGCACATGTGCCAAATAGTGAGCGGATTAGCTAGTGGATATTGCCCTTACCGTGTGGTGCCCACCTTGGTGAATGTGTTTCATATCCACGCCGTCCATACGTTTTTTTCAGATCATTTAAGACTTATCCCAAAACTTAAGCAGATTCAAATATCTGGTGGACCACACCACTGGAAAAAGTGGTGAATGACCATTAAAAGCTTTTCGTAGGACACGAAAGTTTTGGATCAAGCTAATCTTTTTATTTTCCCTTCATTCAGTTCTGCTTGACCTTATCAACGGATTGGATGGCAAATAAACATTATGTATCTGTTTAGAGTGGGCCTTGGGAAGTTTTTAATGGTGAGCATTCAATCATCACTGTTTCTTGTGGTGTGGTCCACCTGAGATTTGGATATGTTTATTTTTTGGGAACTTGTCCTAAAATGAGCTGTAAAATCAGATGGATGGTGTGGATATACAGCATATGATCAAGGTTAGCCCTAAAGTAAGACACGGGAACTATAAATCTTCCCCATAACTCATGCCGCTCAGGCTTCTTTGTATAGGCTAGCATGGATAGACTGTTCCATCGCATCCAAGGTTGGTTGAGATGTCTCTTGTAAACATTTTGGTACATTGGCACGTACAAACATTAAGAATAACACGTGTGATGCATGGGACGCTTGAACACTCACGTGGGGTGCTTAAAGATGAACACAGACAACATGCGTATATACATGTAGGCATCGGCACACGTACCATATTTGAGGTATCTGAAGGAGCGGATTAGGTTCTGTAACTGCCTGTACCATCTAGGAACGGACAGGGGCTCTGAGCGGTCACCATAATGTATGGGTTTTATCCATACCGTCCAGCCATTTTTCCAATACCAGTTTAGGGTACAAGCCCAAAATGAGGCAGTTCCAATGCCCATGTGGACCACACAGTGGGGATTTAAACACTTGCCGTTGAAAACTTTTTGGAGGCCACAAGTTTTGGATAAAGCTGATATTTGTGTTTTCCCTTCATCGAGGTCTATGCGACCTTACGAACAGGTTGGATGGCAATCAACCATCACGGTGGGCCTTAGGAAGGTTTAAATGGTGGGTGTCATCATCACCACTGCTTCCTCTGGTGTGGTTCACTTGAGCCTTAGATTTACCTCATTTTTAGGCTTTCACCCTAAAATGATATGGAAAAATGGATGGATGGCGTGGATAAAACCCATATATCATGGTAGCCCATAAGAGCCTATGTCCCTTCCTAACTAGGGACAATCAGGCCCAGATGGAATTTGGCATATGTAGGATGCTTAAAGATGTGAAATAAAAATAAAATAAACCATATGCAAACGAGGGTAAGTTTCTCTCATGTGGGAGAGAAGACCTAACATGCATGAAATAGACCCTATCGTTCATCAGTGCATCACCCCTCATTTACCCTTGATCAAATATCAGACTGATTCCGTACTCAACTTGCCCACCCCATAAAATGGCACCTAAAATCCTTTCAATTCATGTATTATAGCTCACCTGAGTTTTTTATTACTTTGATTTTTGAGTAATTCTTTCATCAGATGAAGCACTTCATCTGAATAGATCAGATGGCATCCAAACACCACAATAGGCCCTACACAAAACTAATGGCAGGCATTCGATCCCAAGCTTTTCCCATGTCATGGCCTATCTAAATTTTCCATGGTCACCATTTTCAGTTTCCAAGGCAAACAAGAACGATGGCAAGCCATGAAAGTTCGTTCGCGCTAAGTCCATCATCACCAGCTCAAAAAGTTAACCGCTCATTCATATACTACATCGAAGAAAGGCTAAAACCTCCTTTTAAATTTAAATAAATAAATAAATAAATTCTTTTTTAAAATCTCAGCTTTCCTGTAGACATGCTACATTTTTTACAATATGTTTCATTTTTATCGGAATTAGTACCAATGGTGGCTAACAAACCATAGACTTGCTATTGTCATAGAACTTTTTGCGCTACCAAACTTCGTAACTGATTTCCCTCATCTGATTTCGAGCAATAGAGAATTTTAGTTGTTTGAATTCACCAAGAACATTCATACGAAACAATCCGTTACGAACTGTCCCAGTCTTATTCAGAGTTAATTTTCTCAACGGGATCGACAGTATGCAATTATTCATTCTTCAGATGGCCCGGCTCATCTCGACACTAACTCCAATCCTGTAACTACAAAAGCCAAACACTACTTCTCACAAAAAAAAAAAAAAAGATTTATCATTTGGACAGTTCATCAATGTCCCATGACTGCCTTAAAAAATGGCCCATGGTAACATCCAAATTATACTCACAGAAAACTTTTGGGGAAAGTAAATAAATTAATAAGCATGTATCAGATTTCAAGAACTGAAATATGAATAAGTATATATTATCGTTTCGGCCATGATATGCAAAGCATACTCGGGATTTTCAGTTTAGGTATCTAAGAACCATTGGTTCTGTCAGTCCATACTGTAGATAGACCATGTCTGAAAAGTCCACCACATCAGAAGATCCTAACCATCAAACTTAAGCCCTTTTCAAGCTGAATGCAAACTATTGCTCTATTCTCTCCTTGACCATCCATGAAGGCTGAAAATTGAAAGGTTGGTATTCTCCCATCGGGCATTCTTTCAGGCACGGTCCATCCCAAAAGACCAATGGTCTAGATCACTGAATGATGGGCCAGGTTCAACCAATCATGTCCTCCATGGGACTCACATACCCATTCAAAATGCCACCACCCTCTGCGAAGCTGGAAAAGATGTATATATTCTTCATTTCAAGTCTTTCCACCATGTTTGTTTTTGTCCTGTGATGACCAGCTAGTAGTATCAGCATAGGATCCACTCACCTTTTTGGAGTTTGAATCACGAGCTGACTCACCAGCTTTTGATTTGCTGTTTTGGTCCTCCGCTGCGGAACTGCTACCTTCCAATTTGCTTGGCAAGCTTGCATCCGTCGGTGTGGACTGCTCTTTCATGCCACCTCCTTGGTCTTTGGATGTGCTGATCGCATATAGCTTCTTTGTTTCGTCCGCAATTTCCTTCACAGTTTCCTCTAGTGCATCTAGTCTGACCTTTACCTTGGACAGCTCCAAACCAGACTTTTCTTCATCCGCAACATTCGAATCCACCTCTTTCGCTTTCTCTTCTTCTTCGGCTTTCTTTTTCTTCATCTCTTCTTCCTGAAATGGGTTTCAGAGAGTCATTGGTCTTGAAGTTGAATGACGAGGACAAGTAGCAACTAAACATCACAAGAAAGAGTTCTGCTAATTCCGCATGCCAATCTCCATGCATCCATCCGCTAACAGACGTGTGTGTCACATCCAAGCCATCCATCAGGTGGGTCCTAACATGTAGATGCCCTCATTTAGAAATCAGGCCAGTTGACAGTTTCTTTTTACTGTCCATTTCTTTTGTACATTGGGAGCAACCTGATGAGTTAGAGGCTAATTTTTGGGCTGGGGTATCTTAGCTGTGGGGCCCACCTGATGCAAAACCTGGATGTCTCACACACGAACCAGGTTGGGAGATAGGGGGATGGGCATGTGGAATTCATGCACTCTAGAAGAGCAACTCGATAAACATGGTTAGCCGGAGATACATGCACGAAGAAAAAGCCTAAAAACAACAGAGAATTGAAAGTTCGAAGTTCAAATTAGAACCCCATTAGATGAGCAACAAAAACTATCAGATGGCTGAAATGCATGTCAAGAAAGAGTAAAAAAGCAAGAGAGACACATCAATGCAACACATGAACTGGCATCATCATCATCATAGACCCTATTTGGTTGCCACTTAAAAATGCTTTCATCTCATTTTAGTTGACAGTAATTATGTAGAATAGGTCATAGTAGTTTATATAAAGGGAATTTTACAAAAAATACCTAATTAATATGGAAGTTAAATTCGGGTACCTTTTTCATAAAGGTTTTCAATAAGCTATCCATCAATTTAAGTAATTATCACTGAAGTACCTTCCCTTAGATTTCTTAATGGAAGTTGGGGTCGGCTGTGCGAGCAAAGGGGTCAACGGCTCGAGTGGGCCCCACAGGATGGTTGTGTGAAATCCACCTTGACAACCATGTGTGTCACCCCATGTTAGGCCCAGGGCACAAAAATCAGCCCCATCCGCGAATCAGGGGGACCACACGACAACCCTCACCCTCCAAACTGTTTTCCTTGGTGTCCTACTTGAATCACAAATGGGCCTGATGTTTGGGCCCTAGGCCTAAATTTTGGTATCGCATCTAATTGTTGGAGTGAATTTCAAAAATCATCACAGTGTGGCCTATAAAAATCAAGGGTGGACATCTCTCCCAACTATTTCCTTTTGTATGACCCACCTCAATCACTAGTCCATAAGAGGTTATGGCCCTAGGCCTACGGCGGGATTACACATCTAATGGTCGGAGTAGATCTCACATCATGGTGGACCCTTCAAAAAAAATAAAATCAAAGGTTGGCGTTCCACAAAATTCCCTTCAAATCTCTCTTTTCCTTTTTTCCTTTTTTTCTTTCTTCCTTTCTTTTTTTTTTTTTTCTTTAAACAATAGGGAGGGGGATGTGACCCTTGAATTTTTAAGGAGCCCACCATGATGCGTATGTGAAATCCACTCCAGAATTTATCTTCTTCTTTTTTTTTTTTTTGAATTTTTGAAATTTTGAATCTTAAACATATAGTAAATGGAGTACCAGTCATTCTAAGGTAAGAATGTTGTCTATCAGCTTTGCTTGTTTAAATTGAAACTAGTTTTTTAGTCTTTGACTTCCAAATTTAGTGTTAAAGCATTTGGGCAATACAACGCTTAAGTTCTTACCAATTGATATGATACCATCGACTATCATCTATGATCAATCATTATCATCTTCATGTGCAAAGCATCTGGCACTGGCACACATGTTCACAAATTTGAAATTAGAATTTCAAGTACATTGAAAAGTTTGTGATTACAATAAAATGCCATGAAGTAATTATATGCATGTCATCCCAACTTAAACCAATACCACATGGGACAGGGAGGCAGAGACCTTGGTGTGGGCTTGGGGCAACACGCCCCAAAGCATAAAATATATGCTATTTAATGGGTAAAGATCAAAATTTATCTATTTAATATGCACAACTCTATTTGATATATTTGTGATTATATACATGACTAGGAAATAAGTTCCTCTTCACTTCATTGAATCACACTCAAATCTTGTGTTTCGATCTCCAAAATAAGCATAGATCTAGTCAAAATTGAGTTCCTAGTCTTCTTCTACATTCAAAATGAAGAAAGTACAGGAAATTTTTGAAAAATTAATTTAAAAAACGGCCTCTTGGAGGCATAAGGGCCCGTATCTGCCAATATTGGGGACCAATTTTTTAGGGGACCTGTTTTACCCACATATCATGTATCAGCATTGGCCAATACGGATACAGTACAGCTGCATCGGCCGATGAGATATGTTTTTTATGAACCATGATAGTCATGCAAGAATTGCACAACACTCCAAAGGCACATCTCCACTTCATCTTCTTTTTTTTTTCTTTTTCTTTTTTTCTTTCTTTTTTTGTTCTTTTTTGAATACTTCACATCTCACTTTGTCTACCCATCTATATACTATTGGAAACATCCTCATCAATCTCCCATTCTTTGGAATAATAAATCCAAGGTAATGAAACACATAGCTTTGAGAAATCTCTTGATCATCGATTTTAACTAATACCTCAGCTCCATAACTCCTCATGATCATCATCAAAGCCTTACTCCAACCAATTGGGGTCAGCTACCTTGGCTCTATAACTATTCTTACTAAAGTTGCATTCCAAATATTCCATATTGGTTATGCAAAATTTTAAGCTTCTGGACTCTAGAGCCTCCTCCAAACCTCCAGTTTAACACTTATCTGCCTCTCTAATCTCATCAACCAGTACCACATCATCTGCAAAAAAGCATGCACCAAGGCACCTCCTATTACACATTAGCCGTTAATTGATCTATGACAAGTGCAAAAAGATACGAGCTTAATGCTTACTCCTGACATTGGGAACTCATCGGTCTCACCACTCTTGTGACAAAACCCTCGTACATATCTTTATATCCTCTTGGGATCCCTTACCTCCATCAATTTTTCAAGTAGAAAAATAGCTTCATTGATCTCCCTGGCTGAACTGATCTTCTGACACCCCTGTTTCTTGTCTCAACATTTGTTCCAACACCCTCTCGCAAAGCTTAATAATGTGACTCATAAATCTAATCCCTATTCCCTCGCTGGTTGGTGCAGCTTTCTGCATTTCCTTTGTTCTTGAAAAAAAAACTGTTGTGATTCTTCTGCTCCACTCATCAGGCACTTCGTTGTCCATAAAAATTTTACTGAAAAAGTTAGTTGGCCAACCTAATCGGATTTCACCCACTATCTTCTGCACATCTAGAGGTGCGTCACCTGTCCACATAGCCTTCCCCTTCACCATCATTCTTAAGGCTACCTTCCTCTATTCAAATTAATTATATGACAAGGCCCTCCTAGTTCTATTCCCATGCATGTATCTTCGTTCAACAACCTCTAGAAGTAGCCTTTCTAAGTCTCCCTAATCTCACCGTCTTTCACTGAGACCCCAAATTTTTTATGCGTTTGTTCATCTAATGTGGTTTATACCTCTACTTTTCCTTTTCTTCGCTTTTGTAAGTTTGTAAGTATCTTTCTCCCTCAATAGTGCTTAACCTACTATAAAGTTCCTGATGAGGACATCCGAGCACTAGTCAGAATATACCAAAGGAGGAAGAGATCTTTGGCCCCAATTCCAGCATCTCTATGGTTAGATGATCATTATTTGAGGCCTGAATCAAGGACATAGCCGTGTTGGAAGACCCCACATGCATGTTTATACATCTCTGAATACTCCGTACTAGGAAGATGCATGTGGAATGCATATAGGAGCTTATTAAACACATAAATTGTTAGATTGTGTGGATGCTTTCATCGGACCATTGGATTTTGCACGTTGGATCATCTGAACCGTTGGCCCATCTTGGCCGTGGACATCATGGGACATTAGTTTAATTGTTTTCTTAGTTATTTTATTTATTTTGTGGGTTGTTTTTTATTTTGGTTGATGTATGGGGTATTGTGGACATTTTTTAGCCATAGGGGTATTTTTGTAATAAAACACCCCAAAAGACTATAAAGGGGTGGGCATTTGAATGCCCTAGCATTATTATGAATTGAATGAAATTTCTCTTGTGCTTTCGAGCAACAAGAAAACCTCTGTGAATGGAGACGGTGTGAAGCCATGGAGTGATTCCACTTATCTTTCTCTCTTATTCTCTTCTTCCTCAAGGTATTCTCCCTTTTTTCTTTTCTTCTCTCTCTCTCTCTCCCTCTCTCTCTCTCTCTCTCTCTCTCTCTCTCTCTCTCTCTCTCTCTCTACTTCCCTCAATCTCTCTCCATTTCTCTCTTCTTTTATCCCCAATCAAACCCTAATCCATCCAAACCTCAACCCACCCAACCCCAACCCAACCTACCTCGACCCAAGTCCGGACGGCCCCCTAAAAATAAACTCATTCCTAAACCTCTTGCTTTATGCCCCTCATTCCTCTATATTCCTTGTCCTTTACTTCAATCCTAAACCCCAAAACCCTAGTTCTCAAAACCCTGGATCCCCAATTCCCAAATTCTAAAACCCTAAACCTAAACCTAGCTTAGCCAAAACCCTAAAACCAAATGAATCCATTTGAATTAGGAATAATCCCTATGCTAGATGAAAGTTCTACCTTCCACAGGTCCTAATCGACTCATATTTTGTTAGATTTGCATTGCGGAATTGTTTACGACTTTGAATTGGAACATGTTTTGTTACTTGGATTCCTTAACTTTGTGATAGAGTAGTTTTATTTCGTGTTTTGATTGCTTCAATTAGTATGTTATTTAGTTTCAGCATATCATTCTAGGTTAGACCATCAATCCTGCATCAGTTCCTCATATGCTTTATACTTGACCTTATTGCTTTCTTCTAATCATTTTTATATGTTTCAAGGTTAAAACCAACTTAGCCAAAAACCAAATATCTAGGTCTGCCTCCTCCTCCTCCTCATCATCTAGGCCAGACTTAATCTAGAAAAACCTAGTTGAGGGCTTACTCAATTGAAATAAACCCCAACAAATTTCAGCTAGAAGAACTCACAAGTGTTTCTCACCATTGTAGAAATGTTCCCATCATTGTTGATCATTACCAAATGTGTCTCTTATGTAAACCCTTCATTAGTGAAATCCATTAGCCTAAAATCTGTATATTAGCGTCGAGCAAATGTATTGAACCACTAGACTTGCCCATGTTACCTTTGACCAAGGTTAGCAATGATGAATTGGGTCTTTACAACAAAATAATAAGCAAGATGAGTTAGGTGAGTTTATTTTTAGTAGGGCAATTTCATCACTTTACATAGAAACTCAATAAAGTTGGATTGGGTCAATTTACTAAGGAGGAAACCTTTGATTTTTACTCAAGGCTGATGAAAATTGGTAGGGAAAAGTCATAACTCAACACGGTGAGTTTTCCGAACTTGGTTAATTTTAGAATAATGGGGACTTCACTGCAACATCGTACACTACCCCTATGTCAACCATGCATCAGCTTAAGTGGTTTAAACCACCAAATAAATCTTACCTACAACACATTGCTCAGACAAGCAAAGAGAAGTGGGATGCAGAGACCATTTTTTTTTTTTAAGTTTTGAGGGAAACGAATAATTTTATTTAAAAAGAAAAACTAGGCTTATACAAGGAGGATTATAAGGCATCATCCACATTAATACAAGAAAACCCATATAAATCCAAAGACCTATCAGCAAAATTCTTGGTTGCTCTAGCCCATTCAATTACAAGCAATTTAGCCTTCCAAAATATCACTCCCAACGAGCTCAACTTGTTCTGAAAGGTCCTAATATCTTTCTCGAACCATATCATCCAAATAAAAGCAAGAATAGAAAGCCACCATAGGGAGCTCCTATTATTCTCCTTCCACCATGCCATGCATGAAAAAAGTCCCCAATCAAACACGGGATAACCCATTCCATTTCAAATAACATTAGAAACTTCCACAATATCTCCTGACAAACGGAGCAGCACATGATCAAAAGAACACAATTAATAGTAGGTGATTCATGTACGAAAAGAACACAATTAATAGTTGCCAGTTTTGGTCCTCGGGTTTAATGATTGAATACCTACTTGTACGAGTTATTCCCTAATATCATCATCAACCACCACCACCACCACCACCATCATCTCAGCCTTTTTGCAGAAATTTGGGGGTTGGCTTTTAAATTGTAGATTGGCAAAAGTTTCAATCAACCTTCCTCTTTTCCACAGCTTGTTAGAACCAACCATATTTTGGTGTTCATGATGTGTTGTAACGGCCGTTACGTAACAGAAACAGTGGCAACCATTATGTGTTACAGGGTTGTAACGGCCGTTACAGAAAAAATTACCCAAAATGGCCGTAACACCGTTACAGGGTCAATATACATTTCTTTCAGAAAAAAAAAAAACTCATAACGGCCGTTACGGCCCGTATTGTAATGGTAACAGTGGTGACCATCATGGCCATTGTTACAGAATACCCTGCTGTTTACCAATAACTTGTCCTAGATTTTTAGGATATGATCATATGATATTCTTACTACTCATAAATCTAACCAAAAAGAGATTTTGAATATTTTATAAATAAAGTATTCGATTACTTGCTCCTATACATTAGATGAGTATAACTTTGGGTTTTATATACTGTCAAAACAATTAAATAACTTTAAGGGAACCCACTTAGGATTTTACAATAGTTTTGAGATTGTCTCAGGATTGCCAACCAACTACTGAAAAAGAAGATGGAAACCTCGCATAGTGATCTCATCAGCCATAAACAGAGAAATCCACTCCACTGAAATCAGGCCTGCGATCGAAATTCCAGAACATGACTTCGACCTTCGAGTGGAAAATGCAAGGCTTGCTTGGGTTTGATCTTAAGAGCTAGGGCTTAAGGGGGGGAAAAAAAAGAAACTTTTGAGCAAAAACAAAAATTATCTAGCAAGAGAAACCCTCATAAGAAATGGAGAATTTTATTTATTTATTTATATTTTTTTTTGAGCAAGCAAAAAAAATATTTGAAGTTCAAAGATACGATGAAGGGCAGCAAAAAGCCCACATGAACCAAAATCTGAAAGAAAAACCATTCGCAGACAATTCGGGTTAAACAAAGTGTTTAATAAGAGAGAAGCTACACAAAAGTTTTCACTTTTCACCACCGTGATGGATCATTTGAGGCCTATGTCTGCAACAGATTTCCCACAAACTTTGGAGGAAAACAATGCCCATTCAATTATTGATTCTTTGATCTTTTTGGCCAGCACAACTATGGACAACTGCACAACCTTGATTTTCTTTTAGTAGTGGCTTGAGCAGCAAAACTAGGAAAAGGCAGAATTCATGACTCTATCCCATGGCACTCCCCAGTAGAAGAGATGTTAAAACCAATTTCATAATTGGAACAATCCAAACTTTTTTTGCATGAATGTTGCAACAGTTCCCAAGAAAATCCAGCATGCCACTTATTCAACATACTTCTATTGTTGCCCTAGAATGAAGTTCAATAAAGATTCCTCATACCGTCGAACATATATGGATGCAAAACAGCCAGTGTTGAGTAAACACAGATACTGCTAAGACGCAGAAGTCCAAGAAGAAAAACAAATGGCAACCCAAGACACAAGTTAAAAAGTAAAAAATAGAAAACATGTAGGAAAATTTCTTAAAACTTATTTTGCTTGAAGCATCAAATATAGAAAATTAACCATATTAGCACTGCATCCAAAAGAAAATACTGTTATTACCGCCTCCATTCTTCTGATTTCATAGCGAGCATACTGTGCCACCAAATATACAGCTGTTACAAAAGAAAATATGCTTTTTAGTGCGCCAAAAGCTTGAAGTTTTCCAAATGCCTATAAACATTAAAACAAGTAAAATAATTGATTCAGAAACGATTGCCATGCGACAAAGTTTTAGAATTAGTAGGTTGAGATACCCAATGAAGGCATGCAGGCAAAGAAGAGCTGTACCAGATGGAAATCGATCCTGGCCATAGAAAAAAATGCAGATGAGTATTTTTAAGAATGTGATGAAGTAGCCTCTCAAGCAGAATAGACCAGATCATATCATGTTATAATCGAACACTATGATCATAATACGGAAAACGGCTTTGTTACATCTCAAATGAATTATAGACATGGTGTGCTGTAAAGGTATTTACGTAAAGGTAATGGTGGCAACCATTACACGTTATGGGGTCGTAAAGGCCGTATTGGCTGTTACAGAAAAACGACCCGTAAAGCTGTAACGGCTGGTTATGCTCCTCGTAAAGGTCGTAACGGCCAGTTATAGGGCCGATACAAATTTTTCGGTTTAAAAAAAAATTAATAATAATAATAATAATAAAAGAGAGACTGTAATAGCCGTTATGGCACCTGTAATGGCCGTTACACCCCGTATCGTAAAGATAATGGTGGTGGCCGTTACAGCCACTGTTACCGTTACATAATACCTTGATTATAGAATACTAATCATGATACCGTGCAAAGATTTATGATATCTTATGTGAATATGGCATGTTAGGTTGAACACACCACTATGATGTTCAATGCGAACAAACCATACAAACAGTAAAAAAGGACCACAAATTGGCGGGCCCCACCCTAGTTATCCCATGGCTCAATAATATATACCATCAATCCCAGCAGTTGAGCTGGTAGCCTGGAAAGGAATGACTAGAATGAATATGGCCAATTAAATGGAGAAAAGACCACCATCTAAAACACTTGGATCATCAAACCATTGAAATTTCAAGGCAATGACAATCCGAGACAGGGCACGCTTGATAATTGGTCCACATAACCTCCTTGCCACATGTATAGTTTGTTCCAACAGAACATAATTGTCATATCTAGATGTATGCATGCCAATACGCTTCTTTTCTTTTCTTTTTTCCTTTTTCTCTAAAGCTATAGATGGAGTAAATCTGACATTTTTCATACGAACATCCAAAAGTTCTTAAAATAATAAGTGTGCATGACAACTCCACTTTTTGCGACTAATGGGATATCCTCCTACTCAAATCTCAATTGGGATAAGATGGACCCTGTCCTACCAGTTGAGGTTCGGGGCGAAGATGTGGAAAATGGAAACCTCTTTCTGCACCTACCCCAAACATAGTAGGTGGGTTAGGCTCTGCTCAAATCACTGAATCAATCTAATGCAGGGGCATTTTCACACCGGGCTTGAGTGGGATAGCCTGTGGGATGCAGGGACACACTCGGGGTGGGCGGCCCATGCGAGGCGGGCCCCACTCATATGAGGTGGGTGGCTCGTGTGAAGCGGAACCCATGTGAAGTGGGGCCTACGAGGGGAGTTCAGTCGAGGTCCTAACTCATGCAATGTGGAACCTGGGCTATGAGATAAAGGGATTAATTCGTCATGCTCTATCAATTCGAGCTATTAGAGCAAGTAGTTAATTGTCCTGCATCAAAGTGGTATCAGAGCAGGAGGTTTCGCGTTCGAATTGAGTCGAGTGGGGTAGCCTGTGGGATGCAGGGACACACTCAGGGTAGGCGGTCCATGTGAAGCAGAACCCATGTGAAGTGGAGCCCACGAGAGGGGTTCAACCGAGGTCCTAACCCATGCGATGTGAGGCCTAGGCTATGAGATAAAGGGATTAATTCGCCATGCTCTATCAGTTCAAGCTTTTAGAGCAAGTGATTAATTGTCCTGCATCACAATCCCAATTTGAAGTACTTCAAAACATGCCTTGACAAAATGCAGATATTAGAGCAATATGATAAGTCAAATGTGAGAAGCAAAGTATGAAAAGTTATCTTTTAGGAAATACCGACTGTGCACAAAATTCCCTATAAACATTTCAGAATAGGGAAATGCATTATTAGAAGAAGGTAAATGTTGAGGTGAGACCAAATGAGGCAATTCGCATGTAACAAATATATGAACATGGCATCTATGTATAAGATCCAAAGTGCTCACCAGGTGTGAGACACCCAACACTTTTAACATGTCCAAGTCCATTCATCTAACGGGTCACACATGTATGTTGAAAATGGACCATTGGTTATCCTTTTTCTTTTAAGTGTCCATTTTCTCATATGTACATGACCCATCTGAGGAATGTCCCAATGTTTGGGCAATAGGGCCATGGCATGTTCACAGTGACACCGCCTAATGAATGGCCCAAATCTTGCACACGTGTGTTACATTGGCAAGTGTGCCACAATTCGTTCATTCAATCTTTCCACACAGAAATGAACCTAGCACTTTTCATTGGAAGAACCATTTCTTTTTCTTTTTTTCTTTTTCCTTTTTTCTTCTTTTTCGAAAAGTACCATTTCTTCCATTCTCTACAAAATTGCCAACCTAACATGGACGGACAAGCTGAATCTTAAAATCAGTGAGAAATCAAAGCGAGAACAATGCCAAGTGTAATTAGTTGTAGGTAGGTCATAATACAAAATCCTCGTCAGTAAGAATCTGTATAACAATCTAAGCATGATTCAACTCAGAACTAAGCTAGAATTTCATTAAAGAAACAAGCACATTGAAGTGCAAACATTCTGAAGAACAAAATAAAATTGATAGTTCACAAGGGGAAAAGATTTTAGCTGTCTAGTGTGAAATCTTTCCAAACTCAACATGGAACGACTTCTTTTTCACATTTGCACTCTAGGAATTGAGATGGATCTCCCACTTGCTAAGAAACTGGAAGACGGTGCTACCAAGGAGGGGAACTTTGACAAGGGTCAAAGGGCCTGAAAAGAGAATGAGAGGAAGAGCAAAAAGGACTTCAATTGACATGGTAAGAAGATATATTAAGGCTTGTTCACTTACCGAGGATAAGGCCTTAATAGGAATGTTTAACGAAAAAGGATTCATAAAGCCGACATCAAATACCTGGAAGAAGGCTAGGAAGATGAAGATGATTGATTCCTTTTTGGGAGAACTGAAATCTACACCCACCGACACTGCTGTGCTTACACCCATTTTTCATTTGGGAAACTAAACTAGAAAAATTATGTACAAATTCAATTCCCAAAATGGAAATGGGTGTAAGCTGTTGTGATCCTTAATGGTTTAAGGGCCTACCTTGATGCATTCATCAGTCCTAGTTTTGGCATATTGGTTAGGTTCTTAACAATTGGTATTGGATCCAACACCAGGTCCTGTGTTCAAGTCACGAAAGGGGTGACCTATGGAAAGGGCAACCTGGACTAGAGTGAAAGCTGCCACCAATGGGGGGGCTACAGAGAATGACAGAATGAGAGCAGTCAAAAGGTGGAAAGGGCTACCTGGACATAGGCCAGACTGAGTGCCGCCACAAAGTGGGCCTGGAAGGCCAGAACTGCCACAAGGAAGAAAGGCTACCTGGACATAGGCCAGACTGATTCCCGCCACAAAGTGGGCCACCGCAGACATTGGCCGCTGAGCATGGTAGTGTGATACAATCTCTAGTTGTTTAACGGCCCAGCTTGACATGTTCCATCAGCCCTAACGTTTTTGGCGTATTAATTAGGTTCTTAACATAAGCAAAATCTGTCAGCATCAGCATGAACAGTTCCTTCATTCCGGGTAAACAGATCGATGGTCAGCAGGAAAACCAACCTGAACTTTTTGTGCAGAAATGGTATGGAAATCACATTGGTTGGGCAACCCAGCAGTCACACCAAGCTAAAAAAGGGCCAACAAGCTGCACTCTTCAAGCAAAAGTCCTTCAAAATTGGACAGCCAAGATTGTCCAAACAGCTCGGCATTGAAGATAGATGCAACCATATGAGTGATTTCAATCACCAAGGATAGGCTAATACATGGGTGGAAATTAGCAAGGAACTGCAATTCCAAGTGACTTAACGTGACACTAAACTAGCATTCCCAGTAGTCAGCAAGACCGCCTGAACTCAAAGTCCAGAAATGGTGCAGAAACCACATTTATTGGACAACCCAGCAGACCGCACCCTTAAAACGGGTGATTAAAGATAAAAACAACCAACAATCCGCACTCTTCAAGCAAAAGGTCCTTCCAAATGTACAGCCAAGATCAGCCAAACAGCACGGTTTTCAGAATCGGCATCGAAGAAGGATGCCATCAGTTGAACGGTTTCGATCGGCAAGGGTGGAATTGGCAAGGAAGTACAATTCCAAGCGGCCCCACATGCCATTAAACCAGCACCCTTCTCCTATGTTTTCTACTCGTTGTAAGAAGATTTGGGTGATCTTCTGTTAATTGTACATGAATTCAAGAAGACCCAACAAAAGTAAAGGAAGAATAAGAAGAAAAATCAGAGATTTTTTTCTTGAAAAAATACCCGAATTTCTTCTTTTGGGGAGGGGCAGTGAAGAGCATTTTAGCGGCAGTCATGAAATCGAGATTCTGGAGCTGTCGAAAAGCTTCTTGGTGTGCTGCTGCTGCTGCTGCCTTGCTGTTGTTGCTGGTGTTGCTGGTGGGGGTAGTGCAGAGAAGCCTAGCTTGGGAGAGGAGATGGGCATTTTCCAGGGGCAAAATGGGAAGTCGAAAACCTCTCCTCATATTCTCTTCTCTTCTTCTCCTTTCATCGATCGATTTTCTACACTGCAATGTAAATACAACGCCTTCAACCCTGTAGAAAAGAGAAGGAACTCGGAGAGCACTTGACGCTATCGGGTCTTTTCATTTCTTCTCGGGTTCGGGCAGGATGCAATCCTGCGGAGAGGTAGGGTGTCAACAGGCCGGGTTCGGACGGGCCAAGCTCTGGAGACCGCATTTTCAAACGTAGCCCGAGCCTAGCCCAGGCCCGTGACGGGCCTAATAAGTCCAGCCTAAGATTTTTATGCTCGGACCCGAGTCGGACCCGATTGGGTCCAAAGTCCAACAACTTGGCCCGGAGTGGGCCCCACCAAGTGCTTTTATATGTTTTAGGAAAGTCTTCACATGGTTTTAGATGGTATGGCCCACTTGAGTTCCGTGTACGGCTGATTTTTGGGATTTCTCATAATTTAAAGGGGACCCATCAAATGCACAATGTTGATGTTCGACACACATTATGGTGGGGCCCACACAGCTCAACCTTACGGGAAGTTCTCATGAGCTGTACGGCATAGAACCTTTTCCCCTATGCAGCTCGGTGCTCGATGCACCTCGAACAGCATAGCAGAGGGATTGGCTACTCCTTCCACTAGCCAATGGTAGACATTCGGTGCTTTGTAGACCCCAACATGATGTCTTTATTTCATCTATGCCATCTATCTATTTTTCTAGATCATTTTATGATATTAAAGTAAAAATGAGGTATATCCCAATCTCAAGTGGACAACATTACAGTAAATAATGTTGAATGAACATCGTGCGGATCGGATCGGATCGAATCGGATCCATTCGGATCGGATCGGTCTGGATGGACCGAACCACAATCCGAACTCGATCCGAAAAACTATCGAATTTGAATGGTCCTACTTGATCCACACCGATCCAGGCCGTCGGTTCGGTTTGGAATGGGTCGGATCGGGTCTAATCGAGTTGGATCCACCGGATCAGGTCAGACATGCCCAGCTTTAGAATGACGTGATGATGTCGAACACTATTTTCTTGTGAGTGATAACTACTCCGAATCCACTTCTATGAACTCCTCATAGAGATACCTCTAATTCACAAAGAAGAAAATAGAAAATAATTTTTTAAAATTCTCAAAATATTTAATTGATCCTAAACCAATTTACAACTCTTTAAATAATGTTACGAACCCTAGGGAGAAGTTACGAAATTAAACTACAACTAAAACTCCCAAACATTGTGATTTACTATAAACGGTCATGATTTCCACTAGACCTCATGGTTTTCGGCCAAAAATAGTATGTGTCCTATTTGGCTTAACTATGTTATTTAAGAACTTTGCATGTTGGACACAATTCTTAAAGCTCAACCATATCATTCTCCTAATTTTTCTAAGCACTTTACATGTTGAACATAAGTACTAAAGTCCAATGGATGAAGAGTTACAATAAATTAAAACTTATTATAAATAGTAAAAATGAAATTAAAATTGATTTTCGACCATTGATATGATAGAATCTCACAAATTAGGTGTAGGCAACTCGACGTAGCAGGTTGGGTGGCTAAAGTAACTTCTCATACCCCAAAATCATATATGGCACGTCTGGTAACTCATTCTGGTTTGTGAGATATGCCTGTTTTACAGTTTTGACGGTCCGGATCACTTCTGTCACCAACGGGGTCTTTTCTGGTCCATCTTGGCCATGAAATTGTGCGGTCCACTCTACATCACGGACCATTTCAATCTCTTACTTGCTCAGTTGTTCAATATTTATAAGGCAGGAATGGCACCATATTTGAGGGGATCCTAGTGAAAATATGACAAATTTGATCAAAGGTGATAATCGGTGCAAGTTAAGAAGAGATCATAGCTTGAGAGATAAGAGAGAGTTATGAAGATTTGAGAGCTTGGAAGGAAGGAGAGAGAGAGAGAGAGAGAGAGAGAGAGAGAGAGAGAGAGAGAGAAAGGTTAAAAGATAGGGGGCGTCGGTTGGAGCAAAGCAAAGTCTGGATCGTTACCCTCCCCATCCACTCGATGCATTACCCTTGCCAGATCTAGTGCCCAAATATCAGCCCCATCCATGATATAGATGGGTCACACACTTTAGGAGCAGTGTACATGAGAACGCTTGCCCTCTAAATTATTTTACTTAGTGTGGCCCACCTGAAGCACATATGGGCTTGTGTGTTTGGGCCCTTCACCTAAACTTTGGTGTGGTATTTAATTGTTGAAGTAGATTTCATATAACTATCATAGTGGGCCATGTAAAAATCAAGGGTAGGCGTGGCCCCACATGAATCATGGTTCAACCTTATTTTTTCACCGTAGGATTAAACTGGGTTACACATAATAGTTGACGTAGATTTCGCATACACATCATAGTAAGCCCCATCAAAGGTCCAAGGTGGTCTATAAAATTCCATTTTTAATATTTAAAACGGTGGGGAGATGAGAGCACCTTGATTTTTAAGGTACCCACCTTGCTTTATATTTAAAATCCACTGTCTCTTAGATGTGTAATCCACAAAATCAAACTGACATATGTTTCATGTAAACCACACCAAAGAAAACAACCCAGAGATAACCTCAAATTTTTACAGAGCCTATCGTGGTAATTATATGAAATCCACTTCAACCATTAGATTTCACATCAAAATGTAGGTATGGGTCCAAAAATCAGGCTCATAAGAGATTCAAGTAGGCCACACCAATGGAAATGCATTGGAGGAGTGTTGCCCTATCCACTACTTCCAACTGTGCGGTCCATCCAAATCATGGATGAGCCTTTTTGTTTTAGCCTTAGATATAACACGGAGTAACTCACCTGGTGGTCAAGGTGAATTTCACATAAACATCATGATGGGCCATCTTAACCACCATCACTGTTAAGAATGCAAACCCTAATGGGCGGGGCGGCCAAAGTTGGTCTGTGCTGACAGGTTGTTGTATACAGTCCAAGCCCAACCTAATTAATAAGGGGCTTGAATTTAAAGACCAATCCTAGTTCTTGAGCTTAATACTGCTGCTCAAGTCGAGCCTCAAACACTAAAGGTCCAGCCCAGCCCATTGATGGCACAAAAGTAGAGGTGACCTTCTTAGTAGTCAGTACTGACAGCAAGCAAGTCGACCCTCTGGTAAATTGGCCAAATCCACATCTTAGGCTGGTTCAGCCCAAGCTAAATAGGTTGTAAGTTGGGCTTGGGTTAGAAATGTGGCCCGTTTAAGTAAATGGTTGGGCTCAGGTTGAATCATACCCAACCTGATCTGCCCATATAGTTAATCAATGGGCTGGGCTTGATGACTTGACCTTTCACGACTAAAAACTCAAACCAAATTAATAAACAATAAGCATAGAAAAATATAGGTGGTGTTCATATATTTATATATATTTGCTAATTGGGTAAGGTCAGGCACACCTTTAGCACCATATTCAATTCTTAAACCCCAAGTGTGATTGCGAAGAATCATTGCAAATTAATTGGTTGGGTTAGGCGAACGCGTGTAATTTCATGTAATGCATAGTTTTGTGATCTAATCCATAAAACATGTTTAACATTATTAAAATCATATCTTAAACATAATTTCAATATGAATTAACAAATTCATAATAATCCATCGACTTATTATCATAGAAATCATGGTAAAAATCAAACTATACATAATTTTAATGTGAAAATAAAAGAACTGTGTATAAATTTAGTTGAGCCAAATTAAGAAAGTGTTTAGTTAGGAATTTTCTTTTTAAGGTTATAGTATCAGGAAGATTAAGAAATAATGAGCCATCTTTTATATATGCCAAGCTAGCATGTACAAAATACACATGCAAAAAGATCCCTCTCTTCTTTCCCTTGCCTTTTGAAGAAACTCTCTCTTTCTCTCTATCTCTCTCTTCTCTCTCTCTCTCTCTTCTTTCTACTCTCTCTTCTTGTCTTTTTGGTTCTCTTCTCCATGGATGTTAAGTCCCTCTATATTGCCTTGCCTGAATGATTTTTTATAAACTCGGCAAGATTTGAACCTAATTAGCTCAGGTCCAAGAACTCCAGGACTTGATTTGAACCTAACCTAATCACAACCCCATGGCAATGTATCGGGTTCAGGTTGGGTCAAGGTTGGTCCAAGAATGATCCATCTAGCAAACGAGTTAAGAACTTAAGCATTAGTTCATATAAAAATATGTTATTTAATCAAAATTTTCATTGTGTGTTCCAACCCGTCCATCCTATATATATCTCTTAACCAGATATATTTAAGGCCTACTAATTAGCCCATCCAAGGCTCATACCAGTATTTGGGCAATTTGTATTATCTTAAATATTTTTGCAAAGAAAAAACTGCCTAAGATGGACACTTCTTCCTGACATGGTCCACTTGAATTATTTATTAATTTATTTTTTTGGAATTACACTCTAAAATGAGCCATAAGAAGGTATTAACATAATGGATTTCACTATCCATCAAGGTGGATCTCTTGTAGGCCACTCGAATGGTGTAAAAAAAAGTTTTTAATAGTGGTCGTTCAAGGCGTCTATATGACCCACACGAGATTTGATTTTGCTTCAATATAGGCACCCTTCTCATAAAGTGGTTCAATAGACTAGCTAAACGGTGTGGCTATCCCTCCTTCACTGTGGGTTCCATCTAAATCACACATGAGAACTCCTAATTCATATGATGACTTCTTGTCTAGAGTCTGCGCCTTGCTAGCCTCTGGACAAAAGGTCATTATACTTCTATTATTAATATATTTTAATATATACCTAAGTTGGTAAAAAAAATCCCACGATTTTTTTTTAATAATAGTTATCTCATGTACATAGTGTAGTCCATTGATATATGAATCTGCTTGATTACGTGGGCCACACTAACTAGTTGAATAACATGGAATAAAATGAATATATCAAGATGAATCACCTGTGTGAAATCTACCAAAGTTGAGACCAATCTAATATGTAGATTTTTACAATAATCAGGATCAACTTAGAGAGGATAGGATTGCCATATACAACACACCAAAGTTTCTACACTGTGAATGGATGTAATGGGGGGAGAGAGGTGCACTCGTCCACCCATCTTTTATACTAAAATGGGCTATCACCCAATCATCAACCATCGAATTTCATCCCTCATTTAAGGAATTGAATCATACCACTTTTAAATTAAGTTTCAACTCTTAAGTGACATTTGATTCAAATGCACCTGTGGCCCATCACCATTTTCTAACTCGATCATCTTAACATATGCTATATTATGGATTTAGTGGTGTTTATGGTTCCTCCAATGAATCTCACATGGTCAAGATAGATTCATATTAAAAATGTCAAAATTAATGGATAAGATATAAATAATATATTAAAGACGGTCCTATCACTAAGAATCATTTGGTACAGTTGGATTCTTCAACGCATGGCTCATAAGGCCAACCAACCTATGTAACTAACAATGATTCCATTCATCACAAATGTACAAAGGAAGAATTCTTTTAAAATGTATTCTTCTTGGGTGACCCTTATCATGCATGACTGGTTGATCCATCTCTCAATTCTGGGCTTAAGGTGACCCATCAAAAATAATATAAATCATTCATCTTAAAGGAAATATAGACTTTTCTAACGTACTAAATCTTCATTTAGATCGGGCCATTGATCGACAAAAAATCAAGTATTGATTAAAAGAATGTTATTTAATGGTGAGATGGTGTTAAAATCAGAATTTAAAATGAGAAATGATCCTATGTCACTTTATTCACAAAGTGGACTAGTGGGACTCTTCTACCACTATCGTAGATCGTGATTAATTTTTTTATTTTATCTTTCTCATATGTACCCAACTTTTGGATGAAGTTCATGTAACTCCTCAAAAGAGGAAGGGCAACCTTTTATTTGTGTGGGTCCCATATAATCATGGAACTTCTTGTTATCGATCTGACTAGTTCAGATTGTATGACATGGAGGGACCTACAAAATCCTTTAGACGATTCCTCAATCGGAGAACCGATTATCAAGATATGACCCTAAAAGATTTGGTTTGCTAGATGGTTTAGGATAAGGGATAACGTTATCTCCAATGAATGCTCCTAATTTCTTCTCTCTCTGGTGTACTCCTCAGGTATAACTTGGTCATTCTGACCGATAGTCTTACTAAAGTCGATGAGAGCTAGAAGATGGTCGACTCATATTTCCTTGATGGGTCCCTTGATTAGATGGTTTCCACAGATAAAATTAACGGTTTTCTTATGTCGGAATCATAAATCGACGGTGTTCTTAGTTGAAACCTATGTACTCTACAATCCAGCTGGCTCAAATTTCTCATATGATGACCTTAAATCTATATATTTTGGGGGTTTTCACTTCTAAGGTACGTAATTTTTGCATAATTGAAAAGGGAAACCTAATACAGGTTTTTTAGGTTCAACAAAGCTCACAATTTTTCATTCTATGGGATAAATTTATCACTTTTCTAAATATAGAGTATGTAATAAATGACACATTCCAGACATAAAAATATTTTTAAAAAAATTACCCCTAAAATTTACTCAAGATACTACAACTAGGCTACTAATATATTGTACACGTGGCCCGTTGATGATATCTCAAAACAATCAGATTATCAATCGTATAACTAAAATTATATCAATAAAATGATATGAGTAGTCCAAACATTAGTTATGTAAAATCAATGGTTAAAAATGTTGATTAGTCACTCAATTATGATCATATTCTTGTGGCCCATTTGAGGCTTGTAATTTCATCATTTTTTTTTTAACCAAAGTATATATTTCAATGGGCTTATTACAATCATTGTGCAACATCATATATGTAAACTATTTAGGGATATTAAAGTTGATTTAGTAATTAAATTCAAACTCCTGTGAATATACTATAAATTTTAAATGGATAGTTATTTTTGAATTACAAGGGATTCTTAGTTTTGAGCAAAAAAATCCAATCTGAGTATTCCAAATCTCTGGTATTTTGAATCCACAGTTCCTAAATGAAGCCAAGCATTTTTCAATCTTAAATATTTTTTAGGCAGAAACTTTCATCGTTGTATTTCTTTGTATTTGAATAACTAAATACGACCTTAGATCTAAACAAATGGTTATAGTCGAAACCTTGGTTGCAAGTTAGGATAGACTCTAGCAAACATCTGTAACCATACAAATCTTTAAATTTTGTTGTTATGCATTTGATGGTTTTTTATGTGCCCCATCTAAAGTGGAGCACAATATTTTGATCATTTGATCTTAAGTACGGGTGGACCATGCATACAGTGGTTGTGTGCAGCTTGGGTTTTAATAAAACGTCGGCCCCACACCACAACTATCATATGGGGCCTCATTCTCATCGTTTGATGTGACCTCGTGTCAAAGATCAATCCAAACCACTCATCAGGTGATGTACATTGGTCATGTTAGATACCTAAAATATAATATCAATATGTTGATTTTGTTATATGGCATGGTCATAGTGTGCATAATTGATGAATGTGTTGGATCTCTGACAAGCATGCCATCCATCAGTTTAACGAGGCATGTGTGTAGGCATGTTGGATCCTGCACCCTGGAAAATCAATGTGAGCTCTAATCAATTAACTATGTGGATGTGATTAGGGTGATCTTGTTGTCTGATGTCTTTAATCTGTGTAGAAAATAAGAGATTAATCGATTGACTAGCTTGGTCGATCAATCGAGTGAGCTCTAGATTTTTTAGACTGATCTCTAGACAGTTTTGGACAGTCTCGATCGATCAAATTGTTGATTTGATTGATCGACAGAATTTGAAAAATACTTATAAACTCTCTGGACACTTTTAAGTATGTTTAATTGCTCGAAGATCGAGGACAACTCGATCAATGCTTAGATCAATGACACACATAGTTTTGCATAATTGCACAATTAGTTTCTTATTCCAGTTGTTTTACTATAAATATTGCTATAATACGGTATTAGGGTAACATAGGGAGAGCTTTAACATTTCTAAAAGGGTTTTAAAGGGAGACTAGCGTTTTCTAAAGGGTTCTGCATCATTAAGTTTATTCATAGTGGATTATGTTGTTGCTTTGTATCATGATTTTTTCCCACAAGGGTTTTCACGTAAAATCGTGTGTTCTTATGCATGCTTTATTGCATTTATCTTTTGTATGTTTGATTCAAATTTCGGGTTTGCTTCCGCGATCTCCCAATAAGTGATATCGAAGCCATACTTTGGTATTCGAGTTTGAATCTAAAACATGTCGATGAAGGGGTTGAATGTTAAGTATGAAACTAAAAAGTTCACTGGTAAAAATAACTTTTAACCATGAAAGTTGAAGATGAGAGGCTTTTTAGTTTAACAATGATTGCAACAGGCACTCCTTGGTATAATGAAGCGTCCTGTGACTATGAGTGATGAAGATTGAGAAGACTCGGATGAAAAAGTGAAATCATAGGTCCAATATATATTTGGCAAATGATGTCATTTACAATGTCCTTATTCAAAATGTTGTCGTAGGACTTTAGGTGAAGTTAGATAGTTTGTACATGAAGAAATCTCTCTCGAATTACTCGTACCTGAAAAAATAATTCTATAACTGAAAAGGCCAAGCTATATGTCCTAAGGGAGGGGGGGGGGTGAATAGGACTATGCCAAATTAAAAATAAAATCAGCGGAATAAATTTAAACAATAGCCTTACAATTATAAATCAATTATCAATGCTGAAATCAAATCACCTTAATACATAAGTATTGAGAGGTTGATACAAATTCAGTTCTAAGGACAACCTTACACCATAATAAATAAGGGCTTATGGTAGGACAACCTTATTTCTAGAACTTCTTTTAGATCAAGAACTCAGTTTTAATAAAGATAAATGAATGGCAGAGAATTGAAATTAAATGCAGAAATGTAGATCTAATTTATTACAACAATCTCCACACTTGCTTGAAATATAAATCGTTACAACATTCACATCCACATTTACATTCCACACAATTGAATGATAAAAGATATGAGAATTAAGCAAGCATTCAATCCACAAGATAAAGAGTTATAGTGGTTCGCCTATGTGTACACAAACTGTTCTTCAACAGCCACACAAAATGCTACTCCACTCCTAATATCCTCACACAGGGGATATTAGCGTTCACTATCAAATAGGTTTTCATAGGTTCACCCAAAACCTTTACAATTGTGTCTTTTTAACTCGGGCTTACACAATCCAAAAACCCACACTTCTGAGTTTTCTGGCTCTCCTCAGATAACCACACAATTTGAGATTTTTTTGGCGAATCCCAAACAAAAATAAAAAAGGAATGGAATTTACAGAATTGTAAAATACCTGGATTTCTCCTCTTGTAGCTGCCCGGAAGAACCAATTGGAGTAGACGTTGAATATAGAAGTTTAATGTCCACAACTCACTTTAATATGGTTCTAATTTCTAATTGATTTTAGATTTAAATCAGTTGGGCTAGCTATATTTGATTTTGATTACAAGAAGAAGGGATATGTCAATTCCTCTTTTCAAATTAGATTGGAATACAGAAACAAAATCAAATTAAATAAGCTATAAAAAAGAGAAAGAAATTATGCACTAAATAGCTTAAAACTTAAACACAAAGTTATCTCAGAGTGGAGCTTTGAATTCACTTAATATTCAATGAAAAACTCTGAAATTCGTGTGCTATTTATAGCAGAAGAAATTAGTCTTCGACTGGTCCTAAGGTCACCACGACTGGTCTTGAAATAAACTGCTTTTGTCGAGCGGTTTAGTGAAAATGTCAGCAATCTGAATCTCGGTAGGAATATATTCTAAAGATATTATTTTTTCTTCTAATAATTCATGAATCTAATGAAATCGAATGTCAATGTGCTTAGTATGTGAATGCTGGATTGGGTTTTTTGAAATGTTTATCGCACTGGAATTATCACAGTATAAAACCATAGAGTCTTGTGCGATTCCATAATCACTCAGCATATGTTTCATCCAAACCAACTGAGTACAAGCATTTCCTTCTGCAATATATTCTGCCTCAGCAGTTGAGAGTGATATGGAACTTTGTTTCTTGCTAAACCAAGAAATCAGACAGTTTCCAATGTAAAAACAACCACCGCTGGTTGATTTTCTATCATCTATATTTCTTGCCCAATCAGCATCCGAATACCCAGCCAATTGAACACTAGAATCATAGGGATACCAAAGACCCAGATTAACTGAACTTGCGACATATCGAATAATTCGTTTAACAACAGTTAAGTGAGATTCTTTAGGATTAGACTGATATCTAGCACAAATTTCAACACTTAAAGCAATATCAGGTCTACTTGCTGTTAAGTAAAGTAAGCTACCTATCATACTACGATACAATTTAGGATCTACATCTTTACCTGTAGAGTCTTTTGAGAGTCTTAGAGTTGTACTCATAGGAGTATCAAAGTTCTTACCATTTTCAAATCCGAATCTTTTAATCAAGTTTAAAGCATACTTAGTTTGTGAAATAAAAATTTCATCAGATTGCTGTTTTACTTGCAACCATAGAAAATAATTTAATTCACCAACCATGCTCATTTCGAATTCTGATTTCATTAGATCTGCAAACTCAATAGTCATGTTAGTACAAGTTGATCCGTAAATTATATCATCAACATAGATTTGAACCATTAAGATATCATCATTATGTTTCTTAACAAAAAGCGTCTTATTGACACTACCCATCTGAAACTTGTGACTTAGTAAGAACTTAATCAATTTTTCATACCATGCTCTAGGAGCTTGTTTCAGACCATAGAGAGTCTTTTTAAGGCGATATACATGATTGGTAAGCTTAGGGTCTTTAAACCCAGTCGGTTATTTAACATATACCTCTTCATGTAGGTCGCCATTCAAAAATGCGCTCTTTACATCCATTTGAAAAATTCTAAACTTTCTAAAACATGCAATAGATATGAAAAGTCTGATAGATTCAAGGCAAGCAACAGGGGCAAAAGTTTCATCATAATCAATCCCTTCAATTTGTGTGTACCCTTACACAACTAGTCTTGCCTTGTTTCGAATGATATTTCCTAATTCATCAGACTTATTTTTGAAAATCCATTTTGTTCCAATAGTATGTTTATCTTTAAGTCTAGGAACAAGGTGCCAGACATCATTTCTGACAAACTGATTAAGTTCTTCCTGCATAGCAATTGTCCAGTTTTCATCAGAAAGTGCTTCTTTCACATTAACCGGTTCTATCTGGGATGTAAAGCATACGTAGTTACATATGTCCTCTAATTATCTACGAGTGCGCACACCAGTGAGAGGGTTTCCAAGTATTTGATCAGTTGGATGATCTTTAACAGTTCTTAATTCAGAATTAGTTTTACTTGATGAAGTATCTGAATTTTCATATATAAGAGCTTCATCATTATCTAAACTAGGGGTAGGTGTGATCAAATGATCGTCAATTACAACATTTATTGACTCTTGAATCACACCAGTCCTGTTGTTCAGAACACGATATGCACAACTGTTTAAAGAGTATCCTAAAAAGATCCTTTCATCACTTTTAGTGTCAAACTTTCCCAGATTTTCACGATCACGCAAAATATAGCACTTGCTACCAAAAATTTGAAAATATTTGACAGTAGGCTTTTTCTCAAACCACATTTCATAAGCCGTTTTATTATTAGATTTGCAGATATAAACATGGTTGATAATGTAGCAGGCGGTATTCACTGCTTCAGCCTATAAATTTCTAGGGAGCTTCATGCTATTTAACATAACATTTCCCATTTCTTAAAGCACTCTATTTTTTCTTTCCACAATACCATTTTGTTGTGGAGTTTTGGGCTCAGTGAATTTATGTAATATTCCCTGATCACTGCAGAGTTTCTCAAAACCGCTATTTTCAAACTCGGATCCATGATCACTACGGATCTTACTAACTTGAGAGCATTTTTCAGTTTGGATCCGTTTTATAATCTTTTTCACTTCATCAAGGGTTTCTGATTTGTCCCTCAAGAATGAAACTCAAGAGTATCTTGATCATCTACAATAACCAAGATGTATTTTTTGCCACCTCGACTTTCCGTTCTGGTTGGTCCTATAAGATCCATATGGAGAAGCTCGAGTGGTCTAGATGTGGTATTGGAGTTAACCTTTTTGTGAGAGCTCCTCATTTGTTTACCATACTGGCATTCACCACATATTTTGTCTACTTTTTGCACTTTAGGTAGACCTCTAATTAGTTCTCCTTTGCTCAATCTGTACAAATTTCGGTAGTGTACATGTCTAAGGCGTTTATGCCATAATTCTGTCTCATCAGTATGGACCATGTAACACGTTTGATTAAATGAGCTTCCATTGCATACTATATAGCAGTTTTCAGAAGTTCTGCGACCAGTTAATATTACAGAACCTTTTTTATCTATCATCTCACAACCTTGATTAGAAAATTTAACACTATGGTTGTTGTCACATATTTGAGATATGCTTAACAGGTTGTGTTTTAATCCCTCAACATATAAAACATTCTTAAATAAGGGAAGATTATAAAGTTGAACCATACCTTGGCCAATAATCTTGCAGTTGCTCCCATCACCAAATGTGACTGATCCATAAGTCATATCTTTTAGATCAGTGAATAAAGCCTTGTCACCTGTCATGTGCCTGGAACATCCACTGTCTAGATACCATTTTGAATGGCTTGTTGCTTTGAATGCAGTGTGGGCAACCAAGCAGGCAACTTTAGGAACCCATTTCATAACTATTTTAGGTTTAGGAATATAGTTGGTCTTCTTTTGTCTGATGTTGTAAGAATGACCAACTGAGTTAGATTTTAAGAGCTCCTTAAGTAAATCAATTATTTTTTTAGCAAGATAATTTTTGTTCTGATTTTTAAAATTTGTATAGCTGCTTTTAGGTTTATGAAAAGTTTTTGTATTTTTAGAAAAAACTTGACTAGTACCTTTTCCTTTTGAGTTAGAAGTTTCTCCTTTCACAAAGTTGGGAGAAGTATATTTCTGTTTAGGAGATATATTTTTCTCATAGCCCAACCCGGATCTATCGCCACATTTTCTTGATCCGGATAATAATTTTTCTAACTTTGGATCACCCTAGGCATATCTCCATGTATCCTTCAAACTCAGAAGAGAAGATACTTCATTTTTAAGTTTCTCATTTTCAGATTTCAAATCATCAATTAACGAGGTTTTGAATTCCAAATCACATTTTAATTTTTTCAAACAATCTGAAATATGCAATTTTTCTAAAACAAGAGTTTCAAAACATTTTTTGAGTTTAGAAAACTTTTTTTTTTGAAGCTTAAGTTTGACAACAAATTTACAACTTTCCTTATATAAGGCATTATCAGCATCTTGAAGATCTTCTTCATTTTCATAATCACTATTCAAATTTTCTTCACTTGTTAAATCATTGTGATCTGAAAAAGTAAACTTGGCTAGAGTCATAAGGGCTTTAACTTCACTGCCCGACTCGATTTCAGAATTTTCTGATTCAGAAGATGTTTTAGAATCAGACGATTCATCCCAAGTAGCCAACATACCCTTCCTTCCGGGTCTGTCCTTTTTAGGACATTTGTTTGCTAAATGCCCATACTCTTGGCAGTTGTAACACTGACTGTCTTTTAAAGACTTCCATGTTTTGGACTTAGATTTAGAACGTTTCTTTTCATTTTCCTTTTGAAAGTCGATCCTTTTCTTGCTTTTGAAAATTTTGTAAAACTTTTTCGCCAAAAGAGCCATATCGTCTTCAGAATTTTCTAAATCTGAGTTTTCTTGGAAAATACCTTTAGAAGATTTCAAAGCTATAGATTTACCTTTCGAAGCTTTAAAATTTAATTCATAGGTTTGTAAAGAACCAACTAGTTCTTCTACCCTCATATTATCCGTATCACGAAGTTCCTGGATCGCGGTTACTTTAGAATTGAACTGTTCAGGAAGTGAGCGTAGTATATTTGCACACACTTTACTTTCTGGAATTTTATCGCCAAGACCCCACATAGAGTTTACAATGTCATTTAGTCTACTGAAAAAGTCCATAAACATTGTATTTTCCTCCATATGAATTTCTTCAAATTTGGTTGTGAGGAGTTTGACTTTAGACTTTTTGACAATTGATGTACCCTCGTATGTCATTTCTAGTATATCCCAGGCTTGCTTTGCAGTATTACAGGATATAATTCTTTTGAACTCATCCGGTGATAGTGCGCAAGTGATTGCATTTAGTGCTTTAGCATTGGCATTATACTCACTTTTCTGAAGGGTGGTCCACAAATAATAAGCAGGTACAGACATAGTTTTTGAACCGTCAGATTCAGTTACTTCAATGGTAGGAGAGTTCCATTCGGTCACTGTGGCTCGCCACACACTCTCATCCATTGATTTGAGGAAGATCCTCATTCTGGTTTTCCAATAGGCATAGTTGGAGCCATCAAAGGGTGGAGGCCTAGTGACTGATAGGCTATCAAAAATTAACATCTTAATAATATAGCTTGAATCGTTAGCTCAGGAAATAAATCCAAAAAAATTAATAAGAACGAGCTATTAGGCTCTGATGCCACTTGAAAAGGCCAAGCTATATGTCCTTAAAGAGGGGGGGGGGGGTGAATAGGACTATGCCAAATTAAAAATAAAATCAGCGGAATAAATTTAAATAATAGCCTTACAATTATAAATCAATTATCAATACTGAAATCAAATCACCTTAATACATAAGTATTGAGAGGTTGATACAAATTCAGTTCTAAGGACAACCTTACACCATAATAAACAAGGGCTTATGGTAGGACAACCTTATTTCTAGAACTTCTTTTGGATCAAGAACTCAATTTTAATAAAGATAAATGAATGGCAGAAAATTGAAATTAAATGCAGAAATGTAAATCTAATTTATTACAACAATCTCCACACTTGCTTGAAATATAAATCGTTACAATATTCACATCCACATTTACATTCCACACAATTGAATGATAAAAGATATGAGAATTAAGCAAGCATTCAATCCACAAGACAAAGAGTTATAGTGGTTCGCCTGTGTGTACACCAACTGTTCTTCAACAGCCACACAGAATGCTACTCTACTCCTAATATCCTCACACAGGGGATATTAGCGTTCACTATCAAATAGGTTTTCATAGGTTCACCCAAAACCTTTACAATTGTATCTTTTTAACTCGGGCTTACACAATCCAAAAACCCACACTTCTGAGTTTTTTGGCTCTCCTCAAATAACCACACAATTTGAGATTTTTCTGGCAAATCCCAAACAAAAACTAAAAAGAAATGAAATTTACAGAATTGTAAAATACTTGGATTTCTCCTCTTGTAGCTACCCAGAAGAATCAATTGGAGTAGACATTAAATATAGAAGTTTAATGTCCATAACTCACTTTAATATGGTTCTAATTTCTAATTGATTTTAGATTTAAATCAGTTGGGCGTAGCTATATTTGATTTTGATTCCAAGAAGAAGGAATATGTCAATTCCTCTTTTCAAATTAAATTAGAATACAAAAACAAAATCAAATTAAATAAGCTATAAAAAAGAGAAAGAAATTATGCACTATATAGCTTAAAACTTAAACACAAAGTTATCTCAGAGTGGAGCTTTGAATTCACTTAATATTCAATGAAAAACTCTGAAATTCGTGTGCTATTTATAACAAAAGAAATTAGTCTTCGACTGGTCCTAGGGTCACCACGACTGGTTTTGAAATAAACTGATTTTTGAATTTTTGAGCGCGATCGCATCAAATCGTTTCACGACCGGTCGTAAGTAGTTCACGACTGGTCGAAGGCAGTCCACGACCGGTCGAGACCCCTCTACAACTGGTTGTGCGACCCTTGATTTAGTCGCTGGAGTTTGAGTCGAAGCTTTACGACTGGTCGAAGGTCGAGTCCAGACCATCTCACGACCGGTCGAGCAGACTCCAGGACTAGTTGTAGCCGAACCAAAAAATTCGATAAATTGTAACTATTTTAGGACTGGTCTTGAAATTTCTTAGGCCAGTCGAGGCGATCTATTAGGGCCCAGGTCGAACAGTCTAGGACTGGTCTTAGAGTAGACCAAACTCATGTAATAATATTCATTTGGATTATGTATCCAAAGTGACCTACCTTAAGGTCAATCTAATGGTCTATCAAACCTGGAACATCAAGTATGGACATTAAACACTTCATTTGCTTAGACTTTGATCTTTACGAAGCTTGATTTCTTCTCGATGTAGCTTGACTACTTCAGAAGCTTCAATGTAACTTTAAGTTGTACTTGAGTCCCGCATTTAGATTTGAATCTTGAACCTGTACTTGAACTTGAGTCTTGACCCGGAGATCTCTCTTCATATTGTAGCTTGAATTATAATAAAGCTTGAAGAATTCTTTGAGCTAGACATCAAGTGTTGACGATGTGTCTCAAACAAATTTATCAAGATACAAACACACAACATACGAAGATGTTTTGACACACAAAATTTGACAATCAAAGAGGAATCAAATCATAACACTTACAATAACCTAAAGATGGAGAAAGGGTTGGATCTTAATGATCACATCAACATATTTAATCAGTTACCTTACAAATTGACAAGTGTGGAAGTGAATATCGGTGAAGAAGACCAAGCCTTAATCCTATTGAATTCTCTTCCAAGGTTATATAGGAGCTTTATAAATACTATGTGCCACGGTAGGAAGACCATTAATGTCGAGATTGTTATCTAAACCCTTTAGTCGTAGATGTTGAGAAAGAAGGACAACTGTTTGGGATCCTTTACATATGCATTGGTTGTTAGGGGAAGAAATTCTGAATGGGAGAAGGGTAACTCACGATCTTAGTTCAAGTCTAAGGGTAAGGGAAAGTTAAAGTGTTAAGGGAGACAAGGACATATGAAGAATGATTGTCGAAATCTTAAAGTATAGAATGAAGAAAAATTAGATGAAACACTAAAGGGGGCCAACACAAAGGAATCTAATGAGGAGGTAACTAGTAATGATGTTCTGACCACATTTAAATTTGGTTATCTTAGCAATGAGTGAATTTTGTATTCGGGGGCTTCATACCACATGACCTCGTATCGAGATTGATTCACTAGTTACAATGATTGTGATGGTGGCCAGGTGTTTATAGGAAATAAAATTGCTTGTAAGGTTGTTGGAATTGAAATGGTGTGCATCAAGATATTTGATGAAACAGAGCACATCTTGACAGATGTGAGACACATTACTGAGCTGAGGAAGAACTTGTTTCTCTGAGGGTTCTCTATGCACTTGGTTACAAATTCACCAAATTTAATCATGTCCTAAAGGTTTCATAGGGGACACTCATAGTTATGAAGGCACAGTGGAGTGGTAACCTTTATAAGTTGGTCAAGAATACCAAAATAGGTGGAGCTGCAATGTCTATAGCAGAGTCCACATCAGCACGTTTGTGGCATGCACGTTTAGGCCACATGAGTGAGTGCGTTATGAAGGTACTTTCTGATCATTGTTCGATTCCTATTTTTAAGAGTTGATTTTAATATATGCAAGCATTGTATGTATGATAAACAATCACGATTATCATTTAAATCAAGAAAACATATAAGGGCGTTCAAGATTATGTGTATTCAAACGTATGAGGTTCTTTGCCCGTAGTTTCTGAAGGGCTTTGTCGTTTTTTGTATCATTCATACATTATTACTTTAGAAAGGTATGTGTTTACTTTATGAAGTATAAATCTGACATTTTTGCCATATTCAAGAATATATAGAAGGAATTGGTAGAAAAATAATCAGGATAGAAATTGAAAGTATTAAGGACAAACAAAGGAGGTGAAATCACTTCAAAGGAATTCAACCAATTTGTAAAGATGAGGGGATCGTATAACATAACACATTTAGGAACACACTAGAGCAGAATGGTATGGCAGACCGAATGAATCAAACTCTTTTGAAAAGGTCGAAGTATGTTGAGCAATACTGGGTTAGGCAAGGAGCTATGGACTGAGGCCATTAATGTGACTTATTACTTAGTGGATCGGTCCCCATCTACTCTTATAAATTATAAAATTTTAGATGAAGTGTGGAGTGGTCATGATGTGGCCGACTAGTTAGGCATACGAGTATTTGGTTGTTATTTTTATTCTCGTGTACCGTCAGTTGAGAGAGATAAGCTAGACCAAAGGGCTAAGAAGTGTATCTTTGTGGGTCATGGTGATGGCATGAAGGGATGCAGGCAGTATGAATGGGTCACACGAAAGATCATGATTAGTCATAACGTCAGGTTTGATGAGGATTCCTTGTTCTGTGAGGAAAAACACAATACACAAAAAAATCAGTAGTAATCGATGTTAAAATGACAATGGAAACACAGAAAGACGTCAAGGCACTGGAAAATGTACATGAGTAGGTGAAACGGCCATCTATGAGGAGAAATCTATCAAGATATCTCATATTATCAACGAGATACAAAAATGCCTCAAATATTACATTTGCCCTCATTACGGATGAAGGGGATCCATCTACCTTCCAAGAAGTACTAGATGACCCAGATGCCTAAAAGTGAATGGCGACCATACAAGATGAGAAGAAATCTTATTTGTACAAGAATGAGATGTGGGAGTAGGTGGAATTATCTATTGGGCGTAAATCAATCGGATGTAAGTGGATTTATAGGAAGAAACATGATAGGTACAAGGTGAGATTGATTGTGAAAGGGTATGCTAAAAAAGAAGGCGTCGACTTTAGTGAGATCTTCACATCGTTGTCAAGTAGGTGTCAATCAAATTTGTGTTGGTGCTAGTTGCCCAATACAATATAGAACTAGAATAAATAGATGTAAAGACTACTTTGCTACATGGAGAGTTGGAAGAGTATAGATACATGAAGCAATCAAAGGTGTTCGAGGTGCATGGGTCAGAGAATAAGTTTTGCAGGTTGATGATGTCATTATACGGCTTGAAACAGTCGCCTAGGCAATGGTATAAGAAGTTTGATACTTTCATGGTGAGTCAACGGTTTACTAGGAATTAATATGATCACTGTGTCTACTCAAGATACTAAGTGATGGAGGATTCATTTTACTGGTATTGTATGTTGATGATATGCTTATCGCCAGTTATAGTTTATTTGAAATCAACATATTAAAAATTAAATTATCAGATACATTCAAAATAAAAATTTTGAAAGTTGCAAAGAAGATTCATGACATTAATATACACAGAGATAGGGAGAGGAGAAAGTGTCACACCCCGGCTTTAGAAACCCGAGTTCACTTGACTCAGTCGCCTAGTCGAAGGTGTGACTCGATGAGAAGTGGATATATTATACACATGACCATAATAATAATCATAAATAGTAAACTTAATTAATCATCATGCATCCAGTCAAAAGTATCAATTATCTTTTGACTAATATCCAGCACAAGTTCATACATAATTATTTAAAAGAAATAAATATAAAATGAAAACTTCTTTATTCTCGTAGAAAATCTCCAATAGCACGCCTCTCAAAGTCATAACTCCACACTCGGAGACTCCAGTTCATTTCCATGTCTGTATGATTTTCTAATCAACATAATGACCTAAGAACCCAATAAGTAGTTGTACGCATGATTCACAACATAGGCATGATATAAGTGCAAATAAAAGAATCTTAGTATGTCATATTACCACATAAATAGTTTCTTTAGTGAACAATCAAGGCCATAACTGCGCACAACGTCCAGCTTACCAACACCCATCCGACCAAGATCCATACGAGCTCAACATGTGTAGGAGTTTACTCACATCATGCGCGAATGCTGGCTTGAGGTATCTCACGTACCTTCTGTAAATTGTGTAGTATGACAATGAGTAGACCACTCTAAAGATTGCCAAACTCCTTCCCCAGCCTCGACCGTAGTCCAAGGAGGAGGCCATATTAGTACCAACTTGGGTTCTATTGGGAACTCTGTCTAAAAATTTAAGGGAAACTCGATCCCCGAGTTGTCTAGTGTTCTCAAGATGACACATTAAATATAATTAGGCAGTTGTATACTTAAACAAATATTAATAGATTATAAAAGTTAAAGAAAAGTAAGCATGTAATGTTATGCGATGCATGTGAGAAAATTTATCCGTAATAATGATTACTTATCCATAACGTAAATTGCTTATTCGACCATTATGACCTTTTTATCATTTCTTCATGGATCTGTGACTACACTCGAGTCTACGATCTATAAAAAGTTTCATTTTTTTAATCATGGTTAGAATACAAGCATCAAGTTAATTTCTTCCTTAGTGTCCATTTTATTAAAACACTTGCAAAAATGAATAAGATCCTAAGATTGTTACATTAGTCCATTAAATCGGTCAATCAAGTCCCTAATTTCTTATATTTGAGCAGTAGATAGTCCATTTACCATGTTTCTAACCATATGTTAAAGGCAATAATCTTTGTTAAGTTTGACTTAGGATCAAGATCTACCTTAAAGACAATTGAATGTTTAGATCCATCTAATACAACCATTTATTTCCTTATTTTCCACGGCTTTGGTCCAATGGTCCTGATTTGTCTTTGATCAGATGATCCGATCTAACATTAGATCAAGTAGATTTTTAATTTTCTTAAATCTAGTATCTTAATTGGTTTATTAAACCTTTGATCAACGGTTGGAGTGGACCCGATCGTCGATTTAACGATCCATATCATTATTATGATCTTTTCTCTAATTTTAACAATCTAGATCTATATTTATAAGGTCTCCAATTTATATTTACACTTAATGAATAAGATTTCTATAGGTACGATTAATTTTATGTGGGGCCCACTTTCACACTAAACGTATATAATGGATTTTTCACTTACAAGATTATAACACAATATAAGATATGAGTAACACAAATGATTTAATATGATAGACATGATCTTGTGGTGAGGCCCACTTTAGAGAGATTAATTTTCTTTTATATCGACCCACCATAATTCTAATGATGAAATCTTACAACCAACTAATTCATTTATATTTTTTAAAATCATAAAATAAATAAATACTTAATAAACAAAAATTCAGATGTATGTGAAAAAATTCACATGTACAAAATCTTATAAAATAGTTCATTATGTTACACACGAGACCCATGCATTTGCCCACGTGAGGCAATGTGTAGGGTACCACGTTGTTGTTTACGTGACAATGTGTGCGGTCTACACATGCTGAGCTCATGGTTAGCTCATGATTCATTTCAATTTTACACTATTTGGGGTTCACTTAAATTTGATCTAAAACATCTAAGAGAAGTATTAGAGTACTCACTTGATAACTAGTTTGGATTGGAAGGTAAGCTCACAGAACTTCTCTTTTAATCTCTTTTTATCTTCTTCTCTCTATGACTGCTTACAAGAAGTGGTTTGACATGTCTTATATAAAGGAGCTAAAGCCCTTTTACATTAATGTACATGCATATGTAATATGTGATAAACACATGTTAAGTGCATGTAACTCTTATCCTAAGGATGAGAGGTTTTAGGGTGGATGAGTGTGTAAACAATATGTGTGTAGATGCTGTGGAGATGTGGGTTCCACAAGTATAATTTGTTTTTAAATCTAAGTGCATAATTAGATTGTTTATACAGTACACCCTCTTCATGTAAAAATGATTTCTTAATCAAAATGACCATGGTTAATTGTAGAAAAATGACAAGTGTTCGTATAAGTGGCGATCCATCAATTATTGTACATATGTGTTCATATGAAGTAGGGTGTATTAATCGAGTGTGTACATGCCATGATCGTGTGGGGCATACCAAAAGTTTCTATAGTCAACTGTTATATCAAAATGAAAATTTTATTACAAAGATCATCGGAAAAATAATTTTAAGGGAAAAAAGTGTATAATACTATGGGCTATGCTCAAATGTATAGTCATAATATATATGGATAATTTTTATGATTTTTCATATGCTAAAATAATTTAAAATCATGGTCTTAAATATCTATTAGAGTCATGAAATAAGAAGTTAGTATACTCTGCTAGGGTTCACAAAATATGCTAAAATTAATGGTTTAATAGTTCTTGGCCTTAGATCTCAGCTTTTTATCATTATTCCATTCAAGATTTTTATATGACATTGTTAATATTGTGTCTAGGAACATATTAAACAGTTGTCTATACAAAGATCAAGTGGTCCAATGAGCAATTCTCAATATCTTGATGATATATCTATTAGATAATAATTTTAACGGTAGATTTGAAAATTAATCAGTTACTATTCATTTTTAATGGTTTGGATTAATGACTCATAGTTTAGATGTGATCCAACTGACAAATTGTCATGGATCTTTGTTTAAATGGTTAAAATAACCTACTTGATGATCGGTTATGATTAAATAATCAGAAAGAAAAAAATGCCCCACAAAATTGCTAGTATAATATAGAAAGTTATAGTTGTCTTAAGCACAATACCTCGAGAAGGAATTGGTGAAGTTTGGGATGGTTGTAACATCTCAGATTTTTTCTATTTTAGATTTCTAAAAGCCCTTGAAATTTTTTCGCTATAATTAGCTTATGTTGTTACTTACTGACTTTTAACATTTGAGGTGAGCCTGTATGCGGGTGGTACCAGTCAAGAACTGCACAAATTCGATTAATCAACCATAAGAAGCCAACAAATTCACCCGATCACTTAAACCTCAAGTTTAGCCTCATGATTTGTTCATTTAGGGCCCATATTTAACCACTATATCACTAACTAATCAAGACATTTGTAATTAAATAAAAACTTATCAAAAGAAGAGACAACTAGGGGTTAGATCTTAATTAACAAATCAAACTGACCCAGTTACTACTTTTGCCTAAGAATCAACGGTTTAGGTTTATTAGGATCGAATCGTCATTTTCGCTAATTGCAAATAGGCCATACTATGAATTTAGCAAATCTAAAACTTAATATTGGCCACAAGAAATCTCGATATCCAATTCATTCCATAAATCCTCGATTTTTCAAACAAGCTCTAGACCACTCATTAGTGGGGCACTAAATCCGAGACTATAGAAAGACATTCATCTCAATGGGCTTGACGTCCATCGTGGGACATTGAGCCGAGGTCGCATCTCGAATCACTCAACTTAGACTTGCAAGGTCAGTGCATGAGATATGTAAATATTGATGAAATTAATTGAGAACTTAAGTTAGTTGTCTATATCTAGTCTTTACCAAAGTTGTGACTTTCGGACCATTAGATTGTGACCAAATTTAGGACAACACCCTAGAGTATGTCTTAAACAAATTTGTATAGTCACAGGCCCAATCGATATTCGATGACCGTCGAATAAACTTTTGATTGTACCCATTGATCGACGTATCCAAATGGCAGGCCGATTGTGTCCATGCATAGATCATCACTACAGCCAACTATCTTATGATTAATGTTGACCCCCACACCCCGTAGTGTCTCCCAAAGGGTAGAAACACACTCCTCCAGGGCTAGTATAGTAAAAACCTAGCCCTTAGGGCCATTTGCACCAAATTCGGTGTTATAAATAAGATTTTGCCTTAAGAAGAAGAAGAAGAAGAAGAGAGAGAGAGAGAGAGAGAGAGAGAGAGAAAAATAGAGGAGGAGAGAGATCTTGGAGTGTTTTTGATGGGTTCCCTTCGATCTAAGCCCTAGCCTCGACCATTCTTGTATTGCTCCGAAATTCAAGGACCAAGTAGCTACTTGGCTCCCGAATTTTCAAGTGTCACGTGTACAATAATAAGTTACAAATGCATATAGTTAATCAGGTATTAGCAAGCAATGACAAATTAGACTAAGCATGCTTAATTGTTAATCAGATAATTAAGTTCCAAGTGCTATTAACTAAATAAAGTTCCATCACAAATTCATATATGACAGAACAACTTAATAAATTCGATTAACAGTCATCCAGAGATCTAATCTCATACGCTCATCACACTATAAAATGATCTGGGCTCTGGCCCAGTCCCGCTGACATCACCTCGCTAATATGCCCCGCCAAACTCCTGATAGTACATTCGCTCCTCGTCGTCATCGGCACCGACATCGTCTAATGGTGCTACTCCAGGGTACCTGCATCTACATCGGGTTCTGGTTGGTGTTAGAGCACCGTCCCAGAGTGGGACTGAGTGATCAACTCAGTAGTACCATTAGCAATAGACATAAGAATTATCATGCATAGGATACATTTAATGAACAGCAATCAGCATAGAATCCTAAATACTGTTATTAATGCAAATGCATGATTATGATATGATGCATGCTCCTCACAAAAACCAGTACTCCCTCTAGCGACGACATCTAATGTTCGCAATGAAACAACACTCCCTCCAAAAGTGACCTCGACTGCATAATTGCCACAATAAAAAATGCAATGTCGTGGAACATGTTAGCCAGGTTGATTAGTTATGTCAATTCATTCAATAAATTAGGAAAACCGAAATACCCTTGGTGGAGTTATTGCCCTAACCCGATCGCACGGCTCAAGGGCAGTGTCCATGTAACTCTCGCAACCCTTAGCCCTATCTTGGGGTCGTCAATCCTGAAAAGTAATATAAACATATACGAAACAGATTGAGACTTAAATGTCTTACTCGCGGTCACTGTAGGGAGGTCGTCACCCCAACACAGGCCAATAGTACTAGTACAGTGTCCCATTACACCGTTCCCGGCTCACGAGTCTAAGTGCTCAATGACACTACGGGGAGGCTTGTCACCCCAGCGTAGGCTGACAGCACGGGCATAGTGTCCCATACCACCATCCTTGGCTCATGAGACTTTGTAGGTCGTAAATCATAGTTAACAATGGGCGCGATGGTCTTAGGGTACTTCAGGTTCATACACGCGTGATCAAACAAGGTTAACGTATAAAAATGGTCGACTATTAGTCAATGTGCCCTGATGGGTGAACCATAACTAATCAGCCTGAGAACGTAGTCTCGCGTAGTCCAACTACGGCCAACAACCTATGGTTTAACTATTCGGGCCAGATTCACTCAAGGACAGGTCTAACAAGGACCGCCCAAGGAATTCCAGGTAATCGACCGATCCATAGGGGAATATACAACAATTCACAATAAAAAATGAATTCCAAGGATGCAATTCATATATGGCAAACACAATTTCAGTATAATCAGTACATGGACAGCCACATACAAAGTTCTACTTAAATTTACAAGTTCTACATAACCTATTCTAGCCTATACAATTATGTGGACAACCATATAGCAATGCACTGAAATAAATCTTCCACAGGTTAATATACATCATATAATTTAGACATGTATTGAAAATCCAAACAAGTGACTCGACCCAATTGACAATTCTTCATCATTACATGTCCACAACAAGGCATGCTCAATCACAAACTCAGGGAATCATGAAATCAAACACTAAATAACTATTTACAGTAACTCATATTATTATGATAGGCATAGTTAACACCAAGGTAAAAGAAACACAATTAACCATCAACAAATTAGGGAAATCGACAAATTTGTAACCAACATAGCATGCACATCAGAAATTTAATTTATTTAAGGGTTTGAGGTTGAATCCCTTCCCATAAATTTCAGAAATCTCTCATTTGTCACCCTAGTTATTTCTAAAAAGGAAAATCCAGCCACATGCACCAGCATTCACCAAACATGTTTGTTAAACCTATACTAGGAGCGATAACCGATGACCTAAAGGTAATGGTCCTCACCTAAACTTAGCCTGAGATTGCTGAGACGATCCTAACGACGTCGGGTCCGTAAGCTCGAGGTGTCAGGGCCCTGCATTGCATTGGATGAACAAGATCAAATGCATGTTGTAGAAATTATCAAAATAGAGTGAGCATCCCTATATTACCTTAGGTGGGTTGGAATTCCTCTTCCAACGGTGGAGAACAATCAGGATTTTCGGCGGAGGAGGGGAGAGGACATCGAAATTTACAAATTTTGGCCACCGGGGTCACATGCAAGTGAGGTACCCCAATGTCTCTCCTCCTCCTCCTCCTCTCTCTCTCTCTCTCTCTCTCAATTGCTAGAAATGGGGTTTGAGAGAGAGGTGTAAGTGTAATAGTTATTTGCTCCTTTGATTGTCAAATTTTGTAGTGCCCAAACCTCAATTTGTATCTTGTGTAGCACATTGATATATATGTTTAAGACAATGCATCACATGTACAAGAACAATGCTTCAAGTCAAGAACAAAGATCTACTTCAAGAACTGTAAGATCAAGTGCAGTGTTCTCTTCTGTAAGCTTTAGAGTTTTAAAGCTACATTGAAAGACGAGATCTTGATCAAGACTCAAGGTGAAGTACAACTCAAGAACTACGAATTCAAGTTTCCAAAGATCTCAAGTTCAAGCTTCATCATGTGTCGAGATTTCAAGCTTCATGAACTTCAAAGATCATTCATCATCTGAAGAAAAGAAGGTTCAATGTTCATACATCATGTCCAAGGTATGGAAGACCTTAGATTGACCTTAGGGTAGGTCATTTTGAATACATAATTCAAATCGAATTACTTTATAGGTGTTTGGTCTGCTCTTCAACTAATCCTGGACTCTGTTCGACTAGTCCTAGCACTGGCTTGACCAGTCTAAGAAATTCCATGACCAGTCCTAAGTTGTTGCAAAATTTTAAAATTTTTTGGATGAGCTTCGACCAGTCCTGGAGACTGCTCGACTGGTCGTGTGAACAGTGCACGACTCGTTCACGACCCGCCAGCAGCTACGACTAAAACTCCAGCAACTATTCTTGGCTCCTCACGACTAGTCGTGGGTAGGTCACGACTAGTCGTGGAGGCCTCATGACTGGTGGTGAAGTGTCTATGACTAGTCGTGGAACGCTTTTATCCGATTGCGTTCAAAATTTCAAAAAGCTATTGGTCCCACGACCAGTCGTAGTGTCCAAAGGACCAGTTTTAGATGTGATTTCTACAACTATAAATAGAGTACGATTTTCAGAGTTTGATATCTAATTCAAGTAAAATCAAGGCATCACTCTGAGAGATAAGTTTGTAAGCTTCTTAAGCTAGATTGTGCATATTTAATATTCTCTTTTTATTAGCTTTTTATATTTGATTTTGTTTCTGCATTCCAATCTGATTTGAAAGAGGAATTGTGATATTCCACTTCTTGGAATCAAAATCAAATAAAGTTAGCCTAACTTGATTTAATTTAAAATCAATTAGTAACTAGAACCATTTCAAAGTAACTATTAGACATTGAACTTCTATTCGAACTTCTACTCTGATTTGGTTCTTCTGGGTTGCAACAAAAGGAGAAATCCAGGTATTTTACATTTGTGTAAATCTTCTGTTTTTTTGTTTCTTTTGAAATTGAGCTAGAAAAATCTCATTGTTTTGGTTTATCTGAGGTGATTCAAAAAACTCAGAGTGGGGTTTTTTGAATAGTGTAAGCCCATTAGAAAGACACGATTGTGAGCGTTTTAGGTGAACCTGAGAAAAACCCATTTTCATAGTGAACGCTAATATCCACTGTGTGAGGATATTAGGAGTGGAGTAGCAAGCTGTGTGGCTGTTGTTTAACAGTTGGTGTACACATAGGCGAACCACTATAATTCCGTGTTTTGTAGATGTGTGATTTATTTTCTATATCTTTTATCATTCAAGTTTGTGGAATGTATTTGTGGATGTGAATGTTGTAATCTTTTACATTTCAAGCATTGTGGGGAATGTTGTAATAGTGTAGATTTCAATTCTTACTATTTCCTTTTTATTCCTCTTCGGTTTGAGTTATTGATTCTTATATTGTTTTAGTAAGGTTGTCTTTGCCATAAACCATTGGTTTTTATGGTGTAAGGTTGTCCTTAGAACTTCTAGAATTTTAAGGTTGCTTTACATTTCAGTATTGTGGATTGTTTAAAGTGTTATCTTTCATTTATTTATTTATAAGGCCATCTTATTGTTTAAATTCCACTGTTATCATTTTAATTTGGCATAGTCTTATTCACCCCCCCCCCTCTCTCTCTCTCTCTCTCTCTCTCTCTAGGACATATAGCTTGGCCTTTTCAAGTGGTATCAGATCCTAATAGCTCGTTCTAATTGTTATATATTTGGATTTATTTCCTGAGCTAATCGATCTAAGCTATTTATAAGATGTCAATTTTTATAGCCTTTCAGTCACTAGGCCTCCACCATTTGATGGCACCAATTATGCCTATTGGAAAGTCAGAATGAGAATTTTTTTTTTTAAAATCTATGGATGAGAGCGTGTGATAAGCCACAGTGACTGAATGGACCCCTCCTACCACTGAAGTAACTGGAATCGATGGATCCAAATCTATGAGAATTACACCTTACTTCTCTTGAACCACACTTCAGAAAAGTGAGAGTAGTGCAAATGCAAAAGCACTAAATGCTATTACTTACGCACTATCACCGGATGAATTCAAAATAATTATATCCTGTGATTCTGCAAAGCAAGCCTAGGATATTTTAGAAATGACACACGAGGGAACATCAATTGTTAAGAAATCTAAAGTCCAAATTCTCGCATTCAAATTTGAGGAAATACATATGGAAGAAAATGAAATGTTCATGGAGTTCTATACTAGATTAAATGACATTGTGAACTCTATGTGGGGTCTTGGTGATAAAATCCCAGAAAGCAAAGTATGCGTAAAGATACTACGCTCTCTTCCTGAACGGTTCAATTCTAAGGTAACAACGATCCAGGAACTTCGTAATACGGATAATATAAAGGTAAAAGAATTAGTTGGTTCTTTATAAACCTATGAGTTCAATTTTAAAGCTCCTAAAGGTAAATCTATAGCCCTTAAATCTTTTAAATATATTTCTCAAGAAAATTCTGAAGATGATATGGTTCTTTTAGCTAAAAAGTTTTACAAAATTTTCAAAAGTAAAAAGAGGGTTGATTTTCAAAAATCTAATGATAAAAATAGATCTAAATCTAAAACTCAAAAATCATTAAAAGACAGCCAATGTTGGGCATTTAGCAAACAAGTGTCCTAGAAAGGATAAACCTAAAAAGAAAAGCATGTTGGCTACTTGAGATGAATCCTCTGACTCTGAAGCCTCTTCTGAATTAGAAGATTCTGAAACCGAGTCGAGCAGCGAAATTAAAGTCCTTATGACTCTAGCCAAGTTCACTTTTTCAGATAATGATGATTCAACTAGTGAAGAAAATTTGAATAGTAACCATGAAAATGAAGATGATCTTCAAGATGCTTATAATGCCCTTTACAAGGAGAGTTGTAAAATTGTTGTTAAACTTAAACTTCAGAAAGAAAAGTTTTTGAAACTTAAAGATAATGTTGAAGCTCTTGTTTTAACAAAATCCCACATTTCAGATTGTTTTGAAAAATCAAAATGTGATTTAGATTTCAAAACCTCCCTTATTGAAAATCTTAAATCTGAAAATGAAAAACTTAAACTTGAAGTCTCTTCACTTTTGAGTTTAAAGGATACATGGAGGTATGCCCAGGGTGATCCAAAGTTAGAAAAACTCTTGTCTGAATCAAGAAAATGTGGAGACCGATCCGGTTTGGGCTACAACAGAAATATTCCTCCAAAATAGAAGAATACTCATCCTAATTTTGTGAAAGGAGAGTCTTCAAACTCAAAAGGGAATAGTTCAAATCAAAATGTTTCTAAAAATGATAAAACTTTTCAATCTTTCAAATCTAAAAGTAATCATAATCAACTATAAAAATTAGAACCGAAACCCTTTAACTGAGAAGATAGTTAATTTACTTAAGGAGCTCTTTAAATCTAACTCAGTAAGTCATTCTTACAACAACTAAAAATACAAGAAGACCAACTATACTCCTAAACCCAAAACAGTTTTGAAATGGGTTCCAAAGGTTACTTGCTTGGTTGCCCACACGACTTTCAAAGCTACATGTCATTCAAAGTGGTACTTAGACAGTGGATGCTCAAGGCATATGACTGGTGATAAAGGTCTATTCACCGATCTTAAAGACATGGCTGATGGTTCAGTCACATTTGGTGATGGTAGTAAGTGCAGGATTATTGGCCAAGGTACAGTTCAACTCTTTAACCTTCCCTTATTTAAGAATGTTTTATATGTTGTAGGGTTAAAACACAATCTGTTAAGCATATCTCAAATATGTGATAACAATCATAGCGTAAAATTTACTAACCAAGGTTGTGAAATTTTAAACAAAAATAGTTCTGTTATATTAACTGGACGTAGAACTTCTGAAAACTGCTATATTGTAAGTGATTCTAGCTCATCTAATCAATCGTGTAACATGATCTATACCGATGAGACCGAGTTATGATATAAACGCCTTAGACATGTACACTACCGCAATTTGTATAGATTGAACAAAAAAGAACTGATAAGAGGTCTACCTAAATTACAGAAAGTTAACAAAATATGTGGTGAATGCCAGGTTAGCAAACAAACCAGTAGTGTTCACAAAAAAGTGGACTCCAATACCACATCCAAACTTCTCGAACTTCTCCACATAGATCTTATAGGACCAACAAGGACGGAGAGTCGAGGTGGCAAAAAATACATACTGGTAATCGTGGATGATTTTACCAGATTCACTTGGGTAGCTTTCTTAAAGGATAAATCAGAAACCTTTGATGAAGTAAAAAAAGTTCTCAAACGGATCCAAACGGAAAAAGGTTCTCAAGTTTGTAAGATCCGTAGTGATCATGGATCGAAATTTGAGAATAGTAGTTTTAAGAAATTCTATTGCGATCAAGGAATATCACATGAATTCTCTACACCAAAAACACCACAACAAAATAGAATTGTTGAAAGAAAAAATAGAGTGCTTTAAGAAATGACAAATGTAATGTTGAATAGTATGAAGCTCTCTAAAAATCTTTGGGCTGAAGCAGTAAATACTGCCTGCTAAATAATAAACCGTGTTTACACTAGTAAGTTAAATAATAAAATGGCTTATGAAATGTGGTTCGATAAGAAGCTTACTGTCAAATACTTTCGAGTTTTTGGCAACAAGTGCTATATTTTACGTGACCGTGAAAATCTGGGCAAGTTTGACATTAAAAGTGATGAAGGGATCTTTTTAGGGTATTCTTTGAACAGTCGAGCATATCGAGTACTGAATAAGAGGACTGGTGTTATTCAAGAGTCTATTAATGTGGTCATTGGCGATCACTTAATTACACCTAACTCAAGTTCAGATAATGATGAAGTTCTTTTAATTGACAAATCGGATACTTCATCAAATCAAACTAACTCTGAACTGAGGACTGTTAAAGATCATCCAACCACTCAAATTCTTGGAAACCCTCTCACTGGTGTGCACACTCATAGACAACTAGAAGATATATATAATTACATATGCTTTACATCCCAGATAGAACCAGCTAACGTAAAAGAAGCTTTTACTAACGAAAACTGAATAGTTATGATGCAAGAAGAGCTTAACTAATTTGTGAGAAATGGTGTTTGGTATCTTGTTCCTAGACCTAAAGATAAACATATTATTGAAACTAAATGGATTTTTAAAAATAAGTCTGATGAACTTGGCAATATAATTCGAAACAAGGCTAGGCTGGTTGTGCAAGGGTACACTCAAATTGAAGGCATCGATAATGATGAAACCTTTACCCTAGTAGCTCGACTTGAATCAATCAGACTATTTATATCCATGCTTGCTTTAGAAAATTCAAAATTTATCAAATGAATGTAAAGAGTGCTTTCTTAAATGACGATCTGTATGAAGAGGTGTATGTTGAATAACCAACGGGTTTTGAAAACGTTAAGAATGTTGATCATGTCTATTGCCTTAAAAAGGCTCTTTACGGTTTGAAACAAGCTTCCATGGCATAGTACGAAAAATTGACTAAGTTTTTACTAAGTCATAATTTTCTAATAGGAAGTGTTGATAAGATGCTTTTTGTTAAGAAACATAACGATCATATCTTAATAGTGCAGATATATGTGGATGACATTATTTATGAATCTAGCTGTACTAACATGACTTTTGAGTTTGCAGATTTAATGAAATCTAAGTTCGAAATGAGCATGGTTGGGGAACTGAATTACTTTTTAGCGTTGCAAGTTAAATAGCAACCTGATGGTATTTTTATTTATCAAACCAAATATGCTCCGAACTTAGTGAAAAAGTTCAGATTTGAGAATGGTAAAAATTTTGATACTCCTATGAGTACTATACTAAGACTCTTAAAGGATTCTACAGGTAAAAATATAGATCTTAAATTATATCATAGTATGATTGACAGTTTACTTTATTTAACTGCAAGTAGACCTGATATTACTTTTAGTGTTGGAATTTGCGCTAAATATCAATCTGACCCTAAAGAGTCACATTTAACTGCTGTTAAGCGGATTATGTGATATGTCGCAAGTTCAGCTAATTTGGGTCTCTGGTATCCATATGATACTAGTGTTCAGTTGGCAGGGTACATAGATGCTGATTGGGCTAGTAATATCGATGATAAAAAAAACAACCAGTGGTGGTTGTTTCTATATTGGAAATTGTTTACTTTCTTGGTTTAGTAAGAAGCAAAGTTTCGTATCTCTCTCAACTATTGAGGCTGAATACATCGCAGCTGGAAATGCATATACTCAGCTTGTATGGATGAATAGAATGTTAAGTGATTACGGAATTGCACAGGATTCAATGGTTTTATATTGTGATAATTCCAGTGCAATAAATATATCTAAGAATTCAATCCAGCATTCACGAACTCAGCACATTGACATTAGATATCATTACATTTGTGAATTAGTGGAAGAAAAGACAATCTCTTTGGATTACATTCCAACCGAGACTCAACTTGCTGACCATTTCACTAAACCGCTCAACAAAAGCAGGTTTAATAAATTGAAATTTGATCTTTGTATGTGCAATTTCAATTGATTATTCATGTATTTTTGTATTATAGTTTATATATTTATTAAATTATAATTTTAAATTTCAGAATTATGTGAAGAATGCATGTTTTTGTCTTTGATTTCTTTCAGTTTTTAGGATTGATGTTGGATGAACTTGGTTTATGTTTGTTACTTCTATGAACTTGGTTTATGATGACATTTGAATGCACACTATTTGCTTTTATCTTTCATATTTTGTCTAGTTTGGTCCCTTATTGCCTTTCCTCTTCCATATCTTTATTGCTTCCTTTGTCTAATTGTGCTAAAAAGGGGAGGAGTAATTTGTAATTTGTCAATTGGTCATTGCTTGCTTATGGATATTGCTTCTGGTCATTACTTGCTTATGGATATGGATTGTGGATAGATTGTGGATAGTAACATATTTTTCTTCTTATAAGTGCTACTCAGGGGGAGTATGTGCTACTCAGGGGGAGGAAGTAAAAAGATGTTTTGAATATTTCATGATGATGCATTCTGGTTATTGTAATTGGTGCATGATTCTTTGTTAAGTAACTGGTGCATGATTCTTTGTTGAGCATGTAATGTTTCTCTTATTTTTAATCAAGTGTATTTTCCCACAAATTTGACAAAGGGGGAGATTGTAAGTGCAATAGTTATTTGCTCCTTTGATTATCAAATTTTGTAGTGCCAAAACCTCAATCTGTGTCTTGTATAGCACATTGATATATATGTTCAATATAATGCATCACATGTACAAGAACAATGCTTTAAGTCAAGAACAAAGATCTACTTCAAGAACTGCAAGATCAAGTACATTGTTCTCTTCTGTAAGCTTTAGAGTTTTAAAGCTACATCGAAAGACGAGATCTTGTTCAAGACTCAAGGTGAAGTACAACTCAAGAACTACGAATTCAAGTTTCTAAAGATCTCAAGTTCAAGCTTCATCATGTGTCGAGATTTCAAGCTTCATGAACTTCAAAGATCATTCATCATCTAAAGAAAAGACGGTTCAATGTCATACATCATGTCTAAGGTATGGAAGACCTTAGATTGACCTTAGGGTAGGTCATTTTGAATACATAATTCAAATTGAATTACTTTATAGGTGTTTGGTTTGTTCTTCGACTAGTCCTGGACTCTGTTCGACTAGTCCTAGCACTGGCTCGACCAGTACAAGAAATTCCACGACCAGTCCTAAGTTGTTGCAAAATTTTAAAATTTTTTGGATGAGCTTCTACCAGTCCTGGAGATTACTCGACCGGTCGTGTGAATAGTGCATGACTCGTTCACGACCCGTCCAGCAGCTCTGACTCAAACTCTAACAACTATTCCTGGCTCCTCACGACCAGTCGTGGGTAGGTCACGACCAGTCGTGGAGGCGTCACGACCGGTCGTGAAGTGCTTACGACTAGTCGTGGAACGGTTTTATCCGATCGTGTTCAAAATTTCAAAAAGTTGTTGGTCCTACAACTAGTTGTAGTGTCCACAGGACCAGTCGTAGACGTGATTTCTACAGCTATAAATAGAGCACGATTTTCAGAGTTTGATATCTAATTCAAGTAAAATCAAGGCATCACTCTGAGAGATAAGTTTATAAACTTCTTAAGCTAGATTGTATATATTTAATATTCTCTTTTTATTAGCTTTTTATATTTGATTTTATTTCTGCATTCCAATCTGATTTGAAAAAGGAATTGTGATATTCCACTTCTTGGAATCAAAATCAAATAGAGCTAGCCCAACTTGATTTAATTTAAAATCAATTAGAACCTAGAACCATTTCAAAGTGACTATTGGACATTGAACTTCTATTCGAACTTCTACTGCGATTTGGTTCTTTCGGGCTGCAACAAAAGGAGAAATCCAGGTATTTTACGTTTGTGTAAATCTTCTATTTTTTGGTTTCTTTTGAGATTGAGCCAGAAAAATCTCATTGTTTTGGTTTATCTGAGGTGATCCAGAAAACTTAAAGTGGGGTTTTTTAAATTGTGTAAGCCCATTAGAAAGACACAATTGTGAGGATTTTAGGTGAACCTGAGAAAAACATATTTTCATAGTGAACGCTAATATCCACTATGTGAGGATATTAGGAGTGGAGTAGCAAGCTGTGTAGCTGTTGTTTAACAGTTGGTGTACAACAGACGAACCACTATAATTCTTTGTGTTTTGTGGATGTGTGATTTATTTTCTATATCTTTTATCATTCAAGTTTGTGGAATGTATTTGTGGATGTGAATGTTGTAATCGTTTACATTTCAAGCATTGTGGGGAATGTTGTAATAGTGTAGATTTCAATTCTTGCTATTTCCTTTTTATTTCTCTTCAGTTTGAGTTATTGATTCTTAGATTGTTCTAGTAAGGTTGTCCTTGCCATAAACCATTGGTTTTTATGGTGTAAGGTTGTCCTTAGAACATCTAGAATATTAAGGTTGCTTTACATTTCAGTATTGTAGATTATTTAAAGTGTTATTTTTCATTTATTTGTTTATAAGGCTATCTTATTGTTTAAATTCCATTGTTATCATTTTAATTTGGTATAGTCCTATTCACCACCCCTCTAGGACATATAGCTTGGCCTTTTCAAGAGGGCATCTCTTTTATATGCCCAGAATTATTTCAACTAACCCTGGGTTTTGGGTAATTCTCCAAGTAGCTAAGTGGGGCCCATATCAGGTTATTGGAGCTACTTTGATGGCCCTCTGGCCCATCTGATACATGAGACAGGTGCCTCATGACCCGATGAAGGGTTGGGCGAAGTTTGATCGCAAACGGATGCAGGGTTTTGCCGGAGTGGCCCGATTCGCGATCAACGGGCACCATTTCATGATCAATGGCCAGATTTTATAGGCGCGGGCCTGAAATTATTTTTAACTTTTGGTGTGAATTTAGAAGAGATCCGACGACTGAAACTAGGGCTGTACATGAGTCAAGCTAACTCAAAAAGCTCGCTCGACTCGGCTCGACTCGGCTCGGATTGACTCAGCTTGAAAGGCTGACTCAAGGCAAGTCAAGCTTGTTTACTAAAGCTCGAGTTGAGTTCAAGCCAAGTTCGACCATGGTGTATTTTAACTTGACTAGACTTGACTCGAAGGTCAAGCTCGAGCTCGAGTAATATATTTTAATAATATATATTATATTAATATTAAATATATTATATATATATTTAAGTTAAAAAAATAAGTTAAAACTTAAAAGTTTTTACTAAAAAATCCTACCTGACCCAACCCATCCCAATTCCCTCTTTTTCTTTCCCCTACCTTACCGAGGTAAACTCAACTCGACTCGAACCACTAGCTCGACTCGAACTCGACTCGAAAGCTTTGTCAAACAAGCCAAGCTTTAATGTTGAGCTCGAGGGCGAGCTTGAGCTCGAGCTCGAGCTCGAACTCGAGTATAGCATGGACGAGTCAAGCCGAGCTTGGCCCACCTCGACTCGACTCGGCTCGATGTATAGCCCTAGCTGGAATGCCTGGTTTTGCATACTCAAGCAGTAGGGTTATTTGGGTAAATTTCAAAGTTTTATCATTTTTGGCTAGGCGACTTGCAGTCTGTAAGTGCCAGCAAGGCAGCTCTGTTTGATGGTTTCTGAGTATTTCCGGGGCCTTGCGTCCGCGTGGAACCATAAGCCCAGCGAGCCCAAAGGTTTGACAAAGTTTTGAGATTTTTGGACCTTCCTCGGGCGATACACGGCCCGTACGGACAGTTGTCGAAAATAAAGGGGCTACCTAGCTCTAAGCCCACGCTCGACCCGAGCACGATTTTATTTAATCCCATTAGTGGTTAAGTTTGTCATTAATTAGTCCATAATAGGCCCACACGTGCAACTGAATTATCCGATCCTGTGCTGGCTCGCATGTGTGCCTCAAGACACTGTTCCCTTTTTGGATGGAGCATTACAGTTTTCCTCTGCCGAATCTACTTGCTCACGATTGAGAGGTAAGAAATGAACCATGCTTCCTAACCTAAGTTTTTTAGGATTAACTGTATGATTCTCACGCAATTCCTTTGAATTTCGTATAAGAATTATTTTCCCCAAAACCTTAACCCTAGGAGCTCAAAAATAAGAAATTTATTCTTAAGGTGCAGACTGTTATTCCTAGGTTACCGTTTATCGACTCTTGAGGGTCTCGGTTAATGATTACTTGCTGTGAATGGCTTAATACATGATAACACACACACACACACATATTTATATATCTATATTCAATTTTAATTATAAATCATGCTATTAATTGCTTATTGATACTCACATGTTCGATGAAATGCTTGAATAAATAAGTTGCTAAATTTACGGTGTATGTGAAATCTCATTATGATTGTCCAATGAATTATTAGTCCTTAGTAACGTTTAGAACTGCTTACGATGTTGGGTCAATCGGCAAATCGCCTGAACTAAAGGGTGGCCTGAGTTAGGTCGACTACCCTAGGCTTATTCGATCAACCCAGGTTGAATATGGACGACCGACAGTAGGTGGACTGCATGGAATGCTTGCACTCAATGCCAGTTATGTCGGGGTTCTCCTAGGTCAATTAAATTAGTCCACTGGTCAACTGATCATATATGTTTACAATGTATAACATGATCAAATTGAATCTAAGATACATCGTTCCCAGTGGATGAGTCCATTCTTAACTGTTAATGTGATACGATCCCACTAAGACTTATGAGCCCGACATGGTAGTATGGGACACTGTGTCTGAGTTGTTGGCCTATGCTGGGGTGACGAGTCTTCCCGTGGTGACCAATGAGTACTAATAGAGTTAATAGATCATTGTTTGAATAATCCCCATCAAATTACCCTGCCAATGGTTCTGTGGCAGAGTACTGTTCGAACAACCCAGGCGTGAATGGAATAGTATGACAAGTCATTTCCTTTTTGGTGATTTGATTTTATGTGACAAGCCCGCACCTCGGATTGAGTTATCATACTTGGTATCTAGGTAACGACCCATCCCTGGTTGATCCTCATACCTTTGAGTATCACGCCGTATTTTTGAAATTGTTAATTTGTGAGATATAAAGGGTGATACCTAAATTTGGATCAAGGGACACTGGTGAGGAGCCGCTACGTGCCACAATGAGCCATGTGGTCTGCATAAGGACTCGTGATATAACGTCATTATTCACAACCTCAGGTGTAGGTTTGCGATGTAGTAATAATCTCGGTAAGACTGAGGTCGAATCCACAGGGACTGATCTTATGCGTTTCTGAAATTAACTAGAAGTAGAACTAGAAGAAGATGTAAAATGAATTCTAAAGTGATTGAAAGAGTAATTGTGAATTAAGTAATTAAAACTAAGAATTTAGAGGTGGGAACTAGGGTGTTAGGGATCCACTTGTAGTGATCAAGGAGTCCTCTTGCTTGATTCAAGTAACACAATTAGAATTAGAGTCCTATCCTATCCAATTGGAAAGTACATCAATAAAACCAAATCTAAACTTCCATTGACCTAATTCTCAATGAAGGGGAACTATGATAATTGGCAGGGATTCCATCACCAAACCATGCCTAGGAGACAATGGCAAACAACAGGATTTACCAATATCATAATCTAAAAGCAGGAGAATTATGAAGATTAGGAAGAATTCCATCACCCTACCATGCCCAAGGGACGATGGTGAATAACAGGACTTACTAATTTCACAATCTTAAATCAAGAAAAGAAAACACTCAAAGCTATTGTAGATCTACTATAATTTGAGTCACAATAAACCATTAAAAACTGAAAGTATTCCTTAAATATCAAATTAGAATCTAAGGAGTTCAACATGAACATGAATCAAAGTAATAAAAATATTCTATCATGCTACAAGCTTCACCTCTTAGCCCTAGCTAAGAGGTTTAGCCAACCATAGACATGATTGGATCTAAAACCCTAGAAGAAAGCATGAAAATAACTAAGGAAGAAGAAGAAAAACTCTTGGCGACGGTTTCTCCATCCTTTTGCTCCACTCCTTAAACCCTAGAAGATGTTTAGGAACATCCTAGGGAGTCCTATTTATAGTTGTGGAACTCCAACTTTCGTACCTAGTTGGAAAACTCTAGAAATCGCCTCAAATTTTCGTATTTTATTAAAATAAACTTTACTCTGCGCAGTTTTTCAAAATAGACTCCACTCTCCCCAATTTCACAAAACGACCCAGAGTTTCAGAATATGCTTTTTCAGGACGATTTTAGGATTCCTTTTCTTCACTTCAAATATTTGATTCTCTTTATTCTTCACTCGATTTTCTTGGATCTTTGACATTTGAATTCTTCAATCTTGGTCTCCTAAGATCCATCCATTGCCTTGGTGATTTTTGAGCATCAAATCCATGCATTTAGTACCCTTTTCAATCCAAGCTCTTAAATTCACCTTGCAACATAAACATAAGTAAAATATAACATTAAGCATTATTATGTTCATAAAACCAAGATATAAATGGGGGATAATATGCGATATTTGACCCTTAACAATCGTTATCCTAGCTTCACTAATTTGTTGTACAAATTGGAATTAATAATCACTCAACTAATCATGCACATCGATTGCATTGTACTAGAATAAGATTTTACGATTTGGCATTAGAATCACTTGATAATGGAATATTGGCATTCGCGGGATAGGTGTTGAAGTCGCTTGTGAGGGAGTGTTAAATTGTAAGGTGCATGCATTATTTCATAATCTTATTTGTGCATTTAATAAGAATATTTAGAAAATGCTTGGTTTCTTATTTATCATTACCTGCGTTGATTAAGTCGATAACATGTGTAACTTAGAACTAATGGAACCACTGAGTTAGCTACTCACTCCCACCTGGGACGGTGTTTTAAAACATCAACTAGGCGATATTATCGATACAGGTATTAACGAGGCTTAGATCGACTTGCACCATCGCCATTATATTTTGGAGGATTGAGTCAAAAGTGAAAACTTTACACTTTAATAATTTTGGGTATGTATATTGTGGCTTGATAATCTCCATTTGGGTGGACACTACTTTTGCAATTGTATATTTTGAATATTAGCTATATATTTTGATACCACTGATTTAAAGGTAATATGATTTTGATCATATGTGAATGTTAGCCGGACTGGGCGAGCATGTGGGAACTCGCCCACGTCCATTTTCACTAGGTTTACACCTAAAAATTCTATATTGGAGTATTTGTACTCGAGTGCTAATTTTTGGGGGCGTGACAATAAGACTAAATCAGTTAGTACACCCCAAACAGCTCACTTCAGGCTTTCTTCAGAGTAATATCTCATTACAGATGAAGAAAAGGAGATTATATCTCGTGTGTCTTACTTGAGCACAGTTGGCAGTTTGATGTATGCCATGATCTCTACGAGACCGGATATTTCACAGGTAGTGAGTGTTGTGAGCAGATACATTTCTAACCTTGGCAAGCAATATTGGGAGGCAGTGAAACAGCTACTTTGTTATCTATGAAGTACAGCGGACTACATCTTGACATTTGAAAAATCAGATGAAAAACTAGTAGGCTATGTGGACGTCAATTATGTAGGGAATGTTGTTAATAGAAGGTCGAGTTTCAGTTACTCATTTGTACTTGCGAGTGGAGTAATCAGTTATATGTCGAAGCTTTAGTCAATGGTTGCTCTTTTCACAACTGAAGTTGAGTATATGGTAATGATGGAGGCTTTCAAGGAATGTGTTTGGTTGTGTGTAATGATGAATGAATTGGGTCTTTAGCAGGAGGCCATACTGGTTAATTGTGATAATTAAAGCGCGATCAACTTGGCGAAGAACTCGGTTTATTATTTTAGAACTAAACGTATTAATGTTCGTCATCATTTTATTTAATAGGTGCTTACAAAAGGTGGTGTCACCCTTGAGAAGATCCATATGAGCGTGAATCCGACAGATATGAGTTCCTGCATAGAAGTTCTAATTCTATTCAACTTCTCTAGGTTTGGCAAAGATATGATGAAAATGGAGCGTGTATGAAAAGCGACGACGATGGTGAAGCTATGATGGAGGCGATTAGTGATGGAGCTTGGAGCCGTGGTTCATGATGATTGAACCCATGGTGGAAATTATTATATGATGTCTTCAATCTGTGTAGAAAACAAGGGATCGATCGATCGACCAACCTGGTCGATCAATCGAGTGAGCCCCAGATTTCGCAGATTGGTCTTTAGACAATTTTGGATATATTCTTGATTGATCGAACTGTCAGGTCGATTGATTGACAAAATTAAAAAATACTTGTAAACTTTGTGGACACTTTTGAGCATGTTCGATCACTCAAACATGTGGAGCTCGATCGATCAAGGACTGATCGATCGATGCTTAGATCGACGTTGTGCATAGTTTTATGTGATTGTATGATTAGTTTTTTTATTTCTATTGTTTTATTTCGAGATCAAGTCAGCAATTTAGAGGCTCATTAGCTTGGACTGTGATCATGAGATCATGACTTGATGATGCATGAAAGATGATTAATCCTTAGACCTGTGGATGTACAAGGGTCACAATCTTGATTTGTCAGTTTTGACTCTTCTTATTAGGTCCATAGGCCAATAAAGTAGATATAGCTGGATACTTCCATCAAGAGTTGTTGATTCTTACATGTTCCAAAAAGAGATTAACTAGTTTGCCTAGGAATATGTTTATGACTTTGATTTGGTTAAATTAGAAACTCATCAAGTAGTTTTTTCACTAAGCGAGCACTCTGATTATTTTAATATATTTTTCAAAGATTTTTAATTGTTAAAGTTTTATTTTAATCGTTAAAACTAATTTGATCATACCTAATAATGTCTTGATGGTCCATATCTGATGATTCACTTCTGATTGGCATGAGATATGATCATTAGTAGATGACTATGACAGTGGATGGATTAGATCATGAGTATATGTATAGATGAGGTGGATTGATGTACTTCATTCATAGTATGTTACAAAGTTGTGTGTAGGGTGGCGGAGTACCATACTAGTATTCCCATGAAACCCTAACTTTCTCCTTATTTATTTGATACTAGGACCTGATATGAGAAGCCCTAGATATCTTTCCCCTTGGGCGTGTGAATCAGAGAAAAGAGATAAAAGTGCGTAATGAGAATGAATGAGTTTTTCATCATATTCTCCATCTTTATGTGGTCTATCCTTATGGATGGTTGTGAGATTCCTTGCTGCCTAATGGAGGAAATTTCTTCAGATTCTACATCTCTCCAATATTAGGATAGATTGAGGAGAGACTTTTTAGTTTGGAGGACCATCATCAATATTGGTTTAACACATATCATTAGATTCTAGATATGATCTAACTTTCTCGAGTTAATTATATGATTCTAGAAATTGTACATGATCGTATTCGGAAGATATTAAGATTATGATTTTATTTTTGAATTTAGAGAAAATCAAATTTCACACGCGCAGTTCGATGAAATTTCATTAGGAATGCATATGCTCTTATGTAGAGCTCCACATCTTTTCACCCTTTTATTTCTTTGTTTTGAAAAATACTTTTATACCCTAATAAAGATGATAAATGTTATGCACCTAGCTAGATATTATTGAGAAATTGCATATATGGCATACAAGTAATTCAAACTAATTTGTTTGACTTCTGGGTATCATTTTAAACGCATCATCAACATGTGCTAGTTATCTAAATATTAGATTGATGGACATTTAATGGATATATAATTTAAAATAAAAGATATGTTGTGGCCTTATTTCAAAAAAAAAAAAAAAAGTTCCACAATTCTTAGGTTAGGGTTTCAAGAAAATATTAGTTTAAGTCATGGATTCCATTATTTAGGGCTGCTTGGAATGTGGGATTAAGTAGTATGGAATTGCATTTGATCCTATCCAAATTCAATTAAGCATTTGGTAACTATGAAAAGGATTTGATTAATTCAAATATCATATTATCCTATCTCAGGCTGTAGATATTGCGAGGTTTTTTATGAATTTCAAAATCTGATATATTTGTGGGCCCCGCATCGACGCAAGTGTTTTATCTACATTGTTCTCCATATGCACTCATTACATGTGACATCCGAGTTACATATAAGTATTGTTAAGGATCCTCTGCCTTAATCTAAGGCCTTCCATACGTGCATCCATTGACCCTCAATTACAGGAGTTTGTTTAGCTAATTCTCTCCTTTGATTTTGTAATCAACATTTATGTGTACTTACAACATTGTACAATTTGTAAATGTATATATATGAAAAGCTCTCACCACTTAAACGTGTGGTGGTTTTTAAACATTCTCATGATATCAGAGCCATACCTGGATTAACATCCCACGATCCCTAATGGCCTCTGATTCCTCTCCCACCATTCTTCCCTTCAACACCATGATCCACATGGTTACCATCAAGCTCTCCTCCTCCAACTATCTCCCATGGAAGAGCCAACTTCTTCCACTTCTCGAGAGCTAAGGTTTGCTGGGTCATGTGGATGTCACCCTTGTGCTGCCAACTCCATTCGACCCTCCCACCTCTCAAACGCCAAATGACAAATACCTGGGATGGAAAGCAACCGACCAGCGCCTCCTTAGCCTTATCCTCTCCTCCCTCACAGAGGAAGCAATGGCTAATGCCGTCAGCCTCTCCACATCCTGCGAGGTCTGGACCGCCCTGGAGAACACCTTTAGCCATCGCTCCAAGGCCCATGAAATTTGCCTCAAAGATGACCTCCAATTGATGAAGCACGGCACCCGTCTAGTCACTGCATCCGCTTGTGCCTTCAAGGCCTTATGTGATCAGCTTCAGGCAATCGGTCACCCCGTTAATGGAAACAACAAAGTTCACTGGTTTCTTTGTGGCCTAGGGCCCAATTTCTCCAGTTTTTCTACTGCCCAAATGACTCAAACACCCTCCCCTGCTTCCCGGATCTTGTGTCCAAAGCTTAGAGTTTTGAACTTTTTCAAAAATCTCTAGAGACTCCGGCGCCCTCAGATGTAGTGTTCACTGCTACTCGGACCTCTTCTCATCGCGGGGGTGGCTCTTCTCGCCACAGCTGTGGCTGCACAAACAGCTCCAACAACGAGTCTTTCAGTCACGGACAGGGCCGTGCCAACACCACCCGTGGTCGCTGTCTACCATGCTGTCAAATTTGCCGCTTGGAAGGTCACTATGCAGATCAGTGCAGACAACGATATGATCGACATGAACCCTTAACGTAACTTGCAGAAGCTTTCACCTCTTCATGCTCTCTGTTTGGAAATGAAGCCATTGATTGGTTCTTGGACACAGGGGCTTCGACCCACATGACTCCTGCCCACTCAACTTTGGACCACTCCACCTCCTACATGGGTAAGGATTGTGTGATTGTAGAGAATGGTGTGTCCCTACCCATTACTGACAATGGTAAATTTTTACCTTCCCCAGATCTTCAACTGTTAGATGTTTTGGTTGTCCCTCATCTCATTAAAAATCTTGTCCATTAGTAAATTAACGAATGATTTTCCTTTAACCGTTACATTTACTAATAATTTTTTCACTGTTCAGAATCGCCAAATGGGAAGGGTGGTGGCAACTGGTAAACGAGATGGAGGCTTATATGTGTTAGAGCGTGGCATTTCTGCTTTTATTTCTGTCCTTAAAAATAAATCTCTTAATGCTTCGTATGATTTACGGCATGCTCGCCTTGGGCATGTGCATCATTCTGTTATCTCTTTTTTAAATAAAAAAGGACAACTTTATCTTACCTCTTTATTGCCATCTCCTGTGTTATGTAGTACATGCCAACTTGCGAAGAATCACCATTTGCCTTATTCTCGTAATGAGCATAGGTCGTCTAATGTGTTAGATCTTATTCATTGCGATATATGGGGCCCTTCACCCGTAAAATCAAATCTGGGTTTTGCCTACTATGTTTTATTCGTTGATGATTATTCTCGTTTCACTTGGCTTTATCCATTGAAATTGAAATCTGACTTCTATGATACTTTTATTCAATTTCAAAATTTTGTGAAAAATCAACATTCTGTTGTATCAAAAATTTTTAAAGTGACGATGGTGCAGAATTTACTAGCAACTGCTTTAAAGCTCACCTTCGTACCTCTAGCATTCATCGTCAACTCTCTTGTCCATATACTCCTGCCCAAAACGGTCGTGCTGAGAGAAAACACCGTCATGTGACTGAGACCGGATTGGCCATGCTTTTCCATTCCCACACTTCTCCTCGCTTATGGGTTGACACCTTTAGCACTGCAGCTTACATCATCAACCGTTTGCCCACTCCACTTCTTGGATGTAAGTCCCCCTTTGAGCTTCTATATGGTTCCTCTCCAAATTATGCAAATTTTCATCCTTTTGCTTGTTGTGTTTATCCTTATTTACGTGCTTATATGCCTAACAAAATTTCCCCCCATAGTATTCCTTGCATTTTTTTTGGGTTACAGCTCCTCTTATAAAGGGTTCCGTTATCTTGACCCCACCACCTCTAGGCTATATATCTTCCGACATGCTTAATTTGATGAGAATCATTTTCCCTTCCTAGATATCTCCCAGGCTTAACCAATATCCTCCCTCCAATTTTCAAAATTTCTGGAACCAGGTCTTGCCCATATAGAAATGCCCCCATCTTCCCCTGCGCCACATTCCCGACACATTGCTTAATCCGGATCTAGCCCGTGTGTTATTTGTACTGATCCAGTGGATGAGTCTTTGCAGGCTAATGATTCTCTTGCAGGTCCATCTTTGCAGCACTCAGATCTTAGCCCAGCTTCTCTTGAGCCCACCACTGAGCTGCTTACCACTGCTCCTGCTGCTGCTATTCCGTTAGGTTCTCATCCTATGCTCACACAAGCCAAAGATGGTATTTTCAAACCTCACCACCCGACGTATCTTACTCTCTTGGGGTCCTCTAGTCTTCTCTCTGCTCTCCTTACATCCACTGAGCTGAAAGGATTCAAATCTGCTGCTAAGAATCCTGCTTGGCTAGCTGCTATGGATGAAGAAGTTCAAGCCCTACAAAATAATTGTACCTGGATTTTGGTCCCTCGACCTGCCAACACCAACATCGTGGGTTCCAAATGGGTGTTTCGGACCAAATACTTGCCCGATGGATCTATCGAGCGTCTCAAAGCCCACCTTATTACCAAGGGCTATCCACAGGTACCTGGTCTTGACTACATTAACACTTTTAGCCCTATCATCAAGGCTACCACTGTCCGTGTTGTACTCTCTCTTGTTGTGACCAACAAATGGCTTCTCCGCCAACTTGATGTCAAGAATGCGTTTCTCAATGGTCATCTTATTGAACATGTCTATATGGACCCTTGCTTCCCTAATCATGTTTGTCAATTGAAGAAAGCTCTTTATGGCCTAAAACAAGCCCCTCGTGCCTGGTTTTAGCGATTCAGCTCTTTCCTCATTCACCCTGGTTTTTATTGCAGTCGTGCACACACTCGGACATTATTTATTTGCTTCTTTATGTTAACGACATCATTATTACAGGCAACAACTCCTCTCTTCTTGACAACTTTACTTGTAAGCTCAATTCTGAGTTCGCTACTAAGGATTTGGGTTCTCTCAGTTACTTTCTTGGTCTTGAAGCTACACCCACCACTGATTGGTCTTTTTATTAATCAGCTGAAATATGCGCAAGACATTTTCATGTGAGCTTAGTTACTTGACAGCAAGCCTGTTCACACCCCCATGGTTGTTTCCTAGCACCTATCTTCTGATGTCCTCTGTTTTTGGATCCCACTCTTTACAGATCTCTTGTTGCTGCTCTCCAGTATTTGACTATCACGCATCCTGATATTGCTCACGCTGTAAACTCTGTCAGTCAATTTCTACACTCTCCGACTGAAGACCACTTTCTTGCTGTAAAGCGCATTCTTCGCTATGTTAAGGGCACACTGCATTTTGGCTTCACTTTTCATCCATCCACTGCTCCTGTTGCTTTAGTTGCTTACTCTGATGCTTACTGAGCAGGATGTCTTGACACTCGTCGCTCTACCTCTGGTTATTCTATTTACCTTGGCGACAATTTGGTTTCCTAGAGTGCCAAGAAGCAACCTACTGTTTCTCGCTCCAGCTATGAGTTTGAGTATTGTGCCCTTGCTCTCACTGCCGCCAAAATTCTTTGGCTCACATATCTCCTTTGTGACCTCAAAGTTTCTCTTCCACAGTAACCTCTTCTATTAGGTGACAACAAAAGTGCCATTTTTTTGAGCTCTAATCCCGTTTCTCACAAGCGGGCAAAGCATGTTGAGTTAGACTACAACTTTCTTCCCGAACTTGTTGTCGCTGGCAAACTTCGCCCACAATATGTGCCCTCTCACTTACAGGTTGCCGATATTTTCATCAAAAGTATGCCTAAGCCTCTCTTTCAATTTTTTCGATCCAAGCTCTGCATCTGTTCAAATTCGACGCTTAGCTTGCGTGGGGTGTTGAGGATCCTCTGCCTTAATATAAGGTCTTCTATATGTGCATCCATTGACCCTCAATTACAGGAGTTTGTTTAGCTAATTCTCTCTATTGATTTCGTAATCAACATTTATGTGTATTTACTACATTATACAATCTGTAAATGTATATATTTATAAAGCTCTGACCACTCAATCGTGTGTTGGTTTGACCGACATAAGTTATGAAATCTAGTCTGTTAATCACAATTTCATGGTCTACCAAAGGTGGGTTTCATTTAAAACATCATTTATACTAAAGAAAGAATAAGCGTGGAAGTAGACTGTCAAAATACTAGCATGATATTTTCATACATGCGATCGTTGTGCATGCATATGGAGCAACCCACACTACCCGAGTATAAAATAACTCCCCTTTCTTTCCTTTCACAAATAATTTTTCTTCTTCTTTTTCCCCTCGTAATTAAGCTTAAAAAGAATAATTATTTCACACGAGCAATTATACGCGCCGAAAGTTCATATGTAAAATGCGGGCTCAAGTCCGATCGGTTGGACCACAAGATAAAGTCTATCGAGCAGATAACTTCGATATTTTTTTTGTAAATTGAAATCCAATCCTTCCAATAGGGTGGATCCACCGTAAAGATTATCAATTATAAAAATCATTTCTATACATTCATCAGGTGGGCCACACCATGAAAACAATGTTTATCCATTGATAAATAGAAAAATTCAAGTGTGGTTTACTCTATGAGTAGATTTGGAAAAATTTTATATGAGATGATCATCATGATTTGAATAACCTATTGGATGAACTGGATTGCACACATGAAGGGTTTGAAATTATCTTCTGGTTGGACTGCACCTTGAGGACCTACCGGCTGGTCTTGAGACCTTATCTCTAAAAAATTTCTTCTGGGAAGAAGTGCCTGCCAATCATTACAACGGGTCCAGTGGCAATTGGCAACATCATTTGTTTTTGTTTTTTTACGGACGCGGGTGATGTGTTGGGTGCTGTGGGCCCCACCGTGATGTATGTTTTTTATATCCACGCTGTCCATCTGTTTTCTAAATTCATTTTACTACATGTACTCAAAAATAAAACAGATCTGAAGATCAAGTGGACCACACTACAGAAAAAGTGGGGATAATAACACCACCGGCAAAACGTTCCTTCGACCCACGGTAATGTTTATTTTCCATCCAGCAAGTTAATAATATCAGACACGTATGCATGAAAGGAAAATCCAAATATCAGCTTGATCATAAACTTTTGTGGCCTCCAATAAAATTTTAATGATAAGTATTAATTTTTTTAAAACTTATTTTAGTGCATGAACCTAAAAATAAAACAGATCCGAAGATCAAATGGACCACACTATAGAAAAAGTGGGGACAATAGCACTACCGTCCAAAACTTCCTTGGACCACCATAATGTTTATTTTCCATCCAACAAATTGATAATTTTGTACATATCGGTATGAAGGGAAAATCCAAATATCACCTTGATCTAAAACTTCTGTAGCATCTAATAAGTTTTTAATGGAAGGTATTCAATCACCACTATTTAGTGTTCATCTATTTTTCAAACTCATTTTAGTGCATGAATCCAAAATAAAGCAGATCTGAAGATCAAGTGGACCACACCACATAAAAAGTGGGATAATAACACCACCGTCGAAACCTTTTTTGGGCCCACCACAATGTTTATTTTCCATCCGACAAGTTAGTAATGTCACACAGATATGCATGAAAGGAAAATCCAAATATCAGCTTGATCTAAAACTTTTGTGGCCTCCAATGAGTTTTTTAGGGTAGGCATTCAATCACCACTATTTACTGTGGTGTGATCCACGTGATATTCAGGTCAGCTTAATTTTTGGTTCTATGCCCTAAAATGATTTAAAAAAACGGAAGTGCAGCCTGAATATAAAACATATAAATCACAATAGGCCCTGCAGCGCCCACCACATCGCTGCACCCCACCAGCTGATCCGCGTCCTTTTTAACTCTTTGCTTATGTGATATAGCGGTAATTTTATTACGGAATTACTTTATATGCAGGCACTCAGAACTTTTACAGCTGGCATATATTAACTCATGTTAAACCGACTATGCTGTTGAGCCTACTTTCTCTAAGCCATACTTCAAAAGTAAAATTAATTTAACAATCACAACCGTTGATTAATGAACACATATCTGTGGACCATTGGAAAATTTTTCTGCCGTCCAATAAATGTCCAGCAATTCCATTGTCAAATTATAAAAACAAAATAGTGTATTTGTGATACATCTAAACTAATACCATAATCTGGACAGTTTAAATGGACTTTATTGTATGTCACACGAACAGTTTCTTAGTAATTTCTAGGTGCCTGCGTATCATCCATCACACTCTGCCAGAGTATAAAATTTCTTCCGCGCAACGGTAAATCTTTTAAATTGACATTGAAAAATGTTTAAAATTGAGATTGAAATTTATTTATACGTTAACGTCCGTGAAAGATGATACCGTAGAGCCGTAACAACCGGAACACCTCTCTCATCGCTGTACACCTGGCAGGGTGATTTATGAATCGGATCCATGCATCTACTGGGCCCATCATAGATGGATCCTTCTTCAAAAGATAAGGTTGTTAAACGGTTCTATTCATGGCTTTTCTTTCATTTCCTTAACTGAAATTTTTACTATTAAAAATTTTCATTTTATACCGTTGCTTTGAGGGTCATTAATCAGATGGATAAGATCATCCAATCCATGTATAATTTAAGTATTTTATCATCTTAAGTAGGGATAACTGGATGAACGGTCTAAAATGTTAAGATACTCTTCCAAGTGTGCTGTAGAGAGATGGCTCTACTACGGTTTCTCGGCTCCACCTTATCATCTACTTCTAAGCACGTATAAAACCCGTCAAGGCAAAATGCCAAAATGGAGGGAACGGATTGCTAGTGGACCCGGGAACCGATATATTCCTATGCACGGGACTTTGTGGGGCCCAAAGAGATGTCCATGATAAATCAACTCCGTCCATCTGTTTTGAAAGACCATAATAGGACAGTAAGTTAGAAATCAGGGAGATCCAAAACTCTAGTGAGCCACACCAAATGAAGACGATAAATGTTATGCACTTAGGTAGATATTTGTGAGAAATTGCATATATGGCATACAAGTAATTCAAACTAATTTGTTTGACTTCTGGGTATCATTTTAAACGCATCATCAACTTGTGCTAGTTATCTAAATATTAGATTGATGGACATTTAATGGATATATAATTTAAAATGAAAAATATGTTGTGGCCTTATTTCAAAAAAAAAAAAAAAAAAAAGTTCCACAATTTTTAGGTTAGGGTTTTGTTGAGGTCGAAATCTGGTCAGCTCTTCTCCTTGTCCTACGTGCTTCGCGGCGTCCCCGAGCCCTGAAGCTGCACACAAACGATGAGCAAAGGAGACCCTGGCTAAGCTGGGGGACCCTCCGATGCCTAAGTCAGGACACAGGAATCTGGTTCTAAGTTGCAAAGTAGTGGGAGAGCACCAGATATTGCGTACCTGTAGCAATGGAGTCCTCGTTTATACCTGACCATTAGATGATCTGGGTCCATTAATCACGGCACGATTCACTTAATCAGGAAGATTTTCAGATCATGTGGATATTGCGCACAGATTAATGATCCACGCTCCACCTTCCGCGCATCGTGCGTATCTACGGGCAGGAAAATCGGACACGTCCACTTAAGGTAGCTTCCAAGTTTAGCTTGAGGAGCGTCCGCCTCTGCCTCGGAGTATGGGCTCGGCTCGGACTTGAGGAGCGTCCGCCTCTGCCTCGGAGTACGCAATCGGCTCAGACCTTTCAGTAGGTAAGAATTTAGTCGGTGGTTATAGGCCTTCGTCAAACATCATCTGATGGTCTGAGCCGAACTGTTAGTTATCCATCTGATCTGGTAAACAGGCCTTGGAGTGATAAGGGGCTCGGATCTTCCCATAACAGAAGCTCCCTACTCTTCGAGGTCTGCTAAGGGCTCGGAGAGTAATCATATGGAAGATCAACCGCCTCGTCTACTACTTCCTCCAAGTACGTCGTAACCCTTGCACTTCAAATCTTTATGCTCGCGGGGTTTTTCGCCCATGAGTTCCTTCACAGTGGACGCGTGGCAACAGTTTAGATTTTGAATCGCTGTTCGCCTATGACCTGTTGCCACGTATACTTGGAGTAATGCCTCGGATGGAGTCTTTCCTTATTTGGGTGTTGTTTCGCTTATCTGAATCGCACCGCTTGATGTCAGAGATGTACTGCCTGACAGTGCCTGAGCCAATGGTATGGGGCCACGTCAGCTCTGAGACCGACTTACGGCGATTTGGCTGCGGTCATCATTACTGGTCATTAATGCAGGGATTTGCCGCTGTCTATATAAACCCTTCTTGGGAGATTTTGCTTCACTTTCTTATATTGTGTTCGAGCTAACATCGGAAGAGGCGATTTCCGGCGAAGGCGATTCTGGCAATCCAGGGGTTTTTATTAGGCGATTCTGACTGATTAGGTATTCTGGTGAAAGCGATTCCCAGTAACTGTCCGGTAAGTCTCCTTGCACCTCTTTATATTTTTTACGTCTTACTTAAGATGTCGTCCGACCTGGAGACCGTGCCGGACTACGGTGACGACTCCGAGTCGGAGAGTTCTGGCAATGGGAGAGGGGCCTCTGAAGGCCCCTTCGAGGCCGTGCCCTTATACCCTTCGCCCCAAAAACAGAAGGAGACTGGGGCTCGGGCTCACAGGGATGGTAGGAAGAAATCTGCTCGAGCCCCCCGGGTCATTGCCGCTGAGGCCACTGAGATGCTCGCAAGCGGGAGGGCCTCAGAGGTATTCCGGGAGGTTCCGTGCTTTCAGACTCTCAAATAGAGTGGATCTACACGGAATTTCAAATCCCAGACTCCGTTCAAATAAGGGCCCCTGGACCCCTCGATACCGTACCTGCTGAGGGGGAAGTCACCATTTTTCTCTACGCACTGCAATGTGGGGTTGGACTTCCTCTGCATCCCTTCGTCCGAGCCATGACTGCGCACCTTGGATTGGCTCCTGGGCAACTAACCCCCAATGCTTGGAGGGTACTCATCTCTGCTTACATCATCTGGCGGCAAGTCGGGAATTCAGAGCTGATTCCGAGAGAGCTGATGAGCCTATACCTGGTTAAGCATGACAGCAACGAGCCATGGTATTACTTCGCGACCTGAGGCAGCAAGGGGTCAGGGCTGATTTTGAATCTTCCGTCCTCCAATAGAGATTAGAAGAATAAATGGTTCTGGCTGCGGGCGAATGGGAGGCACCTGTAGCTGAAATCGGGACTCTGACGACTCGCGTTCCCACTCGATTTACAAAACTAGGTCGGACCAGTTAATTTTCTTTTTATCTTCATATTACACTTCTTATTGTGCCGGTCGGATTAAACTTTTTGTTCTTCCTCTTAGCAGACTTCCCTAGAGGTTCGCCCGTCCTTGATTCGGACCAGAAGAACCGAGTTGCCAAGGCGAAGGCGAGGTCGGGGAAGCTTCGTTCCTGGTCGGATCTGATCACTACCGCCAATCTTCATTAGTCTGGGCTGTGCAGGTCCCAACCTCTCCCGACATCTTTCGGTAAGTCTCTGTTCATTTTGGTGGGATCGGACTTATCCATTAGGGCACTAACTCGTCTTTCCTGAAGGCATGGCTGAGGCATCTGGCTCTTGGAGGAGGAAGGCGGCCCCGACAGCGGAGGAACTATTGAGGCCTGTGACCCGAACGAAGACCACTGTTCGGAGAAGGCAAGCAACTCCTCTCGGGGAAGGTCCCTCAAGTCCGAGTATAACGGCTGTGACTCCAGTTACGGCTGTGGTCGCGACTATGCCTGCGGCCGTGGTCATTACGACCCCATCTCCTGCCCCGATGACTCCTACTACAGCGCTTGCTGAGGGTCACGTCTCAGCGGTCGCTACTCTAACTCCCGCAACCATAGCTCCTTCCATTTCACCGGCAATCATTCTTCCTGTTGGGGAGGCTCATCTGTCGGCTCCTTGTATAGCTATTCCTTCATTATCTAAGCGGGAGGAAGCCGTTTGGATGGCCGATGCCATGATTACCCCGCCCGAGGTTGGCGGTGACCTTAGAGCCGAGGCTCAGGCCTCGGCTGATAGTAGCACTGGTTTTGCAGAGGCGGTAGACTCCGCTCATATGGGGACGAGCGGAGGAAAGTTCGCACCAAGTTATCATCTTTCCTGCCTTACTCCCTGGGCCATGAAGCACGCCCCTGAGGAGAGTATAACTAACCTCCTCGACAAGTCAGACAGCCCCTTTCTAAATTATCTGGCTTCCGTTTTTTACACGGTACTTTTGCCGACTCTCGTCGTTTTTCTTGTACTTGCAGTTTCCTAGTGTTCATTCATTTATTTTTGTGTAGTCTATCCCGAAGCTTTTATCAGATCGGGAAAGAGCGCGGGAGTCAGAAAAAAAGGAAGCTGAGTTGAGGCTCTTAAAGCCCAAATGGGAGCCTTACGGGATGAGAGCACCTCCCTCCGTCTTGAACAGGATGAGCTGCGTCGCTAGCTCGAGGAGGCAAAGGCTGGGGAACTACGTTTGCAGGGAGTTGTGGCCGACCTTGAAATTAGAGAGCTGCAGCTGAAAGGGGTCGCAGATGACTTCAAGGCTCGGTGTGATGCGGCAAACGCTGAACTAACCCGTGCTAGGGCTCAGGCGGACTCGCTAGCTCAGGAGAACATCCGACTAGGCGAAGCTCTTGAGCGACCTAAAGTCGAGGCTGTGGAAGAGCGGAACCAGGCCGTCGCTCAGGCAAGGGAAGCCCAGCAGGCTGAGGACAAGGCTTCTCTGTCCGAGGCGGTAACCGCTACGGTAGAAGCTTTCAAAACGTCCAAGTAGAGGGATGCTGAGGCCGCTAAGTTTTACGACCGCGGCTATGACGATTGTATCGAGGCGGTCCTGGGTTTATATCCGGACCTTAACCTCGACTTTTTACTCTCTGAGGAAGTTGAGTTGCTTATAGATGGAGTCCGTTTGGAACAAGCCCCAAATGCCCAAGCTCCTCCGCTACCTGCGTAGCTCTTGACTACTTTTCCCCCCTTTTATTTTATGAACTAGTCGAAACTCTTTTTTTTGACCTTTTTATGGAAGTTTGTGGATGGTAATTTTTTTACCCTCTGGAGAAGGCTTATGAATGATGAACTTCCTTAAATGTTAATTTGTAGTTGATTTTCGAATGTCTATTGTAGATTATTTGATCGTCGACCTGATTCGTTGATAGGCTGATTTTCTTTAGGGCATGGCCGAGCCGACCCTTTGACAGGTCAGCCTCTTTCCAATGCTGTTTTGTAGAATTTTTGAGGCCATTATGGCCTATTTATTGAGTCCGGACCCCAGGGGGTCGGCTCATCCCACAATTGGCGAGAGCCTCCCACTTTACCCATTAATTCGTGAGCCGACTCCTATGTTAGGGAAGTTGGGTCAGCGTTTAGGCTTTTCCCCTAACTTGGGGATACCGTGTAGAACTTTTTGTGGGATAATGTACTAACCCCCTCGAGGGATTAATCCATTGAGTCCGCCCCTGCATATGAGAGGCAACTTTTCCTCGGTAGATGATTCGTTCATGTAGATGAAAAGATGCGAATTTTATTAGGAGCCGTAAAGGCTTGTCGCTCGGAGGTGTACATCTTGCGGAAGGCCTTAAAGGCCTGTTGCTCATCATGGATAATATACTTTCAGATGCTTGGCATTCCAAGGATGGGGAAGCTGACAACCCTTGAGGTCTTCTAGGTGGTAGGATCCTAGCTTGGTTGATCGGACAACCTGATAAGGCCCTTCCCAGTTTGGTCCAAGTGTATCAACCCCCGGCTCGGTGATATTCTGGAACACTCGACGAAGGACTAAGTCCCCTGGTCGGAATCGCCTAGCCTTGACTCTCGAATTGTAGAACCGTGCCACTTGTTGATGCCGAGCTGCGACTCGTAGCTTCGAGATATCTCTAACTTCTTCGAGCAAATCCAGGTTTGCGGCAATCTGCTCGGAGTTCTATTTTTCTTGGTAGCCCCCGACTCGGGCGGTAGGAAGACCAATTTCTACCTGCACCACCGCCTCCGAGCCATAGGAGAGCGAGAATGGAGTTTCTCCCGTTGAGGACTGAGTTGTGGTCCTGTAGGCCCCAGAGAATGAACGAAAGTTCTTCGGCCCAACCGCCCTTTGCTTTTTCCAGTTTTGTCTTGAGATGATGCTTGATGACCTTGTTAATTGCCCCCACTTGTCTGTTCGACTGGGGATGTCAGGGAGAAGAGTATGCATTCGTGATACCGAGCCCTCGACACATGCCTCAAAATTTGTCGTTGTCGAACGGTCAGCCATTGTCTGATACGATAGTTCGCGGAATCCTGAACCGGTAAACGATGCTTTTCCAGACGAAGTCAATCACCTTCTGCTCCGTAATTTTGGCGACGGGCTCGGCCTTGGCCCATTTGGTGAAGTAGTTAACAGCGACAATGGCGAATTTGACTTGTTCTTTCCCTGTGGGTGAGGGCTGATGATGTCGATTCCCCACTGAGCGAATGGCCGAGGACCGCTCATAGGGGTCATTTCTTTTACGGGTTGTCTCGGCACGGCCGCGAATCGCTGACATTTATCACATTTCCGGACGTAATTTTTGGAATCCTCCTTAATAGTTGGCCAGAAGTACCCTTGTCTGAGTATCTTTAGGGCTAAGGCTCGACTGCCGGAATGATTTCCGCAGATTCCTTCATGAATCTCTCGCATGACATATTCCACCTCGTCGGCCCGGAGACACCTGAGGTAGGGCTGAGAATGTCCCTTCTTGTACAAGATACCATCCAGGACGACGTATCGGGCTGCTCGAACTCTGAGCCGTCTGGCTTCCAGTCTATCCGAAGGGACCTCATCTTTAGTGAGATAATTAAAGATCGGATCCATCCAGCTCGGACTTGCTCGGACTAGGTTGACTTCCTTCTCCCTGCTGATGCTAGGTTGCTCTATGAATTCTACGGGGATGATTCGTTGGATCTTCCCCTCCGGGCTGAGGCGAGCCGCATTAGGGCGTCGGCCTATGAATTTTCTGCTCTTGGGATTTGGTGAATTGTGCAATTCCAAAAATTTTCAAGTAATTTCCTCACCTCATTAAGATAAGTGATCATCCTTGTTTCCTTGGCCTCGTATTCAACAGAGACGTGATTTACCACTACCTGGGAGTCGGATCGTACTTGGAGAGACTGGACACCCAGACTTGCTGCCAGTCTGAGTCCGACTAGCAAAGCTTCATATTCTGCCTCATTATTCGAAGCTTTGAACCCTAATTTGATTGCGTACTGAACGGTCGTGGAGTCGGGAGCGATCAAGACGATCCCGGCCCCGGCCCCTTTAACATTGGATGACCCATCCACATATAGAACCCATCCTGGATCTGATATTGCTTTTTGGTCACTCGGAGGAGCAGGCGAACTTGCTTCGACTTCGGCACCGATCTCTTCGGTGCTCGGAGTGAATTCGGCGATGCAGTCGGCCACAACCTGTCCTTTGATTGCCGTCCTTGGGCGAAACTGAATATCGAACTCACCAAGCTCGATGGCCCACTTAGTCACCCGACCTGACACTTCGGGCCTCTGGAGAACTTGCCTGAGAGGGGAATCTGTTAGCACAATTACAGAGTGAGCTTGGAAGTACGGGCATAACCTCCGAGCTGAAATAACGAGGCTGAGCGCCAGCTTTTCCAGGGGCGAGTATCTCGTTTCTGCCGGTATCAAGGCTTTGCTCACGTAATAAATAGGGTGTTGTTTGCCTCCGACTTCCCTAATCAAAGCCGAGCTGATGGCCAAGGCTGAGACTATGAGGTAGAGGAATAGGGGCTCGCCTTCTTCAGGTTTGGACAGTAGAGGGGGTGAACCTAAGTACTGTTTCAGCTGCTGGAAGGATTGCTCGCACTCTGGCGTCCACTGTCTTCTTATGACCCTTCAACTGTTGGAAGAAGGGGAGGCACTTATCCGTTGCTCTGGATATGAAACGTCCAAGTGCCGCTACTCGCCCCGTAAGGCATTGTATCTCCTTAACAGCCCGAGGTGAACTCATGTCGAGGAGTGCTTTGATTTTATCAGGATTTTCTTCGATACCTCTCTGACTGACCTGAAAACCGAGAAATTTTCCCGAGCCGACTCCAAAAACGTACTTCGTTGGATTTAGCTTCATCTGGTATTCTCGGAGGACGGCGAACATTTTTCCAAGATCCATCAGATGATCGGTGGCTTTGATACTTTTCACTAACATGTCATCGACATATACCTCCATTGTGCGTCCGATCTACTTGGAGAACATCTGATTTACCAGCCTTTGATACGTTGCCCCAGCATTTTTCAGGCCAAATGGCATGACCCGGTAACAGTAGAGTCCCTTGTTTGTGACAAAGGTAGTCTTCTGCTTGTCTAGAGGGTGCATCACGATCTAATTATATCCGGAGTAAGCATCCAGAAAAGAGAGTAATTCATGACCTGCCGTGCTGTCTACTAGCTGGTCGATCCGAGGCAACGGGAAACTGTCTTTCAGACAAGCTTTGTTTAAATCCGAGTAATCTACGCAAACTCGCCACTTTCCGTTGGCTTTCTTCACCAGCACTACATTTGCGATCCAATCTAGATAATGCACCCCCTCTATAAATCCTGTGTCGAGCAGAATAAAAACCTCGTCGGCTATTGCTTCATACCGTTCGGCATCGAACGGCCTTCTCTTCCGCTTAATAGGTTTATGATTTGGATCTACATTTGGCCTATGGACCATGACTTCTAGGGAAATCCCGGGCATATCTTGGTGAGACCATGCAAAGACGTCCTTATGCTGTCGCAGGAACGTTAGGACTTCGAGCCGTTGTTCGGGATTCAGTGAAGTCCCGAGCTGAACAGTTATGCTCGGATCAGCTTCATCAAGCGGCACTTTCTCCAGCTTTTCCATGGACGAGCCTTCCATAGCCCTCTAGGGTCTAGGACGTTGATAGTGAGCGTCTGCTTAACTGACCCCTTCCTTACCGCCACTGCATAACATCTCCGAGCTTCTCGTTGGTTGCCTCGGAGGTATCCTATCTCGCCTTCGGCGGAAAATTTCATCATCAGGTGGTAAGTAGAAATGACCGCTCTCATTGCATTGAGAGATGGTCTGCCCAAGATAACGTTGTGCACAAATGACACATTGACAAGTAAGAAGTCCACTATAAGCGTAACTTGAAGCTGTCATTCTCCCGCAGTCACTGGAAGGGAAATGGCTCCTTCGAAAATTACTCTTTCCCCGACAAAGCCGTGCAGAGGGGTCTTCACAGGTCTGAGGTGAGACCATGGAATCCCCATTCTTTCAAAAGTCTCAGAGTAGAGTACATCGGCCGAGCTCCCGGTATCGACCAAAATACGGTATACTTTGCGATTCTCTATAGTCATGGTGATTACTAGGGCGTCATCATGAGGGTGTTGAATCCCGCGCGCATCTTCTTCCGTGAAGGTCAAAGTGTACAAGCTGACCCGAAGTTCCTTACTGGGCCGCTTGGTTAAATGGACATAGTGTTCCATTTCAGACTTTCTGGAGTGAGCCTTTCGTGCCCTATTTGAATCCCCTCTACTAGATAAGCCCCCAAAGATGGTACGTATCTCGGCGGGCTCCTCCAGAGGGTTGTTTGGCTTCTCCCTTTCTCTTCTCCGATAAGCTTTTATTTCCTTCGTGTACTGACGCAAGTGACCTTTTCGAATAAGGGCTTAGATCTTGTTCTTAAGGTCTACACAGTCATCAATATTGTGATCATGGTCTCAGTGGAAGAGACAGTACTTGCGCTTGTCTCGATGATCTGGGTCAGCTCTCATGTAGACAGGCCAATTCAGCAGCTTCTCTCCTCGGATGTCCAATAGAATCTGCTCGGCAGATGTGTTAAGGGGAGTGTAGGAGTAAAATTTTCCCTCTAGTCTCCTGCTCAGGCGACGATCGCGAGAGGCGCTTTCATCGGTTCCTTTGTTAGACACCTGGGATTCCTCGTTCCTAGGCCTCTTCGCCTTACCATTCGGCTTGGTCACTTGGACACTTTTACGGGCATTGGTGAATTCCTCCGCGTTGGTATACTTTTGAGCTCTAGCCAGAAGTTCAGCCAGTGTCGTTGGTGGATTTTTCCAATGGAGAAGGTGAACTTTCCTTCTTTTTGGCCACTGAACATAGCGGCGAGGGCCATTTTGTCATCATAGTCTTCCACCAGTAGCGCTTCCTCGTTGAAGCGACGATGTAGTCCTTCAGCGACTCCTTCAGCCCTTGCTTGATAGTTAGCAAGTGAGTGTTGGGCTTTCGACTTCTCTTACCGCTGATGAAATGGGTAAGGAATGGTCGGCTCAACTCTACGAAGGAGCTGACGGAGTTTAGTTTGAGTTGCCGGTACCAACTTCGAGCGGATCCCGTTAGCGTAATCGAGAACCCTCGGCACATCATTGCATCCGTCGCCGTTTGGATCTGCATGCAGGAGTGGTAGGCTTCCACATGCTCGGATGGGTCCCTGAACCCAGAATATTGAATGACGGGAGGTATCCGGAACCTCTGAGGCATCACCTCGTTCATGATTTCTAAGGCGAAGGGCGGTTCGGTTTCTTCCATAATTGCTTGGACGGTAGCGGGGACTGACGTCGGTTGTTGCTTTTTCTCCAGAGTTAAGAACTTATTGTTAAGCTCCTCGAACCGCTTCTCCCATGGGTCTTTATTTTCTGCCACAATCTCTTGGGCGTTCTCTCCCTCTAGACTTCTCCTCACCCTCCTTCGTTCCAATCGGTGACGGAGGTCCGTTGGTGCCAGGGCTGAAGTAACCGAGGCATTAGTCGGAGCTCTCGTTGCGGTGTTCCGAGCCGATGGTCGGATTTGGGTCGGAAGAGGATGTTGACTCGATATGAGCACCTGAGGATGCTGGGGTGCCTCAGGCCTCGCACTCCTTGGCGCGGAGTGAGCTTCCATAACCGAGCCGACTGGCTCGGGACCTGGGTTTTCTTAAACCGGGGGCAGGCGCGGCTCCTGTTGTTGCTTCATTCTGTTCACTTCGTCCCGTAGGGCTCGTATCTCGCCTTGCATGGCGCGATACTTACTCGCCCGATTGCGAGAACGCTAGGAAGGCCTTGGGGCTGACTCTGCATGGAGTAGTGAAGAGGAGCGAGTTTGTTCGTTCGGCTCTGGTTCTTAGCTACTGCTTTCTTCTTTCCTCTAGCCATTATACTCGGGAATAGGAACCTGACTTTTTGTATCAATTCTCACAGACGGCACCAAAAAATGTTGAGGTCGAAATCTGGTCAGCTCTTCTCCTTGTCCTATGTGTTTCGCGGCATCCCCGAGCCCTGAAGCTGCACACAAACGGTAAGCAAAGGAGACCCTGGCTAAGCTGGGAGACCCTCCGATGCCTAAGTCAGGACATAGGAATCTGGGTCTAAGTTGCAGAGTAGTGGGAGAGCACCAGATATTGCGTACCTGTAGCAATGGAATCCTCGCGTATTTATACCTGACCATTGGATGATCTGGGTCCGTTAATCACGACACGATTCACTCAATCAAGAAGATTTTCAGATCATGGGGATACTGTGCACAGATCAATTATCCACGCTCCACATTCTGCGCATCGTGCGTATCTACGGGCGGGAAAATCGGCCGCGTCTACTTATGATAGCTTCCAAGTTTAGCTTGAGGAGCGTCCGCCTCTACCTCGGAGTATGAGCTCGGCTCGGATTTGAGGAACGTCCGCCTCTGCCTCGGAGTAAGCAATCGGCTCGGACATTTCAGTAGGTAAGAATTCAGTCGGTGGTTATAGGCCTTCATCAAACATTGTCTGATGGTCTGAGCCAAACTATTAGTTATCTATCTGATCTAGTAAATAGGCCTCAGAGTGATAAGGGGCTCGGATCTTCCCATAATAGGTTTCAAGAAAATATAAGTTTAAGTCATAGATTCCATTATTTGGGGCTGCTTGGAATGAGGGACTAAGTAGTATGCTTCTATCCAAATTTAATTAAGCATTTGCAAACTATGAAAATGATTTGATTAATTCAGATATCATATTATCCCCTCCTAGGCTGTAGATACTGCGGGGTTTCTTAAGAATTTCAAAATCCAATATATTTGTGGGCCTCGCGAGTTTTATCTACAATGTTTTCCTTCTACACTCATTACACGTGACATTCGAGTTGCATGTGGGTACAGCTGACCTGCATAGATTATGAAATCTAAGTCTGTTAATGACAATTCCGGGGTCTACGAAAGATAAATTTCATTTAAAACATCATTTATCCTAAAGAAAGAATAAGCGTGGAAGTAGAATGTCAAAATACTAGCATAATATTTTCATACATGCGATCATTGCGCATGCATATCGAGCAACACAAACTACCCGAGAATAAAATAACTCCCCTTTCTTTCTTTTCACGAATCAATTTTTTTCTTCTTTTTCCCTTCATAATTTGGCTTAAATAGAAGAACTATTTCACACGTGCAATTGTACGCGCCGAAAGGTCGTATGTAAAATGAGGGCTCAAGTCCGATCGATTGGACCACAACGTACAGTCTATCTGGCAGATAACCTTCAATATATTTTTTTAAATTTGAAATCCAATCCTTCCAAATAGGGTGGATCCACTGTAAAGATAAATATCAATTATAAAAATAATTTCTGTACATTCATCAGGTGGGCCACACCATGAAAACAATGTTTAGCCATTGATAAATAGAAAAATTCAAGTGTGGTTTACTCTATGAGTGGATTTGGAAAAATTTTTAGATGAGATGAGCATCATGATTAGAATAACCTATTGGATGAACTGGATTGCACACATGAAGGGTTTGAAATTATCTTCTGGTTGGACTGCACCTTGTGGTCCAACCGGCTGGTCTTGAGACCTTATCTGTAAAAATTTTCCTCTGGGAAGAAGTGCCTGCCAATCATTACAACGGGTCCAGCGACAATTAGCAAACATCATTTGTTTTTTTAGGGACGCGTGTGATGTGTTGGGCGCTGTGGGGCCCATCCTGATGTATGTTTTTTTATATCCACTCTGTCCATCTATTTTTAAAATTCATTTTAGTGGATGAACCCAAAAATAAAGCAGATCTGAAGATCAAGTGGACCACACCACAGAAAAAGTGAGGATAATAACACCACCGTCGAAACCTTCTTGGACCGACCGTAATGTTTATTTTCCATCCAAAAAGTTGATAAGGTCACACAGAACTGTGTGAAGGAAAAATCCAAATATCAGCTTGATCTAAAACTTTCGTGGCCTCCGATAAGTTTTTAATGGTAGGCGTTCAATCACCACTATTTACTGTGGTGTGGTCCACTTGAGATTCGGATCAAATTAATTTTAGGGCCCATTCCCTAAAATGATCTAAAAATACGGATGGACGGCGTGGATATAAAACATAGACATCAAAATAGGCCCTACAGAGCCCAACACATCGCTACACCCCACCAGCTGATCCACGTCCTTTTCAATTCTTTGCTTTTGTGATCTAGCTGGAATTTTATTCAGCAATTACTCGATATGCAGGCACTCAGATTTTGTACAGATGGCATATATTAACTCATGTTAAACCGACTAATTATATTGTGGAGCCTACTTTCTCTAAAATATACTTCAAAAATAAAATTAATTTAACAATCACAACCATTGATTAATGAACACATATCTGTGGACCATTGGAAATTTTCTCTGCCGTCCAATAAATGTCCAGCAATTCCATTATTAAATTATATAAAAAAAATAGTGTATTTTTTGGTTTATGATACATCTAAACTAACACCATAATTTGGACAGTTTAACTGGATTTTATTGTATGTCACGCGAGCAGTTTCTTAGTAATTTCTAGGTGCCCGCGCATCATCCATCCCACTCTGCCAGACTATAAAATTTCTTCCGCGCAACGGCAAGGCTTTTGCGTCGTATAGACCCATCGTACTACCCACCTTTTTTCACTGGACCCGAAAAAACTTTAACCACGAAAGTAGACCTCGTTCATACGGACTATTTCAGAAATACGAAAATACCCTTGCTTTTAACACCACTTTTACCAAAAAACAGGGACAATTTCGTCCTAAAGTCCAACTTCGTAATGTAAGGTATTGAGAAGACCCCAAATCACGCTGGGTAAAAGGCAGCGTCTAAAGCCACAATTATTTCAATTTTTAAATTTGGAATTTATACGTTAACGTCCGAGAAAGATGATACCGTAGAGCCGCAACAACCGGAACACCTCTCTCATCACTGTACACCTGGTAGGGTGATTAATGAATCGGATCCACGCATCGTAGATGGATCCTTCTTCAAAAGATAAGGTTGTTAGACGGTTCTATTCATCGCTTTTCTTCCATTGCCTTAACTGAAATTTTTACAATTAAAAATTTTCATTTTATACCGTTGCTTTGAGGGCCACTGATCAGATGGATAAGATCATCCAATCCATGTATAATTTAAGTATTTTACCATCTTAAGTAAGGATAACTGGATGGACGGTCCAAAATGGCCCAAAATGTTAAATTACTCTTTCAAGTGTACTTTGGAGAGATGGCTCTACTACGGTTTCTTTGGCTACACCTTATCATCTACCACTAAGCACGTATAAAAACGGTCAAGGCAAAATTCCAAAATGGAGGGAAGCGGATTGCCTGTGACCCCGGGCACAGGCTTCTATGATAAATCAGCTCCGTCCATCCGTTTTGAAAGACCACAATAGCATAGAGATTTGGAAATCAGGCAGATGAAAATTTCAAGTGAGCCACACCAACTGAAACAGTGGAAACGGAAATGTCCACCGTTGAATCCTTACTGAGATGATAACGATGTTTATATTCCATCCAAACGGTTCATAGTGATATTACCACTTATATAAACTGTAGGCATAAATATCATCCTCATACAAAACTTCGGTGGCCACCAGGTGTTCAATCCTCAATGCTTCGTTTTATGTGGCCCATATAAGTTTTAGATATATCTGATTTTTATGTTATTGTCCAATCGTGATCTTTAAAAGCATATGGACGGAGTAGATTTTTTCAATAACAACTCTTTGGGCCCTACACAGCTCCGGGCAATGGTAACAGCTTCCGAAATGAAAAGGTAAAAGTCCAACCGGTAAACCATAGTTACCGTCAGTCCACCCAGGATAACTTCTGTCATGTCAAGTGAAAATGAAATCCAACCCGTCCACTATATTTTCCACGTCATGGCTATCGTTTTTTTTAAAGAGTTAATCCACATATCAAGTGCCCTATACTATATTAAATAATTTCTATCCACTGATAAATATGTGTGGTCCACATGATAAATTGTCTCTAAATTTTGTAAAATATGAATATAATGATGCATAAAAGTTATTGGACAGTTTAGATTTAGTATATAAGTAACAAGTTGGAAGTTATTAGTCAGGTGGACGATAACTTGTGGTCCAACGGGTTGGACTTAGACATTCTCGGCAAAATAACAGCAATCAAAAGCTAAATTTACAAAATATACTGGTGTGCGTTGCCCACAGTTTACTAAAAATATTATAAAATTCTCGGACCGAAAGGTTATATGGGCCCCACGACTTAGTGATCCAAACCGTTGATATTATGTCGGTAAGTGATTGTCTTATGCAGCAATGATTCCCCAAGTAGAAAGAATCATAACGCTTTAATAGTCGGTCAAAAATCAAACGGTGAAAAATGAAAAGAAAAGCAACAGTTCACATTCAAACAAAAAAATGCCAAACACGGATCTTCCAGTCTCGAGGAATTTTGAGTGCATATGCTATCCATTGCATGGCCCATCACATCATCGGCTTAGATGTTGAATCACGGGCCCAATTGTATAAACAGTACTCACTGTACACCATAACTTATCTTTATTTAAATTGTAGCAACCCTATAAGTGGCACCAATCTAGCCGTCTAAATCATGGGTTTCATTTCATTTGGGACATAGCCACGAGATTATATTAATTGGATGATCTTAACCGTCTAGTTCTGTGAATTGAACTATGATCGTTGATCATTGTCCTTTCAACCGTCCATTTGTCGCCACTCAATGAACAGTGAGAATTGCCTAATCATGTTTCCACTTATACTCCAGTGGGGCCCATGATTCGTACAGTCTATGTTGAATATAGAGGCGCATCAAATCCTACCATATCAACGGCGGGAGAGGTCTAGCTTTGGCCCTAGCCTCACGCAAGACGGTGCGGCCGGACGTGATCATTTGGCCAGTGATCCCTACTAGGGTGAAACCAGAATCAAACCGTTCCCAACTGTTTTAGAATTTTCGAACTGAAACCGGACCTTTAGCACCCTAGAACTGAACTGAACCGAACTGTAAAAACCGGTTCAGCTCCGGGTCGTTTCCACGGTTCTGAGCTTTTTAAAATTCAGCCCAATTGATACCCATTCAATATGGAAAAAAATGGACGAAGGTTCTATGTCAGCTGGGATGTTCCAAGATTGGATATTTTCAAGAGCAAGGTTCTTCTACTTTGGTGTCCATCAAATCAACAATCATGATTGTTGGATTGTGGCCCTGTAGAAGTGCAGATTGAGGGCACCAAGTCACTCACTGTATGCATACTGTGACCGTGGATCATGTAACCTTGTTGGTGAGCATCCGCAACCGACACCGTTGGTTATAGTTTTACATATATGCTGATCACTTAATCTATAACTTTTAATGAAGGAAGATGCTTTTTTACTTGATGGGTTCTACTTTCTAGAATTCGAGATCAACCGTATAATCAGTTTATCCAGTGTACATGACATGGGCATGAGAGAGAGAGAGAGAGAGAGAGAGAGAGAGAGAGAGAGAGAGAGGGGACTGGCAACCATGCATGCAAACGAGAGAGAGAGAGAGAGAGAGAGAGAGAGAGAGAGAGAGAGAGAGAGAGAGAGAGAGAGAGAGAGAGAGAGAGAGAGAGAGAGAGAGAGAGAGAGAGAGAGAGAGACTTATGGTTTTTTTTTTTTTTTTCTTTTTAAACTGTAGTTCGGTTCTAGGTTCGGTTCCACGGTTTGGTTCGGATCTACATGCCCCTAAACTGGAACCGAACCGTATCCAACATTTATTTGAAATTTGGAACCAAACTGAACCAGTGCACTCTAGAGCCGGACCAAACCAGATCGTTGGATCGGTTCCGGTCCGGTTCTATGGTTCTACCGGTTCGATGTGCACCCCTAACCCTAACACCAGCTAGCCATTGATGTCAAACCTCTGTAGGCCCCACCACGACATATATGCTTTATCCACACCGTTTATACATTTTTTCAGATTATTTTAGGCCATTAGTTAAAAAATGAGGTGGATTCATATCTCAAGTGGACCACACTACAAGAAAACAGTGTTTTATTAAACGTCCACTATTAAAGACTTCCTGGGGCCATTGTAATGTTTATTTGCGGTTCAACTTATTAATAAGATCATGCAAGCCTGGATGAGAAAAATGGATGGACATAATGGATAAAACACATACATCATCGTGGTGGAGCCGACGGAGCTTTAACATCAGCTAGCTGACTAGTGCTAGGTCACTAGACAAACTGTGTCGGTGCAGCCCTTACCATTGGGCCCACCATGACGTATGTATTCTATATCCACACCATCTATCTTTTTGTTTAATTTAAGGGCATGAGCAAAAAAAGTAAATAAAGCACATCTAATTCTCAGGTGGACAGTACCACATAGGAAATTAACAATGGTGATGGCCATTAATGAGCCACAAAAGTTTTGGATGAATCTGAGATTTGTTTTTTGTTTTTGTTTTTCCTTCGTCCATATCTGACCTTATATCTGACCTTATCAACAGATGAATGGCAAATAATCATTACGGTGGGCCCTAGGAAGTTTGAATTCTAGAGCGTTCAATCAGTTTCGTACCGTATGGTACACCTGGGACTTGAATCGTCTTCATTTTTGGGCTCATGCCCTACAATGATCCAGCCAAACCGCAGTGGATATAGAACAAATACGTCCAGGTGGGCCCCACGACAAGGGCCGCACTGGGTGAGGCCTGGGTCGCACCTCATCCGCTCCAATCAACGGCATGGATCAACGAACGGCCAGCACCACGTGTAAAAACAAAAAACTCGAGAACAATATCAATATTCTCGGCCGAGGATCATATAATTTGAAGGATACCCGCTCGCAGTTGCCGGTGTAACCAAAGCCCTTTTACAGAGAGAGAAACTTAAATACTCTTGCAGCGTCTAATGGATGATACTCACGCACTTAGAAATGAATTAGAAATTGCACACGTGTCACAAAATTAATCAATTTAAACCGTTTAAAAATTATTTTAATTAGTGCATATGAACAAAATTATCTGAATATCGGATTCATGGTCAATATTGGACGATTAAAATGAAAAATCCAACCCTCCTCTTTCCACAAACTAATGAATCAAAGGCTAGGATTGTTCGAACAATCTTATCTTGTCCTTGTCATTTATAGACAGTTTGCTACAAAACCTAACCGCTTTTATTTGAGTTAATATATGCCATGTGTACGAATTCTGTTTGCCTGCGTATGAAGCCTCATACACAACCCGAGTACCAAAAATAATTACGAAATTACAGCTCTCTCCTTCCTAAAAAGCCCCTCCCGTCTTCATATCTCTCAGCCTTTTCCCTCTCTCAGCAATTCCCTGAAAATGTTCATCAAAGGCTTCTCCTCCAAGCGGAAAATCGGGTCCGTTCCTGTCTATCTCAACGTCTACGATCTCACCCCAATCAACGGCTACGCTTACTGGTTGGGCCTTGGCATCTACCACTCCGGCGTCCAAGGTTAGATATTTTCTATTACTGCCTTCTTATCGAATTTCAACCGTCCGATCTGATCTTTTAATCGGATTTTCCTTTTTTGTAAATATGTTTCAGTACATGATGTGGAGTACGCTTTCGGTGCGCACGAGTATCCAACGACTGGGATTTTCGAGGGCGAGCCGAGGCAGTGTCCAGGATTCACGTTCCGGAAGTCGATCTTGATTGGACGGACGGATCTTGGGCCGAAGGAGGTGAGGGAGTTTATGGAGAAGCTGGCCGAGGAGTACACGGGCAATATGTATCATTTGATAACGAAGAACTGCAACCATTTCTGCGACGACGCGTGCCTGCGTTTGACGGGAAAACCGATCCCTCGGTGGGTTAATCGCCTCGCGAAGCTCGGTAAGAGAGATCATGGCCGCTCCTTCTGATTTTAATTTTATTTTATTTTATTTTTTTTTTTGTGGATGAGAATGCTCTACAACACTGGTCTCTGTGTGGCCCACCTGAGTTTTCGATCTCTCTGATTTCTTTAAAACATTCCTAGAATCGATGATAGAATCTGATGGACGGAGTGGATTTTACGTATAAGACATGATGGGCCCGTAAGCTGGGGTGCTTAAACCAGGTTTTGTAGAAGATTCCGGTCGGTTTTTTAGGAGATGGGCAACATACTGGACGCGGATTGCGTCCTACCCCGCCCGGACAGTCCGGACAGTAATCCGTCCGGGCAGGGCTCTGTGGGGTCCACCGTGTTGTAAGTATTTTATCCACGCCGTTAAATGCTTTTTTCTGATAATTTTAATATATGAACCAAAAAATAAAGCAGGTCCAAGGCTTAAGTGGACCACACCAAAGGAAGCTGCACTGATAATGACACCCACCGTTGCAACCTTTCTAAGGGCCAACGTGATGTTTTTTTTTACAATACAACGTATTAATAAGGTCATTTAGACGTGGTTGAAGTGAAATCACAAATATCAGCTTGATCCGAAACTTCTCCAGCTCCCAAGAAGTTTTTAATGGTGGACGTTCAATCTCCACTTTGTGGTCGACTTAAGCCTTGGACCTGCTTCATTTTTTGGCTCACATATTAAAATTATCGGAAAAAAGAATTTAACGGCGTGGATAAAACACTTACAACACGGTGGACCCCACAGAGCCCTGCCCGGACGGATTACTGTCCGGGCGGGGGTAGGACGCAATCCGCGTCCGCAACATACTCGACCCAAACGCATTTCAAACGGGAGCGGATTAGGTGTTGAGACGATAGCTGGGGACCGGTAACGAGGTTGCTACTGGACGGTGCTCGGTGAGATTCATTTGTTTTTACCTATCATCTTAATTAGGATATGAGCTAAAAAAAATGGTGTAGATTCAAATTCAAGTGGACCACACCGTAAAAAAATAACTGTGATTGAATGCCTACCATTAAAAACTACCTAGAACTTATAATAAAGTTTATTTGTCATCCAATCTGTTGATTAGGTCATACAATCCTGGACGAAGAGAAAACACAAATATTAGCTTCATCCAGAACTTGTGGCCTTCAAGAAGTTTTGAATGGCGAGCGTTTAATCACCACTATTTTCTTGTATCACGATCTGTAAGAGATTTAGGTTACTTCATTTTTGGGCTCATATCTTAAAATGATAGACGGCATGAATATATATATATATATATATATATATATATATATATATATATAGGAAAAGGTACTATGCGCTCGAGCCTAAAGCGGTCGTCCGTGAGGTCGAGTTGGGTGGGCCCTACTGTGATGCCTTTCGAACATCAACACCGTCGACCAGATGCACCATTTCATAGTGGGACTGGACGGCCCAAAATTAGGTCAATCCGTGACTCATGTGGGCCACACCATCTAAAACCATAAGTATACATGCTAAAAACATATAAAAGCACTGGTGGGACCCACCTGAGTTTTCCATGCACCTGTAGCTTGGTCTGAACCCTCATTCAAGTGGGATACACATAGTGGATGGGATGGATTTGCAAAACACATCTCGTTGGGCCATCAAAAATGGTTATGAATGTTTTAATGGTGCACGGCCCCTTTGCACTTCTGTATGTGGTGTGGCCCACTAAAGTCACGGATTGACTTGATTTTGGGCCATCCAGGCCCACCATGGAATGGTACATCTAGTGGACGGTGTTGATGTTCGAAAGGCATTACAGTGGGGCCCACCTGACCTCACGGACGACCGCTTTACGCTTCAGCCGTAGTACCTTTTTTACATATATATATATATATATATATATATATATATATATATATATATATATATATATATATATAGGAAAACGCTCACTGCTAACCGGTTCGATGCGTAGTAATGCGCTGAACTTTTTGGAGAACCCATCATACGTGATGAATCTCGCAAAATCTGACCGTTCATGTGAAGCGGACCTAGTGAAACCCCATAGTATAAAATTTTACTTTGATCCGAACTTTGGTGGACTATGAAAAATGTAAATGCAGTTTCTTTCCTTGATTTGAATTTCTCTTTGCTATAGACGGTATGGATAAAAGTTTTAGATAAAGTAAAACTTGGTCCTGGGGGTTTCACTAGGTCTTTAGCTTCACATGAACGGTTCCTCTTTAGAGATTCATCACATATGATGAGTTCTCAAAAAATGCGTCAGTACGCATGTGTCTGGCTTATTTAATGGCAGTGAGCGCTTCTATATATATATATATATATATGAAAACGCTCACCTACTAACCAGTTATATATATATAGGAAACTTTTTTGACAACCCATCATACGTGATGGGGATCCAAAATCTGAACTGTTCATGTGAAGCAGTACCTCGTGAAACCCCCTGGGCCCGAGTTTTACTTTGATTTAAAACTTTGATGGGCCATAAAAAATAAAAACAGTTTCCTCCCTTGATTTGCGTTTCTCTTTGCTATGGCCTACCAAAATTGTAGATCAGGATGAAAATTTGCCACATGAGGTTTCATGGGATTCCGCATCACATGGACCGTTCAGATTAGACACCCATGGCACGTGTGCAAAGGTGCTGTGGAGCATGACTATATATATATATATATATATATATATATATATATATATATATATATATATATATATATATATATATATATATATATATACTATGCGCTCGAGCCGATGGGAACGTCCCATGAGGTCGAGCTGTGTGGGCCCACCATGATGCGTTTAGAACATCTACTCCATCAGTCAGATGCACCATTCCATCGTGTGCCTAAGTCTCAAAAATCAAGTCAATACGATTACTTGTGTGGGCCACACTATACACAGAAGTGGAGAGGGGTCGTGCACCATTAAAACATTCTTAATCATTTTTTGGGCCCACCCAGATGTGGTTTGCAAATCCAGCCCATCCATTATGTGTGTCCCACTTGGATGAGGGTTCAGACCAAGTTCCAGACGCATGCAAATTTCAGGTGGGCCCCACCAAGTGCTTTTATATGTTTTTGGCATGTCTTCACATGATTTTAGATGGTATGGCTCACCTGAGTTTTGTATACGGCTGATTTTTAGGATATCTCATAATTTAAAGGGGACCCATCAAATGCACGGTGTTGATGGTCGACCGTGATCACAGTAGGACCGACACAACTCAACCTCATGGGAGTTTATCGCGAGCGCCGTACCTTATATATATATAATTTTTTATGGGTTAGCTTGTTAGTACACACCCATGTCAGTACACACTCCATGTTAGCCACTCCACTGGGGATTGATACCGAGACCTCAAGTGTTGAAACGAGGTGTCTCCGCTCAGTCTGGCAATTGAGCTATGGATCTGAGTGTATACAACACATAAGAGTAGGCATGAATATACAACACATATTAAGGTGGAAGTGGATTGCATGGTGTGCAATTAACGTTGGGAAACGGATTGGCTACTCCCCCTACACCAGCCCGTGGCTGGTGGTCGATGCTCCGTGGGCCTCAAAATAATGTATTTGTTTCATCCACTCCGTTCATCAATTTTTAAAGATCATGTAGCTTTTGTTCCCAAAAATGAGAGGCATATAAATCTCAGGTGGACCACACCACATGAAAATAATAGTGATTGGATATCCACCATTAAAATCCTCCTAAGGCCCACTATACTGTTTATTCGACATCCAATATGTTGATTAGGTCATACAGGCTCAGATGAAGGGAAAAAACAAAAATCAGCTTGATCCAAAACTTTTATGGCCCCCGAAATGTTTTTAATGGTTGACTCTCATTCAACACTGTTTCCATCAATGTGGTCCAATTGAGATTGGGATATAGCTTATTTTTGGTTTCTAATAGTAAAATGATCTGTAAAAATTGATGGACGGCATGGATGAATCATATATATCATGGTGGCCCCACAGAGCACCGACCACTAGCCATTGGCTGGTGTCAGGGGGAGTAGCCAATCCGTTTCCTACACCTTGGAGTCACCCAGTTCTGGTGTCAGGGGGAGTAGCCCCATCGTGTATGATATAACACATGCATGATGGTGAGCACCGATCACTTGAGCTTTGGATCTGCCTCATTTTGAGCCACAATCTAAAATGATTTCATAAAATGGATGAACGGTGTGGATATAACACATACATCACGGTGAGACCCATACAACTTAGCGAAGTCTAACACACCACCGAGGTCACGCAATCCGCTTCGTATCAAAGGTAGGCAGTCGTTGAGGGCAACACGCATTCACGTGTTATGCGGCGACCACCCACTCGGCTCCACTTTTTAACAATGCATTGCGTGGGACTGGTCAAAGATGCTTCCTGTCTTTCACGCGTTCGCGCGCATCGGTTTTGAGTAGTGGTGGCTCTCCACCGTCTCTTAAGCTGTGGTGTCTCATTGCCTGTCCACGTGTCATGCATGTAGGGTAATCTGGACCGTACAGATTGTGGGCCTCATCGTGGTATACCTTGATATTCAGACCGATTAAAATGATCCTAACGTGACGGTTCTGTTTGTTCAATAGGGAGTGCTGGCCATTATATTTTAGCCGTCCATTTGATTGCCACCACAATTGAATGGCTAGGATCGTTTGTAATCCATGGCCCATCAGAAATGGGAACGTACCATGATTGACGTGCAAGCAACATACCACGTGTACGGTGGTTGAGATAGCATAACTTTAGAAAAAAGGAGCGATGGATGTGGCGTCTTTTTTTAAATGATATATAATTCTGGTGAGATGCGTGAAGTCAGAGAGAAAAAAGAGGATGCGAGTGTGCTTTTGCTTCTTGAGGAAGTGATATGGTCAGACCCACAAAAGGATGTTTTAGTGGAGTCTTTGGTGGCGTGTTCTTCTTGCTGCTATTCCTTGCATGTGTATGGTGCCTTTTCTAAGAAAGGATTTTGTAAGATGCAGCTAAAGCTATGGTGACCATGGTCATAGAGGGTCCCTGTGCCCTTAAGCTCTATGGGGCCCACCATGATGTGTCTGTGTTATATCCATTCCGTCAATCAGTTTCGCCAGCTCATTTTAGGACATGGGCCCAAAAATCAGTGTGATTCAAAACCCAAGTGGCCTACACCATTAGAAACAGTAGGGTGAAACCCACACCATTGGAACCTTCTTAGGGGCCACATAAGTTTTGGATTGGGCTGATGCGTTATGGATGGTTGGATGGCATGTAAATATCACGATGGGATTTGGTAAGATTTCGATGCGGGGTGTTTCATTGCCGTGGGTTCTTGTGGTGGTGTCCTTGTTAGTTTGGTACCTGCCTCATCACACGTGGTGGATTCGGCCCATTACAAATGAATACAACAAAAAATGGAAGAAAAAATAAAATGATGCTTTACATATTTCCCTGGATGGTCTACTTAGAATTAGTTTCTAAACTTCTTTCATGGTTGAAATGAATAAAACTAATCCTTTGGAATAGAAATGAATAAAGAAATGAAAAAACATGAGAAAAAATTGGAAATAAAAATTCTCAAAATAATCCTTTGGTATTGGACCCAAAACGATGTCCATGCGAGTAGAGCTAGGCACGGTACAACTTGACTCGGTAGACTCGACTGTTCGACTCGTTCAGACCTGACTTGACCTGAACCGAGAGGGTGAGTTGATCTGAACTGAGTAGACTTCGTCTAATCCAAACTCAAATTGAGTTGAGTTTGAGTCACCTATTAACTCGACTCGAATCGACCCGAAATCTGACTCGGTATTGACTCAACTTGATTCGAAACCCAACTCGTACATAAAAAAACCCAAATTTGACATTTCAGATTTGAGATGCCGTGTAGCTGATGGAAAGGCTGCAATTCCGGCAGGTTCACTTAGGTTTTGAGCTATGATTTCAACCCGTGGATTCCCACCACACCCGACCCATCTCGGTGCTGACTCGACCCGACTCAGTACTTGTGACCGGGTTGGACTCGGTCCGGGTTAGTCCGTGCCAGACCCGGACTCGGATCGGGTCAGGCTACTGGACTCAGTACTGAATTCAGCCCGTGGATTCCCGCCACACCCGACCCATCTCGGTGCTGACTCAACTCGACTCAATACCTGTGACCGGGTTGGACTCGGTCCGGGTTAATCCGGGCCAGACCTGGACTTGGATCGGGTCAGGCATGCTGGACTCGGTATTGAGTCGAGTCAAGTTCGGGTCAAATCTATTTCAAAACCGGGTTGAGTCGGGTCAGCCCTAACTTGGTCCGACTTGACTTGATGCCCAGCTCTAGATATGAGGGTGGATCGGCAGATATGGCAGAATGGCCCATTTTTTCATAACCGATCGGTTCACCCCAATATTGCATAGGAGGGTGACCATTTCCTTTATGTAACAGCCTATGCCATAGTACTATAATTGATACCATGGTCTTGACATGAGCCGGCAAAAGTGATGGATAGAGTGAATGTGACACAGGCATAGTGGTGGACCAATAGAGCTTAGGATCTCAAGCGACCCTGCGACTGGGGTCACAAGAAATTCACATATGTAGTTGAGGGCTTAGTTATAGGAACCTCTATCTATTTGCAGATCCCACTCCCTACATGTCTCACTCCAGTCATTCATGTAGTTGGTCTCATCAGGCATGTCTCTAAAATAAGGCTGGTTTACTCAACAGGCATGCCATACATAAGAAAGGAAATGAAAATAGAAAGATGATCAATGGTCGATCCACATTTACCTAGCACACGACGATCTGCCCAAGAGGTTGTTTGGCAACCCGGTAAACTGGCGGAAATGGATTCCTTCGGTGGGTAAATATTTTTTTCGTTTGGTAACCTGGAAATTGTAAGAAACAGATTCAGTGCAAAGTTTTTGAATTCGTGGAGGGCACCTTGCAATTTCCAGTGGAATGAATTCCCTTCCAACTGTCAATATATTTCAGAGAAATTTGTTTCCTGGAAGTAAGTTCTTTAATAATCTTCAAGTTTTGGGCACGATAGGAATCACCCAATGAACAGCTTGGATCTTGCCCACTCAGCACTTGTGAGGGGGGAAAAAAATCTCTGATAGGTAACCATGGGAGGGGCTCAGTAAGCTGCACCTAATGTTGTCTTAGGCCCCAATTTTGAACTGTTTGGTCAAGCCAACAGGCTGTGCCTATTCAAAAATTTGCATGTACTAGACCCGCCCATTGACAGCACCACGTAGAATGGCAACTTTGTTGCTGGTGCTTTCTAGCTAATTCCCAGACAAGTCTGCATTTCCTACTTTCAAGCATTTTACCGTCAGATGCTGGGATAACCAGACTGGGTAGATGCTTTGTCACTGCTGGTCATTTGTGAATTTCATTGCATTCCTAGTTGTGTGTGTTTTATTCATTTGATTATGAAATTCTCCCTCTGCTGCTGCATTTCATCACCAATGATGCACCAACCAGAATGCAGGTAATTGATATTTTGCATCGGACTATATTATTCTCCTTCATTGATTTGTTAGCCTTCTGACAGGCTTGCTGAAATGCACCGAATCCTCCACATGATCTCTCTGTTGTCTCCATTAATCAGTCCCTCTCCCGAGTCCGTAAGTTTGAAGTAATACTCATGTAATTGGTTTGACGTTTAGAACTCCTTACATTTGGAAGATGGGAAACAAAAAAAAAACCCTCAATTCTAAGGTAAACTGAATTAAAAATGATTTAAAGAAACCCATTTGATAAAAAACGAAAACTTTCGGGGAAGGATTTAGAAAATAGAGATTGTTGATTGCTATACATTGATATAATTGATTAGAAGGTGAAAAGTTTTAGTAGAGATGAATTGATTTATATAGGGATTAGTTGGAAATAAAGGATTAGAGAGAGTCGAAGTATGAGATTAATCCACTATCCAATTACCAGTATGCATTATTTCTTGTGTTTATAGAAATTCTAATAATTTTAATTTAATTTTATATTATGACCTTATCTATATATAATATTCACACATATAGCCATTGTCTTAAACATATCCAGACCATTCAAATCATGGTGCTCATTTTAAACAGCGGATAGCCAGAAAATCACCTTCGTTTAACCATTCTAACATGATTTGGCCTCTTGAATTTGGACTGGCTGTCCATTTTCCTTTCAACCATCTCTTTGATGGCCACCAATTGGATGGTTATGACTGTTTCATCTGCGTGACTTTTTTCAGTCTATCTTCATCCACAATGGGCCCCACAATTTGGATATTCTGAACTTCAGCCTATCTTGAACAGAATTTTGTTCTTTTCAAGTAGCAACTGATTTTAGACAGAAAAATGGGAGATTAATAAACCCGTCGCGGACAGGGGTTTTGTTTTTTGCGCTGTTCCAAACACTGGACAAGTTCAAAATGAATTCCACCTGCCAAATCTATATTAAACCAAATGCTGATTTGGGATGTACTTTCAAACAATATAGTAGCTTTTTCGCTCTCTAAAATCATTCAACTTTCTAAATCTTTCAAATTACATATCAATGTTATTTTATGGGTTTTGAAGGTCTATTGTGTATTTGTGTTCTTCCAATCGGCCTTCATCCGGCGACAGTCAGCCATAAATCGGAAGATAGAGTTTGTGATGGAGAGAAGAAGAAGCTGAGGAGCAATTCGAGTAGATACATTTCTCTGCCTGCTCCTGCTGCTACTTCCGAAGGTGGATCTGTTCCTTCCACAGCCTCTGTGACTAGAAGTAGACGCAGGCGGTCTGAGCCTTGTGCGCCCTCTTTGGTTGTCACTGCGTTGACGTTGAAGCTTTAATGGAAATTGGATACTGAAAGCTGTGATTTTAGAGGGAAATGGAAAATACAGATGTTCTTATTTCTAGGAGGAATGATAGTGGTCGGCATTATACCCCAGCCCTGGCAGTAAACATGCATGCTCCCTGAGTCTGAACCACCAAAATAATGGGACCCACATTAGATTGGTGAAATCAGAAGGATTAGACAATCCTGGTCTCTGATTCATGGTCATTCATTTGTTGATTCCTCACCATTTACAACCTTTCATCTTGATTGTCCATTAGGTATCCATCAATCAACTAATTGGGACCACACTTTCAGTTTAGTTTTTGGGTTATAATCAATTGATAGTGGACCCCACCATTCCGGCATTTCAAATTTGAGGTGCGTGCCACGTCCCACTGCTTTTGAAAAAAAATGTTTGTGGTGTTTCTCTGTAAATTCTGGTTATTCAAGTTAGTAAAATGATTGTCTATGCAACTATGCATTGAGAGGACTGAATCTTATTTTATTTTTTCAAAATGCATATTTTAAAAGGGATTTTACAGCGAAATTCCTCAGGAATTCAGATTTTACTAATTAATGGCTTGAGGAACTTAAATTCTTTTAAGTGATGAATTGATAACTGTGGTATCTACATGATCTTAGGAATCTAATCTGTTCCAAACACTTGATAAGGTCAAAATGAATTCCACCCACCAAATCTATATTAAACCAAATGCTGATTTGGGAGTACTTCCAAACGGTACTGAAGCTTTTTTGCTCTCCAAAATCATTCTACTTTCTAAATCTTTCAAATTACATATCAGTTTTATTTTGCGGGTTTTGAAGGGTTATTGTTTATTTGCGTGCTTCCGGTCGGCATTCATCCAGCGGCAATCAGCCATAGATCGGAAGATAGAGTTTGTGATGGAGAGAGGAAGAAGCTGAGGAGCAATTCAAGTAGATACATTTCTCCGCCTGCTCCTGCTTCTACTTCTGAAGGTGGATCTGTTCATCCTATAGCCTCTGCAACTAGAAGTAGACGCAGGCGGTCCGAGCCTTGTGTGCCCTCTTTGGTCACCCCTTCTTTGACGTTGAAGCTTTAATGGAAATTGGATACTGAAAGCTGTGATTTTAGAGGGAAATGGAAAATACAGATGTTCTTATTTCTAGGGGAAATGATATCAGTAAACATGCATGCCCCCCGAGCCTGAGCCACCAAAATAATGGGAACCACATTAGATTGGTGAAATCAGAAGGATTAGACAATCCTGGTCTATGATTCATGGTCGTTTATTTGTTGAATCCTCACCATTTACTACCTTTCATCTTGATTGTCCATTAGGTGTCCATCAATCAACTAGTTGGGACCACACTTCAGTTTAATTTTTGGGTTATAATCAATTGATAGTGGACCCCACCATTCTGGATTGTGGACCCCACCATTCTGGCGGTTCAAATTTGAGGTGTGTGCCACGTCCCACTGCTTTTTGAAAAAAGAAAAGAAAAAAAATGTTGCGGTATTTTTTTGTAAATTCTGGTTATTCAAGTTAGTAAAATGATTGTGTATGCAACTATGCATTGAGAAGATTGAATCTTATTTTATTTTTTCAAATTGCATATTTCAAATTGGATTTTAATGCAAAATTCCTCAGGAATTCCGACTTTACTAACTAATGGCTTGAGGAACTTAAATTCTTTTAAGTGGTGAATCGATAACAATGACATCTGCATGATCTTATGAATCTAAGTTGTTTCAAACACTGGGTAAGTTAAAAATGAATTTTGCTTGATCATTAGAGATGCACTGTTCAACCAGCCAACACGCTGGTTGGAGGATAATTTTGTAATTTCACATGGAGTTTTTATGTAAACCTTAATTCGTTTGAGGTAATATATTGTTGGAAATTATACAGATTAATATAATTTTTGTATAATGTGGAAACCGAAAAATTGCAAATAAATCTAAAATATGGACAAGCTGAAGCACGTCTGAAACGCTGTCCTTAAAGCGTTATTTGCCCTTACTCAAGTGAATTGAGTAAGCTGATAGGTTACAGACAAATCGCTTCTAGGATACGACGAGCCTAGTGTGGGTCTACATTCAGCAAACACGAAGGCCCACCTATTGGAACTCTGTTACACTTAGTTTGGTAGAAATACAATAAAAGAAAAATCCCAAAAGAAAGAAAAAGAAAAAAATTGTGGTTTACACTACTGCATTGGTCAAGTCTTCAGCTACTGGTTCAGTTGAACTGTTCTAGACCACACCGTTAGTTTGTTCTTCTTGCAAAGGTTTAAACCGTTGTTATCTTACTGGAATCACTAGAGTATAGAGAGAGGAGTAGTGTGCTGTCTCAATTCGTATGGTAGTGCTGGATTGGGTTGTGAGATGGTTTGGAAACCCATCCAGGCCCTCCTTTTATAGGCTATGGTGGCTGGGGTTATGGTCCAGGGAAATAAATCCCATGACCGTTTTCTGGCTGTTGGAGAAAACTAACCATTTTATGGCCGTTTTCCGATTGTTGTGTATGGCCATTAATCTACTGCATGCTGACTGTCGTGAGACAACAGCTAGCCGTTTTCTAGTTGTTGGGCTAGCCATTCAGCAGTTTCAGCTGGACCTTGTACTTATGGTACAACTGTTATAGATTTTCTGCAACAGCTCTTTTTCCAGCCCTTTATATATTCTGGAGGATTCTCATTCAGTCATCTAGTCTCTCCTTCACCCAGCCATCTACCTTAGCCACTTAGTCGCACACGTCTCGCTCCGGTTCGCTCAAGGTCGCGAAGGAGCGACCCTCTGCGACACGATGCAGACGTGAGAAGTGCAAAGCGTGCCACTAGCGTCTCTACGGCCATACTGCTTCTCATGCCCACGCCCTCGCACCGAGCCCGTGATCGTGACCGAGACCGAGACCGAGTCCGAGTTCGAAACCGAGACCGAGACCGAGATTGAGCCCGAGCCCGTGCTCGAGCGCCGGTGTTCCAGTGCTAAGCACTGGAACACGCAAGCTTCATAGTCCACGGACTAGGTGGGTAAATATTATAATACTCCACTATTATCATTTAAACCACAGATTTTTCTCTTCCCTTTTCCATGTGAGACTATTCCAAGAAACCCACAAAATGGTATTTTTTCCAAACAAAATAATATATATTATTTTTATTATTAAAATATATTTTATTAAAATCAATATTTCTCAACAATCCTCCACTTGATTTTTTAAAAATATATTTTCTCGGTTAAACAATTCTGTCAGAATAATCAGCTTATATGCATAAAGAAAGATATCTTTCGATTTTAATCTTTCCTTAGTGTTAGTATCTCAAAACTCTGTCGAAATGACTGGTAGTTATAGCATTGAACCAATTATTCCTAGATAACAAAGTCAGAGAAACCACACACATATTCGCTATGTGTTTGTTAGAGTTTCCACAATCTTGCTCAGCACATTTAATGGCCATGTGCTTATCCTAATTCATGAATGATCTCGAGAGAAAACTCCTAACTCTCATGAGAGACGACATCATCTCTACGTTCATATAGGTGAAATCCTTCCAGTGTCTCCGTTACTATAAGACACTTGTCCTATAGACTGAATTTCATTAAGAGTTCTCAAAATCAACCGTCTTTCATAACGCTCATCACTATCTATTATGGATGAGGTTTTATAATTTGGTGCTGAAAAACTTTCCACATATCAGTGACTTGTTTTTACTCATTAAACCCAAAATTAGAGATTTTCTAACTTCAGGTTGGGTTACCATCACTGGTGGAACTTTGGTTGAAAAGTTTCAACCCCATCCCTCTAAATGTAGCCTTTACTACCTCTCTCGGTAGATGTTTAGTGAAAGGGTCTGCCAGGTTATTGCTAGATTTCACATAAGATATAGCAATGATTCCATCTCGAATCAATTGTCTGACATAATTATGTCGAAGACTGATATGTCTAGATTTACCATTATAAGTACCGCTATAGGCTCTAGCTAATGTGGCTTCACTATCACAATGTAGTGACACAGCCGATATAGGCTTTGCACAGAAAGAGATTTCTAGTAGAAGATCCCTTAGACACTCAGCCTCTTTGCCTGTTGCAGTTAGGGCTATGAATTCAGACTCCATGGTCGAGTGCGTTATGCAAGTTTGTTTCTTGGATCCCCAAGATACAGCTGCACCTCCTAGGGTGAATACCCACGCCGTAGTAAACTTGTTGTCCCCTGCACTCGATATCCAGCTCGCATCAGTATATTCTTCCAATACGGCAAAAAACTCTGAATTAAATAGTTCTAAGTCTTTGGTTGCTTTTAAGTAACCATGGACTCTACCAATTGCATTCCAGTGTTTAGTACTTGGGTTACTAGTAAACCTACTAAGTTTACTCACAGCATATGCGATATCAGGTCTAATGTATTGCATAGCATACATAAGACTACTTATAGCACTCACATATTCTAATTGTGCAACTGTTCTTTCAGTATTTTCTTTTAGCTTGATACTTGGATCAAATGAGATCTTTGTTTCTTTTATATTTAGATGGTTAAACTTGTTTAGTATCTTCTCAATATAATGAGATTAACACAAAGCAGAACCCCCATAATGTTTTTTTAACTTTGATACCTAAGATGGTATCAACTTGTCCAAAATCCTTCATTTTAAATACGGAAGATAGAAACCTCTTTGTTTCAGTCACACATTCCATTTCATTACTTATTATTAACATGCCATCAACATATAGACAAATAATAACGATACAAGTACCATCTACTTTAGAATATATGCATTTGTCGGCTATATTATGCATGAAACCATAAGATAGTATTTTGGAATCAAACTTCTTATGCCATTGTTTTGGTGCTTGTTTTAATCCATACAAAGATTTGACTAATCTACATACTTTATTTTCATTTCCTGGTAGAACTAAACTTTCAGGTTGTTCTATGTATACCTCCTCATTAAGGTCACCATTCAGGAATGCGGTCTTTACATCAATTTGGTGGATGTGAAGATGATGTATAGAAGCTAGCGCAAATAATATCCTAATGGATGTTATCCTACCTACAGGTGAGTATGTATCAAAGTAATATATCCATTCTTTTTGTCTAAAACCCTTAGTTACTAGTCGAGCTTTAAAGGTTTGGATAGTCCCATAAGTGTGATATTTTTTCCTATATACTCACTTACAACTTATGGGTCTAGAACCTGGAGGTAAGTTAACTAGTTCCCATGTTTGATTTGATAATATAGATTCCATTTCATTGTTTATAGCTTCTTTCTAGAAAACTGAGTCTCTAGAGAATATAGCCTCTTTATATGTTTTTGGATCATCTTCTATAGTCATCACTATAGGTATTTTCCTTATAACATTTTCTCTATCTCCTTCTATAAGATGGAAAATGATACGTTGTGAGTCTATGTAGTCATCTCCTAGACTCTTCTCTATTCTTGTCCTTTGACTCCTACGAGGTTCAATAAGAGCTTCCACTATTTGTGGAGCTAAACTATCTGGTTCTCTATTAGGAGTTAGGATGTCATTATCCTTTGACTCCAAGGATAGTGAGTTCTCAAAGAACTTAACGTCTCTTGATTCTATTATTGTATTAGACTCTATGTCTAGAAGTCTATAAGCTTTACTATTTTGTGCATACCCTACGAAGGCACACTTAATAGCTCTTGGTCCTAACTTTGTTCTTTTTGGATAAGGGGTTCTGTAATATGCAAGACTCCCCCACACTTTAAAATATCCTAGGTTAGGTTTTCTGCCTCTCCATGTTTCATATGGAGATATTTTATACTTTTTAGACGGTAGTCTATGTAGAATATGGCATATTGCAAGTAGTGCCTCACCCCATAGACTAAGTGACAACTTTGCTCTTATGAGCATTGAGTTGATCATTTCTACTAATGTTCTATTCTTCCTTTCAGCTATTCCATTTTGTTGAGGTGTGTATGGAGCAGTACATTAATGTATTAGTTCATGTTCTTCACAGAAGTTATCGAATTCATTTGAGAAATATTCTCCTCCTTTATCGCTACGGAGAATTTTTATCTTCTTATTTAGTTGATTCTCTACTTCTGTTTTATATATTTTAAATATGTTCAATGCTTCATCTTTGCTCTTTAATAGGTACACATATACATATCTAGAGCAATCATCTATAAAGGTTATAAAGTACCGTTTACCTCCATGAGTAAGAATGCCGTCTAACTCATAGATATCATTGTGCACAAGATGTAATACTTGAGACGATCTTTCAACACTTGGAAAATGTTTCTTCGTCATTTTGGATCGTATGTACACTTATCAGTTTCATTATTTGTGTATGATTAAACCATTCTTAGCCATGAACTTCAAGGTACTATACCCTATATGGGCTAGCCTATCATGCCACAGTCCAGCGGATTCAACCATATACGCAGAAGTGTTACTTTCATTCAGAGAAAACTTGACCATCTCGTTACAAGCATATCTCTTTCCAACAAAATTTCCATTTTTGGACAGAATCAGTTTACCTGACTCGTACACCACCTTATACCTAGTTTACCCAGAAGATCCCCAGAAACTAAATTTCACCTCATGTCTGGGACGTGCAGTACATTAGTTAGAATCACTTTCTTCTCAGAGGTGAATATCAATTCGACAGTTCCTTTGGCAACGACCTTCGATCGGACTTCATTACTCATTTGGACTTCTTGACCATCGGTCAATTCCTCATAGGTCTTGAAGGCTGATTTGTCGTAACACACATGCACTGTAGCGGCAGTATCATACCACCAACCTGGAACTTTGCCTTGGATGGTATTCACCTCAGTGATCATAGCCACTATATCGCCTTCTTCTACTGCAGTTGCCTCTTTTTTAGATTTACGATATCGGCATACTCTAGCATAGTGCCCGATTTTCCTACAGACATGGCACGGGCCTTTGAACTTTCCGTTCTTCTTTTGTACATTTTTCTTGAATTTACCTTTATTGGATTTTAGGGAATCATCCTTCTCGGGATTCTTGTTATTAGAGTTCTCTACTGCATGTACCTTGGACGAGGCATTCCCGTTATCATTGTTTCTGTCGCGGTTACGGGATTCTTCCTCAATTCTGAGGTGTTTCTGGATTTGTTCCAGTGTGTAGTCCTCAGTTTTATGCAGCAACTTCTTTCTATAGTCTTTCCACATCGGTGGCAATTTGGCGATTATAGCCCTGACTTGGAATGATTCAGGAAGATCAATCTTTATACCTTTGATTTTGTTTACTATTAGCTGCAGTTCTTGGATTTGGGACAGTAGCAGTTTGTTATCTACCATGTTGAAGTCAAAATACCTGGCGATGAGAAACTTGTTGGTACTTTCTTCTTCAGCCTTGTACTTGAACTCTAGAGCGACCCAGATCTCCTTTGCTGATGACGTCATATAGACGATCGGAGAGAGTGTTCAGAATGTGTCCTCGACACAAGAGTTCGTCTTCGGTTCGTTTGGTGCGAGCTGCCACTTGTTCAAGTGTGTCGTTGTCGGTTGCTTCAGGTAGCGCTTGCAAATTAGGATCTAAAATGTAGTAGATCTTTAGCGCCGTCAGGAAAAATTTCAGCTTGTCTTGCCATCTTGTAAAATTGGTTTCATCGAACTGATCAAGACGTATCAAGTCCTGATTCATTAGCTTGATGGATGAAATACTGTCGGCTTCCATCGAAATAACGCTTTAAGATTATTGGAAATTATACAGATTAATATAATTTCTATATAATGTGGAAACCGAAAAATTGCAAATAAATCTAAAATATGGACAGGCTAAAGCACGTCTAAAACGCTGTCCTTAAAGCGTTATTTGCCCATACTCAAGTGAATTAAGTAAGCTGATAGGTTACAGGTAAATCGCTTCTAGGATACGACGAGCCTGGTGTGGGTCCGTGTTCAACAAACATGAAGGCCCACCTATTGGAACTCTATTACACTCAGTCTGGCAAAAATATAATAAAAGATAAATCCCAGAAGAAAGAAAAAGAAGAAAATTGTGGTTTACACCACTGCATTGGTCAAGTCTTCAGCTACTGATTCAGTTGAGCCGTTCTAGACCACGTCATTGGTCTGTTCTTCTTACAAAGGTTTAAACCGTTGTTATCTTGCTGGAATCACTGGAGTATAGAGAGAGTAGTGTGCTGTTTCAATTCGTATGGTAATGCTGGATTGGGTTGTGAGATGGTTTGGAAACTCATCCAGGCCCTCCTTTTATAGGCTATGGTGGCTGAGAGTTATTGTCCAGAAAAATAAATCCCATGACCGTTTTCTAGCTGTTGGAGAAAACTAGCCGTTTTATGGCCGTTTTTTGACTGTTGTGCATGGCCATTAATCTGTTGCATGCTGACTGTTGTGAGACAACAACTAGCCGTTTTCTAGCTGTTGGGCTAGCCATTTAGCAGTTTCAGCTAGACCTTGCACTTATGGCACAACTGTTACAGATTTTCTGCAACAGCTCTTTTTCCAACCCTCTATATGTTCTGGAGGATTCTCATTCAGTCCTTTAATCTCTCATTCACTCAGCCATTTGCCTTAGCCACTTAGTCGCACACGTCTCGCTCCGGTTCGCTCAAGGTCGCGAAGGAGCGACCCTCTGTGACACGATGTGGACGTGCGAAGTGCAAAGTGTGCCACTAGCGCCTCTACAGCCACATTGCCTCACATGCCCATGCCCTCGCACCGAGCTCGTAATCGACACCGACACCGAGACTGAGACCGAGCCCGAGCTCGAGCCCGAGCCCGTGCCCGTGCTCGAGCGCGGGTGTTTCAGTGCTACGCACTGAAACACGCAAGGTCCATAGTCCACGGACTAGGTAGGTAAATATTATAATACTCTACTATTATCATCTAAACCACAATTTTCTTCTTTTTCTTTCTTCTGAGATTTTTCTTTTATTGTATTTCTGCCAGACTGAGTGTAATAGAGTTCCAATAGGTGGGCCTTCGTGTTTGCTGAACGCAGACCCACACCAGGCTCGTCGTATCCTAGAAGCGATTTGCCTGTAACCTATCAGCTTACTCAATTCACTTGAGTAGGGGCAAATAACGCTTTAAGGACAGCATTTCAGACGTGCTTTAGCCTGTCCATATTTCAAATTTATTTGTAATTTTTTGATTTTCACATTATACAGAAATTATATTAATCTGTATAATTTTTAACAATCATATATATGAGAGAGAGAGAGAGAGAGAGAGAGAGAGAGAGAGAGAGAGAGAGAGAGAGAGAGAGAGAGAGAGAGAGGTGCTTTGTTACCTAAATCTGTGTTGTGGTTTGCACCTTTTTTCTGTTTTCTTTTGATTTTGATATTGCTATATGTGTGGCCGAGAGGGATGAGATCCTTTTCCCAATACTATCAATTATATATTAAACCAAATGCTGATTTAGGAGTGCTTGCAAATGATACGATAGCTTTTTTGCTCTCCAAAAACATTCAACTTTCTAAATCTTTCAAATTATATAAGGTGGATCTGTTCCTTCCATTTTCTCCGCGAGCCGCCCTCTGGTCGTAGCTTCTTTGACATTGAAGCATTAATGGAAATTGGATACTGAAAGCTGTGTGATTTCAGAGGGAAATGGAAAATTCAGATGTTCTTCCTTCTTCTGTTTCTACTCAAGGAATGATAGCGGTCTGCATTGTAGCCCAGCCCCACAGTACACATGGCATGCACCCCGAGTCTGAGACACCAAAATAATGGGACCCATTTTAGACTGGTGAAATCAAAAGGATTAGACGATCCTGGTCTCTGAATTAATGACCATTTTCTACTCTTCTTGACCGTTCATTAGGTGTCCATCAATCAACTAGTTGGGACTACACTTTTAGTTTGATTTTGGGTTATAATCAATTGATAGTTGGATCCCACTATTCCTACGGTTCAAATTTGAAGTGCGTGCCACGTGTAATGTAAAGGTGCTGACCCTGCACCATAGTTGTGGTAGATGCCAGCACCCTATCATTTCCCTTGTTTGTAATGCTGACTTTCACTGAGTGGAGAGAGAAAAAAAAAAAACGTTGAGGCCTTTTTCTGTAAATTCTGGTTATTCAAGTTGGTAAAATGCTGGTGTATGCAACTAGGGATTCAGAAGACTGAATTTATTTATTTATTCAAAATGTGGATTTTAAAAGGGATTAGACTGTAAATGCTTGTGTATACAACTAGGGATTCAGAAGACTGAATTTATTTATTTATTCAAAATGTGGATTTTAAAAGGGATTAGACTGTAAATGCTTGTGTATACAACTAGGGATTCTGAAGACTGAATTTATTTATTTTTTCGAAATGTGGATTTTAAAAGGGATTAGACTGCAAAATTCCCAAGGAAATCAGATTTTACTGATTAACGCCTCAAGGTGCCTAAATTTGCTTTTGGAGAGTGGAAATTAAGTAGATGCCCTCGGTGTGTGTGTGTGTGTATAATTATTTTAAGTGGTGAATTGAGAACAATGGCATCTACTTGATGTGTTTGATATCCAATCCAACGGATGCATCCCACCATGATTATCATGCGAACCAAAAATCTGTTGGAGACAATCATAAGGTGGGCCGGACATGAAACAAAATCATATTCACCACTCAAAAACACCTATATTTAGTTGTAGCCCGTATGATGATCTGATCAGTCGATTTTTGGTTTGTGTCATCACCATGGTAGGGTGCATATGTTGGACGGGATCTAGGTGGGGCCTATGATACTCTGACTTCATTAATTTTCAATAAAAATAATATGATGGTCTTTTGGTAATATCCTCTCTCAAAAATTATCTCTATAAAAGTTTATTAATAGAGTTGTACACGAGTTGAGCTAGCTCGATCAGCGTGCTCAACTTGACTCTCCTTGGCTTGAAATTGGATTCGGACTAAGTTGTGCTGATTTTTGGAGCTCGAAAATTTTTTGAGCTGAGTTCGAGCTTGCTTGAGCTCTACTTGATTCGGCTTGAACCCTAACTCGAATCGACTCTAATTGAATCGGCTCAATTATTTTGATGTTGATGCTGCTCGTCGAGTGTTTGATAAAATGACTCAACGATGTGTTGTTTCTTGTATTGCCCTCATATTAGGGTATTCTTGAAATGAGTATTCGATGGAAGATTGAAGAAACAAATCACCACAAATTAAAAACTTTATATTATAGGATTTATCTTGATCTTGATGCAGCTTGACAAGTGTTGGATGAAATGCGTGCATAGTGTTGTTACTGTCTTGTATTTAAAGTGTGAGAGATTGAAGATGCATTATATGTGTTTGAGAAAATGTTGTACAGGCCTGAACTAGGCTCAAACTGCTGACTGAATTGAGTCGAGTTGGCTAGTCGAACTCGATGACAGAGCCAAGCTGAATTCGAACTAGGATTGGTTGTTGGCTAAGCCGAGCCAAGCTATGCCAAGTTAGACTTGGTTCGACTCTTGTACAACTCTAAATTTATATTCGTATAATGTGAATTCTGAGGGAATTTTGCAGTAAAAATCCCATTTGAGATTGCATCTGGATTCTCTTATTTGAATTGGCCGTCTGCCAGCAGATGGCAGGATATTTTAATGAAAAGGAACACAATTCAATAGAGTCATCTCTATCGAACCTCCCATTGACATGAATGGGGGCAGTGGCGAGGAACTCGGGGATTGTTCAAACCTGGGCCATCCATGATAGGTCCCACTAAATGGGTAGTCAGGATTCAAATTCCCCCTCCCCATTCTCCACAATGTAACATCCAAACCATTGATGCTCATTTACAGCTCCTAAAGATTGATTGTTCGCTTGGTTAAAAAAGCCTCAACCGAAGCAAATTCGAAACAACTGTCCAAGCCCATTAGATGCACGATTTGGATCTTCAAGTGGGGGAGTGCAAGTGAGCAAACGTTACATATATAGCCTTTGTATGGTTTCCCTTAACATATGAAGTTTATTATTATTATTATTATTTTACAATCATTATATTTAAGACCATCAAGGGTTTGGGTCTAGGTTGGCGCTACGTGACTGGATTTTGACTTTTTGAGCTGTTTGGGTTAGGTCTATTCAAAAATTTGATTTTGCTTTGTGTGAGCCTGTCACATTAATAACCTTAATTGTAAGCCTACATTAAGGGTCCATATTAAGTTGGTATCTTGTTATGGACAAGTTCATATGACATTTACAAGAACTCTTGTGGTATATGGCATTAATTTCCAGGTGATATATTTTTTATTGATGAAATGAAGGAGAAGGTAAACACTGATTAAAACTATAGAGGAGTTGATGTTGGACGTGCCACATATGAATTCATTGTATGGCTAGACCAAAGAAGTTCAAACGAAAGGAGAAGTAGTTTGTCAAATCCACGCTCAATCTTATGTAGGGCATGATGTAATTGGGCCCTAGGTTTGAATAAATTCATTCCACATAGAGGAAAATTATCATTTAAAGTATTGACCATATATCAGCCGTAACTTTTAATCCATGTACTATCACAAAATGTACAACTTATCGATTTTTATGCAATGATGGTTCTGGGGTTACATCTGTTTCGCGAGAAAACAAACCCTTCTAGTTCAAAATTATGATTTTAGAAAAAAAATAAATATTATTTTTTAGTAATTTAAATTTTGTTGTATCTCCTTCTTTTTAGAGTTTTAGAATTTTCATTCTTTTTTTAGAAATTGCCCTTAATAATGCTAGGAATGCTCTAGTAAAGCTTATATTGCCTTTCTTTTTTTTGAAAAATTAGGCATTAGAAGGGTTTAGCTATTTCGGCTAATTTTAAATTAGATTTTTATTTTTTCTTTATTAGTAGTTTAATTGAGAAATCATACATACATTATTCAATAAAATACCTAAATTTCTCTCTTTTTATTGCCCAGAGAAGAACTCTCCCTATAAATTCGAAGTTTTAATCATTTAAGGAAGACAACGATCTTTGTCTTATTATTTCATGCCTTCCCTGTGTCAGAAATGCTTTGAAATTAGTTCAATTAATATAAAGTATATGAAATTTAATTTCAGTAGCAAAATGAGAATTAATTAAGATTAATGATGATTAAGTACTCCGAAATTATAATTTTTAATATCTTACGTCAATAGTTCATGAGAGTGGAAAAATCAAAGAGGATGTTATTAATAAAATTTAAGTTAGGTGAAAGAAATGGAGATGTACTTATAGAATTTACATGATCACTACATACCAACCAAATTAAACGAAAACTTTTGTAGGATAACTATAAGATCAATCATGTTTTATAAGATAGAATGTTGGGCAACAAATATATATTCGTTGTCAAACGGATGGTTAGAGAAGTGGTCAGCTATCCTCATCCAACGGCCAAATATTCATTGAATGGGCAATCCAAATCATGCAGTCAATATGATTGTCTGTTTAACTAATGGATGATTGGGCCCACATTTTTTTAAGGTTACCATTGTAGGTGTTGGTGTGTGCTTGAGTATGGTCCACCATTCGAAGCTCGAGCATGGGCTGGAGCCGAGGCTGTTGTAGAGGAAAATGGTCGGAGAGCCTGGTTATTATATACTGGGTACATTTTTCTAATTTACAAAGACTGAAGGGCTGTTTTATCAATTACAAAAAAAATCAGCTGCTTATTTCTACAAGAACATATTGTGGGGGACTTCAATTATTCTACAGGTGCCTTGTGTGGGTCCTACTATGATTTTGGCACACATCCACTCTGTTCATATTGTGGACGAATTCAATTTCACTCTACATCCCAAAAATTAGGCCAATCTAAAATATGAGCGGATCACACCACAGAGAATAGTTGAGGTAGGATGCTCACCATTAAAACCTTCTAGACTGTGTGTAGGGCTTGTCTTGTTTTGTATATTCTATCTGATCTATGCATAAGAAACCTTCTATTGTGCGTATTGTGCGTAAATCATGAGGTGGGCCACCACATGCTCGCATAATACTAGCCAATTGTTGATTGGCATGATGAAATGACTCAAGATCGTAGCCACTGGGCCAATATGCGTCCATTTAGTGTAAATTTATTAGGGTGTCCTGTATAGCATACATTTCAAAACATGGACGGTTCAGATCATTGGGCCACTCAGCATGTGGGCCCAATGGGCTGCAACAAATACTTGTTCCTGAGTCGCAACGGAGGCAAAACGAACTCTGTAAAATAAGCGCGCAGAAGCCGGATCGGAATCCTCTGAAACACTAATTTTGTGCGGCGCTAAAAACTCCGAAGCTCTAAGGGCCCACCACGTTGCCGTGTGACATCCACCTTATCCATCATTGGCACCCTTCGATGATAGGCCTTGGGACAAAATATCAGCCAGATCCACAACTTAGGGTCAACAGTAGGTTTTTGCCTAGGCTAGCTTGTAAGATTCCATTAGGTGGGCCACCTATGATAATTGATTTTGATCTACTCATTAGATTATTCAAATTGGGCAATACAGTGGGCCTCACTGCAGTTGTGATAAGTATAAATAGGTTCGGGGCATGACGCTTAAACAGTAGTTCCCATATACAGTTATTAAGCTGGATATGAAAAACTATAGTACGAGAGAATGGTAATGAGTAAGCTTTTCTGGCCCTTTTATTATACATACATGTCTTCGTCCCATCGCTCACACAAAAGAGAAAATTCTAATCTTATTGAGAGGTTTTCTAAGGGTATAAGATACGGAAGACTAAGATATTTTTTTAATGAAATCACAACAATGAAAATGTCTTTTAAATTACATAAGCATAGAATCTCCGTTACTAATACATAGATGATTAGTTTATTCCGCAATATACAGATAATATAGCCACTATATCATGCATCTTTCATCAAAACCATTCACCTAGTGTCACTCGACATGATGACGGGAACAAATAAAAGTCAACCGGACCTAAAACTAGGCTGGTCATACCACTTAAAATCAGAAGTGCTGGACCCAATTTTAGATCTTTCAGGATGGTTTTGGGTGCGGATTAGGTGTCACCGGAGTAAACACATTACAGGTGTTTCCTTAGCTGTGGGGCTCACCTCAATGTATGTGTTGTACATCCATGCCGTCCATCACTTTTTACGGCTCCTTTTATGACATGGTTCTAAAATGAAGCTGATCCAAATCTCAGATGGACTATACCACAGAAACAATGGTCAACAACAAATTAGACTTTTTGCAACAATTTTTTTTAGCGACGAGTCGAATTTCATTGGAAAATACAATTTTTTACAATGACATTTCAAGTCGTTGCAACATATAGATTATTTACAATGACATTTTAAATCGTCGCTAATAATTAACTTTTTTTTACGACGAGCTTCAATTATCGTCGCAAAACTTGTCGCAAAAAGTTTTCGTATGAATTTTTTACAACGATATTAACCAGTCGTCACTAATAGTCACTTTTTGTGACAAATTAGGTGTCGTAAAAAAAAATATTTTTTACGACGACCCAAAAGTTGTCGCAAATAGTAGTTTTTGCAACGACTAGTTCAACTCATTGTAAAAAATACTGAATTTTACTTGTGGCGACGAATGTAGTTTCATTGCGAAATGTTAAAGTATTTGTAACAACATTTTAAATCATTGCAAATAGTCAACGTTTTTGCGACGAGCTATAATTATCGTTGCTAAAACGTTTCCCACCAATTTTTTATGGGAAAATTACATGGCGGGAAAGACGTTTCGCCACGTGTTTCTATGGTCATCGCTAATGTCCACTTTATGCGACGAATTGAGTGTCGTGGCAAAATATTATATTTTGCAATGACACGAAAGTCGCTACAAATAGTCTGTTTTAACGACGACTAGGTTAACTCGTTGCGACAAATACCAACTGAAACGTTTTGCGACAAATATAGTTTCATTGCGAAATGTTAGAGTATTTGCAACAACATTTTAAATCATCGCAAATAATCAACATTTTTGCGATGAGCTATAATTAGCGTTGCTAAAACGTTTTCCACCAATTTCATATGAGAAAATTACGTGGCGGGAAAGACCTTTCGCCACACGTTTCTATGGTCATCGCTAATGTCCACTTTATGCGACGAATTGAGTGTCGTGGCAAAATATTATTTTTTGCAACGACATAAAAGTCGTTACAAATAGTCTGTTTTAGCGACGACTAGGTTAACTCGTTGCGACAAATACCAACTGAAACGTTTTGCGACAAATGTAGTTTCATGGTGAAATGTTAAAGTATTTGTAACAACATTGTAAATCATCGCAAATAGTCAACATTTTTGCGACGACATATAATTATCGTCGCTAAAACTTTTCCCACCAATTTCTTATGAGAAAATTACATGGCGGGAAAGACGTTTCGCCACGTGTTTCTATAGTCATCGCTAATGTCCACTTTATGCGACGAATTGAGTGTCGTGGCAAAATATTTTTTTTGCAACGACATGAACGTCACTACAAATAGTCTTTTTTAGCGACGATTAGGTTAACTCGTTGCGACAAATACCAACTAAAATGTTTGGCAATGAATATAGTTTCATGGCGAAATGTTAGCGTATTTGCGACAACATTTTAAATCATCGCAAATAGTCAACGTTTTTGCGATGAATTATAATTATCATCGCTAAAACGTTTCCCACCAATTTCTCCCGTAAAAATTACATGGCGGGAAAGACGTTTCGCCACGCGTTTTTATGGTCATCGCTAATGTCCACTTTATGCAACAAATTGAGTGTCGTGGCAAAATATTATTTTTGCAACGACACGAAAGTCACTACAAATAGTCTGTTTTAGCGACGACTAGGTTAACTTGTTGCAACAAATACCAACTGAAACATTTTTGCGACGAATGTAGTTTCATGGCGAAATGTTAGCGTATTTGCAACAACATTGTAAATCATCACAAATAGTCAACATTTTTGCGACGAGCTATAATTATCGTCGCTTAAACATTTCCCACCAATTTCTCCCGCAAAAATTACATGGCGGGAAAGACGTTTCGCCACGCGTTCTATGGTTATCGCTAATGTCGACTTTTGCGACAAATTGAGTGTCGTGGCAAAATATTATTTTTTTGCAACGACACGAAAGTCGCTATAAATAGTTTGTTTTAGCGACGACTAGGTTAACTCGTTGCGACAAATACAAACTAAAACTTTTTGCGTCGAATGTATTTTCATGGCGAAATGTTAGAGTATTTGCAACAACATTGTAACTCATCGCAAATGGCATCGTTTTTTCGACGAGCTATAATTATCGTCGCTAAAACGTTTCCCACCAATTTCTCCCATAAAAATTACATGGTGGGAAAGACGTTTCGCCACGCGTTTCTATGGTCATCGCTAATGTTCACTTTATGCGACGAATTGAGTGTCGTGGCAAAACATTATTTGTTGCCACGACACAAAAGTCGCTGCAAATAGTGTATTTTAGCGACGACCGGGTTAACTCGTTGCGACAAATACAAATTGAAACTTTTTGCAATGAACGTAGTTTCATTGCCAAATGTTATAGTATTTGCAACAACATTGTAAATCATCGCAAATAGTCGACGTTTTTACGATGAGCTGTAATTGTCGTCGCTAAAAATATGTCCCACCAATTTCTCCCGAGAAAATGACATGGCAGGAAAGACCTTCTGCCACGCATTTCCATGGTCATCGTTAATGTCCACTTTATGCGACGAATTGAGTGTCGTGGCAAAACATTATTTGTTGCCATGACACAAAAGTCGCTGCAAGTAGGCTGTTTTAGCGACGACTAGGTTAACTCGTTGCGACAAATACAAACTAAAACTTTATGCGACGAACGTAATTTCATTGCAAAATGTTAGAGTATTTGCAATAACATTGTAAATCATTGCAAATGTCGACGTTTTTGCGACGCACTATCATTATCGTTGCTAAAACGTTTCCCACCAATTTAAAATTTTAATTTTGATATGAAGTGTTGTTGAACATGTGATGAACTTCCAATTAATGATTGAATGGTACAAACCAACATAAATCTTGTTATCAATTTTCTTATTGACGATACAAATGGTACACATCGACAATCGCTTGATCGACCTCCAATCAACAATCGAATGATATATAGAAAGTGTTGTTGACCATCCAAATCAACCTTCAATCCTTTATCGGATGTTGGAAATCATCGTGCATCACTTCATTAAGTCTCCAATCAACAATCGAACGTTGCACATCACCGAAAATCACAAGGTCAACCATGTTTAATGGATAGATGGAATGGATTGATGGATGTTTTGATGATTGATGGGATGATCAACCATGTTTGATGAACGAGATGGTCGGATGTTGGATGGATGGATAGTATGGTTGGATGGATGGATGTATAGATGGATGTTTGGATGACTGGATATATAGATGGATGGAATGGTTGGATAGATGGATGTTTGGATGATTGTATGAGATGAATGGATGGTTTGATGGGGGATGCAATGGTTGGATGGGGGATGAGATGAATGAGGCTCCGATGGGCCACTAAGTGGCCAACAAGATGTATGAATTCTATCCACACCGCCCGTCTTTGCACGACATGTATCTATACACCAGCTGCATGCTACAACTTACAGCCCATAAGCTGTTGCAAATCGAATTGCGTACTGAGTTACTCAGTAGTCAGTACGCTCTCATCGTACTGAGTAAACTCAGTTGGGCCCACCTTGAATGTATGTAGTCTATCCAAGGCGTCTATCCGTTTTTCCATCTAATTTAAGGGGTTGATCCCAAAATTGAAGCAAATCCAATGATCAAGTGGATCATACCACTTGAAACAGTGGAGATAATGATTTCCACCGTTGAAACCTTTTTAGGCCCACAGTGATGTTTATTTGTCATCCAACCTGTTCATAACATCATAAATACATGGATGAAGAGAAAATACAAATATAAGCTTGATCCAAAACTTCTGTGACCCTCAAGAATTTTTCAACGATAGATGTTCAATTCAACTGTTTAATATGGTGTGGTCCATTTGAATATTGGATATCTTTAATTTTTGGGCTCAAGCCCTGAAATTATTTTGTAAAATGAATGAATGGAGCCGATAAAATACATAAATCATGGTGGACCCCACAAACTTCACTCCGTACGCTAAGTGTAGTGAGTTGCTCACTATGCAATCCGCTTCGAAGCTGCTAAGCTGTGTTGACGACTTGACGTGCACATCACAAAATTTCTCAGTGGGCTCTTATCGTACTGAGTAAAATCTGTTGGGGCCCACCGTGATTAATGCATGTGGTTTATCCACGCTGTCCATCCGTTTTTCTAAATCATTTTAGTGGTTGAACCCAAAATTGATGCATATCCAAAGCTCAAGTGGACTATACCACAGGAAAAAGTAGCAGTATTGTTTTTCACCGCTGATAAATTTATAAGGCCCCAGTGATGTTTATTTTTCATCCAACATGTTCATATGATAAATATATGTGATAAATATTCATACGAATAACTCCGGATCGGATCGGTCTAATCGGATCCATTCAGTTCAGATCGGTCCGGATTAACCACGATTCGAACTTGATTCGATGAACGGTCGGATCTGACTAATCCAACTCGAACAACACCAATCTAGGCCTTTGGATCGGTTCAGATCGGGTCGGATCCGATGGATCGGGTCGGTTTGTGTCCAGCTCTAATCAACATGTCAAATGTGTCAATGCATGTCCTACACTACATGACACTTCTTGTTCGAAGATGTCACATGTGTCATCATCCATCTTTATTAGTTCCGAATATGCTACATGTATCTTTAAAAATGGTTAGACGGTATGGATACAACTAGAGGTGGGCATCGAGTCGAGTCAGACCGGATTGGCCCCAACTCGTTTTGGTCCGAAGTTTTTAGTACCGGACCCGAACGCGATCAATCCGGCACTGAGTCTGGGTCCTTTAACTCAATCTGATCCGTTGTATTGTTGGCCTGACTCGAACCGAGTCCGACTCAGTCTGGAAAATTGAGTCGGATCGGGTTATATACGGTTCGGATCGAATATTCTTGACACTAAAAGAGTTTCAATAGTAGAGGAAGGTGGTCATTAAATCTATACTGTGTCCTCTCGTAAGGGCCACTTGAGTCTTGGATATAATTCATTTTTGGCAGCATATACTAAAATGAGCTACTAAAACGGATGGATGGTGTGGATTATCACAAACATCATGGTGGGACCCACCTAACATTCCAAGCAAGAAAGGTGAAAGACTTGTTTTTCGTCAGGAGCTCTGATCGAGGAACCTCGAGCCGTGTGAGAAGAAAGATTAGGTACTCCCATCCCACTAGTCAAAGGATGGTAAGTCAGTGCTCTATGGGCCCCACCATGATGTATTTACTTCATCCATGCCATCCATCTATTTTTCTAGATCATTTTATGGTATGTATATAAAAAAAGGAGATATATCCCAGTCTCAAGTGGACAACATTACAGGAAACAATGGTGAATAAATATTGTGTGGATCGAATCAAATCGAATCCGATCCATTTGGATCGGGTCGGTGCGGGTTGGCCATTGATCTGAAATCGATCCGATTAACAGTCGAATCTTGGTGGTCCAACTCGATCCTACCCAATCGTGGCCTTCGATTCGAATCTGTTCGGGTCGGATCGGGGCGGATCGGGTCGAATCTGCCGGATCGGTCCCTTTCTGCCCAGCTCTAGATACAACACATGCATCATGGTGGGGTCCACAGAGCTTGGTGACGTCACTTTAGTAGCGATTTGGCTACTAACATCCAATCCGCGCCCATATATATGATATAGAGGGGAAACGGATTGGCTACTCCCCCTACCATCGGCTAAAGGCCGGTGGTCGGTGCTATGTGGGCCCCATTATGATGTACTTGTTTCATCCATGCCGTCCATCTATTTTTCCAGATAATTATACTATTAGACCAAAAATGAGGTATATCCCAATCTCAACTAAGACCACATTACAGGAAAGTTAAATGAGCATGAACCGTTAAAAATCTTTTCGGGGCCATAAAAGTTTTGGATCAAGCCTATCTTTGGTTTTTCCCCTCATCTGGTCCTCTATGACCTAATCAACCAATTGGATGCCAAATAAATAGTACAGTGGGCCTTAGGAGGATTTTAATGGTGGATATCCAATCACATTGTTTTCTTATGGTGTGGTCCGCCTAAGATTTATATCCCTCTAATTTTTGGTATAAAATTCTAAAATAATCTATAAAGATGGATGAATGGGATGGACGAAACACATACATCATAGTGGGCCCACGAAGCACCCACCATGGTTTCCATATATGGCAGGGAGTAGCCAATCCGTTTCCCACGGATTTCCAGCAAAAGCCTCTCAAAGGAAGAGGATTGCGTACTGAGTAAACTCTTTGGGGCCCACCGTAATACATACATTTTATCCACTCCGTCCATCCTTTTTACCAGATCATTTAAGGGTTGTATTCCAAAAATGAAGCATATCCAAAACGCAAGTGGAACACACCAGCAGAAACAGTGTGAATAAAAATTCTACCGTTGAAAAGAGAAACAGTGTAAATTCTACCGTCCACCGTTAAAAGCTTCTTGGGAGCCAGATAAGTTTCGGATCAAGCTGATATTTGTGTTTTCACTTCATCCACGTCTACGTGACCTTATGAATAGGTTTCATGGTAAAAAAAACATCACGTGGGCACTTAGAAAGGTTTCAACGGTGGGTGTCATATCCGTACAGGTTCCTTTGATGTGGTCCACTCAAGCCTTGGACCTGCCTCATTTTTTAGTTCACATATTAAAATTTCCTGAAAAAATCGTTGGACGGTGGGATGAAACAGTTACATCACGGTGGGCTCCACAGAGCCCGTCCGGATAGGACGCAATCCACGTCCGTTAATAGATGTAGTTTATCCACGCCGTACTGAGTTACTCAGTACGCAAGCCAATTTCCTATCAAGGTACTGTTAAACTACGTTGGGCCCACCGTTAATACATGTGGTTTATCCACGCCGTCCATTCGTTTTTCTAGATAATTTGAGGGGTTCAACCCAAAATTGATGCATGTACACTGATCAAGTGGACCATACCACAGGAAATAGTGGAATTATTGATTTCCACTGTTGAAAACTTTCTAAGCCCCAGTGATGTTTATTTGTCATCAAACCTGTTCATAAGATCATAAACACATGGATTAAAGGAAAAAAAAATATCACCTTGATCTAAAACTTCGGTTGGCCCCAAGAATTTTTCAACGGTAAATGTTCAAGTCATTCTGTTTCTGACGGTGTGGTCCACTTAAGGTTTGGTTATACTCCATTTTTGAGATATAACCCTAAAATCACATGCTAAAACAGATGAACGGGATGGATTTCGCAAAAACATCGCAGTGGGCCTACCACCGCCTGGACGGGGAGTGCATCCTACCACCTACCACCGCCTGGACGGGGATTGCATCCTACCAGGCTACCACCGCCTGATATCATGGACGCGGATTGCGTCCTACCACCGCCTGGACGGGGCTCGGCTCTCTAGGGCCCACAGTGATGTAAGTGTTTAATCCATGCCGTTAATCATATTTCTCAGATCATTTTAAGGTATTAGCCCAAAACTGAGACAGATTTATATCTTAAGTGGACCACAACATAAAGATTGAACGTATACCATTAAAACCTTCTTGGGAGCTGGAGAAGTTTTGGATCAAGCTGATATTTGTGTTTTCACCTCATCCACGTCTAAATAGCCTTATGAATAGGTTGAATGGTAAAAAACATCACGGTTGCCCTTATAAAGGCTTCAACGGTGGGTGTCATTAACACGCTAGCTTAATCTGGTGTGGTCCATTGGTGCTGTGTCCCTGCCTCGGTTTTTTGTTTTTATCTTAAAATGATTTGATAAAATCATTTAATGGCGTGGATAAAACACTTAGATCACGGTGGGCCCCACAGATCCCTGACACAATCAGTGTTTGTGCACTGCCAAAGAAAGAAGCTCTAACGGAAAGAGCATCTATGGTAAGACAAGAGACTCTTCCGCTTCCCGAGTTTGAGTAGACGTTATTCCTTATACTCCCTAAAATTAAAAATATTCATCAACTCTCCATCCTCCCTAAAATGAAAAATATCCATCCAACTCTCCATATCCTCCTGTAAAGAAGATAAGAAGCTTTAAACGGTATAGTGCAAAGAGAAGGCAACATCAAAGCGGTAGTCAGGTTCAACTGGTGATCTCTGTACGTGTTTCTGTTCTGAATTATATTTATATTTTGAGGCAGGTATGTTCACAAGACTCCATTATATAAATGATTCGCCCTTTTTTTTTTCTTTTTTTTTTAAATTTAAAAAAAAAAAAAAAAAGGAGAGATACCAGTTTCATATATATATAGGTCAACTTGAACACTCGACTCAGTGTTTAACAATTAAACTAGGAATCACAGGCTAACTTGATTTTTGTGGACTTTAGGCATGGGGCCGCTATGCTGCACGTGTTTTATCTATGTTGTATGTTCATTTTTCTAACTCATTTTTGGGCATTTACATATCCAAAGTTTTAGTTGGACCACCAAAAAAAAAAAAAAAAAAAAAACAGACATGGAGTTCATATTTGTGTTTTCTGGTTCATCTAAATATGTGACCTTGAAAAATAAAACATCATAATGGGCCCTGAGAATATTTCAACAGTGAATCCCACTGTTTTCAGTGGCCTAAGAAGGTTTCAACGGTGGGCTTTAACTCCCACTGTTTTCTTTGGTGTTCGTCCACTGGGCTTTGGATCTGCATCATTGTCGGCCCATGCCTTAAATTGAACTAACAAAATGGATGAATCAAACGCTGTGTCCAAGCTATTCAAGGTGGGTCCCATCATATCAAAAGTCTGGATGACCTAAAACGGATCCAAGCTAGCTGTATCTCTCTCTCTCTCTCTCTCAACCCTGAGGTTTACGGGTGTTGGATAAGGATCATCCATCAATTATTTGGATTGTCTATCATGTGAGGCTATGATGTTTAGGAAAATGAATGGTCGACAATGATTATAATAGAACTCTTAGCATTCATTTGGACTTTCCATTATGAGTGCCCCACCAAAAGGCACTTTGATTTGATGATCCGTCCAATCAATGGCTAGGAAATGGGCGATCTATATATACTTATTATGTCAGAAAAGGTGTGATCAATAGTCTTGACCATCTATCATGTGTGACCCACCTTTTATTGTGGATCCCGATAAGATCCTAACCATCCAATCAATGGCTAGGGAATTATATCCTAAAAGTGCTTGAACATGCCAAGGGTATGAACTGTTCATCAGGTAGGGATTTTGTCCCCTTTCAGGCCAGTTTTTGTCTCTATGGAGTTAAAATTTTGTGAGCTGAACATGCCAAGGGTATGAACTGTTCATCAGGTAGGTTGAACCTGTACCAATCCCTTCACCCCAGAAGTAGGTAAAAATGATCTTTAAGATGCAGCATAGGAAAAATTGAATCCACACAATGAGGATCAATTAGTAATTTAGTATTGAATGTACCAGATTTTGTCACAATTTTCCTTAACAAAAAGAGATTGTTGAGGTATCTTCAAACTACTCTTTTAGTAGTATAAACTATTAGAACTAAGAAAAATCACACTTTCCAAACACCAAAGTCTAGACGAGTCTTTCAAAATCTTTATTGAATAAGAAATCAACTTTGCTACTGATCATCTTTTCTTGCTTCACAAGTTCAATAACAAAAGGAATGTGCCACTAATTTTGAGATGAGATGAGAAACTAATACGATACTCTAGCTAAATGTTTGGCTATATTGGACAAGTGGCTCCTACAAATGCTCTAGCTAAACATGTGGCTATATGGTATTTGTGGCTCCTACATATACTCATCCGATTGATCTTGTGGGGCCTGCAGTGGGTCCTTTATTGTGGTCATATGATTGATCTTGTGAGCCACATAATCCATGGGTCAATAGGTTGTCTCTTCGGACCCTAAATATGGTTCAGCTAGTATGCGGGATTCATCCCTGGTTCTTCTTCCATACAGTTGATGGATTGGTGTTGTTGATGAATCTGATCTTGTGAGCCACATAATCCATGTGCCAATACGATGTCCCTTAGAACCCGAATTATGGTTCAGCTAGTACGTGTGACCCATTCCTGGTTCTTCTGTTATACACTTGATGGATTGGTGTTCTTGATGAATCAGTCTCCTCTAGCTTGGATCCGTTTTAGGTCATCCAGACTTTATATCCTAACCGTCCACCTGTTATACACTTGTTATACACCTTTTATTGTGGCGTACATTAAACACATACATCTTAATGGGCTCACATAGCACCGTCTGTAATCTGCATCATGGTTAAAGGCTCCACCCTGGTGTATTAAGACTCAGATTGGGTACTACTAGGTTTACAGCCAAGTAGCACTCCTTCACCATACACGGTTTGGACTTTGACATGGATGGGCAATGTATATTCGTACAAATAATTACTTCTGATGCATCTGTGTATTCTACCTATATTCTATACGTACCACATGCACAAATAAAAAGTAGAGTATTATTCGTGCTCCACCGGCTATGCTACATATGGACTATTAATCTCACATGATGCCATTTATATGTACAAATGGTGGCCCACCTCTCCACAACTGATTATAATATTACTAAATCTTATGTGCCTCATTTAATTCCTCACCGTTTGTAGTAATAAATGGCCAAGAAAAATAAGATACTTGAATTTCTTGAGAGACTGCATGAAGAGCGGTACCCTTCAATAAAGGGTCTAGGGTGTGTGGTGGGAGAGAATCATACCCATCTTGATATACATATGCCTTATATCCACACCATCCATCCGTTTAAAACTCATTTTAGGGCATGATTCCAAAAATTAAGTAGATCCAAATCTCGGGTGAACCATAAGTGATAATTTATCATTAGAAACTTTTTTGTGGGCCACAAAAGTTTGGGATCGAGCAGATATTTGTGTGGTCTCTTTGTCTAGGTCTTTGTGACCTTATCAACAAGTTGGTGGGAAAATAAACATTTTAGTGGTCCACATGAAGTTTTAATGGTGGGGATTCAATCACAAGTATTTCTAGGGTGTGGTTCACTTATGGCTTTGGAATTATATCCTAAAATGTAAAAGCGGATGGACAGAGCAGATGTAAGGAACATACATCACAATGGGCCCTACAGGAATCTACCGACATAGGTGGATTTGGCAATCAATCCACCGAAGGTGCAACTGGGTTTCAGCAGTATATAACTTCTATCACAGCCTAGATCATGGGATCAAGCGCCTATATACCTCCTGTGTCAGTGTAAAAAAAGAATAAGAGAATGGAATAATTGGATTGGGAAGACTTTGTTCTCATTCACATTTGGTTAAACATGTGTAGAATTCCACATATGTAGGGACTAATGTATTTATTCAACTTGTGATAGGAAGACAAACATGGATAAGAGTTGGATACAAATTAGAAATAGGGCTTCAAAAGAGTATATAGAAGGAATCGAGGAGTTCATGAAGGTGGCAAGACGTCATATAGGCGGACTTAATAGCACCCGATGTCCGTGTCGCAAGTGCAGCAATTTGTACTACAAAGCTATAAACGAAGTGCATGCGCATTTATATGATAATGGGATGGATAGGACGTATACTCGGTGGTATCATCATGGTGAAACTGATGAAACTCTAATGATTGAGGATGATAATGATGGTATGGCGGGAGATGAAAATACGTGTTCTAATGCTATACACGACGTCATAGAAGACTTGCACACAGGAACATTTATGGATACTGTAGATGCAACAATAGGGGAAGGGGAAACAAATAAATTTACATACTTATTGAGAGATGCTGAGTGTGAACTGTATCCAGGTTGCCACAAGTATACAAAGTTGTCATGCTTGATAAAGTTGCTACATATGAAGATAATAAATGGTTGGAGCAACAAATCATTCAACATGATGCTTGAGTTCATCAAGGATATACTTCCTGAAGGGGAAACATTACCAAAGTCCCATTATGAAGCTAAGAAGGTTTTGCGGGACCTGGGACTCGGATATGAGTCCATACATCCTGTAAGAATGACTGTATACTTTTCTGGAAGGAGCACGAGAAGGATGATACGTGTCCAAAATGCAAAGAGTCCAGATACAAACAAGTAAATGTTAGGGGTAAGAAAATCCCGCACAAGGTCCTGCGTTACTTCCCATTAAAACCAAGGCTGCAGAGATTGTTTATAAACAGGAAGACAGCTTCTGAGATGAGGTGGCATAAAGAGAAGCGCACCATGGACCCAGAGGAGAAGGTATTAAGGCATCCAGCAGATTCTGAAGCCTGGCAAGAATTTGACAAGAAGCACGGTTGGTTTGCCGACGAACCTCGAAATGTACGGCTTGGACTGGCCAGCGATGGTTTCAACCCATTTGGAAACATGAGTACCACTTATAGCATGTGGCCAGTTATACTTATTCCTTACAATCTACCGCCTTGGAAGTGTATGAAAGAGCCATTCTTTATGATGTCCTTGCTTATTCCTGGCCCAAAGTCTCCTGGAAATGACATTGACGTGTATTTGCGCCCGTTGATAGATGAGTTAAAAGATTTGTGGGAAGATGGTGTAGAGACATATGATGCGTCGAAGAAAGAAAATTTTCAATTGCATGCAACATTGTTATGGACCATTAATGACTTTCCTGCCTATGGGAACTTGTCCGGGTGGAGTACAAAAGGCAAGATGGCATGTCCGACATGTAACAAGGAAACGACTTCTTATTCATTAAAGAATGGGAGAAAGATATGTTATATGGGTCATCGTCGCTTCCTCCCTCCGCAGCATAGTTGGCGGAAAAGAAGTAAAGATTTTGATGGTAAGCGGGAAATGCGGTTGGAACCTAAGCATCTATCCGGGGACGATATATTAAATCAAATGGAGGCAATTAAAGATGTAGAATTTGGAAAGAGACCGAATACTAAGAAAAGAAAGGTTACTGTAAATGAGTTGAATTGGAGGAAGAAAAGCATTTTCTTTGAGTTGCCATATTGGCGAACGTTGAAACTGAGACACAATCTAGATGTGATGCACATCGAGAAGAATATTTGTGAAAACGTCCTAGGAACAATAATGAATATTGAAGGAAAAACAAAGGACACCCCAAAGGCTCGCATGGACTTGCAGAATATGGGGATCAGAAATGAATTGTGGCTAGTTCTGAATGGTGATAAATATTTGGTACCACCAGCTTGCTACACATTGTCTATGGATGAGAAAAAAAGTTTATGTCAATGGTTGAAGGATGTAAAGTTTCCAGATGGGTTCGCAGCAAACATCGCGCGGTGTGTAAACGTCAATGATTGTAAGGTATCGGGCATGAAAAGCCATGATTGTCATATTCTTCTTCAACAACTACTGCCAGTGGCAATTCGTGGGTTTAAGCATAAGGATGTCTCCAATGCATTAATTGAGCTAGGGTTTTTTTTCAAGGAGCTGTGTTCCAAGACGATGAATTTGAGAAGATTAGAGCAATTGGAACAGGACATCCCAATAATTCTATGCAAGCTCGAAAAGATATTTCCGCCTGCATTCTTTGATGTCATGGTACATTTAGCTGTGCACCTTCCTCGTGAGGCGATCATTGCCGGACCTGTGTCATTTCGATGGATGTATCCCATCGAAAGGTAATATATAAATTTAAATTTAATCGTTAATCAATTATTATATTAATAATGCTTATATATTAATTATGTTTATGGGTCTGATGATGCATGTCAACAGATTCTTATACACTTTGAAGAAGTATGTGAGAAATAGAGCAAGGCCAGAAGGTTCCATAGCAGAAAGCTATATAGATAACGAGTGTATGAATTTTTGCTCGATGTATTTTGAAGATGTTGAGACAAGATTCAACCGACAAGAACGAAATTATGATATTGTTCAAGGAAAACAACATGGGGGATTGTACGTCTTTACACAAAATGTACGCCCTTTAGGAGCTGCAACACATGATGAGATGGATGTAACTGAGCTTGCAAAAGCACGAATGTACGTGCTAAATAATTGCCCCGATATCAATAATTATCTAATGTAAGTGAGGTATTTTGAATTTTACTCATAATTCATATGTTTTGCATTTAATTTATAGCATTTATCCACTTTATATGTAGGGAACACAAGCAATATATTGAGAGACAATGCACTACCAATGTGCAACAGAGGCACGAACAACAATTTTCAAATTGGTTTGAGGAACGTGTAAGTGATCAACATAGTGTTTACTTGAATATTCTTATAAATATTTATAATTTTTTATTATAATTTATTAATCTCTTTTACACTTGTTTTCAATAGATGAAACGATTACGCGAAGATAAATCGCTTGAAGCGACGGATGAACTGTATTCATTAGCATGCGGTCCTGATTCACGAGTTATTCGGTATAATGGTTGCATTGTCAAGGGCATTAGGTTTCATACCAACGAGCGCGATGAAAATCGTAAAACTCAAAATAGTGGCGTGGTTGTGAATGGAGATCATGAAGAAAACTTACATTTTGACTTCTTTGGTATATTAACGGACATTATTGTTTTAAACTACTGTGGAGGAAATCGAGTCTTCCTTTTCAAATGCGACTGGTGGGATGTTAGTAATAACAAAACGGGAATACAAAGAGACAATCATTTTACAAGTGTAAATTTCTCTCGTAAATGGTATAAGGATGACCCGTTTATACTGGCTATTCAGGCTGAGCAAGTTTTTTACCTCAAGGATACTAAATTGAAAGGCAATTGGCATGTCGTTCTGAGGGCACCTCCTAGAAACTGGTATGATATTCCAAATTTGGAGGAAGATGTACAAGTTGAGGAGGAAGATGAAGATCCACTAACGTCATATAGGGTTGATGGTATTATCCAAGATGACCATCATAATGTCGACATGTTGCTTAGGGATGACATGGGCCCAGAGTATGTTGATGCCAATTTAATAAATGTTGAAGTAGATAAAAATTTAATCAATGATAATGAAAATGATAGTGGAGATGACTGGGATGACGATGTACAACTTCTCTGTAGTGATCATGATACATGAAATGGTCATGTAAGTTTTAGCTTATATAATATTTTAAAATTATAAATAAAAGTTATTTTTTTCATGTTCAATATTTTCTTCGTATGGTATCATTTTTTATTTACGTACTTTGAATTGTATTATTTGTAATTTGAACCTCCAACTCTAGCAGCCATGGCACCCGGCGGTGGTATTAAGAGACGTAAACTGTTCTCCTCCCAGTCTTCCCCTAGTGAGCCTTCCACTGCAGGACATTCCTTACCCCAGTTACGCTTAAACGAGACTCCCACCGCCCAAACTCTCTCCTCCCAGGCTTCTGTCCGTCTTTCCTCTGCCCAACAGTCACCATCAACTGTTGTAGGTAAGATTTACATATATTTTATTCCTATGTTTATATTTAAAGACAATGTTGTACAGATGCTTAAGTTTTCGTTGATTTTTTTTTATTTTAAAAATGCACTTTTGAAAGTACGATTTTGCTATAGTTTAGCGAAAACTTAAGCGTATATAAGGCATTGTCTCTTACATTTAATTAATATTCGATTCGTATATATTAAATTGTATTATTTCCATTTTGCAGATGAAACTTCCACCACATCTAGAAAAGGACGTGGCCGGTCAAGGGGACTTGCTCTCGCTAAACATTTGCTGATTACAGGCGAGCGACCCTCTATCACTTTCCCACCAGGGAAGTATAAACCGATGGGGCCATGGGCAGCCATTTTCACAACCGAGGTGGGGGTGATATGTCGACAGTGGGCGCCCCTTACTTGTGAGTCTTGGCAGTCCGTGCCTGATAATGATAAGGCAGTCATACGCAGTCGAATATTGGTAAATGAATACTACGTTCCATTTTATTTTATTTTTTCTTTTAAATAATTATGTCATTAAATTTATTTACAATTTATTGATTAATGTAACATATTATTTATCAGGATAAATTTGACATTGACATGGAACTTAGTAATATTAAAAAGGGGGTCGACATGTATTTGGGCAACCGATTCAGGCAATATAAGAGTCGGTGCCATTCCTACTATAAAAAAAATGGAGGTCGTGAGGGGACACGACAACACCCTTACGATGGCATCTCCCTCGAAGATTGGGATAAAATTTGCAGTATTTTCGAGTCTGATGCATTCTTGGTGAGATCTAAATTTCATTCATGTTTTATTTTCAATAACTTTGTTATAAGTATTGCAATAACTTGTTTGTACTTTTAATGCAGAAAAGGAGTAAAACAAACACAGAGAATCGCTCCAAGCTTATGGTGAATCACACGGCTGGTTCGAAGCCGTTTGTCAGACTTCGTAATGAGATGGTATAATTTACTTTTTTTTTTATCTTACACGTATTAATTTAATTTATTTATCACATTACTTATTAACATTGAAAATATGATATTTCTTGTTTAAATGGAATAGTGTGACCAGGAGACCCAGCAAGAGCCTGATCTCATTACTTTTTATAAGAACACACACATTAGGAAGATGACAGGAACTTGGGTGACTCCGCGTTGTGGGGAGCTATATGTGAGAATCATTTAAACTTATTTTAAAATTGTTTTATTACTTATTCATTTCATACTAATAATGTTTTATTAAAACTACAGAACGAAATGCTACAAATCCATACTAAATCTCAGTCGGAGGACACTACACCATTGACAGCAGACGAAGCATGTTTTAGGGCCCTTGGTTCTAGATCTGGCTACGTCCGTGGTCTTGGGCATGGGGAGGTGCCTGCATCGACCCATCGTATCCATGTTGATTTGGATAAGGCTACGAGGAGGGCCGAGCAGGCAGAGGCAACGTCGGCTGAGCTGCGAGAAATGATAAATGATATGAAGACACGACAGACTCAATTGGAGGAAATGTTGCATACCCTCATGTCACAGCAACCCCAATCACATCCTCAGTGGTAAGTTGAATGCCATATTTAAATTATGCAAGTAGTATAAAATAGTCACTAATAATATTTTATTTTAATAATTTTGCAGATTTTTCTGCAGATTGGTGTTATCTTCCCAGGCCGCACCACATTATCGATAACGCACATTTCTTTTTTTTATTATTCATTTTTATTGGACAATTTGGACATGTGTACTTTTTTTATGTTCTGGATACTTATAAATTTAATTATTTTGTTTGATCTCATTACTTTTTATATTTCAATGGATGATGATGAATATTGATTAATACAGGTTATTTTGTTTGATTAAGTTGGTTCAAACAAAAAAAAATTGATGTCATTTTGTGATATTTAATGGTGACGTGTTAGCTCATTGCTAATATTTTGTGACAAGTTGTTAGTTCATCACAAATAATTAAATGATTAGCAATGACTTGTTGTTTTTGTCACTAAATAGAATTTATGACATCGTATTTGTGATATAATTGATGACGATCAACAATCGTCGCCACAAAGGCTTTTTCAATGACTTTATGATTTCTTAAGTAATAAGTGGACTCGTCGCAATACGTCTTTATTCGCGACGAGTTTTATGTTTAGCGATGTTTTACGATATGCAATGACAACGTGTAAACTCGTCGCAAATAAGCTTTATTTAGTGACAATGTATTTAGTCGCAAATAATTATTATTTGCAACAACATCGCCGACAAGCAACACTCGTTGCAAAAAAAAATTGTGACAAATTTTGGGTTTGTTAGCGACGATGAGGACTCTTCGCAACGCGTCTTTATTCGCGACGAGTCTCATATTTAGCGACGTTTTACGATATGCAATGGCGACGTGTCAACTCGTCGCTAATTAACTATATTTTGCGACGAGTTATTAGGTCGTCGCAAATAGTTGAGTTATTGGCGACGAGTGTCGTTTCCCTTGCTAAATAGAATTAGTGACGCCGTATCTGCATCAAACGTAGCGACGAACAACACTCGTCGTAAAAAAATTTTTGTGACAAATTTGAGTTTATTAGCGACGATGAGGACTCGTCACAACATGTCTTTATTCGCGACGAGTCTCATATTTAGCGACGTTTTACGATATGCAATGGCGACGTGTCAACTCGTTGCTACTTAACTATATTTTGCGACAAGTTATTAGGTCGTCGCAAATAGTTGAGTTATTGGCGACGAGTGTCGTTTCCCTCGCTAAATAGAATTAGTGACGCCGTATCTGCATCGAACGTGGCGACGAGCAACACTCGTCGCAAAAAGCTTTTTGTGACAAATATGAGTTTATTAGCGACGATGAGGACTCGTCGCAACATGTCTTTATTCGCGACGAGTCTCATATTTAGCGACGTTTTACGATATGCAATGGCAACGTGTCAGCTCGTTGCTACTTAACTATATTTTACGACAAGTTATAAGGTCGTCGCAAATAGTTGAGTTATTGGCGACGAGTTACCGTTTCCCTCGCGAAATAGAATTAGTGACGCCGTATCTGCATCAAACGTGGCGACGAGCACACTCGTCGCTAAAAGTTTTTAGCGACGAGTTTGGAGGTTTTAGCGACGAGTTGACTTGTTGCAAAAAGACTAAATTGTTGTAGTGACACCTAATCCACTCCATCAGTTTGGCCCATCTGAAATATTTATTGTGATAAATTTACAGTGAAGGGAGTGGATTTTGCATGCACAACATGGTGATAACCACAGAGTTGGGACGCAATTTGGCTAGTGACCTAACATGAGCTAGATGATGTCAAAACTCTGCGGACCTACCATGATGTATGTGTTTTATTCCCATGGACCATCTATCTTCCAGCTCATTATAAGGCATGGATCAAAAAATGAGGTAGATCCAAATCTCAGGGGGACCACACAATAGGAAACAGTGGAGATTGAACTTTCACCGTTGAAAACTTTTTGAGTACCACAGAAGTTTTGTATCAAGTGGATATTTTCGGTTTCCCCTCATCTAGGTTTATGTGACCCTATTGACATAGAGTGGGTTGTGGATAATTTCATGGCCGAGATGGACCAGAAGAGGTCTGATCGCAAGTAGAAGTGATCCAGGCCATCAGGACTTTAAATCGGGTGTATCTCACAATCCGGAATGAGTTATTCAATGTACCATATATGCAGGCCAAATTTGCGAAATACCATCAAATTGACAGTTGGATTCCTATTTTATTTTCATTTTTACTATTTATAGCAAGTTTTAGTTTGAGTATAACTCTTCATTTGTTGGGCTTTAAGAGTTGTGCTCGACATAAAAAGTCCTTAGAATAATTAGGAGAACGTCAGGATTCAGCCAAATAGGACACTTACAGTTTTTAGCTAAAAACCATGTGCAGTAGAGATTAAGACTGTTTATAAATAGTAAGTTTACTATTTATAGTAAGTTGTGAATTCTAAGAGTTCTAGTTGTAGTTTGATTCCGAAACTTCTCCCATGGCTTAGTATCCTTATTTAAAGGGTTGTAAACTCATTTATTTAGATCACTAATATAATTATGAATTATATAGAATTTATTTATATTTTCTTGTTTCTTTTCCCATGGATTCAAGAAATCTCTATGATGAGTCCAAAGAAACTCCGTGGCTTTAGAGTAGTTATCTTAAATGAAGACAATGCTCAACCTCTACACGTCCTTCCCTGCGTCACTTATCACTAGGTTGGATGGCAAATAAATATTACAGTAGATCCTAATAAGTTTTTAATGGTGGACATTCATTCAATACTATTTCTTGTTGTGTGGTCCACCTGAGATTTGGATCTACCTCATTTTTGGGCTCATGCCCTACCATGAGCTGGAAAAATGGATGGATTGAGTGGATAAAACAGACCTTGCCAAATTTCATGGCCAAGAGATTTGGATCTTCCTCATTTTTTATACCAGCTAGCTCGCAGATGTTCGGGTATCTAGCCAAACTTCGTTCATCGATTGCATGACCTTGGCCAAAATTAGATCGGACAAGGCAATAGGTTAGTCACACGTGTAAGAAAATGACGGTCTGTGCTGAAACAGAGGATTGAAATGTTTTAATCAGTCAGACAAGCAGATTACGTGCTGCACCAGCCACACCCAAGACAATGTGGCCCTTACCCTGAGGCCCACCTTGATGTATTTATTCTATACCATCCATTTTTCCATATCACTTTAGGACATGAACCCAAAAATGAAAATTGTCCAAATCTGAGGTAGATCATGCTAGAGGAAATAGTGATGATGAACGCTCTACTGTTAGAAATTTCCTAGGGCCCACCATAACATTTCATAATGTTTAGATCTGCTTCAATTTTAGGCTCATGTTATAAAATAATCAGACCGGCAATGTAGGTATAAAATACATACATCAAGGTGGGCCTAAGGGCCGCATCGTCTTGAGTAAAGTCAGGATTGAAAGCTTTTTTTTCAATGCCAAATTTCACATTAAAGATCTCAACATTCTCAAATATTTTTTAGATATAGAGGTTGCCTGCTCTCTAAAAGAAAATTTTCATCATTAAATTTATTTATTTTAATAAAATGCATTACACATTTAGATCTATATTAGAGATATTCCGATCAGCTACGCCAGCCACTAAAGATGGATTGGTCTCACTTGAAGAAACTTAATAAATGAAGATCAATTCCACAAAATAACATGACCAAAACAATCCCTACCAACTCGAAATTATTCACCTTGTGGTTAGTTTGTACAAGTGCTCCAAATCATTCATGTCCTTTGGTCCCGAGTGTGCACTTGCAATGAACTTGAGGTGCTCGGCGAAATGCCAAGCTGAGAGGGGAAATCACTTTAGGCTATGGCTCGCCCCATCAGACAACAAATGGTGCTACGTTTTTCTTGTGTTTTTTTTCCCCACTTGCTATAACCACTTTTTACATCATTTCTTCTCTTTTTTAGCCTTTTGGATCTATCCATTAGATACCAGGAGAAGATTTCATCCACACACACCCACAACCCATTTCCATGTTTATCCATTGCAATAAGGCAGATTAAACAAATAAAGAGGCTAAATTGGCACAAGTGTACACAAATGCCAATATCCATTGTATGGAGCTGGCCTAAAAATATTCTCCATGGGATATAAATAATGGAATTGTCCATATTTGAGTAGAAAAGGCAAAAGATAAAATGGATCATGGGCTTCTATCCATTGATCATTGATCATGGGCCTCATGTAATCAATGATCATATTAAAAAAGAATGGACAGCTTCAAAAAAAAATTCAAGAGAAGCAATATTAGATGGGGATGATCATGCATTTGATGTGATTTTCAAACAATTTGCACTATAAGGGGACACTTGGATGGCTTGCATCAGCATTTTCAAGTTCCACGTGTTAAGTAACAGACGTACGATGGTATCCAAGTAGTGAAATTTGGGACGCTTATTTCTTGTAACCCCCTTAACAACAAGCCCCTCTAACCTTAAGCTCTGTGGCGTCTGCAGTGATGTATGTGTATATCCACTCAATCCATTAGTTTCGACAACTCATGATATGACATGAACTCAAAAATGAGGTATATCCAAAACTCAGATGTGCCATACCACAGGAAAAAGTGGATTGATTTTTCTAGATCACTTTTGAATTCTTCTTTCAGGCTAAAGAAAATTTAGTTTTGGGCAAATTGGGAATGGGAGCTAGTGGCTATCATGTTAGGAGGGTTTCCTTTTTCTTTTCTTTTTTTCTTTTTAGTATTTTCTTCTCTTTTGGGATGGTTGTTGGATGTTTTCTTTGTTGTATAGTTCTCAAGGGTTATGGTAGGGCCCTCCCATGGCTAGGTGTATAATCATTCCTTTAAATATACACCCCTTCAAAAGTATTGAGGAAATTGATAAATAAGTTTACCCATATGAAAGATGAATTGTATATGGAAGTGGTGTAACATGAATATTTCACTACGTGAAAAGTAGGGCTGTACATCGAGCTGAGTCGAGTCGAGGTGGGTGGCTTGGCTCCTCCCTGCTCTTCTCAAGTTCGAACTCGAGCTCAAGCTCAAGCTCAGCCTCGAGCTTACCATTGGAGCTTGGCTTGTTTGCCAAAACTTTTGAGGCGAGCTTGAAGCGAGCTAGTGGATCGGGTCGAGTTGAACTTGCTCCCAACCTGACCCAACCCCCAACCTGCACCTGACTCAACCCAACAACCCGACCCAACTGACCCAACCCCCAAATCAAATTTTCAATCAATAACATGCGCGCGCGCGCGCACACACACACACACACACACACACACACACACACATATATATATATATATTAGATAGAGCCATAGAGGGTACCTTGTTGTTGGTGTTGAGAGAGAGAGAGAGAGAGAGAGAGAGAGAGAGAGAGAGAGAGAGAGAGAGAGAGAGTTACGTAAGGAAAGAAAATGGTAAGAAAGGGACGGACGGATAGGGTAGGGTTTATATATATATTTTTAATTTTTAAATATTATATATATATATATATATATATATATATAATACAATATATATTCGAGTTGAGCCGAGCTAGGTTCGAGCCAAGTCGAGTCGAGTCAAGCTCCACTATGTTTGAACTAGGCTCGTTTTTGAGACGAGATAGGTCATATGAAGCTTGGCTCACCTCGAGTCATCATTCGAGTCGAGTCAAGTCAAGTCAAGTTAGATTGAGCTAAGCTTGGCTTGTATACAACCCTAGTGAAAAGACACAAATTTGATGGTCCATAACCATCGACTTTTAGACAAGTTCATGGATATGGGCATTGAGAATGGCTATCAAAAATATTAATGTCGAACACTAGATTTGATGCCTTAAAACCGCCTTATAGTTTTCGTCGGTATGCTTAAGGCATTGTTTAAGAGTTTCGTCGAAGAAAAATTCATCGGTATAGAACTGTCAATAGAGCCATTGATTATTTTTGGTCGCTCGAGGGAAACGTCGAATGAGCATGTCAGCGGGAGACAAATTCGATAGTAAAAACCGTAGTGTTGGGGTAGGGTGAAATGTCGAATTTGTTTTGGATATAGAAAAAAAGAAATGAATTTTAGTGAATTTGGAGCCTTATGGTTATGATTATGCCTGTATACCTAATAAATACATTTTATATTATCTAAAATAACCACAATCCACAATACACCTGATAAACATATTTTTATACAACATAAAATCACCATAATCCACTGTTTTTTCATTGTCGAATCAAATAAAATACAATAAAAATCTAAATTACATTTCATTTACTCCCATTTAAACACATTTTATATCATCTACAAATAGCTATAATCCAATGCATCACAATTCGTCTCATTTACTTCCATCAATTAGAATATTTTGATTTCAAATGCATCTCATTTACTTCCATCCAAACACAATTAAGAAAGCAATTTACTCACAATTCATTTACCTCCAATTCCATTTCCCATTTACCTCCAATTACAAACTCCTAAAGGAGCCCTATAACGTAAGGTAAATGAGCAATTATTACCATTTCTAGGTGTTTGTTTAATAAGAAATTATGGCTCGTAGATCAAGAGTTAAATATACTTGTGAAAGAAGAAGGTAAAGTAAAATGTAATCATTATATTTTTACCTTGCAAAACCACCATTTTAGGGTGATTTCAAGGTGTACTAATTGAAAAATCAAACGGGCCCTAAATATAAAGTAAATGATACAACATTGAGAATACTCAAGTAATTAAAATTCGGTCATTTCCAAAAATTAATTAATGCAATTCAATCCAAATAATACACCCAAATATAATTGAAAAGATGAGTGATTTCACCTGATAAATTGTAAAAGAAGATTGCTGACATTTTACAGTTGGAGCATCAAGATCCCTAAGAATACGTCTCATCCTAGCCAAATATTCTACGAAAAGAAAAAGTCATGTAAATGAAAATTCATAAACACAACATTTCAATAGAAACAATAAAAAGATGAAATCATATACATTTTTCCAATTACTTCAAGCAAAAGGCAACTTGTATTTGAGTCATTGGTTATCACTGGATCTTAACTGTCACTGCTGGCCTCATTGAATTCAGCTGCCCAAGTGTTAGCTCCCCCATATGCTCCCCCTAAGTTGATGCGCGGGGCCCGCCATAGGTCACAACATAGGGCATCGATCCCACAAAGATTAATATGATATTTGTATTTTCTCTTCATTCAAGTTTGTTTGACCTTGTGAACAAGTTGGATGAGCAATTATCCTCAATGCTTTGTAACTTATTATTAAAATGTAAACTAGAATTATTATGAGTTCATAGTGAGGGTTTGAGTTAAAATTTTTTGTTTTGACTGGATTCTTCATAACTAACGAGAGAGCTACCTACATATCAATGTTATAAGTAAAATTGCGGTTGAACCACTAATTGAAGTACATAATTAAGCCCAAGTGTCCTAGAGGGGGTGAATAGGATTTTTATAAATATTCCTGTTTAAAGCTTAAATTGCCTAACTTAACTATTTATATATCAAATTAATTAAGGCAATTTAACTCTACGGCTTCCAAGTTAATAGAGGGTCCAATCACATGACTATTAAAGAAATGTAAATAATCAATTAGCTTATAGAGATAGTTTATATGAGTGTGTGGGATGTGATTCCTATCAATCCTAATCATTCATCTCATCATGCATTATAATCAAGTATCTAAACTACATAAGCATAATTAAACAAATGCACAAAGACAATTCCAAACGCGATCATATATAGTGGTTTGGCTACGTGCCTACTTTACTCCCTGTGGACGCACTCAACCCATGAGTGTACCGGATTTTACTATCCAATGATTTTAAATCAGGTTAACCATGAACCTTTACAACCAACACAATGTTAAACTAAGGAGCCTACACAAGGCAACTTTAGGTGCTTACACAAGGAAACTCTATGCCTACACAAGATAATTTTATGCCCACACAAGGTAATATGTCCTACACAAGGACGCTACTAGGGCCTACACAAGGCAGTTACATGCTTACATAAGGCAGTAGGTCCTACACAAGGACACTATATGTATTCTCCCATTGGAGGCTTATGAAAAATCTTAGCAAGTTTGTCAATTCAAAATCTGAATCTCAATCCTACACAAGGAAAGGGCTTTAGACTCAATGGACTTTAGATACTTACTTGTAAGTGAGTGAGCCTCTTTTTAGCACATGCTGAATATGATCTTCCTTGTGATGAAGAATCTTCAGCTCCCTTGATCCACAACAGCAGTAGATGCTCCAATGGAAGTCGTCGGGTGTTGGGTCAAGGTATTTGGTGAATCTTATCTATTAAACGTGGGTCTTTAAGTCTAGATGAGATTCTCCAATGTTAAGCATTCAAATGATCCCAGCTCAATGATTTACCAATAAATGAGATGTTGGAAGATCCTTGAATGCTGGAGTTCATTTTTCAATCCAATCTATTGATTTTCCAATAATAGCATTCAACATAGGATTGAAAGATGAACTCTCATGAGGAAAATGGATTTAAGAGGGTATGTGGTTTTCTACTAGTAACAAATCTCTCAAATCTCTCTCTTTTTCTCACTACTGAACCAAGAAAAAAAACACCCACATTTATAAGTAAAAAATTCAAATAGAAAAAAAATGAACAGAAATTTGTCAGGATTCGATGTCAATGAAGTTTGAATTTCGATGTCATTAAAGTTTTAATTGATTTTCTTTAAAAACTCTCTAGACATCTTGGTCAAATTTTCGATATCATCGAAGACTAGTTTGATGTCATTGAATTTTGAAATTTGATGTCATTGAACACAGTTCGAGTCATCGAGCATTTTTTCCAGATTTTTCTTTTGAGCTTGCTAGAACTTTGAGTGCCTATTTTTCGATGACATCAAAATATATTCAATGTCATTGAATCCTGTTTGATGTCATCGAGATTATTTTCAGAAATAAGAGTTTGGTTACTGGACATATTGGGACACTTTTTCGATGTCATCACAACCTGTTCGATATCATCAATAGTTGCAGAATTGTTATGTCCTTTTCGAATTGACTTGCAACTTTGTTTTATTTCTTCCAACTTACCAAGGTATTTTCCTAGTTGGTTTTGGGTAAGTTTGGACTATGTAAAGGGTTTATTACATGGGGTGTTTTGGTCATGGGTTGTGAGGCTTATTTAGCTTTAGAAATGCCTTGAACCTCTCCTTGTCGGGTCTTCAGTCTTGTAGTCTTCAATGTGGGGCTCACTTGACTTTATGGCTCAACCGTCACGTCATTTGACAAATAAGGGCACTTTCAATAAGATTAGGTCACTGTAGTCCATCTCTTTTCCCTAGACGATAACACAAAACTGTATTCGAGACTGAATGGTTTTACTATCTTGAAAACTGCAAGATCGATGAGAGCCAGTGTCACGCCCCAAACTTGGAAATCAAATTCACAGGAATCCCGATCGCCGAATCTGGTGCCGACAACTGAGAATGAGGTGGACGCTGGACGGCGCAAGTAGCTAACGTGAAGTGTGAATTGACACGGATGTACTAACAAGCTACCCATAATGGGTTTGGGAATGAGAGTTCAAGTAGGCCCCACCTTGATGTTTATGCATGATCCAAGCCGTCCATCCAAACCCTTGCATCATTTTAGGCGTTGAGCCAAAAAATGAGACCGATCCAATTATCTGGCAGGCCGTGGCATTGAGAATGCTAGTATTTTCCATTAAAACTTGGGAAAATCAAATGCTGGGGTCCACATGCAGCTTGGATCCACCTGAAACTCGGTTTGGACCCTTAAATTGGTGGGACACACACAATGAATGGGTTGGATTGGTGAACTACATCACGGTGGACCCCAAGACCATGTAACCGTACCAAAAGTTTGGTTGGTAAATAAACATTGTAGTGGCTCTGTCCACGTGACCTTTCAAGAGGGTGGATGGAAAATGAATGTTACAGTGGGCCCTTGCTCACGTGACCCTATTAACAAGTTGGGTGGCAGACAAACATTATGGTAGGCCCCATGTACATGTGGCTTCATCAACAGATTGGATGTAAAATAAGCATTTTAGTGGACCACGTGCTTGGGACCCACACTGATGTATGTTGTATCCACGCCGTCCATTCACCACCTGGATGGGTGGAGTCCACCATAAAAAAAAAATGTTTGTACCCACGTCGTCAATCCATGAGGCCCATCATGATGCATACGTTACATCTAAAGCCGTCCAGCCTTTTTTTTTTTTTTTTTTAAGATCATTTTGAGGCTTGAGACTAGACATAAGGCAGATCTAGTTGTTTAGTGGCCCATTTATATGCATAGGGCCAATTGTTGTAGCTCATTTAATGTACATATGGCCCATGTGATTAGGCCCATTTTGATTTATTGGTAGTCGTCCATTAAGACCCACCACGGTATGTGTAAGGCCCAATCTGACTCAGCCCATTCGGTCGGCCCATATGACTCGACTCATTTGATTAGCCCATTTGACTAGGTCCAATTGATATACATGAGGCCCATATGACTTGACCCATTTGAATCGGCCCACCTGAATGGCCCATTGGATTGGCCCTTTTAACATATACGAGGCCCATTCCTATGCAATATACCGCCATGATTTATATTGTGATATTCAAGGTAAGTCGTGCCTTGAGGGCAATGATGGTTTGATGTCCACATTGTAAGGATGATGTTGGTTCAAAGTCTGCATTGTCACTCTCCCTAAGGCCCACTGATAGGCCCATATTTGTAGTCTGCAAGTTGTTCAGGCCCATCTTCGTTTTGAGTAGAGCCCATTATCATATCATAAGTTTAGTGCCATCCCATGATTCATGATCATATGCATCATATGTATGCTTAAGATGAGGAGTGACTAATCATAGCATATGCCTTCGGGCAGACCGTTTACGGGCTTCCTGATAAGTGGAGTTACCTACATGAGCGCGTGCCTCACGCAGGATGGTTGTATGACTGATAGTGTGGTACATGCACTTGCATTTGTATGATTGTGATATGCCCTAGCGACATCAGGGCCATAGCCTCCACAGACACACCGTGGGTGGCTGGTTAGATACCGAAAACCTTGCTCTAAGCAATTGGGGTGCCATAGATGTCCCTAGGTGAAAGTCCCTAAACTCAATAGTACCAGAGGATGACTTCAACCTCGAGACCGAGTGGATATATGAGCACACGAGGGCCGAATACTAAGAGACCACGTCTCCCACTGTGTCGTGGTCGGTAGGAAAGGGGTGTAGCCTTACTCGCCCGAGAGAAGGGAGCAATATTAGGCTGAGTTTCACCAGCTCGTGAATGAGTCTGCTATTGACGTGCCGGATAGGTATTGACAGACTATTGGCTAGGCGGATAGTGAGGTTTCTTACGCTTACTTGGACTGTACGGCTAGGAGAGTGGTAGTGTCATTTGGAGTGTACTAAACCCCGGTGATTTTTCTGAATGAGAACTGTACTAATATATGATGAGGATTGGCATGTTTGAGCTACATCTTGCATCGCATGGTCTTGACATGACCGATAGCATTCAGATCTTGCACCGCATAGCCTTGGTACGGCTGATTGCATTCATGTACTTATCAACATGATCTCGCATTACCCTGACCTTGTATTTTGAGCACGCTCATATCGCGCACACACTTACACCGCCCTCTAAGCTTTCTATAAGCTTATGCACGATTGATGCGTGCAGGTGCGCCAGGACGCAGCCATAGCTTCATCGCAGTTGGAGCGTACAGTCGAGCTTTTGGAGTTTTGTTATTAGTACTATCTTATATTTCTCCTTTTATACGCATTGTACTCAAAGTTTTTGATCAGTGGATTTTAGGATGGTTTCTTATGGTTATTGTTCATGGGTTATGCTTATGGTTATGCTCATGGTTATGCTCATTACGAATCAAATCATGTTTGAAATCCTCCTTATTGGATCCCAGGATCGGAACTTGGTAAATGGGTGTCGGGAGCCGAGAATGGGGTTCTACGGAGGCTGTCGGCGTTGGATTCGGCAATTGAAAATTTTGTGAGCCCGGTTTCCGAGTTCGGGTCGTGACAGCCAGTGTACGAGTTCGAATGATGTAGGGGGAGTCAACGATGTAATTTTACCAAATGTACCTTCAGAATTTTTCCTTATCAATTTGAAGCCAATTACACATCTAGTAACCAACTTCGAATCATCAGCCGAAAACCTAAGAGCTCCACCATTGACTCCCCCCACACCATCTGAGCTCGCAAATAAGCTCTAATTGATCTTGCAGTTTTTAAGACCGGAGAACCATTCAAACTTGAAAGTTGTTTTTCTTACCGTTTGGGAAAAAGAAATGAACTGCAGTGATCTGATCTTAGTGATAAGATTATGTCATTGTAGTTCATCTTTCTCTTTTACTAGATATCCCTATGCCTTACTGTAATCCCTAAACCTCTAATCATAACCCTAAACCCTAAACTATCAACCATAATCACTATCTCTAAAATTGAATAAACCCATATATCTATAAATTTTCACAAGTATAAACCAAATAATCTACTGAAATCTATTACATACTAGTAATATACATGCAATATTGGAGCACCATATCATAGGCTACAAGAATATCATGTCCTCATATAAAATGAATCCTTCGGGATAACATATAATAATAAAAAAAAAAAAAAAAAAACATAGTTCGTAAACCTTTGCCTTAAACCACAAAACAAAAACCCTTACCCTAACCCAAAATCATAAACCACAAAAGCTAAACTCTAAACCACACCCTAAACCCAAAGTCAAAACCCTAACCACCAGCTCTCAAACCTTAAACCTTAAACTCTTCATCCTAACTCTAATCCCTAATCTTAACCTCAAGGAGGCTTACCTTAGATCCTCCTTAAAACTCAAACCCTAAGCCCTAAGCCCTTCATCCTAACCCTAGGCCCTATTCTTTCTCTCTCTCTCTCTCTCTCTCTCTCTCTCTCTCTCTCTCTCTCTCTACACACACACACATAATACAAAATATATATGGTGATTGGGATTGTTGACCGGTTAAATTACCATAAAATAATGACTAAGCAATTATTACACTTTTGGCCAGACTTTGGACCATTTTTGTACGGTCAAATAGGTTGGTTCATGGTTGATTTAGGGATAAAAAAGTGGACAGATCTAAAGTCCAATCACACTGCCCAAATGGATAGATTTATGGTCCAGCAATATTGTCCAAAATGGACATATTTTGCATCTAAACTTGTTGTCCACAATATGTATAACACACACACACACATGTAATATATATTGTTGATTTAGTTTTCCTGTAGACCCTCCTTAGTGGACCCTTAAGGACCTGCACACGGAAAAGAAAGAGACAAAGGAGACCCTGGCTTGTACAGGGGACCCTCCGATGCTTAAGTCAGGAATTTGGGTCTTTGTAAGAGATGATCTCTTAAGAAAAGAGTCATCAGTCATATCTGAGATTGAATACGCATACCTTCCACTGGTTAAGGGCTCTCCTATTTATACAAGCGGGAATATCACATCGTAGGAAGAGTTCTTCGTTTAGGAGAGCGGATACGTTGAAGATCTTTCTGTATGGATCTCCAGCTATGCTAGAGATCTCTGCGTGATATGGGCATCTGAGATCCTCGAGATCCGTTCTTATCTCCTGAAGATCTTAGGAGAGATCCTCGGGCTGTTAGGGAGATCTTTGGATCAATTGCTTTGGTCATGGTCGGTTAGCAAAGGCGAGTGACACCTCAAATATAGGTAAAACCAAGCTGTTCGACAGATCAACATTCACCTGATGTCTCAAAAGATCAGCATTCACTTGGTGCCAATATCGCCCTCTGACTTTTTCAGAGGTTGCCCTGAGCTATGGCCGACCTATAGCCGACCTATGATCGTGCCGACCTACAGTTGACCTATGGCCAACCTATAGTTGAATCGACCTACTCAATAGATCAACCAGTAGTCATGTGGACTTATGATTATACCGACCTACTCCGTGGTCGACCTTTCTTTGCTAGTAGGTATGTCGCGAGCAGCTTGGGTCTATGCCAGTTGTCGAGTTGGCTCTTTTTATAGGTCGTTCCATTTTTCCCCCAATAGTCAGCCCCCCTTACTTTCGAGTCAATCTCAAAGGCTCGGAAAAGAAATTAGATATAGCTTAGGTCGATCTATACTGTCATAAATGCTGGGTATGGCAGCCATCACAGAAGTTGAGGCGCGTCGGTAATCATGTGCGGCATAGTCAAGGTGGCATATTGTGGCTTGAGGACACATAGTTTGCTAAGCTGCCGTTTCGATGTTAGACCAACTAGATATTTACAGGTGGCCAATTCTTGATATTAGGGCCGACTAACGCATAGGGTCGTGCCACGTGTCGATATGGGGTAGTCGAGGGGGTGTCGTACGGAACCCACATTGATGGGTGCACTTAAGTGCTACCACGTGGCTATCTTATATAAGGAAAGCCCTAACGTATTTTGGGAGGTCCGTTTACATTTCATCCCTTTCAGTCGTCTTCCTTACCTTATAGACCCGATTTTTGGCGACTGTATTCTCTAGGGGCTGGGGGACATCTTCTCCCAGGTGAGCTTCATTTCCTCACTCGTCCCCTCCCTTTCTTTTTCCTTGAAGTGACTTTCAACATTTATAAAGACAACCTCCATGTTTGACTCTTTGAGTTCATGGGAGGGGGTCTCCAACGGCGACAGTGGGGGAATTAGCCTTTGCACAATGTCGAACCCACCGTCACCGTTGATGATGATGGGTGACACTGATTTTTAGGCATTACAGTTGTCGTGGGCAGCGAAGAGGTCCTCGGTAGCGAGACCAGTGGAGTGTAACCTCTTCGACGAAGAGGATGTAGAGGGGTCCTCTGGCGAGGAGGAGATAAAAGGTCTTGTAGCCTCAACCCTTGCTGAGGCCGACTTGGCTCGGATTAGGTTAGGATATCATATCCCTGAGTCGGTGATTCTCTAGGTTCCTCTACCTGACGAACTTCCTGATCGTCCTCCAGAGGGAGCTATCGTGATCTTCCAGGTTGCTCTTCAATGTGGCCTTAAGCTTCCTTTGCAAGGTATAGTACGGTGGGTGCTCGCTTATCTAGACTTGGCCACGAGACAGATGATTCCCGATGGATAGAGGGCATTGATCAGGTATGTCGTCCTATTGTCTGAGCTAGAGAGGCCTGAACTTACCATCAAGGAGTTCCTTCACTTATACCAGTTGAAGCTGAATAAAGTCCATCCAGGCTGGTATTATCTTGCTACCTGGCGGGGGCCAGGAGGAAGCATCATCATAAACCCCCCATCATCTAATACAAACTGGAGGGACAAATGGTTTTAGGCTTCTAGCTATCGGGAAGTGGCTGACCTGACCTTTCATCATCACTTAGTCCCTACAACGTTCACTAAACTAGGTTGACATTCCTCGACCTTAGCTCTTCCTTAGTTCTTCCTTGATTGGTCGACTTTTAAGTGTTCTTGACTTGTTTGCACATGTCTTCTCTCTTATTGTAATTGTTCCCAAGTACCCTCCTCTGCTGGGCACTGGATCTCTTACTCGGATTGGGGGAGCAAGATCACTAGGAAAGGAGGAGAGATCTTGGAGAATACTCCTGTAGCTCGAACTTTTGGTTAAGTCGGGTTTAGACACTGCCCTCATCGGTAAGATCTTTGATAAGGACTTTAGCCGACCTATAGGACTTATAAAAACTTCATGGAATTTCATAATTAAGGTCCCCTGTTGTGATGTAGAAATGCATGAAGCTCGCCCCCTGCAGAGGCCCATATCCAAACGTCAAGCATCGCCCCTTAAGGAAGTTGCAGTGCCAAAGAAGAAGAAGAAGAAGAAGAAGAAGACAACCTCCAAGAGTCAGGGGAGGGTCGGCCCTTTGTCTCCTACCGTTATTGTAGATGCTGGAGACGAGGAAGCGACGACAAAGCCTGTCCCTGCTATTGTTGCTACGTGACGGTCGAGATGACCGTTCGTGAAGAGGCCCCTCCTGCGGAGGTCTAGGAAGCTATCGAGCCTTCTGTGGAGGCTCGGCCTGTAGAGACTGAAGAGACTAGCCGACCTTCTGCTAGTCCTTCAGGGGTTCAGGAGGAGGAGGAGCTTCGGAGTGTCCACCGAGCCATAGAGGAGCTCCTACCGTAGGTTGATTGGAACGTGCCTAAGTGGGAATTCTTCAATACGTTGGTCTCTCTCGCAAGTGTGATCCTCGTAACTGTGACGAAGAGCCTTCTTGGGGTAAGTGTGTTTCTATAAGTAGTTCATTTTTCTCTTTGTTTATTTGACTTTGCTCATTCTTTCTTTCTTATCCTTGGCAGTTTACTCCTTGCATGATGAAGGTGCATTGCGACATCACTCAGTTGCAAAAGCAAATGTGTGAGACCAATTAGAAGGTCATGCAGAAGGAATCTGAGGCTGAACAGTCCCAAGCCGCGGCTGTTGCTGCGGAGGCTCATGCTTCTTCTTTGGAGGCCGAGCTAGACGCTACAAAGAAGCTTGTTGTAGAGGCTTTTAACAAGTCGGCTTGGTGGGAGGTTGAGCTAAAGGCAAAGCTTATGGATGCTGGGGCAAAGCTCGAGGAGACCGAGGCGAAGCTTCAAAAGGTTAACACAGAAACTTGAGTAGCTATCGTTGTCACGCCCCAAACCCGGAAATAGGATTCAAAGGAATCCCAGTCGGCTAATCCAGTGCCGACAGCCTCCATAGTACCCCATTCTCAGCTCCCATTGCCCATATGCTAGGTTCCGATCTTGGGATCCTACAAGGAGGATTTTTTTAACGTACATTTATCTCGTAAGAAGCATAACCACAAGTTTACCTAAATCAGAAAGGCAACATCATCATCACAGATCCACTAATATAAACTTTGAATACAATTCTAAAAGGAAAAATACATATGTCAAAATAAGATCAAAGCTCCGAAAGATAGCTACATGCTTTAAGCTCCTCGTTGTTGTAACCTAACCTCACCTGCAGCATCTATCGTGTATAAGCTTATAAAAAGCTTAGAGGGTGGTGTAAGTATGTGCACAAGGTAAGTGCCAAGTATTCAATATAATGTCATAATCATACAATATCGGAAATACTGGAAAGATCATGAATCATACGATATCAGAGTAAGCGAAAATACTGACAAGTCCATGAGTCAAAAAATATCAGAGTACGCAATACAGATCAACTATGCAAATGAAGAGTCATAAAGATCCAAATATTGGATGCCGAGGATGCGATGCAATATACAATTCCTGATGAGTTCATGAATACAGTAAGCCGTATCTAAACCATATAAATGTAGAAACACGGTAACCAAAAATGCCATATGTCAGGGATGTAATGAGGTATGCGGTACGAATGAAATGACCATGTTGGAGTATGAAGTTGGGATGATGGTATGTAGTATTGCAGGCTATGAGGTCTACCACAAGGACTTCTATCCAAACCAGTCCCATACCTAAATTTAGATAGTCAGACTCAATGTGGTAAACTCCTGATCTCAGGTTAATCGCGCGCCCCAACCGAAATTTAGGCTATTGCGAAGGTACACTTAACAAATAGATGCGCACCACCAGCCCGAGTGGATAATGAATGAATAAATGAATGCGTATGCAACTCCTGCTCAATAAGTCTACATATTAGTACGATTCATCTCTGGGATCATCACCAGGGTCTAGTACACTCCACACTAACTGCCGCCTTCCTAGCCGCACAGCCCAGTGAGAGGAAGAGACCATATATCCGCCTGACCAGTAGTCTGCCAATACCTATCTGCCAATACCTACCCGGCTCGTCGATAGCGGACTCATTTGCGAGCTGATCAAACTTAGCCTAAACGCAGAGGTTTAGGGACTTTCACCAACGGACACCAAAGTGCCTAGATGCTTGAACTAAACATTTTTGGTGTCCCATTTGGCCATCCATGACATGCCTGTGGAGGTCACAGCCCTGATGTCGCTAGGGCGTATAGTAATCATAGTCACACAATGCAAGATGCATGAGTCATGTAGTCCAATTATGTATCAATCCTGCGTATACCGTGCGCTTATGTGGGATAACTTCACCCATCAGGGAGTCTTATAAACCATTTGTACTATGGCATATGCAAGGGTCAATCACATCTCACAATAAACATGCAGATGATGCTTACGAGCATGTATCATGATGCTATGCTATCACATACTCATAATCGGTAACCGGCATCAATAATCGACCTCGACAATGTGGACATTTAATAAACATTACCCCCAAGGAATCACCCACATAGAGCCTAACATATAATGGACCCATGGCCTTATACAAGGACCTAATATACAACACCATAGGCCTCACTCAAGAGCTTAATACACTTCACGATGGGACTCTTACATGGGCCTAATATACATTACAATGGACTCCATCGCCTGACCCTCAAATGCATCACAATGGGCCTCATTACATAGACCTCATATTCATCACATTAGGCCTTAAACACGGGCTGCATACACATCACATAGGTCTCGACAATCAGCCTTGGCAATCGAAATTAGCCTCGACAATCGAAATCAGCCTCAATAATCGGAATCGACCACGATACTCGGCCTTAACAAATCGAAATTGGCTTTGACAATCGGAATCGGCCTATACAATTGGCCTCGATAATCGGAATCGGCCTCTATACTCATCCTTGACAATTAGAATCAACCTCGACAAATTAGAATCGGCCTCGATACTCGGCCTCGACAATCAAAATCGGTCTCGATACTCGGCCTCAATAATCAGAATCGGTCTCGACAAATCAGAATCGGCCTTAATACTTACCCTCGACAATCGAAATCAGCCTGTACAATCAGCCTCAACAAATCAGAATTAGCCTCGATACTCAGCCTTGACGATTGGAATCAACTTCGATAATCGGCGAACAAGGCCTAAGGAAAGGTCACAATGTGGACATTTAACCACTATTGCCCATCAATGTGGACATTTAACCAATATCACTCCCAAGGAGTGGTCCACATAGAGCCATACATATAGTGGGCCCATGGCCTCACACAAGGGCCTAATACACATCACTATGGGCCTCACTCATGGGCCACATATACATCACAATGGGCCACGTCTTAAGGCCTCAATTATATCACAATGAGCCTCTACCCATGGGCCCTAAATACATCTCAGTGGGCCTCAATCTGTGGGCCCGAACACATCTCAATGGGCTTCATATACATCAAGTGAGACGCATCAATGGGCCAATATACATCAAGTGGGCCGTATCAATGGGCCGCACCAATGGGCCTCGAATACAACAAGTGGGCCACATCCACGGGCCACACCAATGGGCCTCATATACACAACAGGTGGGCCCTGCACAGGGGCCTCAAGTACATAACATGTGGGCCTTACACCTGGGTCTCATATGCATCAAATGGGCCATGTGACATTGGCCTAATACATATCACAATGGGCAGCACGATAAGGGCCTAATACACATCACAATGGGCTTAATGTACATCAAGTCGGGCCTTATCATATGGGCTTCAAATGCAAAATAGATAGTCCCCATCACATGGGCCAAAAATACAAACAAGTGGGCCTCGCACATGGGCCAAAATACATCATGATGGGCCGTAACCCATGGGCCTCAATATATAACGCCTGGGCCACATCAATGGGCTGCACTAATGGGCCTCAAATACGCAATATGTGGCCTTAAGTACATCTAATCAGGCCCACCGTTCTAGGTGAACTATCTACACCATACATCTATTTTTAGAGATCACTTACCTAAAAATGAATCATAACAAAAGGTCATCTGGACCACCACAAATAACAGCGGAGATAATGATTTCCACCCTTAAAAATTACCAAGACCCACCATAGCGTTTATTTTCCATCCAATCTGTTCATATGGTCACAAAGACCTAGTTGAGAGGAAAATCAAATATCATTTTGATCCAAAGCTACTATGGTCCTTAAAAGGATTTCAATGGTGGACGTTTAATCTCCACTGATTTGCAACGTAGTCCACCTGATAGACAGTGTGGATAAAAAAATACATCAATGGCGTGGACCACCGTCCAGCTGTCTGGACGGTAGGGATACAACACATATATCATGGTGTGGCCCACCGTCCAGCCATCTGGACAGTGTGGTCTTCAACATATACTTCATGGTGTGGCCTACGGAACCTGCTGCCATAAATACAGCAGCGATACATCTGGGTTCCCATCATCCAGATGGACGGTTGAGATATAGCATATACCCCATGATCGGTCCATAGCAGGTGGCATCCAATGGATGATTGGAAATTAAAATCAGACCCGCGGTCTGGTGCTAACGTTAGTACAGCAGCTATATAGCCGCTGTACACCAACCGATCTCTGTCCAAGCATGTGGGTCCCACGTGGGACCCACCAAATACATATTATATATATATTATATGATTAATATATTATTATTATTATCATTTTTTTCTTTGTTGTTTTTAAATGTCCAACCCCTGGACGTCCAAGTGACGGACGGCCAGGACATGGACCGTCATGTGGGACCCACGTACGGATGGCTTAGATCTAACATATAAATCATAGGCGGGGTCTACGTCCAGTGGATAGGACAGTGTGGATCTAATACATACTTCATGCGTGGTCCCACAAGATCGTTCAGGCACGACATCCTGGATATAAAACACATATATCATGGTGGTTCCCACCTGTCTAGTCCATGGACGGCGTGGATGGCGGGACCCACAACACTTGCTAATGTCAGTGAGACCCACAGAACTTGGTAGCGTCAATACACCAGCTATATAACTGGTGTGAGGTACCCAACCAGTCTATTTTCAAGGTGGGGTCCATCTCGTGGGCGGCATGGATCAAGTAGGACACACTTCATCATAAAAAAATAGAGAGAGAGAGAGATCGGAATAGCGGAGGGACCCCGCCACTATGGGCTCCTCTATACAATGCATACATCAATGTGGGTCCCATCACAAGTCGACCCTTAAATCACAAAAAAAAGTAAAATAAAGATCACCCACCTTTCCTTCTTCTTCCTCCCTAGTGCTCCAAGGCTCCTAAGAAGCTCCTTCAATGGTGGAGATGATGATTTAAGGGTTGGATGGTGAGGATTAAGGGGGGTAGGAAGTGGGCCACACCTAGCTCTCTCTTGGAAGGCTTGGTCGTTAGATCTCTCCTTGGGTTGCTTGGAATGAGAGAGAAATGAGAGAGAGGGGTGATGGATTGATAATGGATGGGTGAGAGGTGATGGGGTGATGGGGAGTGATGGGTGTGTACTTTGTTGTAAGAGGAAGTTGACTTTAGGTAAAGTTGTGTAAGAGAGGGATGGGTTGGGTTGCTTGTACTTAATTGATGGATTGATGTGACATTTCGTAGATATCCTCTCGAAATTGTAACGCATGGTGTTTTCCTCGCACTGAACGCGGGCCCACATCTCCTGGCTTAGGTATTGCCTCAGTTCGCGAGATGCGGCATCGGAACCCCTGCGACGGCGAGGTCGCACTGGTACAAGTCTCGGGGTCAAGCCGACTTTGATATACAAGACACGACTCAGGATTGCGCGTAAACGCTGATAACAGATCGTAGGTCGCCAGAATTCGACCGGGAGGACCATTGAGGCCTACGGAACGGTACGACCTAGGATACTGGGCTTACAACTCTCCCCTCTTAATAAAAATTTTGTTTTTAAAATTTACAAATGTCACAAATCGACATAACTCATAAAAGAGGGGAAATTGTTTCACTTTGAATAGTTATAAACATAACATGCGAGTGCAGTCAAACAACAAGGAGACGGGGATAACACTCGAGAATCTCAGCCTCTTGCTTCCAGGATGTCTCCTTCATGAGAAATCTAGCTAGACGATGTAGGGGCCAAGTTTCACGAATCATCGTTGACTCCTCCTGATGCCTGATGATCCTGTTGCTTTTTCTGCTGCTGATGAGGTCTCGACGGCAGATACTGTCATCGCTGCTGCTGCTACTGAGGAAGGGGGCACTCGCTCCTACGATGCCCTATCCTACCGCATCCAAAGCAAGTACCTGTGAACTAACACAAAGGAGGTGCTGGAGGTACTACTGGTGCCCTTGGCTGCAGCTACTGTGGTCTGGGGGACTCCCACCTACGGTGTCCTATCCCACCGCATCCATAACAGGCACCGAAAAGTTTCCTCAGAGGTGGTGCCGAAGGTCCTGCTAGTGCTCTAGTAGGGCTTGGTAGGCCTTTGTCGGGAACTACCGGAGGGCGCATCTTCTTGCCGGCCTTCTCTCTAATAAATGCCGTTATCGGGAGCTACCGGAGGGTGTCCGCCTCTTCTCAGGTGGGGGAATAGGAATCTCAGGCAGGGAAGCGGAAGTCGCTCGGGTTACCTGCTTGGGTGCAATATCCTACATGAAGGAGAAGGGCCTATTATCCTTGAGCACTTTCGAATGCATACACGATGGGGAGCTATATCAGGAAGTTTCTAAGTTATTCAAACTCGAGGATCTAATCATTTTAAGTTCTCAACAATCATAGAGTGCAGGATACCTATCAGCAGATATGTGATGTTATCCTCAGGTATTCCCAAGTTATGCTTTGATACCAACTTCTGTCATGCCCTAAACCTAGAAATCAGATTCACAGAAATCCTGATCGCCAAATCTGGTGCCGACAGCCTCCGTAGTACCCCATTTCGTCTCCTAGCGCTCATATACTAGGTTCTGATCCTGGGATCCTACAAGGAGATTTTTTTTAACGTACATTTATCTCATAAGAAGCATAACTACAAATTTACCCAAATCATAAAGGCAACATCATCATTACATATCCACTAATATAAACTTTGAATACAATGCTAAAAGGGAAAATACATATGTCAAAATAATATTATGAAAAGGCCTAGCTATATGTCTTAGGGGGGGGGGGGTTGAATAGGACTATGCCAAATTAAAACTTTAACAGTAGAATTTAAATGAATAAGATAGCCTTATAAACAATTGAATGAAAGATAGAACTTTTAAACAAATCACAGTACTAAAATGTAAAACACTAACATAGAGAGGTTGATACCAATGTTGTTCTAAGGACAACCTTGCACCATAAAAACCAAGGGTTTATGATAGGACAACCTTACTAGAACAATTTGAATATCAAAAACTCAAACTGAAAAGAAATAGCAAGAAATTAAATTCTAAACTATTACAACATATTACAACATTCCCCACAATGCTTGAAATGTAAAAGATAACAACATTCACATCCACAGCTTTGGATGATAAAAGATATATAAGTTCAAATAAACATTCAAACCACAAAACACAAAGAATTATAGTAGTTCGCTTGTGTGTACACCAATTGTTAAACAATAGTCATACAAATTGCTACTCCACTCCTAATATCCTCACACAGGGGATATCAGTGTTCACTATGAAAATAGGTTTCACAGGTTCACCTAAAACCTTCACAATTGTGTCTCTTAAATGGGCTTACACAATTCAAAAACCCCACTTCCGAGTTTTCTGGCTCTCCTCAGAGAACCAACACAACGAGATTTTTCTGGCTTAATCTCAAAAGAAAAATCAAAAGCATAAAGGATTTATACAAATGTAAAATACCTGGATTTCTCCTTTTGTAGCAGCCCGGAAAAACCAATCGAAGTAGAAGTTCGAATATAGAAGTTCAATTGTCCAATACTCACTTTGATATGGTTCAAAGTTCTAATTATTTTAAATTAATACCAGATGGGCTAGCTATATTTGATTTTGATTCCAAGAAGAAGGAATACAACAATTCCTCTTTTCAATTTAGATTGGAATGTAGAAACAAAATCAAATAAATAAAGCTAACAAAAGAGAATATTAAATATATACAACGTAGCTTAAATAACACAAACTTATCTCAGAGTGATGCCTTGATTTTACTTGAATTCAATTCTTAAAAAACTCTAAAATTCATGTTCTATTTATAGTTGCAGAAATCGCATCTTCGACTGGTCATTTGGCCACCATGACTGGTCGTAGGTCGAACTGTATTTTGAAATTTTAAGCGCGATCGGATAAAACCGTTCTACGGCTGGTCTTAGGGTGTCCACGACTGGTCGTGAGAAATTAGGAATGGTTGCTGGAGTTTGAGTTGAAGCTGCAAGACTGGTCGTGAATGAGTCGACACTGTTCCTACAACCGGTCTAGCAGACTCCAGAACTGGTCGAAGCTTAACCAAAAAATTTAAAATTTTGCAACAACTTAGGACTGGTCTTGAAATTTCTTGGACTGGTCGAGCCAGTTCTAGGACTAGTCGAACAGAGTTCAGGACTGGTCTTAGAACAGACCAAACACTTATAAAAATATTCTATATGAATTATGTATTCAAAATGACCTACCCTAAGGTCAAACAAAGGTCATGCAAACCTTAAATGTGAAGTATGGACATTAAGTCTTCACTTCTTATAAAAATGGTTGACCTTTGAAGATTGTGAAGCTTGAGATCTCTGATGTAGCTTGAACTTAAGATCTTCTTAAGCTTGGACTTCATCTTGTACTCTTGTCTTGAGTTGTACTTGAGACTTAAACAAAAACATGCCTTTTGATGTAGCTCTTGTGAAACTTGCAAAAGTAGTCAAAGAACTTGAACTTGAAGTAGATCACCATTCTTAGCTTGTAGTATTGATGCAGCGACTTGAACATACAAATCCATAAGCTACACAAGACATAGAATGTGTTTTTGGCACCACACTTAGATTGTGTTTTTAGCACCACCAAATTTGACAACCAAAGGGGCAAATAACAATTGCACTTACAGATCAAAGCTCCGAAAGACAGCTGCATGCTCCAACCTCCTCACTGCTACAACCTAACCTCACCTGCACGCATCTATCGTGCATAAGCTTATAGAAAGTTTAGAGGGTAGTGTAAGTATGTGCACAAGGTAAGTGCCAAGTATTCAATATAATGCCATAATCATACAATATCGAAAATACTGGTAAGATCATGAATCATAAGATATCAGAGTAAGTAGAAATACTGACAAGTCCATGAGTTAAACAATATCAAAGTACGCAATACAGATAAGCTATGCATATGAAGAGTCATAAAGATCCAAATATCGGATGTCAAGGATGCAATGCAATATACAATTCCTTATGAGTTCATGAATACAGTTTGGCGTATCTAGACCATATAAATGTAAAAACATGGTAACCCAAAAATTCATATGCCGGGGATGTAATGAGGTATGCGGTGCGAATGAAATGACTATGTTTGAGTGTGAAGTTGGGATGATAGTATGTAGTATCGCAGGTTACGGGGTCCACAACAAGGACTTCTATCTAAACTAGTCCCATACTTAAATTTGGATAGTCAAACTCAATGTGATAAACTCCTGATCTCAGGTTAGTCGCGCGCCCTAACCGAAATCCAGGCCATTGTGAAGGTACACTTAACAAATAGATGCGCACCACCAGCTCGAGTGGATAGTGAATGAATAAATGAATGTATATGTAACTCCTGCTCAATAAGTCCACATATCAGTACGGTTCATCTCTGGGATCATCACCGAGGTCTAGTACACTCCATGCTGACTGCCGCCACCCTAACCGCACAGCTCAGCGAGAGGAAGAGACCAAACTATCCGCTTGATAAGTAGTCTGCCAATACCTACTCGGCTTGTTAATGGCGAACTCATTTGCGAGCTGGTCAAACTTTGCCTAGCTTACAGCCCCCTCACTTGGGCGGATAAGGCCACACCCCCTCCCAACCGACCACGACACAGTGAGAGATGCGGCCTACTAGTATTCAGCACTCGGGCGCTCATGTGTCCACTCGGTTTAGATGTTGGGGCATCTCTTGGCCTTGGAGTTTAGAAACTTTCACCCATGGACATTCAAAGTGCCTAGATGCTCAAACCAAACATTTTCGGTGTCCCATTTGGCCATCCATGACATGCCTATGGAGACACAGCCCTGATGTTGCTAGGGCATATGGTAATCACAGTCACACAATGCAAGATGCATGAGTCATGTAGTCCAATCATGTATCAATCCTGCGCATACCATGCTCTCATGTGGGATAACTCCACCTATTAGGGAGTCTCATAAACCATCTGTACTATAGCATATGCAAGGGTCAATCACATCTCACAATAAACATGCAGATGAAGCGTATGGGCATGTATCATGATGTTATGCTATCACATACTCATAATCGGTAACCGGCATCAACAACGTGGACATTTAACTAACATTACCCCTAAGGAATGGTCCACATAGAGCCTAACATATAGTGGACCCATGACCTCACACAAGGACCTAATATACAACACCATAAGCCTCACTTAAGAGCTTAATACACATCACGATGCGCCTCTCACAAGAGCCTAATATATATCACAATGGACTTCATCGCCGGACCCTCCAATGCATCACAATGGGCCTCATCACATAGACATCATATTCATCGCATTAGGCCTTAAACACGGGCTGCATATACATCACATAGGTCTCGACAATCGGCCTCGACAATCGAAATTAGCCTCGACAATCGAAATCGGCCTTAACAATCAGAATTGACACTCGGAATCGGGCTCGATACTCAGCCTCGACAATTGGAATCAGCCTATACAATCGGCCTCGACAAATCGGAATCAACCTCGATACTCAACCTCGACAATCAGAATCGGCATATAGAATAGGCCTCAACAATCAAAATCGGCCTCGATACTCGGCCTCGACAATCGGAATCGGCCTCGATAAATCAAAATCAGCCTCGATACTCAGCCTCGACAATCAGAATCGGTTTATATAATCAACCTCGACAAATCGGAATCGACCTCGATACTTGGTCTCAATAATCAGAATTGGCCTGTACAATCAGACTTGACAAATCAAAATCGCCCTCGATACTCGGCCTCGATAATCGAAATCGGCCTCGATAATTGACCGAACAAAGCTTAAGGAAAGGTCACAATGTGGACATTCAACCACCATTGCCCATCAATATGGACATTCAACCACCATTGCCCATCAATGTGGACATTTAACCAACATCGCTCCCAATGAGTGGTCCACACAGAGCCATACGTATAGTGGGCCTATGGCCTCACACAAGGACCTAATACACATCACTATAGGCCTCACTCATGGGCCACATATACATCATAATGGGCCTCATCTTAGGGCCTCCATTATATCACAATGAGCCTCTACCCATGGGCCCTAAATACATCTCAATGGGCCTCAACCCATGGGCACCAAACACATCTCAATGAGTCTCATATACATCAAGTGGGCCGCATCAATGGGCTGCACCAATGGGCCAATATACATCAAGTGGGCCATATCAATGGGCGGCACCAATGGGCCTCGAATACAACAAGTTGGCCACATCTACGAGCCACACCAATGGGCCTCATATACACAATAGGTGGGCCCTGCACAGGGGCCTTAAGTACATAACATGTGGGCCCTACACCTGGGTCTCATATGCATCAAATGGGCCACGCGACATGGGCCTAATACATATCACAATGGGCCGCACGATAAGGGCCTAATACACATCACAATGGGCCTAATGTACATCAAGTTGGGCCTTATCATATGAGCTTCAAATGTAAAACAGATGGGCCTCATCACATGGGCCAAAAATACAAACAGGTGGGCCCCACACATGGTCTAAAATACATCATGATGGGCCATAACCCATGGGCCTTAATATATGTTGAGGGTCAAATATTGCATAAAAGACCCCATTTATTACCTGGATTTGTGAGCAGGATACTGTTTAACGCCAGACTTTAACTGTGTTTGTGATGCAGGGTGTAGTTAGGAGCACATGACTGAAAAAGATGCTAAAAGCGGGGAATTAATGCTCTGATGACACCAAGGCAAGGGACAGACCCCAGGAGACTAAGATCAATGGATTTACATGCCAGGAATTTGGAGAAATCGAGAAACTGAAGGTCAAGTGGCCTGAAAGATGTCCAGAATGCAAGATCACAGGGTTCTCACCATCTGATCGGCTCGAAACTTCATACAGGACCTGAAGACTATAAATTAACCGTACATTTCAAATTTGAACCCTTGGATCCATGTGAAAGTGGCCCAATGTACAGATCATCCCACATACCAGTGATTTGGGGCCCAACCAATCTCCGGATATGCTTCAATTTTGGTCTTGACCCTTTAATTGACATGACGAAAATAATGGACGGATCAGATTGTTCACATACGTTAAAGGGGGCCCCACCTTACATCGTGTGTGTGTACAGCACACGCACGGACGCCGAACACCGAATAAAGAAGTAGGTCAGCACAGGCGCTGACCAATGATTCTTCTCAAAAGGGAAAGACGCCACAGCGTCTTCACGGCCGACGCTGGGTCGTGATTGTGGGCCCCATTCACCCTTTCAATGGAGGATCAGAACCGTCCATACGATCTAGAGGATGGCCGAGACCCACTCCTAGGTGCAGTTTCGCTCCATGCAAGCTCTCGGAGAATCTTGACTGTCAAACACAGTTCAGATGGTAAAATAAGAATTCTGGTGGGCCAAAGTAAAACCAATTACTCGATGGGTTTTTCAAGTAGACTGCCATGGATGGCGTGGATTTCACAAAGCTACACTAAAGTGGGTTCCACCAATATCACAGCAAGCTCACGGAGTCTCTGTTCCGTAACAGAGCTTACGGACCAAGCTTGTGGGCCAACACCGCACTTCAAAAGCCCAATCTGGATCGTTCATCATGAACCTACGGTCCCTCTCATCAAAGCCTAGGTGACCGAATTGTAGAAATAAGTGGAGATCGGTTTCCATTCGTCCAGATAAAGGACTGACGGTGGTACAAAGAAGATCGGTGGGAAACACCAATTTCGGTACAAAAATAGTCTATTTTTACTGAAATCTCACGGGCATTCCAATGGATGGATTGGATTTCGCAGAAATACCCGATTCTGGGCCCCACTTTCAGTTCAGCGTAGGCTGGTTACACGGGGAGTGCGAACAGATTCCGCACCTGTTCTCTATTACGGAAGATGCAACACGGAACCGACCTCCCTACCGCTTTTCCCTTTGCCTATAAAAGAAAGTGGTCAGAAAGAGAGAGGGGGATAGTAGAGTTTGTTTTTCTTTGTTTTTCTTTTTATTTTATTTTATTTTGTTTAAGGGATCCAGCCCATTCATGTTGGGCTGAACCTCTTAGCTAGGGCTAAGAGGTGAAGCTTGTAGCATGATGGGAGAACTAATTGCTTGAGCTTTTTGTTTACACTGAATTGATGTTGATTTTAGTTTAATTAAGGGAATGTTTTTAGTTGTTAATGGTCTGTTGTGATTAAAATTACAATGGGTCTGTGATGACTTTGAGCATGTTCTTTTCTTTTTATGTATATGACGTCGAAGCCCCATTGTTCACCATCGTCTCACTGGGCATGGTCGATGATCGTGCACGCTTCCTAACCTTCATGCATTGTTGATTGGTTGGTAATTAGTTTAATTCTATTGTTTACTTTGTCTCCTGGGCATGGTTTGGTAATGGAATCCATTCTAATTCATATACCTTTCATCTCTTTGAAGACTATATCAAGTAAGTTCAGTTTGATTTCCATAGTTACATTCTTCAACTGGATGAAGATTGGACTCTAAGTCTAGTTGAATTTTCGAAACAGGCATAAGATCTCCCTGATCTCTACAAATGGATCCTCTGAATCCCTTGTTTCCTTTCCTTGAATTCCTTAAGCTTTAATTTAATATTTCACCATTATTCATCAAAACTCATTCGATTTAGATTACGTCTTATCCTAGTTATAGTTCTAGTGAATTTCAGATCACGTACAGGTTTCAGTCCTTGTGGATTTGACCTCGGTCTTACTGAGATTATTACTACATCACAGCCCTATACTTGGGGAGTGAACAATATACAAAGGGTGGGCCGCATCAATGGGCCGCACTAATGGGCATCAAATACACAATATGTGGCCTCAAGTACATCTAATCGGGCCCACTGTTCTAGGTGAACTATCTACAACATACATTTATTTTTAGAGATCACTTACCTAAAAATGAATCATAACAAAAGGTCATCTAGACCACCACAAATAACAGTGGAGATAATGATTTCCACCCTTAAAATTACCAAGGCCCACCATAGTGTTTATTTTACATCCAATCTGTTCATATGGTCACAAAGACCTAGTTGAGAGGAAAAACAAATATCATTTTGATCCAAAGCTGTTGTGGTCCTTAAAAGGATTTCAATAGTGGACTTTTAATCTCCACTAATTTGTAGCGTAGTCCACCTGATAGACAGTGTGGATAAAAAATAAATACATCAATGGTGTGGACCACTGTCCAGCTGTCTGGACGGTAGGGATACAACACATATATCGCGGTGTGGTCCACCGTCTAGCCATCTAGACGGTGTGGTCTTCAACATATACTTCATGGTGTGGCCCACGGAACCTACTGCCATAAATACAGCAGCCATACATCTGGGGTCCCATTGTCCAGATGGACGGTTGGGATATAGCATATACCCCATGATCGGTCCACAGCAGGTGGCATCCAATGGACGGTTGGGGATTAAAATTAGACCAACAGTCTAGTGCTAACATTAGTACAACAGCTATATAGCTGCTGTACACCAACCATTCTCTGTCCAAGCATGTGGGTCCCACGTGGGACCCACCAGATACATATTATATATATATATATATATATATATATATATATATATATATATATATATATATATATATTATATGATTAATATATTATTATTATTATCATTCTTTTCTTTGTTGTTTTGAAATGTCCAGCCCTTGGATGTCCAAGTGACGGACGACCAGGACATGGACCACCATGTGGGACCCACGTATGGATGACTTGGATCTAACATATACATCATAGGTGGGGTACATGTCTAGTGGACATGACAGTGTGGATCTATTACATACTTTATGTGTGGTCCCACTAGACCATCCAGGCACGACATCCTAGATATAAAACACATATATCATGGTGGTTCCCACCTGTCCAGTCCATGGACGGCGTGGATGGTGGGACTCACAGCACTTGCTGATGTCAGTGGGACCTGCAGAGCTTGGTAGCGTCAATACACTAGCTATATAACTGGTGTGAGGTACCCAGCTAATCTATTTTCAAGGTGGGGCTCATGGGCGGCATGGATCAAGTGGGACACACTTCATCATAAAAAAATAGAGAGAGAGATCGGAATAGCAGAGGGACCCCGCCACTATGGGCCCCTCTATACAATGTATACATCAATGTGGGTCCCATCACAAGTGGACCCTTAAATCATAAAAAAAAAGTAAAATAAAGATCACCCACCTTTCCTTCTTCTTCCTCTCTAGTGCTCTAATGCTCTTAAGAAGCTCATTCAATGGTGGAGATGATGATCTAAGGGTTGGATGGTGAGGATTGAGGGGGGTAGAAAGTGGGCCACACCTAGCTCTCTCTTGGAAGGCTTGGTCATTGGATCTCTCCTTGGGTTGCTTGGAATGAGAGAGAAATGAGAGAGAGAGGGGTGATGGATTGATAAGGGATGGGTGAGAGGTGATGGGGTGATGGGGAGTGATGGGTGTGTACTTTGTTGTAAGAGGAAGTTGACTTTAGGTAAGGTTATGTAAGAGAGGGATGGGTTGGGTTGCTTATACTTGATTGATGGATTGATGTGATGTTTCGTAGAGATCCTCTCGGAATTGCAACGCATGGTATTTTTCTCACACTGAATGCGGGCCCACATCTCCTGGCCTAGGTATTGCCTCAGTGCACAAGACGCGGCATCGGAACCGCGGTGACATCGCGGTCACACTGGTACAAGTCTTGGGTCAAGTCGACTCTGATATATAGGACAAGACTCAGGATTATGCGCAAATGTTGATAACAGATTGCGGGTCGCCGGAATTCGACTGAGAGGACTATGGAGGCCTACGGAACAGTATGGGCTAGGATACGGGTCTTACAATCACCCTAGCTTGAGAGGATGCTGTCGAGAAATACTAGTCTTCCAGGTGTATGAGGAAGACAAAAATTCATTATACCAGCTGGGCTTCTCAAAGTGTGTCGAGGAGATCAAGGAGGCCTTTCCAGAGTTGGATCTTTCTGATTTTGAAGATGCTGACTCGGACTTGGAAGCATCTAGCAATGACGGGCCTCCTGAGCAGCCCACCGAGGCTTGACCGACGATTTCTTTTTGTTACTCCCCTCTTTTTTATTCAATGTAGCTTGATGTAATCGTGTTGTTGGGAGCTTATCAATAGAATTACCTTTTTTGAAATGGTGTGTTCATTCATAAAATTTTCTAAGTTAAGTAGATCGGACCAGGGTCGAATACGATGAGTGAGTTGGATATGGTATATGGGTCGGCCGTGCGTCAGATCCTGAAGATAAATCGGCCGTAGGTCGGGTCCTGAAGATCAATCAGCCGTAGGTCGGGTCCTGAAGATAGATCAGCCATAGGTCGGATCTTGAAGATAGATTGGTCGTAGGTGGGTCGCCCACAATAGAAATCATACTACAAAATTTTTATTTGCACTATCTTGAATATGATCAGCGTACAGTAAATTTCGAATCAACTTGCTAAGGATGATAGATCTTAAGATGTTCAGTGTTCTAGGGATGAGACAAGAGCTGACCGTCCAGATCTTCTAGGTAGTATGATCTAGGTCGGCTTGTACTTGTTACTATGTAGGGTCCTTCCCAATTTGGGCCCAAAGTTCCCGACCCAGACCCCGACTCCGTAGTGTTTTGTAAGGTTCTTTGAAGGACTAAGTCACCGGCTTGGAACCTCTTAACGTTCACCCTGGCATTGTAGAAACACGCCACTTACTGTTGACGAACAATAGTTCGGATCTAAGCTAGTTCTCTCCTTTCCTCAAGAAGGTCGAGACTTAATGCCATTAGCTCGGAGTTTAATTGTTCGTTGAATACCTTTGTCCGAGCCATTTATAACCCGATTTCTACTGGAGTGACTGCCTCTGCCCCATAAGCTAAAGAAAAGGGAGTTTCTCTAGTGGCTGTTCGAGCGGTAGTTTGGTATGCCTAAAGACATTAGGGAGTTCCTCGGCCCACTTTTTCAAGCTTGGTTCGGTAGTGATGGTTGATGATCTTGTTGACCGCTTCGACTTGTCCGTTGGCCTGCGGGTGTCGCGGCGAGGAGTAAACACTGCGGATTTCAAGGTTTTCGCACATTCCTTGGAACTGCTTACTGCTTTCCGTTATCAGAGACGATCGTGCGAGGAATCCCGAACCTGCATATGATGTTCCTCTAAACAAAGTCTGTAATCTTTTACTTGGTTATCTTCGACAGAGGTTCGACTTCAGCCCATTTTATGAAGTATTCAACCACGACCATGACAAATGGCCATGGCCCGGTTGGGAGAGGAACGATGATGTTGATTCGCCACTGGGCAAATGGCCATGGCCCAGTCATAGGAGTGAGTTCTTCGGGAGGCTGTCGAGGTACATTTGTAAAACGATGGCATTTGTCACATTTTTGAGTGAACCATTGAGTGTCAGCCTGGATGGTCAACCAGTAGTATCCTTGTCAAATGACTTTATGAGCTAAAGCTCGTCCTCCTGAGTGGTTTCCACAGATGCTTTCGTGGGTTTCCCTTAGGATGTACTCTGCTTCATCTGGTCGGAGACATATGAGATAAGGGAGATAAAACCCTTTCTTGTAGAAGATGTCGTTGACCATGGTGTAGCGAGCTCTTTTGGTCCATAATTTTCGTGCTTTCGTCCAGTTTCGGGTAGCATATCTTCCCTGAGGTACTCGACAATTGGATCCATCCAAATAGGTTTTGTGCTTACTGGAAGAGCTAAGGTGAGGTTGACCTCATCAATGCTTGGTTCAGTAAGGAATTCGATTGGAATGGACCTTGAAATATCGTCTTCATCCGTAGTGTCAGCTTTGGAATTTTTCGCTCGAGGAATCAAGGTTACGTTGCATTTTTGAAATCTTTTGATCAATTCTTTGGCTTTCCATAGATAAGCTTTTATGCATTCCTTCTTGTCTTGGTATGCTTCAGCTATTTGATTGGTGACCAACTGGGAGTTGCTGAAGACTTCGAGGTGTCGAGCTCCCATATTGGCTGCCAGTTTAAGTCCGACGAGCAAAGCTTCGTATTCCGCTGTATTGTTGGAGGCTTAAAATCCAAATCTTAAGGCATATTGCATGCATATTTGATCTGGGGTCTCCAGGACTATTCTGGCCCCACTTGCCTTAAAGTTGGATAAGCCATCAACATAGAGCATCCACTGGGGTAGGTCGAGATTAACTTGGGAGTCGATGAGTGATCGGGTAGGACGTCTGGGATGGGTTCAGACCTGGGTAGGTCAATTTCTTGTTCGGATGAAGGAGTTACTTCGACAATGAAGTTAGCCAGTGTATGACCTTTAATAGTCATTCAGGGTTGATATTTGATATCGAACTCACTTAATTCGATCACCCATTTGGTTAGTTTTCTTGAGGCTTCAGACTTTTGAAGTACTTGACAGAGAGGTTGATCAGTCAAGATGATGATGGTGTGAGCTTGGAAGTACAGTCGCAAACGTCGAGAAGAGATGACCAACGTCATGCTAATTTCTCTAGGCTTGGGTATTTGGTCTTGGTTGAATCTAGGGATTTGCTGACTTAATATATCGGGAATTTCTTTCCAGCATGTTCCCTAATTAAAGTCGAGCTAACTGCTGTATCGGAAACAGCCAAGTATAGTAGTAGAGATTCTCCTTGCTCAGGTTTGGAGAGTAATGGTGGCGATCCTAGATGTTGCTTGATCTTTTGGAAGGCTGTCTCACATTCTTCTATCCAATCTATGACTTTTTTCCCCTTCAGTTGTTCGAAGAAGGGGAGATATTTGTCTGTAGCTCGGAATACAAAGTGATTGAGTGCGGCAATTCTTCCTATAAGTCATTGGATGTTTTTGGTCATCCTTGGTGAATCCATGTCAAGTAAAGCTTTGATCTTTTTAGGGTTTGCTTTGATTCCTTGTTGGTTGACTTAGAAAATTGAGAAATTTTTTCGAGCTAACCCTAAAGGCGCATTTGCTTAGATTCAACTTCATCTTGTATTCATGAAGAATGGGGAACATTTCCTTAAGATCAGAAGTATGATCTGTGGCCTTGATGCTCTTGACGAGCATATCATCGACGTAAACTTCAATTTTCTGCCCTATTTGATGAGCGAACATCTTGTTGACTAGCCGTTGATAAGTGGCTCCGGCGTTTTTCAATCCAAATGGCATGACTCGGTAACAGTAAAGACCTTTGTCAGTGACAAAGGTTGTTTTTTTTATCTTATCATATGAATGCATTACAATTTGATTATAACCTAAATAAGGGTCCATGAAGCTAAGTAGGTCATGCCCTGCGGTGTTGTTGACAAGCTAATCGATTCGAGGAAGGAGAAAACTATCTTTGGGGTAGGCCTTGTTTAGGTCCGTGCAGTTAACACAGACCCGCTACTTCCCATTGGACTTTTTGACCAATATTATTTTGGCTATCCAGTCCGGAGAGTAGACTTCCTTAATGAATCCCGCTTTGAGAAGTTTGTCGACTTCTTCTCCGATCACCGCACATTGCTCAGGCCTGAGCGTGCGACATTTCTGTCGAATCGGTTGGTGGTCGGAGTCGACATTCAGGCGATGTGTGATGACTTTTGGGTTGATGTCGGGCATGTCCTCATGAGACCATGCGAAGATGTCTGCATAACATCGAAGGAGGGCTATCATTTTATCTTGTAGTGGAGGTTCCAGGGACGACCCAATTTGGATCGTTCTTGACAGGTGAGAATCGTCGATTGGAATGAGAACAAGGTCCTCCATGGGAGACCCTCTTTCTTCAAAATCCTCGCGAGGATCCAGAGAGGTGACGGTCATCGTCTGGTGTGAAGCCCTTAGCACCATAATGTAGCACTGCTGAGCTTCATGTTGGTCTCCCTTAACTGATTTGACACCTTGTTCGGTCGGAAATTTCATCGTTAAGTGGTAGGTCGAGACCACGGCTCACAAGGCGTTAAGGGATGGATGACTGAGGATTGCATTGTAGACAAAAGGGTAGTCCACTACTAGGAAGTCGATCATCGTATTTATCTGGTTCTGCCTGTCTCCGACCATTAGTGGAAGCTGTATTGATTCTTTTAGTACGACCTTGCCACCAGAGAAACCGAGCAGTGGAATCTTGATATGTCAAAGTCTAGACCGACCAACTCCTATTTTATCAAATGCTTGTGCGAAGAGGATGTCTGCCGACGATCCAGTGTGCATAAGGATTTAGAAAACTTTACGATTGGTTATGGTCAGGGTGACCACATGCGCGTCATTGTGCGGATGGTGTATTCCTCGGGCGTCCTCTTCAGTAAAGGTCAGACTGCATGTCTCCACCTTTTGCTCTTCGAAGGTCGGCTGGTTGTGAGGATCTCGCGCTTTGAGTCGGAATGAACGATGCTTTGTTGAGTGTGAAATTGTTCATGACCCCAATTATTCAAGGAACACAATTGGAATTAGAGTCCTACCCTATCCAATTGGAAGATATCTCAATAAAACCAAATCTGAACTTCCATTGACGTAATTCTCAATGGATGAGAGTTGTGAGAATTGGAAGTGATTCCATCACCTAGCCATGTCCAGGAGATTGGCAAACATTAGGATATGCCAATCCCACAATCAATCATGAGAGAATTATGAAGATAGAAGGATTCTATTATTCAACCATGCCCAAGGGATGATGGTGAGCAACAAGATTTTCTAATTTCACAATCTTAAAGCATAAAAAGAAAATACTTAAAGCTACTGCAGATCTACTATAATTTGAGTCACAATAAACCATTAAAAATTGGAAGTACTCCTTAAATATCAAATTAAAATCAAAGAGAGTTTAATATAAACATGAATCAAAGTAATAAAAACATCCTATCACACTACAAGCTTCACCTCTTAGCCCTAGATAAGATGTTTAGCCAACCATAGACATGATTGGATTTAAAACCCTAGAAGAAAGCAAAAAAAAAAAAACTAAGTAAGAAAGGAAGAAAAATGCTTGGTGATGGATCTCCACCCTTGTGATTCACTCCTCCAAACCCTAAATGAATGCCCAGGGATGCCCTGGGGTCTCCTATTTATAGTTGGGGTGGTCTAAGCTTCAAATCAACTCATGAAATCCAGAAACTACCTCAAATTTATGCACGCTACATAACTCTGCCCAAGTCTGCGTAAATCATTTGATGACATCGAAGGTCATCGAAGGTGCCTTGAACCCGTATTTTTTCTGCGCTATTATAACTTCATCCAGACTGTGTGACCTTCTATGTCATCGAACCTATCTTCAATGTCATCAAGGGTGTCTTCAATATCATCGAAAGGGTGTTCGAGGAATCAATAATGCATTCGAAATAGTCCAAAGAGTTAATTCAATTTATTTAATAAATTCGATGTCATCAAAGAGGTCTTCGATGTCATCGAACATGTCTTCGATATCATCGAGGCAAACTTCGAGTAATCGAACATTGTGCCCAATATGACTAATGAGTTTTTCTGAAATTTCACAAAAAAATCGATGTCATCGAACTGGCTTCGATGCTATTAAGCAAAGCTTCGAGTCATTGAAAAGATCCTCGAGAAATGTCTTCAATTTGTCGAGTGACCAACTCGATTTCCATTCATAAATTTGATGTCATCGACCGTGTTCGATGTCATTGAATGATAGCTTCAATGTCATCGAAAGGTGATCGATGACACAGTCAATGTGAATTCTGCATTTGTCCGTTCGACTTCTTTCATTCTTCACTTAATTTTCTTAAATCTTGGGACCTTAAAATCTTTAATTTTTATCTCCTAAGATCCATTCTTTGCCTTGGTGATCTTTGAGCATCAAATCCATGCTTTTAACACCTTTTTCAATTCATGCTCTTAAATTTACATTGCAACACAAACATGAGTAAAAATAGGACATTAAGCAGTATCATATTCATAAAACCAAGATATAAATGGGGGATAATATGCAATATTTGATTGTCAATAGAAATATTGCATATTTTCCCTATTTATACCTTAGTTTTATAAACATGATAATGCTTAGTCGATTTAATTATGCATGTTTTCATGTGCGATGTGATTTCGAGTGCTTAAGGTGAAATTGATCCCAAAAGGAAGATTTAAGCTCAAAAGATTACTAGATGAAGATTTGGAAGTCATTAACGAAGAATTCAAGTGCCAAAGATCCAAGAAAACCAAGTGAGGAATGAAGAAAATCAAAGATTTGAAGTGAAGAAAAGGAATTCTGAAATTGTCCTTAATACAAATATTTTCCTGAAATTGTCTTGAAAAAGCATGTTCTAAAACTCCGAGTCTTTTTAGGAAACTGTGCAGAGTGAAGTCTATTTTGAGAACTGCACAGAGTGAAGTCGATTTTGGAAAACTTCGCGAAGTGCATAAATTTGAGGTGGTTTTTAGATTTTTCCAACTCAGTGAGAAAGTTGGAGTTCTACAACTATAAATAGGACTCCCTACATGCTCCAAAGCATCTTCTAATGTTAGGAAAGGTCTCAAGGAGCATACACAAGAGTGGAGTAGCCGCCAAAGAGTTTTTCTTCTTCCCTAGTTTATTTTTCATGCTTTATTTAAGAGATTTGGTTTCATTCATGTCTATGATTGTCTAAACCTCTTAGTTTGGGCTAAGAGGTGATATTTTAATTGTAACATCCTGGATTTTCACTGTTTTGGATTTCCAAAAATCCTTGAGATTTTTTTTATTAATTAACTTATAATATCACTTAATGACCAGTAACACTCAATGTTAGTTTATACTGGGGTGGACCAGTCTAGTTATGATGGGACAAAGTGCGGGTCGCCAAGCCAGATGGCCTGTTTACACTTAACAACAGCCCGTGTGGGCCACCCAGCGATCGAGAAGGGTCAGAAAAATCTAAAAATTTAGAGAATTGAAGATCTCACTAGGCTTGTGGTCCATCGCAGACCATGGACCCAGTGGACACCCAGAATCAGAATCTGGCACTTGCCAAATGCACCCCACCAATACCAGAATTGAAATTTGGCACTTGTAAATAAAACTGATATACCACACTTTCCAGCCGTCGTATTTTTTCCAAATTTACAGTGAATGTCTAATGTATTTTTCTACGCCTGTCCACAAAATCTGGGACCCGATCGTGGCACGGTGACCGTTATCACAAACTAGACTCGTACGATCAAACCCTATATCTGATCGCTCCCAAATTTTGCATGGCCCTTCATCGGACCATGAATCACCTATCCTGTAAGTTTCATGGCCAGAGGGCCATCAGAGCCACCCCAATCACCGAAATGGGCCTCTTATGGCCATTTAAAGATCAGAACCATATGCTCAAACATCATACTCGATCATCCGTTTGTTCCCAAACTTTACATAACCTCTCATCGGGCCATAAGACACCTACACACCAAGTTTGGTGGCCAGAGGGGTGTTAAGGCTACCCCAACACCAATAGGGAGTCCTAGTGGTCTATTTTGGAAAATTGTGGAAGCTTGGGACCAAAGGGCCTAACTCTAGGAAATAAAGCCCTAGCCCCTTATCTCATAACCCTCACCACAACCACCTTTGCTAAGGGAGAAAGAGAGAGCAAGAGAGGAAGGAGGAGAGAAAGAGAGTGTGAATGTGAGCAAGGTAGACTCTAAATTAAGGTGGGGCCCAAGGAAAACAAACCCCCACAACTCCCTACATCTTCTCTAAGAAGAATCCCTCATTCAAGACCACCATTTTTACTCCATTGATCATCTAGGTAAGATCCATCACCCATTTTCGTTGAAACCATTGTGATGAGGGAGATTTACATAGAAACCTAACATACAAATGTTGCTTTAGGGATCCCGACCGTTCGATCCCAAATTCCACATCTCCTTGGTCATTCCCAAGCCTTCAACAAATCTGAAGGTGCAGACTATTATTTTTAAGTAGCCTAGCACCAATTTTATTATGAATCTAATGATTTTGATTATTTGGATACTATATTTGGAGAATCTAGAAGAATCCTAGGAATTGCATGTTTGTTGGATTTACATGAAATTGTGTGTTTGCTTTTCATATGATGATGTTCTTGCCTCTCACATGATTTTGTGTATGGATGATCTCATGCTCATGCCTTGTTGATTTTTTCCTTATAGTATTGCTTCTTAGTATCCATGATTCATTACTCTTGTGCTTATGATTTCTTAAGATAAAGGAAGTGCTTAACTTCCTCACCCACACACATAACTTACATGCACTTTATTTCATGATATTGTTAGCCTTGCTTGCTACGAGATTCTAAATTATATGTTGAGGAGTATGAAACCATGATGTTGGTTATGTTAGATGATGCCTTGGTAGTTGGCATGCTATGAATCACTATTCATATCCTTAGGTTAGTCAGGAACATGAAGAGAGATGGTAGTCCCATCGGTAGGACTATGCTAGGGCTAAACCTGTGGGTTTGGACGGGTGTGTACGGGTGGTAGTAGTTCGACTACATGGGTCTCTTGTACCCGATGTCGTTCGTCGCATATTCACCTAACTCGTGCGGTTTAGCCTACTTACCGACCAGCCCTATTTGTTAACCTTATTTGCTCACATTTGTATAGAACCTGGAACACCCTACAACCATTGCAGCCCACCGATAACCACTTGAAGTTGATCTACTGCCTCGTGAGCCAGGTATGGTGGAATAGGACACTGTGTCCGAGCTGTCGGCCTACGCTGGAGTGACACGCCTCCCCGTAGTGACCGCGAGCGATCCCTTCCTCTTGGCACTCCCCATGTGCTTAGAGTCGGGGATGGGGAACCCGACAGGATCAAGGATCGCGGGGTCTCGGCTTCACACGTTGGGGGGCCTTAGCCTCGTAACCAGATTAGGGCATTGATACGTGGGGTGTACCATATTTTTAAACCTACTGGATGAATGGAATTAACTAAGAACTCGACTAATACTATCATCGCATCACACTATTTAGGTTGGTGACTTAGCAGTCGAGGTCGCAATGAGGGAGTGTTGTCATATGCGAGTGTGAGATGGTGTCGCTTGAGGGAGTATTGTAGCGAGGGCATGCACCATATCATCTATCATGCATATGCATTAATAAGATTAGTTAGGTGTTTATGAATGATTGCTTTTCATTAAGTTCATAATATAATTGATGCATGTTACAACTTAAGACTAATAGCACCCACTGAGTTGATCACTCACTCCCACTCTGAGACGGTGTTTTAAAACACTAACCAGACTCGCCTATAGATGTAGGTGATATAGATTTGGAGGAGCCTGATGACACGAGCCTCGAGGAGGAGGACGAGTTCTCCTACTTTCAGTTGATGAGCAGGTCTTCATCGGCTTAGTAGACGGGATTCTGGATCGCTGAGTAGTAGACTTAACTTTATTTTTTTGATATACTATTCTTTTTGTGATTTGTCAGGCAACACCTTGTGCAACCCACTTATGCTCTTTTGAATTTGTATATGTATTTGACTTCTTTTATTTTAGCAGATTAGTTGTGGTTGTGCTTCATGTTCCAAGTAATTTCACGCTGTGCCTTTACATTTGATTAAATGTAAATTATAGTAAAAATCGGTTATAAGTGACACACGAAAACTTGGGAGTCGAGTATATGCAGGACCCCCAATTTTCAGGGCATTACATTAATTCTTATTCTTATTGAACTTCATTGATTTATAGTTTGATATTAAAGGAATATTTTCAGTTTTCTATGATTTATTGTGACTCAAATTACAGTAGATATTGTGATAGCTTTAGATATCTTCTTTTCCTGTTTCGAGATTGTGAGATTGGTAAATCCTATTGTTCACCATCATCTCCTGGGCATGGTAGGGTGATGGAATCCCTTCCAATAATCACAATTCTCCTCCATTGAGAATTAGGTCAATGAAAAGTTTAGATTTGATTTAATTGTTTTATCTTCCAATTAGATAAGTTAGGACTCTAATTCCAATTGTGTTCCTTGAATAAAGTAAGGTAGCGTCTTGATAGCTACAAGTGGATCCTTGACACCCTAGTTCCCACCTTTAAATACATAAGTTTTAATCAACATTATTTGCTATTACTCTCAATTATTCAGATTTCAATTTAGATCTTTTTCTAGTTCTAGTTATTTTCAGAATATGTACAAGTTTAGTCCCTATAGATTCGACCTCGGTCTTACCGAATTATTACTACATCGTGACCCTACACTTGGGGTTGTGAACATGCTTCATGCATGGGCTTTTCAAGCCTGATTCGAGTCTCCTCCACCCTTGGGTCCACCGAAGACAATGCAGATTTCTCCTGCTGGTTCGTTGTTGACAGGGGGCACATATTTTGTCGCGGCCCATTCTTCTCGATGGCTAACATATACATAGAGGTGACCGCTACAACTAAGTGCCTCGATTTCCTACTTGAGGACGAAGCAGTCACACGTTAGATGACCGTGATCCTGATGGAAGAAGCAGTATTTGCTTTTGCTCCTTTTATTAAGATCAGATTTCAACGATGCACTTGTCTTAAATCTCCATTAAGACCTGTTCAGGCATTTTATTGAGAGGAGTGTACGTCTTGAACCTACTGTCAGGCCATTTATTTGATCAATGGTTGTTGCGTGATTAGTCGTCCTTCCTCCTTCTATTTGTAGCGGCCGAACTTGGTTCTGCCCTCGTCTGTTGTTCTTTGGTCGGGGGAGCTTTGTTCTGAACGGCCTCTCGCAAGACATGGGCTTCTTCGGCATTAACATATTTTTGCGACCTATTCAGTATATCAGCCATTGTCGTTGGTGAGTTTTTGTCCAGTGAAAAGAGGAACTGATGATCTCTCAGTCATCCCAGGATTATGTTTAGGGCGAGCTCTTTAGTTTGCTTTCGGACTTGCAAAGCTTCCAAGTTGAAGCATTTGATGTAATACTTCAGTAGTTCACCGTCCTTTTGAATAACATATAGGAGGTGGGAAGCCGGTTTGAGTCTCTTCTTTCCCCCAATAAAATTTATGATGAAGACTTGGCTGAACTAGGAGAACAGACTAATGGAGTTCGGCTTCAATTGCTTGAACCACAATCAGGCAGCTCCAGTCAAGGTCAAAGAAAAAGCTTGGCACATAACTATGTCAAATGCGTTGTGGAGTTCCATATAGACCCTAAAGGATTCTAGGTGTTCCGACAGATCGGTACTCCCTGAGAATGGAGTGATATGAGGCAAACAGAACTTGTTTGGCAGTCGTGCCTTCATGATGTCGGCGGTAAATAGAGGTTCGGTGCCCTCCATTATTGCTTCCATCAGGGTTGGTGCATTTGTGCGGCATACTTCTCACATGTCTCCTATTTGATCGCGCAAGTCCTTGAGCTCGGCCTCCTAGAGCTTGCCGCTTTCAGCAGTAACTTCGACTGGGGCTTTGCCGTGCTTCTTTTGGTCTAGCTCATAGCGTAGATCAGAAGTGGGCATAAACATGAGATGGGGCTGGTTTGGTCGAGTCTTGCCTTTGGCTCCTCTGAGATGTGGCAAGTGCGCTCGAAGGTTGAGGAGGATTGTGGCCTGTATGTTCATCCTCCCTGTTGGTCTTTTGTATGTGCTGAGGCTGCAGTTGTTCCAACAACTGTCTCATCGAGTTCATGTTGTTGTTTAACATTTTAACATGCTATTCGAGGGAGTTCAATCGACCTCCTTTGATGCGAGACTATTGACCTTGCCTCCCCGGGCCGGAATCTTCCTGATGTTGGGAAGAGGAACCCTGATGATTATCAGGTTGCTTCGGGGGTGGCGTTAAATCAGGCGCAACTGGGGAGATCCAGATTTTCTTCTTTCCTTTGGCCATTGTAGTCTCTCTGGTAAAGCAGGAAACGACTCTGATCTCACTTCCCACAGACAGCGCCAAACTGTTGATGCAGTTTTCCTATAGACCCTCTTTAGTTGACCCCTCAAGGACCTGCACACAGAAAAGAAAGAGACAAAGGAGACCCTAGCTTGTACAGGGGACCCTCCAATGCCTAAGTCAGGTATTTGGGTCTTTGTAGGAGATGATCTATTAGGAAAAGAGCTACTAGTTGTATCTGATATTGAATATGCATACCTTTCATTGATTAAGGGCTCTCTTATTTATTCAAGTAAGAAGATCACATCGTAGGAAGAGTTCTCCATTTAGAAGACCGAATATGTCAGAGATCTTTCCGTATAGCCGGAGAACTCTATGAGATATGGGCGTTCGAGATCTTCGGGATCCGTTCTTATCTCCCAAAGATCTTGGGAGAGATCCTCAGGTCATTAGCAAGATCTTTGGGTCAGTTGCTTGGGTCATGGTCGGTTGACAAAGGCGAGTGACACCTCAAATATAGGTAATATCGAGCTATTCAACAGATCAACATTCACCTGAGGTCTCGAAAGATCAGCATTCACTAGGTGTCGATATCACCTACCAACTTTGTTGGAGGCTGCGCCGAGCTATGGCCGACCTATAGTTGACCTATGATCCTGCCGACCTACAGCTGACCTATGGCCGACTTATAATTGAATCGGCCTACTCAATAGATCAGCAAGTAGTCATGTGGACCTATGATTATACCGACCTACTCCGTAGTTGGCCTTTCTTTGCCAGTAGGTATCTCGCGAGCAGTTTGACCTATTGGGTCTATGCCGGTTGTAGAGTCAGCTCTTTTTATAGATCATTCCATTTTGCCCCCAACATACATACACACAGAGATGTAATATCATGTCCCCCTTATAAAATGAATCGCATCCAGGATTTATATATATATATATATATATATATATATATATATATATAGTTAATTACTCCATACATTACCATTTCAAATATAAATATTCAAGTAAAATATAATGTTTAAAACCTAAACCTTCAACCATAATCATTAATCCTTAATCTTAAACTCTAAACCTCACCGAAAACCCTCCCCAAATCTGAAACCTTAAACCCTTAATCCTAAACCCAAAACTCTAAACCCACCTTAAAACTTAAACCCTAAACCCTAAACCCTAAACCCCATTCTTAAACTTTAAACCTTAACCACTAATTCGTAATCCTAAACTCTATGCCTTACTCCGAACACTCCTTAATTATCAAACCATAAACCCTAAACAATAAACTTTAAGTCCTAAACCCTCCCTAATTCTTAATTATAAGTACATTTTTATTTAAAGTTATTTAATCACTGCAATCTAATAAGTAGAAATCAAGATAAGCTACTTAAGGCATAAGTAGCTTATCTTAAGTAACTTAAGATCCAAATGCCCTTTAAGGCCCATTTGGATACACCGCTAAATAAGTTATACTTTTTTTACTTACAACAGTATATAAGTAACTTATTTGAGATAAGTTTGGTTTATGATAAATTATGAGTGGATTTTTTTTATTATTTAAAGTTATTTAATCACTTTCGTTTAATAAGTAGAAATCAAGGTATGCTACTTAAGGCATAAGTAGCTTATCTTATGTAACTTAAGATCCAAATGCCCCATTGGGTCCCATTTGGATACTAAACATTTAAATGGACTGATTTTAGAGTCTTTGCCACACATCTAGTCATTATAAACATATGTTAAGTGGACTAATTTCTGACATCATAAACACATGTTCAGTGGACCAATTACTAGTGTCATAAATAAATGTTAAGGTGGACTGATATCTATAATCATATACACATGTTAATTGGACTAAATTCTAACATCATAAACACATGTAAGTCGACTAATTTCTAGCATCATAAACAAATGTTGAGTTGACTGATTTCTATCATCACAAGCACATGTTAATTGGACTAATTTTTGACATTATAAACACATGTTAAGTTGACTAATTTCTATTGTCATAAGCACATCTTAATTGGATCAATTTCTGGCATCATAAACACATGTTAAGTGGACTAGTTTCTAGCATCATAAATAAATGCTAAGTGGATTAATTTCTATCATCATAAGCACATGTTAATTGGACTAATTTCTAATATTATAAACATGTGTTAAGTAGGCTAATTTGAGCATAATAAACATACGTTAAGTGGATTAATTTGAGTATTAGAAACATGTTAAAGGTGGGACCCACAATATCACAATTTCACATCATTTAGTGGGGCCATCTATCCAATGGATAACATAGATTAAACACCTTGTCAGGGTGTGCCCCGACGTCCACTGGACAACACACCAACACGTGGTGGGGCCCACTTCCAGTGGGCCTCAAATGTTTTGGTTCGAGCCGATACTTGTGTTTTCAGTTCACCCAGTCGGGGTGTAACGCCCCGAGTTTTCGTAGCCCGAGTACATACTCGTGCCCAAGAATTTCGTGTGTTAATAAAGTAATAATTGAATGCTTCAAAATCGCACCTTGTTTTTTTAGTTTTACATCTAGTTATATTCACGAATGTAACCATTCACGAGAATAAAATTAACTATACTTCTTATTTCTTCAAAGTATAAAATCAACTAACTCAAGTGGGAGCTTATTACATTATTCAAAGTTTTGCAGTGGAAAATAAATAAAGTTAAACATAATACTATCCTTCTTCTTTATTCGGAATAATCTTCCATAGAGTGATCATAATTTGTATCTTCAACATGCAGTTCACCTGCAATGTTTATATTGTTGGAAATGGTCAACGCCCTACTCATAGTGATGGTTATCTATTCACTCCCCAAGTATAGGGTTATGATGTAGTAATAAACTCAGTGAGACCGAGGTCGAATCCTAAGGGACTGAAACCTGTACGTTATCTAAAACTAAATAGAACTAGAACTAGACTAAGACAAAATCTAAATCGAATAAATTTAAGGAATAATGGCAAAATATTTATCTAAAATTTAGAATTTAAAGGTAGGGAACTAGGGTGCCAAGGATCCACTTGTAGCAATTGGGAAGTTACCTTATATTGATTCAAGGACACAACTGGAATCAGAGTCCTATCTTATCCAGTTGATAAGAAGAGATTTGTTATATCTCTGAACTTCTCATGGATCTAATCATCAATAGATAAGATTGGTGAAGATTTGGAAGTGATCCCATCACCTAACTATGTCCAAGAGACTATGGCAAACAACAGCAATTTACCAACCTCACAGCCAATCATAAGAGAATTGTGAAAGTTAGGAAGGGTTCCATCACCCAACCATGCCCATGAGACAATGGTGAACAATAGGGCTTCCTAAGTTCACAATCTCATAATGAAAAGAACATACTTAAAAGCTTTCGCAGATCCATTAAAATTTAAGTCACAACAAACCATTAAAAACTTAAAAGTATACCGTAATAATCAAACTAGAATCCATAAGGTTCAAAAAGATATGAATCAAAACAAAGCAACCATCCTAATTACACTGCAAGCTTCACCTCTTAGCCCTAGCTAAGAGGTTTAGCCTAGCCACATGATTAGGCTAAATCCCTAAATCTAAAACAAAAGAAAACAGAAAACAAAGAAAACAAAAACTATACTCCTATCTCTCTCTCTTGTGTACATTTCAACCCCAAGCCGAGATGCCTCTCACATTCTCTCTCTCTATTTCTTATAGGCAGGGAAGACGGTGAATGGGAGCTTTATGCACAAGAGTTGGTTGTGCAGCAACAGCGGAAGATCTTCCGCAGCTACTTTCGCAGCTGTGTGCGAAAAACAAGAACCAGCACTTCTTGGAATGATTATATCTCAGCAAAACAAAGCCTGCTGCCTGATCTGATCCATTCAGTCAGCTTGACACCGGTCGATTGTACCTTGGGAGGTATTTGGACCGCCCAAATGAAGGGACCGATCATCCCCATGATCACCGAACGACCATAAAGCCCATAAGTGCGTAAACAGGGCCTGTGGACTGAGCTGTGATGTTGGTGGGGCCCACTTCTTGGTGTTTCTTGCAAAATTCACCCCGTCCAACGTGTTCTTCTTGAAAAAATAGTCAGGGATGGCTGGTTTTGGATTAGATTCGGTGTGGCCCACTGGATTTCTCATTGCACCATTCATCCTACTTTTGAACAGCAGAGAACCCATTCTCGCTGTCTTTTGAAATTCTGTCCTCTAGGCTATGATAAGAGGAAACGTGGTCTTCTGATGGACGGTCCAAATCATACCTTTGAAGCACGGTGGTGGCCCACAAGATCCCACCTGCAAGCTCTGTTTTAGCACTGGAGGAAGGTGCTGTGAATGTGAAGAAGACTCGGTCAAACCGATTTTGACTGTTTTGAGCAGTCCGGTGTGGCACGGGAGTGTACCGCATGGTGCACTCTCACCTTATATGTGGGGTCCACTGTAATGTATATGTAAAATCTACTTCGTCCATTCATTGTACCACCTCATTTAGGGGGTTGAGACCAAAATTGAAGCATGTATAGCGACCAGGTGGGCCCCAAATCACTGTTTTATGGGCTGATCTGTTTGTTAGTCTACTTCCACCAGGATCCAATATCTAAAATTTGACTTATATGATTAATTTATGGTTAAGCCATATATGAAGTTTGAATCTAAACGGATGGTGAAAACCCTGTGATTCTTCATTCTGGCTGACTTTCAGGCCCCTTAAGCTTCAGTTTCTCGATTTTCTCAGATTTCTGGCTTGTAAATCTATCGATCTTAGTCCCCTGGAGTTCCTCCCTTGCCTTAGTGTCATCAGAGCGTTAATTCCATGCTTTTAATACCCTGTTTCGGTCCAAGATCTTAAATACACCTTACATCACAAACACGATTAAATTTGTCATTAAACAGCATCATGTTTATAAATTCAGGTAATAACTGGGGTCTAATATGCAATATTCAACCCTCAACATTATCCTTTAAGATTAATAATAATTCAAGAGATTTGTAAGAATAATGTGAGGGTTCCAATACATCTCGTACTCCACCACTATGAGTGGTATCGGTATGCGCAACTAATGTACATGAATGCATACCTAGCATAGTACGTGCGATCCATTATACGTAATAATCATCACAATATGAAATATAATTTATAGAAAACTCGGCTCGTCCCGTATCCCATATTATGGAGATTAGTCAGCGTGTCCAACGCTACCATGGTTTTATGTAGAGCTGGGCAAGATCCGACCCGATCTAACCGGTCGGATCTGATCTGAGCCGAACTGAAGGCCAGGATTCGGTCGGATCAAGTAGGGCCAATCTGAACCAATCTGATCCAATTTGATCCTATAAAGAGTATTTTTACTTCTTTTTTTAAAACTTTTTTACTACCCTCCCTCTTCTCTACCCAAACAAAAACCCTGACCTGTCCCTACCCCTCTTCTCTACCCGATTGAGCGGCGCTGCACCCTCTTCTCTACCTGATCTGATGGGTGTCGTTGTGGATGGGGATGCCACAAAGATCTCCTAGACTAGAGATTCTAGCCCTTAGGTTGGCAAATGAACAGAAATGGTTTGGAAAATGTCCGAAGATTGGATGGTTTAGATCTTCTAATTGGAGGTTTTTGAGGCTATATGGATCACATGACCATGGGCCACACTAAGCTGCACTTAGCACTTCAGGATTTGTAGTTTATCAGTAACCAATTTCTTGGTGCGAAGGTCATTTTTTAGATTTTTCCTTACTAAGTATATATTTCTTACCATTTCTCTAAAATAGATAATCTTCCATTGATGTGTATCTAAAACTTGTTTGCTGCAAATGAAATTATGTCAAAAAGTAGTAGAGAGAGAGGAGGACTCGATCTGAACCGTACCCAACCCGATTCGACTCAGTTTCCCCAACTGAGTTGAACTCTATTTTGGTCAGGCCAACAAGGGATCGGATCAGATCGAGTCAGCCTTACTGGACTCGATCCCAGATCGGATCGAGTTTGAGTTAGATTCTTAAAAAAATTGGATCGATCAAGTCGAGTTGGACCCAATCCGGTCTGACTCGACTCGATGCCCACCTCTAGTTTTACTTGAATACCTCGAGGCGGCACAACACATGATCGAAAGATTTATGTGACACAATTTGTTCATAGAGCGACTATTTATGACATCCAATCCTGAAAGTTATGTAACACGTATGGCGGTTTACTTACATCAATTATGCATCACTACCCAAATCCATAGAATTATATGTCGACCAAGAGGGTCACTACCCAGAGTGCATTACGTCCATAATAAAATATATGAATCTCTAGATGTGAGACCTCTAAAACATCACTTGCATTAATGGAAAAATATATCAAACCGTAGGAGTTTTGGAATTTCAAGACACATGCCCAAGCCATAAAGGGAGGTAGCATAAGGCTAACCTAATAAAGAAGAAGAGTAGCATTAGGCTAACTCAACAAAAATAAGGGGAGATAAGCAAAAGCCAACTCGATATAGAGTGAAAACACGCGTCACTCCCAAAATCATCAAAGGACAAGGTTTATATCCATAATCCCGCAGGAATTCATAAAACTCACGTATAATTAAAATCATACATTAACTGTAATTCTTACAAAGATAAATAATTTATAGCGGTTAATCAATCAATTGCATGAAAATCACAATAAAATGAAAATATGCAAAAATAAGACAAATCATGTATAAATCAACTCAAATTAGTGTAAGTTTAAAGGAATCCCTCACTTAAACCCTAAATATAAACCCTAGGTAGATCTCGTTGTAGGTGGACTTATACATGAATCACAATGTCAATTAAAGAAGAACGAGAGAACAAACGTGTGGGGAAGGAAGAAAAGGGACGTGCGTCTAGGCTTGAACGTCTCTCTCTCTCTCTCTCTCTCTCTCTCTCTCTCTTCCTTAGACCCAAGAAGGTGGTGCGCATGAGATTTTGAGTGGAGAAGGGGCGCCCGCCCCCTTTTTAAAGGATTTCTCAAATAGTTTCTCATTGCACTTAAATTAGGTTTCTCCAATTTGTCTCTTCTAATGATCATTCTTTAAATATAATTCATTCACGGTGATGAGATAATCGAATATGGACGTGGTATATAATTTTCTTGGTGATTCGAAATTTAAATTGACTTATCTTTAAAATTCTCGTAGCAAGTGCCAAAACGGACCTGATCCCAATTAACGGTCCAAGCCTAATGATCAAGACCCAATTTTAGAGAAAATGTGTAGTCAAGATATTTAAATGATTGGGTAAAAGGAAGGAATTGGCTCTAAAGCGGTCAACATTCAATTGTGTAGGATTATAGATCGGGGTCTAAATTTTGTATGATCTCATAGTCATATGAGCCCAAAGTGTAGTCCAAATTTGAGTTACGATCGACAGTGTAAAGTGAGTCTATCAGAAGCTCCAAATTTAGAAAGAGTTTTAAGCATAAAGCTGTTAGCTTCATGCATAAGAAAAAAGCTACCAATGTGGGGTTCTCACATTTCATACTCAATCAATGTAATGAGGAATCCAAGTCGTTCATATGAAGAGAAATATCCTACTATGACTACTCAAGAGCTTTCCTCACTTGATGGACACGAAAATCAATGATTAAAGGTTTGATTTATCAATTGGTCCACTTTTACAATGATCTAAGGGCTGAAATTTTACGTATATTGTTAACTTCTAATGCATAAGCATGACATAAAATTTTACCTGAAAAGGATCATGAGAACCATGTGATCTAGAATTCAAGGGTATAGGTTAATAATATTTTCATAATTATTACTGATCTGGGAGTTTTGGAAAATATAATAATTCTACATGGTAATAGGTAAGTTTCTAAGTAATTCTTACAAAATAACTTATATCTAAATCATTACAAATAAAGAGTTATTCACCAAATAAGTTAAAATTATCATTATATATATTAAATAATATGATGGATAATCAGATGACATATTAAAAATAGAAAAACTCAATGGTTAGTACTTTAACGATGTATGTAAGTGGATGTATGGTCAGTTTCGTAAACGGATGAATACAAAGTGGGTTTTTTGGAGTGATCAAGAGGTAGAATATATATACCGTTAGTTTACTATGATCGGATGGTGTAAACTTAAAGTGGATGGTTAGATATCTTTACCTAGCGGTGAATGATTGATTGAATGGTTGGTTATGATGGACAAGTGAGAATTCTTGGATATATGGTGATCCTGTCTTAAAAATTAATAGTCAGATGACTTGATATAAGGATGAAGATGATTCTAAATGACCAGATTCATGTTAAAAAATAAATGTAAGGTTATTATAGCCTAAATTAGTGACATACATATTTATATACTAAATTAAATTTTATGATAACACTCGAGAACTTTCAATACTCGAGAATTGAAAAGTTTGAGGTGTTAGAAGGGGTGACCTTGCAAATGGTGTGGATGACACAAAAACGTCATAGTGGGGCACACACCAGACCCCACAACAAGTTGGATGACAAATAAACATTATAGAGGGTCCCACGTGCTAGTGGACTTCACAAAGTTGAGTAGCAAATAAACATTATAATGGGTACCCATTTTCTAACTATTAGAATCATCTTGAGTTCCCACTATTATTTATGTGGGGTCCATTTAATGGATTGTACAAATAAAATCCATACATCATGGTGGGCCCTAAAGGTTAGATGACAGGTTAGATGACAAGTAAACATCGTAGTGGGCCCTGTAACAACCTGAATTTTCCACGGCCCGAGTATATACTCGTGCCCGAGAATCCCTGGTGTTAATAATGTAAAGATTTGGATGTCTCAAGGTTTCACCTTGATTTTCTTCCCATTTAGATCACACCCAGTTACATCTATAAAAGTAATCATCCACAAGAATGAAATCAACTATATTTATAATTCATATTAAGTGAATCAAATAAATATGTCAAATGCCCTCTCAATGGGAGCTTATTACATTATCAAAGTACGTAGCGGAAATAAATGAAACTGAATCATAAAACTATCTTCCTATTTATTCCATATAATCCTCCATAGGGAGATGGTCCTTTAGGTCTTCTTCCTGTACATCACCTGCATCATTTGTACGGTTGTAGAGGGTTAATGCCCTACTTATAGTAATGGTTATCCTTTAAGATTAACAATAATTCAAAAGATTCATATAAGTAATGTAAGGGTTTTAAAACGTCTCGTACTCCACCACTACGAGAGGTATCCGGATGCCCAACTAATATGCATATGAATGCATGCCTAACAAAGTATGTGCGGCTCATCATACATAGTGATCATCATAATGTGGAATATAATTCGTAGAAAACCCGACTCGCCTCGCATCCCATAACTACAGAGATTCGTAGTCAATGTTAACGTGGATTTATGCGAACATCTCAAGGCAATACAACAACACAGTTGTGGGATTTACATAACATGATGTATTCATGGAGTGACTATTTATGACATCTAATCTCAAAAAGTGATGTAACACGCATGACGATTTACTTACATTGATTGTGCACCACGCCAACCAACCCATGAGATTATGTGCCAACTAAGAGGGCCACTACTCGTAACACATTACGTCCATGATAATAATTTAAATCATTAGTTGTGATACCTTTAATACATCACTTGCATTAATAGAGAGATAATTCAAATTATGAAAGTTTTGAAATTTCAAGGCACATGCCCAAGCCATAAAGATAAATAGTATAAGGCTAATAAAATAATGAGGATAGTAGCAATGGCTAACTCAACGGAGAGGAGAGTGGCAATGACCAACTCAACAAAGAGGAGAGTGGTAATGGCTAACTCAACAAACAGGAGAGTGGCAATGGCCAACTCAATAAAGAGGAGAGTAGCAAGGGCTAACTCAACAAATTTGGTAAAGGCAAGGGTAAGGCTTGTATCCATCGTCCCACATAAAAATACTAAAGATCATTGGTAATTAACATCATACCATAATCCCAAAAGGTAAATAATTATTGATGGTAATTTAAACAATTGCATAGAGAGAATCATAGTAACATGAGAACAGGTAAAAGGCAAGATAGTTCATATCAACTTGAATTAAGGTAAGCTTAAAGGATTCCCTCACCTTTGGATTCAAATTGTTTCCTAAATGGGGTCAGTTATTTACTCTGTTGATCTCAACCTTATCCTAGACCATGAAATTTGTAAGGTTATGATCTGGTTTAGGTAGTATCTATAATATGGGTTTAGGATTTTACTAGTTGTTAGTTGGGGAACTTTGAATTCAATGTTTTAATCTTAATTCGCTAGTCCAGTAATTCTACTTACCTTAGAATTGTTGATTCGACACTGAACCTGAGTCGGTGACTCAGTGGATCGTAGCTGCAGCACAAGCCCTTCGTAGAAGCTGGTAGTCGTTGCTACCTCTCCTTTTGTTTCTTCTCCCACCTTCTTTCTTTCTTAATTCTCTTCTTTCCTTCTCTCTCTCTCTCCCGTTTCTTCTCTCTCTTGTTGGCGTGCTTCCTAATGAGGGAGGTGTGTATTTATATAGATATGGATTTCCAGAATCTTTTGCGTAAGCAAAGCAGACCTTGTGCGATCGGACTGCGCAATTGTGTGGCATCCGTTTTAGAGGTATCTTCTTCTCTCCTCCGTTCTTTCTTGTCGGATCTGTAATGTTCATTAGATGGGGCCCACAGAAGGGAGGCTGTGGCTACATTCTTGAGTGCAAGAACGTTTAATTAATCGATCAACAATGTCCTTGCAACAAGATCTGTTCGGACAGGATTTTCGGTTTGCGGTAACTTTGCTTGGAAAAAAGGGAATACCAATCCCACCGGACTAGTTTCTTTCTTCACTACCGACGTCGGTGCAATTAGAAGTCCTCCCTCTTGACTTTGGACGGTTCAGATCGGAGCCAAAGAATTCTCCTTGGGTTTGCTACGTGAAGTGTTTGAATTGGATTCAGTTTCTAGCCCCGTGTGCGGAGAGAAATATGGAACAAGTGCAGAAGGTTTTTAGTTTGTTTTCTTGCTAGAGTTTGTGGGGCCCATTCCTACTACTCCATTGAAAGATCTGATCCATTCGTCAGTTTGATGGCAAGTTTTTTGTTAACGACTCTAAATTTAGGGTCGAACGGTGTTCTGGTGGCCCCCGCTGTTGATCATGGCCTGCATCACGTTCTATTGCTCACTAGGCCTTGGTCGGAGGTGAGGTCCACACGTGATGGACGGTCCAAATTGTCGTGATGGGTGATCATAATGGGCCATAACACATTCTAAACGGATATTTTCGTTCGTCTAGACATGGCAGAGACGTCTAGCTTTTGAAAGAAGATCGGGTCAGACCTCTTTTGACCGACCTTTGGTCTTGGTTTGGTGTAGGTGTACACTTTCTGTGTACACACACCTATCCAAATGTGGGGTCCACGTGAAGTTCAGAGTAAGTTTACTCCGCTCATTTGTTTAATCAACTCTTATCAGGGCCCCACACATTCCACCATTAACTAGAAACAATGCACAATCTCAAACACAAGGACAACATGTTAACATCCTTCATGTTATACATCATATTGGGCCCACTAGCCAAAAACACAACAAACCAAGAAAAAACTCAATTATCCCATTTATGCATTGTAAAATAGGCCTCTCTAAGCATGGTTCACTTGACTAGAGGTAGTATGCAAGGCATGCTTCCCAGTAGGCAATGGGCCTACCCAACGGGCTCAAGGAAGGTTACCATTATGGGCTTCTCACTCCCCAACGATTTCTCTTAGTATTGGGCCCGTTTGGGCCATAGGGTTGTATCATTTAGATGGGCCTGAGGCCACCTATATCTTAAGAGAACATTTAGACAACAAGATCTCTCCACTAAATATTTTACAAGTTATATAACACCCATTTACAAAACATGCTAGGTGGTCCTCGTTACATGAAAGGTAAGGCCCATACTAGATGACCCACTTAAGGTTTTTATCCTAACAACACCTGAGAGTTATTTTTCAAAGTTCAGATGATTTATTAAATGCTTTGAGAAGGTGGTGGACCCCACTAACGTGGCCCCACATAAATTTTACATCAAACAAATTTTTATGTAATGTTGGTTTCTAGCCATCTTCAATTTAGATTTATAATCATGTAGGGACCCACATATGGTGAAAGGAATGATCCATATATTAGCTCTATGCATGGGCTTTAAAAATTAGAAGGTGAACCTCATTGGTTTGGTGTATACAATTTACGGTGATGTCCCAAACATGGGTACTTGGAGGAAATGTGTAGGAAACACATTGCAGAAATAGCTTTGTCTAGACTTTGAGTATGTCCCAAGGTCACAAGGGACCACCTTTCAGTATGTCGTTAGGTGCCCTTGGTAGTACACTATATGTAATTCAAAAATTATAATTTGGGACCACCTGGTTGTGCACATATAATATTTGGTATAGGGCCAAACATATGTATTTTAATTTTCTGCACAGAATTTTTTGCATAACTGTCTTGCCCCATTTTGGGATCCACTCCCTGATCATATGAGGTCTGATTTGGCCCAAGTAAAATATAATTTCTTTATTCATTGATATATATTAAAGGTTCCAAGTGGTGGCCTACTCATATCTTGTGCGTGGGGTCTACTACAGATGCTCAAAGTTGGTACAAAATACAAAAATAATCAGACAGTTTTCAACAATGGAGTCTGTCACAACTTAAGGCCCAGTTACCAAACACTTGGGGATCATTCCTAACACAAAGGTAGAACATTCTAGCTCACTTATATAAGGATTAAACATCCCCCAAAGTGGGACCCTTAAGTACAGAGTGTGAAGCTCACCACAAGGTGTCAAAGATGTCTACATGCAATGCAGTTATATACTTGAAAATATTCCAACAAATAGAAAGTGCAAAAGAAAGGAAATAGATAGAATGACAAGTGGGGCCCACACGCTACCAAAGCATAGATAAGAGACACACATCAATACACATGGCTGTCCAAATAAAATGAACTAATAAAGTATATAAATCAAAAGTGGTCTTACTACCAAGTGGGTCTATAATAAGAGGATGAATGTTATAGACAACATACATACAACATACAAGTAGCACATGAAATGTCTTGATCAAACATCTATGATCAGATTCTATGTTAGAAAATAAGAGCCAGTGGATGGTTTGGGACTCATCATTTAAGCTGTTTATAGGTTTCCAACCATACAAAGCCTTCGATCCATCTGTACCACATGTAGCAACTTAAGGTTTATCCTTACGGAAGTATTAGTCGATCCAGAATTTCTTAAATTCTATTATAAAATAATATAACCATAGGGACCGTACATATGATCAATAACTATCTTAAGTTAAGAAAAAATATCAATCACATCCGACCGTTGGAATCACAGATATAGCCCACACAGATGGTCACAACAAGCTCTCAAATACATTTTCATACAAGGCCAAGATCTCAGTCATTCGAGCTCTGATCGAAGCGTATTATATACTATTGGAAAGATACTTCAATTTTCTACGAAGCCAATGGTATATATATTTCTATTAGGTTTAATAAAGAGATTAAAAATAGGTCACCTTTTGGAAAATCGGAACTCTCTGTGTATTATTGGACATCAACCAAGTAAAGTTAATGTCACGGATGATTGGACCGTTAGATGGCTAAAACATTTGGCTCATAGTTAGCTCATATTGTGGTTCATATGATTCCTAATTTTCAACTCAGATCTTAGCATGATTGATTTTATACGAATTTTATAAGTTTTTGTCCGGATACACAAGTAAGATTACAAGTGAAGGGTGTGGATATAATATTCATCATGGTGGACTATATTGACGTGGACCACTTGTTGACCACCATGACCAGTAATATATGAAACCATAGGGATCCACACCAGTGAGCCCATATGCATTAAAAATATAAAATTAAGAAAGAGGAGGATGAGGATGATGGAAGGAGGGGTGTAGACTCACCTCAAATGGATGGATAGTTAGATGATGATGTGTGGTCCACTCCATCTAGGATTAATGGTGGGCCACACCTCGGCCCCACTCTTTCTCATTCTTTTTTAAAATCTCAGAATTTTTTAAGTATAGTAAAGAAAATGAGTGTAAGAGAGCTCCTACTCTTATTAGGGAATTAGGGGTTGAGGTGGCAAGATGATGTGGCAAGTTTATGGGGTCTTATTAGTGCTAAAAGTGAGGTGGAAGGTGGTGTATAGTATAGGTAGTGGATAGATGAGGTGGATGATGCTAAGCATGCATTAGCCAATGTGGAAGAAAGGCATGCATTGGTTAATGAATGGATAAGGGTTATGGGTTGTAGGTGATGCATGGTGAATGATGAAGTAGAGTATTACAATTGGTTATTTGAAGTGATGTGGCACAAATCAAGACATGTGTAAGATAAAGTGGACATGGGCTATGATTAGTTTCTAAGGCATGGGGAGAGGGTTAATGATGGATTTTGGGGTAGAACCCAATTTTTGTCTTGTAGTACTTATCTTATATGTGCTAGCCACTTATTTGTCGCGTAGTGATTGTCTTATCTTGTGATAATTTTTATATTCTAAAAGTGGGCTTTAAGCCTACACGGGCCTAACACAATAAAGGTTGCTTGTATTACAAGATACGTAATTTGGGCCGTACATTCGATATGTCGTATCTCACTAACGGAGAGTTGGATTAATATACGATTTTCACTATTGCGACCGCAAGGATGATGCAGTCCACATGATAGAGGTCTCAAGGTCATCCGGAACAAATCACGTAGGTGGGGTTACTGGGTGCACTGGGGTGTGGTGTATAGTCTATCATCAGTGCAGATCAGGACACGTGTGTGCGAGCGGCGTTACTAAATACCAGGATCCCACAACACACTTGTTGAATGTTCACCACCCCAAGTATAGGGTCATGATGTAGTAATAATCTAGGTAAGACCGAGGTCGAATCTATAGGGACTGAACCTTGTACATATTCTGAAAGTAACTAGAACTAAAACTAGAAGAAGATGTAATCTAAATCAGGAAAATTTAAGAAAATAATGGTGAATTAGTAAACTAAAACTTGTAAAATTCAAAGGTGGGAAACTAGGGTTTCCAAGGATCCACTTGTACTCAAAACACAACTGGATTTAGAGTCCCGTCTTTATCCAATTGGAAGATATTTCATTAAAATCAACTCTGAACTTCCTTTGATCTAGTTTTCTATGAATAACAAGTATGAGAACTAGAAGTGATTCCATCAAAAAACCATACCCATGGGACAAAGTAAACAACGGAATTTAACCAATCCACAACCAATCTGGGAGATTTATGAACGTTAGGAAGGGTTCCATCATCCAACCATGTCTATGAGACTTATGGTGAACAACAGGGTTTCCTAATTTCACTATCTCAATATATGAATAGAACATGCTCAAAGCTACTGTAGATCTATTGTAATTTAAGCTACAAAAAACCATTAAAAACTAAAAGCATTCCTAATAATTAAACTAGAATCAAAATTAGTTCAACTTAACATGAATCAAAGCCATAGAAAACAATCCGTCGCGCTACAAGCTTCACCTCTTAACCCTACCTAAGAGGTTTAGCCTATCATAGGCATGATCAAGCTAAAGTCTGAAGGAAAATAAAAAAGGAAACAATGAAGGAGAAGGAAAACTCAGCCGACCATCCCGCTCCACACACACACACACACACACACACTCTCTGTTTCATTCTCTCTCTCTCTCTCTCTCTCTCTCTCTCTGTTTTTCCTCCATGTCCGATAATGTTCCTCCACGCTCTCTCTCTTTTATAGCATCTTGGAGTCAGTTGTGCGTGCATAGCAAGATGATCAGGGTCAAATATTGCATATCAGACCCCGATTATTGCCCTATTTTATGTACATGATAAGGCCTAACATCGAATTTTAATTGTATTTTTGTTACAGGATGAAGTCAGGGGCATTAATTGAAAAATGATGTTAAAAGCATGGATTTGACGCTCCAAAATTACCAAGGCACGGGATGGACTCCAGGAAACCAATAATGAAGATTTTACACGCCTGAGATTTGAGGAAAGCAAGCCAAAGGAGCCCGAAAAGGGTCCAGAATGCAAGATCACATGTTTCCCGTCATCCGATCAACTCGAAACTTCATACATGTGATGGGGGCCGTAAATTAACCATACATATTAAATTTCAGCCATTGAGGATCTCGGGAAGTAGTCCAACGGCCAGATCAGCCTCTTAATTCATTAAGTGGGGCCCGCCGGATATCTGGATATACATCAATTTTGGTCCTGACGGTGGAAATAATATGAGAAAGCGGATGGACGGAGCAGATTTCTCAAAACAAAGACGGTGGGACCCATTTACAAGGCATGCGTGTATTGCACAAGACACGCAAGACCGGGAGTGCAAAAACGCGCCGACCCGCGCTCTCTCCCCATCTTCAAAAACTCAAAAGACGCAGTGGCATTCTTCTCTCGCCGATCGTTAAGTTCGTGGTTGTGGACCCCACACGTTGTCCAAATGAGTGATCCTACTGCCATCCGTTTCTGGGCAAAAGGTTACCATTGCTGGTGGCAAAAATTCAAATGAAAGCATAGATCGAATCCAAATGCTCAAAAACGCAGTTGACGGTGTGATAAGGTATTCTGTGGCCCGGACCAAAACAGAGAAAAAATACATATTTTTGACCAAAATTTCGACATAAATTCGGTAGATGTCTTGGATTTTCCATTTAATTCAAGGTGGGACCCACCCATCACCACATTCGATCCACGTCCGCGTAACGCACGGACGCCGCTGGCGTGTTTTGCGGCGGTTTGTGGGCCCCACTCGTCAACCTTTCGGAAGATCTGATCCGTCAATCGTGTAGAGGGCCATGAATACTACAAAATCATGCTGATATTTCACTCCCATGCATACACACGTGTGCGGCACTGAGAGCCACAAAAGGGTCGCTCGCACGACGTTCAAAACCGATCTTTTGTATTTTCTTCAGGTAAAATGGACATTCAAAACCACCCATTTCTAACCGAAATTTCATCCCGAATCCAATGGACGGGGTGAATTTTCCAGAAAAATACCTATCATGGGGCCCACCGATCACGTTTGCGAAAATTTGTACTCCGAGACCTTCTACGACTCTCACCCACCACACCACCATCCAAAGTACCCATAAAAGGAGAGTTTTGGACGTGGGAAAGGCATTCAGAATTAGGGAATTCGAGATCCAGAGCCAGGGAGAGAAGAAAGAGAAGAAAGAGAAGGAGGAAGAGAGAGAGATCGATTGGTTTGGTGTTTTATTTTTATGAATTTTATTTAATATTTTTTTTATGGATTTCATGGGTCACTAATCTCTCAGCTAGGGCTGAGATGAAGCCCCTAATTTGATTAGCTCTTGTTTTGGTTGGTTTACTTTGAATATTAATTAATTTGTTTCTTTCTCTAAGTGGGCGTGATTGGTTTAAATTCTATACTTCTCCATCTATGAACTTGATCAAAGTATATATATGGATGTTGTTTGGATGCTTATTACAGGTGCTTGTGTCTGATCAAGAACAGGTTTCCTATAGAGGAAGAAACATGATGCTTTAATGAATGTACATTCCATGTGCCCGACCAAGGACATGGGATATGTTATTCATGGCGTTGCTTAAAGGAATTAGACATTCTGTATGCCCGATAAAGGACACAGACTGTGCTTTCTCTCAGATAAGTGGTATCAATCTAGATCAAGGTGAATCAACAGACCAAACAAGGGTTAGGATAATTAGAGGTGGATTCGAAAGTCCTAGTGCTCTCTCTCTGATTGAATTTTCTTCCCTGTTCTTAATTGTTTTATTTTTTCTTAGAATTGTGCTTAGTAGTTCATTCCATTCTTTGTTGGATTAGTTAAGGAGAATCATAGATTTGAGTTGTGACGACCAGTCCTCGTGGGAACGATCTCGTAATACGTACCGTATCTGCATCTGATTCGTATACTTGAGAGTTTAAAAATCATTTAAATCATGTTGGTTTAAATAAAACATCAAGTTTTTGACGCCGTTGCCGAGGACTGTTTCGTTCCAAATTGAATTTAGGATTCTCTCTTATCATAATTCATAGCTTAGGATTTTACTAACTTTAGTCTTAGATTATTTATTTATTTATGTATTTGATTATTTTTTTTAGAACCACTTTTTCTGTCCTGTAGGGTCGTTGATAGATCTTCTAACTTGGTAACTTTGTCCTAATTTCTTTACTTTCTTTATTTTTTTTTAGATTAGGTCTTATCCCCTAGATACTAACTTGTTTTGTTTTGTTTTGCATGTTTTTAACATAGGGACTTCTACTCTGGGCTGGAGCAAGAGAGCACACATCTGTTTACCTTAAAAAACGATGGATTCCTTAGGCAGATCATCATGAGCTCTATTGTAGAAAATGAGTCACTCTCAGCTGAATTTCCCAACTCTTTGGATGATTGCTTGGCACACTTTGCAGATTCAAATGATCCCATGATAAGAGACATAGTGAATGCCTTGCAAAATAATATCTCGGTAGTCATCACTGACCGAGAGAACCCTTACTCTGAAGCCCCTCCCTCCCCAGATCCTCACTATTTACCATTAAGGAAGGAGGAGCTAAAAATTGAACCGAAGTTTGGAACCTCGGAATGTGTTGAGACTACACCACTTTCTGAGAATTTTTCTGACTTTCATCTATGTGTAGTCTCTGATTCATCATGGGATACTAACATCGAAACTTCTTCTGTCGCAGGTGAATCGTATATACTCTGGATACCTCAAGCGAATCAACAACAAATTTTTGATGAGGTACGTAAGTTTCTCTGGAATGTCATGCTCCAGGGCATCCTCGCCTATTGCAATAAGGGCTTTTGGATGATCCTGTTAAGAAACCTACTGAGAAATTTATCACGATACTGGCCGGAAGAGAAACCTTGCAGCATGACTGAGTAGTTTTTTCCTGCTTTCTTAGGACTAAGGTAGTTTTCTTTATGTTGTTTTAGGATAGACAGTAAACTTAGCGCTCCTAGGAGGCAACCCAGTCTTTTTGTTTTATGCTTTTTCTTAGTTAGTTACTTCAATGTTTGTGGGTAACATTACTGCAAACCCTCACAAGAGTACAACTCATCCACTAGGGGTAACCTAGGGGTTTAAAGGCTTGTTGCATGTGCTAAATGCAATCGAAAGCACCTGCGAAAGTGGTATAGGTAGGATCTTCTTTTATTTTCTTTTTATTTTTGCTTCTGTTGATTTCTCTCTTGTGCTAACTCGCTTTTACGTTGAAATTTTTTTGAAAGCTTCTTCATTCTCCATCCAGGTATCATCTTTCCATCACTCTTCTTTTATTCTCGTTGTCCCATGTGCATTGCTTGCTTATTTCTTTTACATTGAGGACAATGTAGATTTTAGGTTGGGGGTGAGAGATTAGGATACCTAATCAAGATTTTCTTGGTCTTGTTCCAAAAATTTTAAATTTTTTCTGGAATTTCTATTGAATTCAATGTGATTTTGAAGGATAGTTGTGATTTTAACATTATAGGATATGTGATGTTGGTAACTTATGACTCTTGGATTCGGCCATCTGCTTGATTTCACAGTCAATTTTGAATTGTTAATCCATGATTAGAAGTTGTAAACATTGATTGAGCCATGATTTCACATATCACATCTCGCTTACACATTAAGTTTTAGTTCGATAACTGAATGATTAAATTGGTAAAAGAAGAATTGAAAGAGTTACTCACATAATCTTCACCATAGGTTTGCTCCCTATAGGTGTAGATTTGATTCTCCATAATTTGATTTTAAAAAAAAAGGGTTAGGCGACAAGTTGTCGCCATAGGTTTGCTCCCTATAGGTGAGAATTTGATTCCCCTCATTTGCGTTACTGCTCATAAAGAAAACCAAAGGCTGGTAAAATGAAAAGTTAATCTATGAGATAAGTGTTGGTTTCAAGTTTTGATTGTCATGAATTACTAATGATATCATGAAATTGACAATTGGATCTCTTACTGATTGTAAGTCGAGATTATACTTTACACTCGTGGAACTCAATGTTTAGGAATGTTCTAATTGATGGATTAATATTTTGAACTTAATTATGAAGTTTACTGTGAGCTTGATTCCAAGAGAAAAATTCCATACACCAATCATGAATCTTAGAATTTTCACATCTCAGCTATCTGTTCACATGTCACTTGAATTTACAGGAATTGTCTTTTATTTCTGAAATTATTTTTCGCATGTTTTGCTTCTAGACTAGCAAAATGTCTGGTTGGGAGTTGTGATCAGGGTCAAATATTGCATATCAGACCCCGATTATTGCCCTATTTTATGTACATGATAAGGCCTAACATCGGATTTTAATTGTATTTTTGTTACAGGATGAAGTCAGGAGCATTAATTGAAAAATGATGTTAAAAGCATAGATTTGACGCTCCAAAATTACCAAGGCACAAGATGGACTCCAGGAAACCAATAATGAAGATTTTACACGCCTAAGATTTGAGGAAAGCAAGCCAAAGGAGCCTGAAAAGGGTCCAGAATGCAAGATCACATGTTTTCCACCATCCGATCAACTCGAAACTTCATACATGTGATGGGGGCCGTAAATTAACCGTACATATTAAATTTCAGCCATTGAGGATCTCGGGAAGTGGTCCAACGGCCAGATCAGCCTCTTAATTCATTAAGTGGGGCCCGCCAAATATCTGGATATACATCAATTTTGGTCCTGACGGTGGAAATAATATGAGAAAGCGGATGGACGGAGCAGATTTCTCAAAACAGCACGGTGGGACCCATTTACAAGGCATGCGTGTGCACAACACACGTGCACTGGGAGTGCACCGAATGCAAGTCGGGTCAGCTCGGGCGCTGACCCACGCTCTCTCTCCTCATCTTCAAAAACTCAAAAAACGCAACAGTGTCTTCGAAGCCGATCGCCGGTTCGTGATTGTGGACCCCACACGTTGTCCAAATGAGTGATCCTGACCGTCCATCCGTTTCCTGGGGCAGCTATTACCATTGCCTAGGTGGCAAAAATTTGAATGAAAGCATAGATCAGAATCCACCTGCTCAAACGCAGTTGGACGGTAGATAAGGTATTCTAGGGTCTTGACCAAAATAGAGAAAAATACATATTTTTGACCGAAATTTTGACATAAATTCGGTAGACGTCTTGGATTTTCCATTTAATTCAAGGTGGGACCCACCCATCACCACAGTTCGATCCACGTCCGCGTAACGCACGGACGCCGCTGGCGTGTTTTGCGGCGGTTTGTGGGCCCCACTCGTCAACCTTTCGGAAGATTTGATCCGTCAATCGTATAGAGGGCCATGAATACTACAAAATCATGCTGATATTTCACTCCCATGCGTACACACATGTGCGGTACAGAGGCCACAAAAGGGCTGCCCGGCGACGTTCAAAACTGATCTTTTTGTATTTTCTTCTGTGGGCCGCATTAATGGACATTCAAAACCACCCATTTCTAACTGAAATTTCATCCTAAATCCAATGGACGGGGTGGATTTTCCAGAAAATACCTCTGTGAGGCCCACCGATCACGGCTGCGAAAATTTGTACTCCGAGACCTTCTACGACTCTGCCACCGACCCCAGCCATCCAGCAGCTATAAAAGGAGAGTTTTGGACGTGAGAAAGGCATTCAAAACTAGGGAATTCGAGATCCAGAGCCGTGGGAGAAGAAAGAGAAGAAAGAGAAGGAGGAAGAGAGAGATCGATTGGTTTGGTGTTTTATTTTTATGAATTTTATTTAATATTTTTTTTATGGATTTCATGGGTCACTAATCTCTCACTAGATTTCTGAAATCACCTAATTTGATTAGCTCTTGTTTTGGTTGATTTACTTTGAATATTAATTAATTTGTTTCTTTCTAAGTGGGCGTGATTGGTTTAAATTATATACTTCTCCATCTATGAACTTGATCAAAGTATATATATGGATGTTGTTTGGATGCTTATTACAAAAGTCTTGTGTCTCGATCAAGAACAGGTTTCCTATAGAGGAAGAAACAGATGCTTTAATGAATGTACATTCCATGTGCCCGACCAAGGACATGGGATATGTTATTCATGGCGTTGCAAAAGGAATTAGACATTCTCCGTATGCCCGATTAAGGACACAGACTGTGCTTTCTCTCGTATAAGTGGTATCAATCTAGATCAAGGTGAATCAACAGACCAAACAAGGGTTAGGATAATTAGAGGTGGATTCGAAAGTCCTAGTGCTCTCTCTCTGATTGAATTTTCTTCCCTGTTCTTAATTGTTTTATTTTTTTCTTAGAATTGTGCTTAGTAGTTCATTCCATTTTTTGTTGGATTAGTTAAGGAGAATCATAGATTTGAGTTGTAACGACCAGTCCTCGTGGGAATGATCTCGTAATACGTACCGTATCTGCATCTGATTCGTATACTTGCGAGTTTAAAAATCATTTAAATCATGTTGGTTTAAATAAAACATCACAAGAGGCAGTGGCTGGAGAGAAGTCGGTGAAGTTTACGCAGCAGTGTGCGCAACGAAACCATGCTCGACCCTTGTTTGGCAGATGGCCTTCCAGTTTTGGCCATCTGATTCGTTCAGGCTCCTTGGGCTTGGTCGACCCCACCTACTTCATCTTTTGGATGGTCCGGATCATTGGTCCGGACGTGATAGAGATCACACAACCGGCCCATAGTGTCCGGATGCTGCTACGCATGTTCCTGCGAATGAACCTGCGCTGAGATGCTCGGTCGGCCCACAGATAGCATCATCAGAGAAATCCACTCCGTCCATTGGATTAGTGGCGGACCTTCAGTCGGAGATAGGCAGTTTTGGATTGTCGCTGACGCGGCCCAAGGAAGTAATCACGATGCAACTGTTTTGAATGTTGCAGGGCAGTTTTGTTGTGATTATTATGGCCGGCACGTGCGCGTGTATGGGTGCTAATGGTCAACATGGGTTTGACTAGTTTTTTCACCTCTACATGATGGACGGTTCAGATCAATGAACTGGATGATGATAGTGGCCCACTGAAATTGTTCGTGCGGATGCTGGCAAAAGAAGAAAAATGGAAATTTCCATTTTTAAAGACGGGATCGGGTCAGCGTCCTTTGACCGGACTCTCCGGTCTGGTGCACTGCTAGTGCACTTATGTTTTTCACACCAATCAGGTAAAGTGGGTCCCACTTTGATGTTTTGAGAAATCCCTTCCGTTCATCCACTTTCCCCTCTAATTTAAGTGGTTGAGTCCAAAATTGAAGCATATCCAGATATAAGGTAGGCGCCAAATCAGTGATTTATGGCCGATCTGTCCATTGGGCCACTTCCACAAAGATCCAAAGGCTAAAATTTTACGTATATGGTTACTTTATGGTCCTCAGGCTTGATATAAAGTTTCGAGCCAAACAGATGATGGGAACCCTATGATCTTGCATTCAGGATGATTTTCAAGCTTTCCTATCTTCAATTACTTGATTTTCTCAAATTTTTGGCGTGTGAATTCTTCAATCTCAGTCCCCTAAGATCTTTCCCTTACCTTGGTGATTCTTGAGTGTTAAATCCATGCCTTCAGCATCCTTTTCAGTCCAAGCTCTTAAATTCACTTTGCAACACAAACATGATTAAAATATAGCGTTAAACATTATCACGTTCATAAAACCAGGTAATAACTGGGGTCTAATATGCAATATTTGACCCTCAACACAATCCCCAACCAGCATTTTGCTAGTCCTGAGTAAAGTATACGAAAAATATTTTAAGAATTACAGGACAATTTCTATAAACTCGAGTGATTTTTGAAAAAACAATCTAGACACTTATAATTCTAAGATGCATTAATGTTGAGCATTAATTTTCCCTAAACTCCAACCCCCAGTAAACTTCATGTTCAAGTTCAAAGTATCAATCCATCGATTAGAACAATTCTAAACATTGAGTTCCATGGGTGTATAGTGCAACTTCGACTTATCACAATTAAAGGTCCAATTCTCAATTTTCACGATATCATTGGTAACCAAAAGGAGCATTCCGAATAACCCAACCTAAACCAAAACTTGCCTTATAGTTCATTCTTTTTATTTTCTACCTTTTCATTTTTCCATTGATGGCTTCGTGTTGTGTCAACATTTTTAAAGATCTTTAACAGGTAGTCATTTTCGATGACGACTGTTTTTTTAGCTGGATATTCTCTTTTTTTTTTTTATTGAACATGATGGACAAATTCTGCAGGTTAGTTCCTTCCATGCTTAGTGATCAAAGTTAATAATTCAATATCGAATTGATTCTCAATGTATAAGCTAGATGTGACATGTAAAATCATGACTCAATCAATTTTTAAAACTTTTAATCATGGATTAATAATTCTAACCTAATTGTGAAATCTAACATATAAATGAATTTAAGAGTCATAAATAACCAACATTAAGTATCTTATACTTCTAAATCAAAGATGGCTTTAAAAATCACTTTGAATTCACAAGAATTTTTAGAATTTTTTTTAAAAAAAACAAAAATTCACAATTTTTGCTTAAGACTAAGAAAATACTGATTATGTAACCTAATCTCCCATCCCCAACCTAAAATTTACATTATCCTCAATGTAAAAGATATAAGCATGCAATACACATGAGACAACAAAAGGTAAAGGAGGAGATGTAAAGATAGTACATGATGAAGGAGTTATACAACTTTTCCAAAGAGATCTCAACTTGAGAGTGGGTCAGCACAAGAGTTAAAGCAATGAAAGCAAACTATCCTAAAACAACTTAGAAAGCAAACTACCCTAACGACATAAATCCAACTATCCTAGAATGACATGAAGCAAACTACCCTAGCAGCATAAAGCCAACTATCCTAGAATAACATAAAGTAAACTACTCTAGTTCTATGAAATCAGTAAACCTACCTATACCTCCATCATATTAGGAGATCATTCCGGGTACACGGGATCATTCAGAGGTATGGACATGTCCTCTTAATCAAATTTCTCAATAAATGGCTTTAATCGATGTCCATTCACTTAAATTCATTACCATTATTTAGATTCTGAATCTCGACAACCCCATGAGAATAAACATTGATAACAGTGAAATGGTCGGTCCAACGAGATTAGAGCTTACCTGGAAAGAGATGTAACTGAGAATTATACAAAAGGACCTTTTGACCTCGCGTGAATGATTTTCGAAGAATGTGTTGGTCATGAAACGCCTTCATCCCGTCTCTGTAAATTCTCGAGTTCTCATACGCATCATTCCGAATTTCTTCAAGTTCATTTAACTGAAATTTGCGCAGTGAGCCAGCATTGTCTTGATTGAAATTCAGATTTTTGATTGCCCAGTAGGCTCTATATTCCAACTCTACAGACAAGTGGCAAGCCTTCCCATAGACAAGTCTAAATGGAGACATTCCAATGGAGGTTTTAAAGGCAGTACGGTAAGCCCATAAGGCATCGGTCAATCAAATTGACCAATCCTTATAGTCAGGGTTAACTGCCTTTTTCCAAAATGTGTTTAATTTTTCTATTGGAAATCTCGCCTTGCCCACTTGTTTGTGGGTGGTATTGAGTGCTCACCTTATGAGAGATACCATATTTCTTCATTAAATTCTCCAATGGTCTATTACAAAAATGTGAGCCCCCATCACTAATGATGGCTCGAGGCGTTCTGAACCAGGAAAGGATGTTCTCTTTTAAAAACTTAATGATTGTTCGATGGTCATTGTTCCGGCACGAAATCGCTTCGACCCATTTAGTGACATAGTCTACGACAAGCAAAATATATAAATTTCCAAAGGATTGGGGGAACGGTCCCATAAAATTGATGCCCTAGCAATCAAATGCTTCAATGATTCAAAGGCATCATATTCTGATGTGATAATGCTCTCAATTTCTGACAACGCTCACAAGCTTTGCAAAACTCATGAGTGTCCTTGAACATAGTGGGCCAGTAAAAGCCACACTGCAGAATCTTGGCTATGATCTTTTTAGCAGAAAAGTGACACCACAGGCCTAAGCATGATAAAAGTATATGGCACTTTGATGTTCATCGTCAAGCACACATCTCCTTAAGATTTAATTTGGGTACACTACAAAAAAGAAGATTTTTAGCGACGAAACTAATTTTCGTCGCCAAAGGTCACTTTTAGCGACGAAATAAAGTTTCGTCGCTAAAAGTGAGATTTTAGCGACGAAACTTTTAGCGACGAAAATTTTCGTAGCTAAACATAGTGCATTAGACTTTTAGCAACGAAAATTTTCGTCGCTAAATACTCCAAACTTTTCTCGCCACGATTGAGTAGATTTCTTTTAGCTGTGAAAATTTTCGCAGCTAAAAATACTATACGAGACCTTTGGCAAAACATTTTCAGCGCTAAAAACTGGTAGATTTTCTTAAACTTTTAGCGGCGAAAAATTTTCGCCGCTAAAAGTCTTGTACTTTACGAGACTTCTAGCAAATAAAATGTTCGGCCGCTAAAATTAACATATCTTTCAAATGCGAAAAGTTTCATCGCAAAGGTTTCTTTTAAAAAAAAAAATTCCAATCCAAAATTCGCACAAAATTTCGGATATACACATGTTAACAATATATTTCATCATATTCATCCTGATATAAACATTTTATCATATTCACATACATAAACTTTTAGCGGCGAAAATTTTCATTAAAAAATACTATTCAAAACACTAAAAATTTTCAAATATGTCTGTTTTTAGCAGGAAAAAGTTTTGCTGCTAAAACTAAACTAGCATATCTTTTAGCGACGAAAATTTTCATCGCCAAAAGTTTCTTTTTTTAAAAATGATATAACTCAAAATCCATATAAAATTCCTCATATACATCTGTTAACAATATATTCCATCATATTCACATTCACATCCATCTAAATCCAAACTACATAAAGTTTTAGCCCCTAAAATATTCACCGCTAAAAAATACTATACAAGACTTTTTAAAGCAGTGAAAATTTTCACGCTAAAAATAAAGTGACATATCTTTTAGCAACGAAAAGTTTCGTCACTAAAGTTTCTTTAAAAAAAAAAAAATATTCCTTCTCAAAATCCGTACAAAATTCCTGATATACATCGATTAACAATATATTCCATCATATTCACATTCACATTCATATCCATCTAAACCCAAACTAAATAAAGTTTTAGCAGCGAAAATGTTCGTCCGCTAAAAATACTATACAAGACTTCTAGCAGCGAAAATTTTCGCTTAAAAGTCTTGTATTGTTAGACTTTTAGCAAAAAATTTTTTACAAAAATAAAGTGACATATCTTTTAGCAACGAAAATTTTCGTTGCCAAAAGTTTCTTTTTAAAAAAAAATATTCCCTCTCAAAATCCGTAAAAATTCCTGATATATACACTGTTAACAATATATTTCATCATATTCATCCTGATATACACATTTCACCATATTCACATTCACATCCATCTAAACTCAAACCACATAAACTATATTCATCCAAACACAAACAATCTTATCTACATCACATTCATTCACGCATAAATACATAAAAACTTAACATCATAAACAAAAAATCACAAAGATGAAGACAGAGATGGTGGGGCATCGGTGGGTAAGCGTGCATTGCAAAGCCAAACATCTCCGTCATCCGTCGCTCATGCTCCACCCGCATCTCCGCCATCCTCCTCTCCCGCTCCTCCTCTCTCGCCTCACCAACTCCTCCTCCATCCTCCTCTGTCTCGCCACCGATCCTCTATCCTCCCTGTCCCGCTCCCTCCCTCTCTGCCTCGTGCTCCTCCATCCCTCGCCACCATCCAGTGTTTAAGTTTAAGTTTAGGTTTAGGTTCAGTTATAAGTATAGGTTTTGGGATTTGAGAATATGTTTAGGGTTTAGGGTTTAGGAAATCGGGTTTGGATTCGGGATCGGGTTTAGGTTTGGGTTTTCAAGTTTAAGCTTAGGTTAAGGTTAGGGAGTTGAGATTAGGATTAGGTGTAGGTGTAGGTTTAGGTTTAGGGATTTGAGAATACATTTAGGTTTTAGGTTTAGGTTTTATGTTATAGGTTAAGGTTTAGGTTTTAGGTTTAGGTTACTTGTTAGGTTATAGGTTATAAGTTTAGGTTTTGGTTTAGGTTAAGGTTATAGGTTTAGGTTAAGGTTTAGGTTTAGTTTTAGGTTAAGGTTTAGGTTTAGGTTATAAGCTTTTAGGTTTAGGAATTGAGAATTGGTTAAGGTTTAGGTTTGGGTAATCGGGTTCGGGTTCTGGATCCGTTTAGGCTTGGGTTTTCATGTTTAGGTTAGGTTTAAGTTTAGGTTTTAGCTTATAGGTTTAGGTTTTGGTTTTAGGTTTAGGTTATAGGTTAAGGTTTATTAGGGTTTGGTTTTAGGTTTAGATTAAGGTTATAAGTTTAGGTTTTGCTTTGGATGTAGAACTTGCCATCTCCAAGTACTTCAGCTACCACCACCTGAAAGCAAAGGCCAGTGAAGATAAGTAAATTATATGATTTAAGAAAACAAACAAGAAAGATGACAAACAAAGCAAATGTGACAAAGCACCTAAAGTACTTCCTTTTGTTTACTTTCAACAACATATGAACCATTTGCAACTTCCTGTCCTTCAACATAGTTCTCCCAAATCAAAAAAATATATGTAAACAGACCCTTCAAGAAAAACTAGATCTCCCCGCACCATTTGAATTAACATTTCTTTCATCGAACAAATGCAAAGCATGTTTTTCACCCTCGGGCAATGCAACCACGTGATATTTGTGTCAGCTTTCTTCATGTGCTTGAATGAACCTCTCATAATCCATACGATATAACTGATCTCCAGAAAGAACCAGAACTCCATGACATTGTGTTCCTTAAATTGCCATAAATACTACATCGAGCATTAACAATTCCTTGTAAAATACATCACATATATTCATTGAACAAAGTCCATTAGCATATATAAGATAGTTTGCATAGAAAGAAAGGAGCTCAATACCATCACACAATCACACACATGCACCTTAAAGCACTACATGATTGTTGAAAATTCTACCAAGAGTAGAAATCCCAAAATCATGAATATGTCTCTCATTGACCAATCCAAATGCACCTTAAAGCAAAGGACTAATCCCACATATCAAAAAGAAGAAATGTGGAAAGTCTATTAGCTTCCCATTGCAAAAGGGACAAAAGGTTCACCTAATGTGTAGGACAGTGTAACTAAATTTTCTAATAAAAAGCTTCACGGAGCTTTGAAAAAGATAAGTTTGGTATGCCTAGACGCATGTACAAGTTGAGACAAGATGGTGAAAAAGTACAACATGTGAGATGTTCATCCGGTGGATCCAACGGTGAAGATGTTCTCACCTAAAAAATAGGCTGGTCCACTAGACCACAACGTTTGAAATGGGTAAAAACTTAAAATATCACAGCGTTAAGCCGCACTGTTGATCAGGGAGGTACTGGGTCCCATCAAGATAAGTGAATATATGCTTGAACTTGCACCATAAACACAAGTCAAGCCAAACAAATTCCTTGGCTTCCACATGCCACATTTCTATATCATCAATCCCGCTCTAAAATATTATTTTTGACAGATTAGAGGAGAATTGAATGCAATGCGATAAATAAAAAGGGCATATATGCAATGCAGACATATACAATGCATACAATTGCAATGCAATCCTAATAGTTTCGAATCCTAATTTTATGCATGGTTAAGTAGATTAAATTAGGGACTGCAAATTTAAGAAAGTATAGTTATAGAGAACAACAAAATGACTAGACATAAAGACAATTAAAAATGGTGAAAACTACAATTTAGTACATCCATGTCACTACGAAACCTATTTTCCAAAAAAAAAAATGCAATTAATATGAGACAAGTTTTCTTCAAAAACTTTACCGGTGTTGGTGAGGGTAGATTCTAGTGATTGGGGAGGAGTTGTTAACTATTTTGTTGGTATTATGGCTTTCATGATTGATTGTTTCATGAGTGGATTGAATGAATGGATTAGTAGTTTAAATAAATATTAAAAAAAATTAAACATTTTTAGCCTCAATTTGTAACCGAGGCTTGGATGGATTTACTAGTTTGGGTTTAGTTGGATGTGAATGTGAATATAATGAAATATATTATATAACAGTGTATATCAGGATAAATATGATGAAATATATTGTTAACAGGTGTATATCAGGATAAATATGATGAAATATATTGTTAACAGGTGTATATCAGGATAAATATGATGAAATATATTGTTAATAGGTGTATATCAGGAATTTTGTGCCGAATTTTGAGCTGCATATTTTTTTAAAAAAAGAGACTTTTAGCAACGAAAATTTTCGTTGCTAAAACATCTTGTTTTGGTGGCAAAAATTTTCGCTGCTAAAAGTCTTGAAAATTTTTTGGATAAATAAACTTTTTTGCTAAAATCTTGAAATTTTTTTTATTGCAGCAAAACTTTTCATTGCTAAAGTTTTGATATTTTTTATGTGAAAATTTTCGCGCATAAAAAAGTTTTAAGTTTTTTTTAATGTGCGAAACTTTTCGACAAAAAATCTTGTATATAAATTTTCAAGCTAAAAGTCTTGGAAATTTTTTTCCATAACATTTTCGCTACTAAAAGTCTTGATATTTTTGTAGAATTCTTGAAAATATTTTTGATAAGAAAATTTTCGCTAAAAGTCTTGTAAAATTTTTTTTTAATAAACTTTTCGCTACTAAAAGTCTTGATATTTTTTTAACGCAAAAAGCATCGCGCTAAAAGTCTTGGAGGTTTTTTTGAAATAAAAGTTTCACCTAAAAGTGTTGAAAATTTTTTGGTAGCAAAATTTTCACTAAATGTCTTGGAAATTTTTTTAGCGACAAAAATTTTCGTCGCTAAAACCTTGCATTTAGCGTCGATTTGAATTTTTCATGATAAAAGCCTTGTACATCGGTCTTTTAGCGACGAATTTAGCGACGAAAATGTTCGTCGCTAAAAGGTTTTAACTGCGAAAATTTTACTTTTAGCGACGAAAATTGTCGTCGCTAAAAGTGGTGTTTCTTGTAGTGGTAATATTTAAACAAATACAGATCATCCTAGAAGAATTGCGCACCTTGGTGAAAATTTTCTTCTTATCTTGCGGAGTCTAATGTGTCGACGTGAAACCTGTGGCAAGATAATTAGCAATATTAGCAAACCAAGGTGAATGGGAGACTTTAAACAGTTGTTCGTCAGGGAACATGTCATTGATATGTGTCGTCTCAGGGGAATTAGGGAGATCAAGCGAGAAAGATGGTCAGCCACTACGTTCTCTACTCTCTTTTTATCTTTTATTTTTAAATCAAATTCCTGGAGTAGGAGGATCCATCTTATCAGGCGGGGCTTAGCATCATTCTTAGAAAGAAGAGACTTGAGTGCCGCATGATCTATGTAAATGACAATCTTGGATTCGATCAAGTAGGACCTAATTTGTCTAAAGTGAACACTACAGTTAAGAGTACCTTTTCCATAGTCGAGTAGTTCACTTGGGCAGGATTTAGAGTTTACTCGCATAATGAATAACGTAGGGCTTCTTTTCTTTTCTCTGGCTTAAAATCGCCCCAAGGGCATAGTCAAATGTGTTGCACATAAGTTCAAAAGGAAGGCTCCAATCGTGTGGCTGCATGATAGGTGCAGTGGTTAACATGCCTTTGAGCTTAATTAAAGCTTCTTAGCATTGCTCAGTCCACTCGTATGGTGCATCCTTTTGAAGTAGTTACATAAAGGACGAGAGAGATGATTAAAGTCCTTTATAAATCTCCTATAAAGCTCGGCATGTCCTAAGAAGGATTGCACGTCTCGTATGTTCTTGGGTGGAGGTAGGTTAAAGATAAGATCTATTTTTGCCTTATCTACCTCAATTCTCTTGGACGAGATAATATGTTTAAGGACAATTCCCTTACGAACTATGAAATAAGACTTCTCATAATTGAGTACCAAATTCTTTTCTTCACATCTTTTCAGTACACATTTAAGATTCTTTAAGCAATCGCTGAAAGATGGACCGAAGGCAGAGAAGTCGTCCATGAAGACCTCTAGATATTTTCCCACTATATCAGAAAAAATACTCATCATGCTTTGCTAAAAAGTGGCAGGGGCATTACATAGTCCGAATGACATCCTTCGATAAACAAAGGTGCCATAGGGACATGTAAACGTGGTCTTTTCCTAATCTTCAAGGGCTATCTCTATCTGGTTGTAGCCTGAATACCCGTCAAGGAAACGGTAATATGAGTGACCAGCTAGCCTTTCCAAAATTTGATCGATGAAGGGCAAAGGAAAGTAGTCCTTCCTCATAACGGTATTCAACTTCCTGCAGTCAATGCACATTCTCCAACAAATAGTAAATCTAGTTGACACGAGTTCATTATTGGCATTGGCTACGATGGTGATCTCGGACTTCTTAGGAACCACCTGAGTTGGACTCACTCATTGACTATCGTATATAGAGTATATGATACCCACATCCAATAGTTTAAGAACATCGGCTTTAACCACTTCCTTCATGTTTGGATTTAGTCTACGTTGTGATTGCCAAGAGGTCTTTGCATTATCCTCAAGATAAATGCGTTGAGTACAAATCGAAGGGTCGATTCCCTTGAGGTCCACAATTATCCATCTAAGGGCTCCCTTATGCTTAATGAGAGTAGATATGAGCATACTCCCCTATTCTTGATCAAGGTGGAAAGAAATCACCACCGGGTATGTATCATCTTGACTTAAATAGACATATTTCAAATCAGAGGGCAAAGGTTTTAGGTCAAGTTTTGGTGCCTTGAGGTTAGACGGTAGAGACACTTCATCAGTTTGGGGCAACTCTTCAAATTGTGGCCTCCACTAGTTAACTTCAAGTACAAGCGCAGTATTAAGCATGACACACATCTCCCTAATCATGTCATCATCAAAATCATACGAGTAGGCCGGGCACGTCTTTAGAGGGTCAGAGGATCAGGTTAAAGATGTTCTATCTTCCACGAAAGAGTCAATCATGTTAATGTCATGGAAATCGTCATAATTCTCTAACCGTCTGCCTGTATTGAAAAAGATATTTAGCTCCAATGTCATATTCTCGAAAGACATACTTATGACTCCATTCCTGCAATTGATAATTGCATTTGAAGTGGCAAGGAATGGACGATCAAGAATGACGGGACTCTGAGTGCTCATGTTACTGATGGATTTCGTATCCAGGATGATAAAATCTACTGGTTAGTAGAATCTGTCAACTTAGACCAACACATCCTCAATTATCCCTCTCGGTATACGAATTGAGCGATCAGCAAGTTGTAATGTAGTTAAGGTAGGTTTTAATTCACTCAAACCTAACTATTTGTACATGGAGTAGGGAATCAGATTTACACTCGCTCCTAAATCAAGAAGTGCGTGCTCAATACGGTAATTCCCAATTACACAAGCGATGGTTAGGCTACCGGAATCTTTGAATTTCTATGGCACATCTTGCTTTAGGATGACACTCACTTTCTCAGTTAAGAAGATTTTCTTTTGATTATTTTGCCGTCTTTTGGTCATGCACAAGTCTTTCAGAAATTTGGCATATGAAGGTATTTGTTTAACCGCATCCAGTACATGGATATTGACCTTCACTTGTTTTAACACCTCTAGAATGTCCTGAGAGTTAAAGAGAGGTTTTGGTGCAATCAACCATTCAGGAAATGGAGCAATCGGCTTCCCTTGAGGTTTCGGTTTTAGTTCTTGTGGGGCATGGCTAGATCTATCATTGTTGTCCTCTTCCGGGTCCTTAGGCTTTTCAGCCCTAACCAAAATGGTCTTGTCAATGGTCTTCCCACTCCTAAGAGTGGTGATAGATTTAGCTTGCTCCATCTGATTTGAAGAGCTTGGGTCGCTAACTTCATGTTGTGGTTTTGGATTGGGAAGAGGTTGAGCTGGAAGGCTCCCCTTATTCCCAATCGCACTTTTAGTATCAAGTCCTTGTATGGCCTTTATGAGGTCTTGAAAGACTTGTAGCATACCCTAATTGAAAAGCTCTTGCTTTTGAAGATGTTTTAGAATCAAGTCCTTGAGGTTTCTCTTTATGTGGAATTTGATTGAAGAAACCTTGAGGGGTAGCAGTTCGTCCATTCCTCCAACTGAAGTTTGGATTATTTCTCTAACTAGGATTGAATGTATTGGATGTAGGTCCATTGAAAGGTCTTTGGTAATTGTTCACGGCATTGGATTGCTTATTCAACACCTCTTGAAACGTAGGTATTGTTAGAAAATTTTCAGTTGTGTGAATGTTGTAAGCACAAATACCGCAAACAGTTTCTTAGCCTTATCCTTCTTTAATTATATGGCCTTGAGTTTCCTGGTAAGATTAGCCACTTTAACACTGATATCATCATCCTCTTTCAGGAGATACATTTCACCCATTTCCTTGGATTGAGTGAACCTAGACATGGTGCTTGGTTTTGGGGAGATATCCCATAATTGTGTGTTTTCAACAAGCTTATCAAAATAGTCCCACACATCATCGACACTTTTATTCATGAATTCCCCATTACACATCGTCTCAACTAATTGGCGCATGAGAGATGTTAGTCCATCATAGAAAAAGTTCGTGATGCGCTACGCTTCAAAACCATGTTGTGGGCATGAACTGACAAGATCCTTGAACCGCTCCCAACATTGGAAGAATGTTTCATCTTCCTTTTGGGCGAAGTTCATGATCGACTTTCTAAGGGTGTTCGTCTTATGGTATGGGAAAATTTTCTTTATGAACTCCCTTGTCATGTCATTTCATCTACCAATAGATCGAGGACGTAGCAAGTGTAACCACGCCTTAGCTTTCTCTTTCAAAGAAAATGGAAAGAGTTTCAGCCTGACCGTGTCATCAGACACATTAGGAAAATATAGAGTGGCTATGATCTCATCAAACATTTTCAAGTGTAAATATGGATTTTCTGACTCAAGCCCATAAAATTTAGGAAGGAGTTGGATCACCCCTGGCTTGATATCCATGTGTCCCGTATTCTCTGGAAAAACCATGCATGAGGGCGTGTGTAACGCCCCATATTTTCAGGACCCGAGTATACGACTCGTTTCCTAAAAACCTGAGTGTTAACCTCGAAAATTCTATGTAAATTTGAACCGCTTATCATTAATCAGAGTTAACAGGAACGAAGCTAGAGTTAACCATGCATTGAATAAAACATTCTGATTATCATAAAAATTCAAATGTAGCGCCCATACAGGACTTATACAAAACCAAATAACAAAGTTCATATAAGCAGAAACAAGAATTTATCAACTAGTGGTGGACCTCAATATGGGCCGTAAGGACCCCGCCTAGCTCCCCAATTACTCGATCTGCTCCATCAACCTAATGAACAGCATCGGCTCACCCTACCTACATCAACTAATATGGTTTGATAGTGGCAACGGCTATCACAGTGAGGAGCACCCTTTAAGATTGCACACTCATCATTCATAAGCCGATATAAATTACAAGTCATGGAATTAAATATGCTAAACTAGGCATTTCATAATCGTACTTATATGTTCAAAAATTAACCAATCAATAGGATCTCTTCATAAGTAAAATGTAATGGTGATGAGGGTCAAATATTGCATATTAGACCCCAATTACTACCTGAATTTACGAGCATGACACTGCTTAATGGTTTATTTTAATCGTGTTTGTGATGCAAAGTGAATCTAGGATCGTGGACTGGAAAGGATGCTAAAAGTATGGATTTAATGCTCAGGCATCACCAAGGCATTGGACGGACCCCAGGGGACCGAGATTGAAGACATTAGATGCCAGAAATCTGAGAAAATCAGGCCACTCACGTTAAACGGGCTAAAAAATCATCCAGAATGCAAGATCACAGGGTTCCCACCAGCCGTTCGGCTCAAAACTTGATATCTGGCCTGAGGACCAACAATTAACCGTACACATTGAATTTCAGTCATTGGATCCTTTTGGAAGTGGGTCAACGGACAGATCAGGCCATGAATCTCAGATTTGGGGCCCACCTGATATCTAGATATGCCTTAAGTTTGGTCTCAACTCATTAAATGAGCTAAAAAAACGGATGGGCGGAGCAGATTTGGTGACACATTACAGTGGACCCCACATGTGCATTATGCGTGCACAAAGTGCATGTGTGCCGGTCGTGCATCAGAACACACAAGGTCGGTCAAATGGCAATCGCAACATAAGGGAGTATGTCCAGATAGTCAAGAAAATCAATCATAGGACTTTTCATTGCACCCAAAATCACATTGTACATGAACTCCGCAAGATGACTAGAAAATCGATAAACGAACTTTAGCTCCACCCAGAAATCATAGAACAAACGGGATCTAAAAGATGAATGGAAAATAAGCCTTCAAACCTCTTCTTCATCCGGAAATCATGTCATACGTGAACTCTACAAGATGGCTGGAAAATCGATAAGCGAACTTCAGCTCCATCTGAAAATCATGATACAAATGACATTGCAAGATGAAGAGACAAACAACATACAAACCCTAAACCACCCGAAAATCATATCGAACGTGAACACCACAAGAAGGCTAGAAAATCGATAAATGAACTTCAACTCCACCCAAAAATCATGATACGACTGAACACCACAAGATGGCTAGGAAGCAAAAAGATATGTGAATGTAACCACCAAGCCACAAGTGGGCACCAATAAACCATCAACACCAGGAAGGCAACTAGACGATCCAAGCCACGTAGGCAAACATGAACCGCAAGATGGCAAGACCTTAACATATTCCATTCAGTCCATAAGATAATCACAAACGACCACATTTAATTAATTAAGAAACCCTACAACTTGAGATAACATGTGGCAACCAATTCATTCATATTTGCTAACATTAAGGAGACATAACAGTTGCTCATTACATGGGTCAGTCACACAACATATTGACAGAATTATATAATACGACAAGTAAACTATGTGAGGATTAGAGCTACTAACTTCATGGAATTAAAATATTATTTATGTCTGGATCAGTGAATTTAAGTGGGAAGCTCAAAGGGTGAGTCCTCACCTTTGTCAAACAACCTAGTTGTGTGTAGCCCGCTAGGTAGCATGACTGTAGCCCGATCATATCGAACGTAAACACCACAAGAAGGCTAGAAAATCGATAAATGAACTTCAACTCCACCCAAAAATCATGATACGACTGAACACCACAAGATGGCTAGGAAGCAAAAAGATATGTGAATGTAACCACCAAGCCACAAGTGGGCACCAATAAACCATCAACACCAGGAAGGCAACTAGACGATCCAAGCCACGTAAGCAAACATGAACTGTAAGATGGCAAGACCTTAACATATTCCATTCAGTCTATAAGATAATCACAAACGACCACATTTAATTAATTAAGAAACCCTACAACTTGAGATAACATGTGGCAACCAATTCATTCATATTTGCTAACATTAAGGAGACATAACAGTTGCTCATTACATGGGTCAGTCACACAACATATTGACAGAATTATATAATACGACAAGTAAACTATGTGAGGATTAGAGCTACTAACTTCATGGAATTAAAATATTATTTATGTCTAGATCAGTGAATTTAAGTGGGAAGCTCAAAGGGTGAGTCCTCACCTTTGTCAAACAACCTAGTTGTGCGTAGCCCGCTAGGTAGCATGACTGTAGCCTGATCGAGTCAACCCTAATTGATACACATGCGGCCATGACCAAATCAACATGTCAATGAATATGTTAAATGCTTGGCTTCAAGGGTCAATAAACTTAGTAAAGACTTGTTGAGTCAACTAAGAAGCAAACAAATGAAATGGATTTTGATTTACCTTGACTTGAAGTTTGTCTTGGTGACTGAGATTTGGGTCAATTGGCAAGGCATGGATGTAGCTATGACCCACCAAAATGATAGCGGCTAAGTTGCTTAACGAGTCGACTCGACAACAACCCCAACCCACTCCCTTCTCTCTCTCTCTCTCTCTCTCTCTCTCTCTCTCTCTCTCTCTCTCTCTCTCTCTCTCTCTCTCTCTCTCTCTTTTTTTTTTTTTTTTAATTTTAAAAATACTGGAATATCCAGCAATAATCTGGACCAAGTCAACTCGGACTCAACTCGTCAGCGAGTTGACTCAACTCGCACTCTCTCTCTCTCTCTCTCTCTCTCTCTCTCTCTCTCTCTCTCTCTCTCTCTCTCTCTCTCTCTCTCTCTCTCTTCCTCTTCCTTACTCTCTCCTCTCCCCCCCCTTTTTGTTTTTCTTGAAATGCTGGAATATCTAGCAATAATATGGACTAAGGCCCAAACCCAATTCGACCTAGTTAGACCCGGTTCCAACCGAGTCGACATGATTCCGCCGGACAGCAGCCCCAGCTTCTTCCTCCCTCTATTTTCTTCCCTTCTTCTTCTCCCTTTCTTCCTCTCTCTTTCTCTTTCTCATTCCTCCTTCTCCCTTCTCTGATGACTGGACAGGTCAGCAACCGATCCCACAAGCTGACTCACAGCGAGTCGATGGAATGTGACTTGGGCAGCAACCCAGCGGCACCACTCCTCTCCCTCGTTCTCTTTCTTCTATTTTCTCCTTTCTCTCTTTCTCTCCATTTTCTTCTTGTGCAGCGTCCAGCAATCCCTAGGCTGAGACGAATCGGTCAGCCACGTACAGGCTTAGGACGAACTGAAACAGAGTGGCAGCGGTGCTCCCCTCTTCTCTCATTTTCCTTTTCTTTTATTTCTTTCGGATGGCGGTCCTAAAAGGGTGGCCTTATAAACCACTCCAATCCCCACCCCTAAGCTTCGATCACCACTAATCACTGGATTAGTTAAACTAAACCAGCATCCATCCCCGACTTAATGCGAGTAGAATCTCGCTGATCTGATTTGGGACGCGATGAACGGCCTTCACGGTTCGTAATAGACAACAAGGGTGGAGTTTTAGGACCCTAGCTCACTAAATGAACGGATAAGATTAAAAAATGGGCTCCATCATTAGTTGATGGGCTTTCTGATCCAACGAAGAGGATGACCCAGCCGTTAATGGCGGGTCACCCATGAGTGGTTGATCTTGAGATCATCGATGCATGGACGGCTTGGATCTGTCCCAGGATCATTGTGGGGCCACCAAATGAGCGTTAATTAGCACCTTAGCTTAATGGGTTTGATTTCACCTTAAGGCGACGGCGGAAGCAAATCTCAAGTTGCAGCTAGGGAACGCCCTAGGTCGGAGGGTTGGGATGGATTTTCCACAATCGGCTGAGATCCCAAGAGAAGCTTTCACGCGGATCGCCGGTGTGGAAAGCAGAAAGAACGGATTTCTTTCCATTTTAGGAATGTGGTTGTGTTTGTAGGTTGGTTTACAGCTGCTGTTGTGTGCACACGCGTGCAATCCAATGGATTAAACTGGACATATTGTAGGATTTTTGGCCCTCTTTAACATGGACGGTTTGGATCAGATATGGGATATAACGTGGTGGGCCACAAATCATCCCAAATGGACGTCGTCCGTCTGTCAGGCGCAGGCGAGAGGAATTTCAAAAGGAATGAAATTCCCTCCCCTTTCTTCTTTTCACGGTCAGACCTGGTTTGACCGGGCTGATAGCTCCGGTGCAGCGTAGGAGCACCTATGCAGCATACTCGCCACGTAAGTGTGGGGTCCACCTGGATGATCTCTGCCGATCAACTTCGTTCATTCGTTTGGTTGGCTCGAATCAGGGCCCAGCCCAAAGAATGGGGTAGATCCATGGCTTAGGTGGACCATATGATTTGAATTTATGGTCATTAATGTTAGTTATTGTTGATTCGAGGTGGAATATGGTCCATATCCGTGATCAGAACTGTTCATCTAATTCCTTGATGCATGTAGGGCCTTGAGTCCAATAATGGGGCTGATTTGGAGTTCAGGTGGGCCATACTTTGAATTTTTGGACTTTAACCATGGATTTTTGTTGATCCGACGATCAGATCCTTTCTGGATCTGATTGCCAACAAACTTAATGGTCCCTAGCCCTATTTTGGGCAAATTCAATAATCATCTCTATAATCAGTTACTCTCACTTATTAGTTAAACGAGTGATTATGAATTTTAACCCTTGTATATCAAGATTTCCAACTGGCTTAAGAGTCAATCGAGGCTCCTGAGTGAAATCTGAATTTTAATGATTGGCTTCGATTATTCGGTCATGAGTATATGATGAGAGGTCCTAGAGACTATATAAATGGAAACCTAGCCATTGATCCTGTACTTGGATGGACGGATTTCTTATAGGCTTAATCAATGCCAATCTAAAGGAATCTAGGGGTCCTAAATTTAAGATGGTCAGTTAGGTTTGCCTACCAATGAAGTTTGAATCCAAACCTAACCATTAGTGATCCTTGGAGTTCGATATTGATAGTGGACGGTCCAATCTGTCTATTGAGGTGATTTATAGGGATGGATCGCCCAAACATTTGTTGTAAGCCTAAGGAATGGTGAGTCTTGTGAGTTAAGTCTTGAAAATGATTTTTTTTTTTCCACAGCTCAATCAACTCAATAGGGTGTTGTCTGGCGTTTTATCCCGATAGGATTCCTAGAATTAAGCCTCGTGAGCTTCAATGTGGTTCCCTAGGTGATGTAATGGCCCATCTCGAAAATAAATGTTTGGATGACTTGATCTTCGCCCCTAATTACCAACTCAAGCTAGAACGACGGTGAGCATTCAGACAAATTAAGTTCTCATTTACTCTAATCTAGGTCCTTATGATAACACCCGAGTACTAAAAAGTATGGGGTGTTACAGGGTGCTCACCCCTGCTAGTTGTAAATAATCTCGTAAGGTATGAGGCAAGGGTGTTCGATGCACCTCATTCTCATCTTGAACTTCCCCAACCCGAGGTTAAGGTTGTCCCTCTAGTTGATTGGCCAGTAGATTTGTGGCCATAACCTCAATTAGCTCTGGGGATCTTGGGCAGTGTCTAGTTATCACGCCCCAAACTCGGAAACCAGGCTCACAAAATTTCCGATCACCGAGTCCGGCGCCAACAGCCTCTGTAAAACCCCATTCTCGGCTCCCAGCGCCCATGCGCCACGTTCCGATCTTGGGATACTACAAGGAGGATTTTCAACATCAGTTTGATTCATAATAAGTATAACCAAAGGCATAACCCACGAACAACAACCAAAAACTCCATCATATTTCCACTATGATAAAAAACTTTACAAGTACAATGAGCATAAAGGGAAATACAATGATGATAGAAAAAAAAAAACTCTAAAATGATCTGCTCTGCGCTCCTGCCTCAGCACTGCTGCGTCCCAACGTCACTTGCACGCAATGGTCGTGCATAAGCTTATAGAAAGCTTAGAGGGTGGTGAAAGTGTATATGCAAGGTAGTAATGCGAATATGCAGTATCAGAGTAATGCGAAACAAGCTGATGAATCCATGAGTACCATTAGTCGTACCAAGGCTATGCGATGCAAGACATGAATGATGTCGGCCATACCAAGGCCATGCGATGCGAAATGCAACTCAAGCATACAAATCCTCATATAAGTCCACATATTAATACAACTCATCTTTGGAATATACCCGGGGTCTAGTACACTCCAATTAGATTGCCGCCTCATCGCATGCAACAAGGTGAGTGGAAAAGACCTCACTATCCACCTGCTAATATCGGGCTCGGCTCGTCGATAGCGGACTCATTCCTCGAGCTGGTCAAACTTAGCCTAGCATTGCCCCCTCCTCTCAGGCGGGTAAGGCCTCACCTCCTTCTAACCAACCACAACACAGTGGAAAACGCAGTCATCTGGTAATCGGCACTCGACGCTCCTGTACCCACTCGGTCTAGACATTGGAGCAACCTCTTGGTACCATAAGGGTTTAGGGACTTTCACCCAGGGATATCTATAGCACCCCATGTAGAACAAGATTTTCGGTATCCAATCCTGCCAACCACGATGCGCCTGTGGAGGCTATGGCCCTGATGTCGCTACAGCGTATAGTAACCACATCACATAATGCGAATGCATGAATCACACTATCCAGTCATGCAGCAATCCTGTGCGTATCGTGCGCTCATGTAGGGCAACACCGCCTATCCGGGAGCCCCTAATCAATCTGTTCGAAAGCATATGCTATGATCAGACACTTCTCATATCAAGCATACATATGGTGTGTATGATCATGAATCAGGAACTGTACTGAACATGTTATACGGTGATGGATGTTGTTCTTAGCAAAGATGGGCCTAGACGGCCTACAAGTATGGGCCTAACAATGGGCCCTAGGGAGAATTATAATGTAGACATTTAACCAACATTATTATTACAATGTGGACGTCAAACCAACATTACTCCCAAGGTACGGCGGTCAAAAACATCGTCACATACATCATGGTGGAATCTCACATAGCAATGGGCCTCACATACATCACATTCGGCCCATACATAAGCCTCACATACGTCTCATTGGGCTGAATCATGTGGGCCGATCAAATGAGAGATTCCACCATGATGTATGTGACGATGTTTTTGACCGCCGTACCTTGGGAGCAATGTTGGTTTGACGTCCACATTGTAGTAATAATCAAGGCAATGATCAAGCTAAAGTTTGATGGAAAATAAAAAAGGAAACAATGAAGGAGAGCCCTCACCACCTTCCATGTGTCGACTTAACATCAACTTGTTGATATTTTTATCAAAGCACTGGGATAGGAACAATTTCATCTCCTTATTGGCAAGTTAGATGTTACGGACCTTCATGCATGGACTTGACGGGAAATATTAGGATTTTTTAAAATTTGAATTTATTAAGAAACTTTTCAAATTTTGAATTCAAATTATTATATATAAAAAAATTTTAATTTTGAATTTCGTAGGAAATCTTTTTATTCTCAATTCAAAATTTAAATTTAAATTTTCTATTCTTACTTTTACACTATTACATCTTATATATTCACTTCGTGCAAATGTAATGAAAAGTAAGAAGGGAGGGACGTTGCTGGAGAGAGAGAGAGAGAGAGAGAGAGAGAGAGAGAGAGAGAGAGAGAGAGAGAGAGAGAGAGAGAGAGAGAGAGTTTAGGGCATCTTTTGTCCGATTTTATTATACCCAATTAAAAAAGTTTAACGGCATTTGCTGTCAAATAACAAAAGCTTTTTCATGTAGTGTTTGCACTTGAAGATAGGTTTACAGTATGTTAAAATATTTGCACATAATAATGTAAATACCGGTCTACAAAAGGATTGTGGTAAATCCTCTCCTAAATTAGAGAAATAGGTTTCAATGCAAAAATGAAAATCACACTTGGAACACACCTCCTATGATATAATAATACCCTTGACTTCTTTATTTATTCAATTTTTATAGAAATATGGTGTACCTATTGGTAAAATAACAAAAGGAGTGGGTGGGAGATTTGAGAGAGGCATAGAGAAATAAGAGATTTGTAAGTGAGTTGGTAGATGCTAAAGGCTATAAAAAGGTCAAGGGGAACATCCAAAAGGATATTAAAAAAAGACTTGATGATTTATAATCTAATTGAAGTTATGGCCCTTGATAGAGTGGAAAAGCCGAATAAGGTTCAAATATCCAATCCAATCATTTGAGATACAACTTACATAATGATAAATAGAGAGATTTAAGTGGAATTTGTTGTGATTTTGGAGTGGACAGCTTGATCTGACTTGTGCACATTGTCTAGCTGTGATTTGAATATGCGGCCTAGCAAAAAAGCAAAAGCCTTACAGAGTCTTCCTCCTACAACTACGATTTTCTTTTTGACTTTCAAGAAGGTAGCTAAAGAAAGAAAAAGGTTTATTGCTTTTTTAAAAACTACCATTTTAATTTTGAAAACACAACTCCTCTCAAAATCTCAAAATACATTTGATTTATTTTGAAAACATCAATGCCTTGTATCATAAAAAGTTATGAGAAGACACTACCGTCCTAAAAGGGCAGCAATGTTAGCATTTCCCTTGTATATGTGTACATGTAAGTAATTGCAATGATTGCTTCTTTTTTTTTTCCTTGTTTGGATAGTAAGTAGAGGTGGCAATCGGCCGTGTTTAAGTTGGCTATAGGTTTAACCTAAAAATTGATAAATCCCAAAACTTTCCACTTAAATGTTATTATCTATATGTTGATTAAGAAGGCATATATGGACAAAGAAGTAGATATTTTTATTTTAAAGAAATGAAACTAAAAGTCTCCATTTAAGATGGAGGATTGCAACTGAACATATGTACATGTAAAGTTAGGCTAGGTCAGGTTAAAATGACTTAAACAATCCAAGCTTAACCAAAAAATTGATTTTGCTTTGCATGCAAGGCTTACGCTCGGTTCACAAACCAAGGTAGTACGTCCAATAAGCATATCCCAAATTTCTTTGGAGAATGCACATGTACATTTGTATATTTGTAGCGATTTATAAAAAATCTTAACAGATGTACATAAATCCATATTGCTATCTATAGCATGTATAATGGTTATATATATATATATATATATATATATATATATATATATATATATATATATATATATATATATATATATATATATATATATATATATATATATATATATATATATATATATATATCCCATATTTTAACAATTAGGTAAGAATCATCTTATATCTTACATAAAAAAAAAAAAAATAAATAAATAAATTGACTGTGGATAAAATTAATAATTATTTTATAGAATTTATTGATTTCCATCAATCTAAACAACAATCACTATTTAGAAAAAAAAATCATATTTATTTTTCCTAAATGGCTACAGTGGGCCCAGCCCTAAAAACTCCAATCCCAACCATGAACCAAAGACAAGGATGGTCTGACTCTTTTCAAGCCAGCCTGATTGGCCTACCTTGGTGCAACCTATTTTTATCCCTAAATATATCCATTACCTAACCTACTTTCTTTTCCAAAAAGCATTTTACAGGGTACCAATGAACATGCACGCTCCTATGAGGATTGAGTTCTGCCGGGAAACCGATTGGCTACTCCCCCAGCCACCACCAGCCCAGTGGCTGGTGGTCGGTGCTCCGTGGGCCCCACCATAATGTATGTGTTTCATCCATGTTGTTCATCCATTTTTAAAGATCATTTTAGTGCTTGATACCAAAAATTATAAGGACATAAATCTCAGGTGGACCACACCACAGGAAAACCATAGTGATTAGATATCCACCATTAAAATCCTCCTAAGGCCCACTGTACTGTTTATTTGACATCCAACCTGTTGATTAGGTCATACAGACCGAGATGAAGGGAAAAAAAAATGAAGATCAGCTTGATCCAAAACTTTTATGGTCCCAAAAAGTTTTTAATGGTTGACGTTCATTCAACACTGTTTCCTGTAATGTGGTCCACTTGAGATTGGGATAAACCTCATTTTTGGTCACATGCCATAAAATGATCTATAAAAATAGATAGACCGCATGGATGAAACACATACTTCATGGTGGGGCCCATAGAGCACTGACCACTAGCCATTGGCTGGTGGCAGGGGAAGTAGCCAATCCGTTCCCGTTCTGCCGAGTCTGGACAGAGTCAGTCCGAGCAGGAGCTCTGTGAGGCCAATGTGATGTATGAGTATTTTCATACGGTCCATCCATATTTCCAGATCATTTTACGTCATACGTTAAAAAAGAGGTAGATCAAAGGCTCAAGTGGACCCCACCACGAGAAGCAACTGTAACAATGATACCCACCGTTGAAACCTCCTCAGGGCCCACCAGAATGTTTATTTGTCATCCAACCTGTTTATAATGTCACATAAACCTACCTGGATGAAGGAAGAAAACAAATATCAGCTAATCGAAACTTCTGCAGCTCCTAAGAAGTTTTTAATAGTGGGCATTTAATTCCTATTGTGTGGTCCACTTGAGCCCTGGATCTGCCCAAGTTTTGAATCATGGATTAAAAATGATCTGAAAATATAAATGGACGGTGTGGATAAAACCCATATATAATGGTGGGCCCACAGACTCTTTGCCTGGACCAACTCCATCCGGGCAGGGGCATGAGGCAATCTGGGTCCTTTTTTGGCAACAGCCGTCCAACTGGGTCCCATTATTTTGTGATTCCAACCGTTGATCTAGTGAGACCCATCACAGATGAGATACCCCAAGAAAAAGGTTGTATCCCATCCCCAACCACCCATTTTAAAAAATACAAAATAAAAGAAAACATGAAAACATTCGATGGGTCGTATCTCACTAACGGAGCGTCAGATTAACATACGATTTTCACCATTGCAACTGCAACGACGACGCGGTCCACATGATAGAGTCTCAAGGTCATCCAAAACAAATCACTTGGGTGGGGTTGCTGGGTGCACTAGGGTGTGGTGTATGGTCTATCAACCGTGCAGATCGGGACACATGTGCGCGAATGGTATTACTAAATACCGGGATCCCACAACACACTTGTTGAATGATTGATTTATATAATAATCACAAGGCTAAATATTACTGATTCCATTAACATTTTAAGCTAATTTATACATCATCAACTTGTTCAACCTTATTATAATGTTATGGTTTGTGTACTACAATACCTCAAATCTTCATTAGGCAATGGAATTTTATTTGCCTTTTGCCGGCTTATTTCAACTCTACTTACTCCGATTTTGATTAGGTTAGTTGTTGATGGCACGTCACTCCATGACCAGTTATTTCATTATGCTTGGTCGTTGCCCTCTTGCTTGGAAGACAGAGAACAAAAGTACCCTCTTCATTACTTCGCCGTGGCCAAGTACCGATCCATGGCACCACTACTGGTGAGCTAATTTGGCTAAAACTCCTATATGTTCTTGGCATTTCTTATCATTAACCTATGCAGTTATATTGTGACAATTACGCAACTCTCTATATTGTCGTCAATCTAGTATCACAAATGTACTAAACATATTGAAATAGATTATCACCTTGCTTAGGAAAAATTGACCTCGGGATCCCTCACCACTTTCCATGTGTCGACTTAACATCAACTTGTTGATATTTTTATCAAAGCACTGGGATAGGAACAATTTCATCTCCTTATTGACAAGTTAGATGTTACGGACCTTCATGCACAGACTTGACGGGAAATATTAAGATTTTTTTTAAAAAAAAATTGAATTTATTAAGAAATTCAAATTATTATATAAAAAATTAATTTTGAATTTCTTAGGAAATCTTTTTATTTTGAATTCAAAATTTAAATTTAAATTTTGCATTCCTTCTTTTACACGATTATATCTTATATATTCACTTCATGCAAATGCAATGAAAAGTAAGAAGGGAGGGACGTTGCTGGAGAGAGAGAGAGAGAGAGAGAGAGAGAGAGAGAGAGAGAGAGAGAGAGAGAGAGAGAGAGAGAGAGAGAGAGAGAGAGAGAGAGAGTGTGTGTGTGTGTGTGTGTGTGTGTTTAGGGCATCTTTTGTCCAATTTTATTATACAGAGAGAGAGAGAGAGAGAGAGAGAGAGAGAGAGAGAGAGAGAGTGTGTGTGTGTGTGTGTGTGTGTGTGTGTGTTTAGGGCATCTTTTGTCCAATTTTATTATACAGAGAGAGAGAGAGAGAGAGAGAGAGAGAGAGAGAGTGTGTGTGTGTGTGTGTGTGTGTGTTTAGGGCATCTTTTGTCCGATTTTATTATACCCAGTTAAAAAAATTTAATTAACGGCATTTGCTGTCAAATAAGTAAAGCTTTTTCATGTAGTGTTTGCACTTGAAGATAGGTTTACAGTATGTTACAATATTGCTATCTTTAAATAATATTTGCACATAATAATATAAATACCGGTCTACAAAAGGATTGTGGTAAATCCTCTCCTAAACTAGAGAAATAGGTTTCAACATGCAAAAATGAAAATCACACTTGGAACACACCTCCTATAATATAATAATACCCTTGACTTCTTTATTTATTCAATTTCTATAGAAATATGGCGTACCAATTGTAAAAATAACAAAAGGAGTGAGTGGGAGATTTGAGATCAGGCATAGAGAAATTAGAGATTTGTGAGTGAGTTGGTAGATGCTAAAGGCTATAAAAAGGTCAAAGGGAACATCCAAAAGGATACAAGTAGAGGTGATTAAAAAAAGACTTGATGATTTATAATCTAATTGAAGTTATGGCCCTTGATAGAGTTGAAAAGCGAAATAAGGTTGGAATATCCGATCCAATAAGTTGAGATACAACTTACATAATGATAAATAGAGAGTTTTAAGTGGAATTTGTTGTGATTTTGGAGTGGAAAGCTTGATCTGACTTGTGCACATCGTCTAGCTGTGATTTGAATATGCGGCCTAGCAAAAAAGGCAAAAGCCTTATATAGTCTTCCTCCTAACTACCATTTTCTTTTTGACTTTCAAGAAGGTAGCTAAAGAAAGAAAAAGGTTTATTGGTTTTTTAAAAACTACCATTTTAATTTTGAAAACACAACACTTCTCAAAATCTCAAAATACACTTGATTTATTTTGAAAACATCAATGCTGTGTATCATAAAAAGTTATAAGAAGACACTAACGTCCTAAAAGGGCTGCAATGTTAGCATTTCCCTCGTATATGTGTACATGTAAGTAACTGTAATGATTGCTTCTTTATATATATATATATATATATATATATATATATATATATATATATATATATATATATATATATATATATATATATAGGGGGTTGTTATTTGGATAGTAAGTAGAGGTGGCAATCGGCCGTGTTTAAGTTGGCTAACCTAAAAATTGATAAATCCCAAAACCTTCCACTTAAATGTTATTATCTATATGTTGATTAAGTGGGCACATATGGACAAAGAAGTAGATATTTTATTTTAAAGAAATGAAACTAAAAGTCTCCATTCAAGATGGAGGATTGCCAACTGAACATGTGTACATGTAAAGTTAGGCTAGGCCAGGTTAAAATGACTTAAAGAATCCAAGCTTAACCAAAAAATTGATTTTGCTTTGCATGCAAGGCATAAGCTCTATTCACAAACCTGGTGGGTTTTTTTGACCCGTCGTCGACCGGTCGTGAGCCTCGCTCGACCGGTCGAAGGCTGGTCTCGACCAGTCGTGGAAAACGAGTTGTGGCATGACTTAAAGTCCAGCGACTGTGGACTATTTTTCTCCGGGGTGCTCGACCAGTCGAAGGAGGTGCTCGACCGGTCGAAGGTGGCTCTCAACCGGTCATGGACTCGGTTCGACCAGTCAAGGTTACGCAGATTCGTTCCGCGATTTTGCGCAGATTTCGTGTCGCAAGTCCTTTCGCAACTGGGATGCGGAAGAGAGTTTCCTAAAACTATAAAAAGGAGTTCCTAGGGTTTTCTAGGCTACGACAAGAGGATTTCCTAAAGCTTTACAAGGGATTTGCTAAAGGGTTTAGGGCTATCAAAGGTGAGAGAGAGAGAGAGAGAGGAAAAGATAGAGAGGAAGCTTATAGAAGGGAGATTATGCTCGTGGAGGTTATCTACTGTGCAACCTATATCTCAGCGCTTCTATGTCCTCGTAATCGGTGAGATCTCTCCGTTTTCTTTGTTTCTCTCATTGTTTATCCACTCATGCGTGAGTGAAGAAGTTTGTAACGTTCTACTTCATAGTGGATTATTGATCTGGATGAGGTCCCGTGGTTTTTACCTCTTTGAGGTTTTCCACGTAAAAATCTCTTGTGTGGTGTGTGATTGATGCATTGATTGTTTTCATTGCTTTATTATCCATAATTTTGGTTTGTTCTAAAGGGCTAGATCCTAAGGTTTTGTGCAAGGCCCCCAACAAAGTGGTATCAGAGCTAAGTTTATTGAACGGGTAGGATCGGTTTTTGAATTATGGAAGGTGGCTCATTAAGGATGATCAGCCTCAATGGTTCTAACTGGACCATATGGAAGGCGAAGATAGAGGACTTGCTTTATTGTAAGGACCTATATTCTCCAATTTTAGGCATATCAACAAAATCCAAGGATATGACTGATGATAATTAGAAGAAGATGGACCGAAAGGCGGTGGGGTTTGTTAGACAATGGTTGGATGATTCAGTGTTCCACCATGTGTCTACGGAAACCTCAGCCGCTAGCCTATGACTGAAATTACAAGGGCTATATGAGAGGAAGACAACCGGTAATAAAAATTTTTTGATAAGGCGACTTATGAATCTCAAGTTCAAGGATGGTGGTTCTGTGGCTGAGCACATGAATGCGGTCAGCAATATAGTGAACAAACTCACCTCTATGAAGATGGTCCTGGATGATGAATTACAAGCTTTACTATTGCTTAGTTCATTGCCTGACAGTTGGGAGACATTAGTGGTGTCTCTAAGTAACTCCGCACAAGACGGAAAGATATCCATGGAACAGGTAACCAGTTGTCTCTTCAATGAGGAGACGAGGAGGAAGTCTCAAGGGTCTACTCAGCAAGAGGCCTTTATAACACAGGAACGGGAGAGAGGAAAGAACAGGAAGGGCGGGAAGGCCCGAGATAAATCAAGAGGTAAGTCGAGTAATAGGAAAGATGTTGATTGCTGGAATTGTGGCAAGAAGGGCTACTACAAGCATGAATGTCGTGGGAAGAAGAATGACAAGAAAGGAAAAGGGATGGAAGATGAATCAGATTTCACTGCGGTCACTTCAGATAGCAACGCTATAGTTATTCTTTCTACAGATCATGATGTATGTCTCACGGCTACGAGTCAGGACACCGACTGGGTGATAGACTCGGGAGCTTCTTTTCATACGACTCCACGCAGGGACTCCTTCACAAGCTACAAGTCAGGTGATTATGGACTGTGAAGATGGGAAATTCTGGCTTATCAAAAATTATGAGAGTCGGTGATATTTGTGTGAAGACCGATGTGGGCTGCACATTGGTTCTCAGGGATGTGAGGCATATTCCAGACCTTCGCCTCAACTTGATGTCGACGGAAAGGTTGGATGATGATGGTTATGAAAGCTGGTTTGCTGGTGGGCGATGGAAGCTCATCAAGGGTTCATTGATCGTGGCCAAAGGAAAGAAGTGTTGCACCCTTTACAAGGCAAGTGTCAGTATGTGCAAGGGTGGGTTGAACACAGCGGAAGGTTCAGTTATTGACATGTGGCACAGGCGTCTAGGCTAATGAGTGAAAAAAGACTTCAGCTACTAACGAGGAAGCGGCTCCTTCCAGATGTGACAGGTACACCTCTCAAAACCTGTCTTGATTATATATCAGGGAAACAACATAGAGTTTCATTCGTTAAAACTGCTTCTCATATTAATAAAGTGCATGCATTAGATTTGGTTTATTCTGATGTTTGTGGTCCTACGAGGACAAAAACCTTGGGTGGGGCATTGTATTTTGTTACTTTTATAGATGATGCATCTAGGAGGGCTTGGGTTTATGCTTTGAAATCCAAGGATGAGGTCTTTGGTGTGTTTAAATTGTTTCATACTATGGTCGAGAGAGAGACAGGTAAACCATTGAAGTGCATCCGCACTGACAATGGTGGTGAATACATTGATGACTTTCATGAGTACTGCAAGTCCCTGTGTATACGGTATGAACAGATAGTTCCCAAGACCCCCCAGCATAATGGTGTAGCTGAGCGAATGAATCGCACCATTGTAGAGAGAATCAGATGCATGTTATCCCATGCGAAATTGCCCAAGACATTCTGGGGAGAAGCAATGCATACGGCAGTGTATTTGATAAGCAGGTCTTCATCAGCTCGTTGAATGGAGAAGTGCCTGAGAAGGCGTGGACTGGACATGATCCATCGTACAGTCATCTCAGGGTGTTTGGATGTAGGGCATCCGTTCACGTACCAAAGGATGAGAGGTCGAAGCGCGATATGAAGATCAAGCAGTGTGTGTTCTCAGGGTACGGTGATGAAAAATTCGGTTACAGATTGTGGGATTCGACTAAGAGGAAGCTCGTCAGGAGCAGAGATGTGGTTTTCTTTAAAGATCAGTGTATAGAAGACATTGGTAAGTCAGAGAAGAACCGGCCTAGTTCAGGTGAGTTAGAGGACATGGATCCGGTTACTCCTCTCGTGGTGCCTGATGACGGGGGAGTACAGCATGGTGCAGAGGACGAGAGAGTTCCTTCAGAAAATATACCAGTGGAGCAGCCCCCACTTGATCCACCTGTTGAGCCACAGGTGAGGAGGTCATCTAGGGACAGACAGCCGTCCAAGAGGTACTCGCCATATGAGTACATTATGCTGACTGATGGGAGAGAGCCAAAAGATTATTCTGAGGCCCTAGCTGTAAGGCCCACCCCTGCAGTACATGATATTGTCTGCTTTGTCGAAGCTCACGGCTTTAAAATGCGTCATTTGGGGTAAGGATACTGGTAGCTCGTCCAGACCCGATGCTCCCGTGGTCCCGCCCACACAGCACCTACCTGTCCATGATATTGTCTAACCCAACTGCCATCAGAGTGCACAGCGGAGGTTTTGCTTGACGCACAAGGCCAACGCGTCATGTCTGTTAAGGGAGAAACCCATCATATAACCACCACAACTCCAGACAACTCTTCCGATGTGGGACAAGTTACGCTACAAATCGCAATAAGAATCGCCCAAAGACAATAGCCGCTGCCACACACACTGGGGCCGCCCACATGTGTGCCTGCCCACATGAAGCAGTGACCGGGGCGTTACATTATCCCCCACCGAGGGCAGAGCCGTCCTCGGCTCTGATACCATTTGTAAGGCCCACCCCTGCAGTACATGATATTGTCCGCTTTGCCGAAGCTCACGACTTTAAAATGCGTCATTTGGGGTAAGGATATTGGTAGCTCGCCCAGACCCGGTGCTCCCATGGTCCCGCCCACACCGCACCTACTCATCCATGATATTGTCCAACCCAACTACCATCAGAGTGCACAGCGGAGGTTTTATTTGGCGCACAAGGCCAACGCGTCATGTCTGTTAAGGAAGAAACCCAACATATAACCACCACAACTCCAGACAACTCTTCCGATGTGGGACAAGTTACGCTTACAAATAATCGCACAGTAGCTCGTCTGAAGACAAGAGTTCCTGGCCCACACAAGAGCCCTGCGCCACCACACTGGGGCCCCCACATGTGTGCCCGCCCACATGAAGCAGTGACCGGGGCGTCACTAGCCAACGAGCATAAGGGGGAGTGGTTGAAAGCTATGCAAGAGGAGGTGGAATCCTTGCATATGAACCACACCTATGATATGGTGAAATTGCCTAAAGGAAAGAAAGCTTTGAGCAACAAGTGGGTGTTCAGAAAGAAGATCGAGCAGAAGAATTCACAGACGAGGTTCAAGGCCAAACTTGTGGTGAAAGGGTTTGGTCAGAGGAAAGGCATAGACTTCGAGGAGATATTCTCACCAGTGGTGAAGATGACATCCATACGGGTGTTACTTAGGTTGGCAGCTAGCATGGATCTGGAGATAGAGCAGTTAGATGTTAAAACTGTCTTTCTCCATAGTGACCTGGAAGAAGAGATCTACATGCACCAACCAGAGGGGTTCGAAGTCAAAGGCAAAGAGCATATGGTGTGTAGGCTAAGGAAGAGCTTGTATGGGCTAAAACAAGCTCCACAGCAATGGTACAAGAAGTTCGACTCATTTATGTTGAAACATGGGTATGACAGAACGGAGTCGGACCACTGTGTGTTCACGCGTAAGTTATCAGATGATGATTTCTTAGTTATGCTATTATATGTTGATGACATGCTCATTATGGGAAAAGACATCAAGAAGATTGACAAGCTGAAACAGGAGTTGGGCAAGTCTTTTGCGATGAAAGACTTGGGCCCGGCTAAACAGATCCTAAGAATGGAGATAACCCATGACGAAAGCATAGGGAAGCTCGATCACACAAGAGCGTATATTGAGAAAGTCCTAGAGCGGTTCAATATGAATGCAGCAAAGCCAGTCAGTACTCCACTGGATGATCACTTCAGATTGAGCGACAGGCAGTATCCCAAGACGAAGGCAGAGGTAGAAGAGATGCAGAAGATACCTTACGCATCAGCTGTAGGAAGTTCGATATATGCTATGGTGTGTACACTCTCAGACATAGCATATACAGTTGGTGTTGTCAGCTGATATCTTGCCAATCTTGGCAAAGAACATTGGACAGTGGTGAAGTGGATACTGCGATATCTAAGAGGCTTATCCAGGTTGAGCCTATGCTATGGTGATGGTAAACCTGTGTTAGAGGGCTACACAGATGCAAATATGGCAGGTGACATAGACTCTAAGAAGTCTACATAGGGGTTCATGTTCACGTTTGCAGGGGGAGCAGTTTCTTGGCAGAGCAAGCTACAGAAGGTTGTAGCATTGTCGACGACAAAGGCCGAGTACATTGCAGTCACAGAAGCATGTAAAGAGATGCTTTGGATGAAAAGGTTCCTACAGGAATTTAGCCTGAAGCAGGAGGAGCACATAGTCTATTGCGATAGTCAAAGTGTTATACACTTGAGCAAGAATCCAAGTCAGCATTCCAAGTCGAAGCACATAGAGATTCGGTATCACTGGATCAGGGATACTTTGGAACAGAAGATGTTACAACTTGAGAAGGTCCACACGGACGATAATGGGTCAGACATGATGACCAAGGCTTTGCTCAAGGGCAAGTTTGAGGTTTGTAGAAACTTGGCTGGCTTGAAGAAGGTGGATCCCTCCTGGGTCAAAAAGGGAGAGATTTGATGGGTTTTTTTAACCCGTCGTCGACCGGTCGTGAGCCTCGCTTGACCGGTCGAAGGCTGGTCTCGACCAGTCGTGGAAAACGAGTCGTGGCACGACTTAAAGTCCAGCGACTGTGGACTATTTTTCTCCGGGGTGCTCGACCAGTCAAAAGAGGTGCTCGACCAGTCGAAGGTGGCTCTCGACCGATCGTGGACTCGGTTCGACCAGTTGAGATTACGCAGATTCGTTCCGCGATTTTGCGCAGATTTCTTGTCGCAAGTCCTTTCGCAACTGGGATGCGGAAGGGAGTTTCTTAAAACTATAAAAAGGAGTTCCTAGGATTTTTTAGGCTACGACAAGAGGGTTTCCTAAAGTTTTACAAGGGATTTGCTAAAGGGTTTAGGGCTATCAAAGGTGAGAGAGAGAGAAAAAAAAAAAAAAAGATAGAGAGGAAGCTTATAGAAGGGAGATTATGCTCGTGGAGGTTATCTATTGTGTAACCTATATCTCAGCGCCTCTATGTCCTCATAATCGGTGAGATCTCTCCGTTTTCTTTGTTTCTCTCATTGTTTATCCACTCCTGCGTGAGTGAAGAAGTTTGTAACGTTTTACTTCATAGTGGATTGTTGATCTAGACGAGATCCCATGGTTTTTACCTCTTTGAGGGTTTTCCACGTAAAAATCTCTTGTGTGGTGTGTGATTGATGCATTGATTGTTTTCATTGCTTTATTATCCATAATTCTGGTTTGTTCTGGAGGGCTAGATCCTAAGGTTTTGTGCAAGGCCCCCAACAAAACCAAGGTAGCATATCTCAAATTTCTCCGGAGAATGCACATGTACATTTGTATGTTTGTAGAGATTTATAAAAAATCGTAACAGATATACATAAATCCATATAGTTATCTATAGCATGTATAATGTGTGTGTGTGTGTGTGTATATTAACAATTAGATAAGAACTTATATTTTACATAAAAATAATTTGGCTATGGATAAAATTAATGATTATTTTATAGAATTTATTGATTTCCATCAATCTAAACAACAATTACTATATAAAAAAAAAAATCAAATATTTATTTTTCCTAAATGGCTACAGTGGGCCCAACCCTAAAAACTCCAATCCCAACCATGAACCAAAGACAAGGATGGCCTGACTCTTTTCAAGCCAGCCTGATTGGCCTACCTTGGTGCAACCTATTTTTGTCCCTAAATATATCCATTGCCTACCCTACCTTCTTTTCCCAAAAGCATTTTATAGGGTACCAATGAACATGCACGCTCCTGTGAGGATTGAGTTCTGCCGGGAAACGGATTGGCTACTCTCCCGGCCACCATCCAGTGGCTGGTGGTCGGTGCTCCGTGGGCCCCACCATGATGTATGTATTTCATCCATGCTCTTCATCCATTTTTAAAGATCATTTTAGTGCTTGATACCAAAATTATAGGGATATAAATCTCAGGTGGACCACACCACAGAAAAACAATAGTGATTAGATATCCACCAATAAAATACTCCTAAGGCCCACTGTACTGTTTATTTGACATCCAATCTGTTGATTAGGTCATACAGGCCGAGATGAAGGGAAAAATAAAGATCAGCTTGATCCAAAACTTTTATGGCCATAAAAAGTTTTAATGGTTAACGTTCATTCAACACTGTTTCCTGTAATGTGGTCCACTTGAGATTGGGATAGACCTCATTTTTGGTCACATGCCATAAAATGATCTATAAAAATAGATGGACCGCATGGATGAAACACATACATCATGGTGGAGCCCACAGACCACTGACCACTAGCCATTGGCTGATGGCAGGCGAAGTAGCCAATCCGTTCCCGTTCTGCCGAGTCTGGACAGAGTCAGTCCGGGCAGGAGCTCTGTGAGGCCAATGTGATGTATGAGTTTTTTCATACGGTCCATCCATATTTCCAGATCATTTTACGTCATAAGTTAGATCCAAGGCTCAAGTGGACCCCACCACGAGAAGTAACGGTAACAATGATACCCACTGTTAAAACCTCCTCAGGGCCCACCAGAATGTTTATTTGTCCAACCTGTTTATAATGTCACATAAACTTGAATGAAGGAAGAAAACAAATATCAGCTAATCGAAACTTCTGCAGCTCCTAAGAAGTTTTTAATGGTGTGAGTTTAATTCCCATTGTGTGGTCCACTTGAGCCCTGGATCTGCCCAAGTTTTGAATCATGGATTAAAAATTATCTGAAAATATAAATGGACGGTGTGGATAAAACCCGTATATAATGGTGGGCCCACGGACCCTTTGCCTGGACCAACTCCATCCGGCCAGGGGCAGGAGGCAATCCGGGTCCTTTTTTGGGAACAGCCGTCCAACTGGGTCCCATTATTTTGTGATTCCAACCGTTGATCTAGTGGGACCCATCACAGATGGGATACCCCAAGAAAAAGGTTGTATCCCATCCCCAACCACCCATTAAAAAATATACAAAATAAAAGAAAACATGGAAACAGCTAATTTCTATGTATTTTTGTCAGTCAAGCCCCACACGCCACGCCCGACACCCTCTCCCAACGATACCCCTTACACTCTTGCACATGGGCTGTCTAGAGGAAGTTTTATTTGATACTCCGGCAGAGCATGACACTTGATACTCAGGTAATCCGAAGTTGCGCAAGTTTCATTCGTTCATCAACTCAAACTAAACTGAATAAATTTTGGGACCCAGAAATCAGATTTGTCGAACAATATCCTATACTGTTTCATGGACTGTTGGATCCATTATATTTTGAACCGTCCAATAAATGGACATCAATCTGATAATCAGATGACGGAATAAGAGTAATTTTTGGTTTATCATAAATCTAAAAAGTGGACACAGGACTTGGACTGTTTAATTTGACTAACTAGGATGAGACGTATTCAATTTTTAAAAGTGCTCGCGTATCATCCATTACACTCTGCCAGAGTAACGAACTCTTTCTGGGGTCGTCTGCTGTGGGAGCGGATTAGCTGCGGCCCCTGCTACACCCAAGATGGTGAGGCCCTTACCTTGAGGAACATTTTGATGTATGTATTCTATATCCACGCCGTCCATCATTTTTTCCATATGCTTTTAGTGGATCAGACTATAAATTAATAGATATAAACCTCAGTTGTAACATACTAAAGTAAACAGTTGATTTTGACCATTAAAAACTTATTATAGGCTACTAAAGTCTATTATGAATATGATATTTATTATTATATTCATCCAGGTTGATATGATCATATCAACAGGTTGGATTGAAAATAAATATAAAATAAAAATTAATATAGTCCTCAGAAATTTTTAATGGTGTGTTGTTCAATCACCACTGTTTCCCATAGTATGGTCCACATGAGAATTGTATCTATATTAAATTTGGGATCTTTCTTTATAATGATCTGAAAAAAATATATGGACGGTTAGGATATATAATAAATAAATCAAAGTGGGCCCCACGGTAAGGGCCGCACCGTCCTTTGTGAAATCGGTCTGTTGCATGGTGAGGGAGGAGAGAGGGTAGTTTGGTCATTTAAGTCCATGGGTATTTTCGTAATTTATCATTTGTACACAGAAAGATAGATTCGTCTCTGCTCACGAGAGCCACGGCCCACGGTAAGAAAAAGGTCGATCCAACCGGAAATTTCTACTGTAATCGCTCGCATGAGATATCGTACTTCTCGTGACACGTGCAAATATTTAGCACATGTACAAGATCCTCATAATTCATCAAGTATTGAAAATGTAGAAATACAATATATAAAAATATCAGATAAATCAGCTGCTTCTGTTGGTAAATTTGAACCTTGAATATGGACCGTTAATCATAATTGTTTTTATAAAATTTTGAAGACTAGGAAAATATTTTTTTATGACATTCTTTAAAATTCTATAATAGTGATGAATAGTAAAGATCTTGCATTTTCATATAATTATTTTATATTTCTAGCGATGTAACTGTTTATCCAACGCGAGCGACTTACTCTTCGATTCTAACGGTTTACCACTATTTCCGAGTCGGAAAGAGAGATAAAAGGCAAAAAGAAAATGCGACTTATTTGATACTCTTGCAGAGGATACTAGTTAATACACGCGTATTTTGAAATTTTGTATTTTTCAATTACAAAGATCAATCGTAACCGTCAAATTTATGTACATTTATATATAAAGTTTATTAAATTAAAATTTAAATAGTAAACGATTTTTATATTATCTATTATTAGACATTGTTAAAATAAACTGTAGGCTTCCAAAACTTTCATATAACCATCATAAATATTGATTAATCGTCTTTTTAATTATTATTTAGAGTTAAATTTTCTACAAGACGATTCTATAAAATGGGTCAGAAGATCTGAACCGTTTAACTTGAGTTCTATTTATACACGACAGTTTCAACTTTTAAGTGGATGTCTATGAACCATCATCATCTGCCAGAGCATCAAAGTTCTCTCTCGAATGAAAAAGAAAAAAGCAACTTTTTATCTGCAGAAAGTGCGAAAAAGCTACAGTTCAGTGTATGTTTGCCGCACTTTATTAAATTGTGGGAACACAATCACGACCACACAAGCCACACGTGTTCTCCAATCAAAATCATTCAAGTAGTGGGCCCCATTTCTTGATTTTTGGATCTAGCACTATTTTACTTTAAATTTTCCATTTGGTGGCCCCAGATGGATGGTTAGGATCTCCCAATCTTACATGAATGGTGGGATGAGTTTCCATCAATGTGATGTAAACCTCACACGCTAGTCATCGACAGAAAACGACAACTCTACTAGGCTGCTCGCACATGCATTCCGTCCAGCTAGCTGGGCCAGTGCCAGCTACAGATCCATGTGAAAAAAAAAATTCAAAATCACACAAAGAATGTGGGGCCCGCCTCACAGCTAACATGTGGTCCTCGTTCTACCGTTGGATGGCTATGCTATTGATCTGGCCTCCAAAAACCAGAAAAATGATGGTAGTCCAGTCATCAAGTGAATCATACAAGCAAGTTAGAATTTGGACCATTCGTTTTCATTTATAACCGTTCATCTTTCTAATTCAAATGTCATTTGCCTGATTAGCATATAAATGTTATTTTTTATGTAGCATATGCTCATAGCGTATGTTACATAATGAATGGACCAGGTCTCCCACGTGGTACCATCCAAGGGTGGGAACCAGATGGCGCGGCCCTTACCGTGTGGTTACCATGGGGGCGACCTTGATATATCTATTAATGTATCTAGGCTGTCCATCCGTTTTTTTCATATCATTTTAGGGCCCGTTTGGCCAGGCAGATCCCACGGTATTAGGAGGGATGGGATAGGCAGTATCCTGTGATAGGCATGACCAGCCAAACAGATCCAGTGAACTTGTCCCAGGATATGAGCAATCCCATGGATCTTAAGTAAAATCCTATCCTGGTTGGATGGATTGGAAGGTAAAATCCCAGGATATGCACGATGTGCCAAACAGACCTAGTGAACTTGTCCCGGATATAAGCAATCCCATGGATCTTAAGACAATCTACTGACATCATCATCATTACCTTAAAATTGATCTCATCCCTCCTAATATGACGCAGGGAAGGACGTGAGGTCGAGCACCGTCTTCCTCAAGAGGATAACTATTCCGAATCCACGGAACTTCTCTGGACTTCTCACAGAGACTTTCTCAATCCACACGAGAAAAGAGAGAGTGAAAATAAAATAAATTCTAAATAAATTCGAAATAGATTAATGAATTCATAAAAACGAGTTCACAACCTTTTAAACAAAGGTACTAAGCAATGGGAAAAAAATCATAATCAAACTACAACTAAAACTCCTAGAATTCGCGACTTGCTATAAATAGTAAACTTACTATTTATAGACGGTCGTGATGTCTACTAGTCTTGTGAGTTTTTGGCCAAAAATAGTAAGTGTCCTATTTGGCTTCACCAAACCGTTCCCTAATTATTCTAAGCTCTTTTCACGTTGGGCGCAACTCTTAAAGTCCGACGGATGAAGAGTTATAGTCAAACTAAAACTTACTATTTATAGTAAAAACGAAATTGAAATAGGGAAACGACCGTCGAATTAGGGGTTTCTCGCAATTCCGAGCGTCACAACCCGGCGTAACTGGGTTGGTTGGCTAAAGTAGCTCGTTCTACCCCAAAATCATATATTTTACGTCGGCTAACTCATTCCGGATTGCGAGATACACCTGATTGAAGGTCTGATGGTCCAAATCACTTCTGTCGCCGACCGGGCCTTTTCTGATCCATCTTTGCCATTTAATTGTCCGCAACCCGCTCTACATCATAATACCATAGGATCTACCCAGCCAAACAGGCCATTAGGGTATTACCCCAAAAATGAAACAGATCCAATTATCAAGTGGACCGTACCATAAGAAATAGCGGTGATTGACCATACTATCATTAAAAACTTCTTAAGAAGTACCTTAGGGCCTATTTGGCCGGGCAGATCCCATGGTATTAGGAGGGATGGGATCAATTTTAAGGTAATGATGGTGGTGTCCCTGGATTGTCTTAAGATCCATGGGATTGCTTATATCCCGGAACAAGTTCACTGGGTCTGTTTGGCACGCCCTACATGTCCTGGGATTTTACTTTCCATTCCATCCAACCAAAGGATATGATCAATTTTTAAGGTAATGATGGTGATGTCAGTGGATTGTCCTAAGATCCAAGGGATTGCTCATATCCCAGGATAAGTTCACTGGGTCTGTTTGGCACGTCATACCTATCCCAGGATATTGCCAATCCCATCCCTCCTAATACCGTGGGATCTGCCTAGCCAAACAGGCCATTAATGTTTTCGTAGTGTTTATTAACCATCCAATCCGTTGATAAGGTCACGTAAGCCTGGATGATAGGAGAAAACAAATATCAGCTTGATCCAAAACTTTCGTGGCTCACTAATAGTCAATCAACACTGTTTCCTATGACATGGTCTACCTGATGATTGGATCTGTTTCATTTTTCAGATAATGTCGGAAAATGATATGGAAAAAAGGATGAACGGCGTGGATACATAATACATGCATTAAGGTGGGCCCATGGTAACCCAACGGTAAAGGCAGCACTGTTTTGGGTGACGCCAGCGTCTCACCTAATCCGCTCTCGGGAACCTGGCCATGCGTGTATCAGAACGCTGCAAAAGATCCATTCCATGAACTCAACACCAAAGCCCATGCATGGCGGGAGCGAATTAGGTGCGCCCAGCCTCACCCAAGAAGATGGTGCGGCGCTGGACGTTGGGCCCACCTTTATGTATGTATCGTATAACTACACTGTCCATCTGTTTTTCCAGATTATGTTAGGACATAGATTCTAAAAATGAAGTAGATCCGTATCTCAAGTAGACCACACGGTAGGAAAGTAGTGACTGACCATTAAAAACTTTGTGAGCTACGAAAGTTTTGAATGAAGCTGATTTTTTTTTTGTCTGTTCATCTAAGTTTATGTGATCTTATCAATAGATTGGATGGTAAATAAACACAACGGAAACATTACACAGGTGGGCATCCAATTATCACTGTTCCCCTTGTATGGTCCACCTGAGATTAGGGTCTGCTACATTTTTGGGCTCATGATTTAAAATGAGCTGGAAAAACGAATGGACGGTGTGGATATACAATACAGACATCAGGGTGGGCCATGGGGTCATGGCTGCATGCCAGCACAGTGATGGGTGAGGCTGGGGTCGCATCTAATCTGGTCTATGGTGAGAAGAAGTGCTTCTCTTGAGAATCATTCCAATCTTTCAATTGAAGGATGTAACAATAAGAAAGTAATCTCTACAACCCAATTTTTTAATGCATACACCTGATTTTATACTTTCGACATAATGATAGTATGAAAAGCACTCTTCTTATACCAGAAGTAATAAAAAAGGGTGGATGCAACAACAAGAGAGACTACCAACATAGTCACGAGAATAAGAAGATGAAGAGATTCCATCGTTTCATTTTCTCAACAACAGCAACTCATCTGATTCAATAATAATAATAATCACAGGAAAAAGAAAAAAAGGAGAAGAAATCTACTATATATATTTTTTATTTTTTATTTTTTTTTTTTTTTTTTTTTTTTTTTTTTTAGAAAAAGAAAAAGAAGGAGAATAAATCTGCTATGTTTTTTAATAGTCCTTTTACTTTTGTTCAACTATTTCCATCAATGAATGAATAAGAAAAAACCCAAACAAAATCTCTACCAATTGCAATTTAGTAGCAATCCAAACAAGCCCAAAAAACCCAAAATCTCAAACTAACTCTTCCAAGCATAAACCATCAAAGAAAAACCACCTGATCTTTCCATCTCATTTTCCTCCATACTAGCCCATTCCATAACAGAAGAACTACTCCCTGATGATGCTGATGATGACGAAGATGACGAACCCGTCTTCAACAAGCTCCTATTCTTATTCTTCTTCTTATTACTCTTCTTCTCATCCAACCCTTTCATTCCCACCCCAAAAGGCTGCCACAAAACCATTCCCTTCTGATTACAATCTCCTCCAATCAAAACATCCCCACCATTTTCAATTCCTCTCTTCTCAAACCGAAACATGAAGACAGCATGCCCATCGACTGCATCATCAAAAATCCAATTATACACGTCCCATGAAACTTGCACAGGCATTCCATCGATGTCGATCCTCTCATTCCCACGGAACTTCCACTTCAATCTCTTCACCTGCAGAACCCGCTTATGATTGATGGAGAACAACAGCTTCGTCTCGTCTCTATCACCAACAGATTCAATTGAAATTTCATGAATCTCTCCGTTGAATCGGGCTTTCGTGGTGTATGACTTATTTCCAAACATGTGTTCTCTTCGCATGATGAGAGCTGGGTTCTTGGAAGGCTTCCGAGCGCCGGTCTTTAGATAAGCTTCATTGATTAAATCGCCAATGATCAATACCATTTCTCCATCGACTGTAATTGAGACGTAGAAGCTGGATTCGGGCTCGGGGCTGGAGAGGAATCTGGCTTTTGTAAGGTCCCAAGAGAAGTTGATTTGTGTTTGGTTAGCGTCTTTGAGGTTGAATGTCTTGGAACCTTGTTTCTTCCAGAAGAGCCATGGCTTTAGGTGTAGATGTAATGAGGCAATGTTGTTGTTTCTGTTGTTGTGGATGTTTTCTTCAATGTCGTTGTGGTTGTTGTATTGGAATTGGAAGAGATCGATGTGGAGGCCGTGGCCGATGATGTTTCTACACCATGTTATGGTGGCGACGCCGATTGCGGTTTGGTATAGACAAGTTGTTAGATTTGAATTGGTGGAAGTGGTGGGTAGATTGGAAGTGGCCATTCCGACACCGAAACAAGATGGGAAGGTTTCTGGCATTTCTGGATTTGGGTTTTGGTTTTGGAGATGGAAGGAGGAGGAGATGGTTTTTAATGGGTGGAGAGAGAGAGAGAGAGAGAGAGAGAGAGAGAGAGAGAGAGAGGAGGTGGGGTTTGAGGTAGGGTAGTTGGGTGGGGGAGGGAGACAGAAGTGAGTTGGAAGAAGGGTGAGAGAGAGAGAGAGAGAGAGAGAACGCGTTTCTCCACTTTATTATTCGGAGATGCTGAATAAAAGGATGGGTGTCCATGTATTATTTTGTAGTGATTGATGGAGAAACAGCTAAGACGATTGATTTCGGCTACTTACTTTTCTTTGGACGTTTGAAGAAATGCTTTTCTCTTTCTGTGGAGGAATCATAACATCTTGGATCTGAGGATACTCAAAATGTACCCGGTTGTCAGGTTCTTTAAGTGGGGCCCACAGTTATGTGGTTCATGTGATTGGCCTCTTATGGGCCAGGTTTTTGGAAATCCCTGTGACAACTCTTAAAAGGTGGAAGCGGATTGGCTGGTGTACCGGTGTGTTGATGCCAGCAAGTTCTTTGGGTCCCATCACGAGGTATGTGTTATATATCCAAACCGTTTATCATGGAGCTTAAGCTGAAAAAATAAGATAGATATAAACTACGAGTGAACCACATTGCAAAAAGAAGCCTGGGATTGAAAGTCTACAATTGAAACCTTTTTGGGGATTACAAAAGTTTTGAATCACAAAAGTTTTGGATCAATCTGAGGATCACAAAAGTTTCAATCCGAGGATCACAAAAGTTTTGAATCAATTTGATATTAGTTTTTCCTCCGTATGTAGGACTATAACCTTATGAACATATTGGATGGAAAATAAATATCATGATGGCCCATGAATGTTTTAACCGTAGAAATTATTACACCCGTTGAATTAATGCTCCACTTTTTTTTTTTTTTTTTTGGCTTATGCTTACTATTTGTGGTGTGATCCAGTTAAGCTCTGGATATGATTCATTTTTTGGCTCATGTCTCAGAATGATCTAAAAAAATGGATGAATGATATAGTGTAATAAATACATCATTTTGGAGCCCATAGAACTTTGATCTCCTTTTAACCGTTGTTCGAACGAAGATAATTCCAAAATAACAGTATGTAGTAGATTTGATTAGACAATGTGTGCTACTGTAAGGGTTGAGGCTAATAAAGCATAGAGCAGCTATTCAGACCTAGCAACTTCCCAAACGTGCTTACATGACCCATCTATGACAGCAGCGTACCACCCATTTAATCCCACCATCTCAGGTCACTTCAACAGTCAGTGGTTGCATGGATTGCCTGGATACTCTTAAACATGTAACTTACCGGTGTTGGAACGTGGCAGGATTCGATTAATCCACCTTGGCAAAATATATTTGAAAATTGCTGCGTCCAGTACATGCGTCTGATGCCCGGTCAAATCCTGCCACGGGTTACCACACAAACTGCATCAGTTAAAACGGAAGGTCACTTTTTCACCTCTTCACCTTGTGTTATGTCACCAAAAGAGCTTGATTACCAATGACCGTTTCTTTTGAGAAAAAATTGATCGTTGTTGGTGAAAAATGATACAATACAGCATGCCCTATTGCAATGGAGAAAGCCCAACTAATCATCAATGAGCAAGTGGCATAAGGTTATTGTCACAAATATAATCTTGAACCAGAACTTATGTGATATTAGGGTAGGTTCACTTGTGTGATATTAGGGTAGGATCCAACACTTGGGCTGGGTTTTGGATCTACATCATTTTTTATAATTATGTTTTAACATGAGCTGGGAAAATTGATGAATTGAGTAAATGTAATGTGAACCATAAATGGACCCATGGAGATTACTCCCGGGGGGACTTTCATAGTGAGGTCACAACAAATTCACATAATCTTAGATATTTTTTTGAATTTCAAGATGCCACAAGGCATATTATTATTATTATTATTATTATTATTATTATTATTTTTACATACACACACATTCCCCCACACACGCCTTAGTGGAATTTCACCACCTATGGGTACTTGAACCCTTGACCAGGTGTTGAAACTCCTAAGAGTCTACCACCTGAGCAAGAGTAAGTACCCCAAGGCATATTATATGATTGGTGGCTTGTTCTATTATAATAATATTATATCATTTACGGGATTATAAGTTTAGTACCTAATTTCTAAGGGCTTTTTTGGATCCTTGAAATATCACAGTAATGTGGCGTAAAACTCACATCATTATTCCTTATTGCTAATTGGATCAAGTCATCTCAAACTATGGTAATCCTTTGAAATTAATACGACTTGGATGAGTGGATGTGCATTGGTGTGACATAGTTTTGTGTGCCCCATTATGATGTATATGTTATATCTACACTGTTCGTTCATTTGTGAGATCATTTTATGAAAAGAGATAAAAATGAGGCACATCCAAAGCAAAAATTCACCACACCATAGAAAGTAGTGGGGATTGAATGCCTGCGATTAAAAACTTCTTGTGATTTGCATAAGTGTTGGATGAAGCTGATATTTGTTGTTTTCCCTTCATGACCTCATGAGCCAGTTAGATGGCAAATAAACATCTTGGTAGGCCATAAGAAGGTTTCAATAGTGGGCATTATTGTCTCACTACTTTTTGTGGTCCACCAGGCTCTAGATCTTTCTCATTTTTTAAGTCATGCCCTAAAATAATATTGCAAAATGGATGAATGCTTTGGATATAACATGTATTAGGCAAGTTATATCAACATGTATCTAATCACGGTGAGTTCTTTTACTTGCACATCCAAGGTTAAAATTAAAGCTGTGAGAGTGGTATTACATTTGACTTTACTTCGGACTATAGTGATAGTGATAATTATTACCCATTTACATAATATTGCACACATTACTACTCATATCCAAGGTCAAAATTAAAGTGCGAGAGTGGTATTGCATACTACTTTACTTCTTTTATGATAGGCGTCCCCTAGGTTCTTTTTCTCCTAGGGGGACCCCTGAATGTAATTGGCCAATTTGTTTAATGAAAAGCCACTTATATTAAAAAATAAAAATAAAAAAATACTACTTTACTTCTAACTACCGTGATAATGATAATACTCATTTACATAATATTAGATCACATTAGTATTATAATCGTTAAAACAAACTAGCCCTAAGATACATTGTGAGAAATACTGCTTGGGGCTAAAAGTTAATGGGCAATTAAATATTCATCGCAACAAAACCAGATAATATTAAAGTGGACATAATACTCTCTTTTGTTTTCACCACTATTTATATGATAAGCAGGGCCCTAGTTTTTTCTCTCTATTTATCTATTTATTTATTATTATTTTTTTTAAAATCTGCATTGCCCTAATGTACAAATTTCTTCCAATAATAAAATGTCAAGTAACGTGGCTCCTACCTTTCAGTAAAAAATAATAACAGTAATAATTCCCAAGGTGTTTAGGTAATTTGAATGAAAAATAGTCTTAAAACCACATGAAAGGCTTGCTACAACTTCCTATTTTATGGGATATGTTAGCCCTATAACCACTTATTAGGTGATTGAAAAAAAAAAAAAATAATATTGGGAGATTAAAAACTTCTTGATAAATGGGTTGAAAATAACAGCCAAGGAGATGGTTCATCTTCATTTTAAAAAAAAAAAAAAAAAAAAAAAAAAAAAAAAAACTAAAAGACAGAGACCTAAATGATTAAAGAATTAAAATATTCCAATCTAAGAGCTTCTTTTACCGTATAACTATGGTGAGGCATCTCACAGTTTGGATCATTCAAGCATGACCCCTAATCAAATATATATATGTAACAATACTTTGATGTGTTTTAATTAAACCAATGCATGAGACCTACTTTTTAAAACATTGCTTCTTTTTCTCATGTGCAATCCCAATTTTAATAATAGTTTATACTTCAGGTCGACGGTGAAAGACAGGATTTAGACCCGGCTTATACCATTTTTCAATTTTTTTAAAATTTTTTTAAAATTTTATTTTTTAAGTTTCTATTTCATGAAAAACGTTTCAGCAGGTAGAATTGTTTATGATGGTTTTATAGCACCATTTATTGATCTTTATTTGGATGTCTAGTTCTAGATGATGATGTATACCAATGTGGTACATTAGGATGTATTCTAGCAAGCCTACATTAACTTTGGAACTGATCCCTCTAGTCCCACCTCCCCATCGGTCAGTGCTGTGGGCCCCACAATGATGTATGTTTCTATTGAAGCCGTCGATGTCCTTTCCCAACTAGTTTTAAGGCATGAGCCCAAAAGTGAGGCGGATCCAGATCTCAGGTGAACCACACCACAACAAACAGTGGTGATTGAATGCCTACCGTTGAAAACCTTTTGGGAGAGCTACAAAAGTTTTAGATCAAGGTGATATTTGTGTTTTCCCATCGTTCAGGTGTGTGTGACCTAATCACCAGTCAGATGGCAAATAAACATTACACTAGGCCTTAGGAAGTTTTTAATGGTGGAAGTTCAATCATTACTATTTCGTGTGGTGTGGTCCACTAGAGATTTAGATCTTCCTATTTTTTGGCACATGCCTAAAATGAGCTGAAGAAATAGATGGACGGCATGGATAAAACATATATATCATGGTGGGACACACAGCACCAACGGGTACCAAGACCTTGGTTCCTGAGGTGTCACTACCGAATTCCCCCGATCCCAGTCCCGAGGGCCCCACCCTGATTTATAGGTTTGATCATGTAACTTTTATTTTTCCATATCATTTTAGAATATAAGCTCAAAAATAAGGTAGATTGAAAGATCAAGTGGACCCCACCAGAGGAATTAAAGGTGAGAATGATGCCCACTGTCGAAACTTTTTTAGGACTCACTGTGATGTTTATTTGCTATCTAACCTTATCATAAGGTTACACAGACTTATATGAATGCAAAAAACAAATATCAGCTTGATCCAAAACTTATACGGCTCTCAATAAATATTTAATGATGGGTGTTTAATCTCCACCATGTGGTCAACTTAAACCTTGGATCTGCCTTATTTTTAATCTTATATCCTAAAATGATATGGAAAAATAGATGGATGGGGTTAATAAACCCATACGTCACGGTCGCCCCCCAGACACCCATCTTGTTCCCAGCACAGGACAGGCGGAAGTAGTTTCTTGGCCAAACTCCCTCTTTCTCTGTCACGTGAGATCGAACATGTCATACCCCACTAATACAATTTCTAAGGAATTCCTCCGTGCCTACCTGCGTATCACCCAGCACAGACGCGCAGATTAGATACTACTACTGCATGTCGGAGCTCGGAACAGGCGGGGCTCTAAGAAGCAAACCGTGATTTATGGCCTAATCAACACCGTCCATCCATTTTCCTATATAAGTTTAGGATAAACATCCAAAAATAAATCTGATTCAATGGTCAAGTGAACCACACATTGGGGATTAAACTCACACCGTTAAAAGTTCCTTAAACCTATAGAAGTTTTGGATCTGACTCGTTTTTGGGCTTTCATACTAAAATGATAAAGAAAAGTAGATGGATGGTATTGATAAACCCATAAATCAAAGTGTACCCCTCACAGACCCCCCGCATGTTCCAAGCTAGGACCGGCGAGGGTAGTACTTAATCCACGTCCATCCAGCACACGTTTGCGTGTCAAAGTTACTTGAGAAAGAATTAAAGACCGAAGAAAGGAAGGAAAGAAGACTTACTGTTACTCTTCTAAAAAGACTGACCAATGAATGGAGCAAGTATTAAAATCTTTTGACCGGTCCGGTCAACTACATTTTCTGGGAAGGTTTACCGAGTGTGTACGGTTTTTTTTTTTTTTTTTTTTTTAAAGATTTCTTTACTCTATTAATTTTATGTAATTGTTGTGCGGTTGTCGATGTGGTTGACATTCGTAGGATCTACACCATCCATTAAGTTTTTGTGATGAGCACTGCTAATGCAAAAATATGCTAGTTCACCATGATCGAGCCGCTAGACCTTCACACACCTAAATAGGAAGGAGACAAAGGAGATCTTAGCTCGAGCAGGAGACCCTCTGATGCCAAAGTCAGGCTACAAATCTGGGTCCAAGTAGTGGTGATAGATTTTGGGTGAGAGATTTTGCGTACCTTTTCATGTTGATGGCCCTCCTTATTTATAGTGTTCGTGGGATGGGGTGGCCCGCCATCCTAGGTACGATTTTAGCCATTTTAGGCGAGATGTGTGCGAGTGATGGATGTTGACAGTTATCTTGGTTGGTTGATTGTTGTTGCAAAGAGCTCATAATTTCTGCGTTGGTTTGTGGCTGTTGAACTCTTATTTGTCTGTGCGATGATGGTTATCTGCGTTGAGATCGAGCTAAACTTGTCGATTGGTTGGTTAATTGTTGTTGCAAATAGCTCAAAATTTCTGCATTGGTCTGCAGCTATCGAACCCTTATTCGTCTGTGCGATGACGGTTACTCTGAATTCGTGCTCATCTGAAAAAGATCATTCACTGAGCCGACGAGGGAGGTTGGCACAATTCTGGTCGGGATATCATAGGTTGGTACAACCTCCTTTACACCGAGGAGGGAGGTTATCGTGCAGCCCGGTATGTGTCGAGCCAAACCGAATCCTCGGTCATTTGCATCGAGATCGAGCTAAATTGGTTGATTAGTTAGTTGATTGTTGTTGCGAAGAGCTTATAATTTTTGCATTGGTCTGCGGTTGTCGAACCCTTATTCACCTGGGTTGTATATCTTTCTGAGCGGAGGGGTATATTTATCACCCCGATGGTTTTCTATTCTCAATGAGCCAATCCCCCCCGCCCCCGCGAATTCATCCTAACTGAAGGTGTGAAGTCCAACCTTTACGGATGTATGAATGTGTGCTCATCGGCCCGAGCCAACCCCGAAGGTGGTCCAACTGCATTTTCCCATAACAAGCGCATTACCAGCTCAAATGTTAGACTGCTCAACGACTCATTTGCTCTCCCCACACGAGTGTATGGCCCTGATTCTTAGGCTAAGCAATTGTAGTGGCCCCACCTTATAAACCTATAATTTCTCACATGTGCTGCGAGGCCCAATGTGCTACGAGGCCCACTCTCCCTCTCAAGCACCCTTTCCTCCTACGACCAATCTAGAGAGAGGGTTTTGCCTCTATTGTGACGACGCAGGATCTAGCATATGTGGCCATCCACTAGGACCTACATGATGAAGCAGTCCGACAATTTGAGTTGTTCATCTTTTCATTGCTAAAGTGTGTGTGTGTGTGTATGTGTGTGTGTGTGTGTGTGTGTGTGTGTGTATTCCCCATAATTATACTTCAATAATGATTTTCACCTTTGATTTTGAGAATTGAATGTGAGTCATTAAAAGTTTTCACACATAAAGTTGTTCACGAGCAGAGTTAGCTCTGTAACTCGCTCGACTCGACTCGGAAATACTTGACTCGACTCGGATCGAAATGAGTTCGAGCCGAGCACGAGCTAATTTTTGATGCTCGAATTGAGTTCAAGTCGAGCACGAGCTTGACCCTACTCAACTAAGCTTGACTCGAATAGTACTCAAAGTCGACTCGACTCGGTACTCGACCAAGGGTATATATACCCCAAAACAAAAAACCCTAAGTTACCCTCTCTCCAGAAGATTGATTCCCTCCGTCAATCCCTTTCTCAGTCTCTCGATTCCAATGCTCCGATCTCCACAGAACATATCAATCTCGCCTCCACTAAAATCGCCTCTGCAGTCCACCAGATCATCGTAAATGGAGTAGCTCTCATTATGTTTTCTCAAAACCAGAGTATCCGCCTTGAGATCGGAGATCGGATGGTTCGGAATGCCGGAAATCCTGGAAATCGGCCAGATACGACGTGCTCGACGAACTCTACTGCCGCTGGAATAATTACGGATCCGATTGCAGGAGGATTTGCAAGAACGTCAGACCTATGGAATCGGATGGATATTCAGTTCGTTGGACAGGTTTCAAAGATTTCTCACTTTGTTGGAGAAATTGATGATTCGATCGCGGGTAAAGCAGTGGAACCATTCGATCCACGTGATCCGACAAATCCTCAACTTACAGTAATGAGCGTTGAAGATCAGAAGATTCCAATTGGTTTTTTGGCCTCGAGGATGCTAAATAATCCAGAAGACATAAAAATTTTGATGGCATGGCACAAAAATCCGTCAGGTCTGAAGCTTTCAACCAAATCTGCTCGAACTCGGCTAGATCTCTGCTCGAACTCGGACAAGCCGAGCACGAGTTGGGCATCTGAGCTCGAAGGTCGAGCCGAGCACGAGCTGGGCATCTGAGCTCGAAGGCCGAGCCAAGCCGAGCACGAGCTGGGACTCAAGCAGTGCAAGCCGAGCACAAGCTGGGCAATACTCGGCTTGACTTGACTCGTGTATAGCTCTATTCACACATATAAAATGAGGAAGTGGATTGGCTGGTGTACCACACACCAGATATATAGCCGTTGTATTCATGTAAGCAAGTTCTGTGGATCCCATCATGAGGTATTTGTTATATCGAAACTGTTCATCCATTTGGTGAGCTCATCTTAAGTCTTGAGCCTAAAAATAAGACAGATCTAAAGATCAAGTATTGGACCACACTGAAAAAAACAGTGGAGATTGAACATCTACCATTAAAACCCTTTTGGGGTCATAAAACTTTCGGATCAATATGAAATTTGTTTTTCCTCTTTATCCATGTATTTTTGACCTTATTAACATATTGGACGGAAAATAAACAGGTGAAAATCATTATCCTCGCCGTTATTTTTGGTGTGGTACATTTGAGCTTCAGATATGATTAATTTTTTCTAATGTTCTAAAATGATCTCAAAAAATAGTTGAATGGTAAAATAGGTGCTACCATGATCAGTAGTTGCAAGATCTAGAAAGGTACCATTATATAAACAGGCCCACATAGTAACTGTGAACACTTCCGCCGGACTCGACAGACATTGGAAATCTGTCATGCATGCCATGCTGCTGCTGTGGGTTGAGTAAGAGAGGGATCAGAGAAGATGAACAGTAACATGCCCAGCTATGGCTCCGTGTCATTGCTCTCTAGCTCTTATTTTTCTGCCTATCTCCATGCATGCTAGTTGTCTCTATCTTGGACCCTAATGTATGGTCTATGGATGATGATGATTATTGATCACCGCCATCTAACCACCCTTAAAACAAACTACTCTCAATCGTAGAATTATCTTTTTAAGGTCAGTTTGATTTTCAAATTACAATGTATTTAGTCATCATTACTTACACCATGACTCTTACCGAAAGTTGACGCTGACTAGTTCCGTGTTTTGGTGAAAAAGAGAGGTGGGAAAACAGGAAGCGGATTGCGTACTGAGTAAACTGTGTGGGGTCCACTGTTATTTATTTATTTTATCCACTCCGTTAATCCATGTTAAAAGATAATTTTATGACTTAATACCAAAAACGAAGCAAATTAAAATCTCAAGTGGACCACACCACAGGAAACAGTTTGATTGAACCTCTACCATTGAAACTTTTTTGGAAGCCAAAGAAGTTTTGGATCAAGCTCATGTTTGTGGTTTCTCTTCATCCATGTCTTTGTGATCTTATGAACAGGTTGGATGACAAATAAAAATTACTTTGGACCCTAGGAAGGTTTCAACAGTGGAAATCATTATTCCACGCTGTTTCCTGTGTAATGGTCCACTTGAGCTTTGGATTTACTTTAATTTTGGGATCAACCCCAATATTAGCAGTAAAAATGGATGGACTGTGGATAAACCACATAAATTTACTGTAGGCCCTACTGAGTTTACTAAGTACGATAAAAGCGTAACTCAGTACGCAATCCGATTTCGGGAAAACATTTTAGGCGCAAAAAATGTGGGGCCACCGTGATGTATTTGCTATTTGCTATATTGATGTCGTCCATCGGTTCTGCTAGCTCATTTTAGGGCATTAGCTCAAAATGAAGCAGATGCAAAGCTCCAGTGGGCCATATACGACCGTATCGAGTGAGAATTGGACGTCTACTCTTGATAAAATCTTGCGAGTCATTTACTTTTATCCATGTTTATAGGACCTTATGAACAGATTGGGATGACAAATAAACATCAGTGGGCTGTAGGAAGGTTTTAACTCTCAACAGTTGAGATTAGTTAGGACCTTTGTTTCATGTGACGTGATCCACTTGAGCATTGGATATATCTAATTTTTGGACTCAAACCCTAAAATGAGCTTGTGGAACTAATGGACCGCATGGATGTGACATATTCATCATGGTGGGCCCCATAATGTTTTGTGCATGTAGAAACACATGAAATTCATATAAGATTCATATGGTGTTGGAGGCAGTAATATCTCCAACCAAACAATGGTGACAAGTAATGATGGCCTGTTTGGTGTAATTGGGAAAATCAAACAGGTCCTTAATAATACACATCTATGTGTACTGATGTTTGGATTGGTATCATGGCTTAATCCGTGTATGGAGCCCGCAACATGAGCATTTTTGGGAAGCTTTCCTTAACTGGATAGTTATCTGACTTAGCTATTTTTTAGTAACCTAATGGTCCATGACCATAGCCTGACACACCTACACAGTCCATTGACAGTCCTAGCCTTACATGTAGTCCGTGGCAGTCCACTTGATCAAGGGATGAAATAGCATGCAACAGTTGAGAGGGGTTATTCTCCCATTCAAACATTCATAATCATTTATTGAGCCTACTGAGATGTGGTTCACAAATCCAGGCCATTCAATGCATGTGTCCCACTTGGATGAGGGGTTGGATTAAATTTCAGCTGCATCCAAAACTCAAGTGGACCCACAAAGTGCTTTTATATGTTTTAGACATATATTCGCATGATTTTAGATGGCATGGCCCACTTGAGTTCCATATACAGCTGATTTTTGGGATATCACATAACTTAAAAGGGGGCCCATCAAATGCACGGTGTTGAAGTAATTCCAATAGCACAAACCTTGAACCTCAAGGAAAGCAAACCTCTAAAATTAAGGAAAAAGTTGATAATAATAAATGAATTATATATATATATATATATATATATATATATATATATATATATATATATATATATATATATATATATATATATATATATATATATGTTCCAAAGTCTAAACTAGTATTTATTTATTTATTTTTTAAAGTCTAAATTGGTAAGGATTTAAGTTCTCACCAAACTATTTAAATCCTAAAATAACTAAAAATAATTACTAATTAAAATTTATAAAATTCAACATTAAATGCAAAATTGTTCCTAAAAATACATTTTTGTGAAATCACAAGCAACAAATTGATATGTACATCATAGACAGTTTTCCAACAATATCTTGTGATAACAATTCCTGTAACTATCTGCAACCATCGAGAGTTATAGTGCATGGTAAATCATTTATTTATATATATATATATATATATATATATATATATATATATATATATATATATATATATATATATTTCTTTTATAGTAATTTTTATGCCACTCCTTATTGCAATAAAAATAAAGCAAATTGACTCACATAAAATATCATTGACTATATTGGGAAAATAATATTTACATCAATGTTCCCATCATCAGAGCCCATGATAGACTCTTAGGATTGGTGGCATACATTGCCTTCATTTTTATAACTAGCTTGAAAGAATGATTATAGATTTCAAAAGTGTACTAATCATTTTAGTGATTGCTTGTTTGTATAGAAATAATCTTTAGCTTTTCCAAGACGTTTTTCTTTAAAAAATGCTTTAAAAGAGGATTTGGTTAGGAGAAAGGTAGGAAACTTCCATCTCTCATCATACTTCTTTCCTACCTTCTTCCAAGCATTATTGTTTGGGTTGGCACGTTAGGCTTGCTGGCACCTCGCACCATGGAGTTTTGAAGTTATTGCGGGAACCACATCGCACTGCAATGGGGTGCGTGGTTGGGACTGTTGGATGGCACGCATGTGAAGGATCCAGACCATTCATGAGTTGTGGGATCCACATGGCATGTATCTCACATCCAACCCGTCCAATAGATGCACACAACATTATTATTAGACTAACCAAAAAATGGCAGATCCAATTGTCTGTAGAAAATAATTTAGAGCATTCAAAATCCCAATTCTAAGTGTGGCACATTTGATGATCTGAATGACCTAATGTTTTCTTAGATATATCACCATGATGTGGTTCATACTTTTAATGGGTTGGATGTTATACACATATCATGTGGGCCCCACAAGTATTGAGGGTATTTTTGTAATTTCGTCTGTCGAAACATCCATTCCCCAGAATGATGTTTTAATAGCATCCAATCTATCCATCATGTGACACCCCTATTTTTCTCCTTGGCAGTCAAAACATCAGACAGATCCAAGACTCAGGTGGGCCACACCACAGGGAACAGCTGGGATAGTGACAGCCACCGTTAAAAACCTTTCAGATTGTATGTGGGCTCGATGTATTCTTTACATCCTATCTAATCCATTCAGAAGATGAATCCAAACAGGATGAATATATATTTTAGACATGATTTTAGCTGTCCAAATAGAATAGAAGAGAGAGGGCACACATGATGGATGTATTTGATGTCAGAAAAATAGATTGTGGGCCCAAATGTCAATTTATTTGTAAGCTTAACCTTAATGTAGAAATATTTGCATTAGACCCAGCGCCGTGTGCTGTTCAGCACTAATCAAATGGCCCAGATCAATTACATGTGCTGTCAAGCGCCGGCAATATGGCCCTCAATGATAGTCGTGATGTGGGGTCCAGCATTCTATCAAAACCCCACACCATCAACATGCCATGTGCTTGGTGGGTCTTTGTCCAGTTGGTTGAGCCTTCATTCAATTTCAACGACATTTTTTTTTTTTTTTGAAATCTGATCCGGGCCCATTTATGGCCCAATTAAAATTTGATCCCAGATTAATTTCAGGCCCGCTTAAAATGGACCAAGGCCTGGTCCAATCTGAGCCATTGACACCTCTGATTAATGTTGTCGCAAGGTTGAACGTAACGAGGCCCATCACCATCTTTCTCAAGGATAACTACTCCAAATTCATGGAGCTTCTTTGGACTCCTCTCATTGACTTCTCGAATCCATGAGGAAAAGAAAAAGACAAATAAAAATAAATTCTAAAAAATTCATAATTGAAATAAACGAGTTTACAATCATTTAAATAAGGATAATAATCCATGAGAGAAGTTTTAGAATTAAAGTACAACTAAAACTCGTAGAAATCATGACTTATTATAAATAGTAAACTTACTATTTATATACTGTCATGATTCCTACCATTGCACGTGGTTTTCGGCAAAACAGGGTAAGTGTCCTATTTGGTTTCACCATGCTATTATTCTAATTATTCTAAGTACTTTTCATGTTGGGCACAACTCCGTCTAATGGAACGGATGAAGAGTTATACTCAAACTAAAACTTTAAATAGTAAAAATGAAATTAAAATATACTCAAATTAAAACTTACTATGATTCACAAATTAAAACAGTGGGATTGGGTGCAAAGTGTTTTCATCCCAATTTAGCATGCAGGATTGGGTGGTATTCGAATAACTCATTCCAATTTGTGAGATACATTCGTTTTAAAGTTTGTACCGTCCGGATTACTTCTGCTTCCCATCGGGCCTTCTCTGATCCATCTTGGCCATTATACTGTCCATGACCCGCTCTACATCAAATGTAGCTTGAGAATTGAAAACCAGAATGCCATCTTTTGGCGTGTGATACACATACACAAGCTTTTAATTCTGACAAGTGGGGCCATGTTTCAGTAATCCGGACCATTGCTTGGTTGATTGCCCTCCCAAAAGGAACTTTTGCAGTTGAATGGGGATCGCTTGAGAAATAATTTGATACTCTAGCAGAATGTGATGGATGATACTCAGGCGGTTAGAAATTACTTAAAATTACTTACGTGGAAGACAAATATTCAAAATACGCCACCCAAATTATGGGCACCAGTATAAATATATCATGAACTAAAAAAATAAAAAAATAAAAAAAAATCATATTTGGTAATCGAAATATTAGATTGCTGGTCACTTATTGGACGGTTAGAAATGAAAATATCGAATGGTCTTATCTCAAACAAAAACAAGTGTCCCCAGATCATGAGGTTAGATTTATTCAACCAACCTGATTTTTGTACCTTCAGGTTGACGAGGGTGGGTTCCACAACTTGACCAGTTTAATTTGGTTAATATAATCAATTTTGTACTATTTCTAAGTGCATGCATATCAAGCATCATACACAATCAGAGCATGACTTTTTAAATCAGAAGGTATGAGATTACCCTATCAAGTAGATTTTTCAGACTGTCCATCACCGACCCAAGACAACAGGAAAAATAGTCGGCGTTCAAAGCATGGGCCCCACTTGTCAGAATTGAAACCCATGTATACTGCCCGAAGATGGGCCCACATATCATATAACTCGTTATAATAGATAAAATCAAACCCATTAAAAAGAAGGAACGTATTAATAGATGGAGACATTCGTCGTGTGATGTCTAATGAAGAAAAAGTCCACCACACTTCCACGCTAGAATGCGTGTTTGTCTTTCAAAATCTTTATAGAGAAATATGATTTGCAACATGTTTGTTTTTCTAAATCATTATAGAGAAATATGATCTGCAACATGTCACATGCGTGCAACATCCATCCCATCTAATGTGTTGGCCCCACAAGGAAGACCATCATGCCTTGTACACCTGTTTACACCATTTTTGGTGTCCTTACGTGGTCCAATAGAAAACCACCACGTGGTGACACTATGTGTTTGGCATACACAGAAATTGTACACCCACTTAAAGATGTCTTCTGTTGATCTTCTCTTGGGCGTTACACATTTCATTATTAATATATTGGCACATGCCCTTACGCATGTCTTTAAGGGGATGAATCATCGAGAATGTCATGTTGCCATGATCAACATGCCCATTTAATGAGGCAGTGTACTTGGCATGATTGTAAAAGACCTGCTAAGAAAATGGATCTAATCTCATATCAGGCTATGATATTCTCGGTGAGGTCATATCTCATAATCCTTCAAAAATAAAAAATCTTACCAAAGACATTTAGAGAGCTAATAAAGCTCGAGAAAGTTTCAAATATCAGGAAATTGAACCAATATCCAAGCCAATTCAGCTTTGGTTTAGACCCAAGTCAGGAGAGACAAATACATTGGCTCAATCAGGTTTCTCATTCCGTACATCAATCAGAATTAAGAGAATGAGAAAGTTGGATGAGAATACAGATATGTTATATAACAAGTTAGTATCGGACAAATCCAGACCGTCCAACACCGCGGAGATAAAAAAGGCAGATATCACCCAGACATCCCAAGGTCGAGCTTCGATCGGGATCAATGTATTGGGAGATCACTAGTAGATTTGGTCCATCTATCTCCTCCAGCACTCCAAACCGTCAAGGAATGAGAATCACGCCAAATATAAGAGGTGGTTTGATCTAGACTGACCAACACCTCAAAGTAGACAAAGTGAGCCACTAGTAGAGACGTTGAGTGGCCATGATCAATCCAGGACCAGCCCTTTAGGTTCCCAGATCTTGGCCTGGTTATCTTCATCAGAAGAACTTTGGTAATCCCAGACCTACTTTTTAGTGGGCCATGAAGATCTCCACGAAGGATTAGATACAAGAAAAAAAAAAATCTGAGAAGCTAGTAAGTCCGAATTTAACTAGAGTCATTTCTTTCCAATGTAAGTTGGTACTTCCAAATCAATCAAGGAGATCTCCATGAAGGATTTGACTAGAGTCCTTTCTTTTCAATGCAAGTTGATAGTTCCAGATCAATCAAGGAGATTCTCATATCCATAACTGTAAAGTGAGCCAAAGGATCCCAAAGCAACATGGAAGCTCGACAAGAGATTTCACCACCTTGACAAGGTATAAAATGAACACACGAATAAGAGCTCAAGGTCCCATGCCAAACAAACATATCTACTTTAATTTTATCTTAGCTTAGCCTAGCATAATTCTAGCATAGATAGCTACTGCATAGTGGCTCCTGCTACAGTACCTTAGGAGTAGAGTAAATATCCTCAACATTTAAGTTTAGGATATGATCAACTAAGTTTCAATTTGGTCGATCATATCAATCTGATCACATCCTGCTGACCACCGCCTCAATCGTCTGATTCGATAGACATATTAGGTATTTATCTTTCCTTTTCGTTTATTTCTTTAGTTGATTATTATGTTGTCGATTATAATGGGCCATACATTTAAATGTTAATAAAATTGGCATTGTTTAGTCTTATTTTATTTATATGTATATTCTTATTCATTTGAGAAATATACAAACCTATTAGAGCTCGCCAGAGCCTATTAGTCCACATGGTTAACCTCACATTGGGGGGGGGGATTTATTCTTCCACCAGAGCTCGCCCCAGCTGGGCCAACGTTCCTTGAAACTTCAACAATAGGGTAGGTTTGTGAGGGGGATGAAGCAGTGCCTGATCCAACCCGCTGGCGTTTGAGGGGCTCATGGTCCACCGATTCTACATTCCCTACGACTGACATCACAATCATGAAGGCGAGCAACGACAGGCTCAAAGCTGGAACATCCATGACAGCTAATCCTAATGAAAGTTTAATGTCTTGAGTAGAAGAAGCCATTGCAACAGTAACTAAAGAATGAAAAAAGAGGGAAAAATGAATTTAGTCAAAGAGGAATAGCAGCAAAAGAATGATTGCGGTGGAAATGTAACAGTTTAAAGTCGAATGAACCATCACAATTCACGTTCACATTAAAAGTTGACAATCATGCCAAGAGAATTCTGATGCTCACATTAGCTCGCACAGTGGTTAAATGGGAACCCCAATGCTACCAGGCATCGCACATATGAGCGGGCACTGAAACTCAAATGTCAAATGTCTTATCGCATCTTTCGATATGAAGGAACATGGGAGCATTGTTTACACCTATTTTCAGTGCCTTGACGTGCACCAATAAAAAACCACCATATGATGACTTTACGTGTTTGGCACACATGGAAGTCATACTCACACCCGAAGAGATTTTCGGTTGATCTTCCTTCGATGTTATGCATTCCATTATTAATGCGATGAGAAATACCCTAACGCATGCCTTTAAGGGGATGAATTGTCACATGTCACATGGCCACGATCACAAGCCCATTTAATGAGGTAGCATACCTAGCATAACAATAAAAGACCTACCGAGAGAATAGATCTAATCATGTATCTGGGAATGGATCTAATCATGTATCTGGCTATAATTTCTTAGTGACGTCGTTTCTCACGGTCTTTCCAAAATGAAAGATACAGCCATTCACATGGCATGCATGGGTGTAAATCCGGCGTGTTGAATCATTGGCCTATAGTTAATAGGTCTAAGATCCACAAGATCAAAGGATCTTAATTAATGTTGGACATGGGCCTGCGGGTAACCACCGGTGGGTGGATCTCACATATCTTTTCCACTTCTTCTCTCTTTTTGGACTTTGAAATTCAAAGAGAAATTGAAATTTCGATGATGGAGAGACATGGAAGAGGTTGGATTAGTTAAGGATAAACCTTATCCCATCCAATCTCATCTTCTCTCTCAATCCCCCGTTCTATAAATAGAGGGAAATACCCTTCGATGAGATTAAGGAATTAACAATATGAGAGATTTTGAGAGAAGAAGAGGATAGTTTGTGTCCATATATCTTGTTCCTTAAATATCTAGGCCATATTTCGTAATCTGGAGCCATCTATAACATAGAATCAGAGGGGTAATCAAACTCATCTTCTCCTATAGTGGTTAGGCAGACCATTGAACTTGCGCTGTTCATCATTGGCTTTTGCGAAGGTCTCATATCGTGTAGACCGTCTGATCCTTCAGGCCCACTCTTCCACCGACTTTCACTTAACCACCCATTTCATGCACATGAATTTGAACAACTACCTATTTTCTAATTATTTATATGGCTATATGTAATGAAGACCAAGAACTACATGGATTAAGAATGATCAGTTTAAATTGAAGGCTTCAGATGCGCCAAAAAGGCCAAAATGAACATCAATGAAAGCAATTAAAAAGGATTTACTAACCTATGATTTAACTGAGGGTATTCTCCAAACTAGAGTGAAATGATGGGATAGCAATTGTGTTGCCGACGGCATCCCTGATGGAGAAGTATACGTGTTACACTGCAATCTTGCTTACCTTGTGGTTGACATGTTTCCCGTACATTGATAGTAAGCCTATGATTTAACTGTGGTTGACATGTTTCCCGTACATTGATAGTGAGCCTTACTTTTACACTGGCACAAGCCTTCCATGCCATTACTCAATTTCTTCCTTCTTTTCTTACTAATAAGATTTACAAAATAAGACAACCAAAAATCAAACATGGACAAGGCACATGAAGTGTGACAAACATCACAGAGATTTCAAAAATCTCACAAAAATACCACAAGAATACACTAAACAATATTATTGTAATATTATCAAGAGATTTTCAAAAGATGGATAGATTTTAAAATGTCGCACTTTTATCGCGATGTTACCAGAAATTTTTTTTCAAAGGAATTTGTTATATAAATTTATTTTTATTGTATTTTTATTTACTAGTTACAATACTTTTCTTTAAATATGTTTATTTTTGCAAGATTTTCCTATAATATCTCAAGAAAAACCTCATAATTTAAAAATCTCCCTAGAAAAGAAAGAAATATTACTCAATGGACCTTTTTGAAGCCACTTTTGAAAAGAGGCATGGTGCAATGCTCCGTAGTGAGTTTTTGGTCTGTACAGGCAGTACACATCGGATTCCTTTGATCCCTGTTATTTATCTTTTTTTTCATTGGCTGAATGGGAACCGGCCGTTACATTATTTCCTTCCCGATTATCTATCTTTTTACTATAATGAAATTTAAAGAATTCTTAGATGTGGGAGATTTTTGGTGTAAAGAGATCAACCCCACTTCAACAAACTAAAATCGCAAACGTTGTATATATGATAATACCTCATTTTAAATGGGAATATAGGTCACCACAATGGATCCACATGGTGGGCCAACAAACCGACAGACTTGATCACCGTACAAAGTTCCACTTTTACCATATTTGAAGGTGTTGGCAACCACACCATGAAATACATGCATCTCTCTTTTCTGGGGTGTCCTTATTTCATGGGTAAGCTGGGATTGTGCCCCATGTCAATGTATAAACTTTAATGAGTGCATTGCAGTTTGAGCAGCCCACCACAAAAGAAAAGAGACTTATCAAATAGTCAACCGCCCCGCCCCACGTACACCTTAGCTACGGAGCTTTGATGGGATCCGATGCATTAATGGTGATGTGATTACACCTAACATTTCTTTATCAGCCTAGTTGCTTTTGTTCCCCTTGGAAGGTGATATATTTCTTTGAAAAGGGACCATCAAACTCCTTATATCATCCCATGTGCATATGATTCATTCCAACCAACAACACTTTCTCTAGTCTCTTCGTTTTTCTGGTGCTCATCTCTATCATATGATCTCTTGGCCCCCACCCACCAAAAAATAAAAACTGTACCAACACCATCAATTTTAGTGTTTTCTCCCCCTCTTTCATACAAGCAGAGTTCCATTTCTAGTTTTCCTGTATCTTCTAAAAGTTAACTACTAAGGAATTTTCTATAAGGGCCTATTTGAATTGATGGATTAAAAAACTGTGGAAAAAAATATATCTCGATTTTCCACGTATGTGACGTTTTCTACCAATCATGACAGGAAATTGTGAAAAATGCTCTCTCCCAAATTGCGACGATAAAGTAACACATGGAAAACTATTCTCCTGTTGATGTTTTGCTTTAAATAAATAGTGTTTTTCTCTTCTTTTGAAAAAAAGAATACTTTGATAATCTTCATTTTTGCACTTTTTTCTAGAGGCCCGTTTGGATACCACCAAAAAAAGAATACTTTGATCATCTTCATTTTCTACTTTTTCTATTTGAGATAAGTAATTAAGTTTAGTTTAAGATCAATTATAAGTAACTTTTTTTTTTTACTTGAAGGTAGTTAATCACTTAAGCTTATTAAGCAAAAAACAAGATAAGCTACTTGACACATAAGTAACTTATCTTAACTTAAATTAAGATCCAAACACCCCCTAAGAGAGATTTCACATTTTGACTAAGGGTGGTAATATATCCGTTGCCCATCCCAGCCATAGGCCCAGGATTAGGCCCCTAAACTTCTCCTGAAGGTTAGTGATGAATGGCCCAGTCCAATAATCAAATGGGTCACTATTACGCAGAAGGATAGACAATTTGAAAACATATACACGTCCTCTTTCATTTTTCATCTATAGTTTAAACTTATATTTTGGATTGGGATCATGTTTCTATTATCAAAATCATTTATACCTCAGGGCTCTTACCAACAGAGAATACTAAAAATTCTCTTATATCTAAAGCTATTTAAAAAAAGGAAAAAAATCATGTCTACGTTCTTTATAGGGTTGGGTCTAGCCCAGCTTAATCCTATATGGCCAAAGCCTTTTTAGCTTGATTAGGGCAACTTAAGGGATTATAAGCCCTAGTTTAACCATTCCACATTTCCTTGCAAATCATGAAATTTAAAACAAATAACCATTTTAGTGTTCTTTTTCTGCATTTCCCTCCAACTCATGAAATTTAAAACAAATAACCATTTTAGGGTTCTTTTCTGCATTTCCCTCCCACTCATGAAATTTAAAACAAATAACCATTTTAGGGGTTTTTTTTTTTCTAAGAATTTTCTTATCCACAATTTTTCTCCTACATGAGGTTTTACTTTCCAACCTTTGGATTACATGCAAGTTAAAAATGCAATTCAAACAAAAAGCAAGAAAGATACATACATTCAGAAAATTTAAATTGGGAGTGACCAATCTCGTGTTTGAGGGCCTTGATCACCATGTTAACCTGGGGACATGTATGAGCTGTCTGATCAATTCATCAAGCAGACCCAATCAATGGCGTGCTTTGATCTGCTAATCTGGTGGGCCACATCCACAATATGACCATCAGCTTGTTTTTTTGCCATTATTTAAGGCCCGTGTGGGCCACATGATGAGAGTTTGGGACAGATCTTGGGGCCAAGGCACGTAAACACTGTGGCCTTTCTGATGACTGGTCCATATCTCAGACACGTGTTCTATGGTAGTCATGATCTGAAACTCATTGTCACTATGTCACATTACCAAAATCATATTCTCTTATTGTGTACACTTGTTCGTTGACCTAGGACCTAATATTTTTCATTTTAACCATCGAATGAATATAAACTGGAACCATGATTTGGACAGTTTAATCTGATTTACTTGTATTCCAAGTATGGAATTTCAAATTGCCTGTGAATCATCCATCAAACTCTGCCAGATGATGGGTGTGATGAGGTCGATCACTCTTCCTCAAGGATAACTAGTTTAAATCCACGAAGTTTGTCTGGACTCTTCACTGAGACTTATTAAATCCACAAGGAAAAAAGTAAAAAAATAGAAATAATATTCATAAAAATTCGTAAATTGATTGATAATTGAAATAAATGAGTCTACAATCATTTAAATAGGGATACCAAGCCTTAGAAGAAGTTTCGGAAATAAACTACAACTAAAACTCCCTAAAATTCGTAACTTATTATAAATAATAAATTTACTATTTATATTATATGTCTTATGTAGCTTAACCACATTACTCTCTTAATTTTTCTAAACACTTTTCATGTCCAAGAGTTATAATCAAACTAAAACTTACTATTAAAAACGAAAATAAAATAGATTTTTGACTATCGATCTAATGAAATCTTGCAAATTTGGCATGGGTAACCCGGCATAGCCAGGTTGGTTGGCTAAAGTACCTTCTCCTACCCCAAAATCATATATAGTACATCGAATAACTCATTCCGGTTTGCGAGATGCGCATATTGTAAGGTTCTGATGGTCTGGATCACCTTCGCTTCTGATTGGGCCTTCTCTGGTCCATCTTAGACATGAAAGTGTCCGCGACCGGCTCTACGTCAGTATAGTGTCCATCTGGTGCATCAAATCATAGCATTGCCTGTCCATTGGCAATGGACTGGCGGGCCAACCCTAGAGGACCAGGGCTTGGCCTGAAACCTAGGCCCAGTGTTTGGGCAGTGTCACACCTAGGCCAATGACAAGTGACCCGGTTGACCCGGCCCGGTCCAATTATTAAAGGTCATCATTATAAAATTAAAAAATAATAATTACAAAAATGAACAGTTTTAAAGACACTTATGAGCTACTCCCAGATCCGAGTCACATTTCAGTAATCCAACGGTTGGGACTCGGCGTACAGGGTATACAAAAAATTCTTTGCTTGAACCATTTAAAACCTCTGATTAGGAGATGGGCCCGGCCCATTCCCATCACTAATCCATCGGTACGGCCGTTGCCTTGCTGTTATGTGTGGATTGGCCTGTTTTCCATTTTCACATCAGGTGATTATCATGGTGAGGCCCACCTGTTACACAGGATATTCCTCAAATCTGCATCAAAGGTTATGATTTCTTTGGAAGTATTTTAGTGGGTGAGATTTAAAAGAAGCAAAATACATTACTACTATCTAGTAGATACACATGAAGGTAATATATGAGATTCGATCTCTATAGCTCAAGTGGTAGACTCACTGAAGATACCCTTGCTCCAAGGCGGAGGTCTTGGTATCGATTCCCTTTGTTAGTGTGTTACTGTGGGAATCGATACCAAGACCTAAGTGTTGATACGAGGTACCTTCGCTCTGTCCACCACTTGAACTATGGATCCGGTGTATTGACGGTGTGGTGTTTATTAACAAGTTAGCTGGTGTCAAAGCTTTGTGAGTCCCACCATGATGTATGTGTTTTATCCATGCCGTCCATCCATTTTTCCATATTATTTTAGGGCATGAAGCCAAAAATGTGGCAGTTCCAAATCTTAAATGGACCACACCACCAGAAAACGGTGTTGATTGAACTTCCACCATTAAAAACTTCCAAGGGCCCACTGTAAGTTTATTTGTCATCCAACCTATTGATAAGGTCGCATAGACCTGGATGAAGGGCAAAAAACAAATTTCAGTTTGATCTAAAACTTCTATAGCCCCCAAAAAGTTTTCAATAATCCCCACTTGTTTCTGTGGTGTCATCAACCTTAGATTTAGATCTGCCTCATTTTTTAGCTCATTTCCTAAAATGAGATGTAAAAATAGATGAATGGTGTGGATAAAATGTATACATTACAGTGAGGCTTACAGAGCTTTGACACCAACTAGTTAATGGTGTTTAGGTCACTAGCCAAACTGCGTCCCACTATTGGTGTCTTTCTTTTTCTTCTATTGGTGTCTTTCTTTTTCTTCCAATCTTATAGGTACCTTCGCTCTGTCCACCACTTGAACTATGGATCCGGTGTATTGACGGTGTGGTGTTTATTAACAAGTTAGCTGGTGTCAAAGCTCTGTGAGTCCCACCATGATGTATGTGTTTTATCCATGCCGTCCATCCATTTTTCCATATTATTTTAGGGCATGAAGCCAAAAATGTGGCAGTTCCAAATCTTAAATGGACCACACCACCAGAAAACGGTGTTGATTGAACTTCCACCATTAAAAACTTCCAAGGGCCCACTGTAAGTTTATTTGTCATCCAACCTATTGATAAGGTCGCATAGACCTGGATGAAGGGCAAAAAACAAATTTCAGTTTGATCTAAAACTTCTATAGCCCCCAAAAAGTTTTCAATAATCCCCACTGTTTCCTGTGGTGTCATCAACCTTAGATTTAGATCTGCCTCATTTTTTAGCTCATTTCCTAAAATGAGATGTAAAAATAGATGAATGGTGTGGATAAAATGTATACATTACAGTGGGGCTTACAGAGCTTTGACACCAACTAGTTAATGGTGTTTAGGTCACTAGCCAAACTGCGTCCCACTATTGGTGTCTTTCTTTTTCTTCTATTGGTGTCTTTCTTTTTCTTCCAATCTTATAGGTACCTTCGCTCTGTCCACCACTTGAACTATGGATCCGGTGTATTGACGGTGTGGTGTTTATTAACAAGTTAGCTGGTGTCAAAGCTCTGTGAGTCCCACCATGATGTATGTGTTTTATCCATGCCGTCCATCCATTTTTCCATATTATTTTAGGGCATGAAGCCAAAAATGTGGCAGTTCCAAATCTTAAATGGACCACACCACCAGAAAACGGTGTTGATTGAACTTCCACCATTAAAAACTTCCAAGGGCCCACTGTAAGTTTATTTGTCATCCAACCTATTGATAAGGTCGCATAGACTGGATGAAGGGCAAAAAACAAATTTCAGGTTTGATCTAAAACTTCTATAGCCCCAAAAGTTTTCAATAATCCCCACTGTTTCCTGTGGTGTCATCAACCTTAGATTTAGATCTGCCTCATTTTTTAGCTCATTTCCTAAAATGAGATGTAAAAATAGATGAATGGTGTGGATAAAATGTATACATTACAGGGGGCTTACAGAGCTTTGACACCAACTAGTTAATGGTGTTTAGGTCACTAGCCAAACTGCGTCCCACTATTGGTGTCTTTCTTTTTCTTCTATTGGTGTCTTTCTTTTTCTTCCAATCTTATAGGTACCTTCGCTCTGTCCACCACTTGAACTATGGATCCTGTATTGACGGTGTGGTGTTTATTAACAAGTTAGCTGGTGTCAAAGCTCTGTGAGTCCCACCATGATGTATGTGTTTTATCCATGCCGTCCATCCATTTTTCCATATTATTTTAGGGCATGAAGCCAAAAATGTGGCAGTTCCAAATCTTAAATGGACCACACCACCAGAAAACGGTGTTGATTGAACTTCCACCATTAAAAACTTCCAAGGGCCCACTGTAAGTTTATTTGTCATCCAACCTATTGATAAGGTCGCATAGACCTGGATGAAGGGCAAAAAACAAATTTCAGTTTGATCTAAAACTTCTATAGCCCCCAAAAAGTTTTCAATAATCCCCACTGTTTCTGTGGTGTCATCAACCTTAGATTTAGATCTGCCTCATTTTTTAGCTCATTTCCTAAAATGAGATGTAAAAATAGATGAATGGTGTGGATAAAATGTATACATTACAGTGGGGCTTACAGAGCTTTGACACCAACTAGTTAATGGTGTTTAGGTCACTAGCCAAACTGCGTCCCACTATTGGTGTCTTTCTTTTTCTTCTATTGGTGTCTTTCTTTTTCTTCCAATCTTATAGGTACCTTCGCTCTGTCCACCACTTGAACTATGGATCCTGGTGTATTGACGGTGTGGTGTTTATTAACAAGTTAGCTGGTGTCAAAGCTCTGTGAGTCCCACCATGATGTATGTGTTTTATCCATGCCGTCCATCCATTTTTCCATATCATTTTAGGGCATGAAGCCAAAAATGTGGCGCCCAAATCTTAAATGGACCACACCACCGAAAACTGTTGATTGAACTTCCACCATTAAAAACTTCCAAGGGCCCACTGTAAGTTTATTTGTCATCCAACCTATTGATAAGGTCGCATAGACCGGATGAAGGGCAAAAAACAAATTTCAGTTTGATCTAAAACTTCTATAGCCCCCAAAAAGTTTTCAATAATCCCCACTTTTCTGTGGTGTCATCAACCTTAGATTTAGATCTGCCTCATTTTTTTAGCTCATTTCCTAAAATGAGATGTAAAAATAGATGAATGGTGTGGATAAAATGTATACATTACAGTGGGGCTTACAGAGCTTTGACACCAACTAGTTAATGGTGTTTAGGTCACTAGCCAAACTGCGTCCCACTATTGGTGTCTTTCTTTTTCTTCTATTGGTGTCTTTCTTTTTCTTCCAATCTTATAGGTACCTTCGCTCTGTCCACCACTTGAACTATGGATCCGGTGTATTGACGGTGTGGTGTTTATTAACAAGTTAGCTGGTGTCAAAGCTCTGTGAGTCCCACCATGATGTATGTGTTTTATCCATGCCGTCCATCCATTTTTCCATATTATTTTAGGGCATGAAGCCAAAAATGTGGCAGTTCCAAATCTTAAATGGACCACACCACCAGAAAACGGTGTTGATTGAACTTCCACCATTAAAAACTTCCAAGGGCCCACTGTAAGTTTATTTGTCATCCAACCTATTGATAAGGTCGCATAGACCTGGATGAAGGGCAAAAAACAAATTTCAGTTTGATCTAAAACTTCTATAGCCCCCAAAAAGTTTTCAATAATCCCCACTGTTTCCTGTGGTGTCATCAACCTTAGATTTAGATCTGCCTCATTTTTTAGCTCATTTCCTAAAATGAGATGTAAAAATAGATGAATGGTGTGGATAAAATGTATACATTACAGTGGGGCTTACAGAGCTTTGACACCAACTAGTTAATGGTGTTTAGGTCACTAGCCAAACTGCGTCCCACTATTGGTGTCTTTCTTTTTCTTCTATTGGTGTCTTTCTTTTTCTTCCAATCTTATAGGTACCTTCGCTCTGTCCACCACTTGAACTATGGATCCGGTGTATTGACGGTGTGGTGTTTATTAACAAGTTAGCTGGTGTCAAAGCTCTGTGAGTCCCACCATGATGTATGTGTTTTATCCATGCCACCCATCCATTTTTTCATATTATTTTAGGGCATGAAGCCAACAATGTGCCAGTTCCAAATCTTAAATGGACCACACCACCAGAAAATGTTGTTGATTGAACTTCCACCATTAAAACCTTCCAAGGGCCTACTGTAAGTTTATTTGTCATCCAACCTATTGATAAGGTAGCATAGACCTTGGATGAAGGGAAAAAAACAAATTTCAGCTTGATCTAAAACTTCTATAGCCCCCAAAAAGTTTTCAATAATCCCCACTGTTTCTGTGGTGTCATCAACCTTAGATTTGGATCTGCCTCATTTTTTTAGCTCATTTCCTAAAATGAGATGTAAAAATAGATGAATGGTGTGGATAAAATGTATACATTACAGTGGGGCTTACAGAGCTTTGACACCAACTAGTTAATGGTGTTTAGGTCACTAGCCAAACTGCGTCCCACTATTGGTGTCTTTCTTTTTCTTCTATTGGTGTCTTTCTTTTTCTTCCAATCTTATAGGTACCTTCGCTCTCCGTCCACCACTTGAACTATGGATCCGGTGTATTGACGGTGTGGTGTTTATTAACAAGTTAGCTGGTGTCAAAGCTCTGTGAGTCCCACCATGATGTATGTGTTTTATCCATGCCGTCCATCCATTTTTCCATATTATTTTAGGGCATGAAGCCAAAAATGTGGCAGTTCCAAATCTTAAATGGACCACACCACCAGAAAACGGTGTTGATTGAACTTCCACCATTAAAAACTTCCAAGGGCCCACTGTAAGTTTATTTGTCATCCAACCTATTGATAAGGTCGCATAGACCTGGATGAAGGGCAAAAACAAATTTCAGATTTGATCTAAAACTTCTATAGCCCCAAAAAGTTTTCAATAATCCCCCTTTGTTTCTGTGGTGTCATCAACCTTAGATTTAGATCTTGCCTCATTTTTTAGCTCATTTCCTAAAATGAGATGTAAAAATAGATGAATGGTGTGGATAAAATGTATACATTACAAGGGCTTACAGAGCTTTGACACCAACTAGTTAATGGTGTTTAGGTCACTAGCCAAACTGCGTCCCACTATTGGTGTCTTTCTTTTTCTTCTATTGGTGTCTTTCTTTTTCTTCCAATCTTATAGGTACCTTCGCTCTGTCCACCACTTGAACTATGGATCCGGTGTATTGACGGTGTGGTGTTTATTAACAAGTTAGCTGGTGTCAAAGCTCTGTGAGTCCCACCATGATGTATGTGTTTTATCCATGCCGTCCCATCCATTTTTCCATATTATTTTAGGGCATGAAGCCAAAAATGTGGCAGTTCCAAATCTTAAATGGACCACACCACCAGAAAACGGTGTTGATTGAACTTCCACCATTAAAAACTTCCAAGGGCCCACTGTAAGTTTATTTGTCATCCAACCTATTGATAAGGTCGCATAGACCTGGATGAAGGGCAAAAAACAAATTTCAGTTTGATCTAAAACTTCTATAGCCCCCAAAAAGTTTTCAATAATCCCCACTGTTTCTGTGGTGTCATCAACCTTAGATTTAGATCTGCCTCATTTTTTAGCTCATTTCCTAAAATGAGATGTAAAAATAGATGAATGGTGTGGATAAAATGTATACATTACAGTGGGGCTTACAGAGCTTTGACACCAACTAGTTAATGGTGTTTAGGTCACTAGCCAAACTGCGTCCCACTATTGGTGTCTTTCTTTTTCTTCTATTGGTGTCTTTCTTTTTCTTCCAATCTTATAGGTACCTTCGCTCTGTCCACCACTTGAACTATGGATCCGGTGTATTGACTGTGGTGTTTATTAACAAGTTAGCTGGTGTCAAAGCTCTGTGAGTCCCACCATGATGTATGTGTTTTATCCATGCCGTCCATCCATTTTTCCATATTATTTTAGGGCATGAAGCCAAAAATGTGGCAGTTCCAAATCTTAAATGGACCACACCACCAGAAAACGGTGTTGATTGAACTTCCACCATTAAAAACTTCCAAGGGCCCACTGTAAGTTTATTTGTCATCCAACCTATTGATAAGGTCGCATAGACCTGGATGAAGGGCAAAAAACAAATTTCATTTGATCTAAAACTTCTATAGCCCCCAAAAAGTTTTCAATAATCCCCACTTGTTTCTGTGGTGTCATCAACCTTAGATTTAGATCTCGCCTCATTTTTTAGCTCATTTCCTAAAATGAGATGTAAAAATAGATGAATGGTGTGGATAAAATGTATACATTACGATTAATTACAGAGCTTTGACACCAACTAGTTAATGGTGTTTAGGTCACTAGCCAAACTGCGTCCCACTATTGGTGTCTTTCTTTTTCTTCTATTGGTGTCTTTCTTTTTCTTCCAATCTTATAGGTACCTTCGCTCTGTCCACCACTTGAACTATGGATCCGGTGTATTGACGGTGTGGTGTTTATTAACAAGTTAGGCTGGTGTCAAAGCTCTGTGAGTCCCACCATGATGTATGTGTTTTATCCATGCCGTCCATCCATTTTTCCATATTATTTTAGGGCATGAAGCCAAAAATGTGGCGTTCCAAATCTTAAATGGACCACACCACCAGAAAACTGTTGATTGAACTTCCACCATTAAAAACTTCCAAGGGCCCATCAGTAAGTTTATTTGTCATCCAACCTATTGATAAGGTCGCATAGACCGGATGAAGGGCAAAAAACAAATTTCAGTTTGATCTAAAAAACTTCTATAGCCCCAAAAAGTTTTCAATAATCCCCACTGTTTCCTGTGGTGTCATCAACCTTAGATTTAGATCTGCCTCATTTTTTAGCTCATTTCCTAAAATGAGATGTAAAAATAGATGAATGGTGTGGATAAAATGTATACATTACAGTGGGGCTTACAGAGCTTTGACACCAACTAGTTAATGGTGTTTAGGTCACTAGCCAAACTGCGTCCCACTATTGGTGTCTTTCTTTTTCTTCTATTGGTGTCTTTCTTTTTCTTCCAATCTTATAGGTACCTTCGCTCTGTCCACCACTTGAACTATGGATCCGGTGTATTGACGGTGTGGTGTTTATTAACAAGTTAGCTGGTGTCAAAGCTCTGTGAGTCCCACCATGATGTATGTGTTTTATCCATGCCGTCCATCCATTTTTCCATATTATTTTAGGGCATGAAGCCAAAAATGTGGCAGTTCCAAATCTTAAATGGACCACACCACCGAAAAACGGTGTTGATTGAACTTCCACCATTAAAAACTTCCAAGGGCCCACTGTAAGTTTATTTGTCATCCAACCTATTGATAAGGTCGCATAGACCTGGATGAAGGGCAAAAAACAAATTTCAGTTTGATCTAAAACTTCTATAGCCCCCAAAAGTTTTCAATAATCCCCACTGTTTCCTGTGGTGTCATCAACCTTAGATTTAGATCTGCCTCATTTTTTAGCTCATTTCCTAAAATGAGATGTAAAAATAGATGAATGGTGTGGATAAAATGTATACATTACAGTGGGGCTTACAGAGCTTTGACACCAACTAGTTAATGGTGTTTAGGTCACTAGCCAAACTGCGTCCCACTATTGGTGTCTTTCTTTTTCTTCTATTGGTGTCTTTCTTTTTCTTCCAATCTTATAGGTACCTTCGCTCTGTCCACCACTTGAACTATGGATCCGGTGTATTGACGGTGTGGTGTTTATTAACAAGTTAGCTGGTGTCAAAGCTCTGTGAGTCCCACCATGATGTATGTGTTTTATCCATGCCGTCCATCCATTTTTCCATATTATTTTAGGGCATGAAGCCAAAAATGTGGCAGTTCCAAATCTTAAATGGACCACACCACCAGAAAACGGTGTTGATTGAACTTCCACCATTAAAAACTTCCAAGGGCCCACTGTAAGTTTATTTGTCATCCAACCTATTGATAAGGTCGCATAGACCTGGATGAAGGGAAAAAAACAAATTTCAGTTTGATCTAAAACTTATATAGCCCTCAAAAAGTTTTCAATAATCCCCACTGTTTCCTGTGGTGTCATCAACCTTAGATTTAGATCTGCCTCATTTTTTAGCTCATTTCCTAAAATGAGATGTAAAAATAGATGAATGGTGTGGATAAAATGTATACATTACAGTGAGGCTTACAGAACTTTGACACCAACTAGTTAATTGTGTTTAGGTCACTAGCCAAACTGCGTCCCACTATTGGTGTCTTTCTTTTTCTTCCAATCTTATAGGTGCCCCCCCCAAGAGTCATGTTAAAGTCACCAATTATGCTTTGAATCATCTTTTCAATTTATTCTTGTGTGGAGATTGCGGGTAGATCGCTCTTACAATGCCTTCTAAGGCGTTTTTGTTTGTGTAAGGCGTGAAAGTACTATATTTGACTAGAGTCACCACATGCGAGTTATGCAGATTTTCAATAGACCCTGTAAAAACTTTAGAAGAAGAAATTATTAGATTTTGTCCTAAAATGACTTCTTGATCCACGACCAGAATTCAGAATAAGAACCACAGTTACAAAAAGAGGTGTCAGGCACCATCTCCACCCGTATAAATGTACGGTCTTTACTTTACAAGACTATGGATTGGAATAAGCTCTTACGCACTAATGATACAGATATGAGTAGAATGTAGTATAATAATGTGATGTCTATGACAAGTAATGGCCCAGGTCAAATAAATCTACCCTGACTCACCAATTTGACAAAGCGGTTGAATAACCAATCAATCTGAGTTTTTTTTTATTAGCAAGGCTTGGTATTTCGGTAAGCCGCAAAGCATACACTTGAATCGACTAGGTGCTCAAATGCAATGTGTCATTTTAGAGCGTAGAGCAGATCATTTTAGAGCTTTTTGTCCATTTTCATTGTATTTTCCGTTATGCTCATTGTACTTGTAAAGTTTTTGATCATAGTGGAAATGCGATGAAGTTTTTGATTGTTGTTTGTGGGTTATGCCTTTAGTTATGCTTATTACGAATTAAACTGATGTTGAAAATCCTCCTTGTAGCATTCCAAGATCGGAACCTGGTGTATGGGCGCTGAGAGCCGAGAATGGGGTTCTATGAAGGCTGTCGGCGCCAGATTCGACGATCGAAAATTTTGTGAGCCCGATTTCCAAGTTTGGGGCGTGACACAATGCATGTAATATGTGATGTTGATATATGAAATAAGTAAGGTGGATAAGAAGGGAATGAATGTTATATTGTAGATATTTTAAATTTATCTGTAACTGGGTCTGTCGATCCCATTGATAGCCCACTCGATCCCATCGAAAAAAATCATGTTTTTGGCCTTTACTCACTGGATAGTTTTTGGGTCCAAATCGTTCTGATCGAAGATGGCTTTGATTCCATCGAGGGGTTGTCGATGACACTTGATATGATTAAAGCTCCCATCGATCAACTTGTGCAGTTTTGCAAACTTACAGATTTTGTTTCCTAATTCAATTTTAATCATTTGTAAGGGTTTATAATCAAGATTAGGGTATTGAAAATGTGCTTAAGGCTTTTGGTGAGAAAATGAAGATCTAGGCTAGGATTTTGTGTGTAGTTATTGGGGTATATTATCGGATCAGCAAACTCTTCCATCTCTTGTAACATTCGTTGTCACTTTGTGTCGTGATTTTTTTTTTTCTCGCGAGGATTTTTCCACATAAAACCTTATGTTTTCTATGTGCTTGGTTTATTTGATCTCTTATTGTTTGATTATAACTTGAGGTTACTTCCGCTCATCCTCTCAAAAACTAGTGTCAAAGCTAACATTGGAGTTTTGAGTTTTTGAATATGAAAATATGTCTTCTAAGGGATTAATATTAAATATAAAACGGAAAAGTTCACTGGGAGAAATAATTTTGAACTATGGAATATTAAGATGAGAAGCATCCTAGTTCAGTAAGGATTACAACACGCTCTCCTTGGCATGACAAAACGTCATATATCTATGACTGATGAAGAGTGGGATGAACTAGAAGAGATAGGTACAACCTCGATACAATTGTGTCTAACGGACAATGTCCTAGATTAAAAGATTGCCTAAGGGGTATGAACGAAACTAGATGATTTTTATATGAAGAAACCCTTGGAGAGCCGTCTGTATCTTAAGAAGTAATTATATAATCTTAAGATGACAGAGGAGTCTGACATTAATGAACACATGAGCACTGTCAACAAGTTGCTATATAAACAAACGAATGTTGATGTTAAAATCGAAAAAGAAGATAAAGCCTTAATTCTCTTAAATTTGCTTCCACCATCTTTTGAGAATTTGATAAACACGTTAATCCACGATAAGGATACCATCGATGTATAGACTGTCATCTTAGCAATTCATAAGAAGCAATTGAGGAAGAAGGACAGTGGCAGAGGTACATCTACGGATGTGTTGGTTGTCAAGGGAAGGAATACCGAAAGGGAGAATGACAATTCTCGATCGCGATTCAAATCGAAAGGGAATGACAATATGAAGTGCTGGAATTATGGGATGACAAGACATATGAAGAAGGATTGCAAAGACCTTAAGGTTCAAAAGAGAGAAAAATCAGAGAATGTGTCAAAAGAGGCCATCACAACGAAATCATGCGAGGGGGTAAATGGTGGTAATGCCTTGACAACATCCAAATATGGTTACCTTAGTAACAACTGAATTTTGGATTTGGATGCCTCATACCACATGACTTCTCACAGAAATTGGGTAGGCACATATAGCGAGTACAACGGTGAACAAGTTTTATGGGCAATGACATTGCCTGTAAAGTGTTGGAATCAATTCAGTGTACATCAGAATGTTCGATGGAGTGGAGCATATTCTGACAGACATTTGACACGTTCCGGACCTAAGGAAGATTGAATATCTCCGAAGGCTCTTGAGAAATTTGCTTGTAAGTTCACTGGTTATGACATAATCCATTAAATTTCGAAAGGGACACTTATTGTGATGAAAGTCCAGCTAAGCATCAATCTATACAAGTTGATCAGAAACACTAAAATGGGTGGAGTTGCTATTGAAAAGGTCGAGCTATATGTCTTGGGGGGGGGGGTAAATGCTAAATTTAAAGAAAGATAGCACAATTCAAATAATAATAATAAAGCACAAGTAAATAACAACCTCAAATGTACTAGTCTTGAAAGTTTGATACAAACTTAGTTATAAGAACAACCTAACACCAAAAACCAAAGGCTTTTAGTAGGACAACCTTACTAGAATGTTTGTAAGTATAAAAAACCTAAACCAATAAAGAAGCACAGGAAATAGCAAATAAAATAAACTAAGTTATTACAACATTCTCACAAGTGCATAAAATAAATTACACAATTCACCACAAATGCTTAAAATAAATTACAACATTCACACACATAAGCACATTCAATCATTCTCCACAACTCTAGGAATTATAGTGGTTCACTTGTGTGTAAACCAACTCTTACAAAACAGCCACACAACTACTCCACTCCTAATATTCACTTCTTAGGGATATTAACGTTCACTATGAAAAAAGGTTTTCTAAGGTTCACCTTAAAACCTTCGCAATTGTGTCTTTGATTGGGCTTATACAATTTTAAATTTTTTGGCGCGATAAGATAAGACCATTACTCGACTGGTTGAGTAGCTTGCTCGACTGGTCGAGTGGCCTGCTCGACTAGTCGAGCAAAGTACTCGACTGGTCGAGTGGGACCAGAAAAGCTTGCTGGACTTTGAGTCGAGCCTGCACTATCGGTCAAACATTGTTCACTCGATTGGTCGAGAGCCCAACAAAAAATTCTGAAAAATAGCAACAAACCTTAAACTGGTTGAAAAAACTCTTAGACTGGTCAAGCCAGTACTTGGACTAGTTAAACAAGGTCTAAGACTAGTCGAGAAAATAACCTATAAACATATGAAATGACCCACAAAGAATATGCAATGAATATAACACAATATAGGGTCATTCAAACCTGTTTGTGAGTAGGAATAATTGAAACATCACTCGCTTCAAAATCTTGAATACTTGTGATGCTTGAAGTTTGAGTCACGCTTGAGTTCTTGAGTCTTTAGTGTAAAGAAGTTGAACTTCAAACTTGAACTTGAGTTCTTGAATATGATCTTGAAACCATGAACTTCAACACTCTTCACTTCAACTTAAAGATGTAGGCAAGTTTGATGAAGATCTAGAGAACTTAAAAATGTACGAACCTAATCACTTCAACTCAAAGAATGACACAAATACTAAATGGTTTAGCACAACAAAATTTGACAATACTACAGGTGCTTGATTTATACAATAGCATTTACAGCTATGTTTGTAGCGGAATCCACGTCAGCATGGTTGTAGCATCCATGCTTATGCCACACAAGCGACCGCTGCATGAAGGTACTTTCTGATCGTTGTTTGATTGTTGTTTTTAAAAGTATTGAACTTAGTATATGCGAGCATTATATATATGGTAAATAGTCAAAGCTAACCTTTAAAACTAGAAAGCATGTTTGTAAAGATGTGTTTGAGTATGTGCATTCAGATGTATGTTGCTCATTGCTCATTATTTTCGCTTTGTCTCATTCATTGATGACTGCTCCAGGAAATTGTGAGTTTATTTTTTTAAAAAATAAAGCTGATGTTTTCACCACATTTAAAGTGTGGAAGATGATTGTAGAAAGGCAGACATGGCAGAAACTAAATGTATTAAGGATTGATAACGGAAGTGAATTCATTTCAAAGGAATTCAACCAGTTTCACAAAAAAGAGGGGATTGTGAGGCACAATACAGCGAGGCACTCCTCAGCAGAATGGAGAGGTAGAACAGATGAATCAGAGTCTCTTTGTAATACCTCGATTTTCAGGACCCGAGTATGCAACTCGTTTCTTAAAAACCCTGGTGTTAACTAATAATAAAAAAGATAATCAAACAAAATTAAAGTGCGATTAACGGAATCAAGCGTAGTATAAATGTAGCTCAAGCAATAACAATATCTTGGGCCACTCGCCTGGATCCAATATACAAAACGTTAAATATCAAAATGTACTGAAATGATAATAAGCAAATAATGTACTGATTTAATTCAAAATAAGTAGTCGCCTCCTGGTATAACTCATCCTCGAATGGTTCCTCCTCTACTGCGACGGTAGAAATCTTGTAGTCCGCTATGTAGTCGTCCATCCTTACACTTGCATCTTCTGTACGGTTGAACATTGATGAATGAGTGGTCAGCTCAATGTGATCTCCCCTCAAGATTACACACCGCCGCCCTAGATAAGAAATAACATAAAACATCCAGGCAACCAAAAGATAGTAAATGCAGTGTTATTATATGCATGAATATGTGAATGCAATCATCACCCCGGGGATGCTTATCTGTGCGGACATTGGGCTTGTCACCCATGCAATTATCAACCTAGGAATGCTCATCCAGTTGGACAGAGTGCGTACATCATGTACGTTAGTGATGGACGCTGGTCTATGTCATGTATGCGCGATTATCCAACCATTATTAGTCCAATTACAATCACCTTATTTAAATAAGCTCAAGGTCACTACAGGGGCTCGTCACCAGCGTAGGCCGACAGCCCGGGCATAAGTCTCATACCACCATCTCCGGCTCATGAGACTACCATCTTAGGGTGTGTATAAAACTCATCAATACGTAACCAATCAATTCTCAATACAAGGGAACTACCACCATATGCTGACTAGGAATGAAGTATCGAAATCATTAAATGCAGCAATTAAAATGAGGCGATATGTATGATTTAATATGAGTAAACAGCGGTGAGAATAAATGTTGCACGGTTCGTTTCATAGTTAGGTAAGTGGAATCACTTTATAGATGGTAAGCCCCATAAATCAATTGCCACTAATCATAACCTCCATGTTGCTGGTCTATTTCAATCACAATCCGTTTTGTTACACCCTAAGCTCGGACTCTCTTTAAATAGGAGTTTCTATAGAGAGATTTCGACAATATGTGACTTGCAACCAATACAATCATATGAGGATGCAGCATGAAGGTGTAAGCAAGATTCAATACTCAAGTATACATATAATGCAAGAGTCATGTATTCATAACCTATCAGTTTCTAAACCTATATCTCAAGGAAGCCAATCAAGTGATTTATATACTTGGGTAATTAGTCAATTAATTCTTAAAACATGTGTCCTAGCAAACTAATCAAGTGCTTTAATAAATTCAAAGCTTGTTAGTCGGGTACTTCGAATAGTTCTAAGACATTTAATTAAATCAACAAATCAAGAATCCTACTAAATTTTAAGTAAACTAATCAAGTGGGTTAATCATTTCTAAGACATATGATGAAGTAAACAATTTATACAATCAGTCCTATAACATATGTACAAGTAAACTAGTGATTTAGTCACTTCTAAGATATATAAATCGTAATTAACCAATAGTTAAATAGATTATAAAGCATGTATCCAGGCAAGCATATCGAATGATCATCCTCTTCTAGGATATCCTTAGTAGTTATTATAAAAGACTATCCCTAATCCAGTTTAGAGATGGAAAACTCAAGGGGAAGAAAATCATCACCTGGAGAGTTATAGCATTTTCTTTGATTCAATGTTCCTGTGGTCGCCTCGCGGCACAAATTACGCAAACAGTCACCTAGAGTCATTCCAATATAAAACTTTGTGTTAGAAGGCGTTCAAGTCCCTGGACCAAATGGGATTCATAAGGGCCCATGAATAAGGACAATTGGGCCCGGACTAAGGTGAACAGGGCCACCAGCCATGGCTCAACTAGCGTGGCCTGGACTAGGCCTGAAACCGCCCACAACCAAAGCCCGGACTGGGCTATTTTTGGCCCACTTCTGGGTCTCGATTGGCCCAGATTTGCGGCCCAAATCTGATCTGGGCTGGCCAGTGATGTGGCACAATTTGACAGCCCACTAACCACCCAAAAAACGGACTAGACTGGGCCCAGTTCTGCCCAGTCGTGTTGCCAACGCTAGACTGTGGTATGGCCCATTTCTTCTTGACCTCAGGTGCGGCCCACCCACTAGATGTGGTGTGGCCCACTGAGCTCGGACCTCATTTGGGGCCCACACCCTAGAGGTGGTGCAACCCACTGAGACTAGCACTCAAGTGCGGCCCACCTTGTACAATGAGGTGCGGCCCACTGGGGATTAACGCGAGGCCCACCTGGTGCAATGTGGTGCGGTCCACCTGATTTTATGGTGCGGTCCACCTGATACTTGAATGTGGCCCAGTTCTGGGTTGTTTTCAACCCAGACGTGTGGCTGATTTCAACCTGTTTCACGTAACAGCTGACTGCTGTTTTCATGGCCCTCTGAAATGCATGGTGAGGCCCATCTCTAACTGTCTTAGAGCCTAGTTTCTGGTCCAGCAAAAGGACCGGTATTCAGCTCAGCAGCTTAGCCTTGCACGGTCCATTTACAGGCCGATTCCTGCTTGAACCAAGACCCTATGAAGCCTGATTCCGACCCAATCTGGGACCCATTTTCGGCTCACTACAAAACTCAGATAAGGGCTTGTTTTTAGTGCAGCTTATGGCCTGGCATCGGTCTTATATGACGGCCCAACCAAGGCTCGTTTCACCACTCAAATCAGGGCCTAGCCAGGACCTGATTTCAGTCCACATCTAAACCTTGCTTGAGAGCTGTTTTCAGCTCCCAACATGGCCCATTTATGGGTCGATATTCTGTTCATTGCATGGTCAGACCTCGACTCATTTGAAAGACTGATTTCATCTTAGCACATGAGTTGGTTAGGCAGCAGCTGAAATTCGTTTTCATGGCCCATCCAGAAGCCTTGTTTTTCCCATGGATTATAGCCAAATTTTCAGCCCAAAACACAGCCATGGTGAAGGCTGATTTTGTCACAAGACACAACTAATGTTTGGCCTGATTTTGGCCCAAAACACAGCCATGGTGAAAGCTGGTTTCGTCACAAGACACAACTAATGTTTGACCTGATTTTGGCCCAAAACACAGCCATGGTGAAGGCTGGTTTCGGTCCAAAATGCAGCCATAATGAAGGCTGGAACTGGGCCGCGCTTTGTGCTGACTGCAACTCCAAAGAAAGGAGTGAGGTAAACTATTACCTGACTAGCTTCAGTGCTAGTTGGGTCGGTAATGGGCACCTGATGGTTTCGAATCTCAGGATGAAGTGGACACAGCCATCTCTCTCGACCGAGTCAAGCTACAGATGGGCCGAGTTGCTCTCTCTCTCTCTCTCTCTCTCTCTCTCTCTCTCTCCCCTTGGTGCGAATCCCGAAGGCAACAGTGCCCCATTTATAGTAGTGGGAGAGAGCTATCAACAGCTAGCAAAAGGACCTCCCTTGCGACGGTTGTGATTGAAAAATGGCCATGCATGGGGCCTATCCACACGTTATGATGGATTGTTGATGCCCTGACTCACCAGAAAAGTAAACTTTTAAGTTTTGTGGGGCCCATCTCATGATCAGGTTTAGGTGGGTTATCAGGGAAGATGATCTGGCTATTAATGGCAGATCATTACCCCATGTTTATCGATATGATCTGGTCTGGACCAGATGGGACCTTTGATTAACGTGGGGCCCACTTTTTGGACCCCAAATGTCAGTTTCAATTTATCTCACGAGAAAGTCCGATTTACTTCATTTTCTCATGAGATGAGATGCACTCCTTTCTCATCTCATACTATCTCCCAGGAAGGGCTAGGATTGCCCCACATGGCGCAGGGAACAGCCAGGGGCATGCCAACACCTTCTTCCCAAAAAGAAAATTCCCCTTTTTGCTTTTCTTATGCAGGTTCTTGCTTGGCTGTTTCTGGAAATGGGAGAGCATGGCTCTTCCTAGAAGAAGAATGGTTGGGATGGTACGATCAGGTCGATCGTGGGCCACCCATGCAGCCACAGACTGGTCCCACATCTCAGATCCCAGCCACGTGTAAGTCTTTGGACAGTTTTGCCCCAAAATCCTTGTCCTTTTACATGGGCTTAAAAGCCTATACGGTTATGATTAGATGGGTCCCACGAGCCCAATGAACGGTTTGGATCGTTCAAAAAGTGCCCAGGGTGGGCCACTTTGGAGTTTAAAGGCCATCAGATTTAAAATGGTCGTTGGTGGGAGAATTTCGCTATTTTGCAAAGAAGCTCGATCAAAGGTTGTTTGACCGACCCCATTGTTCTAATGCACATCGTGCACAAGCACACTAAGTGCACTCGCACACCGTGTAGGGTCCACTTGTGATGTTTGAGATGAATCCATGCCATCCATCCTTCTCAGGAGTCCCACTTAGGGGCCCTAACCCAGTTTGGGGCAGATGTGAGGCCCAGGTGGGCCATATCACACGTTTCAATCCTTCATTGGTCATCCAAGGGTTGGATTATTTTGAAATCTAATTTCAACGGTTAATTGGGGTTTTAGGCCCCGATGAGGGTTTGGTTGGCCAGTAACTAACCATTAAGAGTCGATTGTAAGTGCGTTGTACCAATATTCTTCAATCAGGTGATCTATAATGACTTTAACTTGAAGTGTTCAGTTAAGCTTACCCTCCTTACTGATGTAAGGTTCATTTCAGCTCCTACAGACTCTAATGGATGGCCTCAATGTTGACTGGAAGTCTCATCCTGCACATGTTAAGTTCAAGTCGTCTAGTTAATCGATCTTGGTTTCCATAGACACAGGTTTAAGAGGTAACACCCGTGTACCAGAGATACGTGGTGTTACACTCTTAAAGAGAACTCGAAGCATTTAGAGTAATGCTGGATTGGACAGGGAGTTATGAGCAGAGGCCGTTAACACGGCTTGTTACCTAGTAAATCGATCCCCGTCTATGCTGATAGACGATAAGATTCCTTAAGAAGTGTGGAGTGTTCATGAGGTAGATTACTCACAATTACACGTTTTTTGTTGTGACACTTACTAACATGTATTGTCAGTTGAGAGAGATAAGCTAGACGAAAAGCCTAATAAGTATATTTTTATGAGTTATGGTGATAGTGTGAAAGGATACAAGCTATATGACCAAGTCACACGAAAGATCATAATTAGCCGAGATATCATGTTTGATGAAAATTCCTTGTTCCGCAAGGACAAACACAAGGAATTAGAGACATTAGTGATCATTGATGTCAAGATTGAAAAATAAGATATACAGCTAGAGCTTGAGCCGCAAGTAAAGGTACAAGAGCAGGTTGAGCAGATACTTCTTAGAAGGAATCCACCATGAGGTCGCAAATTGCTAATCGATATAAGAATGACTCAAATATTGCATCGCCCTCATTACGGATGAGGGGGATCCGTCAACATTCTAGGAAGCATTAGATGGTTCTGATGCTCTGAAGTGGATAGTGGCTATGCATAACGAGATGGATTCCTTACATAAGAATGAGACATAAGAGTTGGTAGAGCTTCCAGTGAATTGTAAAGTGATCCACTGTAAATAGATTTACAATAAGAAATATGACAGATACACAATAAGATTGGTCTTAAAAGAGTACGCGCAAAAGAAGGGTGTCGACTTCAGTGAGATTTTTCTCATATAGTCAAGTAAGTATCTATCTGATTTGTATTAGCATTGGTTACCCAATACAACCTAGAATTGGAACAAATGAATGTGAAGACTGTTTTCGTTCATGTGGAGTTGGAGGAGCAGATTTACATGAAGCAACCAGAAGGGCTTGAAGTGAAATGAGTAAATGACAAAGTTTTGTAGGTTAAGGAGGTCATTATACGACTTGAAACATTTACATAAGCAGTGATACAAAATGTTTGATACTTTCATGATGAGTCAACGATTTACCAGAAGTAAATATGATCATTGTCTCTATTACATGACATTAAATGATGGACAGTTCATCATACTGGTATTGTACGTATATGACATGCTTATTGCCAACCATAGCATGTCTGAGATCGATACATTGGAAGACTCATGTGTCAGGGATATTCAAAATGAAAGATCTGGAGGGCTGCAAAGAAGATTCTTGGCATAGATATTCACAAAGACAGACAAAGGTGCAAGCTACGATTATCATAGGCAGAATACATTGAAAATGTATTGGTTAAGTTCGATATGGACAAGGAAAAATAGTCAACACACCCCATGCTGCTCACTTTAAACTTTATTATAAACAATGTTCTACTATAGATGAAGAAAAGCAAGTCATGTCTCATATGCCCTATTCGAGGGTTGTTGGTAACTTTCGTATGTTATAGTCTCTACGAGACCTGATATTTCACATACAGTGGTACGAGACCTGATATTTCACATACAGTGGGTGTTGTGAGCAGATATATGATTAACCTCAGCAAGCAACACTGGAAGGCGGTGAAATGGCTACTTCGGTATATTTGAGGTGTAGTAGACCACGTCTTGATGTTTGAAAACCTTGAGAAAAAGTTAATAGGCTATGCAGATGTCAATTACATAAGTAATGTGGATAACAAGAGATCGACTTTCGACTACTTATTTGTGCTAGCGGATGGAGCGATTAATTAGATGTCAAAGCTTGAGTCTGTGGTGGCTTTTTCCACAACCAAAGCAGAGTATATGGTGGTAATGAAAGCATTCAAAGAAGGTGCTTGGTTGAAAGGGATGATAAATCAGATTGGACTTTAGTAGGAAGCCATGCCAGTAAATTATGACAGCGAAAGCATGATTAATTTGACGAATAACTTAGTTTACCATTCTCATACTAAACATATTAATGTTCATTATCATTTTATTCAACAAGTGCTTGAGAAATGTGAAGTAACTCTTGAGAAGATCCATACAAGCGCGAATCCAACAAACATGCTTATAAAGGTGGTTCGTACAGAGAAGTTAAAGTTTTGTGCAACTTCTTTGGGCTTGGTGAAGGCTTGACAAAGGCAGAGTATATACAAGAAATGATGACAATGGTGAAGATATGATGAAGGCAATTAAAGATAGAGCTTAGAGTTGTGGTTTGTGATATTTGAAGACATGGTGGATATTGCTATCAGATATCTTAAATTTTACTATAACTAGGTTTGTCAATGGCATCGATAGTCCATTAGATCCCATTGAGAAAAACCCGTTTTGGCATTTGTTTGCTGGACAATTTTTTTGCTAAATCAATCTAATCGAAGATAGCTTCGATCCCATCGAGGGGCCGTCGATGGCACTTGATATGATCGAAGCTCTCATCGACCGACTTGTGCAGTTTTGCAGAATTACAGGTTGTTTCCTAATTCAATTTTAATTTTTTAATTCTTGTAATCGAAGATTATGGTATTGAAAACATGTTAGGGCTTTTAGTGAGTAAAAAGAGATCAAAGCTAGAAAATTTTGTGTGATTTTTGGAGTGTATTCTCGGATCGGTAAGCTTTTTATCTCTTGTAACATTGATTATCATAGTAGATTCATTGTTGCTTTGTGTCGTGATTTTTTTCCTACGAGAGTTTTTCTACGTAAAACCTTGTGTTCTCTGTGTGCTTGGTTTATTTGATTTCTTATTGTTTAATTCTAACTCAGGGTTGCTTCCACACATCTACTAACATGTTGCATGATAGTGATGCGAAGATAATCGAAGTTGATCGAAGTTGGACAGATGGATGAAAGGTTTTATCATAAGGATCGGATTGAGTTGGCTTGGATTGGTGTTTTCTGCTGCTCAGGTGGCTAAGGGCTAGGATGAACGAGGCGGACCTGGGTTGGATTCCTCTCCTTCTACTCTCACTTCTCCTTGGAGGAGGGATGAGATGGTTATGGATGGCTAAGGGGATGGGAGAGGATTGGATGAGATTTTGTGGATGCTTAAAATGAGAGAGGAAGAAGCTATTTATAGCCTTTAATTAGGCCCTTTTTTTTTTAATTATTGAAAAGTGTAAGGATAAAAAGACTTTAAAGGCTTCGATTGGTTGCCACCACGTGATACAATTCAAGCGGTTGGATTGACGGTGCATATCGTAATTGTGACAAAATGAACGCGCAACGCTGTCTTCTCCCCTTTCAGTGCAATTGCCGAGAACTCTAGCTAACGTCACCATTCCACCTAATTCCCACGTGTCTATGTACCACCTGGCACGTGGAAACCTTCAATCTTTTGAAGGGAGAGCTCTTGGGGAAGTGTACCATCCGTTTCTCTCCATTTCCCTTTATTAGGATCTAAAACTCTAATGGGCTTAGGTGTGGGCTCGAACTGCATGTTGGGCTTGGACCTGATTTTGGGCTGATTTGGCTGTGTTGACTGGGTTGGATGGGTGAACTGGGTTGGACTGGGTTGGGCTTTGCTTAGCTTGTTGGCCTCCTGGTTGGGGTCTCTACACCTTGCACAAGTCATGATGCTCCACTAGAACCTGGAGAGAAACCAAAATATGGAAAGAGAAATGTACCGCCGAATACAAAATAATGGAAATCTGATGTCAGCATGGAAATGCGCAATAATGACAACTTTTTGAGGAAAAGAGATTAATAGGTTTTAAAGACTATTTACATTTTAAAGGATACTTTAGAAAAAGGAATTTGATTTTCTTAGCTTGTAGTTTTCTAAAAAGAAGAAATTACCACATCAAAGAAATTCATTTTCATTTTCATGATTAACAACTGCTTTCTTTCTGAACAAACAGGTCATGAGTAAAATACTATCATAACGGGGCACTAAAACGTCATTTTTGAAGAAATGAAACCTTCATTTCCAATGCCATTAGGATAGTTGCTAGTACAATTCTGCATGGTTGTACTTAAGTAGTTTACCCAAAAAAAAAAACATGTCCTTGAATTCCCATCAATACAATGTAATCTATGACAAATGCCCGTAGACAGATAAATGAAGACACAAGTGAGTTTTATTTTTTCTTTTCTTTTCTTTTCTTTTCTTTTCTTTTCCTTTTTTGTTTCTTTAGGTAAATCACCAAAGGGCCTGTTTGTTTTTTCATTTTCCAGTGTAAATTGTGGTAAATAACTTCTTACCCATGTTTGAAAAAGAGAAAATAACCTTTTTAATTATGCCTTGGTATCCACGATTGCATGTGCGAAATGAGACTAGGATAGAGTCTGATTAATTCTATGGGCCCATTGTCAAGTTTTTGTCTGATCCACGCTGTCCATCCGTTATACCAATTCATTTTAAGACATCAGCCCAAAAAACGAGGCAGATAATAAGCTCAAGTGGACCACACCACAAGAAACAAGAGAGATAATAACATCCATCATTGAAGGCTTAAACATGGCTTACAGCCCACAGGGATGTGTATTTATCATCCAACCCGTTCATAAGGCCACATAGATATGGATGAAGGGAAAACACAAATATCATATTGATCCAAAACTTCTACAGCCCTCAAGAACTTTCCAACTGTAGCCGTTCAATTCCCCTTGTTTCTTATGGTGTTGTTGGATCTGCCTCATTTGAGGGCCCAGGTAAAACAGATGAATGGTGTGGATTAAACACAAACATCACAATGGGCCCCACGGATTTCCAAACAAGCATAGCTGTCAATGAAATAATGATTACTCATTTACCTTGAGTTTACCATGTAAATGAAAAAAATAACAGGCCCTAAGTGCAACCCTGGAATTGTACCAGCAGCCATTCTAATGGGCATTGGACATGAAGGCTTCTTTTCTTCATAAATCATTCTTCACAGGGAAGGCTCTAATTATGTGGCTTTCTCATATCAACTAAACTAATGGACTGATGAACTAAAATTCAGAAACATTGTATGTGAACAAGGGAAGGTTAGTAGCAGGTGTTGGATAATTAACATTCTCCCAGAAGTTCTACAGCTCTAACAACATATACTGGAAAACATGCAATGAGTATGGAGGGGGAAGAAACATTGTGGATTACAAGCTCTCAAGCAGTTAGTGATGCAGGACTGAATGATCAAAGAAATATAATGGGGTTGAGAAACTGAACAATGTGGGGCCCACTATTTGATCCTGCCGACTGGATAGCCCATAGAGTCCACTTTAACTGACTGGACAAATCTTGGGGCCTACTTTGGACTGCATCAATCTCTCATGCTCCAATCCATCCTGGTTGGGAAGAACTTGTCCTCAAGCTCAAATCTTCATACCCATCCATCACTATGGCTCACCTTTGTATTATGTCATTGAGGGCTTCAGTGGAAGATGATGGCAAAGGCTGACCTGTTGGATTGATCCAATCGCCACCCTTAGATCTTGAACCGTCGCTCTAGACTGCTGGCATGATCAACGTGTTCATAATGGTTGATCCGTCTATCGGCTCTATCGTCCATCCAATAGTCGATTCATCTCTTTATAAGTCCACGAATTCCTTCTTTCGATCTAGCAGTCAATCCATCAACAAATCTCTTTGGCAATTCTTTAGTCAGAGTCGACTAATCAGCAAATCCTTTTCCAAATCTATCTACAAAGACGCCTCCTGCAGTATGTCCATTTATTTCTTGTGTTTCCTCAGATGGCTTCATGGGACTTTCAATCTTCTCACCAAAGGTCTTCGCGACGAACTCGTTCCTATCCATCTTGAAATAAAATGTTTTGATCCTATATCCATGCTTTTCGAATAAGAAAATGACAGTGATCTATCTGCCTTGCAATCACCACACATCTTTGGAATACTTTTCTTGAAAAGAATGAAAAACAAGGTATCGGCAAAGTTGGATATTTTCACATTTTGAAAAATAAAAATATCCCAACTTCAACAATTTCAGAACCATCTCTTTGGAGGCAGTAAGTCCCCATGACTCCCATCAATCACCATCTCAACAGCCTTTCATATATCAGGGGCCTAGGTCTAAACAAATAACCCAGTGAATCCATAACATTTGCCTACATCAAATCTACGCCAGAGACTTAAACTTGCTCCCAAAATTAGTGTAGGACAAATGAATCAAAGAAATACACTCAGACATGATTTTTGAGTTTTGAGTTTGAAATCACATCAGTCCTGGAACTCTCAGTTGAGTTGCTTTTTTCTTTTTTCTTTTTTCTTTTTTATCCTGCCATCATTCACCATTCAGCCATACACCATCTACAAATTGAACACACATGGTTACTCAAAAACCTAGTTTAATCCTTACAATCTATTTAGAGAAAAATATTAATAATGACTAGAAGACTGCTAAAATCCTGTCATAATACTACATTCCTTCCATGCATTCAGTCATAACTCATTAACATCATGTTAGAATTACATGATATTGGGCTCTCTTTTGAAAGCAAACTCAATACACTTTTAAATTTAAGTGACAGAAATAAGCATTTAAATGGTCCTTTAAATAGGCTACTTGAGTCACAAGTAACTATTTTTATTTTATTATAGGACCTGCCTGCTAAACATTAAGAAAGAAGGAAAAAAGAACTCCAAATATGTAATAGTCCAACCACATGGACTATATGGCCCCCACATCTGGATCAACCAAACCACTATGTGGGGGTAACTGATCAAATAGTTTCAAGATCCGCTATGCCCACTGGATAGATCTTACAACTCATATTGGACACAACATGGGGCACACTCCTGGATGCAGTCAATAATCAGTATTCCTGTTATCGCCGATGATATCGGTACTGAAACCCACTTCAACCGTAAGACTTCCAGGTATCAGCAATATATCGCCGATTTTGCATGTACTGCTACAAAATCAGTGTTATTATCATGGATATTGGGTTGGGAAGTGTGTAAATAGCCAAAAAAAAAAAAAAAAAAGATAGAAGAGGGGGATTTTAGAAAATAAATAAATAAATTTATGAGGATCTTGTTTGGGACTTGATTTCAACCATTCCTTTTGAAGTCTTGTGAATCAAAACAGATTATTGGGAGGGAAACCAAAGGTCAAAAGTTCATGGGTCTAGGATCCCCCAACGTATGAAAATTTGTAGTTTTTTTTTTTTTTTCTTTTTTATTCTTTTTGCATAGATAATGGATTTCTTGCCAAATACATATCTATGTATAATTCTCATGTCATACATGAACATAGATTTGAGTGGAAAATCGAGATAGAGGATCGAAATGAAGAAATTTTGGATAAATTAGGGATATCTGAATTTTTTCCCTATTTTCTTGACTAAATTTAGTAATCAGGGGCCCAATTTTTTTAACATGATAATGATGGTTGGCTGATCTATCGATCATTTTGATCACTTGATTTTTGAAAAAATATATTTATATGTTCAATTTTTTTTTTAATCTGTTTAATTTAAAAATATATATATTTCAACTTCTTTTGTTTAGATTTATGTTTTGTTTTATTTAATTATTTCTTATTTATGGTTCCAATGTTCCAATTTGGGGCCAGACGGCTCAATATGAATGTTAATGAATGAAATCACGGCATTATTTCCACCTTATGACAAAATGTAATGGTTCTTTCCACTCTGTTAGGCTAAATTATTGGAATCCAAGTTGATGGTGCATCCAAATGCACACTAGATAATTAACACTAAATACTCAGGGGCAAGTTATTAAAAAAAAAAAAAGGAAATGAATGGCCATTACATAATGGTAATGTTGGGAACTGTTAGGCATTACAGGGTCGAAACAATTTTTTTTTTAAACGGCCGATTCAACCCTTATTGTAAGGGTAATTACAGTGGGATCCTTACTCCTGCTCCGATGGTAGACTCTCAGGAGTTTCAACACCTGGTCAAGGGTTCGAGTATCCATAGGTGGTGAAATTCCACTGAAGTGTGAGTGTGTGTGCGTGCGTTATAAAAAAAATAAAAATATAAAAAGGAAGAAATTTTATTTTTTTTTGAAAAAGGGTAATTACAGTGGCTGTTACAGCCACCATTACCATTTTTAAATATCTTGCTCAGGAGTGATCTTCTGATTTCATGCAGATGGAATGATCCGTCTTGCTAAACATTTACATTCTATTGATAATTTGATATATGATGATGAACTTGGTATTAGTATTGCAAGTAATATGTATGGGCCAGTTCATCGGTCCCGTTTTCTCTCATGGGTGACATTTATCAGAGAACTCATCTTGGGAGGAAAGAAAGTGCAGTATACAGGTAGCTGACTGCATGCCTTGATAAGAGATGTCATATCAAGATATCGAACTTAGAACATGCAAGGTTTTCATATACAGATTTTGATAGGCTGCACATGATATCAAAGCATGGGCTTATAAAGAATACTCCATCCTACTTAACGGCTATTGATGGGGATGCAGTCACCCAGGCTATTCACAGGATATTAGAAGCAGATGGATAAATGCTCCCTGAAATCTTTGGAAGTTTTCAAAAGGCAAAGGGGCTGTTTTGATTCAAGAAAAGTCGTGACTGTTTGGGGTAGATAGCTTGTCCGTGGTTTGTCAAACTCATTTATGCAAAGGAACCTAGGAAATTAACGACAACTTGCCTCCAAAATTTTATAAACTACCTTGGCAAGTAATGACCATCCACTGGTCACTGCATGCATCATTTGGTACCGGAGCAAGTTCTAATTTCCTTAAACCTTGCACGTTGATAGATTGAGATCAAAATCTTAACAAAACCTGAACTGGAAACATGCTCGTAGTGGAGATGTGTGCCCATGGTGGTTTATCACATGGATCTAATTTAATGGGAAACAATAAGGAAGACTATTGATGGAAATCGTGCAACAAATATAAATCCAGTCTAAATTCATCATGATTGCCTGGAGATTTTGTTGAATTCCCACTTTGGAGCCAAAAGTCATGATGGATCTTATCCCCTGGATAGTGGAGATAAGAGTTGTAAATAAAAATAAGTTTGGAATTCAAAGATCAAAATGAAATAGAAGAAAACAAAAGAAAAAAAGAAACAGGGGAAGAAAAGTGAAAAAGAGAAGTTAGGAGAAAGGGGGAAAAAGTCACACCAATGCCTCATCTGCTGGCTATAGGTGGTCACACCACAGCAAGTATTTAAATACCAGTTTGAGAGTGTGACTCGCTTGGGACCGAAACTGGTACAATTGCCCAACTTGTCCATTCCGGTCCTGTCTCGATTGGTTTCAGTCCCATATCATCCTGATGACTTGTTTTGTTGTGGACTGAAACCAATACAGCACGAAAACTAAGCAGTATCAGATGGTAATTAAATTTAAAACCATGCACCAACAGTCACACTGTTGCTCCACACCAGGCTCATTAAGGAGAAGGCCATGAGGCACCAGTCGGGGCGAGGCACATCCAATTGCTTTGCAGGACCATTCACTTGCAGAGGAAGTCAGTTCATTGCATGAGATGCCTTTGGTGATCAAGCAGAGCAGAGCAGGGAGCCTTAGGCCAAAAACCAAGCATCAAGGCCTACATTCATGCTATCAACATTTCAACAGTGGTTATCCAAATGGGTTACACACGCTCACCCCACTCCTACTCTCACAGTAGCATCACCTAGGCATCCAACATGCTGGACTTACAGGAGTCATCAAAGTAAGAGTTCTCATCACTTTTGAGTCTCCCATTGATTCAAGTTACAGTCTGGGGTTTCAAAGTCAAGCCCACCACAAAACAACTCATCAGCATGAAGCACAAGGGCCACCTCCAACTCTCCTTTATCAACCATTGCACCATCAAGCTCACCTTGCTATAGCTGAACCCATATCACCAAATGCTAAATAGCAAAATGTTCCTACCTATCCTCCCCCATCATATTCTGACCCTCAACCATCACCAGTCTAACACCCTCCAACACCATCATGTCAAGCACCTGCCACCAGTCTGAAAATTGGTTTAATGTGATGGTGGATGCGAGAACGAGATAACTAATACCCTCTATCTAATCAAGGGTGGGGATGAAGGGCAAGACTCCTAATTCTGCAGATATCATCTGAAGATGGACCACATAATAGGCTTTTTAGCACCATGCATTCTCCATGAACATATGGAGACTAGCAAGCTTGGATATAATACCACTGCGAAAGTTGGGACCCAGACGAATCCCATGCCTGACCATACTACTCAGGAGCTGCCATCATGAAAATGCAGTGGTGGAATTGCCAAGAAAGATAGCATGGCAAAATTTGATAAAGGAAGAATTTCCTAGTGTAAATAACAAGGATCGACTCTCAAAAGGTAACTGTTGCATCACCAATTATGATGGGTCCTTTGTTGAGCCTCCAACAATCATTGAAGCTACTTTATCAAGTGTGACAGAGAAAAATGAGGATGACTACCCAATGAGAATTAGGCCCAAGGAAGTTGAGGTAGCAGTATAGTTTCACGAAGCATGAAGCCAAGCAACGACAAATTCGGGTGTGGAAGCAGTGAAGCATCTATTTCAAAATATTATAAACTATAAAAGGCAAGGAAGCAGGAGAAGAAGCATAATTGAAGTGGAAGCAGAACCTAGTCTACAAGAATCCTTGAAACAAGGGTCGCAGCAATGCCTACGAGGCACCAAGCTTGAGCTGATTAAACAGATGATGCTCTGGTTGAAGGCGCTATACCAATCTGTAATACCACAGATATCACTCCAAGCATGAAGAATTACGTGGTCATTTTATGACATGTTGGCCCATATGAAGAAGGTATCCAAGCTAGTGCCGATAATCAATATGTTAAGGGTTATGCACAGGGCTAGGATGTACCCAAAGGAGGCTATTTTTTAATTTGCCTGTGCTGATGGGTTGTTCATGCCGTCATGCGTTAATTTCCAAACTGCTCTCATCAAAGTCAAATCCCGAGCATCATGTAGAAGTTGCTGACACCCAGGAATAGTTGTGCATATTACTCTACTCCGACACTACAGAAGGACCCACGGGATTATTACTTTTTCTAATGAAGGCCTGTTGACTGCGGGAACACCATGGTATGAAAGGCCTAGTTGATGGGAATCCTCCATCAATGTTCTTGTGTTGCACATTCTTAATGCTGTGAGAATCTTGTCAAGCCACACCTAGTGAAGCACGATGATCGATCATGGATAAACAACACCACCATAACTCCACAGGTGTAATCAGTATACTCCTCCCTTGCAAGTCCCTAGACCCTAGTCTCACAACAGACATTACTTATTCTTGATCTATTTCATCCTATCATATGCAACTAGGGAGGCCATTTAACCAAAACCATTTTCTCATAATGCCAACAAGGCATCAATTCCTTAAAGTGGTCCCCTCAGCCTGGAGAGTAGCGTCATATCTGAGGGCTAGAGAGAGTTTGAAGCCGTGGAGTCTCATTTTGCCAAAGCAGCAACATATCAGATAGCCAAGGAGGCTAAGATCATGGTTGTCTCCTGCGAGTATGGGTAGTAAAAAACAGTAATGTAACAGCCATTACGAAATGGTAATGGCACGGGTCTTTACATTATACGGGTTTCGAACGGCTTGTGATGAAATTTTTGAACATTAATGAGCCAAAATGGTGTCATCTTATATCCAATTTTAATTTTAATTTTTCATCAAAGTTCTTAAGGAAAATGATGTCAAATGATTAGGGGATATGTATTAGTGGGATCGGATCTGTGTTTTAGTGGCATGAATCCAATATATTGCATGAATTCAAGGCATTTAGGAGCATTCTAATATACCCAATCAACCCAACGTTATTAATCTAAATTTAACTTTTAATTTATTCCTCAAATTTCATGAGGGAAATGGTTCCAATGGGTAGGAATATGCATTACTGGGATGAATCCCAAGGATTGCATAAATTTTGGCATATTTTGGGGGCATTCAAGTGGTTCAAAAAAAAAAGACCTGACGTTATTCATCCGGATTTAAATGTCAATTTCTAGCTTATATTTGTTTAAGATAATGTTGTTTTAACATTATATGTTTATATTTTCGCAAGAACTTGGGACTTAAGGACTTAGTTTGATACTGATAACTTGAGTCACTTGACGACCGCATCCCATGGGTTAGTTTGATTCATGGAAAAGTTTGGTATACTCGGTTGGATGGTTGAAGTTTTGACTTATGAGTAGAAAAAAAATGGAGAGATTCCAGAAAATGAAGCTATTGAATGGCAACATTGTAAGAGTGTTTAATGTAGGATGTCTGATTTAATTACTTGGATGCAGAAATTATTACCAGATTAACCTAAGTAATTCAAATATGATAGCATGCTATCCAACCATGATTAAAAGAACATCAAGGAAGTAATAAAATTTAGATTTATATTTAAAGCACACGTCCCACACAAGCATAAATCATATACGCATGAAAATTTAAGGCCCAATGAGAGATTGGAACTTTAGGTATCACTGTCGTGATGCATGTTTCAACCCATAGATGGATTTCTTTAGTTTACAAACCAAATGTTCTGAGTCGTGGGCTACAAAACCTTCAGGTTGTAAATTCAGATCTCCATTGAGAAATGTCATCTTTGCATCCATCTGATATAACTCCAAATCCATATGAGCTACAAGAGCTATTATGATCCTAAATGAGTCTTTCTTAAATACTAGTGAGAAAGTCTCCTTAAACTCACTGCCCTCACGCTGATTAAAACCCTCAGCAATAAGTCTGGCTTTATATCTTTCGATATTACCCTTGGAGTCCCGCTTGGTTTTAAATATACATTTACAACCAATCGGCTTTATTCTTGAGAGTAACTCAACAAGATCTCACACTTTATTGTCCCTCATGGATTTCAACTCATCCTTCAAGGCATTAATCCAATGAGAAGGATCAACACTTTGTTTGACTTGTGTAAAGGATTCAAGATCCTTTTCGACCCATATTTCAAACTCGTGCTCCTGTAAGTATATAATGTAATCGTCTCGATTTACAGACCTTCTCTCTCTTTCAGATCTTCTTAATAGCTCGACCTCTTGGGTGTGATTTTGATTTCCCTCATCAGTGGGTTGTGCAGGAAGTTTAACATAGTGTTCTACAGTGATGACAAGATCGACTGCAGCATTTATATCCACGTAATCTGGAATAACTGTGACCGGAGTTACGGTCATTTCTTCCTCGAAAACAAAGTTTCGAATGTTCGTACTCCCACTATTTTCAGTGTCCTCAATGAATCTGGCATTCTAAATCTCAACAATCTTGATAGAGTGGGAAGGACAGTAAAATCGATAGCCATTTGACCTTTCCAGGTATCCAATAAAGAAACAACTTATGTTTCTAGGATCAAGTTTCCTTTCATGCGGGTTATAAATTTTGGCCTTAGCAGGATATCCCCAAACATGTAGATATCGGAGACTTAGATTTCTCGCATTCCACAACTCAAAGGGGGTTTTGCTTATAGCCTTGCTGGGGACCTTGTTAAGGATATGAACTGCAGTTTTGATAGCAACACCCAACAGAAATTCTGACAATATCAAATTACTTATCATGCTTCGCACCATATCCATAAGGGTGTGATTACGCCTTTCAACCACACCATTCTGCTCTGGAGTCCCAGGCATGGGGTACTGGGCGACAATGCCACAATCTTTTAGGTATCTAGTGAATGGCCCTTTTATTGCGACCTGATTCGTCATATCTACCATAGTATTCGCCACAACGGTCAAATCTAACGACTTTATTCTTTTATTGAGTGAATTTTCAACCTCAGCCTTATAAATTTTAAAAGCATCCAGGGCATCTAATTTTTCACTGATAAAATAGAGGTACCTGAAACAAGAGTAGTCATCTATAAAGGTAATAAAAAATTTGTGTCCACTCCAGGATGTTGTAGGGAATGGTCCACAAATGTCCGTATGTATTATCTCTAAGAGTCTTACACTCCTAGTTGCACCTTTCTTTCTGGTTGTAGTCTGTTTTCCTTTAATGCAATCAATACACACTTTATAGTCGTAGAAGTTTAGAGAATGAAGAATCACTTCTCGCACGAGCCTATCCAATCTGTCACGAGAGATGACACACCCACCTATGCCACAACATGGAGGAATTCTCATAGTTTAGTCTTCATTTAGATCATGTTTTATTTCCATGCAAACCATTTACATTGTAGACGTGTGAGGCATTTAAGTCTAACTAGTATACGTTGTTCACCATAGAGTCGGTGACAACTTTAATTAAATTAAAATAAATACTTAATCCTTTATTCTCAAGCTAAAATGAATATCTCAATTATCCAAACGAGAAATTGAAACTAAATTACGCCTTATTAGAAGCACATAAAATATATCTACCAAATCCAATAAATATCTTGACTCTAACCTAAGCCCATAGACTCCAATTGCCTCCACGTCGACTTTAACACTATTGCCTACGTATACCGAGTACTCTACATCAGTTGTTGGCCTGATCTGTAGCAAGTCCTACACAAAAGTACATATGTAAATAGTAGTTCCCAAATCTATCCACCAAAAATCTATCAACATATCGGTTAGATTTGATTCAAAACAGACTAAAACAGAATCATTACCCTTTCTCACGAGTCATGGCTTATATTCATGCAATTTTTCTTTTGATAGCCTGGCTTCTTGCGGAAGAAGCAATTGTTACCTTTAGTCCGCTCGTGGCTCGATCCATTCCCAGGTCGATTTTCATGATTTCCTACCAGAGGACCCGAGGATTCATTATTAGATCCTTGTTTCCTTTTTCTTTTTCCTCTATGCCCATGTCCATGTCCGTGCCCTGAGGTCACCAGGTTAACATTTTGCGCCTTGCCTATTGACTTGATCCTATCCTCCTCTTGAATACACTAAGAAATCAGTTCATCCAATGTCCATTGGTCATTTAAAGTATAATATTTTACTAGGAACATACCATATTGAGGAGGTAGGTTGTTCATGACCAAGTGAACCAGTTGGTCATCTGTAATTTCTAGGCCTAAAGAGCGGATCTTAGATACAACTTCGATCTGTTCTACAATGTATTCACGAATGTTTCCTTTTCCATCATAGGATGAGCGGGTTAATTTGTTCAGTAGAAAGCCCACTTTAGCCTTATCCGATTTCTTGAATCGGTTTCCCATTTCGATCAAGAAAGCTCTGGCCTTATCTACATTAGGCATGGCACCCCTCATCGACTCAGAAATCGAATACTTTATGATTTTAAGGCATATATCGTTAGATCTATACCATGCCTCGTAACGGTCAACCTCCAACTCAGTAGCATTTTCAGATGGTCTTGGAGGCTCTGATTTTACCAAGGCAAGATCTAATTGTAGACAACGCAGGACGATTTCAATGGATTCCTTCCATTGGACATAATTTGACTCAGTTAGGGCAAGAACATGGTGTGTTTGAGTTGGAATTGAGCCTGAAATAATATACATACATATACACACACACACACACACACACTCAAATTAGCAGATTGACAACAATACATGAATAGAACGAGATATCAGGCAAAACTTATCAATTCAGTTGTAAAGGGGGGCATCAATTGAACTATCCAGGATGAAGATGGGCCCAAGCATCCTATCCTGGCGAGGGTCGATTACATCATCACTACTCCTGTGAGAGAGAGTGATAATATGCTAGTGACCCTCCTGAATATGAAGCTAAGCGATGCCAATAATGTAAATCTGAGACACTTAACACCTACGAGTAGGATGAGTCTTTCACTTTACATCATCAACATCATTTACTTCATTTCGTTCGTGTTCCTGCCAAAAGGCGATATGCATGAAACGTGAACGCAACTACATGCAATCCTCTAACTCCCAATATCACAAGTATGCACTAATAAATTTTCAACGATTAAGGTCACTATGGTAACCAACACAATTGGATCTAATCTCATGAATACGGGGACTTACGATTGCGATTATAATCCTGCCCTCAATGGATTATATCTAAATCAGTTTGATACAGCCCACAAGGCGGTTGGTATTGATCATTGAAAATTGAGGAACCTTAAATAGAAACAAACAGGTAGGTTTAACTTTCCTCATTCTAACGGTCTATATCAACTCCAAAAGGATGGGTCATAGGCTCATAATTGGGCCGAATCAAAACTCTGTATGATGAGGTCATCATCAATGAGCATTACAAGTCTAGCCCCTAACATTCATATGATAGACAATTGGCATAGATCCATTTAGATGGATGGTTAGATCCTTACATTAGTGTCCATAGGATGGACAGATCAAATCAAATTCTTAATATCCACTTGATGAAAGGTTATGTTCTTTATTGTCTATCTAGTGAATGAGCCAGATTATATGCTCATTATGAACTAAACAGATGGCCCAAATCTAGGAAATGTGTCTCAAAATTGACCCCAAAGGGAAGGGCCAAACATTAAATGTGCATCACCTGGTTAACCACCAAGACTTAATTGGGCTTCAAAATGAGCATGTCCATGAAACATATTGGACTCATTAAGAGCCCATGTGATATGGCAATAAGGCCCACAAGCTGTATCAATTGAATGTGAGCTTACAAAGGACAGACACAAATCACACAATGTAGATCTCTTAACCTGACCCATGTATGTGTCATCTGAAAGGGATGAGCAATATGGCACAATGGCCCAAAAATCAAGATCAATGGGCCCAAATAGGAGTTGGACCCAATGAAAATAAACTAAAGGAACCAAGTGGATTAAGGTTGCGGGTCCTAAAGGCAGACCCAAAAAGGCCGTCAAAACGGCCTAGGCCTATTTCGAACAAACAGAGAGAGAGAGAGAGAGAGAGAGAGAGAGAGAGAGAGAGAGCTTCTCTCGTTGTTTGCCCGACGAGCTGAGGAGAGATCGAGCTTCTCTCTCATGCCTAGATCTTCGGTAGTCCTGATGACACGGGATCGAGCCATGATGCTATTAATGTCATCGGAAACAGTGGGTGGCCAGCGATGAAGATGCAACCTGGAGACGCCGGCAATGGCTCCTGAAGCAAGGAAGAAAGGGAGTTGTGAGCCATCACTTTCGTCTGCAAATTCGAAGGTCAACAATGGCTGTCGGCCTTGCTGATCGCAGGTAAGGGTCCTGTCTGTTATGATTGTCAAGACCCTAATGGGATTGAAATCCCCAATTTGTACCAAATTTGGGGGTTTGAAATCCTTAATGGACGACTGGAGTTGGGGTTTTGGATCTGAAATCCCCAATTTCTGCTGGATTTGGGAATTCAATATCCCTTATCATTGATTTGGGGATTTGAAAAATTCCAATTGGTATTTTCGGGAATTAAAATCTCCAATATTTGTTATTTGGAAATCAAATCCTGACATATGATTTGGAAATCGAAATCTGAAAATTTTAATTTATCTGATTTGGGGATTGGAATCTTCTAATTGCCGATTTGGGGATTGAAATCCCTAATTACATATTTGGGGATGAAAATCCCTAATTTTCCCCGATTGATCCTCCATACCTGATGCACAGTGGCTCTGATACCATCTGTAAGATCTAAATGCAGAATAGCCAAAGGATCTACTGTGCATTGGATATGAAGGACGTATTAAGAAGATGGCTTATCTTTTTGTGATGCCATCATTGTGAAAGCGGGATGCTGAGTTCTTCCTTTCCTTACACCCTTTAGAGAAGATAAGATGGGGTTGAGCTTCTGTCAGTCAGTGTTGGATTGGGGACCCAACACTAATATATATATATATATATATAAAACTCCTCTCCCTAGAGGCTCCACACAATTAGCAATACCAGTTACATTGAGATACTGTATGAGTTACAGTTCTAGCATTCCGCCCCTATACGAATTCTAGATGCATGCCCCTATACGAATTCTAGATGCATCACATATGTAGTGGGGCCCACCCCTATACGAATTCTAGATGCATCACACATGTAGTGGGGCCTACTGGTACACCCGATCACATTATCCAACCCTTTAGGATAATCTAGACCCTTGATCAACACAGCCCACCTTATAGAGTTCTTACAATTTCACGATTGATGTCTAATCTGGGGAATAATTTCATGCTACTTGATAAAATTTGGTGCAACCAAATGCGGCCAAGACCAATATCCAAACTACAATTCAATGAGCAGAAAAGATACCAAACAAAGATTTTCTATATGAACATGCATTGATCAAAGAAGTATAAAAGATAGAAAGAAAGATGCCGCTGACATGAAAGAACATTGAATTTTAGCAATACCAGGCCGGACGAGAGGAGAAGGAACACTGGGGCTCATCTTCAAAACGACAGAGAGAGAGAGAGAGATGGCAGGTCGAAGTTGGCTCCGAGAATTCCAATTCCTTGTGAATTTATAGAGATTTACAGGTCTACTTACGGACTCGCGCTAGCGGGACGCGGATTGCGTCCTACGCCTGCCCGGACGGATTACCGTCCGGGCAGGGCTCTGTGGGGCCCAACATGATGTAAGTGTTTTATCCACGCCGTTCATCGTTTTTATCAGATCACCTTAAGGTACGATCCAAAAAATAGGTAAGGAAAAAGGCTTAAGTGGACCACAAAGTCGGGATTGAATGTCCACCATTAAAAGCTTCTTGTGATCTGGAGAAGTTTCGGATCAAGCTGATATTTGTTTTTTCACTTCATGCACGTCTACATGACCTTATGAATATGGTATAAAAACATCACGATAGCCATTAGAAATGTTTCAACGGTGGGCGTCATTATCACTGCAGCTTCCTTTCGTGTGGTCCACTGGAGCTGTGTACTTACTTCATTTTTTTAATCATATGTTAAAATGATCTGAGAAAATTGATGAACGTCGTGGATAAAATACTGACATCACGGTGGGCCCCACTAATCCGTCCGGGCGGCGGTAGGACGCAATCCGCGTCCGCGCGAGTGAGGGTGTGAAGCGGCGTCGCTGCATAGGATGCAAATTGCCAGGGCAGCAAAAGCCAATAAAATGCTTTGTGCGGCCCACCGTAATGTTTTCTTACATCCACATCGTCCATCATTTCTTCTAGATAATTTTATACCATAAGATAAGAAACATGGCTAATTAAAAACTCAAGTGGGTCACACCACAAGGAAAAATGTGAAGATTGGACGCCTATCATTTAAACATTCACGAGGCCCACAAAAATTTTAGATCGAGCAGATATTTGGGTTTTTACCTTATCCTGGTGATACTCACATCATGAACAGATTGGATAGCATATAAATATCACAGTTGGTCCCAGAAAGGTTTCAATATGGCATCAATGGTTCACGGGACCCACTTTCCATGTGGTGTGGCCCATTTGAGTTTTGGACCGGCATGATTGTGGGCTCACGGACTAGCAAGATCCTGGAAATATGATGGACAGATTGAATGTCACACATACACCAAAGTACGTCCATCTCAGCTTTTTCTACTGTAACACGAATTAGGTGTTACCCTTACCGCATGGGGCCCACCTTGATGATTATTTTGTGTATCCACACCGTCCATCCGTTTTTTCATATAATTTTAATATGTGATCTCAAAATTTAAGCAGATCCAAATCTCAGATAGGCGATATATCTAGAAGCAGCGGTGAATGACTATTAAAAGCTTTATGTGAGTCACAAAAGCTTTCTATCAACCTTTTATATATATATATATATATATATATATATATTCCCTTTATCCAGGTCTTGTTGACCTTATCAAGGGTTGGATGGAAAGGAAATATTAAGATGGGCATTATTGTGGGCCATAAGAAGTTTTTAACAGTGGATGTTCAATCACTGTTCCTTCCTGTGGTGTGGTCTACCTAAGATTTGGATCTGCTTAATTTTTGGGAACACAACTTAAATTGGGCTGGATATACAGATGAACGGTATAGATATACAACACGTCATTAAGGTGGGCCCCATGGTAAGAGTAAACTTATTAAAGCTGATTAGATCTTCTAAAATGGGTCTAAGATTTAAGCAAAATTGAGCTGCAACCTGCTAACCTTATTAAGGCCCACTTAATGTATGATTTAGGGCTCAACATACTAATCCAACCATTTAATGGGCTGAGATGGTCAACTCCAATTAAGACTGAGGTGGGCCCACAACCTAGAGCTTTCAGATGGTCCAATGGGCTTTAAAGGTGATTTAAATATATATCGGATCCAAATACCTAAAATCAGGCTCATAAAACTCAAAACAAACAAACAATATTAATCTCATCCAATACATATATATGATTAAACATTAAAACTAATATACGCTCCATGTATACTATCCTATCACTAGTGGGGCCCATATGTACACATGTGCCCACACCTAGCATCTCATTGGGAAAATCCAAATAGGCCAAGTCCTAATGTTTATACGTGTATAACCCATGAATTAATTATCTTAAGTTTGGCCATGAATGGCGAAGCATTAAAAAATCTTAAGAATGGTCCAAATCTGATCGACATGGCCCATAAATATCTCGAATATGTCGAGTTGGGTGGCTCAGTTTTTCTCTTAGATGAGCGGCTCATCTTTAAAAAGATAGAGAACAGGGAGATTGAGAGGGAAATGTGGCTGGTGGTCGGTGCTCTGTGGGATCCACCATGATGTATGTGTTTCATCCGTTCTGCTCGTCATCCATTTTTACAGATAATTTTAGAGTTTTATATAAAAAAAACTTAGAGTAATATAAATCTCAGGTGGACCACACCACAGGAAAACAATGGTGATTGTATATCCACCATTAAAATCCTCCTAAGGCCCAATGTGCTATTTATTTAACATCAAATATGTTGATTACGTTATACAGGACCACCAGATGAAGGGAAAAAACAAAGATACCTTGATCCAAAACTTTTATGGCTCCCAAAAAGTTTTTAACTGTCAACGTTAGTGAACGTTGTTTCCTATAATGTGGTCCACTTAAGATTGGGATATATCTCCTTTTTGGTCTCGTACCATAAAATGATCTAGAAAAATAGATGGACGGCATGAATGAAACACATACATCATGGTGGGGGCAAGAGATCACTGACCATCAACCATGATGAGTTTGCTACTGTAGTGACGTCACTAAGTTCTGTGGGCCCAACTATGATGTATGTGTTGTATCCACACCGTCCATCCATTCTGAAATATCATTTTAGGGTATAAGTCAAAGAATGAGGCAGATAAAAAGCTGCAGTGGACCCACCACAGAAAACAGTGGGGAGAGTGATCCCCACCGTTGAAACTATCCTAAGGCCTACATAATGCTTATTTGAAATCTAACTTATTAAAAAGTTAAAAAAGACGTGAAATAAGGAAAAATATAAATATCAGCTTTTAAAAAGTTAAAAAAGAGGTGAAATAAGGAAAAACATAAATATCAGCTTTTAAAAAGCTAAAAAAGAGGTGAAATAAGGAAAAACATAAATAACGGCTTTTAAAAAATAAAAATAAAAAACATGAAATAACGGAAAACACAAATATCAGCTTTATCTAGAACTTTCGTGGCCTTAAAGTTTTTAACGGGGCATCACTGTCCCCGCTGACTTCTGTGCTGAATGGCTGGAAGGCGTGGATACAAAACATACATCAGGGTGGGGCCATGATGGAACTGGGTGACGTCTAACCCGGCCGAGGATTAGCTACTGACAGTTGAATACCCAGACTAGCTACTGAAGTTACGTCACCAAGTTCCATATGGAAACGGATTCGCTACTCCCCCTGACACCAGCCAATGGCTAGTGGTCAGTGCTCTGTGGGGCCCACCATAATGTATGTGTTTCATCCATGCCGTCCATCAATATTTACAGATCATTTTACTGTATAACACTAAAAATGAGGTAAATTCCATTCTCAATTGGACCACATTACAGGAAACAGTGTTGAATGAGCGTCGACCATTAAAAACATTTTGGGGACCATAATGTTTTGGATCAAGCTGATTTTTATTTTTTTCCTTCATCTGGGCCTGTATGACCTAATCAACAGATTGCATGTCAAATAAACAGTACAGTGAGCCTTAGGAGGATTTTAATGACCAATATCCAATTACTATTGTTTTCATGTGGTGTGGTCCACCTGAGATTTATATACTTATTATTTTTAGTAGAAATCCATGCAATGATCTTTAAAAATGGATGAACAGAATGGATGAAACACATACATCATGGTGGGGCCCACAGAGCATCGACCATCAGCCACGGGGCTGGTGTCTTGGGGAGTAGCCAATCCATTTCCGTTCCATATGGCCTTGCCACTGGCTATTGGCTAATTGTCGGTGCTCAGTGGACCCCACAATGATGTATTTGTTTCATCCATTCCGTTTAACCATTATTCCATATCATATTTATGGTATTAGCCTGTTTCAACACCGAGGTCTTTGTATCGATCCCTAATGGGGGTGGCTAACGGTGAAGGGTGAACTGACAGTGTTGTGTACCGAAAAGCCACGAACCAAAAAAAAAAAAGGCCCAAAAACAAGGTTGATCCAAACCTCAAGTGGATTGCACGGTGTTGATTGAATGCCCAACATTAAAAACATTTTAGTGGCTACAAAAGTTTTGAATCAGGCGGATATATTTTTTTCCCTTCATCCAAGTCTGTATGATCTAATCAACAGGTTAAATGTCAAATAACCATTACAGAGGGTTCTAGGATGTTTTTAATGGTGAACATTCAATCACTTGTTTTCTCATGGTGTGGTCCACATTAGACTTACATCTATATAATTTTTGGTCTTAAGCCCTAAAATTATCTTCCGAAAAGGATGGGTGGCGTGGATAAAACATATACACCATGGTGGGTCCACATAGCACCGATCACTAGCCACCAGGCTGATGGCAGCGTCACTAGCCAAACCGCGTCTGGTTCCTCTACAAGGCTGGTCGAGTAGCTTATTCAACAAGGGTTGTGCGTGGAGCCCTAATGTGTATCCAACCTGTTCAGCAGGCTCTTCCCGCAGTGAAATTTCAACATCCCGAAAATCAGTCCTATCCAACCATCAGGTGGGCCACCTGAATCTGAAGGTTTTTTATTTGTTGTCCATTGTTTCAAATGGTATGGCCCACCTAATGATCAGATAAGTCCGGTTTTTTCAGTATCTCATCATCATGGCGGGGATTAATTAATGTGCGGGTTGGATGGGACACACAAAATAATGTATGCACGGGAATATTAGCCCTTGGATGGGAGCTTTCCAATTACTTAAACCGTTCATTTTATGTGGCGGAATAACCATAGAAACTGGCTGATTGAAATATTTTAATCCGTTGATTATCAAAGGCCAAGGAAACCACTCATATTCAAAGGTAGAAAATTCGAATGTGAAAGGTTATGATGCTCCAATTTAAGAACTGCTTTCTCATGCCTGTATAGGGTGAAGCCCATCGTATAAACCCGTGTGGTTTGTTCAAACCTCCAACGTAGGGATATATTCTAGCAAACCCTTTGACTAAAGCAGTTTATGTTAAGGTTTGCTCGATACATTTCACGTATTAAAATACTTCGGAGACTATTTGTAGGAATTTTGGATTTGTAAATCCATAATTATGAAAATTTTGTTTTAAAAAAAATGAATACTGTTGATGACAAAATCCAGATCACCATCTACTCCATAGTGTATCCTCGAGGAACCCTGGCCCTGCACAAAGGGTTAGCAGTGGATACCCTGGCTAAGCTAGGGGGCCCTCCGATGCCTAAGTTAGGTCAAGGGAATCTGAGTTTAAGTTGAAGGGTAGAGGGAGAGTGCAAGATGTTGCGTACCTGTAGCAATAGGGTTTCTCCTATATTTATACTTCACCATCGGACAATCTGGGTCCGTTAATGTCAGCCTAATTTGCTTGATCCATGGGATTTTCGAATCATAGAGATATTACACGCAATCCAGGGATCGTGTAGCGTATCCATGGGCGAGGTTATCAGTCACGTCTGTTTAAGACAACTTCTTATTTTAGCGTATGAGGCATCCACATTCCGCCCTGACCTCGGCTCGGGAAATCTTTCTTTGGTCGAAGATGAAGATGATGACAAGGACAAGCTCCCGGCTCAGATGGCCTTCTTCAGATGAGAATGAGGAAGAGGACAAGCTCCCGGCTCGGATGACCTTCTTCAAATGAAGATGAGGATGAGGACGAGCCCCCTGCTCGGATGGCCTTCTTCAAATGAAGATAAGGACAAGGACGAGCCCCTGGCTCTGCCGTCCTTCTTCGGTGAAAGCTTGCCTTGTCCGGCCTAGGGTTGTTGTTTAGAAATCCGTTCGCGCCTGACGTGATATTCTTTTTTTGAGGCCTTATCGTCGATTTGTTAGACGCATGTTGTGTCATGAGTCCGAACCGAGCGTACATCTGAGCGGAGTGTGACTCAGCTTCATTTATCTGTTAATCTCACTGGAGGTCTTCCTTCTCTTCAGTAGCGTTCATTATTTTGGGTACTGGGGTGTCTGACCGGGTTAAAAAGATGTCGGCTCTCGGGATTGCAAGGGGCTCGGATCTTCCCATAACAAATATCATAATTATGAAAACAAAAAAAATTTAAATGAATATTGAAGAAATTGATTTGTCCTTCTTTGGATGATGTTCATAGCGCAATAAGAATACTAGACAATTAATCTCCAGGATATCCTTAAATCTTATCTTGTCACACCGGCGCATTCAATGTATAAAAATCCGAACCATCACTGTATATTTAAACCGAAGACCGAACCAAATGAAAAAAAAAAATTGTTGCAGAGATTTGAAGTGAGAGAGAAGGCCAAAAGATTGAATTGATTATAAATTCGGAATCAGAAAAGTCTATTATATAGACTTCAAAGGTTGCCTGGAATGGGTGTGTATGCACTCTTGCCAATAGTCATGGCTGTTGAATTTTTGTGAAGAAGAAAACTATTCATTTTTCAGCTCTGTTCGAAAATATAAAACAAATAACTGTTCTGGTCAACCATTGTAAAATGAAATTTCAAAAATCAACAAAAAGCTTTTAGGCTTGCTAGTATACTCATAAATAGAGGTGTACACGAACCGAGTCGAGTTAAGCTTTGCCCAGCTCATACTCGACTCGGACTCGTGCTCGTCTTGGTTCGGTCTTCGAGCTCGAAACAATAGCTTGTGCTCGGCTCGGTCGAGTTCGAGTTCGTACAGATAATTTAAGAGAGAGAGAGAGAGAGGGAGAGGGAGAGCAGCAGCGTATAACGATGAGATCTTTGAGATTGCTGAATTCCAAGAGCTCGAGGACATAAGAGAGAACCGGCCTATTTGCGACGGGAAAAAGGGCCTTTGGAACTTCCTGTATTTTTTTAATAAATAATACTAATTAAAAATAGAAGAAAATAGTTTTTTAAAAGGATTTTATTCTAATTTATTTAGAGAAATTGAAAAAAATAAAAAGGGGGAAATGAGAAAAGGAAGTCCTTTAAAACAATAGGGTGTACGTTTTTAGATGTGTCGCCAGCGAGGACTACCACTTGAAAATCCATCTCGACTGACCGGAGAAGAAAATAGAAAGAAGTGAAGAAGAAGAGCTTTTGAGGAGTTTTATGGAAAACGCTTGCAGATTTGTGAAAACCGGCACAAGCGTCATGGGGCCCACTATGATGTCTAGGTATATATACCCTGTACCGAGTCGAGTCGAGTCAAGTTGAGTCGAGTTTGAGCAGTATTCGAGTCGAATCGATTCGAGTTGGGGCAAGATCGAACTCGTTTCGAGCTCCAAAAATTAGCTCAACTCGGTTCGAACTCATCTTCGATCCAAGTTGAGTCGAGCTTTTTCGAGTCGAGTCAGGCGAGCTACCGAGCTAACTCTGCTTGCGTACAGCTCTACTCATGAATGCATGCACACCGCACCTCGCCATGTTACGCCCATGGCCACGGTCCAACCCGGCAAGCGCCCACATGTGTGGTTCATGGCATAAATTGGGGTCGATAGCATATACTCTCCAAATAACCAAATTCACATGCCCCCTGAAATGAGCTTAAATTGTATGCAAAATATTCTTCTTATAAACTCAAAATTTTCTCCTTTATAAACTCAAAATTTTCTCCTTACCTATTCAATATAGGAAGAAACCCATACCACTATAAGAGAAAATGTCTTTGTTGCTTTTTAAAAATTTGAAGAAAAATTTTCAAATCATTTTTATTTATTTTGAAACACAAAAAAAATATATAATAAATAAATAAATACAACAATCTCTCACATTTTTCAAAATAATAACTTTCAGGTTATATAGAAATAATTGTGCACTATATTGATGTCTAATATACTTGAATCAATATTTAAAATAGATAATATCGGTTTAAAAGAGTCAAGTGACAAATAGTCTTTAAACGGATTCTTATTAATATAAAACAACTACACATATCGGTCACACAATTGTTCCAATACAGAGGGTTCTGTGATTTAATATTTTTTTGTCATGCACCGTTACTTGAATTTCAATAGTACTTTAAAGAATTTGTCGAAGTTCTCATAAGAAGCGGCCTCACATCTACCTAGTATAGGTAAATTCCATTAAATATATACAGCAATTGAATATACCACCAACAAGTATATGACATATGGATTCATTAAGAATTTAAAACTCAACATTAGTAATTGTTGCTTGCACTGCCTACACCATAAAAGGGACTTTCTTATCGCAGTGTTATACGTCTCCTAGTGTTTTGTTGTTTACCCATTTGAAACCTATCTTATGAAATCTCCATTTATATAGGTTGAATTACCTACACCGGTTGTTTATGATATTGGACTTATCCACATTTCCTTCGATATATCTAAGATTAGTTGTTTACTAAGTCCTTTAATCAAAGGATCTACCAAGTTTTCTATAATCTCACAAAGTCAATAAGTGTTACTCCATCATATAGTAAATGCCTTAATATGTTATGCCGGAGTCGAATATGCCTATTTTTTCTATTATAGATTTTATTACTTGCCATTACTATAGCAACCTGATAATCACAATATAAAGATATAGTCGAAACAAGTTTTGCCCACAAAAGTATATTAACCAATAGATTCGTAATACATTCTGCTTCTGTTTCAACATTTTTCAAAGCAATTAAATCAAATTCCATAGTAGACTGAGCAATACAAGTCTGTTTGGTGGATTTTCAAGAGATTGCTCCTCCACCCTAAACGAAAATATATTTACTTATGGATTTTGTTTCATTTAAATCTGTAATTTAATTAGCATTGCTATATCCTTCCAACACAGTAAGAAAGTTAATGTAATATATACCATATGTGATTGTACGTTTTAAATACCTTAGTATTTTAGATGAATCATTTCAATGATTATGATTAGAGGTTATGAGTATATCTACTCAATATATTTATTGCATAAGTTATATTAGGCCTTGTGTGATTCATTAGATACGTTAGACTACTAATGATTTTGAAATATTCAAGTTTTGATACACTTTTCGCTTGTATTTTTCTTTAGATGTATGGAATAATCATGAGGAGTGCTAACATATATGTTATTAAAGTAATTAAAACATTTTAACACTTACTCAATGTAATGAGATTGAGATAGAATAAAACCATCATTTATTTGAATTACTTTTATAATGAGAATCATATTAATTTTTTCCAGATGTTTCATATCAAATTGTGATGACAAGAATTTTTTAGCAGAGTTAATCAACTTAAAACTAGTTCAAAAAATAAGCATGTTATCTACATACAAACAAATAATAACTCATTTATCACATGTAAATTTACTATATATGCATCTGTCTACATCATTTATTTTATAGTCATTAGATTTGAAAGCATTATCAAATTTATCATGTCACTATTTAGGAGCTTATTTTAAACCTTATAATGATTTGATTAATTTACATACTTTGTTTTCTTGACCTTCAATTTTATAATCATCAAGTTAATCCATGTATATTTCTTTTTCTAAATCTTCATGAAAAAAAAAGTTTTCTTAGCATCCATTTGATGTAAAATAGTTCTTAGTTACAAGAGAATATGTATCAAAATACTCTATTCATTCCTTTTGTTTAAAACATTTAGCCATTAATATAGTTTTAAATTTGTCAATGGTATCATTGGATTTTAAATTTTTTCTAAAAACTCATTTACATCTTGTTGTCTTATTCTCAAGTGACTAGATTACTAATTCCCAAGTTTTATTAATAGAATAAATTCTAAATCATCATTTATACCTTCTTTCTAGAAGGATGCATCAGGTAAATTGATATTTTCTATATAAGCTAAACAATAATACTCGAAGAAAAAAGTATGAAATTCATATCTTAGGTTAGTTGCTTTCCTAGCCCTTATACTCCTCCTTAATTATTTTTCTACATTTTTTTTTTCTACATTCTTACTACTTAAGACAATACTTGAAGCATCACTATTTCAATTTCTTTAAATGCAACTTTCATTGAAAAATTATTTTTAAAGAATTTTACATCTCTCGTATCAATGGTAGTGTTATGGTATAAGATGTTTATCCTTATATTTCAAAACTAAGAATTTGTAGGCTACATTATTTTATGTGTATCCTATAAACACGCAATCTATTATTTTTAGACATAATTTTCTTATTTTAAGTTTTTAGTGACCTTATTTTTGCTAAGCACCCCTACACTTTAAGAAATTTATATCCATTAGGATATTTCTCTCATAATATATAGAGTGTCTTACTTATAACTTTATAAGGTATTATATTTTAGATGTGATAAGCAGAAAGAATGGCTTCTCTTCACATGTGTGAGAGTAAACCATAATTATTCAACATTGCATTCATCATTTCATTTAAAGTTTTATTTTTTCATTTTAGTATACCATTTTGTTCAGGTGTATATAGGGCTGTATATGAGCAGAGTTAGCTCGGTAGCTTGCTTGACCCGACTCGAAAAAGCTCAATTCGATTCGGTTCGAAACTGAGTTCGAGCTAATTTTTTGAGTTCAAAAAAATTTCGAACTGAGTTCAAGCTTGCACGAGCTCGACTTGACTTGGATCAAATCGAACTCGGATCGATTCAGTTAGGTGAATCAATTACTTTGATATTGCTGTTGTTCACCAAGTGTTTGATGAAATGACTCAATGAAGTGTGGCTGGTGGCAAGAAGGTACATATATGAAACAAATACCCTTTTTTTTCTTGATTTTTATGTTGCTTAGAAGGTGTTTGATAAAATACCTGTAAAACTATTGTTGTTGTTTTATATACAATGAGATTTTAAAGGTGCAGATCATGTGTTTGTGAAAATGCCATGTAGGTGAACTCGACTCGATCTTGGCTCAAACTGGCCTTAGCTGCTGACCGAACCGAGCTGAGCTGGCCAGTCAGGCTCGAGGATTGAGCTGAGCCAAGTTCGAGCTGGGGTCAGCAAGTGGCCAAGCCAAACTCAACTCGGTTCGACTCATGTACACCTCTAGGTGTATAAGGAGTAGTGATTTCATATATAATATCATTTTTTCCACAGAATTCATTAAAATGTAATGATTCATATTCACCTCCCATATATGTTCTAACTCTCTTAATTTTCTTATTTAACTAGTTTTCAACTTTTGTCTTATACTTAATAAAGAATTTTAAGACCTCGTCTTTACTTATTAGTAAATATACCCTAGTATATCTCGAGAAATCATCTATGAAGGCTATGTAATATCTTTTTTTCATTTTTAGACATGTAATTTTTAAAATCATCAAAGTCATTATGAATCAGTTTTATTTCAAATTCTTTGAAAATTGATTTGAATGTTTTTTCATGAAACTCTGATTCTATACATACTTCACATTTATTTGGTTCTTGATTTGAAAGGTCGAGTATAAGACTTAGTTTCTTCATTCTTTTCAGAACATTTACATTTACATGTCATAATCTATTGTGCCATAAATCAAGTGACTCAACCAAATAAGCAGAACTAGAATTCATCTTTTTAATATCAATAGACAATATATTTAATACAAACAGTCAATCACAATAGTAACCATTTTCAACAAATATCTCATTCTTTGACAGTACAACCTTCTCTAAATTGAAAACTAATTTGACACCAACTTTATTTAGAAGAGAGCCAGAAACTAAATTTATTCTGATGTCAAGTACATGTAGAACATTATTTAGTGTAAGGGTCTTTCCAGAAGTGAGCCTTAAGACCACTTTTCTTTTTCGACTACTGAGGAGGTTTGAGCATTTTCCATAAATACTTGTTCATCCCTTACAACTTTGTAAGAGGTAAACACGCTTTGATCCTTATAGATGTAATACGTAGCCCTAGTCTCTAGTACCCAATACATTATATTGACAAAGTTTACTTCAAATACTACCGCAACTATTTCATCCTGTCCATCTTGTTCAGTTAGATTGGACTGAGCTAGAGAAACATTCTTATTCTGCCTGCGCTCCAACATGATGCCTGGGTTTGCCACAATGAAAGCATTTTTATTTCTTTTTTACCAGTTTTCTTTCTTATTTCTAGCCTAGATTATTCAACATAACAGCCTAATTTTTCATAGTGGAAACATGTTCCTTTTAAGTATCGACATTAATCAATAAAGTGATACGCCTTTCCATAGTGAGAACATGATCATTTGATCCTTTTATTCTCTTGATTTGTTTCAACTAGGTTGACATTTAAAGAAGTGTCATTAATATTTTTTTTTTTTTGATATCTTATACAATTGGCTTACTTTATTTGGATATGTACGATAATAGTTTCCATGGACATTTAATTTTTCTTGTGTTTTTTCTTATTTTTATATTCTTTTCTTGAATGAGGGAGTTTTTCAATTAAAGTGCCTCCAAAAAAAAACATCATCCATTTTTAATCATTTACATATAATCCCATGTATTAAACTTTGATACTTAAGTGTCTAATAAGATATGGTTTTATTATCTAACATAAAAAAGTCTAGAAATGAGAAATATAATGTACCTTTTGGCACCAACTTCTTTTAACACATATTTCTAAGCCAATGTCGACCAGATATCCTTGGCTCTTTCATATGTAGCGTATATGTCATAAAATTCATTATAAATAAAATTCATAATATAATTTTTACAGTTGTGGTCATCCATTACAACAATTTCTTTATTAGCTTCGTATTGGAAAATATCAGATATCATATACGCTACTTTTAATGTATATAAAGCAAATGTGAGTTTTTGTTTCCACCATTTAAAATGAGTCCTAAAAAATAATTCAATTTTAGATAATTTGGTGGTCAAATTTATTGTTATTTTTTTCATTGTTACAGATGTACAGATCAGTACATCAATTTTAAGATTGTAGGAATTTTTGATATGTATATTCGTATTTAAAATTAATTGAAAAAAAAATTAAAATAAATTTAGAAATTTAGGAGGAATTTAGAAAACTTATTTGATTCGAGGTGCAATGAAAGTCACTCGGTTTGAAATTAATTTCTCCTCCTTTGGACGATGTCCGTAATGCAACAAGAATATTAGACAATCAATCTCTAGGAAACCCTCAAATATTGTCTTGTCACACCAGCACACTTAATGTACGAAGACCCAAATCATCACTGTATGTCTAATTCGAAGACTGAACTAAATGAACATAAAAGAAATCATTGTAGAGATTTGAAGTGAGAGAGAGCCAAAAGATTGAATTAATTATAAATTCGGAACAATGAAAGTCCCTTATATAAACAGCAAAGGTTGCCTCGAATATGTATGTATGCACCCCTGCCAACAGTCATGGATGTTGGATTTGTTTGAAAAGGAAAAATTTTTGTTTTCCGGTTATGTTTGGAAATACAAAACAAATAATCGTTCTAGCTAAAGGCAATAAAAAACTTTTAGGCTTGTAAATATACTCAGGCATGCACGCCACACCACACCACACCACATCGTACTGCACCTTGCCACGTCATGTCCACGGCCATGGCCAGACTCGACATGTGCGCGCGTATGTGGTTCATGACATAGATTAAGGCCGATAGTATAGCCCCCCTAAACAACCAAATTCACATGCCCCCTGAAATGGGCCTAAGTCTTATGCAAAATCTTTTTCTTATAAACCTAAGTTTTTCTTCTTGCCCATCTGATGTGGGACTTATTGTTGGTTATTCATTTCAATTTGGTCACGTGATAAGTATGGGCGTGCCATAATTGAATTTGTGGCTCAATTCAAACCGAACAACTATGACTCCAACCGCCAAGATAGGCAGATACACAATATATGACCAAGATTGGATGAGATCGGTCACCTATTCAACCACTCGCTCTGTACGTAAATAGGATTAGATAATATTCAGAGGGTAGGGTTCGTCCTCTAATGATGGGTTGCACCTTTCCCTTCCATATGAAAGGACTTTTCAATACAGATAAAAAATCGAGAAATGAATTCTTATAGTCCGTCCGGATAACAGCTGCGAAACGCCTTCCTGTTTAGAGAATTGAATCCAACGTGTGAGTGTAGACCTAAATTATAACTAATATTATCGGCTACTTGATTAACATTATGGATTATACTATGGAATGTAAACAGTAGGTGAAAAGTAAAAGATTACACTAGGAAATGTAACTAACTTGCAGAAAAGGTAAGGTGATTACACCAATGAATGTAAATGATAGGTTAAAAGATATGTTTGAATTTGATTGTGTTGGTATGAGACAAAATCCTTTTGCTGAATTCATCTGCTATTTATAGCCTTACCTTAGCCATCTAGATGTTTCCCATGTTCTGATGGTTGCTATAACCGTTTAACACTACATGGCCTTCTTTGTTTCTACTCTTGCTATTTGTCCTGTAACCGCTTCTACACGATCGTTCTTCAATCGATTACTTAATAGATGTCGTGGCGTCGCTCGATGTGCTCTAGCTGTACTATTGTAGGATTGTCTTCGTATATCTTCATGGATCTCCAAATACACTATGCAAATCCATCCAGATCACACGTAACTCACTCTGATTGATTGACTTTCGTGGGAATTGACAACAATAGGGATGAACATGACTAAACCCACACCTCTACAAGATAAAATGTCTTTGTTACTTTTTGAAAATTTGGAGAAAAATTTTCAAATCATTTTTATTTATTTTGAAACACCAAAAAAATACAACACTATTTCTGTTAAATCGAGGGTCGTATTTGGTAATTTAAACTGTTCACGAGATTGGCCTTGATGTAGATCGAAGAAACTTGAGAAAAGAACTCTCTAGTTGGAATATCTAAGAAATTTAATTATTTTACTCCTTTTTAATAAATATTAGCTATTTTGTTTAGTTTGGTCACATGTGACCTATGTGGTCGTGTCAGAACCGATTATGCAGCTCGATTCAAATCAAATAACTTAACCCATCATAATCGATTGTGTGGCTCGATTCAAACCGAACAACTTGATCTCAAGTGCTAAAATAAGTAGATATGTCAAACGTGAGCGTATATGATCGAGACTTGAGAAAATCGATCACCTATTCAGAAACTCGTAATATGGTTGTAAGATGATCGAGCGATTGTTGGATGGTGAGGTTTTTCCTTCGAAAATGGGTTGCACCTTACCTTCCGTACGAATGGACTTTTATAAATGGAAACAGTTAAATAAAAAAGAAATACTTATAGTCAATCGCAAGAAGCAACAACAAGATACCTTTTTGAAAAATAAAATGATTAGATTGATATCAAGAATAATCCTACATAAAAGCATAAACTGAGATTACAACTAAAGATTACCGCTATTGGATTATGACTAAAGATTACCGTTGCTTATAAGATAAAGCTAAGATATGATAACAAAAAATAATTAGATTTGTTTGTTAGATCGATATGAGATGATTTGTTTTGCTAAACTTGTTTTTTTATAAATTTCTATTACAACTTCTTTTTAGGCGTTTATATCTTTATTTCAATGGTTATGATAGCTGGTTCGTTGTCATATCAATTTTATAGATCCTTCTATCTTTTTTTGTCCATATAACATTTCTTTTCTGCTAGATTGCTTTCGACTTCTGCGCTTCTTGGTTGTGCCTTGTCATCGAATGACGTGTATCATCCAGCTTAACGCTAGTTGTACTTTCATATAAAGTGTTCCTAATATATTTAAAGATCTTTTGAACACTTTATTTTCCATGCAATGACACCTATCCGTTTCTAATTGGCTATTTTTAGAAACGTAAAAAATATGATACAACACATGCTTACTTATAAGATAAAGCTAAGATATGATAAGAAAAGATAATTAGATTTGTTTGTTAGATTGGCATAAGATAATTTGTTTTACTAAAATTGCTATTTATAGATTTATGTTACAACTTCTTTTCAGACGTTTCTATCTTTATTTCAACGATTATAACAGCTGGTTCATTGTCATGTCAATCTTATAGATCATTCTGTTTTTTTTTTTTATCCATATAATCATTCTTTTCTGCTAGATTGCTTAAGACTTCTACGCTTCTTGGTTGTGCCTCGTCATCGGATGACGTGTATCATCTAGCTCAACGCCAGTTGTACTTTCATAGAAAGTGTTCCAAATATCTCTAAAGATCTTTTGAACACTTTATTTTCCATGCAATGACACTTATCCGTTTCTAATTAGCTATTTTTAGAAACGTAAAAAATAAGATACAACACAGACTTACTCATAAGATAAAATTAAGATATGATAAGAAAAGATAATCAGATTTGTTTGTTAGATTGGTATGAGATGATTTGTTTTGCTAAACTTCTTATTTATAAATTTTTGTTACAACTTCTCTTCAAGTGTTTATATCTTTATTTCAATGGTTATGACAATTGGATCATTGTCATATCGATCCTATAGATCCTTTTATCTTAAAAAAAAAAAAAAAATCCTTATAACCGTTCTTTTTTGCTAGATTGCTTTCGACTTCTACGCTTCTTGGTTGTACCTCATCATCGGATGACGTGTATCATCCAGTTTAACGTCAGTTGTACTTTCTTAAAAAGTGCTCCAAATATCTTTAAAGATCTTTCGAACACTATTTATTTCCCGTGCAATGACACCTATCTATTTCTAATTGACTATTTTTAGGAATGGTAGTAAATAAGATACAACACAGGTTTGGTCCTAAAATTTGAACTCACCAAATTATGGACCTCCCCGTGGAGGTCTAGAACTTGGTTTGGCTAGTGATCCCTGTTGGGATGCCTTGCACAAACCTTAGGATCTAGGCTCTCGAAACAAACCAGAATTATGGATAATAAAGCAATGAAATAAATCAAAGCATCAATCACACACCACACAAGAGATTTTTACGTGGAAAACCCTCAAAGAGGTAAAAACCACGGGACCTCGTCCAGATCAACAATCCACTATGAAGTAGAACGTTACAATCTTCTTCACTCACGCAAGAGTAGATGAATAATGAAAGAATAAAAAAACCAGAGAGATCTCACCGATTACGAGGACATAGGAGCGGTGAGATATAGACTGCACCGTAGATCATCTCCACAAGCGTAACCTCCCTTCTACAAGCTTCCTCTCTCTCTTTCTCTCTCTCTCACCTTTGATAGCCCTCTTGTGTTTTTCTCATCAACATAACATACGTAGAAAAATCCCAGAGACCCTTTTTTATAGTTTTAGGAAACTCCTTTCCGCATCCTAGTTGCGAAAGGACTTGCGCATCCCAGTTGCAAAAGGACTTTGCGCATCCCAGTTGCGAAAGGACTTGCGCATCCTAGTTGCGAAAGGACAACGAGTCAAAAAAGTCCATCAAATCTCTCCCTTTTTTACCCAGGAGGGATTCACCTTCTTTAAGCTAGCCAGGTTTCTACAAACCTCAAACTTGCCCTTAAACAAGGCCTTGGTCATCATATCTGACCCATTATCGTCCGTGTGGACCTTCTCAAGCTGTAACACCTTCTGTTCCAAAGTATCCCTGATCCAATGATACCGAATATCTGTGCTTTGACTTGGAATGCTAACTTGGATTCTTACTCAAGTGTATAGCACTCTGACTATCACAATAGACCACGTGCTCCTCCTGCTTCAGGCTAAGTTCCTATAGGAACCTCTTCATCCAAAGCATCTCTTTACATGCCTCTGTGACTACAATGTACTCGGCTTCTGTAGTTGACAATGCTACGACCTTCTGTAGCTTGCTCTGCTAAGAAACCGCTCCCCCTGCAAACGTGAACATGAAACCCGATGAAGACTTCCTGGAGTCTATGTCACCTGCCATATCTGCATCTATGTAGCCCTCTAACACAGGTTTACCGTCACCATAGCATAGGCTCAACCTAGATGAGCCTCTTAGATACCGCAGTATCCATTTCACCACTGTCCAATGCTCTTTACTAGGATTGGCAAGAAACCGGCTAACAACACCAACCGCATATGCTATGTCTGGGCGTGTATACACCATATCATACATCAAACTTCCTACAGCTGACGCGTAAGGTATCTTCTGCATCTCATCCACTTCTGCCTTCGTCTTGGGACACTGCCTGTCGCTCAATCTGAAGTGACCATCCATGGAGTACTGACCGGCTTCGCTACATTCATATTGAACCGCTCTAGGACTTTCTCAATATACCGCTCTTGTAACAGCCAAAGCTTCCTGTTGCTTCTATCATGGGTTATCTCCATTCCTAAGATCTGTCTAGCCAGGCCCAAGTCTTTCATCGCAAAAGACTTTCCCAACTCCTGGTTCAGCCTGTCGATCTTCTTGATGTCTTTTCCCATGATGAGCATGTCATCAACGTATAATAGCAGAACTAAGAAATCACCATCTGAGAACTTGCGCGTGAACACACAGTGGTCCGACTCCGTTCTGTAATACCCATGTTTCAACATAAACGAGTCGAACTTCTTGTACCATTACCGTGGAGCCTGTTTCAGCCCATACAAGCTCTTCCTCAACCTACACACCATATGCTCTTTATCCTTGACTTCGAATCCCTCTGGTTGGTGCATGTAGATCTCTTCTTCCAGGTCACCATGGAGAAAGGCAGTTTTAACATCTAACTGATCTATCTCCAAATCCATGCTAGCCGCTAACCCAAGCAACATCCGTATGGATGTCATCTTCACCACTAGTGAGAATATCTCTTCGAAGTCTATTCATTTCCTCTGACCAAACCCTTTCACCATAAGTCTGGCCTTGAACCTCGTCTGTGAATTCTTCTGCTCAACCTTCTTTCTGAACACCCACTTGTTACTCAAAGCTTTCTTGCCCTTAGGCAGTTTCACCATATCATAGGTGTGGTTCTTATGCAAGGATTCCATCTCCTCTTGCATAGATTTCAACCACTCCCCCTTATGCTCGTCGGCTAGGGCCTCAGAATAATCTTTTGGCTCTCCCCCATCAGTCAGCATAATGTACTCATGTGGCGAGTACCTCTTAGGACAGTACCGTCCGTCCCTAGATGACCTCCTCACCTGTGGCTCAACAGGTGGATCAAGTGGGGGCTGCTCCCCTGGTCCATCTTCTAAAGGAACTCTCTTGTCCTCTGCACCTTGCTGTACTCCCCTGTCATCAGGCACCATGGGAGGAATAATCGGATTCATGTCCTCTAGCTCACCTGAACTAGGCTGATTTTTCTCTGGCTTACCAATGTCTTCTATACACTGATCTTCAAAGAAAACCACATCTCTACTCCTAACGAGCATCATCTCGGTTGGATCCCACAATTTATAACCGAACTTTTCATCACCGTACCCTAAGAACACACACTGCCTGATCTTCATATCAAGCTTGGACCTCTCATCATTTGGTACGTGAACGGATGCCCTGCATCCAAACACCCTGAGATGCCTGTACGATGGATCATGTCTAGTCCACACCTTCTCAGGTACTTCTCCATTCAACGGGGCTAATGGAGACCTGTTTATTAAATACACCGCTGTGTGCATTGCTTCTCCCCAGAACATCTTGGGCAATTTTGCATGAGATAACATGCATCTGATTCTCTCAACAATGGTGCGATTCATTCGCTCAGCTACACCATTATGCTGGGGGGTCTTGGGAACCGTCTGTTCATGCCGTATACCCAGGGACTTGCAGTACTCGTGAAAGTCGCCAATGTATTCACCACCATTGTCAGTGTGGATACACTTCAATGATTTACCTGTCTGTCTCTCGACCATAGCATGAAACAATTTAAACACACCAAAGACCTCGTCCTTGGATTTCAAAGCATAAACCCAAACCCTCCTACATGCATCATCTATAAAAGTAACAAAATACAATGCCACACCCAAGGTTTTTGTCCTCATAGGACCACAAACATCAGAATAAACCAAATTTAATGCATGCACTTTATTAACATGAGAAGCAGTTTTAACAAATGAAACTCTATGCTGTTTCCCTAATAAACAATCAAGACAGGTTTTGAGATGTATATCTGTCACGTCTGGAAGGAGCCACTTCCTTGCTAGTAGCTGAAGCCCTTTTTCACTCATGTGGCCTAGACGCCTGTGCCACATGTCAACAGCTGAATCTTCCGCTGCGTTCAATCCACCCTTGCACATACTGACACTTGCCTTGTAAAGGGTGCAACACTTCTTTCCTCTAACCATGATCAGCGAACTCTTGATGAGCTTCCATCGCCCACCAGCAAACCGGCTTTCATAGCCATCATTATCCAACCTTCCCGTCGACATCAAGTTGAGGCGAAGATCTGGGTATACCTCACATCCCTGAGAACCAATGTGCAGCTCATATAAGTTTTCACACATATATCACCGACTCTCACGATCTTTGATATGCCAAAATTTCCCATCTTCATAGTCCCATAGTCACCTGACTTGTAGCTTGTGAAGGAGTCCTTGTGTGGAGTCGCATGAAAAGAAGCTCCCGAGTCTATCACCCAGTCGGTGTTCTGACTCGTAGCCGTGAGACATACGTCATGATCTGTAGAAAGAATAACTACCATATCGCCATTTGAAGCGACCGCAGTGGAATCTGATTCATCTTCATTCCCTTTTCCTTTCTTGTCGTTTTTCTTACCACGACATTCATGCTTATAGTGGCCCTTCTTGCCACAATTCCAGCATTCAACATCTTTTCTGTTACTCGACTTGCCTTATGATTTATTTCGGGCCTTTCCGCCTTTGCTGTTCTTTCCTCTCCCCTGTTCCTGTGTTACAAGGGCCTTTTGCTGAGTAGACCCCTGAGACTTCCTCCTTGTCTCCTCATTGAAGAGACAACTGGTTACTGTTCTATGGATATCTTTCCGTCCGGCGGAGTTACTTAGAGACACCACCAATCTCCCAACCGTCAGGCAATGAACTAAGTAATAGTAAAGCCTGCAATTCATCATCCAGGACCATCTTCATAGAGGTGAGTTGGTTCACTATATTGCTGACCTCATTCATGTGCTCGGCCACAGAACCACCATCCTTGAACTTGAGATTCACAAGTCGCCTTATCAGAAATATCTTATTACCGGCTGTCTTCCTCTCATACAACCCTTGTAATTTTAGCCACAGGCTAGCGGCTGAGGTTTCTGTAGATATATGGTGAAACACGGAATCATCCAACCATTGTCTAATAAACCCCACCGCCTTTCAGTCCATCTTCTTCCAATCATCATCAATCATATCCTTGAATTTTGCTGATATGCCTAAGATTGGAGAATATAGGTCCTTGCAATAAAGTAAGTCCTCCATCTTAGACTTCCATATGATCCAGTTAGAACCATTGAGGCTGATCATCCTTGAGCCACCTTCCATAATTCAAAACCGATCCTACCTGTTCAATGAACTTAGCTCTGATACCACTTTGTTAGGATGCCTTGCACAAACCTTAGGATCTAGCCTCTCGAAACAAACCAGAATTATGGATAATAAAATAATGAAATAAATCAAAGCATCAATCACACACCACATAAGATATTTTTACGTGGAAAACCCTCAAAGAGGTAAAAACCACGGGACCTCGTCCAGATCAACAATCCACTATGAAGTAGAACGTTACAATCTTCTTCACTCACGCAGGAGTGGATGAATAATGAAAGAATAAAGAAAACCAGAGAGATCTCACCGATTACGAGGACGTAGGAGCGCTGAGATATAGACTGCACCGTAGATCATCTTCACGAGCATAACCTCCCTTCTACAAGCTTCCTCTCTCTCTTTCTCCCTCTCTCTCTCTCACCTTTGATAGCCCTCTTGTGTTTCTCTCATCAACACAACATACGTAGAAAAATCCTAGGGACCCTTTTTTATAGTTTTAGGAAACTCCTCTCCGCATCCCAGTTGCGAAAGGACTTGCGCATCCCAGTTGCGAAAGGACTTTGCGCATCCCAGTTGCGAAAGGACAACGGGTCAAAAAAGTCCATCAATCCCGACACTAGCTAGGTAGCTAGTATCAAAAATTTGTGGGCCCCACCATGATGTATGTGTTTTATCCATGCCATCCATCCATTTTTTCATATCATTTTCAAGCATGAGCTCAAAAATGAGGTAGATCAGCACTATAAGAAACAATGGAGATTTGACGTTAACTGTTGAAATTTTGTTGGAAGCAGCGGAAATATTAGATCAAGTTGATATTTGTGTTTTCCCTTCATTCAAGTCAGTCTAACCTTATCAACAAGTTAGTTACAAGTAAACATTACAGTTGATCTTAAGAAGTTTTTAACAGTGTGGACGTTTCAATCAGTACTGTTTTCACCTGAGACTTGGATCTGCCTAATTTTTGGGCTCATGGCCTAAAATGAGCTGAAAAGATGGACGGCTTGGATCATGGTGGAGCCAACAGAGATTTGACACTATAGCTACTTGGTTAGTGTTGGGGTCACTAGCCAAACCGCGCGGCATGTATGGAACTAAATATCACTGATTGAACAATTTCAGCCGTCTGATTTCGTTCACTAAATTTGGACCACTAACTACTTTAACTGTACAATTGTAGTGATTAGACGGATGGCCAGGAAATCATCTCAGACACGCATGTCCTGGATTCAAATGTTTCTCGTCTTTTGTTTTTATAGATTTTATTATTATTATTATTAATTTATTTAAAGGACGGATTCAATACAAAAGTCTTACGGTACAAATAGACGCATGTGGAGGCACATGTGATGTTTTCATGAAATTAGGTTGATCCAAAACTCAGTTGGGCCATAGCATGTAGAATCACAACTAAAACCTCTAAAAGTAAGTTTTGCAGCCCACCAATGCCCAAAGTTTTTGAGTATCCATTCATCGTGGTTGAATGCATCTTCTAAATGGATTAGAAGGCATATACAAAACGATGGTGGACCAAACACACAATTTAGAAGATTTTTAAAGTCGTATTCCATCCCAACCGTTCTCCATGGTATAGCTCACATAAGTTTTGGATTGGAGTTTTTGGTTACCTATTAAAAAATTAGGATATAAAAATGATGGACGGATTAGATGTCATAAAAATATCATGATTGATCATGCATCGAGTCAGGATTTAAGCTTCAGTCATCCGGACGGTTGATATGATGGGGCCTAATTTGGATGGCCTATGTACCAAAAACCTAGTAAATGTAAAAATGAAAAATGCCTAATGCCTCGATATGTCTCTTTCAGAAGCGGATTGCTTCCGACCCAAGCAACGCCCAACCAGATCTGCGTAGGAGTCTCTTTCAGAAGCGGATTGCGTCCGCCCCAAGCAACACCCAACCAGATCTGTGTAGGAGCCCACCGTGATGTATCTATTTATCCATGCCGTCCATCTCTTTTCTCATATCATGATAATAAGGTATGGGCCCAAAAATAAGGCAGGTCCAAAGCTCTACTGTATCTTACAATGCTAGGTATGCAATCAAGAGAAGGATAAAGATTCCATACTAGTTATCTTCCAATCTGAAGAGTTTCCATTGCATGGGCCATCGCAGTGTATCCCATTTTACCAATAGCTTGGATTACTGAACCATAGTGGGGCCCACTTTTCTTGAGCTTCATTACAAAAGATGAATTACATGACACACGACTTGCCTATTTGCTCAATGTATGCAAGTTTTCAGTCCTGGTAAGTGGGGTCCATGGTTTGGTGATCTACGTAATTGGTTTCTTACCATCCCACCATGGATAGACCACTTCCAAAAATCTCCTAAATCAGATGATCATACTGACTAATCTTAGGACTTTTTTTCATTTAGATGTGGACTTCTATTGTATTTTAGTTCCAAAACAGTCTAACTTTAGGCCACGGAGGGGAACCTTCATATTGTCTTGTCAGGAGTGCGTTTGGGTCATTGTCCATTCATAGAGGGGTATAAGAGACCAACGGTTTGGATTACCACACCGTCACTCCTACTTCTCATAATTGAGAACTTGCAAATAATGTGCACATAGTCAGACAACAATCATGTATCACAAGTAGAGCTAGGCATCCAGTTGGGTCGGACCGAGTTACGGCTGACTCGACTTGATCTGGTTTTGAAATAGGCCTGACCCAAACTCGATCCGACTCGATATCGAGTCCAACATGCCCGACTTGATCCAAGTCCGGTCTGGCCTGGGCTGATCTGGACCGAGTCCGATCCGGTCAGAAGTACTGAGTCGGGTTGAGTTGGCATAGAGTTGGATTGAGAGATGAGGGAGGGAGAGACCAAGAGTGGAGAGGAGAGAGAGGAGGAGGAGGAGGAGGGTGATGGTGGTGGGTGGTTGCCGGGCTTAGAAAATGAGGAGGATGACGAAGGGAGGGAGAGATTTTGGGACTGGGTTGGGGTAGGGTGCGGCGGGTAGGGTTAGAGAGTCGGGTTTCGTATCGAGTTGGGTCTAACCGAATTGAGTTTTGGGTCGAGTCGGGTCGAATTACCAGGTAACTCAAACTCAACTTGGTTTGAGTTCGGATTAGCCGAAGCCTACTCAGTTCGGACCGACTCACCCATTTGGTTCGGGTCAAGTCAGATCCGAATGAGTCGGACGAGTCGAGTTAGCCAGATGGAGTCGTCCGGTGCCCACCTCTCATTGACAAGTTAATGGATTGGGTCCTTACTCTTGCTCGGGTGGTAGACTCTCAGGAGTTTCAACTCCCCCTCAAGGGTTCGAGTACCCATAGGTGGTGAAATTCCACTAGCGTAAGTGTGTGGGGTGTGTGTGCGTGTGTAAAACCAAAAAAGTTCATGGATTGGGTTCAGGTTAAGTCCTATAGTACCTATGCCCAGGCGGGTCTTGTCAGGTCCAGGCCCTTTTGGATCTTGGTCTAGATCTTGGTCCAGACCTGAATCCAATTGGTTTTGGGCATCCACTTGGTCTTTGGATTGAGGTTTTAAATTGGGTTTGGGACAAATAAGAGAATTTAGTAATTGGCCCAACCAATGGCTAGATTGGATCTCACACACGTCACTTCAAGATGCAAATGCATTTATTTTTACTATTAAAACTAACTAGACTGAACCTGGACCCACTAGACTAGACCTAACCTTAACTGGTCAATCACATGCACTAGACCTGAGCCCGACTAGAGGCGATTTTTAATTGGGTCCAAAAGGTGATACCTGAATCTAATTCGATTTCTCAATGGGTCCAATTAATGGGACCCATAACCGTTAAAAATAGAGCCAGGTCCACCTGGTCCCGGCGGGTCTGGATACGCATTGACAGCCTTTAGCTCTTCTATGATAAATACAATAACCAGAAAGTCTCTACAACAGCAGCTTTCTTACATGGCAGGCTCTTTATCTTTATAGCATTTTGTTGAAATTTTTGAGCAATTTTTTTGACTTTTTTCCTTCTCCTTTTCACGTCGCCCCAAAAACACGTAGGCAGGGATAGATGCGTGAAGCACATAAATGCCACAACCATCACCATCACCACCACCACCATCATCATCATCATCATCATCACACACACACATATAACTAGAACCGGTTGTGACAATAACTCGTCAACACTTTTGAATACATGATGGAGCACAAAATCTAAATGGTCCAGTGGGTGAATTACCTTATGAAACCCAAGGGGCAAAAGTTTAACTTAATTTAGAAATATGGTGGGATAGAAAAGTGAGAAGGAATTTCCTTCCTTGATTTTTATCTCATTTTGCTATGGCCTACTAGATTTTTAGATTAAATTTTGGACAGTACAGGTTTCATGACGTGACTCATCTAATGGACCATTTAGATCGGTGAGATGAGTTCTCAAAACGTTCTCGTGAGTTTTCACAGGTGGATGGCTCAAGTACACCCCACCTTGGATTTTATGTGAAATCCACACCAACTACCAGGTGAGTCATCTTATGTTAGCCTCAAGGCTCAAATATCAACCCTATTATGATTCAAGTGGGCCATACCAAGGGAAATTGTTTGGAGAGTAAGTGTCGCCCATACACTTTTCAATTGTGTGGTCCACCCAAATCACAGATAAAACTGGTTTTTCTTGTGTGTAGTTTTTAGGCCAGGGCATGGATGGCACATGTGTAACATGCCCATTACTCTTTTTTAATCTGTGCTATTAAATGAAAATAGGTAATGGTAGAAAGAAAATTGATGGCTAGAATTTGTTCGAAGACTTGATTCTTGAAACATAACCCATCTTTATTAGGGCCCAGTAGATAGATGGACATGATTGATAATTCTCCTGCCAGCCTACTGCTGTCCACTAATTAAAACAGGTACCAAGACATGAACCATGACTAGAAAGCAGGAGCTTGTATCTCTACACAACAAGAATCAAACAGCTCCTCAATCATCTGTTCTATGTGATCATCCTCCATAAGATTAAATTGCTGTTGGTTGTCCTTCTCCAACTGACCTTTCATGGCCCACTTAGTCTCTGGCGATCGCTCCATCGGCTTCTTTGGGCCCACTCCAATGTCATTAGATCTTGAATTGTAGCCATTATTTTTTATCGCTGTGATCGCAGGCCCTTTAACAATGGTTCCACATAGCTGGAGAGATGCCAAGTGACATCGACGCAGTTTGGCCATTAGGGCCGCTGATAAGAACTTGGAAGAAGAAGAGGAAGATGGACAAGGATTACAAGGGAAATTGGTCTTGGCCCATTGTCCACACATCAATCTCGCCGCTTCATCGTAAGCTCGGGCAGCGTCTTCCGCTGTCTCGAATGTGCCTAGCCAAATTCTGGTTTTCCTATGAACAAAGGTGGTGGAATTTTCTTATTATTTTTTGTATATAAAGCCAAATGCAACAACTAATCATAGTTGGAAAACCAAAGAACGCGTTTGGATGCAGTATTGAATGAATTACAATATAGTTAATGTACTAAAGTAGAAATGACCAAATATTAATTTCATATCATTCATACATATGGTCTTGGACACCAAATTGCAATTACTAGGGCTGGCCCATGAGGCTCGGGTCTAGCCTGTTGGGGACGTTCTTGGGCTGGAATGTTAGACCGGAGAGCGGGCCAGAGCCGAAAATGAACGCGCATTTATTAATTGGGCTGGACTTGGGCTGTGTCTAAGAGCCCGTCAGCTTGGCCTGTTTATGTCTTCAATGGCATTGTTATAATACATCATTCATGGTGGGCCATGCCTAATGGATAGCATGAATCTTGCATAATCATCAACGGCCAGGATTGGGTTCAGGCCAAGATTTTACTTTGGGCCCATACGTGACTGGCCCATTAATAGCTATAGCAATTTCATTACTTTGAAGTTTGAGGTACACATTAACATACAGATTATACCAAACATGATTTATTATAAATATTTTTGTTAAATTAAATATTTGCAATTGAATTCACTTGCACATCCAAACGCAGCACAATGCGGAAAAAAAAAAAAATAATAAATAAAATAAATTAACTAATTACATTGCAAAAACTTACAATAATGGATGGCGGATTTCGGACACCCATGACCCCCACTGCCTTTGCCGGACGCCTCGATACCGTTGATATGGCCTGGCCATGATGGTGATTTTCTTCTTTTTCTTCTCTCTCTCTCTCTCTCTCTCTCTCTTTTTTTTTTCTTTTTTTTTGCTAATTGGGCATTGATTAGGGAAGGAATGAATGATGTGGGATGTGATTGATGTGTAAGATAGTAAGGTAGAAGAGTGGGATGTAAGGGGGTTTTTATAGCTTTCTTATTTGGCCAGATGCTCTCACTTTTTTTGCATTATGGCTCCTAATTCAAGTGTGGGTCCCAGAAGATTTGATTGCCTTGCTTGGAAAATAACCACGCTATCAGCTCATGGAAACTATGGGCCCACCTGTTTTTGGCTTTGGTGACAAATTGAACATATGTGGGCCCACCTTGCCTACTACTACCAATGGGAACATTTGGACACTTGAGTATACACCAGCTCTAAATCTGAACACGTGAAAGATGAGTAGGACTCGAAATTGTGTGGCCCATGATCCCAAAGCCACACCAGTATAAATAAATAAAATAAAATCCTTGTCTGGACAAGGACCTATCAGATGATTAGAATCACTGGCGTCCACAATTTCGGCTATAGCATCTGCACTGGAACACAACCTCATGATCTATGCACTTTATTTGGCTGCCCCACCTATGGTGATCTAGGCTATTGATTTGATGGACCCCATCATGGATTAACCATACTCTGAATTTGGAAGATTCCAGGCAACCGATCTTTACACTTTATTTCATTGGATATGGACCCTTGGTGAAAAGTAATCTAAAAAAAAAAAGAAAAAAACCAAATTAGAAAAGAACGATGAATAATCTTTTTTAAATATATTTTATTTAAGTGCCGTTTGGCATCTCTACTAATAAGAGATTATTTACTTATTCTTAAACGAGAAGCTCTTATATTGAAAATAGATTATCCGGTATAATTCTATTTTAAGAGGTGTTTTTTTTTTTTTTTTTAAACTATAGAAATTAGGTAAAAAGCTCTTAAAAAATAAGTGACTTTAGGCGTCACTTTTTCTTCGAGAGCTTATTTGGTTTAATTAGTAGACATTTGTTTTTAAAACTTTTCAATAAATTTGTCCTCAACATTTTAAATAATTCACATCTTGCCTTCTTTTCTTCTCTTTGTGATCTCATTAAAGTGGACTCACATGATGAGCAACCCATATTGAAGGTGAAGCTCCCCATGATGAATGGTCCATATCAAGGTGGGCCCACATAATGCACGATCACATCAAAGGTGGGCCCTACATGATGGACAACCCACATCAAAGGTGGGACCCACATGATGAATGGTGGACATTGAAGGTGGGACCACATGATGGAAGGTTGAGATCAAAGGTGAGCCTACATGATGAACAACCCATATAGAAGGTTGGGCCCCACGTGATTAACAATCCACGACACAGGTGGGACCCACATGATGGATGGTGAACATCAAAACTGGGTCACACATGATGAATGACCCACATCAAAATGTGGCCCTGCATGATGGACCATTTACATCAAGTGGGCCCCACATGATGGGCGATCCATAACAAAAGTAAGATCCACATGATGGATGGTGGACATCAAAGGGGGGCCCACATGATGAATGGTCCACATCAAGCATGGTTCACATCAATGGTGGGCCCCACATGATGGATGGCCCATATCAAAGTGTGGCTCAACATGATGGACTATCCACATTAAGTGGCCCACACTTGATGGACGGTCCACATCAAAGGTGGGACCCACATAATGGATGATGGACATCAAAGGTGGGCCCACGTGATGGATGGTCCACATAAAAGGTGGGCCCACATTATGAACAACTTGTATTGAAGGTCGGGCCCCACAATGAATGGTCCACATCAAGGTGGCCCACATAATGGATGAAGTGGGCCTCACATGATGGATGGCCCACATCAAGGTATAGCCCCTCACATAATGGATAGTGCACATCAAGTGGGCCTCACATAATGGACAGTCCACACCCAAGGTCTCGCATGCTGGACAACCCATATCCAAAGTGGTGCAACATGATAGGATGATCCACATAGAAGGTGTGCCCCACACAATGTATGATGGACATCAAAAGTGGGCCCCACGTGATGGACAACCCACTTCGAAGGTGGAGTGCGCATGAGGACACATCAAATATGGATTCCACGTGATTGGCAATGGACATTGAGGGTCCTACATAAAGGACAATTGGCATTGACAGTGGGCCCCACATGATGGATGGCCTACATTAAGGTAGGCCCCCACATAATGGATGGTCTATGTCAAAGGTCAACCCTAATAATGAATGGTCCATATCCAAGACAAGCCTCACATGATTGATGGCCCACTTTGAAGGTTTGACTTACATGGTAAATGATCCACATCAAAGGTGTGCTCCATATAATGGAGGATCCACATCCAATGTTCAACATAATGAATGACTCAAATGTTTTAAAACATGAAGGTTATCGCCATCCATTCTTTTGTTGTTAGGGGTACAGTCAATTTATAATGAGATCCACCAAAACAACCGTCTAGATTCCTATTACAATGGAATTATTGTAATCTTTAAAAATGACATCAAATATCTGTAACGTCCTGAAAATCGGGGGTCGAGTAGCAACTCAACACCCGAGTTCCAAAACATCACTTATGTAACATAAATGCTTATAATTAAATGTTGTCTATGATAGTGTGATAATCATGAGTGAGATTATACCAAAACAGTAATTCATACTCCCGATCAAGTTATAAAATGCAAGTGGAAGACTAAAAGATGTATATAAATGTATAGAAAGTCAAAAACTTCATAATCGGTCTCCAGAGTATGAACACCTTACTGAGTCACCATATACATGTATTTGTTTCAAAAGTTAAAATGCCAAAAATGGTACACCTTGTAGTCCCGTTATCTGAATGGCCTAAGCGTAGCCTCCAAAGAACTGCATGAAGGAGAACTCATCCTGATCATCGTAGTAATCAGGCTCAGCCTCCAGTGTCTCATCAATACCTGCATCTAAGACAGGGTCTGGTGGGTGTCCAGAACACCATCCTGTAACGTGGGAGTGAGTAGCTAACTCAGTGGAACAATAAAGCACAGGTTAACATGTTATCACTTTAGTCAAGCAGTAATGATAAAGCAGTACGATCAACATTCCTAAGTACTGTAATTAATGCAAGGATGAGATGCGATAATGATGCATGCCCTCACCAACATACTCCCTCATGCGACACCATCTTACGTCCGCAATATGCTTTCATCCCTCAGTGCTCCACATCTTCCAGGCACATGCAATGTGGTATGAACATGATTTCCGAGTTGTTATTAGTCCTTTGCTTACAACAATATTGGGAAACTAAGGTACCTTCCTTGTATCATTCCCAAAAAATGATCCATTCTAGAGTCGTCAGTCCTAGATAATTTCATACAATGATGCAGTTTTAGGTCACTGTAAAGGGCTGCCAGGGCTGTTACACGCACTCGTTGCACCGCTCCCCCATCACCTTATCAATACAAGCCTAGTTTATACTCTGTTACTACGGGAAGGCTCGTCGCCTCTCTGCAGCTTCAGAGTATGCTCGAGGTCACTACAAAGGGCTCGTCACCAATCAGTGTAGGCCGACAGCTCGAATACAGTATCCCATACCACCGTATTCAGCTCACAAGTTTGAGTTGCTTACTGGTCATTACGGGGAGGCATGTGGTCCCAGCATAGGCCGACAACTCGACCACGGTGTCCCATACCACCATGCCCGGCTCATGAGTCTTAGCGGATCGAGGTACCAAGGTTAACGAGGTTACACTGGTAAGTTTAGTACCCTAGGTTTAAGCAGTGGCGTCCAAACATGGTGAACATACAGTAGACAGATCGGGTTACTTGACGAGCCAGACTAGCACGAGCGCACAACCAGCCGAACGACATAAAGTGCATAAGCAATTCGTATGGTCTAACCACTGTCGTCAACCGAAGTACGACTCAGGTTCGTCAAACATATCCTACGTGGCGAATGAATCTCAGCCACGAACTCAAGTCTGTTACCGATTGTCTGGACTATGATCATAGCCCCAATCACAATCAATCCTTAACCAGAAGCATGTAGAGTGAAGCAGAATAAATAAAGTAATTCAAGCATATTAACAAGCATGTCATAAAGCATGTTATCAAGCATAATATAAACAGGAAATACAAACACATATATTTCATAGTAAGCAGTTAAGTTAAACCAACATGGAGGAAATCATATACATCTCTAAGTTAGTTGAGAATCATATCTCAACACCTACCTAAAGTATAATCATCTAAGTACTTACTCTTACAAGCATTTTCACAAACACTTAAAATACACTTATTAATATACATAATGTATATTAGTAAAAACATGTATTAAGGCGAATTCTTTCACCGAGCAAGTATTACACTTATATATAACATGTACAAAGTAATTTATCATGGCAAACATACTTTCATAATTTATACGTATATGGTATTTTCTACAAATATACAGAATACACTATACACCATAATTCACATACGTAACTGAAACGCAAAACGAACATCGCATTGTACATGTGAAATCGCATCCAAATCATGAATATACCATTATCTGACATTGAATGCTTTGAAAACTATAACCTATATATCTAAAGTCCACACCTTACGCCGTAGAAACGAGTAACGGACTGAGTTAAACACCAAGTCTTAATCACTAGCAGAACGGCAACCTAAGACATGAAATAGGTTAGCTATTTCATCACTTGCAACAATCATAACCCTAGAACGGATTAGGGTTATGGTTTCTTACCTAGAAACGAAGCCGAAATCACTGGAAAAGCGATTAGATCGAAGTAATTAAACATGTAGGGGTAGGGTATCAGGAAGGATCTCTCACTTCTCACACACTTTCTCTCTCTTTCTTCTCTTCTCTCTCCTAGGGTTTTCTTAAATTCGTATGGTGAGAATGAGAGAGGGTTTAAGGTCCTTATATAGGCTTAAAACTCTCCAAAACAGACTTAGGATCAAGGTATACTTAGGTTATGTCCAAAGCGAATCTGTTCCAACTCAACGGAGCACTGTTCCAAATGGGTTCCCAGATCACACGTGGCGGACCAGTTTTAATTCAACGGTCACCGAAACTCGATCAGGGTTACAAGTACACAGACTTATATGGGAAATATTTCCTGATCCGAGGGTGTATTTGGGTTAGATTCTGACGGTCTGATTGCTTATATTTGGCCTGCAAATATCAAGTCTCAAATTACTTAAATTTAATTAAATTTCTAAAGAAAACCAGGTTTTCTCACACTCCTCGCTCCAGCTCAAGCGAATAGCCCCGGAATACTATCTGGTTTCGACTTCCGAGATGGTTGTCAAGCCCAGCGAGGCGGTCTTAATTCTATAACCTCGTATCATTCGAACTTTCGATGTGCGGTCCAGATCTGATACAGAGATTCAATGTGCTCCTAAGAGCAGTTAGGTAATGAGTTTGATCCTAGATTTTAGGGTAGCCTACGTTAATGATTCCACAAGTTTTGGGTCTTGCAGATCGTATTTAAAGTGATTCAGCGGATTTCATGGCTAATCTAGTTTAACACTTAGTTACTTTGTCTAATTTCTAAAGGATTTGATCCTAAGTGATTTCTACCTGAGGTGATACTCGGGCCATTGTGCAAAGTGCGCTACTAGCGCCTCTACAGCCACACTGCCTCACATGCCCACGCCCTCGCACCGAGCCCGTGCCTGAGACTAAGACCAAGACCGAGACCGAGACTGAGACCGAGCCTGTGCCTGTGCCCGTACCCGAGCGCAAGCGCGCGCGGGTGTTCCAGTGTGCAAGGTTCATAGTCCATAGACTAGATAGGTAAATATTATAATACTCCACTATTATCATTTAAACTACAAAATTTTCTCTTCCCTTTCCGATGTGGGACTATTAAAAAAAAACCACAAAATAGTGTTTTTTCAAACAAAATAATATATTATATATATTATTTTTATTATTAAAATATATTTAAAAATCAATATTTTTCAACAATCTCCCACTTGATTTTTTAAAAATATATTTTTTCTCGTTAAACAATTCTGCCAGAATAATCAGCTTATATGCATAAAGAAAGATATCTTTCGATTTTAATCTTTCCTTAGTGTAAGTATCTCAAAACTCTGTCGAAATGACTGGTAGCCGCAGCTTTGAACCAGTTATTCCTAGATAACAAAGTTGGAGAAACCACACACATATTCGCTATGTGTTTGTTAGAGTTCCCACAATATTGCTCAGCACATTTAATGGTCATGTGCTTATCCTAATTCGTGAACGATCCCGAGAGAAAACTCCTAACTCTCATGAGAGACGGCACTATCTCTACGTTCATATAGGTGAAATCCTTTCAGTGTCTCCGTCACTATAAGACACTTATCCTATAGACTGGATTTCATTAAGAGTTCTCAGACTCAACCCTCTTTCATAATGCTCAGTACTTATCTATTATGGATGAGGTTTTATAATTTAGTGCTGAAAAACTTTCTACATATCAGTGACTTATTTTTACCCATTAAACTCAAATTTAGAGATTTTCTAATTTCAGTTTGGGTTACCATCACTGGTGGAACTTTGGTTGAAGAGTTTCAACCCCATCCCTCTAAATGTAGCCTTTACTACCTCTCTCGGTAGAGGTTTAGTGAAAAGATCTGTCAGGTTGTTGCTTGATTTCACAAAGGAAATAACAATGATTCCATCTCGAATCAATTGTCTGACATAATCATGTCAAAGACTTATATATCTAGATTTACCATTATAAGTGCCGCTATATGCTCTAGCTAATGTGGCTTCACTATCACAATGTAGTGACACAGCCGATATAGGCTTTACATAGAAAGAAATTTCTAATAGAAGATCCCTTAACCACTCAGCTTCTTTGCCTGTTGCAGCCAAGGCTATGAATTCAGACTCCATAGTTGAGTGCATTATGCAGGTCTGTTTCTTAGATCCCCAAGATACAGCTGCATCTCTTAGGGTGAATACTCACCCTGTAGTAGACTTGTTGTCTCCTGCACTCGATATCCAGCTCGCATCGGTATATCCTTCCAATACGACAGGAAATTCTGAATAAAATAGTCCTAAGTCTTTGGTTGCTTTTAAGTAATCAAGGACTCTACTGATTACATTCCAGTGTTCAGTACTGAGGTTACTAGTAAACCTACTAAGTTTACTCACAGCATATGCGATATCTGGTCTATTGCATTGCATAACATACATAAGACTCCCTATAACACTCGCATATTCTAATTGTGTAACGGTTCTTCCAGTATTTTCTTTTAGCTTGATACTTGGATCAAATGGGGTCTTTGCTTCTTTTATACTTAGATGGTTAAACTTGTTTAGTATCTTCTCAATATAATGAGATTGACACAAAGCATAACCCCCACAATGTTTTTAACTTTAATACCTAGGATGGTATCAACTTGTCTAAGATCCTTCATTTTAAATACGGAAGATAGAAACTTCTTTGTTTCAGTCACACCTTCCATTTTATTACTTATTATTAACATGTCATCAACATATAGACAAATAGTAACGATACAACTACCATCTACTTTAGAATATATGCATTTGTCAACTACATTATGTATAAAACTATAAGATAGTATTTTGGAATCAAACTTCTCATCCCATTGTTTTGGTGCTTGTTTTAATCCATACAATGATTTGACTAATCTATATACTTTGTTTTCATTTCCTAGTAGAATGAACCCTTCAGGTTGTTCCATGTATACCTCCTCATTGAGGTCACCATTCAGGAAAGCAGTCTTTACATCCATTTGGTGGATGTGAAGATGATGTATGGAAGCTAGCGCAAATAATATCCTAATGAATGTTTTCCTAGCTACAGGAGAGTATGTGTCAAAATAATATATCCATTCTTTTTGTCTAAAATCCTTAGCTACTAGTCGAGCTTTAAAGGTTTTGATAGTCCCATCAGCGCGATATTTCTTCCTAAATACCCACTTACAACCTATGGGTCTAGAACCTGGAGGTAAGTTTACTAGTTCCCATGTTTGATTTGATAGTATGGATTCCATTTCATCGTTTATAAATTCTTTCCAGAAAGCTGAGTCTCTAGAGGATATAGCCTCTTTATATGATTTAGGATCATCTTCTATAGTCATCACTGTAGGTATTTGTCTTATAACATTTTCTCTATCTGCTTCTATAAAATGGAAAATGATGCGTTGTGAGTCTATGTAGTCATCTCCTAGACTCTTCTCTATTCTTGTTCTTTGACTCCTACGAGGTTCAATAGGAGCTTTCACTATCTATGAAGCTGTGCTATCTGGGTTCTCTATTAAGAGTTTGGATTTCATTATCCTTTGACTCCAAGGATAGTGAGTTCTCAAAGAACTCAACGTCTCTTGATTCTATTATTATATTAGACTCCATGTCTAGAAGTCTATAAGCTTTACTATTTTGCGCACACCCTACGAAGGCGCACTTAATAGCTCTTGATTCTAACTTAGTTCTTTTTGGATCAGGAGTTCTACAGTATGTAAGACACCCCCACACTTTTAAATATCCTAGGTTAGGTTTTTTGCCTCTCCATGTTTCATATGGAGATATTTTATACTTTTTAGATGGTATTCTATTTAGAATATGACATGCTACAAGCAGTGCCTCACCCCATAGACTTAGTGACAACTTTGCTCTTATCAGCATTGAGTTGACCATTTCTACTAATGTTCTATCTTTCCTTTCAGCTATTCCATTTTATTGAGGTGTGTATGGTGTTGTACATTGATGTATCAGTCCATGTTCTTCACAGAAGCTATCAAATTCATTGGAAAAGTATTCTCCTCCTCTATCGCTACGGAGAATTTTTATCTTCTTATTTAGTTAATTCTCTACTTCTGCTTTATATATATTAAATATGTTCAATGCTTCATCTTTGCTCTTTAATAGGTACACATACACATATCTAGAGCAATCATCTATAAAGGTTATGAAGTACCGTTTACCTCTACGAGTAAGAATGCCGTTTAACTCACAGATATCACTGTGCACAAGATCCAATACTTGAGACGATCTTTCAACACTTGGAAAAGATTTTTTCGTCATTTTGGATCGTATGCACACTTCACATTTATTGGTTTCATTATCTGTGTATGAGATTAAACCATTCTTAGGCATGAACTTCAAGGTACTATACCTTATATGGGCTAGTCTATCATGCCACAGTCCAGCGGATTCAACCATATACGCAGAAGTGCTACTTTCATTCAGAGAAAACTTGACCGTCCCGTTACAAGCATATCCCTTTTCGACAAAATTCTCATTTTTAGACAGAATCAGTTTACCTGACTCGTACACCACCTTTATACCTGGTTTTCCCAGAAGATCCTCAGAAACTAAGTTTCGCCTCATGTCTGGGACATGTAGTACATTAGTTAGAATCACTTTCTTCCCAGAGGTGAATATCGGTACGACAGTTCCTTTGCCGACGACCTTCAATCGAACTTCATTACCCATTTGAACTTCTTGACCATCAGTCAATTCCTCATAGGTTTTGAAGGCTGATTTGTCGTAGCACACATGTACTGTAGCGGCAGTATCATACCACCATCCTGGAACTTTACCTTGGATGGTATTCACCTCAGTGATCATGGCCACAATATCGTCTTCTTCTACTGCACTTGCTTCTTGTTTAGATTTGCGATATCAGCATACTCGAGCATAGTGCCCGATTTTTCCATAGACATGGCATGGGCCTTTGAACTTTCCGTTCTTCTTTTAGGCATTTTTCTTGAATTTCTCTTTATTGAGTTTCAAGGAATTGTCTTTCTCGGGATGTCTATTATTAGAGTTCTCTACTGCATGTACTTTTGACGAGGTATTCCCGTTATCATTCTTTTTATCGCGGTTACGGGATTCTTCCTCAATTCTGAGGTATTTCTGGATTTGTTCCAGTGTGTAGTCCTCAGTTTTATGCAGCAACTTCTTTCTATAGTCTTTCCACATCGGTGGCAATTTGGCGATTATAGCCTCGACTTAAAATGATTCAGGAAGATCTATTTTGATGGCTTTGATTTTGTTTACTATTAGCTGCAGTTCTTGGATTTGGGACAGCAGCGGTTTGTTATCTACCATGTTGAAGTCAAAATATCTGGCGATGAGAAACTTGTTGGTACCTTCTTCTTCAGCCTTGTATTTAAACTCCAGAGCGGCCCAGATCTCCTTTGCTGATGACGTCTGTTGGTACACATCGTACAAGCGGTCAGAGAGAGCATTCAGAATGTGTCCTCGACACAAGAGTTCATCTTCGGCTCGTTTGGTGCGGGCTTCCACATGTTCAGGTGTGTCGTTATCGGTTGCTTCAGGTAGCGCTTGCAGATTTAAATCTAATATGTAGTAGATCTTTAGCGTCATTAGGAGAAATTTCAACTTGTCTTGTCATCTCGTAAAATTAGTTCTATTGAACCGATCATGACGTATCAAGTCCTGATTCATCAGCTTGATGGATGAAATACTGTCGGCTTCCATCAACTAACGCTTTAAGATTGTTGGAAATTATACAGAATAAAGTATTTCTGTAAAATATGGAAACTGAAAAATTACGATGATTAAAACTAAGGACAGGCTGAAGCACGTCTGAAACGTTGTCCTTAAAGCGTTATTTGTCCCTACTCAAATGAATTGAGTATGCTGATAGGTTACAGGAAAATTGCTCCTAGGATACGACAAGCCTGGTGTGGGTCTGCGTTTAGCAAACACGAAGGCCCACCAAATGGAACTCTTATACACACTATCTGGCAGAATTACAATATAGAAAAATCCCAAAAAGAGAAAGAAAGAAAAAAAAAATCTTATGATTTAGACCACTGCATTGGTCAGTACTTCAGACACTGGTTCAGTTGAACCATTTTAGACCATACCGTTGGTCTGTTCTTCTAATAAAGGTTTAACCCTTACTGTCTTGTTGGAACTACTAGAGTATAGGAGAGTAGTAGTAGGCTGTCTCAGTTTGTATGGGTCTGCTGGAGTGGGTTTTGAGATTGATTGGAAACTCATCCAGGCCCTCCTTTTATAGGTTATGATGGTTGGGGGTTATGGTCCAGGGAAATAAATCCCATAACCGTTTTCTAGATGTTGGAGAAAACTAGCCATTTTATGGCCGTTTTCTGATTGTTGTGCATGGGCCATTAAGCTGCTGCATGCTGACTATTGTGAGACAGCAGTTAGCTATTTTCTAGCTGTTGGGCTAGCCATGCAGCAGGTATAGCTGGACCATGCACTAATGGCATAGTTGTTACAGATCTGCTGCAACAGCTCTATTTTCCAGCTCTTATATAATCAGAGGAACTCTCATTCAGTCCTTTAGATTTTCGTCCAGCCAACCATCTGCCTTAGCCACTAGTCGCACCGCAACTCGTACACGTCTCGCTTCGGTTCGCTCAAGGTCGCGAAGGAGCGACCCTCTGCAACATGATGCAGATGTGTGAAATGCGCCTCTACAGCCACATTACCTCACATGCCCATGCCCTCGCACCGAGCCTGTGCCCGTGCCCGAGCCCGAGCGCGAGTGTGCGCGAGGGCGCATTGGAACACGTAAGGTTCATAGTCCACGAACTAGGTAGGTAAATATTATAATACTCCACTATTATCATTTAAACCACAAAATTTTCTCTTCCCTTTCCCATGTGGGACTATTAAAAAAAAAAACCACAAAACGGTGTTTTTTTTTTTAAACAAAATAATATATTATATATATTATTTTTATTATTAAAATATTTAAAAATCAATATTTTTCAACATAAACGTTCTAGTTATACGTTACACATCTATTTCGTCCCTCATGGATGTATATTCTAATTAGTTTAATTCTAGTTTCCTCCATCTTTATCCAGCGCATTCTGCGGTAAGCTCGGAGCCTTTAGTTTAGCTTCTTAGCTTAATTTTAAGTATTGTCTAGCACACTGATGTAGTACATTGATATATTAGTATAAATATCTATGACTTAGTTGTTGGATCTGTAGATTATTAAGTTCTTACTTAATAATTCTCTGGTTATGTCTTGTCGACGGTTTAACACTATCGTCTCACTAACATATGGTAATTTCCATAACCACCTCACAATCATTTAGGTTTGGAGTACTGTTAGGACTGCAACCATTTCGCTAGCAAAGACTATTATCGGTAATAACTTCTGCTTATTTATTTATTTATTTTTGTCAATTATATTGTATTAATATTATGATTAATAAAATCAGCAATCAAACTTTATTCTTAATTTGTTAAAATTTTATTGCTTTTATTAAAAAAACACAATCTAAGCTATTGCTGTTGAAAGAAAAATCGTTATCTTTAAGATAAAAAAGACTCATTCAAAAGGATTAATATTTCCCTTCCTAAATCACTTAATCCTTGTAACAATTGGTGATTGAATATTCAAGTCAATCTTCACATATCTAATTTTAATTTGGTTAATTTGGCACTTTGAGTCACAAGCGTTCAATTTACTTTAAGTCGGATGCGACTTTAACACACTCGACACCTAATCTATTCACACACATTTAATTGAAATCGGGCTATACGTTATACATGTGACCACGTGTTTGGATTAAACACCAACAATGCCGGTCTGAAAGTATAGCCCCATGCATTCAAACTTGTTTAAGTAGGGTGACAAACAGGATATGAAAGCCTCCCTCGTCCGCCATAAAAATAAGTGGATATGAAAAAAAGTCCACGGTAAATATTGGAGGCGGCCAATTTGATTTGACAAATATGAACATAAGTAATTTGATCCACAATTTTAGCTTTTGAATAGGCAACAAAACCATAACGACAATACTTCTACATTATTGAAATATCAAATGAATAGAATAATCCCGTAATTACATTTTTTTTTTTTTTTTGTATTATAATTATAATGGTTATAAATTTCTTTACTTTGTTTCTTATAATGTTGGAAATTTTACATGGAATTAGCTCACACTAAACATTGTTTTCAATAAAATAAACCTAAAGTCAGTGGTCAACAGCCAAAGCTGTCTAACATTGTCGTAAACATCTACATGAATTAGCTTTTTTTAAAAAAAGTTGCTGTTAAGAAGAAAAATATAATAAGGATGGACGGCTTTAGATAATGTAAACAATAGAAAAATCATATCCAAGGAAAAAATAAATAAAATTCCCACGGAATCCTCGTTCCCAAACAAAGTTTTGGACTCAATGGTAGTAACCCCTCCCGTACCACGTTTAGCGCTGGAAATCAATGATATACTTGTTTTATCCACGAGAAGTCTTTAATGGTAGGCGTTTAATCACCGTTATTTCCTGTAGTGTGGTCCACTTGATATATGGATCTAACTCATTTTTGCACTCATGTCCTAAAATGAGCTGGAAAAATGGATGGACAGCGTGGATTTTAAAAAATACATTATGGTGGGCCCACAGAGCCTTTTCAGCACCATCGTCCGTACTGGCTCACTACTGAAATAGTGAAATCTAGTCCCGAACATTTTTCCCTCCCTCGGGGACGCGGATTTCCTGCGAAAGCCTTTCGCAGGAAGTTCCTGCGCAAGGATTTTGGATGGGGCCACTGTGATGTTTGTTAGAAATTCAAACCGTCCATCCGTTTTCTGAGCTCTTTTTAGGACATGAGACCGAAAATGATTAGGATCTAAAACTCAAGTGGGCCATACTAGATGAAACAGCGGGGAAAGGAATTCCTACCGTTGAAACCTTTCTAGAATCCACGTTGATGTTTATATTCCATCCAAACCGTTTATAAGGTCAATTTCACCAAGATGAAGCGAAAAGGCCAAGAAATTAAACCGATACAAAACTTTTGTAGCCATATAAATGTTTCAACGGTGGTCACTAAATCCCCACTGTTTCCTCTCGTGTGGCCCACTTGAATTTTTGATTCTCCTCATTTTTGGTCCCATGTCCTAAAATGAAGTCGGAAAACGGATGGACGGAGTGCTTTTCTCACAAACATCGTAGTGGGCCCCACACAGAATCTTGCGCAGGAACTTCCTGCAAAGGCTTTCGCAGGAAATCCGCGTCCCTCCCTCGGAGGGGCGGGTTAGGTGCGGCGCCGGCGCATCGTAAACAGTGCTTCCCGTACTGTAGGGCCCATCTTGATGTATGTATTCTATATCCGTGCCTTCCATCCATTTTTTTCAGATCATTTTAGACCATTAACCAAAAAATGAAATAGATCCAAGTCTCATTTGTAATACTTTATAGGAAACAGTGGTTACTGAACACCCCGCCGTTGAAAACTTCATAGGGATCACCGTAATGTTTATTTCCCATCCAACCTGTTGATAGGGTCACCAAAAAACGGATGAAGGAAAAAAAACAAATATCAGTTCGATCTAAGATTTGTGAGTCCACGAGAAGTTTTTAATGGGCAATCACCACTAAGTATAGTCCACCTTAGATTTGGATCTGCTCCACTTTTGGTTTAATGCCTTATCATAAAATGACCTGAGAAAAAGGATGGACGGCGTGGATATGGAATATATACATCAAGATGGGCCCTTAATGTGGGGCCGCACCTGATCTTATCCAACCTAAGAGGGAGGAAGAGAAAGAACAGAAAAGAAAACAAAGGATGAGGGAAGTAATCTACGGACTCATTCGACCTCGTCCGTTGATCAATATTGATCTCCATCACTGACCATCCACACCATCAAATGTAGAGTGAAGATCATCATTCCTTTCTTTGATAGCTGGTCGTTGACTGCTCGACCATTTACCATTTCAGCTGCATTCGACGGTCCAAATAAAATGTTTGATGTAGTCGCATGTATCTCAACTCAAGGCACTTATCTCGTGCCATTCCGAATTTTAGTGGGAATCAAGCGTTTCAAAATTCTAAGTTAGTACCTAACTTTAAAATGGACGGTTAAGATTCACAGCCGCAAAAACTGACCGGGGACGCTTTATGTCCGTTGGATAAGCCCAAAATGCCATCAGACAAGCTGAGAAGAGACGCTGACACATCCATCATCACGTCTGTTCAATGTTTTCTTTTGTCACGCCTTCCACGGTCCCACCATCGGGTGCGGAACCTGACCGAGTCCAGTCATGTCGTGACCGTTGGGCCCACCATGATCTATGTATTACATATCCACACCGTTCATCCATTTTTCTAATTCATTTATAGACGTTGTCCAAAAAATGAAGCATATCCAAATATCAGATGGACCATAACATAAGGAAACAATAGTGACCGAATGTCTACTATTAAAATATTCCTAAGGTCTGCCATAATGTTTATTTGCCATGTTGATAATATCAAACATATACAGATGAAAGGAAAATATAAATATCTGATCCAAAACTTTTAGTGGCATATAAGAAGTTTTTAATGGTCAATTAATACTGTTTCCTATGGTTTAATCCACATAAGATTTAAATCTGATTCGATTTTAGGCCCACATCTTAAAATAAGCAGAAAAAACTGATGAACGGAGTAGATCATATGCAACACATACATCAAGGTCAAGCCGATTGTCGCAATCTGACTGTGGGCTCCACTTCTTAGGAGAATTTTCGCTTTCTTTTTTTTTAAAGTAAGCCAGACTAGAGGAAAAAGTTTCCCGCCATTTTTTAGAAGTTGGTGAATCATCCACGAAACACATTTCCAACAAATTAATCTAGACCGTCCTTGGGTCCCATGGGGTGGATCATCACCTGAAAAATAAAATTGATCAGTAAATCTTAACCATACAGTTTCGCCCATCAAAATTGGACCACTGATGATTTTACATTTCAACCATCCATTTGACATCCATCAATTTAAAGGTTAGGATCGTTGGATGCTATGCTCCATAAAAAAATAATGGGCCGCATAATCTAGAGATATGCATACGACGTGCCGCAGTATAAGAAATATCACCAAAGTCATGAGATAACACGTCAGATGATCTTCCTCTTCTTGTCTTTTGGTAGCGTGCATCTTGATTGCGTGGGGCCAAATCCAAAGCGCGTGCCATGCTTTTGAATATCAGATGTAAGATATGCAAATCCAGGAGCTTCGCCAATTACCCACATACCTAGGGCTGTCATTGGGCTGCTGGCTCACCTTAGGGCGAGTTTGGGTTGGAGTGGTTGGGTTTGTACTTGAAATTAGGTTTATTTTTCAACTAGATTGAGTTTGGACTTTTAGCTCTCCAAAGGACTGTTAGTCTCGCCCCGTTTGTTAGCTATTTCAGAAATTAAAATTTTAAACCATAACTTGTTTTTTATTTTATTTTTTCTTTCATAAATAATATACCCTCTTTCCCTCCCCTCTCATCGTCCCTTTCCTTACTGGCAATACTTAGTAGGGTTTATGAATAAAAAGACTCACTTTCATATTTCGAGCAACCACTGTAGCCACTCCTATCTCTTCCAGACCTAAGCGACTTGACCACGCTTGGGGTTTATGGGTAAAAAGACTCACTTTCTCTCTTTCCATCTCTATTTGTACATGGGAAAAAAGGAACACTACTATCCATTAATTACGTCATCCATGCATTTGGGGACACATGGTGCTGTTGCTCCCTCTCTCTCTCATTCAATGGAATATGACCCAACCTCTGAGAGCTTTTCTAATGAATTCGGATCCTTTACTTGCTACAAGTAAGAAAAATTTGCTTTCCTGTAACATGATTGGTCCACATCATCACTAATATTGTCAGCATTGCTACATTAAATACAATATGTGATGATGTGGTCCAATTAGATTACCATAGGTAGAATTTTTTTACTCGTGGCAAGCAAAGGATCCGAATTCCCTAAACAAATTGCAACAAGTAGATTTTTTCTGCCCGTGGAAATTGCAGGAGGGGATCCAGGTTCTTTCCACTAAATGAAAGAAATATGCATCTTTACCTTTCCTTAACCAAACCCAAATAGAGAGAGAGAGAGAGAGAGAGAGAGAGAGAGAGAGAGAGAGAGAGAGCATCATCTTTTCCATGGAAAAGGAGGTTGACCTTAAGAGTTTCTGCCCTTGATGATAAGAAAAGCGTCTTTCTCCATGCAGGTTGGTGAGACATTTCTCTCTTTCTCAAGCTTGGCCAGCTGGCCTTGTCTAAATATTCCAAACTGGTCTAAAATGGCTTTTAGACTTAAGTGGAATAATATAGGCTAGGTTGGACAAAGCTCGACTCAGCCCTAACCTCCCCTGTTGACACTCCTACACATGCGTGTAGAGAGAAGTTCATGCACACCTACAAGGTGTGCCCACCGGGCCAGAAGGTGCAAGATCCAAGGCATCCATTAAAGTGTGTTTGATCATCTAAATATTCTCCTAAAATATAAATCTGATTGATTTAGTAAGTGGGCTATGATGTTGGAAGCAGATTGACCGTTTAGAAACCTCCAGCTAAGTCTTTCTTTCAACTGTTCATTTGTTTAGAAAACAATGGTCCATTCAACTAATGGACCAACCTAATTATTGGACAAGATTATCTATATAGTGATACCACATTACTGATGAATGAATTGGATCTGGTACCAATATGTCATGCTGGCACATGTGTGGCATGAGCATGAACTACTTTATACGTGTGTGAGCTTTTCAAAGCTCCATGTCCACGTGTGACCCTCTAACTAGGGTTGTCAACGAGCTGGTCTAGGGCTGGGCCAAGCTCTGTTCAAGCCTATCCCACACTGTTCAACATAGCCCAAATCTGGCTTGGGCCTGTAATAGGCTAAAATAGTAGGCCGAACCTGAATCAGAGAAAAGAGACGAACGTGCTGCAATGGCGACAAAGCCGTGCGGTTGTGAGATTGGTGCAGGTGGAACTCCGAGGCCTTATTTATTTTGATGTAATTCCATGTATTTTAATTGATTTTGGCATTTATTAATTACAATGTTAAATGTCAATAGCTATCGATTCACCATGTCGTTGTTATCGTTACTCTTTGATGGGTCTTGGCTTAGAAAACGAGGCAGACTATGTGGGCCACATGCGTTGTATCCATGCACATTCATTTTTTGGATTATTTTAAGGCCTGAGCCGACTGAAAGATCAGGCGGACCACATCATAGGAAATAGTGGTTATAATGACGCCACCATTGAAACCACCGTTTTTTCTAGTGTGGTCTATTTATGGTTTGGCTTTGCCTCATTTTTAGGTTCACGCACTAAATGATCTGAAAAAATGAATGAGAGGAGTGGATATAACACATACATCATTGTGGGGCACATAGTTTGCATAATGGAGTAACATTGAGATCCCATGGCAATGGCAGCTGTAAAGACCATAAGGCCGGTTGGTCATGGTGGCGAAAGAGAAAGGGGAAAGGAGTCGTTGGCTCAGGTAAGCCCCACAATGGTGTTTATGTGAAATACACAACCACCGAGTGTGTAATCCCATATTAGGATTAGGTTCCCAAAACAACTCTATCCATGATTCAGGTGGACCACAAAATTGGACACAATATAGAAGACAATGCTTACCCACGGTATTTTCCCTTGATGTGTGACATAGAGCGGGTTGCGGACAATTTCATGGCCAAGATGGATTAGAAAAAGCCTAGTCAATGATAAAAGTGATTCGGACCATCAGACCTTAAATTGAGTGTGTCTCACAATCGGGAATAAGTTATTTGACATACCATATATGATTTTGGAGTAGGACAAGCAACTTTATTTAGCCACCCAACCCTACCATGCCGGGTTACCCACGCCGAATTTGCGAAATACCATAGATCGACAGTCATTTCCCTATTTTAATTCCGTTTTTACTATAAATAGTAAGTTAGGAGAACCGCGTGAAAAGTGCTTAGAATAATTAGGAGAACAACGTGGTGAAACCAAATAGGACATTTACTATGTTTGACCGAAAACCTTGCGCACTAGTAGACATCATGACCGTCTATAAATAGTAAGTTGCAAATTCTAGGAGTTTTTAGTTGTAGTTTGATTATGAAATTTCTTTCATTGCTTAATATCTCTATTTAAAGAGTTGTGAACTTGTTTATTTCATTTATCAATCAAATTAAGAATTTTATAGAATTTATTTCCATTTTTTCTTGCTTTTTCCTCGTGGATTCGAGAGGTCTCTGTGAGGATTCCAGAGAAGCTCTATGAATTTGGAGTAGTTATCCTTGAGAAAAACAGTGATTGACCTTATCACGTTAATCCTTGTGTCAATGTTCACATGTGGACTGGATTTTATTATTATTATTATTCATTATTATTATTTTTAAATGTCTCGACCTATGTTTTGGTATTAAATATAATAGTTGGAGTGGATATCATATAATCATAATGGTAGGACTCATAGAAAATCAAGGGCGAATGCCTCTCTCCAAACAAATTTCTTTATCGTGATCAACCTTAATTATAGGTTAGTCTTAATTTTGCCAGGCCTAACTTGCAATTACTCATCCAATACTTAGAGTGGTTCGCATACACACCTCAGTGAGACCCTAGAAAATCAAGGGTGGGCATGACACTGATATATTTAAAGAATTTTTTTTTTTTTTAAAAAAAAGGAATTTTAGGGGCTCCAACTCTTAATTTTTCATTGGACTAACCGTGATGTGTATGCAAGATCTACTCTAACTAATAGATGTGTAATCCTAGTTCAAAGCCAAAAGATGAGGCTAATGCATAATTAAGGTGGGCCACACCAATGAAAACTATTGGGAGAGTGAGGACTACCTTTAATTTTCAGTATAGGCCCACCATGTTGATTATATGAAATCCACTCCAACCATTAGATGCCGTACCAAAATGCATTCCTAAATTCAAAATTCAGGCCTATATGTGATTTATGTAGGCCACACCAAGGGAAATAGTTTGTAGGGTGAATGTTGCCTTGTATACTTTTTCTAATCATGTCGTCCACTTGAATAACAGATCAGATTGATTTATTTAATTTTTAATTTTTAATTTTTTTTAATCCTAAGCCTAACATAAGGTGATCCACTTGGTAGTTGGGGTGGCTTTCACATAAACACCATGGTAAGGCGCACTCTAGCGGTCCTCTTTTCCTCCTCTCCCTATATTTATTAACATTAATTATCTATTAAATGCTACAAATTTGCAAGATGGTTGACACACACGAGAGTTTCTCCTTTTTATATTACAAAATTGCTCTTCCAAAAGTAACAGGCCGGGCCGGGCTGATGGCTGCTGTACATGGTCCAAGCTGGCCCGATTAAAATTGGGCTTGATAAGTTGGTATGATAAAAAACGGGCTTGAATTTTAAGCCTGAGTGGGCCTGATACCCCAACCCAAGTCCGGCCTTGTAAGATGGTCGACACACCGAGTTTCTCTTTTTTATATTACAAAATTGCTCTTCCAACAGTAACAGGCCGGACCGGGTTGATGGCTGTTCTACATGGTCTAAGCTGGCCCATGAACGGTTCAGATTTTGGATCAACATCACGTATGATGGGTCATCAAAAACTCAGGTGTTACCATGCGTATTACTACGTGCACACTATACTTGGGCTTTCAATTTCTATTGGTGGGCCGGGGTTCGGTGATCCAGACCATTGATTTGTTTTGGCAACTGGTTCGCAGGAAACTTGGTGTGAGCAATGGATGGTCTGGATTTGTGGACCACATGTGTGTGTGTATATATATATATATATATATATATATATATATATATATATATATATATATATATATATATATATATATATATATATATATATATATATATATATGAATTTGGAGAGATCATTTTAGGTTATGATCCAAAGTTCAGCAGGACAGCCACGCCTACCATGATGTTTATTTAAGATCCAAATTGATGATAAGTTAACACATACATGGAATAAGGGAAATCACAAATATCAGCTTGAGCAAAAACTTACGTGGCCCAAAGAAGTTTTTTAATGGTAAACGTTCAATCCTCACTATTTTCTATGGTGGGGTCCACTTGAGCTATTTATTTGCCTCATTCTTTGGATCATGCCCTAAACTGATCTCTCCAAATGTATGGATGGTGTGGATACAACACATACTTCATGGTGGGGCCCACAGAACGTGGTGACATCACTTAAGTAGCAAGACTCCTACTATCAAATTCAGTAGCTAATCCACCACTGAGGCATGAGTCAGAACCTATCATATCTCTCTTCCTCTCCTAATTGAAGCATGTTCACCTGTGCACCTGCACATGTGCGCACCTTTTCACACGTGTCATGGGAATCTAATCCGAATGGTTCATGTGTTGTGGCATCCTATGAAACCACGCGAGACCAATTTTCACACTTATCTAAAACTTTGGTGGGCTATATAAAAGAGAGATGCAAATCAAGGGAGGAAACTATTTTCTTTTTCCATGGCCCACCAAGTTTTGGATCAAAGTATAGGTTGGGTCATAGGGTTTTCATGGTGTGCTGCATCAAGTAGACCGTTCAGATCTAGGACTTACATCACGTGTAATGAGTTATAAAAAAGTTTGTACGAGTTCAGAGCGAACTGGTGCTAGGGTTGTTCATGAGTTGAGCTAGGTCTAAAAGCTCGCTCGACTCAGCTCGAGTCAGCTCGGATTGACTCGGCTTGAATGGTCGATTCGGGCCAAGTCAAGCTAATTATTTGAAGCTCGAGTTAAGTTTGAGCCAAGTTCGACCAGGGGGCATTTGAACTCGACTCGAACTCGAGTTCGACTAGGCTCGATTAATATATATATATATATATATATATATATATATATATATATATATATATATATATATATATATATATATATATATAACTTTTAACTTAAAAAAAAAAAAAAAAAAAAAAAAAAAAAAAAAAAAAAACCTAGTCTCTACTTGACCGCACGCACCCCCTTTCCCTTTCTCTTTCCCTTTCTTCTCTTTCTCTACCCATTGCCACCCGCACGCCCGCCCGAACCACTACTACAAGTTTTCATTTCGGCTCCATAATAGTATGATTTCAATCTCTTGAGATCTACTTCTTGGGCAAAAAATCCAAAAAATCTGAGATGGGTTCTTCTCATATTTGTTAGAGCTTCAAAGAAATCCAATGATCTGATTGACTAGAACTCTTTACTTGGATTTCTGATCTGTGTTCTGCTTTATTTCATTTTTAGTACTTGGATTTCTGCTGGTGGAAGAAGATCAAGAACAGATCGGTTCTTATAGGTTTCCTTATTCGATTCGAAGCTTTGTTTAATTTTTTCATCAGGTTTTGTTTTGATTCTCCTAAGATTTTTGAATTTTTCATCAATGGAGGAGGATCAAGAACAAATTCTATTACTCTCTCACCCAACAAGCTCGAGTTCAACTCGAGGTAAACTTGACTCGACTCGAACCACTAGCTTGACTCGAACTCAACTTGACAGCTTTGGCAAACAAGCTAAGCTTCAATGTTGAGCTCGCGGCCAAGCTCGAGCTCGAGCTCAAACTTGAGTACAGCATGGATAAGTCGAGTTGAGCTTGGCCCACCTCGACTCGACTCGGCTCGATGCCCACCTCTAACTGGTGCGCAGCTGCGCATTTGGCCTCTATATATGATAGAAAAATGTTCACCCGTGCATCTTTTTAGGTGATCACCTTTACACACACACACACACACACACACACACACACACACACACACACCATGGTGGAATTTCACCACCTATGGGTACTCAAACCCTTGACCCGGTGTTGAAACTCCTAAGAGTCTACCACCCGAGCAAGAGCAGGGACCCAATCTAAGGTGATCACTTGTGCGCGCCTTTGCACACATGTCATGGGCACAAAACTGGTCCATGTGATACGTAACCCCTTGAAACCTCACGGCCTAACTTTTAGCCCGATCCAAAACTCTTGTGCCATGAAAAATGGAAACAATTTTCTCTCTTAATTTGCATATCTCTTAACTATGGCCCACCAAAGTTTTGGATCATGCTGAAAATTGGACCCTTTGAGTTTCAAGGGGCACCACGTCATGTCAATTGTTCAGATTATGTGCCCATGACACGTGTGCACACGGGTGCTAAGGTAAGGAGGTCGGCACACCCTACTAGCTTCGGACTTGTGCACACGGTATGCAATAACTAAAATTAAATTGCCTAAATTGCATTACCCACTGTAAGTAGGTTACCATTCGAAATTCATATTATTTTAAATATTCTGAACTTTGATGAATGGGCATTTGTTTGTTGAATTTGGATAACTAACTATTTTTCATTGCAACCGTTCGTTAAATATCTTCCAATTAGCAAGTTATGAAAACAAATCAATATAACTTTGATTTACAGATATCTAAAGACGGCTTACTTCGATATATAAATATGACAATCTTAGAATTATTAGCACCATAGCTTGGGCTTGGGCTTATTTTAATTAATTTTAGTTAATCCTTTAATCGGTCTCATGTTAGTTAGATGTAACTCACACTCCACTCCTGAAACATGTTGCGTAGCTCCACGCATCAGAAGCAAGTTTGATAGAGTTCTTAGTCTTCGGTTTCACGTGGCTTATGCATGCTGTCGAGAGTGTGATAAGAGTCTTGATCTTGGGTTTCACGTGACCTATGCATGCTCTCGAGATTGTATGTTGGATTAGAACATTGATAGTAAAAAAAATTGAGTTGGTAATATATATATATATATATATATATAGAGAGAGAGAGAGAGAGAGAGAGAGAGAGAGAGAGAGAGGCGCTCACCTGCGAACTGGTTCGTACGTAGTACGTACGAACTTTTTTGATCCAAAATCTGAACCGTTCATGTGAAGCAGCACCTGGTGAAACCTCTCAGGACCAAGTTTTACTTTTATCTAAAACTTTTATCCATACCGTTCATAGCAAAGAGAAATTCAAATCAAGGAAAGAAGCTGTTTACATTTTTCACGGTTCACCAAAGTTTCGAATTAAAGTAAAAATTCATACCATGGGGTTTCATGAGGTTCTGCTTCATGTGAACGGTTCAGATTTGCGAGATTCATCAAGTATGATGGGTCATCAAAAAAGTTCGTACGTACTACGTACGAACCAGTTCGCAGGTGAGCGTTTTCCTATATATATATATATATATATATATATATATATATATATATATATATATATATATATATATATATATAATCATGCACCTGCCATACAAATAAAATAATAGTTCTCACCTGATGGATGAAGTGGATTTCCCATTTACTATACAATATGGCGAGTTTCACGGAAATTGGTAGGTATTGTAGAGGATTCATGGTCTGAATGATCCGTACTTCTTGTAAATGCTATCATGGGAGCTGGTACGGTAGAGCCATCTGAAGAGGATTATGGTATAGTAATCTTTCTATAATAGTAGCTAGAAGTGGTAAGCCAATGAACTAATCGTTCCGTCCATTCATATACTTGGAAAAAATATAATTGGTTTACATATTTAAAAAAAAAAAACACCAATAATATAATATTTTCCATCCAATCTGTGGCCATTAAAAAAAGTGGCTTTGCCCTTTTGAATTTTGACTACTCGGCTATTTAATTTCCCACCATTCAGTCCATAGATTCTTCCGCTTTGTCAGGTCTTCTGCCTTCCCATGGTTTAGCGCCTGGAAGCCGGTCGACCAAATCAAGAGGTATTTGTATTTTTCACACTAGACGGGAAGTGGATTATGTGTTATATTCATGTCGTTCATTCATTCATTATTTATTTATTTATTATATTTTATTTTTACACACGCACACGCACCCCCACACACTTACGCGGTAGTGGGCTTTCACCACCCATGGATACCCGAACTCTTGACCGGGTGTTGAAACTCCCGAGAGTCTACCACCGGAGCAAGAGCAAGGATCCGGCTTACACAATCACATTCATTTTTCTAGCTCATTTTTTTATCTTGATCACATAAATGATGGAGATACAAAACTGGAGTGGACCACACCACAAAAAAACAGTGGGGACTGAACTTCCACCGTTGAAAACATCTTGAAGGCCATGGAAGTTTTGGATCAAGTTTATATTAATTTTTTCTCTTCGTCCAGTGTGACCTTATGATAGGGTTGGATGGCAAATAAAACATCACGGTGGGCCCTGTGAAGTTTTTGACAGTAGGCTTTCAATCCTCACTTTTTTCTATGGTGTGGGCTACCTGAGCTTTAAATCTGCATTATTTTTGGGCTCATGCCCTAAAATGATGGACAGCATGTATAAAACATGTATATCACAGTGGGTCCCACATGGCTTGGGCCACGTCGTGCCACAGGGATATACCTGTCACGGGGTGCCAAAGGTAATCCGCTTCATGCATGCATACACGTACTTAACAAAGATTTGTAGGCTGAAAGTAGTGCCCATGTGCGATGTCTAGGCTTTTTCATGACATGGGTCCATCGTTAGTAAGTCCTGACCCAAAAATCAGGCCAGTTTATTGATTAGGTGCGATGCACACGTGGAAATGATGAACGGTTAGAGAAAAAGATGATCAATGGTATACATTCATTCTACGTGTGTGGCTCACCGGTTGGCAATTAACGCTGACGTGTGGATGGATCACAGTGCAAAAACATGCTGAAAGGGTAATCCTGACCATCAGTCTGTCGTGGTGATCAAATCAACGCTTGAAAGCAGATATGTTAAACTGTCGACATTCGAGAGCCCCGACCGATGGAATCCGGTTCCTGCTCATGGGTTAGTGATAGACTTTACAGATCATGTGTACGAGTGCCCAAGTGGTATGTGTGGGTGAGAGTGTGTTTAAAAATAAAATAAAATAAAATAAAAATAAAAATAAAAATAAAAATTGATGGAATCATCTTTTAATGTGATTTTTGAACCTTAGCTCACCCACATGGCTTCCCGCAAATGCACGGTTAGGATCACAGGGTTGTACGTTATTGCATGTTGTCTGGACCTGAGGAACTTACGGTTGTGATGTAAAGAAAAACACAAGTCGACTATTATTTTTTTCTTTTTATAAACCAGCCTATGCCCACCATGATGTTTGTTTGCCACCCAAACTGTTCGTAACGTCACACTACCCGGATGGATGAGGGCCCGTTTGGCCGGGTGGATTGGAAGGGAGTGAACGGTATTAGGGTGGATGGCGTGGATTTCTAGGTAATGATGGTGTTGTCAGCGGATTGTCTTGAGATCCATGGGATTACTATATCCCTGGATTGATACATCCAGTCCGTTTGGCACGCCCGGCCAATCCGAAGATTAAAGCTTCGGATCCTTTCCAATCCCACGAACCAAACACGTCGCATGCTAATTTGGACGGATTGGGATGGATTGGATCGGATTTAAGGTAATGATGGTGTTGTCAGTGGATTGTCGGAAGATCCATCGGATTTGGATCAGATCACCTGCCCTGTTTGGCACGCCCGGCCATTCCAAGGATTTACCATCCAATCCCTTCCACTACCATCTAATCCCTTCCAATCCAACCGACCAAACGGGCCCTGAAGGGAAAACACAAATCAGCTTGATCCATAACTTCCTTGCCCCAGGGAGTTATCATGGCAGATGTCCAATCCCACCGTTTCCAGTGGTGTGGTTCATTTGAGTTTTGGATCTGCCTTATTTTTGCTCTCATCCCTAGAATGATCCGGAGGCTCGGGTGGGAAGCTGGTGTACCACACAACAGCTATATAGCTGCCGTAGATACGACCTTGTGTGACGACGAGCGCCGACGCTCCTCGTGCTCCGAGTTCTACGGACGGTTTACATGAGATCAAAGTTACATGAGCCCTATAATGATGTATTTATTATAATCCACACAGTTCATCAATTTCTCAAAATCATTTTAGAGTATTAACTAAAAAATGAATCGTATCGAAAGGTCAAATGGACCACACCAAAAATAGCAGCAGGAATTATGATTTTCACCATTAAAAAATTCACAGGGCTCACCATCATATATATTTATTTTCCATCTAATCTGATCATAAGGTCATAAATATCTTTATGAAGAGTAAATAAATTTCATGTTGATCCAAAACTTCTGTGACCCCCATAAGGGTTTCAATGGTAGACGTTCAATTCCCTGCTGCTTTTTGCAATGTGGTCTACTTTATCTCTAGTTTTGTCTTATTTTTTGTCCCATGCCTTACGACAAGCTCGAAAAATGGATGGACCGTTTGGGTATAACACATACCTTATGATGGGACCCACAGAACTTGTGTACATTAATACAGTATCTGACCCACAGAACTTGTGGACATTAATAGTAACTATATAGCTACCGTAGATACGTGTCGTGCCTAGACGAGCGCCGACGCTCCTCGAGCTATGAGTTGTACAAACAGTTTAAATGAGATCATGACCCTTGCAATGAATGTATTTATTATATCCATACTCTTCATCAATTTTTTGAAATTATTTTAAAGTATTAACTAAAAAATGAATCATATTGGAAGCTCAAATGGACCACACGAAATAGCAGCAACAATAATGATTTTCACCCTTAAAAAATTTATAGGGCCCACCATAATTATTTTCCATCTCATCTGTTCATAAGGTCAGGAATACCCGTATGAAGAGTAAAACCAAATTTCATGTTGATCCAAAACTTTTGTGACCCTTAAAAGGATTTCAATGGTTGACGTTTAATCCCCGGTGCTTTTTGCAGTGTGGTTCACTTTATTTTTATATCTATCTTATTTTTTTTTTTTGTCTCAGGCCGTACGAGCAGCTCGAAAAATGGACGGGCTTGGATATATCACATACCTCATGATGTGACCCATAGTACTTGTCATCATTAGTACAATAACTATATAAGCAGGTGTGTGGTACACCAGCTAATCCGCTTCCATTCGGGAGCTCAATCATCCAAGTGGTTCAGGTTTTTGGAAAGCTGATTGGCTAGTGTACCCCAGACAATAGATATAGCTGGTGTATTGGCATTAGCAAGTTTTATGGATTATATTATGAGGTATGTGTTATATCCAAACTATCCATCCATTTGGCTAGTTCATTGTAAGGGTTGGGGCTAAAATTAAGATAGATAAAAAGATGAAGTGGACCACATTGCAAAAAGTGGTGGGGGATTGAATGTCCACCATTGAAACCTTTTGGAGTCACAAAAGTTTTCGTTCAATAGGATATTTGTTTTTCCTTTTCATCCAGGTATTTTGACCTCACGAGCAGATTGGATGGAAAAAAAAACGTTATGATGGGCCTATGATTGTCTTAACAGTGAAAATCATTATCCCGCTGCTATATGTGGTGTGGTCCCCAAAATAATGTATTTATTATATCTACACCGTCTATCCAATTCGGCTTTACACTACATGTACCCACATCAGCCATATTGCTGGTGTGTGGTACACCAGTGAATCCACTTCCGGGTGTTTCCATCTCTGCATTTCTTTGTCACTGATGTATTTGTCACTACCTTGGACATGGATTAGATATTTACAATATCCCAGATTAACTACTGAAGAGACATCACTAAGCTCTGTTGGCCCTACCATCATGTATTTGTTGTATCCATACCATCCATTCATTTTTAGAGATTATTTTATGACAAGATCCAAAAAATGAGGTAGATCTAAAGTTCAAGTGGACCCACCATAGAAAACAATGAGGGCAGTGACACCACCGTTGAAACATTCCTAAGGGCCACCATGATGTATTTTTGAGATCCAATTTATTCATGAGATAACTTATAGATAGATGAATGAAAAACACAAATATCATCTTAATCGAAAACTTCTTTCACCCTTAAGAAGTTTTGCGCAGTGGTTGTCTTTGTCCCCATTGTTTTCTACTGAGTCTACTTGAGCTGTGTATCTACCTCATTCTTTGGTTCATGTATTAAAATGATTTCTTCAAATAGATGAACGGCATGGATACAACGATGATGGTAGGGCCCATGGAATTTGGTGACGTCACTTCAGTAGTGAATTTATTACTGACATTGTGTGAATGCTGGGAAATCGGCACCCATGTTGGTTCTGGTGATTTTTGTCGGGTTTTTGTTTGTTTGACAAAGGGAGTGATTGAATATAATGTCTTGGAGTAGCCACTAATCACTTAATCCAAAATCCCACAGTCTGCTAGAACCTACAGAATATGCAAATCTAGAGAATTCGAAGACTCTCTTGCTTTAAATTGACTCCTGGTCTGCGATCCGGAATTCTAAGTAAGGGACTTCGGTTATAAAGAAGAAATGTGTTAGGCACCCTCTCTGCCCATACAAGTGTACGGTCTCTACTCTGTATGGTAAACTAATCTTAAGGGATGGGATATGATCGAAGTGGGACTAGGAAAACTCAGATTTCTGATGTAGTAAAATCTGAGATTCCTGCAAGTTACAAAGCATACGTCCGAGGAATGTTTAGAAAAGCAGATGTTATAATGCTAATATAGTTTTTTTTTTTTTTTAAGGACTAAACTACCATGAGTTTCTGATGTGACAGGATCCGATATTCTACAAGTCACAGAGCATATATTCAATGGTGATCTAGAGGAGCAAGGGGGATGAGAAGGGAGATAATGATACGATGAATACTTTATAGAAGATAGTATGATCTTTGGCTTGCACCTGAAATAGCTAGGACATGTAGTGCACAATGACCAATGTGGATGAGATTGTAGGAGTTGAGGATGGCTTGGAGGAGACTGGGGGAAGGCTAAAGGGTGGGGCTTCAAGAGCTACCATTCACTCTCACTCACTTGCTCTTTCTCTCTCTCTTACTCTCCCTTAGAAAATTTTGAGAATTGTATCTCTTAGGTAGAAGTATTGTATGACATGAAAAGAAGTGAAGACTATTTATAGCCTTTTGGGATGACACTTTGGTAATTCTAGGGTTTATGGAAGGTAAATGTTGACATGGTAGCTTGTGATTGGTTGATGGGAGAGAAGTGTCATGTAACATATTCTTATAAGCTCTTCGAGTTTGGTAAAATAGTAAATAGGGTGAACTTCGGGGGTAATTTTATAACAAAAATTGACTTTGGGAGGGGGGACAATTGTGTGCTCGGAGGAAACACCTCTAGGATAAGGGGCGGTACTCAGATTACCGCCCGGGAGTTTTCCATGGTTTTTGGCTAGTGGGCCCGTTTCGGATGTTTTAGATCAAAATGGCTGGGTATGTTTTTGGGAACTGGGTCGATTTTCGGGTAGGCTCTAGTTCGGATAATGGTTTGAGTTAGGGTTTAGGTTAGGGTTAGGGTTTAAGGAATGGTTGTAGTTTCTGGCTCTCTTCCTAAGGGTTATCCTTGCCTTATCAAGTTGTTAGCCTGCGTGGGGTGTCTACACATTGTCATAATCTAATCCGCGTCCCTTTACTTTCCTTAGAGAATGGATTGGCTACTCCCCTTGTCACCAGCCCCGTGGCTGATGGTCGATGCTCTATGGGCACCATGATGTATGTGTTTCATCCATTCCGTTCATCCATTTTTACAGATCATTTTAGGGATTTATATAAAAAAAATAGAGGAATATAAATCTCAGGTGGACCACACCACAGGAAAACAATAGTGATTGGATATCCACCATTAAAATCTTCCAAATGCCCACTAAATTGTTTATTTGACATCCAATCTGTTGATTAGTTCATACAAACCCAGATGAAGGGAAAAAACAAAGATCACCTTGATCCAAAACCTTTATGTCCCCCAAAAAGTTTTTAATGGTCGAAGTTCATTCAACATTGTTAGTAATGTGGTCCACTTAAGATTTGTATTTTCCTCATTTTTGGTCTTATACCATAGACTCATCTATTAAAATATATGGACAGCATGGATTAAGCACATACATTATGGTGGGGCCCACGGAGCACCGACCACCAGCCATTGGCTGGTGGTAGGTGGAGTAGCCAATCCGTTTCCCTTGACTTGGGAATGGACGATTCTTATGATAAATATGGCCATCTGGTTGAACGCGCCGACCGTCAGATCTAGGCCATCTATTTGGAAACGGATCAGCTACTCACCCTGCGACTAGCCAATGGCTAGTGGTCGGTGTTGTGGCCCCACGATGGTGTATGTGTTTCATCCATGCTGTCCACCCATTCTTCCATATCATTTTATGGTCTGAGCCCAAAAACTGAGGTTAGTCCAAATCTCAAGTGGACTGCACACTGTCGATTGAATGCCCACCATTAAAAACTTCCTGGGGGCCACAAAAGTTTTAGATCAAGGTGATATAATTTTTTTTCCCTTCATCCGGGTCTATATGACCTAATCAACAGGTTAAATGTCAAATAACCATAACAGTAGGCCTTAGGAGGTTTTTAATGGTGGAAATTCAATCATTATTGTTTTCCCATGGTGTGGTCCACCTAAGATGTAGATCTACCTCATTTTTAGGATCAAGCCCTAAAATTATCTTTCAAAATGGATAGACGGCATGGATAAAACACATACACAACATAGAACTGACCACTAGCCACTTGGCCGGTGGCAGCGTCACTAGCGAAATTGCATCCATCTGTTTGGACGCCTTAACTGTCAAATCCATACCATTCTTTTTTATGCTATAACCATCATATATGGGCTGATGATTTGAACCAGTCACATCCCAGATCTGACTCATCCATCTGCTAATAGATCTTGACCATCCATTAAGGAAACCGGATGTCTTTAATTTGTACTTTTTTTTAACACATGCACACACACACCCACATACTCACACTGTAGTGGGATTTCACCACCTATGGATACTTGAACCCTTGATTGGGTGTTAAAACTCCTAAGAGTTTACCAACGGAGGGTGGAGCAAGAGTAAGGATCTAGTCTTTAATTTGTACTCGAAATAGGGGTATGGAGCGATCGACTAGGCTTAGTAATTGATCGAGTGAGCCATAAATTATATAGATTGATCTCTAGAGAGTTCTGAACAAGTTCGATCGATCGACTTGGAAGTTCGAGTGATCGATAGAATTCGAAAAATACTTGTAAAATCTTGAGATCCTTTTGAGCATGTTTGAGCGATCAAACATGTAGTTGTCGATTGATCAAGGGTTGCTCGATCAATGCTTTGATCGACAGCGCATGAGATTTTGCATAATTGCGCGGATTGTTTTCTATTCCAGGTATAACACTATATATATGGGCGTAATTCGAGATTAGGATATAATTAAAAGGGCTTAAATATTTCAACTAGGGATTTGAAGGGAAACTAGGGTTTTTTGAAAGTTTCGCATCTGTAAGTAAAATCTATCTGTAGTAATTCATTTTTCATAGTGAAATTGTTGTCACTTTATGCCGTAGTTTTTTCATGTTAAAGCGTGTGTTCTTGTGCATGTTTTATTTCGTTTATCTTTCGCTTGTCTGATTTGAGTATGAGATTTCGTTATATGGTCCCCCAACAAGTGGTATTAAAGCTATATATTAGGATTCGAGTTTGAATATGAGATATGTCAATAAAGGGATCGAACGTTATGTATGAAAGGAAGAAGTTCACTTGGAAAAATAATTTTAAACTATAAAAGGTGAAGATGGGAGGCCTTCTAGTTCAACAAGAATTGAAACAGGCATTCCTTCGTGTAGTGAAGCATCCTGCGACTATGAGCGATGAATTTTGGGAAAAACTAGATGAAAGAGAGAAAACCTCGATTCAATTATGCCCATATGATGAGGTCATTTATAATGTCTTTGATCAAAAGACCATCACAGGGTTTTGGACGAAGTTAGAAGTCTTCTACATGATGAAATCTCTATCGAATTGTCTGTATCTGAAAAAGTGAGGGGTATGATATTAATGAACATATCAATGTGTTTAATAAGTTTCTTTGCAAATTGACGAGTGTGGAAGTGACGATTGGTGCGGAAGATCAAACCATAATTTTGTTGATTTCTCTTCAAAAGTCTTATAAGAGTCTCGTAGACACTACGTGTAACGTCCTGAATTTTCATCGTTTTGGATTTCCTAAAACCCTTAAAAAACTTTCACCATAATTAGTTCGCGTTGTCACTAACCAACCCTTAATACTCGTGGTAAGCTTATACACGAGTGGTACCAATAAAAAACTGCCCGAATTTGATTAATCAACCATAGAAAGTTAACGATTCCGCCCAATCACTTAAACATCGAGTATAACCTTGTGATTTGTTCCCATAGGGCCCAAATATAGCCGCCCTATCACTGACTAATCAAGGCGACCATAACTAAATTAAAGATCTACCCAAAGCCAAAACAACTAGGGGTCAGATCATAGTTAACAAACCAAAGTGACCAATTATCCATTTAGCATACGAACTAACAGTTTAGAGTAATTATGACTGAATCGCCATTTTCACCAATTACGAATAAGCCACACTATGAACATAGTTAATCTTCGTAAGCCATACTATGAACATAGTTAATCTAAACCCTAATCATTGCGCACAAAAAATCTTGCTACCTAATTCATTTCAGAAATGCCTTGATTTTTCAAATAAGCTCTGGACCGCTCGTTAGTGGCCACTAGTTTCAAAACTATAAAATAAGGTTTGTCTTACTGGGCTCGACGTCCATTGTGGGAGCTAAACCCGGATAGTGTCTATGATCACTCAACTTGAGCCGAAGGGCGGGTGCATGAGAAGTGCAAATATCCTAGGGAAGAACCTGAAACTTAAGTGATTTAAGTTGTACACTCTTTCACGAAGTTGAGAATTTCAGACAGTCAGTTTAAGACCAAACTTCACATGTAGGGTAAGGATAATTCTCTACACATCCGTATAACCGCGGCCCGTTTTGAATATTACCAACCGTTGATATGACACGGGCTTCCCACGACCGATCTGCATATCCGATCATACTGAAAATGTGTCCAAGCATTGATTCATTGGTAAGGAACCTACCATATGGTATAGATGAGCCCGCAGGCCCTCCAGGGGTCCCGTTAGTTAGAAATGACCGCCTATAGGGTATAAATATCAAATAGATTGGCTTTAGGGCCATTTGCACACCATCTGGAACTATAAATAGCTCCCAAATCACCCCATTTCCTCCTAATCTGAAATTCAGAGCCCTAAGTGAAAAAGAGAAGAGAAAGGAGAGAGAAAAGAGAAGAGATCGGAGGAGTGGATGCTAGAGGAGAGTTTTCCTATTCCCTTTGGTCCACAAGCCCAACTACTACCACTTCCATTGTCGAAACTACTCTGGTGATGATTAAAGGTAAGATTTTGAACATTCCCTATAGATGTAAGTCTTCAAATGGGTTTTCCCCAACCCTAACGAACCTGTGTACTTGTATAGGTGACCGATGATTCTCCCTTGGAAACATATTCCTAGGAGTGAGTCTGAATTGGGTGTGTTACCGAAAGGCGCAGACCATAAATATTTAGGTTGTCGTTTATTAATTCTACTGTTCAGTGAATGATTTATGATTGCTAACTTAGAATTTGCATGATAACCTATGTGTATTTCAATTTCAATCCATGATTTACAAATCTTAAGATAGTGACACCTACGTGTTCGATGAAATACCTGAATGAGTAGATTATTGATTGATAATTGAATGTGAATCCAATCATCTTTAATGTTCATGGACTTGATTATATTAAGAAGTAGGACTATAAGAGTAGTTTGGTTAGTCGACAAATTTTCGGATATAAGTTTACCAAATTAGTTTGGCCACCCTGGGCAAGTTCGATCGATTCGGGTTAAACACGGATGACCGACAATGGCTGGGCCACGCGGGGTGCTTACACACTCCATGTCGGTTATGCCAGTGTTCACCCGTATTAATCGAAATTGTCCAAAATACCAACTAATCATATATATGTTCACCATGTACAATCACAACTTACCAATTGTAAAGGTTTACTATTAACCATGACCATTGCGATCCTAAAAACTCATAAGCAGGGCATGGTAGTATGGGACACTGTGTCCGTACTGTCAGCATACGCTGGGGTGACAAGCCTCCTCGTAGTGACTGCGAGCATTACTTTTACAACTTGCCCTTCATATGTATTCAGCTAGGAATGATGAACCCAGACGGATCAGGGATTACAGGCGTAGGACCGTTGTAGTTATCCCACATCTAGTGATTTAGTTGAAACCAATGACTAAAAGGGAGGTGTCCTAGCTTCCCCGAACTACTGGACGAAGAGCATAATTAATTCCTCGGCTAACATAATCATTCAACGCATTGTATTAGCTTAGAATATGGCGAAACAGGAGTTGGAGTCGCCTGTTGAGGAAGTGTTATCATTTGTGAAATAGGTGGTCAGAGCCGCGTGTTAAGGTAGTGTTGTATGGTGAAGGCATACATCATTTCATAAACTCCATTATTCGCATTAAGAAGAGTAATTGAGAAATACTTGTTTTACGTTACTTTATCATTCTTGTACTGATAGACTTGATAACATGTGTAATCCATGCTTTATAGAACCACTGAGTCAATCACTCACTCTCACTATGGGATGGTGTTTTAAAACACCAACCAGACGCTGATATAGATGCAAGGACCACCGAGGCCGATGTATTGGACCAAACGGGCATGGATAAAGAGAAGGAGTTCTATTACTTCTAGCTTTATGATGGGCTGATGTAGGTTACTCACTTTTCGACAAGGAGAGTCGAGTGATTGGGCTTAGCTAGACACCACCTTTCCACATTTTTGTTGATTTTAAAATTGTATATTGGACCCAGTTGACATACTCTAGATAATCATACTACATGTGTTTTAATTTAATCTTCTGCTTTAATCGTGTTTATTCTGGTGTATGATACAATGTTTAGTATAATCTTCTACATGCTTAATTGCCCAATGTAGAAGTAACCGAGAAACCAGCTTCCACAGAGCATAAGTGATGTTCGGAATCTCGGGAGTCGAGCTTTACTCGATCCTTGAAATTCAGGGCGTTACACTATATGTCATGGTAGAGAGACCATTAACATCAAAATTGTCATCTTAGCCCTTCACTCAATGTAGTTGAGAAAGAAGGAAAGTGGCGATGGTTCCTCTATAGATACATTTACAGTTAGGAGAAGACAGAGCAGGAAAAGGGAAACCCGCAATCTTGGTCCAAGTCAAAGGGTAAGAGGAAGATGAAGTGACGAAATTGAAGGAGACAGAGGTATATGAAGAAGGATTATTGAAATCCTAAAGCCTAAAGGGGAGAAATATCAGAGGATTCATAGAGGGAGCCCAACGTAGCGAAATCTAAAGTAGGTACGAGTGGTTGTATTGTGTTGCCGGTGTCCAAGGTTAGACACTTATATGAAGAACGTAAGAATGAGTGAATTTTGGATACGGAGGCATTGTATCACATGTGTTCTCATCGGAGTTGGTTCACTACATACAAGAAGTGTGATAGTGAGCAGGTGTTTATGGCCAATGATATTTCTTGTAAGTTTGTTGGTGTCGGAATGGTGTGCATCAAGATGTTTGATGAAAGTGAGCGTATCATGACGAAAGTGAGACATGTTCCTGAACTGAAAAAAAAAAAATCTTTTGTCCTTATGAGCACTAGATGCACGTAGGTGCAAGTTCACTAGCTATGATCGTATCCTGAAAGTTTCAAATGAGGTACTCATTGTGATGAAGGCACAATAGAGCGATAAACTTTACAAGTTGATTGTGAATACTGTATCGGGTGAAGCTACAACATCTATAGAGGAGTTCACATCAGCACGTTTATGGCATGCCCTTATAGGCTGCATGAGCGATCACAGTATGAAGGTACTATATGCTTATTTCTTGATTCATGCTTTTAAAAGTGTTGATTTAAATATATGTGGGCATTGTATATATAGTAAGCAATCACATTTATCTTTTAAATCTGGAAAACATGTAAGTAAGGGTGTTCTGGATTATATGCATTCAGATGTATATGGTTGTCGCCCATGGTTTCTGGATGAGGTCAATGTTTTTGTATAATTCATAAATGACTACGCTAGAAAGGTGTGAGTCAATTTCTTGAAAAATCAATCTAATATTTTTGACACCTTCAAGATGTGGAAGGCGATGGTGGAAAAGCAAACAAGGTGGAAATTAAAAGTAATGGTGATAGACAAAGGTGGAGAATTTATGTAAAAGGATTTCGATCATTTTTGTAAAGATGAGGGGATTACACGACATAACACAATCAGGCACACACCAGAGTAAAATGGTGTAGCGGAATGAATGAATTGGACTCTCATGGAGAGCTCAAAGTATGTTGAGAAATACTAAATTAAGCAAGGAGCTATGGACTAAGTTTGTTAACACGGCTTGTTACTTAGTGAATCGGTACTTGTTTAGACCGATAAATTGTAAAATTTTAAAAGAAGTACGAAGTGGTCATGATGTAAACTACTCAAGGCTGTGAGTATTTGGTTGTGATGCTTACTCTCATGTACCATTAGTTCAGAGAGATAAGCTAGACCTAGGGGCGAAGAAGTGCACATTTATTGGTTGTGGTGATGGTGTGAAGGAATATAAGCTATATGACCAAGTCACACGAAATATCACGACATTCCATGACACCGGATTTGATGAGGATTCCTTGTTCTGTAAGGTTTGAACACAAGGAAATTAAAATTTTAGTAGCAATTTATGTTAAAATAGAAAAATGAGAGACACAGGAAGAAGCCGAGTTGTAGGAAGAGGTACGGGAGCAAGCAAAGAAGCCACCTATGAGGAGAAATCCACTGAGAGATTTTAGATTACCAGCGAGATACAAAGATGATCAAATATTGCATTCGCTGTAATTATGAATGATGGGGATCTATTTACTTTACAAGAATTATTGGATGACCCACATGTTGAGAAATGGATGGGAACGATGTAAGACAAGATGAATTCTTTGTATAAGAATGAGAGGTAGGAGTTGGTGGAGCTTCTCGTTGGGCATAAAGCAATCGGGTCTAAATGGATTTATAGGACAGATACAAGGCGAGATTTGTGATGTTAGTCCTTATATTGGTTATCAATTATTTCTACGACTGATAACGCATTACTACCTATTAAGTCGGTTGGTACTTTATGATTGTCCCCTATTGCTAATTGGTCATTTATTTTGAAAATTGCTTTCCATGTTCCTAAGTTGTCTTCCAATTTGATTTATGTGGATCGGCTTATTGAAAATAATCATTTAGTTATTTTCCTTGGTAATTTTTGTGTTGTGTAGGATCTGGTGATGGGGAAAGTAGTTGGGAAAGATAAGACAAATGGTTGCCTCTTCATGTTGGAGTTCCCTTCTGATGTCATTTCAACCTCTCTTTTTTTTCCTTTTTTTTTTTTGCCCCATCTGCTTTGGATATTTTTTATGCTAATAAATTGTGGAGACGTTAGCATTGTTGCCTTGACATTTATATTCTTATAGGCTTTACCATTTTTTTCTTTGCTTTATTAGATAAATTGAACATTAATAATTCTTCTTCGAATTTTTCTTATTCTTCATGATGTTTATAAAAAAGTTAAGTTATTTCTATTTTCTTTGAGTACTTCTCGTAATTTTACTATATTTGATTTGGTGCATGTTGATGTTTGGGGTCCTCCTATTTTATCTAAATCTGGATTGCGATATTGTATTATATTCATAGATGATTTTACTCGATTTATGTGGATTTATTTCATGCATTCCAAGTCTAAAGTTTTTGACATTTATTGACAGTTTTCCTCTTTGGTGGGTACCCAATTTATGAAGAAAATTAAGGTGTCGCATTTGGATTTGGAAGGGAATAATTTCTTTGGTTTTTTTTTTTTTTTTTTGTATTTATATTTGCATGATCGTAGTGTTATTCATTAGAAGACCAGTTCTTGCACTCCTAAGCAAAATGAGGTTGTTGAACGAAAGAACGACCACATTGTAGAGACTGCATATACATTGATGTTTGATATGTCAAATCCTCATATATTCTAGGTTGAGGTAATGTTGCATTTAGTATATCTTATTAATCATATGTCGACGATCCTTTTTTGTAATGTCTCTCCTTATTTTGTTCTCTTTGGGTCCTTACCTAATTATTCATCATTGCACGTGTTCGGGTGTGCTTGTTATGTTCACGTTTCTACTCTAAAATATAACAAACTATCCTCTAAGTCCACTTGGTATATGTATTTGGACTTTAGTGATACCTAAAAGAGGTTTTATGTTATGATGCTACTTGTAAACGGGTACGTATTTCTTGTAACATAGTTTTTCTGAAGCATGTACCTTTTTATTCTCAATCATTTTCTACTACTGCTCCACCGAATTTTTCTACCACTAGGCTAACTGATTTTTCAAATATTATGGTTGCTTCTTTCATTCCTCGTCCCTCTAAATCTATTACCACCAGCACAGAGCACAACCTTTGCCTCCTCCTTTGGCTACTTCACTTATTGCAAATCTGTATTCCCCCTACTATTGATTTGATTCTCCCACCAATACATCGTTCTACTCAGCCCCATAAATATCTGGATCGTTTGATTTACTCTATGTTTGCCATGTCTTTTCCATTGGATTCCATTTCTATCCCTACCTCCTATTCATAGGCCACTTCTCAGAGTTATTGGCGAGATATTATGGAAGAGAAGCTTAAAGTATTGGCTGAGAACCATACATATGATCTTGCTCCATATCCTCTAGGGTAGCAGGTTATCGGAAACAAATGGGTGTATTCTATGAAGTTGATGAGTATCTTGATCGGTACAAAGCACAACTAGTTGCTTAAGGGTACAAGCAAGAATTTGGGATCAATTATGATGAGACATTTACCCCAATGGTGTAAATGAAGACCATTCGTACTCCTTTCCTAATTGCCTCGGTTTATACTTGGCCAATTTTTTAGATGGACTTGAAGTATGCCTTTTTTCATGATGACCTGCATGAGACGGTGTATATGATATAGTCACTTAGCTCTAGTGATGGTTTTAGAGATATGGTGTGTCGTCTGAGGAAAGTAACTTATGGTCTTAAGCAGGCTCCACATGCCTGGTTCTAACGTTTTCATAATGTGGTTATTGGTGCTAGCTTCTCTTAGAGTAGGTACACGACATCTAGTTTATGTGGATGACCTATTATTGACTGGTAGTGTCTCTTCTAAGATTACTGAGTTATAAATGGTTTTATGTTTTTCATTTCGTATGAAGGATTTGGTTCCCCAAACTTATTTTCTGGGTCTTGAGATCTCTCGATCTGAGAGTGAGATTCTTGTTAACTAGCATAAGTATATCATAGATCTCATTGCTCTTGCAAAGTTAACTGATCGAAAGTTTGTTCATACTATTATGAAACTGAATGTTCAGTATGGCCATGATGATGGTAACCTTCTAGAGCTACCCATACTTCACCGATTGGGGATTTTTAGAGGAGGTTGACTAGGAATACCTTCCAAATCTATGATTTCCTTTGAAGCCATTCGTTGTAGTTGAGCTGTCGCAAGAATATCAAAATGCTCCTATGTGATCTTTGGAACTCCTGGGATAGGTGCCTCAGTCGCAGGAGCAAGGTAAGTAGCGGCCGACCTTATCCTCACTCTCATCGTCCTTTTTACAATAATGGACGATGGCATGGAGGCCCTCCTTTTCTTGTTTGTCACGAAGCCCAATTGGGAGCAGAATTGAGAAATGAGTTTTGTTGTGCTTCGACCGCCTAAGAATTTGTTATATTGGCAATCCCACCACACCACGAAGCTACCCATCGCTTCAGGAGACTCTGGATAGGTTGGAATCATTAAAACGACCGATTCCTTGCCATAGTTTTTATTGAGGGAGACATAGAACTCAAGATTGTTCACTATCAACCGATCGTAAGCAGGTTGATTGGATGTTTTGTGACTGGACAAGGCCTAATTGTCGAGCAAATAAAGAAGGATGATATTATTTGATTCCAGCCTTTGCATTTGTGCCTGTTTCGATTGTGCCTCCATAAGGTAGGTCGCGACCAATAACATAGTAGGTCTAGGCTTGATGTGACCGACCGACAGAATACCCATCATCAGGCTTGAATTGTCATGTCAACCATTATGGCCCATAAGCCTTTTCTTCTCCAAAAGGCATGAAGAATATACTTACTCTAGATATTTCAAGCGAGAAGAAGCTGAAGAGACAGTTATCGACCGTAACATTCTCTGACGGAATGTGGAGAATTCGATCCCCATAAGAAGAAAATTTTCGATCCACTCATGCTAATTAACTGAAGGGAGAAGGGAGAAAATAAGCAAAGAACCACATCTAGACTATCAAAACGGTCCTTCCCTGGAATGCAACCCTTTATGAGCGACCTCGTAGAGACTTCAATACAGATGGGCAAGAACATATGGCGCCAAAGCTAAGAGTTGGCCTTGTGCAAGATATTCGGCCAAAGCTGCATATTCAGACGTAATTTGTTGGAAGCTCACGCACAGGAGATGCCGACAAATCCAATGAAGTAGGAATGTTGTATGCTCAAGTTCATTGACTGTGACATCAAGTTTGCGATATGCCTTCATAAAGTTGATATAGCCTTGGGTGGTCTTACTTGGAAAGTCTTTGTGTTGCCTTTAGTTAGCACTAGCATAGTAGGTCATTCCGAAAGGTAATAGCTCAGTCAGGTAACAAATATCCTTGATAATGATACTCATTGGACCGCAATAAAAAATATAGGTATTGGTCGAAGTGCTCCAAAACGATGCCAACGAGAGAAGAAGGGATAGATTAACTTGATATTTAGAGAGAGAGAGAGAGAGAGAGAGAGAGAGTTAGATACGCTGATATATCCCATTATCCCTTCACATACTTTCATATTGGGACAACACCCGAGTGAACCATTCATCCCATTTTAAAAGGGGTTTCAGCCATGTCCTCGGTGTCTCTAATGTGTTAACCACATCAAGAATAGATCCGATTATTGTAAAAATCTCTTCCCCTGGGCAGATTGGGAAGAAGGGATCCAGAGGTTGAAGTTCTTCGACTGAAATTTCTGGAGAAAAATATCGGGCTGAGACAGAAGGCTTCTTCGTCCAAAGGAGATTTAAATATCATTTTCTCGTTGCATTTTTTAGTAAACAGGTCCATCATGACCATTATATTTGAAAGAGGGAGCAGATGATGAAGAGGCAGCCATTGCAAAAAGAAAGATTAGAAGCAAAGGTTTCAAAGAAAGAAAGCGATACGGAAGCGTGATGAAGTTGGATTCAAAGTGACGAATATATACACGCGAAACGAAAAGGCCATTTATTGCAAAATCATAATTATTGTGGCAAAACAGCTAATAAAGATATATGTTGGTTCGAAATTCATTCGACGCCTCGATTCAACATGGCCGATAGCAAAGCAACCGATTGAAGGCGGTTCGTTTTATGTCACACATGCGGGCATTTAAAGATGGCCTTAATGAAACATCAAACATTGCTATCTTTTTCTTCGAAAGAACAACAACGAAGGGGGCAATGTTTGTACCATATCCGGCCAAATCCTATTTTCAGCTAATCAAGGCCGAATACATGCAATCTGTATGGATGCGCATGCTACAGTTGCAAGATTTTCTGTAGATATGTACAGTCGCATTTCGATAAGTGGAGCCACAACATATTAATTGCATTAAAGCGGTAGAAGAAAGTGCGACCGAATTCAGTTGGCTAAGTGACAGGTGGCCAACGATCAAATTCGCATGACCGCTAAATAGGTGGTTAAAGGATAATCCAAATAAGGAGGAACATGAGAAGCATCTAAAAGCAGAGAAATTGAGAAATAGTTACTGTAACCATCGGGACGTGGGAAGGATCTAGAACTGTTGATCAAAGCTATAAATAGAAAAGCAAAACAAGAAGAAAACTCATCTCATACCAAACCAATCAAACCAAAACTATCTTTCAATTACCTTTGCAATTATCTTGTCAATTAACATTCCTTAGCATAACCATTTACTTTCTCTGTTGAGTAAATTATTTTTCTTAGTGTAATCATTTACTTTCCAAACTTGCTATTTACATTCAGTAGTGTAATTCGTAGCATTAATTAAGTAACTAATAATTTTAGCTATAATTAGAGTTTATGCTCGCACACTGAACTTCATTTGATCATCAAAGGAGTGCCCTTCAGTAAATCTGTAGCGATCGACTATAAGGATTTCTTCCTCATTTTGCTTAATATGTACTGAAAAGTCCTTTCGTACAGAAGGAAAAGGAGTAACCCATCATCATAAGATGAACCCCACCCTTTGACTATCGCCTAATCCATTTACACATTAAGCGAGTGGCTGAATAGGCAACCGATCTTCTTAAAATTCAGTCATACTTTATGTCTACCTACTTTGGCACTCGGGGTCACTATTGTTCAGTTTGAATTTGAGTCGCAATCCTAATTCTTACACACCCACAACCACTCGTGCTAGGAAAAAACAAATGAACATTACCTATTTAGGAAGGGATTATCTAGAGGTTAGGTTTTTTAAGTCTAAAGTTAAGGTCACCAAGGAACCTCATAGTGTTAAGGGTCCAATATTGCATATTATCTCCCATTTATATCTTGGTTTTATGAACATGATAATGCTTAATGTTCTATTTTACTCATGTTTGTGTTGTAAGGTGAATTTAAGAGCTTGGATTGAAAATGGTACTAAAAGCATAGATTTGATGCTCAAGAATCATCGAGGCAGGGGATGGATCTTAGGAGACCAAGATTGAAGAATTCACATGCCAAAGATTCAAGAAAACCAAGTGAGTAATGAAGAGAATCGATTTGAAGTGAAAAAAAAAAAAGGAATCCTGAATAGTCCTGAAAAATCATATTCTGAAACTCTGGGTCATTTTGTGAAATTGTGCAAAGTGAAATCTATTTTGGAAAACTGCGCAGAGTGAAGTATATTTTAGCAAGCTGTGTAAATTTGAGGCGGTTTCTAGAGTTTTCCAACTATGTGTGAAAGTTGGAGTTCCACAACTATAAATAAGACTCCCTGAGATGCTTTAAGGCATCTTTTAGGGTTTAAAAAGTGGAGCAAAGGGTGGAAAAGTCGTCGCCAAGAGTTTTTATTCTTCTTCCTTAGTTGTTTTCATGTTTTTCTTAAGAGACTTTGGTCCAATCATGTCTATGGTTGGCTAAACCTGTAATGCCCTGAAAATCGAGGGTTGAGCAGCAGCTCAACTCCCGAGTTCCAACACATCACTTATGCAACATAGATAATGATGATTAATGTTGTCCGTAATAGTCCCAATCATATTCAAACACAATAGGCATTCATATGTAATAGTCAAACAGCATGTGACAACCAATTTCAGTATAAATCTCATTTGAGCATTTTAACAAACACATAGTACGCATATTGTCATACATAGGCATTTCATCCATAAAGCACGTAGTAGTAAGATAGGTTTACAGGAAGGAAATATAACTATAGGTAAGGTAATTGAGAATCCTATCTCAGCACCCTCATTACATACATTTCAGCCAATATTTTCTCATTCAGGCATTTTATCGAACACTTAGACTACACATATCAACATACATGTAATAAATTAGTTATAACCTATATTATAGCAAATCCTTTCATAAAGGAGTTACTACCTGTACAAAAATCATATATTCTCAAACAATAATCATGGCAAGCACAAATCATAATTCCATCTTCATACAGACATTTCAACAAACACATGGAATGCATTAATTTCAACATAGTTCATATATATGTGTAAAACACGGAAAACCTTGCATCTAAGCACATGTGACAGCAATCAAGTCAGTCATAAATCATTAACTGACATTGAAAGCCTTGAAAACCATAAACATTTATAGTCCACACCTTCCGTCGGTAAACTCGTATCGAACTCAGTTCGAACACTATGCCTTCATCTATAGCCTTCATTTATAGTCCACACCTTCCGTCGGTAAACTCGTATCGAACTCAGTTCGAACACTATGCCTTCATCTATAGCACAACGGCTACCTGAATCACAAAATAGGTAGTTATTCCATCGATTCTTCTACTTGGATACCTAAAACAGATTAGGGTTAGGGTTTTTTTTACCCAAAAACAGAATCGAAATCGCCGGTATAGTGATTCAAGTAGGATGATTTGGCCCGTGGAGTGGTGGGATCGAATCCCAACAACTATCTCTCACTCTCTCACTATTTTCCTCACTTTCTCCCTCTCTTTTCTCTCTTCTCTCTCTTAGGGTTTTGAAATTCGTATGGAATGAGAGAGGAGTGGGTTAAGGCCCTTACATAGGCCCAGAACTGATGTCAATGGCCCCAAGGCCATGGTATACTTAGGTTGTAGCCAAAAGCTATCTGTTCCAGGCCAACGGAGCTCATCCGGAGGTCCATTGCTCGCCTACAGTCTGAAGAAAGTTCCCTGACAATAGATCTATGTCAGGTTAAAGTTTCGGTCCGATCGAATTTGTAGATCGACCTTGGAAGACCAGTTTCAGTTCAACGGCCATTGTCAATCGATCATGGCCACAAATACACTGACATGTGTAGGAAAATTTTCCTGATCAAAGGGTGTAGTTGGGTCAGAATTTGACGGTCTGAAACCTTAAATTTGGCCTGCAAGTGAATGGCCCAAATAACTTAAGTTTGAGTTCATTTTCTAAATATATTCGCGTTTCTCACACACTTCGCTCCAGACTCAAGTTGTGCATTTCTGTATATTATTTGGACTTGATTCTTGAGATGGTTGTCAAGCCCAGCAAGGCGGTCATAACCGTATAGTTTCGCGGTAATCGGACTTTTGACGCGCGGTCAAAGTCCAATACGGAGTTTCAGTGTGCTCCCGAGAACAACTGGGTTTTGAGATTGATCCTAGGTTTTTAGGTAATGTAGAGTTAGCGATTCTACTAGTTTTGGGTCTTGCAGTTCGTATAGAAAGCAGTTCAAGCTAATCTACTAATTAATTTAGTTTAGTACTTAATTAATTTTCATCTAATTTCTAAAGGATTCGGTCCTTAGTGATTTCTGCCTGAGGTAGTACTCGGGTCTTCATGCGGATTTTTCCGAGACGTTACAAGACCTCTTAGCTAGGGTTAAGAGCTGAAGCTTGTAGCATGATGGGATGTTTCTATTTCTTTGATTCATGTTTATGTTGAACTCCATGTATTCTAATTTGATATTTAAGGAATACTTTCAGTTTTTAATGGTTTATTGTAACTCAAATTACAGTAGATCTGTAATACTTTGAGTATCTTCTTTTCCTAATTTGAAATTGTGAAATTAGTAAGCCATGTTGTTCACCATCGTCCCTTGGGCATGGTAGGGTGATGGAATCCTTCCTAATCCTCACAATTCTCCTACTTTGAGATTATGGGATTGGTAAATTCTGTTGTTTGCCATTGTCTCCTCGGCATAGTTTGGTGATGGAATTCTTGCCAATTATCATAGTTCTCCTTCATTGAGAATTAGGTTAATGAAGTTTAGATTTGGTTTTATTAATATATTTTTCAATTTGATAAGATAGGACTCCAATTCTAATTGTGTTACTTGAATCAAGCAAAGGGGCTCCCTGATCACTACAAGTGGATCCTTGGCACCCTAGTTCCCACTTTTAAATTCTTAGTTGTAATTACTTAATTCACAATTACTCTCTTAATCACTTCAGAATTAGTTTTACATATTCTTCTAGTTCTACTTCTAGTTAATTTCAGAAATGCACAAGATCGGTCCATATGGATTCGACCTCAGTTGTACCGAGATTGTTACTGCATCGTGACCTTACACTTGAGGTTGTGAACACATAGTTTACTTGTTCTTCACTCCATGATGTTTCTTGTCATCCTATGTCTTCATTCTTCAGTTTCCAAGTACTTAACTAACTTATTGACATATGGACTCACGTGATCGACAAATAGATGCATAAATAAGTACACTAACACTATTTGGAATATTTAATTTCATACATCAATATGTCACACATGGAATTACTAACACCTGCATGTCATCCATCAAATTCTGCCAAAGTATTCTGAATTTTTATAAAATAAAAATAAAATTAAAATTAAGGGCATGTTTGGGTATTACCTAAATATGTACTCATCTCATTTTAGTTATGTATGATAATTTATGTTATGGGAAGATCCGAGACGACTACAGTCGGAGGGATCGACGATCCGTCACTCCGAGCGGAGAGTCCGAGCCTCGGCATAATACTAGGAAGGTGGGTTAAGATGGACGAAGCTCCCATTCTTGATCACCTTCTTTCCAAGAGCAGTCGGAAGAGAAAATATTCGAGTTATACAACCGACTCCGAGCAAGCATCCATCATGACACTGAGAAGGGCTAGCTGTATTACTTGCGAACGGATCAAGGTTCGGCTCGGGTTGACATAACTAACCATCAGCTCGGAGCGATATCGTCGTCTTCGGTCTGGCTGAGCCGAGGCATCTCCGAGAAGGTCCCACGCGCTAAGTGGAGAAACGCCATGTATAGGTATGCGCTATTATCTCGCCCGCAAATACGCACATCGTAGGACATGATCTTCGGATTCTGGGCAATATCTCCATGATCCACGAACCCCACTGATCATGCCGAGATTATCGGATGCGAATCGAGTGATGAAAATGTATAAATATTACATTATCCCATGAGAACAGGTACGCAACATCTGACACTCTCCCCTTTCTCCTAAACTTAGACCCAGATTCTTTTGTCCTGACTTAGGCATCGGAGGGTCCCAGGCAAGCGGGGTCTCCATTGCTCACGGTTTATGTGCAGGATTCCTGGTCTGACGCCTGCTCGGAGTGTGTGAAGAGGGGAAGAGGGCTGACCAGATTCTGACCTCAACATTTTTTGGTGCCGTCTGTGGGAAGCTGATACAAAAAGTCAATTTCCTATTCTTGAAAGCTATGGCTAGAGGGAAAAAGAAAGCTGTGGTGGTGGAGGAACAGGAGCGATCATTACATTAAAATTGACCCGCTCCTCATTACTACTTCATGCGGAGTGCGCCGGGCCCCTTCTCGGCGTTCTCATGCCGTTCCAACAAATACCGAGCTTTACAAGGCGAAGTGCAGGCCTTGCGCGATGAGCTGCAACGGATGAGACAGGAGCGCGAGCCCCAGCAACAACCTGAGCGGAGAAGTCCAGTGCCAGAAGTTGTCGGACCAACCGTTCAAGCCCATTCAGCAACAAGAAGTCCGAGGCGCGGGACATCTCCGCAACAATCTACCCGAGCACCAGTGTCGGCTCAAAACCCTACCCCAGCTCCAATGCGAGCTCCTACCAGGAATGTGACGACTCGGGCCCCGACGGATGTCCCAGCCGCCTCGGCTTTGGCTCCAACAGACCTTCGTCACACCCTGGAGAGGAGAAGGGAAAGAAGAATGCCTGAGCCGGAGAGCACTCGGGAAGAAGTGGTGAAAAACAGGGATCCCTGGGAGTCACGATTCGCAGACCTGAATAATCCAGTCTTGATGTTACAGAAGCAGCAGCGGTCATCGGCGATCCCATTCTTGTTCAAGCCATGATGGAAGAGACCAAGCCTCCATTCACCTCGAAAATCATGAGCAGTGATGCCTCGAGATTTCGATTCCTCCTGTCATCCAAGATTACTCGGGTCCGGCGACCCATCCGAACATGTGGAAGCTTATCGTTCGTGGATGCGGTCTGACTTGCACCGATGCAATGATGTGCGAGAGGATTCTCGATCACTCGGCCGGATCCGCTCGGGTGGTATCGACAACTCAAGCACTGGATCCATATGTTCATTCGAAGAATTGGCTCGGTCATTCTTTACCCAGTTCATAAGCGGTAAGAGAAGAAGCTGAAAGCCCAATACCCACCTGCTCACCATCAAACAAGGGTCGAAAGAATCCTTAAAGGATTACATTGCTCGATTCAACGAGGAAGCACTGCAGGTGGAAGACTATGACGACAAGATGGCTCTCGCCGCGGTATGTAGCGGCTTGAGGGAATGGAGGTTCGCCTTCTCTATAGGAAAGAACCCGGCAAAGACGTTAGCTGAGCTCATCGCTAGAGCCCAGAAATATGTTCATGCCGAGGAGTTCTCTGCTACTCGCAAGAGTATCCAAGTAACCGAGCCGAATGGTAAAGGAAAGAGGCCAAGGAACGAGGAACCCCAAGCCCCGAGGAAAAACTCGGATGATCATTCTTCTCGTGATTGCCGACCGAGCAGACAGCCAGAAGAAAGATTCCGTTCCTACACACCTCTCAACACTACCGCCGAGCAGATCTTACTAGATATCCGCGGCGAGAAGCTTCTCAATTAGCCAGTCTGTATGCGGGCAGACCCAGAACTTCACGACAAGTGCAAGTATTGTCGCTTCCATCGAGATCATGGTCACAATACCGATGATTGTGTAGATCTCAAAGATGAGATTGAATCCCTCATTCGGAAGGGGCACCTATGTCGGTATACCAAGCAAGAGAAAACTACTCGGAAAGAGGAGCGAGCACGAGAACGCCCCAAAAATTCGACCGAAGAACCTGCGGAGATCCGCACTATCTTCGGAGGTACATCAGGCGGGGGAGATTCAAACAGGGCCCGGAAAGCTCATTCCCGAAGGAGCCCAGAGCATTACATTAATCTTACCGAGCGGCCTAACAAAGAACCACAAGTCAGTCCCTGTAGCCTCACCTTCACAGAAGATGACGCTCGAGGGATCCAACACCCACACGATGACGCCTTGGTGGTCACTGTGACCATAGCCAATCATAAGGTGTACCGGGTTCTCGTTGATACTGGAAGTTCAGCCGACGTGATCTACTCTGAGGCCTTCGAAAGGATGGGGATTCCACAGTCTCGTCTCAGGCCTGTGAAGACCCCCTTACACGGCTTTGCCGGAGAAAGAGTAATCTCCGAAGGAGCTATTTCCCTCCCAGTGACTGCGGGAGAGGGACAACATCAAGTCACCTTGATGGTGGACTTCCTTGTTGTTAATGTGCCATCAGTGCATAATGTGATTATGGGCAGGCCCTCCCTCAATGCAATGCGGGCGGTCGTATCTACTTATCACCTGATAATGAAATTTCCCGCCGAAGGCGGAACATGTTACCTCCGAGGCGATCAACGCGAGGCTCGGAGATGTTATGCCATTGCGGTTCAAAAAAGGTCTGTAAAGCAAACACTCACTGTCAACATCTTGGACCCGCGCGGACCCACCGAGAATAAGCCAATTGAAGATTTGGAAAAGGTACCACTCGACAAAGCCGATCCTAGCAAGACGGTTCAGCTCGGAACATCACTCACCCCTGAACAACGCTCCGAGCTGTTAACTTTCCTGCAACGATACAGGGACGTATTCGCCTGGTCGCACGCGGATATGCCAGGAATCTCTCCAGACGTCTTGGTCCATCGGTTGAACGTGGATCTAGACCACAAGCCTATGAAACAAAAGAGGAGACCGTTTGACGCCGAGCGATGTGAAGTCATTGCGGAAGAAGTCTCAGTCCTGTTGGACGCCGGCTTTATAGAAGAAGTATATTATCCAGAATGGATCACGAATGTGGTGCTGGTTAAGAAGGCAAATGGAAAATGGAGAGTTTGCGTGGACTATTCAGACCTGAACAAAGTATGTCCAAAAGACAGTTTCCCGTTACCTCGGATTGATCAACTAGTGGACAGTACTGCGGGACACGAACTACTTTCTTTCCTGGATGCCTACTCTGGTTACAATCAGATCGCGATGCATCCCCCAGATAGGCAGAAGACTACCTTTGTCATAGACAAGGGGCTCTCTGTTACCGGGTCATGCCATTTGGCCTGAAAAACGCAGGGCCACATACCAGGCTAGTCAACCAGATGTTCGCAAGACAGATCGGGCGCACGATGGAAGTTTACGTCGATGATATGTTGGTAAAAAGTGTCAAGGCATCCGATCACTTGGCGGACCTCGGAGAAACCTTCGAAGTCCTCCGAGAATATCAAATGAAGCTGAACCCAGCGAAGTGCGTTTTCGGAGTCAGCTCGGGAAGGTTCCTCGGATTCTAAGTTAGTCAGAGAGGCATCGAAGCTAACCCCGATAAGATTAAAGCACTCCTCGACATGAGTTCGCCTCGGACTGTCAAAGAAATACAATGCCTCACTGGACGAGTAGCAGCGCTCGGACGCTTCATATCTCGAGCCACTGATAAATGCCTCCCCTTCTTCCAGCAGTTGAAGGGTCATAAGAAGGCCGAGTGGACGCCCGAATGTGAGCAAGCTTTCCAGCAACTGAAACAATATCTGGGCTCACCACCTCTGCTATCAAAACCGGAGGATGACGAATCTTTGTTCTTATACCTCGCAGTCTCAGCCTCAGCAGTCAGTTCGGCTCTGATCAGGGAAGTGGGAAACAAATAGCATCCAGTATATTATGTGAGCAAAGCTATGGTACCAGCAGAAACAAGATACCCCGCTCTGGAGAAGCTTGCACTCGGCTTGGTCGTATCGGCTTGGATGTTGCGTCCATATTTCCAAGCTCATTCGATCATCGTGTTAACCGACTCCCCCCTCCGGCAGATTCTCCAAAAGCCAGAGGTCTCGGGTCGGTTGACCAAGTGGGCGATTGAACTTGGGAATGACATTACTTTCGGCCGAGGACAACAAAGAAAGGCCAAGCAGTGGCTGATTTCATCGAAGAATTCACCGTCCTGGAGGAAGGGCAGATCAACGACGAGGATGAAGTAACTTCGCCTGACCTCCCAAGCAACTCACAGGTTATTCCAGAAGCCGGATGGATCCTCTACGTGGACGAATCATCTAACTCAAAAACGAAGTGGGGCGGGGATCGTCTTGATCGCTCCCGACTCCACAGTTATCCAATATGCCATCCGACTCCTATTCAAAGCTTCCAACAATGAGGCGGAGTATGAGGCACTATTAGGCGGGCTCAGATTGGCCGCCACTCCTCGGGTCCAATCTATACAAGTTCGATGTGACTCTCAGCTGGTCGTGAATCACATCTCCGCCGATTATGAAGCCAAAGAAAATAGAATGATTGCTTACCTAGACGAGACCAGAAAACTGATCGAGAAATTTTGGAACTGTACGATCCACCAGATTCCGAGGACAGAGAACGCATGGGCCGACGCCCTGACAAAGCTGGCATCAACCTCAGAAGGAAAGATTCTGCGGATTATTCCGGTAGAATTCATTGAACAACACAGCATCGACCGAATAGAGAAGAAGACGGTTAATCCGGTGAATAACAGCCCGAGCTGGATGGACCCAATCTTTAGCTACCTCGAGTCAGGAGAGGTTCCCTCGGACAGACAGGAAGCTAGACGTCTGAGACTCCGAGCAGCAAGATATGTTATTCTGAACGGAACTCTTTATAAGAAGGGGTATTCTCAGCCATATCTCAGGTGTCTTCGACCCGAGGAAGCGGAATATGTCATCCAGGAAATTCACGAAGGGATCTGCGGAAACCATTCTGGCAGCCGAGCCCTGGCTTTAAAGGTGCTTCGGCAGGGATACTTCTAGCCGACCCTCAAAGAAGATGTCAAGAGGTATGTTAGAAAATATGACAAATGTCAACGTTTCGCAGCCGTGCCTAGGCAACCGGCAGAGAAAATGACTCCCATGAGCGGTCCGTGGCCTTTCGCTCAGTGGGGAATCGACATCATCGGCCCTTTGCCGACTGGAAAAGGATAAGTTAAATTTTCCATCGTCGCTGTCGACTACTTCACGAAGTGGGCTGAGGCCGAGCCCGTAGCAAAGATTACCGAACAAAAAATAATTGACTTCGTCTGGAAGAACATAGTCTGTAGATTTGGAGTTCCGAACACAATCGTCTCAGACAATGGTCGGCAGTTCGACAATGACAAATTCAGAGGTATGTGTAAAGGGCTCGGTATCAGGAACGCTTACGCATCGCCTCGGCATCCATGATCAATGGACAGTGGAGCGATGAACAAAGTCATCAAGCACCACCTTAAGAAGAAATTGGAGAAAGTAAAGGATAACTGGCCGGAAGAACTTCCCTTTGTCCTCTGGGCATACAAAACCACAGCTCAATCTTCCACTGGAGAAACTCCGTTCTCTCTTTCTTATGGGTCGGAGGCAATAGTGCCCGTTGAAATCGGCCTCCCTACGGTTCGAGTGGATAATTACAATGAGAATCGAAATACCGAGCAAATCACCGCCAATTTGGATCTTCTGGAAGAGATCCGAGAAGTTTCGAAGCTCCGTGCTTGCCGCCCGACATCAACAAGTAGCCAGATTCTACAATTCTAAAGTGAAGGTTAGACGATTCCGACCAGGGGATCTGGTTCTTCGACGAGTCTTTCGAACACTACGGTGGCCAGGAACCAGGAGTACTCGGTCCCTGGCGGGAAGGACCATACCGAGTGGTCCGATCGACTAAGCCCGGATCCTACCACTTGGAGGATCTCGAAAGCCGTCAACTCCCCCACCCGTGGAATGCTGAGCATCTGAAAATTTACTATCCTTAATGAGGCGCTCCGAGTAGCTTACTGACCTTTAAGGTTATTCAATAAATGTACGCCCCTGAGCGACAAGCCTTTAAGGCTATGAATAAAAACACATCCGATCGGCTTGTTCTTGTCATCAACAAAGATCAAACGGACTAAATTCTACAAAGGCGTCTCCTCCTAACTGAGGAGAGGAAGCTACGAGCGTGCGACTTCCCACTAAGGAAGTCGGACCAATTTCTACAAAGGCATCCCCCCTTAACCGGGAGGGCAAAGCCAATGGGTAACTTCGACCCCCCAATAAGGGAGTCGGTCCCACCTACACGGAAGGCCCTTCGCTGAAAGCGAAACGAGTTGATCCTTAAGGATCAGACCGAGGCCCAAATCACATCCGAACAAATCGAGGACTCGGTTCGACTGCACAACCTAGTAAGCAAGAACGACCAATAAAAAGAAAAGGAGGTGATCCAAAATTGGCTCTTTCATTAAATGCTATAAATGCGAAGTACATGGTAAAAAAAAAAAAAAAGAAAACAAAATACAAATAAAGGAAGCGGAGTCTTCAAGAGGTCGGAGGAGCTTGGGAACCGGGGGCTTGATCCTGGTTGGTCGCCTCGGCAGCAGTATCAGCAGGGTCCTCAGGTAGGAGGGGATCGAGGTCAAGGTCCGGGTACAGCTTCTGGACCTCGACAAGGCACTCGTCAAGGCCACGGTCATAAAACTTGGCGGCCTCGATATCCCTCTCCTTCGAGGTCTTGTACGAATCTGTGCGCGATCGCCCCTTGCCCGGGAGGCCTCAGCCTCGGCCTTCTGAGCCTCCAGAGCCGTGGCAACGGCTCTGCTTTTCTCTTCTGCAGCTTCGGCCTTGATCTTCTTCTGGTCCTCACTCAATCGGGCAACCTCCCCAGCCAGGGTGTCAGCGCGGACCCTGGCATGATTCAGCTCAGCCACTGCCGCATCACGATGTGCCTCAAGGTCCTTCGTGATCCTCTGAAGCTGGAGCAGTTCAGACCTGCTGCCTTCAAGCTGATGACACAGATTACTCCGCTCCAGCTGAAGGATAGAAGCCTTATCTCGTAAGACTCCCGCTTCCGCTCTGAGAACCTCCGTCTTCGCCCGGAGGGCTCCCACCTCGCTCCTGAGGGTTTCGACCTCGGCGTCAATTTTCCGACGCTCTCGGACCCTCTTCCAGCATAGGAGGATCCTCGGAACAGACTGGTCCAAAGCAAGGAAATGAGAAAGAAATAATAATACAAAAAATAGCTACAACTTTTTTAAAGGAAGGGGCAGAAAGTACCTAGTAGAAGACTCCAGCCAAGTCTTCCAAGAAGCAGTCGTCCGGTTTATCAAGAAGGCGCGAAATAGATTCCTCTGTAACGTGTTTCGCCGCCCAGTCTGTCAAACAAGACATGTGATAACCCGGCTCGAGCCTTCCTCTGCTCGTGCCAACTTGAGCCGAGCCCGTCTCCTCCCCAGCTCCTATCCGACTACCAGCCGAGGGTTGAGCCCCTCCCTCGGCATCGCGTACAGCCTCCCCCTCATTACCCGGTTGGGTAATCATGGCGTCGGCCATCCGAACGGCTTCCTCCCTCTCGGAGGATGATGGAACGGCTATCAACGGAGGTTCTAACCTTACTCCTTCGTTGGGGGGAGCGGCGATGGATGGAGGGGGGGTTGCCCCCGTTGCTGGAGCAGAGGCGAGGTTAGGGCCGCATAAAGGTACGACCATATCAACACCGACCGGGGGCTCCGTGGCTGCACCCGGTAGTATTGGAATTGGGGACACAATTGTAGATGCAGATGGTCCCTCAACCAAGGGTGTTAAGGCAGGAAATAGAGCTGTATCCCGAACCAAGATGTTCGGGATGGGGGGAGGAAGTGCCACCCTCTGAGACGCGACCCCTGAGGCAGAACCTGAAGGACGAACTCCTTGAACAACCTTCTTCCTCCGAACTACCTTCGCCAAGGGCTAGGCCCTTAGCATCTCCTCAGCAGACAGCGCAGCTTTTCTCCTTCGAGAACTAGATGCCTTGGCCATACCTGTGCGAGAAAATAATAAGAATAGCGTTACCCCGGACCAATGCAAATATGCTGAATGAGAATAAAAATACTCACTGAACGAAGTGGGGAGCGGCCTCGTCTTACAAAGCCCCGATCGGTGAAGGTTAGCAGCTGTGATCAGATCTGACCAGCAGCGACGTTCCTCCGAATATGTCCTCGCCTTAGCTATCTGGTTCCTTTGGTCCGAGGTGATGAAGGGCACGCCCCTCGCGAAACCTGCAAAACAAAAAAAAATATCTCTTTCAAGCAAAGCTGAAGTAAAAGGCAATGCGTGAAAGAAATCTCGACCCGACCTGGCATTGTGAAGTGAGTGGGAACCCGAGTCGATAAAGCCCCAATCTCCGCTGCCGGCGCCTCCCACTCGCCCGTGGCCCAAAACCACTTGTTCTTTCAGTCCTTATTCGAGGACGGAAGACCCAAGACGAGCCCTGACCCCTTGTTACCTCTGGTCACGAAGTAGTACTATGGATCGTTGCCTTCGTGCTTGACCAAGTACAGGTTCATCAGCTCGGCGGGTGTCAATGCCGAGTTCCCTACTTGGTGCCAGATAATGTAAACGGAAATCAGCACCCTCCAAGCATTAGGCGCAAGTTACCCAGGCGCGAGCCCTAAGTAAGCGGTCAGAGCTCGGATGAAGGGGTGCATCGGGAGACGGAGTCCGCATAATAGGCCGCATAAAAATACGGCTATCTCCCCAACCGCGGGATTGCCAGCAGCGTCAGTGGGCTCAGGGGCTCTGATCCGAACGGAGCGTGGTATGTCAAACTCTGTCCGAATCCATTCCATTTGAGACTCTGTAATTACAGAGCCCCCTGGAACCAATTCCGACACCCTCCCACCAGGGGGCATCTCTGGAACATCAGCTATTGCAGCTCTGGGGGCTCATTTTGCCCCTTTCTTGCTGACCTGGCGAGTCCGAGTTCTCACCACCGTCTGCTTCTAGGGCCGAGGATATGACGGCACCGCTTCGAAAAAACCTTCAGAGGCCTCTCTTCCATTATCAGAACTCCCCAGCTCGGAGTCGTCATTGTAGCCTCTAGCCATTTCCCTATCGGAAGACATCTCAAAACAATGGTATTGAGAATCAAACTCACCAGATAATCACCGGAGATGGCTTCGGCAAGCGTGAAAACTGTATCGGAAATCACTTCTGCCGGAAATCGCCTTCGCCGGAAATTGCCTTCTCCGCTAAACAACTCAAATGCAAACGATAGCAGTCGAATGAAGACCCCGGACGGGCCTATAGACTGAAGAAACCCTGCATTAAATGGCCCGTAATAATGACTGCGTCGGAATCATTGCTGGCCGACTCCGAGTCTGACGTGGTATCATATCATTGGTTCAAAACATAGTAAAGGTAACGCTATCCGCCTCGATTGTTATGTGAGTTAATCAACACGGTACTCGAGCGCAGAAAAGAGTACTCGACACGACGCCCCGATTGCACGTGGCGATCATTCACAGGTTGGTGACGATTCAGAATTCCAACCGTCACCACGTGTTTGCTCACGGTTAGCCCGAAGCCGCTAAATCCCGAGTATGTGACGTTTCACACGAGGACCATAAACGCACCAAAGAACTGAGGCAACTGATCTTCCAATTAATTACTCTCCGAGCTCATGAATGACCTCAGAGAGTAGGGGGCTTCCGTTATGGGAAGATCCGAGACGACTACAGTCGGAGGGATCGACGATCCGTCATTCCGAGCGGAGAGTCCGAGCCTCGGCATAATACTAGGAAGGTGGGTTAAGATGGACGAAGCTCCCATTCTTGATCACCTTCTTTCCAAGAGCAGTCGGAAGAGAAAATATTCGAGTTATACGACCGACTCCGAGCAAGCATCCATCATGACACTGAGAAGGGCTAGCTGTATTACTTGCGAACGGATCAAGGTTCGGCTCGGGTTGACATAACTAACCATCAGCTCGGAGCGATATCGTCGTCTTCGGTCTGGCCGAGCCGAGGCATCTCCGAGGATAAAGGTCCCACTCGCTAAGTGGAGAAACTGCCATGTATAGGTATGCGCTATTATCTCGCCCGCAAATACGCACATCGTAGGACATGATCTTCGGATTCTGGGCAATATCTCCATGATCCACGAACTCCACTAATCGTGCCGAGATTATCGGATGCGAATCGAGCGATGAAAATGTATAAATATTACATCATCCCATGAGAACAGGTACGCAACATCTGACACTCTCCCCTTTCTCCTAAACTTAGACCCAGATTCTTTTGTCCTGACTTAGGCATCGGAGGGTCCCCCGGCTTAGCCAGGGTCTCCATTGCTCACGGTTTATGTGCAGGATCCCTGGTCCGACGCCTGCTCGGAGTGTGTGAAGAGGGGAAGAGGGCTGACCAGATTTTGACCTCAACAATTTATATAGTTATTATAATTATTTTTAATCCCTATAAAATTATCTTCAATACATAATCATGATTAAATAAAATAAGCTTAATTTTTAAGGAGCAAGTAATAGCTAGGCACACGGAGTAATCTAAAATCGAGTTGGTAACTGGTTGCGGTCTCTGTCACTTCTCGAAGTAAAGGCTTCTTAAAAGAGAGCAGACTAGGTGAGACGTTGGACTCACCCGAGACAGTGCAGCCTTACTGTGGGGATCATCTGGATGTATATTTTCTCCATCCATCCCATCCATTTATTTTTTAAGATCGTTTTATGGCGTTTTCAAAAAATGAAGCTGATCCAATTATCAGGGAAACCATAACATTGGAGACGATCCATTAAGTCAACTGGAGGAGGGTTATAAATGGATAAATATTTTTATTTTCACTGGAGATTGGGAATGGATGGAATTTCCGTAGGACCCATTTTACGGACGGGATTTATCAGCAGAGGGATTGGAAGGGATGGAATGGCAAAATCCCGAGATATGCCAAACAGACCCGGTGAACTTGTCCCAGGATGTAGCAAACCCATGGATCTTAAACCAATCCACTGACATCATCATCATTACATTAAAATTGATCGTGTCCCTCCTAATCCCGTTCAATTGGGCTTGAGAGTCTATCAAAAGCTGATTTCTTTCAACTGTTCATTTTTTTAAAAAAAATTTATTATTTTATGATGGGATAGATTTCCAAATAAATTTAAGTCACCTGTGTAGCGAACAATCCAGAATCCTGATTTTCAAATAAATTTAAGTTAACTGTAACCAGTGAACAATTGCAAATCCCAACTAGCTGAACCGTTAAGGGCTGTTTCGCCGGCTGGATTGAACGGGATTAAGAGGGATGGGATCAATTTTAAGGTAATGATGGTGATGTCAGTGGATTGGTTTAAGATCCATGGGTTTGCTATATACCGGACAAGTTCACTGGGTTTGTTTAACACGTTTGGCATATCCCGGGATTTTACCATTCTATCCCTTCCAATCCATTCCAATTCGTCCGTCCAAACAGGCCCTTATGGTTTGACATCCATGGAGTCTGATCCTTGGAAGGCCTCCACCAAGATGGGCGAATCCTCCCCTATGCATTGGAAGCTTATTTTAAAAGGGAGCTCCCTGGGCAATCTAGGCCCTTTTAGTACTGGGGTGTTCTTACGTTGGGCGTGTCAATGTGCTGTGGTCCAGAGGGAGTCATTGTGCTAGTGAAGCGGAATTGAGGGCTCTGCCTCACCATCAAGGTTCATGTCTTTTCTGCTCGTCCTTCTTTGCCCCCTGGACTCTATGAATTTAATTATTTGGGCTGCTTGTTTGAGTGAGGAATCACAGATATCTTCTGTTTTTTTTTTTAATTATTTTTTAATTATTTTTATAATGAAACTGTGACTTTGCTTTATTTTGGATGCATCTTTTGTGCAAGTTTTTGGAGATAGGATAACGAGTTTGCTGGACTCTCTTCCTAGAGATGGAATGACAAGAAGGCCACTTGTTCTGCTCTCCTGTCGTCTCCCTTGGTCACACTTTTGTTTACCTTTTCTTTCTATAAATTTCAGTCATCCAAAACAAAAGGGGTCCTCATAATTCCAGTAAAATTAGTACTCCATTGTAGATCCATTATTCTTTTGATTGGTAATATCATAGTTTTATGATAGCTGAAGGGGTAGAAGTTAGTGGAGTATCAGAATAATCAAAAGATCTATTGACGTGGATGATGCATCTGAAAGGACAATTACTAGAGTTACTTATTGGTTTTTTATTTCATCATGGTGGCAGAGTTAGTGAGAAGGTTGGAGTGGGGTAAACTATCACCATTGCAATGCAAGTGGTTGAAGTATCTTGGTAACCAAAACTTTCTGGAGATAGAAGCATAATGTTCAGAAGAATGAGGCTTAGGATTTGGAGGCCCAATCATCGCCCTCCACTCTCCTCTTAATAGCATGAGGTACGGATTTGTGCTGTGTATTTTTCTCCATTCTTGGATCATTTTTCCAGCTCCGGCTATTGGAAATTTCTTGGAAGCTGGGATCCATCTGTGAAGCCAATACGGCCTTTATTTTTCATGAAAGGTTGAAGTTTACATGATTACTTTTGAATACCACATGATGATGCCTTGGGGATTTCTGCCATTGACTAGGCAGTTATCAGGGAGATTCTTTTACATTTGTAGAGCTAAATAGCTGATTTCTTGTAGTGGAGATCTTCTGAGGGGGCAAACTTGATAAGGGGAAGGGTAGGAGCAGTGCCATGACATGACTTGTGGACATTTGAGTCTTTCTAGCTGTAAATTAGTGGAAAGAGAGATTGAATAGAGAAGAAGAAAAAGAGATGAGAGAAGAGGATGAAGGGACAGGAGAAAGGGCTCTAGTTAGGGTTCATGCCCCCATCTCCTTCTTTTATACTATGAAAGTTGATAATTACCAAAATGCCATTAATAACAAAATAAAAAAATCTTGTCTATGTCCTAGATCAAAATAACCCATCTAAGTGGGCCTATATCACATTCATTAATACTCCCCTTAATATGGAGCATGGATATTATCTATGTCAAGCTTGGAATATATATGTGTAGCTTGAGTGGAACGAAGAGCCTTGGTGAACACATTAGCAAGTTGGTCTTGAGATTGAACATATGGAGTAGAGAGAGATTTCGCCACTGAAAACTTTCCCACGTATGCAATGATAGTTGACTTTGATGTGTTTAGTTCTTTCATGATGGACAAGATTGTTTGCTATGCGTGAAGCAACCTGATTGCCACAAAATAAGTGCATAGGTAGGTACATTGTAAATCCCATTTCTTGTAACAATTTCTTGATTTGCATAAACTCACGGTAGGCATGAGCTATTGTTCTGTACTTTGCTTCGGCTCTTGATCAGACCACACTCTGCCTCTTGCTCTTTCATGTGACTAATTTTCCTCCTATAAATGAACAATATCAAGTAGTGAATCATCTATCTGCCAAGGAACCTACTCAGTTTGCATTTGAATATCCTATAACCTAAAGACGATCATTCTGTTTATACAAAATGCTTGACCTAGTACTCCTTTGTGGTGGCGCAAACTTCGAATAATTGCTTCCATATGAAGTACTCTTAGAGAACTCATGAATTGGCTTACCACGCTCATTGCACAGGATATGTCTGATCGAGTAATAGTTAAATAAATTTTTCAACCAATCTTCTATACTTCCCGGATCCTTTGATGCATCTCCTCAATCACTTAAAAGGTTCTGATTAGGAGGCAGATCTAAAGCTCAAGTGAACTACCCCATAGAAAACCGCGAGGATTAAATGCTTACTGTTGGAAACTTCTTTAACGCACATAAAAGCTTTGGATCAAGTTGATATTTGTGTTTACCCATCATTGTTGAGGGTCAAATATTGCATATTAGACCCCACTTATTAGCTAGATTTACGAACATGATACTGTTTAACGCCCTATTTTAAACATGTTTGTGATGCAAGGTACATTTGCAAGTGTGGACTACAAAAAGGTGCTAAAAGTGTGTATTTGATGCTCTGAAATCACCACAGCAAGGGACAGACTCCAGAGGACAGATATTGAAGAATTCATACGCCAAGGATCCGAGAAAATCAAGCCGTTCACGTTAAAGAGGCCTGAAATTGGTGCAAAATGCAAGATCACATGGTTCCCGCCATCCGATTGACTCGAAACTTCATACATGTGATGGGGGTCATAAATTAACCATACATATTAAATTTTAGCCATTGAAGATCTCGGGAAGTGGGCCAACGGACAGACCAGTTCATTAATCTTCAATTTGGGGCCCACCTGATATATGGAACTGTCTTAACTTTGGTCTCGATGGTTTAAATAGTATGATAAAAGGGATGGACGGATCAGATTTCGTAGACACATCTCATTGGGTTCCATTTGAGATAGCAGGTACACCATGCACGTGTAAGCCAGACGAGCACCAAAACCAACTATTTTCCAAATTCAGCATCCGCCCGTATCCTTAAAAAAATAATGGAAATTTTCGTTTTCACGTCAGCGAACGGATGGCCTTTGGTCCATTTTTCGGATGATTGTGGGCCCCACACATGCCTTATACGTCTGATCCACACCGTCCATATTGCAGAGGGCATCAAACACTACAAAAACATGTTGACCTTTGGTACCCATGCATACACTCGTGCACGATACAAAGGCCACAAACAGGCTGCCCTACGACGTTCGAAAAGATCTCAGCGTGATTTCTTCTCTGGGGCACTTCAATGGACATTCAAAACCGACTACTCCTGACCGAAATTTCGGGGGGAAGACAATGAACGGGGTGGATTTTGCCAAAAACAGCACCAGGGGGTCCACCAAACATGTCAGCGGTCTCTACTTCCGCAGGCCCTGCGTCCGTGAAAACCGGACGCAGTGGGCCGTTCTGCAACCAAGATCTTCGTCAGTTGAATGATCTGGACCGTCTATATGGAGGCTAAGGTGGGGCTGACCATCACCAAGGCGGCAGATACCTAAGACAGGTTGTACAGCCGTCCCAAAAACACTCCAAACGCAGGTTCGTTTGCGTTTTGTTGCTAAACAAGGAATGCGGAAATGGGATCCGTTTTCACTATTGCTGCGAAAGAGGAGGGCGTGATTCCTTCTTCACCGACTCCAGCCTCCCACACGACGGGCCATCCCTATAAAACGTGAAAGAGAGAGAGAGGCTAGGGGCGAAAACGAGAGAGAGAGAGAGAGAGAGAGACTGTTGGAGTTTTTTTTTTCTATTTTTCTTTTCTTTTTCTTTTTCTTCTTCTTTTGTTCTGTTTGAGGGATTCAACCCAACATGGTTGGCTAAACCTCTTGCTAGGGCCAAGAGGTGAAGCTTGTAGCGTGATGGGTGATATTCTACTGATTCGATTCATGTCTGAACTACTTTTTTGGTTTGATTTTAAGGAATGCGATTAGTTTTTAATGGTTTGTTGTGACTGACATTATAATAGATCTGCAATAGCTTGAGTATTTCCTTTTCCCTTCTTGTGATTATGAAGCCAGGACGCCCTGTTGTTCACCATCGCCCCTTGGACATGGTGGAATGATAGAACTCTTCCGACATTCATACATCACTCGTTAGGTGTTGAATTGGTTTAATTCCGTTGTTTGCTTTGTCTCATGGGCATGGTTTTGTGATGGAATCCATTCTAATTTACACCCGTCTCATCTCTTGAAAACCAGATCAAAAGGAAGTTCAGATTGAGTTCATGAATCAAGCGTAGATCTCCCTGATCTCTACAAGTGGATCCTCTGAATCCCTAGTTTCCTTTCCTTTAATTCTCTAAATTTTAGATTACTATTTCACCATTATTCACTCAATTTATACTTGATTTCGATTTCATCTCATTCTAGTTCTAGTTCTAGTTAGTTTCAGATCACGTACAGGTTTCAGTCCCTGTGGATTCGACCTCGGTCTTACTGAGTTTATTACTACATCACAACCCTATACTTGGGGAGTGAACAAGTTTTTGGCGCCGTTGCCGGGGATTGACGGTTACGTTCTCTAAAGTTAACTGGTTTTAGGATTAGTTTAAGATTAGGACTTTTCTAATTTTTAGATTTTATTTTTAGAATTTTCTAATTTCAGGTTTTCCTCTAATTTTTAGAAATCTTCTTTCAAGTAACTTTCTATTTTTATATAATTTTTCCCTTTTTAGAAACTAACCCACCTTTCCCGTTTTGTAGGATTTTGAGATAGGCTTCTAATTTGGTAATTCCTTTCTTAATTTCTTCCTTTCTATTTTTCTAGATTAGGATTTGTCTTCCTTTTTAGCAAGTTTCTAATTCTAACTCTTTTAAAATCTAACTTTAGGTTTAGAACTTTCCTCTTATGTTTTTAGAAACTAGGTTAGTTATTTTCCTTTTTAGAAACTCTTCCTAATTTTAGAGACTAACTCATTTTTTTTTCTTTATTTTTAGAAACTTTCTAATTCTAAGTTTAGGGAATTTTCCTTTCTAGAAACTAATTTTCTATTTTAATTGTAGGAACTTTCTAATTTTAAACTTTCTATTTTAGAAGCTAATCTCTTTTGTTTTCTTTTGCAGGATCTTAACATAGGAATTTCTTAATTGGTACCTTCCTTCTAACTTCTCTTACTTTCCATACTGCTGTAGGATCTTTTCTTATATTTTTCTTAGGATTAGATTCAGAGTGAGGGTTCCACCATGTATATGCACGAGTGGGAACGTCAATATGCTGAGATAGCTTTTGAGCATGCGAAACAGTGTGAAGGGATGTACGATGATTACGATCAACATCAACCTATGTCTCAGAATTTTCCTGAACCAATCATTGAGAACCGACCTGAGCATAACACTCCATCGGTTAAGAAGTCCTTACGCGATCAGATATGGGAGAACAATTACACCCCACGGATAGTACGTGAGTATTGGGGTTATCATAACTATGGGAGTGAGAATTATTATCACTCATCTGAGAAAAAGAAAACAATGCGTGATTATATTATGAGTGATAATAAGTATTACCAACCATCAGATTCTCCTACCTATGATCCGTATGACTATAATCAATGGAAACATCAACGTCAGGAAGCTGAACTAGCTATATATCATAGTGATAATTCTCTTGGGTCATCTACCTTTGAAACCCAATCAGAAACAATCCAAGAGGATTCACTTCAGAAGCTCATGAAAGCACAAGAGCAGTTCAATCAACTTGTCATACAATCATGTGAATTGCTCACAGCCTCAATTCCAATCATTCAGTCACAACTTATGGAGAAGGAAGAGGCTAGGTTATCCCAGCCTCATCCTAATCTAGAAGCAGAATTTGAAGAAAGTGATCATAACTCACTTGTGGCGGAAACTGAAATTACGAATGAGGAATTGGATTCCATTAACGAGCAGATGGTTCAATTTCCCGATGAGTCGATCTCGATGACTGTCCAAAGGAATGATCAAGAGACGTGGGTGTCTTTCAAATATAATGATTGTGACACACTTCACTCACATGACACACATGATGACATTGATAAGGTAGAGGTTAGTTTATTCGAACCTCAACCCAATCTAGGAGTAGAATGTGAGGAATGTGATCCCATCCCAAGTTCACACTGCACGGAACTGGATGATGATGAGTATTGGGATTCAATCTCAAGTGTGGCTCCTGCCAATGATCAAGAGGTTCAGGAAGTTGCCAACCATAATGATGTGCTCCACCTGTCTGAAATGACTAATTTGAATGTGGAGAATGAACCACTTTCACCTAATCCTTCCAACCCTTGTGATACATGTTTGGACCACTGCCCTGAATTGAATGATGATATAATTCGGGCGATGGACGATTTGCTTGATATAACTCTGGAATTTGAAACTACCCAGTTAAGGCTACAATCTGAACTACACACTTTAGACGATTCAATGCCTCCACTGAGAAGCTTCAATGACCAGAGTCTTCACATCAATTCTTCACCTATTGATTGTCCATCTATCTGTGAAGGGCAAGAGCAAGCAAGCATGCGTCCATCTACTTCGAAAGACGATGGAATCCTCGGGCTCATCATCACAGATTTCGATACAGGAGACGAGTCACTCCCAGCTGACTTTCCCACATTTTTTAACTCATGCTTGGCACACCTTGTGGATTCCAACGACCTCATGATACAAGAAAAGGTGGATTCCTTACATGACACCACCACCCTAGTGGTTGTCACGGACCAAGCGCACCCTCACTCTGAAGCCACTTCTTCCCCAGATTCTAATTGTTTACTATTAAAGGAAGATGAGTGAAAAAATTGAACCGAAGTCTGGACTTGGAATGCATTGAGACTCCTTTACTTCCTGAAAATTTTTCTGAATTTTATCTACCTGTAGTCTCTGATTCACCATGGGATACTAACTTTGAAACTTTTTCTGACACAGGTGAATCATATATACTTTGGATACCTCAGGCGAATCAACGACAAATTTTTGCTGAGGTACATAAGTTTCTCTGGCCATTCATGCTCCAGGGCATTAAAGCTTATTGCAAAAAGGGCTTTTGGTTGATCCTGTTGAGAAACCTACTGAGAAATTTATCTAGATATTGGCCAGAAGAGGAACCGTGTAGCATTACTGAGTAGTCTTTCCCCTGCTTTCATAGGACTAGGGCAGTTTGTTTTATATTGTTTTAGGATAGACAGTAAACTTAGCGCTCCTGGGAGGCAACCCAGCTTTTCATTTCATTTTCCTAGTCAGTTAATTTAATGTTTGTGGGTAACATTGCTGCAAACCCTCACGAGACTACAACTCGTCCTCTAGGGGAAACCTAGGGGTTTAAAGGCTTATTGCATACACTAAATGCAATCGAGAGCACCTGCAAAAGTGGTATAGGTAGGATTTTGTTTTGTTATTTTTGTTGGTTTCACTTTTGTACTGACCTGCTCTCTCCCAGCAATCTCTTGAAAATTCTTTCTCGATTCGTCATCCAGGTACTATCTTCCCATCACTTCTCATTTACTTTCATTGTCCCAAGTGCATAGCATGCTCATACCTTTTACATTGAGGACAATGTAGATTTTAAGTTGGGGGTGGGAGATTAGGTAACCTAATCAGTGATTGAAAAATTTTTAAAATTTTTCTGAAAATTCTTGTGAATTCGAAGTGATTTTTTACGGTCATGTAGAGCACTAGAATTTCAAGATACGTGACGTTGGTAAATTATGACTCTTGGATTCAGTGTTTGTTAGATTTCACAGTTAAGTTTGAATTGTTAATCCATGATTAGAAGTTTTAAACATTGATTGAGTCATGATTTCACATATCACACCTCGCTTACACATTAAGATTCCGGTTCGATATTGAATGATTAACTTGGTAATCACTAAGCTTGAAAGGAACCAACTTGAAAAATTAAAAGGATTGGACGAATAATCTTTACCATAGGTTTGCTCCCTATAGGTGGGGATTCGATTCCCCATGGACGATATGTGAAAAGGGTTAGGTGTACGGTCTTCACCATAGGTTTGCTCCCTATAGGTGAGGATGTGATTCCCCTCCATGGCATTACTTTTAATGAAAAAAAAAACAAATATATGAAAGAATGAGTCATGAGGCAAGTTTTGGTTATCCTGAATGCTCTTGTTAAGTGCCAAGGACATCATGTCATAGAAAAGTGAACCTTGATGATAAGACGAGATTTCACTATACACTCATGGTACTTAATGTTTAGAATTTTTCTAATTAATGGATTAATACTTTGAGCCTGACTATGAAATTTACCATGTGCTCGAGTCCCAGGTGAAAGTACTGCCCAATATTCATGAATCTTAGAATTCTCGTATTTGAATTATTTTTCAAGAATCACTCGAGTTCATAATCATCTTATTCTTCTCAATTTATTTTTCGCATACTTTACTCGGGACTAGCAAAATGCTGGTTGGGGATTGTGTTGAGGGTTAAATATTGCATATTAGACCCCACTTATTAGCTAGATTTACGAACATGATACTGTTTAACGCCCTATTTTAAACATGTTTGTGATGCAAGGTACATTTGCAAGTGTGGACTACAAAAAGGTGCTAAAAGTGTGTATTTGATGCTCTGAAATCACCACAGCAAGGGCAAACTCCAGAGGACCGATATTGAAGAATTCATACGCTAAGGATCCGAGAAAATCAAGCCGTTCACGTTAAAGAGGCCTGAAATTGGTGCAAAATGCAAGATCACATGGTTCCCGCCATCCGATTGACTCGAAACTTCATACATGTGATGGGGGTCATAAATTAACCATACATATTAAATTTCAGCCATTGAAGATCTCGAAAAGTGGGCCAACGGATAGACCAGTCCATTAATCTTCAATTTGGGGCCCACCTGATATATGGAACTGCCTTAACTTTGGTCTCGATGGTTTAAATAGTATGATAAAAGGGATGGACGGATCAGATTTCGTAGACACATCTCATTGGGTTCCATTTGAGATAGCAGGTACACCATGCACGTGTAAGCCAGACGAGCACCAAAACCAACTACTTTCCAAATTCAGCATCCGCCCGTATCCTTTAAAAAAAATGGAAATTTCCGTTTTCACGTCAGCGAACGGATGGCCTTTGGTCCATTTTTCGGATGATTGTGGGCCCCACACATGCCTTATACGTCTGATCCACACCGTCCATATTGCAGAGGGCATCAAACACTACAAAAACATGCTGACCTTTGGTACCCATGCATACACTCGTGCACGATACAAAGGCCACAAACAGGCTGCCCTACGACGTTCGAAAAGATCTCAGCGTGATTTCTTCTCTGGGGCACTTCAATGGACATTCAAAACCGACTACTCCTACCGAAATTTCGGGGGGAAGACAATGAACGGGGTGGATTTCGCCAAAAACAGCACCGGGGGGTCCACCGAACATGTCAGCGGTCTCTACTTCCACAGGCCCTGCGTCCGTGAAAACCGGACGCAGTGGGCCGTTCTGCAACCAAGATCTTCGTCAGTTGAATGATCTGGACCGTCTATATGGAGGCTAAGGTGGGGCTGACCATCACCAAGGCGGCAGATACCTAAGACAGGTTGTACAGCCGTCCCAAAAACACTCCAAACGCAGGTTCGTTTGCGTTTTGTTGCTAAACAAGGAATGCGGAAATGGGATCCGTTTTCACTATTGCTGCGAAAGAGGAGGGCGTGATTCCTTCTTCACCGACTCCAGCCTCCCACACGACGGGCCATCCCTATAAAACGTGAAAGAGAGAGAGAGGCTAGGGGGCGACAGCTCGGTAAACGAGAGAGAGAGAGAGACTGTTGGAGTTTTTTTTTTCTATTTTTCTTTTCTTTTTCTTTTTCTTCTTCTTTTGTTCTGTTTGAGGGATTCAACCCAACATGGTTGGCTAAACCTCTTGGCTAGGCCAAGAGGTGAAGCTAATGTAGCGTGATGGGTGATATTCTACGGTTCTGATTCATGTCCTGAACTACTTTTTTTGTTTGATTTTAAGGAATGCGATTAGTTTTTAATGGTTTGTTGTGACCGACATTATAATAGATCTGCAATAGCTTGAGTATTTCCTTTTCCCTTCTTGTGATTATGAAGCCGGGGGCCTTCTGTTGTTCACCATCGCCCCTTGGACATGGTGGAATGAAACTCTTCCTAACATTCATACATCTTCTCAGATTAGGCTTTGAATTGGTTTAATTCCGTTGTTTGCTTTGTCTCATGGGCATGGTTTTGTGATGGAATCCATTCTAATTTACACCTCGTCTCATCTCTTGAAAACCAGATCAAAAGGAAGTTTAGATTGAGTTCATGAATCAAGCGTAGATCTCCCTGATCTCTACAAGTGGATCCTCTGAATCCCTAGTTTCCTTTCCTTTAATTCTCTAAATTTTAGATTACTATTTCACCATTATTCACTCAATTTATACTTGATTTCGATTTCATCTCATTCTAGTTCTAGTTCTAGTTAGTTTCAGATCACGTACAGGTTTCAGTCCCTGTGGTTTCGACCTCGGTCTTACTGAGTTTATTACTACATCACAACCCTATACTTGGGGAGTGAACAATCGTACATCGTGTGACCTCATGAGCAAGTTAGATGGCAAATAACCAGCACTTTAGTCCCTGGGAAGGTTTCAAATGTGGACATCATTCTCATTATTGTATCTTGTGGTTTGATCCACCTGAGCTTTGGATCGCTTCATTTTTGGACTCATGCCTTAAAATGAGCTGAAAGAATGGATGAACAGTGTGGATTAAACACATACTTCATAGTGGGCCCCACAGCTTTTGCACTAGATAGCTGGCTCATGTTGGGTCACCTACTAGTTTTTAATGGTGGATATTCAGTCAACACTATTTTCTTGTAGTATGGTTCACCTTGGATTTGTACATCTCATTTTTTGTCTTATGTCATAAAATGAGCCGGCTAAATGATTGAACTGAGTGGATAAAAGAGATACATCATCATGGAGCTCACAGATCAGCTAATTGGATGGTGTCGCGGTCAATAGCCTAATTACCTCCTTGATCGTGCGTCAGTAATCAACAGTCCTATTCTGGTTTCGATGGACTGCTTTCGACAGATGAGCCTAATTAGCCAGGGTTTAGAACATATGGAAGCCTAATTAGCCAGGGTTTAGATTCATGGTCATTTCGATGCACTTAACGGTCAATTCCCTTCACTTCACAGTCATTTCCACGCATTTCACGTCCAATTCGCTTTACTTCACGGTCATTTTCATGCATTTCATGGTCAATTCTGGTGATTCCGTTTAGATTCACGATCATTTTGATGCACTTCATGGTCAATTCCCTTCACTTCGAGGTCATTTCCATGCATTTGACGGTCAATCCCGGCAATTCCGTTTCCAAGTTTTATCGGGTTGGTGTTTGTATTATGGCATATCGAGGGTTTAGAATATATGGAAGCCTAATGGACAATAAGGTATTTTCTCGTACTCTTAATTTTTCCTCTCTGTAGTTTCGGGATGCCTCTACACTGAGAGAGTTCCTCTTTTTATAAAGAGAATCTAAGGGGATTAGGAAGAGTTGGTTTACAATAGGGATAAAGTCTTTGTATCCAACCTCATCTCTATCCCCTCTCAATTAGATCCCAATTTGAGAGAGAGGCATGCACATAGCTAAAAGGATATCTACTCAGAGATATTCCATGGGAAGACCATGTAGGACCCACGCACAGTTTGGCCCGCTCAATTTCCAGTTTGTCTCGCTCAATTTTCAATTTGGCCTACTCTATTTCCAATTTATCCCACTTAATTTTCAGTTTGGCCCGCTTAATTTCCAGTTTGGCCTGCTTAATTTCCAGTTTGTCTCGCTCAATTTTCAGTTTGGCCCGCTCAATTTCTAGTTTTTCCCGCTTAATTTTCAGTTTGTCCCGCTCAATTTCCAGTTTGTCCCGCTCAATTTCCAGTTTGGCCTGCTCAATTTTCAGTTTGGCCCGCTCAATTTCTAGTTTGGCCCGCTCAATTTCCAGTTTGTCCCGTTCAATTTTCAGTTTGTCCCACTTAATTTCCAGTAAATTCCCTTCACTTCATGGTCATTTTCATGCATTTCACGGTCATTTCCACTCATTTCACAGTCATTTCGATGCACTTCACGGTCAATTCCCTTCACTTCACGGTCATTTCCATGCATTTCACGTTCAATTCACTTCACTTCACGATCATTTTCATGCATTTTACGGTCAATTCCGGTGATTTCGTTTAGATTTACAGTAACTTCCATGCACTTCACAGTCAATTCCCTTCACTTCATGGTCATTTCCATGCATTCCATGGTCAATTCGCTTCATTTCACAATCATTTCCAACGATTTCGTTTAGATTCACGGTCATTTCGATGCACTTCAAGGTCATTTCCACTCATTTCACGGTTAATTTGCTTAACTTCACGGTCATTTCCATGCATTTGACGGTCAATCCTGGCGATTCCATTTCCAAGTTTTATCGGGTTGGTGTTTGTATGGCCCAACCCCAAGACCAAACCCGATACATTTTGCCCAAGCCCAACCCAATGTCGGGTGGGTCACAGGTTGGTCGGGTTGAACCCGCCCAACTTTCAGCCCTAAAATCATATATGATACGTCAAGTAATTAATTTTGGTTTAGAAGATATTCTTGTTATATGAATAAAGAAAGAAATGAAAAAAGGAGAGAATTTTTTTTTATATGCTTATATATACATATTTATATAAATATGTGTTAGAGAAAAATGTAGGTAAAATAAAATTCTAAATGTAAATAATAATAATAATAATAATAATAATAAATAAAAATTTTAAAAAAATAAAATTAAAAAAAGAAAAAGAAAATTACATAGGATACGGCTATAGCTACGGTTATAATCCGTAGCCATAGCCTTTTGTTTGAATCAGAGATCAATCGCAGATTCCGCGATCCATCCCCAAATCTTACAGCAAGCGGAGGTGGAATCGCGGAATCCGCGATTCATCCCCCCCCCTTTTTTGAAATTTTCATTGTTTCTGTGGGCCCCATCATAAGGTTTGTGTTATATCCAAACCGTTCATCTATTTGGCGAGCTCATATTAAGGCTTGAGATGAAAAATAAGACAGATCTAACTATCAAGTGGACCACACTGTAAAAGGCAGTGGAAAATTGGACGTCTACCATTGAAACCCTTTTAAGGGTTACAGAAGTTTTGGATCATTATGAAATTTGTTTTTCCTCTTCATCCAGGCCTTTGTGACCTTATGAATAGATTGGATGGAAAATAAATGTTATGGTGGGCCCTACAAAAGTTTTAACGGTGAAAATCAATTTCACCGCTGCTCTTTGTGGTGTGGTCCAGTTGATCTTTGGATATGAATTTTTTTTTTGGATAATGCTCCGAAATGATCTCGAAATATGGATGAACGTTGTGGATATAATAAATATATAGCTATGGGGCCATGTAACTTTGATCTCTTTTAAGCCGTTCGTACAACTCTCAGTTGGAGGAGCGTCAGCTCTCGTCCTCGCAGTGAAAAGGAGGGGTAGTTTCGTCCTCAAAGTCGCTGTCCGCACGTGCTAGTCTAAGTTGGTAACTAAAGTTTGTATTCCTTCATAAAAACCGCTGGATAAAAGGTTTTGTCTACAGTGGTCATTTTCTCAAAATGAATGGACGGTGTGGATGAAATTCATACACCACGGTGGTCCCTCAGTAACCCTCGGGCCTCGGCTCCTCCGTCTGTCCCGAGCTCCGAACAGGCAGGGTTAGTACCTAATCGGCACCCGTTGGCGCTTGTCTTCCCACGACACGTATCTACACCAGCTAAATAGCTGGTGTGTGGTACACCAGCCAGTCCGCTTCCTTCGTTCGGATTGGCTGCGCCCCCGGCCACCAGTCAAAATGGCTAGTGGTCGGTGCTATGTGGGCCCCACCATGATGTATGTGTTTCATCCATGCTGTCTATCTATTTTTACAGATCATTTTATGATATGAGCCCAAAAATGAGTTACATCCCAATATCAAGTGGACCACGTTAAAGGAAACAGTTTTGAATGACCGTTGACCATTAAAAAAAATTTTGGGGGCGGATCAATCTGATCTTCGTTTTTTCCCTTTATCTGAGTCTATATGACCTAATCAACGGATTAAATAAACAGTACAGTGAGCCTTAGGAGGATTTAAATGGTGGATATCCAATCAATATTGTTTTCCTGTGGTGTCGTCCATGTGAGATTTAAATCCATCTCGATTTTGTTATAATCTCTAAAATGATCTGTAAAAATGGATAAACGGAATGGATGAAACACATACATCATGGTGGGTCCCATAGAACACCGACTATCAGCCACGGGGCTGGTGGCTGGCGGAGCAGCCAATCCGTTTCCCATTCATTCTGCCTTTTTCCGTCACATGCACAAAAATAATGATCTTTCAAAATAGATGAACCGGTGGATAAAATAAATACCCTACACCATCGGTCCATAGTTCTTGGTTCCTCGTATAGTACGTTGCTTCTGCAAACTACAGACTTTATAATAGTCTCTGTCTTCATGTCATGCCCTACGGACAAAAAATCAGCTAAATCCACAATGACTTATACCACACTATTTGAATCATTAATCCAATCCGTTAATCATGCATAAATCACTAATACAAAGAGATAATAGAAATATCATATGGATACAAGACTTCAGCGACACATTCTATGAACATAGCAGTTTTTGAACCAATTTTACATTGTTCCAATTGGTGTTACCAGTATGAGCTATTAATATGAATTATTTCATGCATGTACGAACAAAATAATGGTTCTCACCTGATGGGCGGAGTAGATCTAACGTATACAATATGGTGAGCCCCACTGAGATTACGTGCTTTAATAACCGCATAAAACCGGTGATGTACAGATACATCACGGTGGGCCTGCCCACAGAACTGCCCGTTCGGAGCTAGGGACGGGCGGGGGTAGTACGCAATCCGCGTCCGACCATCTTGTAGATGCTAACATGGGAACCGGTATGGTAGCGCCCCGTGAACTGAATTACGGTACAACCATCTCTCTTGTAGATAGAAGTGGTAAGATAATGTATTAATCGGGTCCATCCATATACTTGGTAATAATATAGTTGATTTATGTCCAACTTCAAACACGGAAAGAAAAAAAAAAAAAAAAAAAAAAAAGAAGATAAAGAAAAAGAAAAAGAGAGATGATAAAATTCTCCATCTGATTTATGGTGAGGCTTCGAGTCAAATCGGACCAAGTTAGGGTTAACTTGACTCGATCCGATTTTGAAATAAACTTAACCTGAATTCGTATCGAGTCCAGCATGCTTGACCTGATTTGAGTTTGGCAAAACGGGTCTAGCCTGACCTAACCTGGATGAGTCTGACTTACTTACAAGTAGTGAGACGAGTCGAGTGAGGTGGGTATCCATGGGTTGAATTCACATCTCACAACCTAAAGTCTCTCTATTAGCTACACGGCGTTGAAACACAAATCTAAATTATTATTTTTTACATGTATGAGTTAGGTTTCGAATTGAGTCGAGTCAATATCAAGTCAGATTTCAGGTCGAGTCGAGTCAAGTTACTATGTGGCCCAAAATTGACTTGGTCTGTTAGGAAAATCCTATTGATTGCTGCTTTCTCCATACATCCGGGAAAAGCATGAAAAAAAAAGTCTTGAGGTTAGGTATTAGAGCAACATTACCTATTGATAAATCTCTAAGTTTAGGTCTTTTTAAAATTGATTTAACTGTGAAATACCAAGACATATGTATTTATGGAATAATCGCTTCAAAGTGTATGTCTGCTCACAAAACACAAAGAGTCATTGATCAGATTCGTGGGCGTTCCTATTATTTCTAGACGTTCCGTATATGAGCCTCTTCAAACGGGGCTTATTGCTATTGATTCGATGATCCCTATAGGGCGCGGTCAGCGAGAATTAATTATTAGGGAATCCTTGATAAAAGAAAGAGATGTTGTGTATGAATCACTCACATATTCTTTTGAATTATATGTACTCGCGGGGTTAATTTGAACGAAAGGTTAACCTATAGGTTCTGTATTGCAGGTCAATACTACTTCACTAGTACCAATAGGCCGCATAGGGGAAGAAGCACTACACCTAGGAATCAACAACACGAAAACTTTGTTATAAATTACTCCTTTTCCTTATCGGGATCGGGACTAACAAGAATCAGTTCATATAGACTCACCCAATTGATTCGAGCCGAGTCGAGTCTCAATGATTCGAACGAGTCAAGCCTGCTAAGTAGAGTCGTCCCGTGCCCAGCTTTAAGAGAAAGTAATTCATTGAATTAACAACTATTTAGGGATAGGAAAATTTTGACTTTGCCCTTTGAATTTGGACTACTCCCTACCATTCATTTGATATCCACTAAGCTTATACATATGTTCCACCTATCATGTGACCCACCATTTTTAATGGTCTGGATAGTTGTGTATGTGTTCTACATGTGAGGAGGTGGATTGTTTGTGGAAGCCATTCCTAGGGAGTTTTGTTTTTTTTTTTTTTTTTTTTTTTTTTTTAATTTTTCGTTTTTTGAAAGATGCTTCTTAAAGGACGCAAGGAACTTCTTGCCACAGGAAGTTAGATGGGGCATATTATGATTGTTATGGGAAGATCAGAGACATCTCAATTCCGAGGTCTGAAGTAATCCAGAGCCGACTTGGAGCGTAGGACAGCATGAAGTCGTGTATAGGCGAGGGACAGATCTCCAATTTAATGGTTGTTGTGCGGTCCCAGACGGAAGTTGTTGACTCGGTATTCATAACGGGATCCCAGAATGATTCGAGGTCAAATTAGTCGACTCGGAGTGATTTGACACCAAGGCGGTCTATTTGGGATCCGGATCGGAATCTACATATTAGGAGGACCATGAGGTGTCCCGCTACCTCACGACTGGCCACAGTTACTCAACCGCTCACGTCTGCACGACCACACGACGATGGGTAACCGAACATCCCGCGGGACGTAGTAAATGCCCTAGGACGCGCCGAGTTATGCAGACATGCCTATCTTGGGCGAAGGGGTATATATAACATCTTGCAAAGAGGAAGCAGGTAGGCAATATCTCGCACCCTCTCTACACTCTACTTAGACCCAAATTCTCTAGCCTGACTTTGGCATCGAAGGGTCCCCCTGCTCAGCCAGGGTCTCCTTTGCTCACCCTTTTGTGCAGGACCATGGTCCGTCGAAGCCTCAAGACATTGAGTGGAGGGTGGTCCAAATTTTAACCTCAACATTTTTTGGCACCGTCTGTGGGAAACTGATACGAAAAGCCAGTTTCCTATTCTCAAGTGCAATGGCAAGAGGAAAGAAAAAAATCTATAGTTGTGGAACCAAAGCAGAATGATCAGACTAGGTCTTCCTCACTGCTTCACGCCGAGTCAGCTCTAGGACCTTCCCAGCGCTCTCGCAATCGGGCTAGCAAGTCTCGAGCTATGTAGAGCGAGATACAAGCCCTACGTGACGAAATTAATCAGATGAAACAACGACAGGAGCCGCAACCACATCCTGCTCAGGAAACGGTCGGACCGGTGGTGGAAGTCCAGTCCGCGCCATGGAGTATGAGACCTGAAGGGTCACTGCACCAATTCGCTCGGGTTCCAGCTTCAGTTAAGAATCCTCCCCCACCGACCCAAAACCAAGTTCTGGTCCGAAACATTATGACCCGGGCTCTGACGAATGATTTGGTTACCTCGGCTCTAGCGCCGACGGATCTCCGTCATGAGATAGAGAGGAGGGGGAAGAAGAGCTCCTGAAGTGGAGGCTCCACAAGAGATAGTGGCTAAAAATAAAGATCCGTGGGAGGCACGGTTTGCAGAACTCAATAATAAGATTCGGATACTAGAGCAGAATTAGCAGCCTTCATTTGTTCCCACCGCCATTCAAGCAATGATGGAAGAGACCGAACCTCCCTTCACCTCTGCAATCATGAGTGAGGTGATGCCGCATAGATTCCGAATACCTCCCGTCATCCAATACTCCAGGTCGCAAATGGGCCAATTCGTAAAGGCTTATCATTTGTGGATGCAAATCCAGACAACAACGGACGTGATGATGTGCAGAGGATTTTCAATCACCCTCACTGGATCCGCTCGGAGTTGGTATCGGTAGCTCAAACTCAATTCCGTTGGTTCCTTTGCGAGCTCGACAATGATCACGACCCAATTCATAAGCTTCTTCTAAGAAGATGACTAGGGTTTTTGTTACTCATCCTTCACCATCAGTAGGGCCTAAAGAATCGTTGAAAGACTTCATCGCCCGTTTTAATGAGGAAACATTGCAGGTGGAGGACTATGATGATAAAATGGCATTCTCTATCATGTTCAGCGGTCTGAAAGAGGGGAAGTTTACCTTCTTCATTGGAAAGAATCCACATGATTAGTGAGCTGCCATTTTAAAAAGTCATCATAGTTCCTCCAACTCTGTAAAATGTTCAAGTATTGAAACTACTAAGGAAGTCCTTCAAAAACCCTAGTCATCCTTGATGGTGAAGTTTGATGAGTATACTCCTCGACTGATCATTGCCGCGGAAAATTGAGGTAAGTTCTATTCCTACACTCCCCTTAACACATCTACCGAACAAATCTTGAGTTTGGACATCAAAGGCCAACTCGAGCTCCAGTGAGGGGTGATTGAAATGAAGGCTGACTCGGATCATCGAGACAAGCGCAAATATTGTAGTTTCCATCATGATCACGGCCACAACACGAATGATCGTGTGGATTTCAAAGATGAGATCGAGACCCTCATCCGTAAGGGTCATCTGCGCGGATACACAAAGGAGGAGAGAACAGATCGAAGAGAAGAGCAAGAGCAGCCGACCAATGATGCAGAAGAGCCAGTTGAAATCCGTACCATCTTTGATAGTTCATCTGGTGGAGGAGACTCAAACAGGGCCCGCAAAGCCCACTCTCAGAAGTCTGATTCGGAACACCACGTCCACATGACCGAGAGGCCGAGCAAAGAGTTTCGAGTCAGCCCGTGCAGTCTGACCTTCACAGAAGATAATGTGCGCGGAATTTAGCATCCGCACGACGACACCTTAGTTGTGACTATGACCATAGACAATCATAAGGTGTATCGCATCCTAGTCGACACTAGGAGCTCAGCTGACGTTATCTACTTGGAAGCTTTTGAAAGAATGTGGATTCCAAGGTCGCGCCTCAGACTTGTGAATACCCCTCTACATGGCTTTGCCAGAGAAAAGATGATCTCCGAAGGAGCCATCTCCCTCCCCGTGATCGCGGGAGAAGGACGGCATCAAGTCACCCTCTTGGTGGACTTCTTTCTCGTTAATGTGCCATCAGTGCACAATGTCATCTTGGGCAGACCCTCCCTGAATGCAATGAGGGCAGCAGTCTCCACTTACCATCTGATGATAAAATTTTTCACCGATGGCGGAATAGGCTATCTTCGAGGCGATCAGCGTGAGGCTCGGAAATGTTATGCAATAGCAGTAAAGAAAGGGTCAGTGAAGCAGGCCCTCACCATCAACATCCTCGATCCCAGGGGACCTACTGCTGAGGATTCATCAGTGGAAGGCTTGGAGGTCGTGCCGCTCGATAAGGCAGATCTGAGCAAAACAATTCAGCTCGGAATGTCATTGAATCTCGAGCAACGATCTAAGATGTTAGCCTTCTTGCGGCAACACAGAGATGTCTTCGCATGGTCATATGAGGACATGCCGGGAATCTCCCCAAACATCATGGTTCATCGGTTGAATGTGGATCCAGATCACAGGCCAGTGAAACAGAAGAGAAGACCGTTTGACGCCGAGTGATATGTAGCTATAGCCGACGAGGTCTCTAAACTCCTCAGCGTTGGCTTCATCGAGGAGGTGCACTATCCAGATTGGATTGCGAACGTGGTCCTCGTTAAGAAAGTGAATGGAAAGTGGCGGGTCTGTGCGGATTACTAGGATCTGAATAAAGCCTGCCCCAATGATAGTTTCTCATTACCTCGGATTGACCAATTGGTGGACAGTACAGCTGGACATGAATTGCTCTCCTTCCTGTATACCTATTTCGGCTATAACCAGATCGTAATGCACCCCCCAAACAGGCAGAAGACTACCTTCGTCACTGACAAGGAACTCTACTGTTATTGGGCAATGTCGTTTGGCCTGAAAAATGCTCGGGCTATATATCAAAGATTGGTGAATCAGATGTTCGCCAAGCAGATAAGGCGCACCATGGAGGTTTATGTTGACGACATGCTCATCAAGGCGTCCGATCATCTAGTAGATCTCAAGGAGACCTTTTCTATACTCCAAGAATATCGTATAAAGTTGAATCCCGCGAAGTGTGCATTCGGAGTTGGCTCCGGCAAACTCCTCAGGTTTCAGGTCAGTCAGAGGGGCATTGAAGCAAATCCTGACAAGATCAAGGCGCTCCTCGATATGAGCTTGCATCGATCGGACTATAAAAGAAATACGATGCCTCACCGGACGAGTAGCAGCACTCGGACGGTTCATATTCAGAGCTACTGACAAATGTCTCCCCTTCTTTCAGCAGTTGAAAGGTCATAAGAAGGCAGAGTGGACGTCGAAATGTGAGCAAGCCTTCTAGCAGTCGAAGCAGTACTTGGGCTCACCGCCCCTACTGTCTAAACCTGAAGAAGGTGAGCCCTTGTTCTTGTATCTTGCGGTCTCAGCCTCAGCCTCAGCCGTCAGCTCGGCACTAATTAGAGAGGTGAGGGGTAAGCAGCACCCCGTATACTATGTGAGTAAAGTGATGGTACCTCCCGAAACAAGGTACCCGGCTTTGAAAAAGTTGGCACTTTGTCTCAGCTTGGAGGTTACACTTGTACTTCCAAGCCCATTCCATTATTGTCTTGACCGACTCTCCCCTCAGGCAAGTCCTTCGGAAGCCTAAGGTGTCAGGTCGGCTAACTAAGTGGGCAATCGAACTCGGGGAGTTCGATATCCAGTTCCGACTAAGGACTGCAATTAAGGGTCAAGCTATGGCCAACTTCATTGCGGAGTTCACTGCCTCAAGCGAAGTGGAGATCAGCACTGAAGTGGAGGTGGCTCCTTTGCCTGTTCCTCTAAGCAATCAAGAGACAGTATGAGAGCCGGGATGGATTCTCTATGTGGACGGGTCGTCCAATGCCAAGTGTGCCGGGGCAGGGATTATCCTGGTCGCGCTTGATTCTACACCTATCCAGTATGCGATCAGGCTCGGTTTCAAAGCCTCTAACAATGAAGCAGAGTATGAGGCTCTGTTGGCTGGACTCAGGCTGACAGCCAGTTTGGGGGTCCAGTCCCTCAAGGTACAATGTGATTCTCAGCTGGTAGTGAATCATATCTCCACCGAATATGTAGCTAAGGAGACTAGGATGGTGGCTTACCTCGCCGAAGCCAGGAAACTGATAGAAAGGTTCTGGAGCTGTACTATCAATCAAATTCCTAAGGTGGAGAATTCATGGCCTGACCCCCTAGCAAAGCTAGCCTCGACCACGGAAGGAAAGATCTCGCGAGTCATCCTCGTGGAGTTCATAGAACATTCAAGCATTTACCAAACAGAGAAGAAAACAATCAACCCAGTAGAAGACGCTCCGAGCTAGATAGACCCAATTTACAATTACCTCACATCTGGTGAGGTCCCCTCGGACAAGTTGGAGGCTAGGCGCCTTAGGGTCAGAGCGGTATGGTACATAGTTTTAGACGGTATCTTGTACAAAAAAGGGCATTCGTAGCCCTACCTCAGGTGTCTCCGACCCGATGAAGCTGACTACATGATTTGGGAGATTCATGAAGGCATCTGCGGAAATCACTCTGGTGGTCGAGCCATGGCTCTGAAAATACTCTGCCAAGGATATTTCTGGCCGACCATCAGGGAGGACTCGAAAAACTACTTTCAAAGGTGCGACAAGTGTCAGTGGTACGCGACCATGTCGAGGCGACCTGCGGAAGAAATGACTCCCATGAGTGGACCGTGGCCGTTCGCCCAATGGGGGATTGATATCATCAGACCTCTGCCCACGGGGAAAGGGCCCGTCAAGTTCGCTATTGTCGTAGTTAATTACTTTACCAAGTGGGCCGAAGCTGAGCCTGTCGCGAAAATCACAGAGCAGAAGGTAGTTGACTTTGTCTAGAAGAACATCATCTGCCGATTCGGAATCCCTCCTATTATCATATCTGATAACGACAAGCGGTTCGATAATGACAAGTTCCGAGTTATGTGTCGGGGGCTCGGCATCCACAATCCAATGGGCGAGTGGAGGCAGTCAACAAAGTCATCAAGCACCATTTCAAAACAAAATTAGAGAAAGCGAAGGGCAACTAGGCCGAGGAACTCCCATTCATCCTCTGGGCTTACAGGACTACGGCTCAGTCGTCTACTGGAGAAACTCCATTTTCACTTTTCTATAGTTCGGAGGCGATGGTGCCGGTCGAGATCGGTCTACCTACAGCTCGGGTCAGGAATTATCAGGAAGATCAAAACACCGGGCAGATTGTAGCTAACCTAGACCTACTCGAGGAAGCTAGAGATGTCTCCAGACTCCGGATTGCTGCTCGACATCAACAGGTGGTGCGATTTTACAATTCCAAGGTCAAGTCT